>CM046955.1:140045757-142545757 GCA_025698515.1 Gossypium sturtianum | reverse complement strand
GACTTCTCTCCGTACAGATAATGTCTCCAAATTTTCAGAGCAAACACCACTGCAGCTAACTCTAAATCATGAGTGGGATAGTTAACTTCATGCGGCCTTAATTGGCGAGATGCATAAGCCACCACTTTTCTCCCTTGCATCAGCACACATCCCAAGCCCGTATGACGTATCACAATAAATAGTAAACTCCTTACCGGCCTCGAAGTTGAATCAATCACCGCTTCACAAGATCTCTTTCAATTTCTCAAAGCTCTCTTGTTGCTTATCTGACCACACAAACGGTACTCCCTTATGCAATAGCTTAGTTAGGGGCACAGCAATCAACGAAAACCCCTCCACAAAACGCTCAGTAATACCCAAAATAAGCCTAGAAAACTTGAATTTCAAATGCACGACTTCGGTGGCTTCCAATCCAATACATCCTCAACTTTCCGGGGATCAACTCTAATTCCTTCAACAGACACAACATGCCCCAAGAAGGTCACCTCCTTCAGCCAAAATTCACACTTACTAAATTTGGCATAAAGTTGATTTTCTCTTAATATCTGCAACACAACTCGTAGATGCGAATCATGCTCTTCCTCAGTCTTCGAATACACCAAGATATCATCTATGAACACCACCATGAACCGGTCTAAATAGGGTTGGAAGACTCGATTCATCATGTCCATAAATGCAGCTGGTGCATTTGTCAACCCGAACGGCATCACCAAGAACTCGTAATGCCCATAACGAGTTCAAAACGCAGTCTTATGAATATCTGCCTCCTTGACCTTAAGCTGGTGATAACCCGACCTCAAGTCTATCTTCGAGAAAACCAAAGCTCCTCGTAGCTGATCGAACAGATCGTCGATTCTCGGCAACGGATACTTGTTCTTGATCGTCAACTTAATCAATTGCCTATAATCGATGCACATACGCATCGACCCATCCTTCTTCCTAACGAACAAGACCGGCGCTCCCCACGGTGACATACTCGGTCGAATGAATCTGCGATCCAACAACTCCTGAATCTGAGCTTTAAGCTCCGCTAACTCTTTCGGCGCCATTCTATAAGGAGCAATGGACACCGGAGCCGTTCCTGGCAACAGCTCAATGCCAAACTCTACCTCCCGATCCGGAGGCAATCCTGGAAGCTCCTCGAGAAAGACATCCGAAAACTCTTTCACCGTTCTAACACTTTCTATCGTCAACTCTTTGGCATCCAAATCACTGATAAAGGCTAAGAACGCTCCACACCCGTTTTGCACAAACTTTTCTGCCTTTAAAGCAGATACCACATTAGACAGATAGTTTCTTCTTTCACCTATCATCATCACTTTCTTATCCTCCGAAGTTCTTAGCACCATTTGTTTTGCAGCACAATCTAAGTTCACACGGTGTTTCACCAACCAGTCTATGCCCAAAATAAGGTCGAACTCGCCGAATGGAAGTTCCATCAAACCTGCTAGAAATATTTCCCCCTGAATCTCTAAGGGCACATCCCTAAACAACTTATTTACTACCTCCGTCTGTCCTAAAGGGCTAATCATAGTTGTTTCTCTAGCAGCAATCTCAGATCTAATATTCAGATTTCCAGATACAGCACAAGTAACATACGAATGGGTGGATCCAATATCTATTAAAGCAGTAACAGGTACATCAGCTATGAAAAATGTACCGGTTATGAAATCAGGTGCATCGCTATCCTCTCGACGCCTGACCGCATAGACAAACCTTGGCTGTCTCGCCTCAGCGTTACCCCTATTACCAATACCTCTACCTGGTGCACCCTGACCTCATCCTATGCCGTTACCACCTCGACCTGGCCCACGGCCTCTCGGCGGCTGTTGAGCGCCTCTAGCTGGCTGCGCATCATTGTTACGAATAACCCGAGTGTCCGAGCGAATCGAGGGCAATCTCTAAGTCGATGGTCCTTGGAACCACATTTGATGTAACACCCCAAACCCGGCCCAAACGCTACGACCAGATCTGGTATGCTACGGGGTTTATTGTTAAAAGCTTTTCTTTGATGGTTTTTGGAAAACTCAATTTCTTTACTTAGGCACTTGTTAAAAATAAGATATTTGATGGAAACCTTTGCTTTTTCTTTGTACGTGTTTGAAAAATCCGTTTCATTACTTTTTATGACTTATGTCCTTGAATATAAATTTTTAAACTGTAAACATTAACAATTATAAAGCGATAACCTAAGCCATGGGGCCTTATTACATAAATAGTCCCAAAATTAAAACTTAAAGGAAACCGAAAATAGTTCATGAAAATAAATAAAATAAAGCTTGATGGCTCCTCGAGTCTGCCTCGGCTCCCATGTCCACGATCTACTGCTCATCTAAAAAGTCAAGGAAAAATAAAAGGGGTGAGTCACCAAGACTCAGTGTGCAAATCCCGAAAACACATAAAAGGCTTTAGGCCCACAAACACATTATGGGCCTTGGCCCATACACAATGGCAACAAAATATTTACATGCAACATGGCCCAACCCAACCTAGTGATCCATCCTCTACACACCAGCCCTTACCAACCAACACACCTTGGGGATTTCTACAATCAACCCACCAACCGCTACACACCATATCGACAGTCATGCTGCCTATTCCTAACAATCAGGAATCAATTTAACGTGGCTTAGCCACCGATCACTATTGTGACCTAATTTTACGATTTGTGGTTTAACCACCGATCACCAAGTGACCTATTAACATGCTCTTCCCTTCATCGTATTAACCCTATCCCATGCATACATCCAAGCAAATTCAAAACAAGATACTACCTAAAAGATCACGAGTTTTACATACATCGATACACACATAGAGAAGTTTCTATGGTTACGTACCTGGCATCTTTTGCCTACCCTTTTTGGGTAACACGACTGTCCATACAGCCTTTTTCCAGCTTTTAGCCCATAACATACATAATACAGATAATTAGTGTTAGAGATCTACACACCTGATTACAGTCAAGATGAGACCTTCTATGTCGACACTATCAGAAGCCGATACGACCGCTTACTGTCTAAGATTTTACTCCGAAGCCGATCCACAACCCGGTGGCCAATCCTGAACTGCTGACACTGCTCGTTTCTTAAACTTAGGGATTGGGTTTACAGATCCAATTCCCTCATTCGCCTAAACGACATGTGATTCCATCACAAGACCTTATCGGTTGCTACCATTACAACATACAGTTAAGATCACAACTACGATAACGAATCTTAACGAGAATCTAAAGAGAACCCTTACCTTGAAGTCCCGAAAATAATAATATGGTTCATACGTTAACGATTTCTGGCTTAGGAACCTAGGTGATTAGATCTCCTTCAAATCCCAGAATGCCGCCTAAAAAAGAAAACGCGAGATTAGTGAAAATGTCAAACTACAGATGGCCTAACAACCATCTAGCCATTCGGCTATGGTCTTAAAAACCGAAAAAGATTACCATTATAATAGCACAAGTCGACACTTACCTCTATATAGAATTCGGCAACTCCTAAAAGGTTTCGACTTTTGAGAAGATCAAGAAGAGAAGATGATAAGAAAAAATCTATGTAGATTCGGCTTTTAGTTGAAGAGTTCGGCAAAAAGGGAATAGAAGGTATTCGGCTATGGAGATGAGAAAAAGGTTCAAAGTTTCGGCTTTTAAAGAAATCAGGAAAAAGGTATAGAGAGAGCTATGAGGTTTCGGCTTTGTAGAAGAAAATAGAAAAAGAATAATGGACTTTCGGCTTTTGCGTAGAAGTGCATATGAGAGAATAGGCTTAGAGATTTTAGCTTTTGCAGAGAATGAGAGAATAGAGAAACCCTATTGTCGAAATTGAAGAAGAGAGAGTGGGAGAATAAGACCCTAATGCTGAAAAATAAAAAGGTATTCCCCTCACTTGAATACAAAATTTCGGCACCCCTTGAGTATACCAAAATCGATTCCCCCTCCCCCTTAGTGTTGGAATTTCGGCCACCACTGTGACCAGCAGATAAAACCTAAATTTTCTCCCTTATCTTCATTTGATCACTCATCCAAAAGAATCCTAGATCACACCACCTCTTCCTCCTTTTATCTGTCACATTATCCACATTATTCATTCAATTATTCTCCATATTTTTAAGCATGCTAGCCATCCCCCTCTATCCATTTAAATGCCAAAAATTAGCTAAAATTTAACTAACATAATTGGACTTCATGCGACTCGAACTTGAGCCTCCTCAGCTGACGCCACCTTCCTGCTCCCTAAGTGGCGCCATTTTTCCACTGGGCCACAAGCCCATCTGTGTCTTAAAACATAGATAACATCTTTTAAGCCCTATCTTATCAGGCTTTCCACTAGAGTGCCCAAACAGAAAATTTTAACTAAGGCCTCGGCCCAACCCTGAGCCCATTCTTGACCCCTTAAACACCCTATCTAACACATCAAGCATAACATAAACATCACAGTACATTAAACGCAAAGGCCCATTAATTTAGGATGTTACATTTGAAACAACCATCGGTTCTCTTTCAGCATTCACCCAAGTGGAGTTTTCCACAATCCGCACAGGGATGTAGCTGATTGGTAGCAGCTTGTATTCTCGTTCGAGCTGGCTCCTCATTCCTGGGCCTCTTCTGAAAACCTCTAGCAGGACCTGAGTACCCAGAGCCTCTCTTACTCTTGCCCCTATCCTTGTCTCAATTCTGCCGCTCCAAGTGTTTAGCTTCTTCAGCTATCTTTGCTTTCTCCACCAGTGTGGCAAAATTCCTCTCCTTTTGTGGGGCTATCAGTACTTGGAACTCATCACGCAACCTGTCCTCAAAATGCACACAGCGTTCGTAGTCAGTCGGGACTATTCCCCAGGCATACCGACTCAGACGCAGAAATTCTGCCTCATATGCTGCCACAGATTTACCTCCTTGGACCAGATTCAGGAATTCCTTCCTTCGGGCATCCACATAGCTAGCCCCAACATATTTTCCTTGAAATGCGGTTTTAAAGAGTTCCCAGGTAATACGATCGGCCTGAGTGCCTTCCCGGACAGTGAGCCACCACTGATACGCCTCATCTCTCAGCAAAGACACCACTCCTTTTAGTTTCTGCTCGGCGGTGCCATCCAAATCGTCCATGATCTGCTCCACCGCCTCAAGGTAGTACTCCACTACGTTTGGGGATACACCCGAGATACCCCTAAAAACCTCAGCTCCATTCAATCTGAGTCGCTCCGATATCGACCTACGAGATGCCGACCCAGTTCTTGCCCCAGCAACCCTTTCCAGAACTCGCAACATTGCTTGGGACAGAGCGTCGTCCTCTCTCGTACGGTCGTGTGACCCACTTGATCCACAGTGATGCAGGTGCATCCATTTCCGGCATATTTCCCGATGTCTCAGATACAACTCTAGCGCCACGGCCTCTACCACGGCCACGTCTACCGCGTCCACGTCCTCTAGCGCTCATATTTGCTAATTTGATTTATTCTGATTAAGAGTCTTATGAATCAGTATACTATTTCAGTGTTTATTAAACAATATTTTATGAAGTATAGGAAGTAAAGTCATTTTCGCAAAACGTATCCTATAGTCTCAATCTCTATAGTTTCAGCTCCTAAAATTAAAAAGTTCTAGAGTATTTCTATAGTCATAACACAATAATCATAATCATAAAATGATAACATATACTTACTTGACTTGGTGCCGGATATCCGTGGTGTCATACTTCCTTTAGAAAATACATGTATAATTTAAAATTTAAACGGCTTTGAAAACGTGTTTGAACACAAACCACAGCCAAGTTTTGCAATCGAGCTCTGATACCATAAAATGTAACACCCCAAACTCGGCCCATGCGTTAAGACCGGATCTGACATGTCACATGAGAAAAACATGTTAAATCCTTTTTATTCGTACTAATATAGATATTGTTTAGTTATAATTGAGAAAGCGAGTTGATTTGAAATATTTGATAAAGTACTACTAACCTCGAAGGTTGTTTGATAAATCGATAATTTGAACTAAAAATCTTTATAAATCGTAACTTTTGAAAATATCGTTGATAGTTCGAGAAAAACTTTCCAAGTTAAAATATTTGTAAAAGTTTGTTATGAAATCCATTTGTTAATCTATTTTGGAAAACCTTTATTTAAGTTTTAGAAAAATTCCCATTTAAAATCATTCAAGCAAAATAGTAAGTACACAAACATAAAGCTAAAATAAAATATTCCAGAGGCCTTATTACAACATAAAAACCCAAAATAGTAAGAGTAGTAAAATAAGCGGAAATAGAAATCTAAAGTTCAATAACACCATTACTGAAGTATGGTCTCCATCGAGTCATCCATGGCCCAAATCCACATCACTGAGTATTACCTACAAGGGTTAAGAAAAAGGGGGAGTGAGTTACAAGAACTCAGTATGAAATCCCCTTACCGTCATCCACTGGGCCTGAACCCATATAACAATATCATGGGCCTAAGCCGTTTTACATAAAAATCTTAAAATGAAGCAAATGTATGAATGTATGCAACCCAACCCATCCTAGATATTCATCCGCTACACACCACCCGTACCATCCCATCACACCTGTGGGGATCAAGTCAACCCACCCCGCCAAACACACCAATCGCAGGCAAGTTGCCATTTATATTATAATTTGATTGTGCCCAAGCCACCGGAATCAAAGTGAAACATATTAACAAACATTTTTGTGGCAAAGCCACCGGGTTACACTTCTCTTCAACATTTTTCCCATCCCTTGCGAAAATTATGTAATGCAACATATATTATAAAACATAATAATTTCAAATATAAACAACAATCATTAATCCATAGATTTGATATGATAAATCGGCCCATTATCACACTTTGTAGTTCGACCCATTAGGGCAATCTATCAAATCGGCCCATAGGGGCATTTTTGTAATTCGTCCCATAAGGGTATTTTCGTAACTCGACACTTTTAAGGATTTTTAAGCAATACGGCCCATTAAGGCATTCTAGCAAATCGACCCTTTAGGGGCATTTCCATGATTCGGCTCATAGGGGCATTTTCGTAATTCGGAACTTAAGGGCATTTTCATAATTTTACAAATAATCCCTAATTTGACAAATCTCAGTATTTATGATGTTTAGGCAAATTACTCGATTCATACCATTTTACCAATTTTTAGTTTTTAAGCAACAATGATCGATATTTCTAATATGATGCTAAAACACAGATTTATAGGATTTCGGTGAGATTACACACCTGATTACGGTAAGTATTAAACTCTCTTGATCGTCGGCACCTATGACAACATAATACTCGATTAATCTAATGAACGAGATTTTTATTAATCTAAATCTAAATCATCGATCTAAAATACTTACTCTCTAAATCGTGAACGACCACGATTTGTCGATTCTCACCGGATGATGGTCCACAACCCGGTGGAAAATCTCGAATCGCCAATACCGCCCTTCGTTTGAACTTAGGAGTAGGAATCGCAAATCCACTCCTTTTGAGTTCTCCAATCGCTTTTCCTTTCGATTCGGTATCGTTTGCCTCCATTGAAAAGATCTCGGTTAGAAAACTATTACTATGAATGAAAGTAATCGTTTAGGGATAAGATTCTTCTTACCTCTATTTTTAAAAGATCAACGATTGATATAGTCCCTTGACAATAATAGATCCACTTCGATCGATTGGGCACAAGACTAGAAGTGATTCGGCTAAGATGTGATATTCGGCCAATCCACTAAAGTACTACAAATAGAAAATTATCAAAATATGAGGGAGTGTGGGAAAACACCATTTCGGTTTAGAAACAATATGAAATAACCAAATGATGAGGAATATTCATTCGGCTAAGGAGAAAAATTTGAAAGGATTTGAATAAAACACTTACCCGGTTTAATTAAGAAAGAAAAATCCAACTTGTATGATGAGGAAGAGAAGATAATCAAGGTTCGGTTATGGAGAAAATGAACAAGAAATTTCGGCTATGAAAGTATGGATTAGAGAAGAAGAAAGAAGGGTTGAAGAATTTTGTGAAAAAGAAAAGAAAGATGGAGAAGGAGTGCTTAACTAGTTTCGGTTTTCAAAGGGAAGATGAGTGAAAATAATTTGGTCACAATGGCTAGGTGATTTCGGCAAGACAAAGAAGAAAAATAAAAATACCCACTATTGGCTTGAAGTTTCGGCAATGAGAGAAGAAGTTGAAGAAAAGAGCACAAAAGAATCCTAAAAGAAATTAGGCCTAACAAGCACCAAAGTTCTACCAAAAGACTAAAGAAAATTAGGCTATTCCCAAGACCCTTCCCAAACCTTGTATACCATACCAAAAGGATCAAAAATTGACCATAAAAACTTTCCAAAACATTCTCCCAAAAATCGACCAACATATCCCCCTTCTTGCTCCTTTTCTTTCATTTCTGTAACATCCTGAATTAATGGGCCTTTGTGTTTAATATGTTGTTATGCTTAGTGGGTTAATTGGAGTGTTTAAGGGGTTCGGATTGGGCTCAGGGTTGGGCCGAGGCCTTAATCAAATTTTCTGTTTGGACACTTTAGTGGTAAGCCAGTGAGAATAGGACTTAAAAGATGTTATCTGTGATTATAAGACATAGATGGGCTTGTGGCCCAGTGGCAAAGTGGCGCCACTTAGAGAGCAGGGAGGTGGCGTCAGCTGAGGAGGCCCAAGTTCGAGTCGCATGAAGCCTAATTTTTCTTATTTAATTTTAATTATTTTCGGCAGTAAAGGGGGGAGCAAGTTGGACGGCAATGGGGCTTGGAAATAGGGGGAATAAATGTTTGGATAATGTAGATAATGTGGCTGATAATGTGGCAAATAAATGGAAGAAGAGGTGGTGTTATCTGGGTCACTTGTGGATGGGAGATCAGATAATGATAAGGGTGAAAATTTAGGAGTTATCTGCTGGTCACAGTGGTGGCCGAAATTCCAACACTAAGGGGGAGGAGGAATCGGTTCTGGTATGTTCAAGGGGTGCCAAAATTTCCCTTGATTAATAGCTTAGTTTTGGTTTTAAAAGGGGCATTTTTGATTTTTAGGTAGTAGGTGCCAAAATTTGGATTAAGTAGGGGGATATCTCTTCAATTCTGGCATTTGGGTCCTATTTGTTTTTCTTCTTTTCTCTCATCTCCACTTTTATGCAAAAGCTGAAATTCCATTGTTCTTTTCTCTGTTTCCCTCTACAAGCCAAAACCTCATAGTTCCTCTCTACATCTTTTCTTTTGATCTCCGCTAGAGCCGAATCTCTTCATTTCAATTCTCTTCTCCACTCTTTCCTACTAACCGAATACTTTGTCCACTCTTTTCTCCTTGCCGATTTCTTTCTTCTATCGTGCTAAGTGCCGGGATCTCTAAGGGTTAGTCGAATCTGGTTGTGTTAAGGTAAGTGCCGAATTCTCTCTTCACTTTTTCTCTTCCAGTTTTTGGAGGCTAAAGCCGAAAGGCTAGCTGGCGTGATAGGATTATCCTTGGAGTAATGTTCTGATTGTTCTCGTGTTTTCATTTTGGGGCGACACATCGGGAATCAAGGTAGATCGTCTAGATCTAAAAGCCAAAAATGCTAGTCTCTAAACTCCATCTCTTTCGGGATTTTTAGGTAAGGGATCTCTGCACTATGAATGTACATTCGTGATTGTATTCGATTCAATGTTTTAATCCGGTTTGTTGACTAAGATCTGTTCTATGGATACAAATGCTAGTCAAACGGAAAAGGGAATTGGACCCGTAAATCCAACCCCTAAGTTTAAGAAACGAGTGGTGTCAGTAGTTCAGGATTGGCCGCCAGGTTGTGGACCGGCTTCGGAACAAAATCTTAGACAGTTAGCAGTCGTATCGGCTTCTAATAGTGTCGACATAGAAGGTCTCGTCTTGACTGTAATCAGGTGTGAAGATCTCTATCACACTAATTAATCTGTACTATATATGTTATGGGCTAAAAGCCGGGAAAAGGCTGTATGGACAGTCGTATTACCCAAAAAGGGTAGGCAAAGGATGTCAGGTACGTAACCATAGAAACTTCTCTATGTGTGTATCGATGTATGTAAAAACACGTGATCTTTTAGGTAGTATAACGCTTTTGATTTTGCATGGATGTTTGCATGGGATAGGGTTAATACGATGAAAGGGGAAGAGCATGTTAATAGGTCACTTGGTGATCGGTGGTTAAACCACGAACTATAAAATTAGGTCACAATAGTGATCGGTGGCTAAGCCACGTTAAATTTATTCCCGATTGTTAGGAATAGGCAGCATGACCGTATCGATATGGTGTGTAGCGGTTGGTGGGTTGATTGTAGAAATCCCCAAGGTGTGTTGGCTGATGCGGGTGGTGTGTAGAGGATGGATTTCTAGGTTGGGTTGGGCCATGTTGCATGTAAATATTCTTTGCCATTGTGTATGGGCCAAGGCCCATAATGTGTTTGTAGGCCTAAAGCCTTTTATGTGTTTTCAGGATTTGCACATCGAGTCTTGGTGACTCACCCTTTATTTTTCCCGACTTTTCGGATGAGCGGTAGATCATGGACATGGGAGCCGAGGCGGACTCGAGGCCATCAAGTTATTTTTTTATTTTCATAGACTATTTTCGATTTTCCTTTAAGTTTTAATTTTGGGACTATTTATGTAATAAGGCCCCATGGCTTAGGTTATCGCTTTATATTTGTTAATGTTTACAGCTTAAAAATTTATGTTCAAGGACTTAAGTCATAAAAAGTAATAAAATGGGTTTTCCAAACATGTTCAACTAAAAGCAAAGGTTTTCATCAAATATCTTATTTTTAACAAATGCCTAAATAAAGAAACTGAGATTTCCAAAACCATCAAAGTAAAGTTTTTAACAATAAATCCGTAGCATACCGGATCCGTCGTAGCGTTTGGGCCAGGGTTTGGGGTGTTACATTTTGCATATCGAGCCCAGTTGCAAAAATCGGGTCGTGAAATGGGTCCAGATAGTAGGTTATAAAGTTGGTGAAAATGCTTTGGTTGAGATATGGCCTTGAGTCTCCGGCACCCGATCCACGCAGTAAGTATTCTAACTCTTGATGTGATATGCATGTTGGGTTGATGGGCTTTATGGACGTAGACTAGCATGTTAGGAATTAATGGACTCTAGGCCTAGTTTAAACAAACTCTTTAAATTCATAAAACTTAATCTAACTAAACATGTCCGTAAACCGATTCATTTGGGTTAGGGTGTGGCAACAGCATGCGCATGTCTAGGATTGGATTCGGGGAGAGCACAGTACTTAAGCGGTCCTAGTGACTCACCTCTTCTTTGCTGGAATCCTACCTGGTGTGTCGTGACTGTTCACTTTAGCCACGAGGACTTGTTGACGGGCCAAAATTTATAATTAAAACCCGGAAGGGACCAGCCACCCTATTTCGCAAAATTACTAAAAATACCCCCTAGTTTTGTAAAATTTCTGAAATACCCTTGATTTGTGAAAATTTTCTAGAATACCCCATATTTGTAAAACCACCAAAATTTGTGAAATCACCGAAACACCCCCGATTGGCAAAATTACCAAAATACTCATGTTTTGTAAATTTACTCGAGAAACTCTAGATTTACAAAAGTACCCGGTTTAAGAAATCATCAAAATTTGAGGAATTACCACAATATTCTCGTTTAAAAAAATCCAAAATACCCCTGCTTTAAAAATATATATATATACCAAAATATCTCTATTTCAAAAAATCACCAAGATACCCTATTTTGTGAAATTACAAAAAATACCCTGTAGGAAAGAACTACGAAAATATCCCTAGGTAGTAAAATGATGAAAATACCCTTAAGTGATGAATGTGGGTTCATGGATGCTACTTGTATGTGGATGTATGATGGTTGAATGTATGTGGAACTAGGAGATATAAACTTGAGACTGAAACTCGTAGATATAATTTCGAAATCAAAAGAACTACTCTTAAAACTACTGTCCATAAGATTGTTCGTGGTTAATCAGTGGAAGAAATTAATAATTCATAAAATTTCTAATCAGATAAACGTGAATCGGTAGAATGAGTACAAGGGGTCGTGGACGTCCTGCGCGTGGTCGTGGTAGGGGTAGGATGGTTGTGTCTGAACCAGTAGGATCTGGTTATGGGTCTAGAAACGAGATGCCAATACCACCCGCTGCGGAGATGGAATTTTAGGACCAGACAGCCGGAGATGATGCGGTATCTCAGGCGATGTTAAGGGTTTTAGAGAGGGTTACTGGGGTAGGCATGGGCACAGGAGCCCGAAAATCTGTGTCGGAGCGACTTAGAGCCAATGGGGAGGAAATTTTTAGGGGAATTTCTGGTATAGCCCCGAGTACAGCTGAGTATTGGTTGGAGGCGGTTGAGCGTATAATGAATGATCTTGATTTCACGAAAGAGGAAAAACTGAAAGGGGTTGTATCTCTCCTGCGGGACGAAGCTTATCAATGGTGGCTTACGGTTAAGGATGGTACGGTGGCTGACCGTATCACTTGGGATTTCTTCAAAACGGCGTTTCAGAGTAAATACATTGGGACAAGTTATGTGGATACGCAGCGTAGAGCGTTTATGAATCTGGTTCAGGGAAGTAGGTCGGTGGCTGCGTACGAAGCAGAATTCTTACGCCTTAGCCGTTATGCTCGAGGGATGGTGGCCACAGACCATGAACGTTGTGTTCGATTTAAAGATGGTCTGAGGAATGATTTGTGAGGAATGATTTGCGTGTATTGATAGCTCCACAGCGGGAGAGGGGATTTGCTGTGCTTATGGAAAAAGCTAAGATAGCTGAGGAGGTGAAGCGGACAGAGAAACTAAATCGGGATAGAGATAGGGGTGGAAGTAAGAGGAATTTTGGATCGTCGGGGCACTGGGCGTACTCAGAAAAGGCCTAGGTCAGGACGGGCCGAGGCGGGAGGAGAGACACACTCATTGTTAGTCGATACGTAGTGTGCTCGATGTGGTAAATTCCATGTAGGTGAGTGTTGGGCGGGCATTGGGAAGTGCTTTAGGTGTGGATCTACGGACCACCAAGTTAGAAACTATTCGCAGCAACGGGGTAGTGAAGGGCCCACGGGTCAAGGGAATGCACAGCCGAGAAGAGGTGGTCAGCAGCCACAGAGAGGTCGTGGTCCAGCCAGTGGTGGTAACGATTTCGGTCGGGGCCGTGGAGCACCAGGCCGAGGGGAAGGAAACACCGAGGCGAGACAGCCAGGGTTAGTCTATGCTGCCAGACGTTGAGAGGAGGCTGACGCACCGGATGTTATAACCGGTACGTTTCTAATTTATGGTTTGCCGTATACTGCCTTGATTGATATGGGTTTGACGCACTCTTATGTTGCTAGTGCTATAGCGGGAACTTTGAACTTAGATTATGAGACTTCTTCTAGGGTGATGACTGTAGTGAGCCCTCTAGGACAAACTGTAATGGTGAACAAACTGTATAAGGATGTACCCCTGGAAGTTCAAGGGGTAGCTTTTCGGGCTGATCTGATGGAACTGTCATTTGGGGAGTTCGATTTGATCTTAGGAATAGATTGGTTAGTGAAGTATCAAGCAAATTTGGACTGTGCAGCCAAGCGTATGGTGTTAAAAACTCCCGAGGGTGGTGAAGTGTTGGTGATAGGTGAAAGGGGGAACTGTTTGTCAAATGTGGTGTCTGCCTTAAGGGCAGAAAGGATGGTGAGGAAAGGATGCGAGGCAATTCTAATGTTTGTTCGGGCTCTGGAAGCCAAGGAACTAACTGTCGGAGATGTTAGGATGGTGAAAGAATTTTCGGTTGTTTTCCCAGAAGAGCTCCCGGGATTACCCCCGGATCGTGAAGTGGAGTTTGGTATCGATCTTCTTCCGGGAACAGCGCCAGTATCTATTGCTCCGTATAGGATGGCGCCAAAGGAGTTGGTGGAATTGAAAGCGCAGATTTAAGAGTTGCTGGATAGAGGGTTTATTTGACCAAGTGTGTCGCCTTGGGGAGCGCCGGTGTTATTCGTTAAGAAGAAGGATGGATCAATGCGTATGTGCATTGACTATCGCCGATTGAATAAGTTAACAATCAAGAACAAATACCGCTTCGCGAGGATCGATGACTTGTTCGATCGGTTGAAGGGAGCCTCAGTCTTTTCAAAGATAGATCTGAGGTCAGGGTACCATCAGCTTAAGGCCAAAGAGGCGGATATTCATAAGACGGCTTTTAGGACTCGCTATGGTCACTACGAATTCATGGTGATGCCATTTGGGTTGACTAACGCACCAAAGGCGTTTATGGATATGATGAACCGAGTATTTCAACCCTACTTGGATCGGTTTGTCGTGGTATTTATAGATGATATTCTGGTTTATTCAAAATCGAAAGAGGAGCATGATTCACATCTTCGGGTGGTTCTGCAGATTCGAGGGAGAAGCAGTTATATGCCAAATTCGATGAAGTGCGAATTTTGGCTAAGAGAAGTTACGTTTAGGTCACGCGTTGTGTCGGCAGAGGGATTAGGGTTGACCCTCGAAAAATTGAAGCAGTGTTGGATTGGAAGCCGCCTAGGTTTGTGGTGAAAATTCGGAGTTTTCTTGGTCTGGACGGGTACTACCGAAGGTTTGTTGAAGGATTTTCTTTAATTGCAGCACCATTGACTAAGTTGTTACGGAAAGGGGTTCCGTTCGTTTGGTCTAATAAGCGGCAAAGAGAGTTTTGAGAAGTTAAAAGGATTTTAACGGAGGCTCGGTGTTGATTCAAATAGGAGGTCGGAAAGGAGTTTGTGATTTATTGTGATGCTTCACACACGGGACTAGGATGCGTGTTGATGCAAGATGGGAAGGTTGTTGCGTATGCATCTCGGCAGCTAAGACCGTATGAATCAAATTATCCCACACATGATTTGGAATTGGCGGCGGTGGTTTTTGCTTTGAAGATCTGGAGGCATTATCTGTACGGGGAAAAATGTGTTATTTACACCGATCATAAGAGCTTAAAATACCTTTTGACCTAGAAGGAGTTGAATCTAAGGCAAAGGAGGTGGATCGAGTTGCTAAAGGACTATGACTGCTCGATTGAGTGCCATCGGGGTTAAGCTAATGTGGTGGCGGATGCCTTGAGTCGTAAAGTAATCTCTGACTTGAGAGCAATGTTTGCTCACCTTAGTCTATATGATGATGGGAGTTTATTAGCTGAACTCCAAGTGAAACCCTCTTGGGTCAGTCAGGTTAAGGAGAAGCAGTAGGCTGAGGAGTTGCTAAAGGGGAAGTTTCCGGTAGGATCAAGTGAAGGATCAACAGAATTTAGTGTGAATGAGGAAGGGCTATTATGGTTTCAAGGGAGAGTGTGTATGCCGAAAGATCCTGAGATGAGGCGTAAGATTTTGCAGGAAGCGCATAGTAGCCCAAACGCTATGCACCCGGGAGGAAGTAAGATGTATCGAGATTTGCGAGATCAGTTCTGGTGGCCGAGTTTGAAACAAGAGGTGACCGAATTTGTGGGGAAGTGTTTGACCTGTCGTGAGGTAAAGGCGGAACATCGCTACCATCGTGGTTGTTGCGTGGTGAAGATTCCACAATGGAAGTGGGAAAGGATCACAATGGACTTTGTTAGTGGGCTACCCCTCACGCCTACTAAGAAAGATTCGGTCTGGGTGATTGTTGACCGCTTGACGAAGTCTGCTCATTTCATACCAGTACGTGTTTATTACTCTCTGCAGAAATTGGCTAAGCTATACATAGCGGAGGTAGTGAGGTTGCATGGGGTACCAATGATCGATCATATCGCACGGGGACCCTAGGTTCACCTCACGATTTTGAAGGCGTTGCATCAAGTGTTGGGTGCGGTTGGATTTCAAGACGGCATTTCATCCTCGCATCCGATGGACATGCGAGCGGGTAATCCAGATCTTAGAGGACATGTTAAGAGGATGTGTCATTGACTTGGGGTAGTTGGGAAGAGTTCTTACCGTTGGCGGAGTTTGCGCATAAACAATAGCTACCAGTCAAGTATTCGAGATGGCGCCTATGAAGCATTGTACAGCGAACCGCCGTACTCCTACCTATTGGACGGAATTAGGGAATGTCGGATTTTGGGTCCCGAGTTGGTTACCGAGATGCAGGAGAAGGTTGAGGTAATTCGAGCTCGATCAAGGAAGCGTCGATGCAGACGAAGTCCTATGCCGACCAAGTGTAAGGATATAGAATTTGCGATGGGTGACAAGGTGTTCTTGAAGGTGTCGCCATGGAAGAAAGTACTGAGGTTCGGACGGAAAGGTAAATTAAGTTCCAGATTTATCGGACCTTATCGGGTGTTGAAACGAGTGGGACCAGTAGCTTATCAGCTAGAGCTACCTTCTAAGCTAAGCCAGATTCACAATGTATTCCACGTCTCTATGTTAAGACGCTATCGTTCGGATCCATCCCATGTGGTGCCTGTGGAAGAAATCGAAGTAAGACCCGACCTAACCTTTGAGGAGGAACCCGTGGAAATCCTAGATCGTGATGTCAAAGTACTGGGAAGGAAGACGGTTCCGTTGGTTAAAGTTCTATGGCAGAATCACGGTTCTGAGGAGGCTACTTGGGGACCAGAGGAGACGATGCGACAACAGTACCCGCATCTTTTCTGATCAGGTAATTTTGAGGTCGAAATTTCATTAAGGGGGTAGAACAGTAACATCCTGAATTAATGGGCCTTTGCATTTAATATGTTGTTATGCTTAATGGGTTAATTGAAGTGTTTAAGGGGTTCGGATTGGGCTCAGGGTTGGGCCGAGGCCTTAATCAAATTTTCTGTTTGGACACTTTAGTGGTAAGCCAGTGAGGATAGGGCTTAAAAGATGTTATCTGTGATTATAAGACACAGATGGGCTTGTGGCCCAGTGGCACAGTGTGGCGCCACTTAGAGAGCGAGGAGGTGGCGTCACCGAGGAGGCCAAGTTCGAGTCGCATGAAGCCTAATTTTTCTTATTTAATTTTAATTATTTTCTAGCGATAAAGGGGAGCAAGTTGGACGGCAATGGGGCTTGGAAATAGGGGAATAAATGTTTGGATAATGTAGATAATATGGTGATAATGTATGCGGATAAAGGGAAGAAGAGGTGGTGTTATCTGGGTCACTTGTGGATGGGAGATCGATAATGATAAGGAGAAAAATTTAGGATTTATCTGCTGGTCACACGATGGTGGCGAAATTCCAACACTTGTGGGGAGGAGGAATCGGTTGCTGTATGTTCAAGGGTGCCAAATTTCCCTTGATTAATAGCTTAGTTTTGGTTTTAAAAGGGGCATTTTCGCTTTTTAGGTAGTAGGTGCCAAATTTGGATTAAGTAGGGGATATCTCTTCAATTCCGGCATTTGGGTCCTATTTGTTTTTCTTCTTTTCTCTCATCTCCACTTTTATGCAAAAGTCAAAGTTCCATTGTTCTTTTCTCTGTTTCCCTCTACAAGTCAAAACCTCACAGTTCCTCTCTACATCTTTTCTTTTGATCTCATTTAGAGCCGAATCTCTTCACTTCAATTCTCTTCTCCACTCTTTCCTACTAACCGAATACTTTGTCCACTCTTTTCTCCTTACCGATTTATTTCTTCTATCGTGCTAAGTGCCGGGATCTCTAAGGGTTAGTCGAATCTGTTGGTGTTAAGGTAAGTGTCGAATTCTCTCTTCACTTTTTCTCTTCCGGTTTTTGGAGGCTAAAGCCGAAAGGCTAGCTGGCGTGATAGGATTATCCTTGGAGTAATGTTCTGATTGTTCTCGTGTTTTCATTTTGGGGCGACACATCGGGAATCGAGGTAGATCGTCTAAATCTAAAAGCTGGAAATGCTAGTCTCTAAACTCCACCTCTTTCGGGATTTCTAGGTAAGGGATCTCTGCACTATGAATGTACATTCGTGATTGTATTCAATTCAATATTTTAATCTGGTTTATTGACTAAGATCTGTTCCATGGATACAAACGCTAGTCAAACGGAAAAGGGAATTAGACCCGTAAATCCAACCCCTAAGTTTAAGAAACGAGCGATGTCAGCAGTTCGGGATTGGCCGCCAGGTTGTGGACCGGCTTCGGAACAAAATCTTAGACAGTTAGCGATCGTATCGACTTACGATAGTGTCGACATAGAAGGTCTCATCTTGATCATGTCAGTGTGTAGATCTCTATCACACTAATTAATCTGTACTATATATGTTATGGGCTAAAAGCGGAAAAGGTCAGATGGATGATCGTATTACCCAAAAAGGGTAGGCAAAGGATGCAGTGCACGTAACCATAGAAACTTCTCTATGTGTGTATCAATGTATGTAAAAACACCGTGATCTTTTAGGTAGTATCTTGTTTTGATTTTGCATGGATGTATGCATGGGATAGGGTTAATACGATGAAAGGGGAAGAGCATGTTAATAGGTCACTTGGTGATCGGTGGTTAAACCACGAATCAGAAAATTAGGTCACAATAGTGATCGGTGGCTAAGCCACATTAAATTTATTCTGATTGTTAGGAATAGGCGACATGATTTGTCGATATGGTGTGTAGCGGTTGGTGGGTTGATTGTAGAAATCCCCAAGGTGTGTTGGCTGAGTACGATCCGTGTGTGAGGATGGATTTCTAGGTTGGGTTGGGCCATGTTGCATGTAAATATTCTGTTGCCATTGTGTATGGGCCAAGGCCCATAATGTGTTTGTGGGCCTAAAGCCTTTTATGTGTTTACTGATTTGCACACCGAGTCTTGGTGACTCACCCTTTATTTTTCCCGACTTTTCGGATGAGCGCGGTGATCGTGGACATGGGAGCCGAGGCGGACTCGAGGGGCCATCAAGTTATTTTTTTTATTTTCATAGACTATTTTCGGTTTTCCTTTAAGTTTTAATTTTGGGACTATTTATGTAATAAGGCCCCATGGCTTAGGTTATCGCTTTATATTTGTTAATGTTTACAGTTTAAAAATTTATGTTCAAGGACTTAAGTCATAAAAAGTAATAAAATGGGTTTTCCAAACATGTTCAACGGAAAAGCAAAGGTTTTCATCAAATATCTTATTTTTAACAAATTCCTAAATTAAGAAACTGAGATTTCCAAAAACCATCAAAGCAGAGTTTTTAACAATAAACCCCGTAGCATACCAGATCTGGTCGTAGCTTTTGGGCCAGGTTTGGGGTGTTACAATTTCGTTCCTTACCCTCATCCTTACCTTATTTCCTTAGCCAACTTTCCAAAATTAAAAAGTCTTCCTTGCCTTAAATACATCTATGACCGGCACTATGGATGAATAACACAAAAAAAAATAGTCAAAATTTGCATCAAGTGGGATTCGAACCTCCTCCCTTAAAGCCCTTCATGTGACGCCACATCCTCTTTACCATATGCTCAATTATGCTAGCAATTTACTCACTTATTTCCATAAGCATTGATGCCATTTACCCTCTCTCCTTAAAGTGCTTAAACACAAAAATTTTACAAAAGCCCAATTCAGCCCCGAGCCTTCTTAGGACCCCTTAAACATACACAATTAATATTTTAAACTAGCCTAATGCAAGAAATAATGCAACACATAAAATTTTAAATTTTAGGATGTTACAAGAATGTCGCCAGTAAGCTTGATTGAAAGTATTCATCATGGTCGAATGTACCAAAAATGGATGATACAGGCTTATGAAAAAAAGGTTCGCTCAAGAGAATTTCAGGATGGGGACCTAGCATTAAGAAGGATTCTGCTCATACAAAAGGACTTCAGAGGAAAGTAAATGCCAAATTTGGAAAAACCTTATGTGGTGAAGAAGGCTTGTTCTGGAAGATCATTAACTTTGACCAAGATGGATGGCAAAGACATGCTCAAGCCGGTGAATTCAGATTTCATTTTTAAAGGAGAGGCCAGGGTGAAAACCCGTAAAGGGCGCCTTGAGATTTTTAAAAAAAATTCAAAAAAGGAAAATAAAATTTTCATCAAAAAAAGAAGAAAGAAAAATGAGAGGCCAAGGCGAAAACCCGTAAAGGGCGCTTCTACACCAAAGGGGATTTGAGTTGAAAAATCGAAAAGGGCAGCTCAAATTTTGATCGAAAGTGGGGCATACAGTAGTATTGCTATCTTGAATCAACAGTGAAGAAGTATGCTACATCTTGGGGCATCGACAAAGTACTCCGAATCCCCTAAACACATATTGAGCTTAAAATGGTCCCCAAGAAGTTTGAACAGAGAAGCTTAGGTTGCGATATCTGGGGCACCTAGTTTCCATCTTACCATTCTGAATTTGCTATCTTTAATTGTTTTATTCGTTTCAAAATACACTACCAATAAATTTCCTTCTTGATTGCATTTGCTATCTTTGCTTAACTTATTTGTTTCGAGCTATGCTCCTAATTAATTTCCTTCTTGTCCATGGTTATGATCTTTTTCAGGCATTTTGCATTGAAATAACGATTAGTGGACTAATAATACTTTCATAAAAGGAGTTTTGCATATTACTCTGGAAGCTTCTGAATAATACAAGAACTTTAAACAGGACTATTGTTTAAAACTCACCAAGTTTAAGGAAAAGTCTAAACTGAGACTATCTTTCCAGATTTTTGTCAAAAATGGTGATTGAACAAAATGACAAGATATGCATCGGTGATACCACCTTGACGAAAAATGGGCAATGTTAACCCATGTGTAAAAGGGGAATCATTCGTGAGAAAAAATGATATTCTGCATCCATGCAAATATCATGCATACACATTTGGTCATGACACCCAGGGAATAGAAGGTGTAGTAGACCAAATTGATTGAATAAGTTACAAATTCTATACCCTTGAGTCGCAGTGGGATGGATTGAAGATGACACAGATCCTATACCCCCTGAATTGCAGTGAGAGGGTCTGAAGATGGTATAAGACTTAAATTCCCAGAGGTACCATGGAATGGACCTTGAAGTTACATTGGGCCAAGTCATGTGAGCAAAATATGATTGTTTCTTTGAGTTTTTGGCAAAGGTACCAGCCGAACGAGATAGCAGCATAATACGTCAACAATAAAACTCTGATGGACAACGAGCAGTGACAACCCTAAGCATTAAAAAAGAGATCTTTTCATTTTTGCATTCATACATCATCATTCAAAGCAAGTCTAATTAGGAGCGTTTCGATCATCGCATCCTGATCCTTATACATTTTAACAAAGGATCATTCTCATGACATTCTGCATTCATGAAAATGTCGTCCATAATATCATTTAGTTAGGAGCATTTGATTCATTCCGATCATTGCATCCTAATCATTATACATTTAAAAAAATCATTCTCATGACATTCTGCATTCATGCAAATGTCATCCATAATATCATTTAGTTAGGAGCATTTGATTCATTCTGATCATAGCATCCTAATCATTTGGCATAAACAGAGGCATATGAAATCGATTCTACAAGACATGTCCCCCAGAGGACGGTGTAGCAATATTGGTGAAATCACAGATCTTGTCTCCCTAAGCAGTAGTGGAACAGATCGACCGAAGATAGCAGATCTTGTCTTCCTGAGTTTACAGTGAAGCGGATCGAAAACATCAGTCCGGCACCCCTGAGTTTGCAGTGGAGAAGACCGAAGATAGCAGATCTTGTCTTCCTGAGTTTGCAGTGAAGCGGATCGAAAACATCAGTCTGGCATCCCTGAGTTTGTAGGAAACAGACTAAAGATTGTAGATCTTATCTCCCTAAAGCAGTAGTGGAGCAGATCAGTTAAAGATTGCAGATCTTATCTCACTAAACAGTAGTGAAACAGATCAAAATCCACAATTCTTATATCCTCGAAGTTCCAGTGGAGTAGGTTGAGGCTACAAATCCCTCCTCCCTGAGTTTACAATAAGGATCAACCCGTATTTTTTTGAAGTTTCAGCAGAGAAGATTGAGGCTACGAATCTCTTCTCTCTAAATTTTTATCTCCTCGAAGTTCCAGTGGAGTAGGTTGAGGCTACAAACCCCTCATCCCTGAGTTTACAATGAGGATCAATCCGTGTTTCTTTGAAGTTTCAGCAGAGAAGATTGAGGCTACGAATCTCTTCTCTCTGAATTTTTATCTCCTTGAAGTTCCAGTGGAGTAAGTTGAGGCTACAAATCCCTCCTCCCTGAGTTTACAATGGGGATCAATCCGTATTTCTTTGAAGTTTCAGCAGAGAAGATTGATGCTACGAATCTCTTCTCTCTGAATTTTTATCTCCTCGAAGTTCCAGTGGAGTAGGTTGAGACTATAAATCCCTTCTCCCTAAGTTTACAATGAGGATCAATCCATATTTCTTTGAGGTTTTAGCAGAGAAGATTGATGTTACGAATCTCTTCTCTCTGAATTTTTATCTCCTCAAAGTTCTAGTGGAGTAGGTTGAGGCTACAAATCCCTTCTCCCTGAGTTTACAATGAGGATCAACCCGTATTTTCGTGAAGTTTCAGTAGGGAAGATTGAGGTTACAAATCTCTTCTTTCTGAATTCTTATCACCTCAAAGTTCCAGTGGAGTAGGTTGAGGCTACAAATCCCTTCTCCCTGAAATTACATCGGAGCGGATCGAAGCGCTAGTTCCTATGCCCCTGAAGATGCAGTGGGATGGAATGAAGCTACTCGAAGAGGAAAAGCACCGAAAGAAGTCAAGATTCGGCAAGACCAGGCAAAATTGGCCCTTTTTAAGGTCTTTGCTACGTTCCTGTTACACGACAACGAGCAAAGAGGGGCAGTTGTAATAGGCCAATTTTGGCCTGGCCCGATAAAACCATCAAAAATACATAAAATAAAATAATAAACAGTCCATGTCCATTACAAATTTTAAAACCCAAATCAGCCTAACCCATAGCCCATTACACCCAAGCCCAATTTTAGCCCGATAATAAAAATAATCTCAGCCCAATACACGGCCCAAAACCTAACCTAGCCCAAATCACTAACAACCGAGAAACCCTAGGTTTCCCCTTGGCGCCATAAGCCTTCACCGCACGTCCCACCTGCATGCGGCGCCACATCCAGCAAACATGACCTTGTACGCCCCACGTCACGATCCTCCGTACCTGCACCAAATGACGGACAACTAGCACAGCAAGAAAAACAAAGAAAAAAAACGATTGTATTTTTTATTTTTATTTCGATTTCGTCCTTTAAAAGGACCAAAACAAATCATTGTAAATCTTCTTCTTCATGATTTTTTGTACACTGAATACAAAAAAGAAAAAGGAATCAATAGAAAGAAAAGATCAGATTCAAGGCTTAAGAGGTTTTCTACTTTTTTTTCTTCTTTTCGCATTCTCGTTTTTTTTATTTTTTTTATTTTCGTTCTTTTTTTTTTACAAATCGATTTCAAATAAAATTGGGGAAGAGGGCTTACCTGGATTTTCCCCTTGAATCGCAACGGTGGTGGAGGTGCACTAGGCGCCGATGAAGCCCACTAGTTGATGAAAAGATGGAAAGTTTGAAAATTTTCGGGAAAAAGGTTTTGAAACCTACTTTGAAAGAAGTTGTTTCGGCGATCTGAAAATGGCAGATGGCCATTCTTTTTTTAGTTTTAATAATGAATAAAATGGCGCCGTATAAGCCATGACCTGTTTCAACCCGACCCGATATCCTAAGGATCCGCGCGTTTTGGCGGTGATCGGATAATTGTGCGCTCAGCCCCTCCGCTTTGTGTTAAGATTTGATTGGGCTTTCTTTTATTTCTTTTGATTTTTAATTCTGCTCGAGGATTTGCGCGCACTTTCAATTTAGTCCAACGTGAACGCCACGTTTTGGCTAACTGAAATATTTGCTAGTTTAATCCCTAACTATTTATGCGCATTTTAATTTGGTCCTTAACTCACTTAAATAAGTTTTTATAAAATAGCTCATTAATTTTATTCTTAATTCAATTAGGTATTTTTTTAGTTTTTGTTTATAAAACTTATTTATTATTCATTTTTTTTATAAGCTTGTTTTAATAAAACTATTTTGAAATAGATTTTATAATGATATTAATTTGTTTTGTCTTCTATTTATATATGTTTTTTAATCTATTATATAAATATTTAATTTCAAAATGTTCTTTTATATGTTTCTTGTTTTAAAAGATATATATAATATTTAATTTAAGTACTTTTATCTACTATTAACTTATACATACTTATATATAATCAAGATTAAAATTTTTATTGATTTCGTAACATTTTATGCATGCATTTTCCTTTTAATATGTCTATGTATATACTTTATTTAAATATATGTATATATACAATTGTTCTTTTAAAAGAGCTTATTTTAAACTATACTCTATTTATTGCAAACATTTTTTATTATGTTTTTATATACATTATTCATTAAAATTTTTTATAATAAGTATGTTCGGTTTTAGATTATTTTAAACATCATACATTTTAAATTCCTTCTTACATAATAATTGTTTCATAAATTTATTTGTAAATTATTACACTGATTTTTGAATCATTTCATAAATTGTTGATTTCAAATATTTTAGGTTATTTTAAATCTATTTGCTATTATTTAAAATTTATTTTGTACTAATTTGCCTTGTAAATTTTGTAGGATTATTATATCTTTTATTTTATTTGTCTTTGATCGTTGAAATGTGCCTTTTGAAATAGAATTTGCCATGAAATAATCGCTATTGTGTATTTATACGTTTAAATTGTTTATATTATCATTATTCATCTGCATAATGTTGAGTTTACATATTATTTTACGCTTAAAGCTATGTTTGTTTTTCTTGATATTGCTTTGTGGTTTAAATTCTAAATTATTCAAATTTTTTTAATAGATGCTTCGTTTTATTCCGAATAAATTAATGCATTTTGAGATTTGGTTTTATAATTGCTTAGTAAAAATTTCAAAAATAAGGCAATATTTCGTGTTTGGAAATTTGAGAAATCGTGCCCTATCGTGCTGGGTTTCGGTTTTCCGTTTGACCAAATAACCAAATATCCTTTTAAAATTTTGTCCATATTTTTCAAAATAAGGCAATATTTCATGTTTGGAAATCCGAGAAATTGTACCCTATCGTGCTAGGCTTCGGTTTTTCGTTTGTCCAAATAATTGAATATCCTTATAAAAATCTCAATGCATGAACTTTCGAAATCATGAGAGGATCTTGGCATCGAGGGTTTGAAACGTCATATCCTATCGTGCTGGATATGATATTTTATTCCTTCGGAACAAGAGAATCTCCATATCCAATTCGAGTTATTTAAAATTTTTTAAACGGAATTGTATTCTAACATATTTTTAAATTTTCGACATTAGGACATCAATTAATCAATTAGGTACCAATTTTGGGCGTTGCGGGGGTGATAATCCTTCCTCGTGCGTAACCGACTCCCGAACCCGTTTTTCTTGGAATTCGTAGACCAAAATTAATTTCTTTTAAACATGATAAAATGTTTTATAGGTGATCCGATCACACCTAAACAAAAAGGATGGGTGGCGACTCCGTTTTCTTTTTAAAGTCGATCCTCGTTTTTTCAAATTTAAAAATGGTTTCGACAGTATCATAATTAATTTATACAAAAATAAATGTGGTGGAAGAAGGAAAAAAGCAATCTTCAAAATCAAGCAGACTAGGACGACTAAAAACATATTAAACCAAATCCAGTATGCAGCAAATAAAAAAAAAGGTATTTGAAGGCATGCTTGGCAGATGTGGCAGTGTGGCCCTTAGTGCACTTGGCAATGAGGGCAAACCAGGCATGGTAGGAAGTGGTGGAAGCGCCCCAGGCCTTGGCATTGTTGGTATGGTTGGCTGTTGGAGATTAGGGATAGATGGCAATGGTGGGAGTGTTGCTGTAGGAAAAGTTGGCATCGGAGGCAGCTGCTAAAGGTGACGAGTAGGTTGGCCAACGTTAATGCTTGAAAATGACAAAGCCAACAAGAATGCTAAAGCAATGCAATTGAAATAACCGATTTTTGTTGAGAGGTTTTGAAACTAATTTTGTTGAGAACGGTCTCGAGACAAGATTTCCTATTTTAGACCTTTAGCTTCGATGCTTGGATGTCTCGAAACAATAGAATTCTTGTCTTGAGCCTAAAATAGATCAAAATCTAATTTAGGTTTGATGTTTAGTAATATCGATTGTCTCGAGATCTAGCCATGTATGTTTTGAGACATGATCAACTTGTCTCGAAACCAATGATAAAAAATACCAAAGATAAATAATTTATTCTTGGTGTCTCAAGACAATAATGGTAAAATGTCAAAATGTGCACTGAGTTATGTATGGAAATGATACTTGTTAAACACCTAATTTGTACCAATGTGATATACACCAAATGCAGACCAAATGGACCTATGAAAACACAATCATATATCTAAAATTCATATCATTCAATGCATCATATTTTGTCATAAACATTAGTTAAATTAAATAAGCTATGCACATAAGTTTAACTACTTTGACCAAACATCAAAATCAACAACTATCTAGACATACTCTTTTATAACATATACCAATTCACTTATCATTAAGTTTCATCAAACCAAATTTCACTAAATCAAAACGCACCTTTTAAACCTATAAAAATTGTGTCCAAACACCTAATGATTATGTCATTCATTTCATTATAATTAGCCTAAAGAACCAACCATAAATTTGTACCAAACTAATCATTCAACCAAAATATCTTAATATGCATACTATAGAATGCATGATACCAAAATTAATCCAACCATTCACAAGGCATGCATCACTATTATATTTACAAATCAAAACAACATAAAAACTTCAAAACGCTTCCTAATAACTTACATGCCACTGATAACTAAACTAGGAAAACACTACAACTGATGGCTTAGTTGAGTATCGATTGCTGGGATGCTAACAGGATCACGAACACGCCAAGAATGTAAGTCAAGCTTGCGCACTGAAGCAAACAAAACTATACGTTGAGTATTGAATACTCAGTGATACTAACATAATTAATTTGAATTCAAATGTAAAATTATTAAGAAAATAACATATAAGGAATATATTAAATCAAAGTGTTAATAATCTCAAGAAACACATATCAAACTCAAAATGACCTCTCATAAACAAAATTAGCTCAATATTCGATTATCAAGATCATATGACATTTTTATCAACAAGTCATGATATCATATCATTTTCAGAATCAAAATGACAAATTAAACATTTTCTTTTAGCCCCTATTAACTGGATACAGACACAAGTACGGGTACTGGATTAATCCCCTAACACTGCACATAATGTAATGCACTGAAGTGCTAGAATGAATAACAACCACAGTGCCAAAATGCTCCCACCAATACATATACAAATCCTATGGCATGTCAACTATATCCTGACTATGTCTAGCATCATTTAATAGGGAAATCTCATACTTTGAAATATATATATTACCATGTACTTCTCAATATAGTAACCAAGTAGCTAATCATTTTAATACCATAATGAATTCCATATATATAAACATACCTATCAACTTACCAATTAAGCCAACATTTAACCCAATACATCCTATCACAACTTGTAATAATGTCTCACTACCAATTCAATAAGATTAGTTACTTAATTGAGTTCAAGAAAGAAAAGAAAATTATAATAGTACAAATCGATATCACTAATCCTCGATGATTTTCATCTTCCGTTTATCTTTCGATGCACTGACTTCGTCTTTAACTACATTTGATAAATTCGATTGTATAAATGATATTATTTTCACTCAAAACTTAAAGAACATGTCAATTAAATCTAAATTACATTTTATTCATTTTAGTCTCTAGAAGCCCTAATATCTGAAATGTTCATATCTTTCGATATCTAGTGTAAGAACCCAATTTAGCTCGGGCCCGTGTAAATGAAATAAACCAGAATAAAAAAACCAAAAATAATATAAAAATAATAAATGTCCAGCACAGTCCATTTATAGAGCCCAAAACATCAAACTAATGCCCACAACCCAAATTACACCCAAGCCCAATTACCTAAATAGACCCTAAAACTAAACCCAGACCCAGACCCAATCTAAACCTAAGCCAAGTGGCCCAATTGGCTTGCGGACGCAGGAAACCCTAGGTTTCCATCTGCGCATAAGCACCCAAATGAGTGCCCACCCTTCGCGCGCAAAGTGCCCCAAAGACCCTTCGGTCACGCCACCATCATTCACGCCATAGTTAGCGCGCCCCATCTCCGTCGCAAGATCCTCGTTATTATCCTGCACAAAAAAGGAAAACGCAGCAGCAAAAGGCAGAAAAGATGTAATTCCTTTTTATTTTCCAGGATATACAAGCCCGATGTAATCTGTAATTAAAAAAGACACGATATATACACAAATACAGAGAGAAACATACAGGAAAAAATACATTGAGATTATACAGAAATTAATAAAGAAACAACAGAGGTGGTTTTTTTTATATTCTATTTTGTTTATTCTTTTCTTTTTCGATCCATTTTTTTACATATAAATAATGTTTTAAAAAATAAAAAGGGAACAAGTTTACCTTTTGTGGTATTGAAAAGTTGAGATTTTAGCCTCTGGCCACCGTCTGCGGTGGCGCGTGCGGCGCGTAGCCCAGGAGCCCGATGACGAACTCCGGACAGAGGAGAGGAGGGCTTGAGAGGGTTTTCGATTTTTTTTTTAAAACGGGGTGCCAAATGAATTTTTGGTCTGAAAATTGACATATATAGCAGTTTAAAAACGACGTCGTATTTACTTAAGCCAATAAGCATTAAAACGACATCGTTTAGAAGACCAGGATCCGCGCATTGACCCGACCCGGGGAGGATCCGCGCATTTTTATTGAAGGGTCTAATTGCTGAATAGACCCTTCCGCATTTTTGTAAATTTACAATAGTATTTTTCCTTATTTTCAATTTTGACCCAAAACTTATCTTCTGTTCCAATTAAGTCCTCGGGCTACTTAAAGGCCAACATCAGAACGGCGTCGTTTAGGAGACAAGGCATAATTGCCTAATAAGTCTCTAAGATGTGACGCGCGTTTTGATTTGATCCCTTTACATTTTTTTTAGATTTTATTATTTGTTTATTGTTAAAACCTTTATTTATTTATTTTTTTATTTTAAAATTATATTAAATTGTTTTATCATATTAAAAATTCTATATTCTTTATTATTTATATATTAATTTATTAATAGTATAAAATTCATATATATATATATATATTTTATATGTATTATCCTTATATATATTAAACTATTATTTATTATTTTATTTGGTTTAATATTATTTTTATTACATATTATGATTTATATATTAATTATTATATTATACATTTTTTTAATTTGTATATTATATAGTATTATATTATATCATATATTATTTTTAAATTTTATTTTGTATAAAATCTATTTATATTATATAATATATTTTATTTATATTGTTTATTACATATGTAATTTTTATGATTAGTGTATTATATATATGTTTTTTGATAAACCGTAATATGTACATATTTTAATCCCACATTTAGCATACTCTTGGATGATTTATTCCCTGAATGGTGGAATTTGGTGTTTCTAATCCTTTAATTTCATGTTTTATACTTAGGAAAGCACCGAAGGATGAAAAGAACGAGAAACGGGCCAAATGGGCCGAAGTAAGAAATCAACACGGCCTGGGGTTTCACCACACAGCCGTGCCTCCCTAAGCAGACCCAGACACGGCCTGGCCTCGATTCACACGGGCGTGCTACAAGGGCGTGTCTCTACCGTGACAAAAAGGAATTTCACTCGGATTAGGATACTTAGAGGCGAAGAAACACATTCCAAAGCCTATATAAACACCCTAAGTATAACCTAAAAGGTGATTTTGGCCAGGGGGCGTCCAGCTAGGCCAAGGAGCCGAGCCAGAGAGGTCAGAATTATGGGATTCACTCGAAGAAAGCTAGTTGATTCATCTCAAGAAGCCGAAGTCATACTCAAGACGGAGGATTTCTCCTTCAATTCCTTCAGGGGGTTTTAGGGTTTTTCTTATGTTTTGTTTTATCTTTTCTTTTAAGATGTACTCTTTTATAATTATGAACTAAACCCTCAGATACCTGAGGGGGATGAAACCTAAGACGGATCTTGTTATCGTTTGCTGAACTATATGATAAATATTTGATTTGTTCTTAATTATGTGTTCTTAATTCTTGCTTTAATATTTCAGGATATTGATTCAAGTATTGATGTGCTTAGGCAGTGGAGCAAAAGTCCCTGTCTAAGAGTAGATCTAGCATAATTAAGCAGAGTTGCTCGCGTGCCTAGACATAAGGTGACAAAATTTTGCCGGATTAGGGTGAAACCTAATATGGGAATCCATAGATAGAGTTAATGCAATTTTAGGGGTTTTAATTAGAAAGAGATTTCAATTAATCAACCTAGGATTAGACGTTAGTAGCCTCGACGGAGGTATTAATATACATTAGGGAATCCTACGGATCAAGTCAAATGAATAAATCATCTGGTTCAGAGTTAGATAACAAGTGAAGTCTAGGTGGATTCTTCCTCGGGTATTGTCTTAATCAATTGGTTTTTTCCCACAAGTATTTTCCCCATTCATTCTCTTTGTCTTAGCATATTTAGCTTAGTAATTAGTTAATTTTAGTTTAAATAACAAATCCTTTAATTTTTAGGCTAAATAATAGAAAGAAAGTTACTATTAGTACTTTTAGTTCATTTGGGTTCGACAATCCGGTCTTGCCACTAAACTATACTACTGTTCGATAGGTGCGCTTGCCTCAATCGTTGTCATAGTTAGTTTCTAGGCTCGATCATTCTTTATATAAATTTTTAAGACTCTGACACACGATCATTTTTATTTAAAATTATTATATACTATTTACTAATTACTTTTATTATATATAATCATTTATATATGTATTAAATTATTAAATTATGTATTTTTTATAAGTACTCTTATTTTTTTACTTTAATTTTTTTATAATGTTTATATATATATAAAATCATTTTAAAAATCGTTATATTCTTTTATTTTTTTATTCAATGTTAAAATATATCATTCCCTTTTCATTTGATTTTGTTATTTCGTGAAGATCTTAATTACCGCTACTTATTTTATATCCCATGTTTATTTATTTATGTTTCTTTAATCGTTTATTATTGCTTAACATAATTCTTTATTTATTTATTCATGTTATATTATTCTTTAATTATTTATTATTAATATAATTTGTAGTTATGTTGAATTGCTATTAAGTATGTATGTTGTAATATCTTACTCAAATCATTGTTTTATAAAAACATTTTTTTAACGCATTTTATTCAAATATTAAAACAACGATATATGATATTTGAGGACTTCAAGAGAAATTATACCCTAACTTACTGGGTTTTAATTTTTCTCGTGGAACTTAAAGTATCAAGTATCCTTTTTTTAAACTTACAAACTTCAACTCAAAACTTATTCTCGGGAATTCAAAATGTTATATCCTAACTTACTGGATATAATGTTTTGTGTCTCAAGATAAGAATTTTCTAAATGAAGGTGAGCCTAGTTTCGAAGCCATGAGAGGTTATATCCTAACTTACTGGGTATAACATTTCATTTCTTTGAGATAGGTAAGTCTTGGTTTTCTTTCTAATAAAAGGATCATATTTTAAAAAAAAATTCAAAATTTCAACATTAGTACATGATTTTATCGATTAGGTGCCAATTTTTGGGCGTTATGAGGGTGCTAACCCTTCCTCATGTGTAACCGACTCCCGAACCCGTTTTCTTGTATTTCGTGGACCAAAATCAATGTTTTGAAATAAAATGTTTTACAAGGTGATCCAATTGCACCTAAGTAAAAAAAGATTGGTGGCGACTCCCATTTCCGTTTTTTAAAGTCGAGCCCCGTTTTTAACCAACATCAAAAATGGTTTCGACAGCTTGGCGACTCCTCTGGGGACCAATAAGAGAGTCAAGCCGTAAAATTGATAATTTCTTGTCCTTCTGTCTGAGTTTAAAAAATTTGATTTGAAAAAACTATGATCCTTTTTTATTGCATGTGGTTCTATTTTTAATATATCTGCATTGCATTGCATGACCGTTGTGGTCACACCCTTTGAGTGGGAGTGAGAAGCTACTCCTTCGTGAGGTTTTCACCTCCGTGCAGGATAGTGAATCGCTTTCGGTATACATCCGTGCCTATGTCTTCATGAGATTTTCATCTCCGTGGAGCCATAGGGAAATGTATTCCCCTGAACTGAACTCGGTCCATATGAGCCTATAATGGGTGAGGATCGAGGAATCTACTGGTTCAGGTACCTCAACTTTAGAGCTTAACCACATATAGAAAACCTAAGTGCTTACCCTAGGTAGAATTATACCAAACCTTAGCAATCACCCAGATATGCGTTTGATTATTTTCTTTATATTTTACTTCATATTACTAATTGATTGTGTTTTTATTTTGTTGCATGTCATTTCATATTTTAAAGAGGTATCAATTCACGGTCAGTTTCTAAATTAGAAAGCTGGTTATGGAGAACGAATTCCTTGATAAAGTGGAGGACAATGCAGTCATCCGTAGATGGTCAGAGCAAACACAGTTAGGAAAAGGAGATAGCCTAGTCGAAGGGTACAAATCAGAGCTATGGGACTACACTCGCATCAGTGTGACGCAGAACAATCTTCAGGAATTAAGTGAGATATGGGATCAGTGGAGTAACGAGACCAAGAATTTTTTTTACTACAGCTATGGGGATTTTCCGTACCTGTTGGACATTAAGGTAGATGAAAATTTGTTTTGAGCCATCTCCCAATATTGGAACTCTACGTATAGTTTCTTTACTTTCGGAAGAGTTGATTTGGTGCCTACGGTGGAGGAGTATACAGCTCTATTGTGATGTCCCAAGATTCAAGTTGATAAAGCTTACTCGAAAGCTCCTAATGTTCCAAACTTTGTGAAGAAACTGGTGAATATTACGGGGATGAGTGAAGAGTGGGTCACAGCCAGAATCAAGCAAAAAGGTGAGTATAAATGCATCTCATGGAAAGCTTTGAAGGATTTGATTTTAGAGCATCCTGATATGAAAAAGAAAGTCGATGTGTTTGCTTTGAGTATATATGGATTAGTGATATTCTCTAAGGCATTGGGATACGTGGATGAAGCTGTCTCAGATCTTTTTAATCGACTTGACAAACAAGTCACACATGTTCCTGCGATCTTGGCGGAGACATTTCGATCATTGAGCGCATGTAGGAGAGCTAAGAAAGGCAGATTTATAGGATGTGCGCAGTTGTTGTTGGCTTGGTTCCATAGTCATTTCTGGAGGGTGGATAAGGTTTCTTATCGGGTCTTTTCAAAAAATTACTCTCCATTAAAAGAGATAGTGGCTACCCCAAGGAGAGACGACATATCTGAAGAAAATTGGATAGCGCTTCTACGAAATCTTCGAGAAGAAGATGTTGAGTGGAGAGCTCCCTGGATGGTTCCTAATGAAGTTCTGTATCGATGTGGGAGTTTTGATTGGGTCCCTCTACTTGGAATTTGGGGAGCCATTGGATATGTGCCTTTTCTCGTACTAAGGCAATATAGATCGAGGCAGTTTGTACCGGCTACACATGGAATAGCACAAAGTGAGTTTTCATATAAAGGAGATAGCTACAAGAAAAGGGTTAAAGAGATTTCTAATGATTGGAATCAGACCCATCGCATGAAGAGAGTGGACGCGATCCCAATGACGACCTCAGAGTATAGTAGATGGTGGAGTAGAAGAGTCAATGACAATATCCCTGTGCCAGGTTTAGAAGGCGCTCGATCGATCGAAGAGTTTTTACGAGTGGTCCCATCAGAATTAGAGATTATAAAATAGGATTTTGAAAGAAGGAAGTTAGAGCTCGGCAAGAGAATATAGAAGTTGGAAGAGGAAAAAATGTACCTAGGCCTAGACATGGATGTTCAGAAGCTAGAGACCAAAAAATTAAGAAAGGCGAAGAGGAAGATTGAGAAAGATCAAGATAGTTTAAAGATTGAATATAAGAAGATGCGTCTATCGATGAAGAATGCCCGATTGGGGAAGACTTCAGAACAGTGGCAACAAGAGGTCCAGGAGGAAAAGGCCAAAGCTGACTATTGGGAGAAGAAGTTTCAAGAAATGTAAGCGCGAAGCAAGTCCTTAGAGAAGAATTTGGCAGAAAGTCTAAATGAAAAGGGTGAACTAAAAGCTAGAGTGGCTGAACTTGGACGGTCTCTTCATCACTATCGAAGCTGTAATTCTGCGATCGAGCTAAAGTTAAGTCTGAATAAGATTGAGGAAATGAAGGGTAAGATCGAAGAGTTAGAATCGGTATTGCATAACTGTGAACTTCGGATCGAGCTTCTTGAAGCAAGAGAAGGGCAGTGGAAGGAAGAGCTCCACCATTCGCACGATCAAGTTAGAAGTCGGGATTATCTCATAGGTGAAGCAATAGTCTAGATTTGAGAGGTAGCTGATCACCTACAGACTTTGGCAATACAGGCTGATACATTGAGCACGAAGTATGAGCTACAGTCAGATCACAGCCAAGAGTTAGCTTTGTTGTTTAGGAAAATCAAAACTTTGGGCCTTAAGGCGAAAGCATATTTGTAATCCGTTTTATGTAAAGGATTTTATTTTCTAATAAAGTTTTAAAAAATGAAGTTGAATCAGAATCGATGCCTCTTTGCATTCATGCATTTTCATTACATCATATCATATGCATTTAAGTCCATATAGAGATCCTAATTAGTTGAAATTATCACAGAGAGAGAGAGAGAGAAAGAAAGAAAGGAAAATCTGCAAATCGAACACCGTTACAGTACACGTGCCAAAACAAAGAATATGGATGAAAGACTTGAACAATTCCAGAGAGATATGCAAGACCAGATGCAAGAACAATTGGCAAAGCTCCAACAAGAAATGAGAGACCAAATGTTGGAAGCTCAAAAGAACATGATGGCTCAAATGGCCCAGATGCTAAACGGGGCAATGGACAAAGGAAAAGGTCCCATGGCTATTACTGGAGAGGATAGAGAAGGCATTCCCCCAGGTTTTACCCCACCACATGCACAGCCTGAAGAATATCCCCAAAGGCCATCTGTCACGATTAGGCCTCAACAAGGGCAAGCTGATATTAGACCGCCCATGAACTTCCACGTTGGTTCAGGATCCAACCTAGGAGATAACCCAGCCAATCCTATTATCCCTGATTTGGATATAGTAGAGAGGGAAGGGATAAGAACTGAATCCTCAATGTAGTTAGAGGATCGCCGTAGATGGTTGGAAGAAAAGTTCAAAGCTTTAGAAAATGTCGATCATCACCATGATATTGACGCAAAAGACTTGAGTTTGGTTCCAGATTTGGTGCTTCCTCATAAATTCAAGATGCCAGAATTTGAGAAGTACAATGGGACTAGTTGCCCTGAAGCCCACATTACTATGTTTTGTAGACGGATGACTGGCTACGTGAACAATGATCAACTTTTGATTCATTCTTTCCAAGACAGTTTAGTGGGGGCAGCATCTAGGTGGTACAATCAACTCAGTCGTGCTAGGATTAGCTCCTGGAGAGACCTAGCCCAAGCCTTCATGAAGCAATACAATCATGTCACGGACATGACGCCTGACAGAATTACCTTACAAAACATGGAAAAGAAGTCAAATGAAAGCTTCAGGCAATACGCGCAAAGATGGAGGGAAGTTGCCATGCAAGTTCAACCACCTCTCCTAGAAAAGGAAACCACCATACTTTTTATCAACACCCTGAAAGCTCTATTCATCACTCACATGATAGGAAGCACTACGAAAAGTTTTGCAGATATAGTGATGGCAGGAGAAATGATCGAGAATGCCATAAGAGGCGGCAAGATTGAAGCGGGGGAAACCACCGAAAGGTCTGCTCCTAGGAAAAAGGATAATGAGGTGAATAATATGAGTACATACAACAAAGGGTACTCAAAGGCAATCACTGTTAGCCAACCGAAAGTAGTTACTATCGGGCAGCAGGGGTCAGTGAGACAGGAATCAAGCACTAGATAGAATTCTGAAAAGCTCCAATTTACGCCAATTCCAATGGCGTATAAGGAGCTATATCAAAGTTTATTCGACACACACGTAGTGTTCCTATTTTATCTACAGCCGTTACAGCCCCCGTATCCTAAATGGTATGACTCAAATGCTTAATGTGATTACCATGCAGGAATAACGGGACATTCAATAGAACACTGCACTGCCTTCAAAAAGTTAGTCGAAAGATTCATCAAGATGGAGATTGTGAAGTTTGACGATACACCTAGTGCAGAAAACTTGTTACCTAACCATGGTGATAAGGGGATAAATGCGATCGGTGAAAAGGTAGTGAGAAGGATCAAGGAGGATATCTCGGAAGTGAAAACCCCGTTAAGAATGGTTTGGAGAGAAATGGTAAGAAGAGGACTGATAGAATCAAATTCTGTGGAAAGAGGTGAAGGACTAAGGAACTACTGTGAGTTCCACAAAGCAGAGGGGCATGGGATCCAAGAATATGCTGAGTTTAGGATCTTGATGCAAAGCCTTATGGATAATAAGGAAGTGGAATTTTATGAAGAAGGCTTAGAGGAAGGAAACGTATGTGTAACAGAAGGAGAATTAACAAACCAAAAAGTCAATTATCCGAGGATCATTATTTCCTGACCGAGAAATACAGAAGGCGGAGCACAAATCGCGCCTAAAGTTGTAATCCAGAAACCTATTTCCTTCCCTTACAAGGATAACAAGATGGTACCATGGAATTACAATTGTAATGTGATGACATCGGGAATGGAAAACTCAGCTCGCACTTCCAAAGAGGTTCAAAATGAAGGATTTTACACACGTAGTGGAAAGCGTTATGACTCAGGGAACACCAGAACAGAACCAGTAAAATCGAAGACCTTGTCAGTTGAATGAGAGAAAGATCCTGAGGCACTTATCAACGAGCCAGTAAAAGAAGAAGAAGCCAAAGAATTTCTAAAATTCTTGAAGCATAGTGAATACAGTGTAGTAGAACAATTGCGCAAACAACCGGCTCGCATATCAGTGCTGGCACTACTTTTAAGTTCGAAAGTACATCGTGAGGCATTGATGAAAGTGCTGAATGAGACTTACGTTACTAAAGATATATCTGTCAATAAACTTGACCGATTAGTTAGTAATATAAGTGCTGACAATTTCATTTACTTCAGTGATGATGAAATTCCACCTGGAGGTATGGGATCAACAAAGGCTTTGCACATCACCACTCATTGCAAAGGATACACTTTTCCAAGTGTGTTAATCGAAAATGGATCAACCTTGAATGTCTTACCATTGTCCATGCTGAAGAGGTTGTCGATAGATAGTTCTCACATGAAGACATGCCAGAACATAGTGAGAGCATTTGATGGCACCGAGAGAAGAGTAATGGGAAGAATTGATTTACCGTTGCTAATTGGGCCAAACACGTATGAAGTGGATTTTTTGGTGATGGATATCAATCCCTCATACAATTGCTTGCTGGGAAGGCCCTGGATTCATTCAGCAGGAGCAGTGCACTCATCGCTGTACCAAAAATTGAAGCTGGTGACAGAAGGTCGACTAGTTACCGTAAACATGGAGGAGGATATCATAGCCACTGTTACCAACGATGCGCCATATTTAGAGGCGAGTGAAGAAGCAACTGAGTGCTCTTTCCAATCTTTAGAGTTCGTGAACGCGACATTTATTTTGGAGGGAAATGAGGTTTCAATGCCTAAGATATCCAGGACCACGAGAATGGGCTTACAAATGATGGTGGGGAAAGGAGCCCTACCAGGAAAAGGACTGGGCAGACATCTCCAAGGGGAAGTTCAAGTTCCGATGCTGAAAAAGAAGAGAGACCGTTTCGGCTTGGGTTTCAGGCCAGATGCTAGACAGAGGAGAAAAGAAATGGAGAAAAAGCAAGAAAGAAGAAGAGCACGGTTGAATGGGGAGGAAGTCCAGTGGGAATCGATGATATTCCCCTACATATCCCAGACTTTTGTATCCAGAGGGATAATTCACTCTGAGAGAGGGTTATTGGAAAGTCCTTACATCAATGCCATACACGGGGAAGAAGCTGAGCAAAGAAACCTGTTGGGCATTCGCCCTTATGAACATGGAAGCGTTTTGGACAATTGGACTGCAGAGGAACTTCCTGTAGTTTTTAGAGATTATACAAAGTAATATTCAGAATGCACTTGTTGTTTTTAAGCCTAGGAACAATAATATTTCTTTTGTGAAATAGGCTCATGTTCGGATATTTTTGTTTCAATAAAATACATCTTTAATGACCAATTCTGGCAAATATTCTTTCATTTTTTATTCTTTTGACTTTCTACTTTCAGTCCAAATTTTTCTCATTCATATCATGTGAATAGTTTTCCTCGAATTCATTTGTTCTTTGTACATTTCTTTGGTGCCCATCACAGGTCCCTAGATATCAATGACGTGAGCAACGATACTACAGATCCAGAGGTCCACTTGGAGCAAGACATGTGGTTAGAGGAATCTCAAGATTTTGAAGGTGACCGAGATTGTGATTTATCTCCAGATTTGTTAAGAATGGTAAAGCAAGAGGAGAAACAAATTTTACCACATGAAGAGGAGGTAGAGAACAAAGCCTTAGAGGAAGGAAAGGTTGTGAAAATTGGAACATGCATAGCCGAAGAGACGAAGCAAGACCTTGTTGAGTTATTACGGGAATTCAAAGACGTCTTTGCATGGTCATACCAAGATATGCCTGGGCTAAGTACTGATATTGTAGTACATCGTCTCCCCATAAGAGAAAAGTGCAAGCCAGTCCAGCAAAAGTTACGAAGAATGAGGCCTGATGTGGTATTGAAAATAAAGGAGGAGGTCAAGAAATAGTTCGATGCTGGTTTTCTACAAGTAATCAAATACTCAGAATGGGTTGCTAACATTGTTCCTGTCCCTAAAAAGGATGGAAAAGTCTGGATGTGTGTAGACTATAGGGATTTAAATAAAGCCAGCCCAAAGGACAATTTTCCTTTGTCGCATATCAACACATTGGTGGATAATACGGCGGGATACTTATTGTTTTCTTTCATGGATGGTTTTTCGGGATACAATCAGATCAAGATGCACCCTGAGGACATGGAGAAAACTACTTTCATAACATTGTGGGGTACCTTTTGTTATAAAGTAATGCCATTAGGGCTGAAGAATACAGGGGCGACATATCAAAGGGCCATGGTAACTTTATTCCATGACATGATGCATAAAGAGATTGAAGTATATGTTGATGACATGATCGCCAAATCTCAAACAGAAAAGGAACACGTTGAAGTTTTGAAGAAGTTGTTTTTGAGATTGAGAAAGTTTCAATTGAATCTCAACCCGGCAAAATGTACTTTCAGAGCTCGGTCAGGGAAATTACTGGGTTTCATAGTCAGTGAAAGAGGAATTGAAGTTGACTCAAATAAGGTCGAAGCTATACAAGAACTGCCTCCACCGTGCACTCAAAAGGAAGTCCGAGGTTTTCTTGGAAGATTAAATTACATTGCTCGATTTATTTCACAGTTGACTGAGAAATGTGATCCCATAATTCGTCTTCTCAAGAAAAACAACCAAGGTGTATGGGACGATGAATGCCAGAGAGCTTTTGACAAAGTCAAACAATATCTATCAAATGCACCAGTACTATCTCCGCCTAATCCAGATACACCATTGATACTGTATTTGTCAGTGTTCAATAACTCCATGGGATGTGTGCTTGGTCAATATGATGAGTCAGGAAGAAAGGAAAAGGTGATATACTATCTCAGTAGAAAGTTCATTGAATATGAAATGAGATATTCGTTGATCGTTGTGAAGTCAGAGTTTTAAATTTATAAAGATAATGATCGAACCTGGAAACTAACTATGACAATTATTTGAGGCAACCGCACCTATCGAACAGTAGTATAGCTTAGGCAAGACCGGATTGTTGAACCCAAAGGAACTAAAAGTACTAATACTAACTTTCTTTCTATTATTTAGCCTAAGAATTAAGCGAATGGTTGTTTAATCTAAATTAATTAACTACTAAACTTAAAGACTCTAAGACAAAGAAGAATGAAATTGGGGGAATAACTTGAGGAAAAACCAATTAATTAAGACGACACCCAAGGAAGAATCCACCTAGACTTCACTTGTTATCTAACTCTGAACCAGACGATTTATGCATTTGACTTGATCCGTGAGATTCCCTAATTTATATTAAACCCTCTCTCGAGGCGAATAACGTCTAACCCTAGGTTGATTAATTGAAATCTATTTCTAATTAAAACCCCTAGAATTGCATTAACTCGATCTATGGACTCCCATATTAGGTTTCACCCTAATCCGACAACGCTTCGTCACCCTATCTCTAGGCGCGCGATCAACTCCGCTTAACTATGCTAGATCTACTCTTAGGCAGGGACTTTTGCTCCTCCACCTAAGCACATCCAACTTGAATTAATATCTGCGAAATATCAACACAAGAATTAAGCACACATAATTAAGAACAAATCAAATATTTATCATATAGTTCAGCAAACGATAACAAGATTCATCTAAGTTTCATCCCCCTCAGGTATCTGAGGGTTTAGTTCATAACAATAAAAGAAAACATCTCAGAAGAAAAGATAAAACAAAACATAAGAAATCCCTAAAACCTCCTGAAGGAATTGAAGAGGAGATCCTCCGTCTTGAGTAGAATTCCGGCTTCTTGAGATGGATCAACTGGCTATCCCTTAATGAATTCCCACAAATCTGCCCTCTCTGGCCTAGCAAGACGCCCTTAGACGGTAGCTTCAGGCTCCCGTCGACTCCCCTGTCGACTCCCCTTTTTAGGTCATACTTAGGGTGTATTTATAGGCTTTTGGAATGTGTTTCTTTGCCCCTAAGTATCCAAATCTGATTGAAATTGCTCTTTCTGCGGCAGGGATACGGCCATGGCACACGCCTGTGTGAATCATCTTTAGGCCGTGTTCGGACTTCATTAATGAGGCACGGCTGTGTATTTCATGGCTTAGACCGTGTTCGAGACTATTGAGGAGGCACGGCCGTGTGGTCTTGGGCCCAGGCCGTGTGGATTTTGTACTTTGGCCCATTTGGCTCGTTTTAAGCCTGTTTCTTGTTCTTTTCATCCTCCGGTGCTTCCTTGAGTATAAAACATGAAAAGAAAGGATTAAGAGCACCTTTTTACATAAAATAAGGGATAATTCATCCAAAAGTATGCTAAATGTCGGCCTAAAATATGTTACTTTTACGGTTTATCAAAAACCCCCCACACTTAAGCTTTTGCTTGTCCTCAAGCAAAATTCTCAACTTACAATTAAAACGAACTTTCCATGATTCAATATTCCTATCAATAATGTCTCATCATAATTCATAGATAATTTATACATGGATAATTCAACTCAAAGGGTTCTAAAGATTCAAACAATCTAAGTCATACATTTGTAGCACAAAACATAGGTGTTTCCCCTCATCTAAATAATTACCTCTGATTCAAAACCTACAAGGGTTGACATCCTCACAAAAGATTCACTCAAATCACTCGAAGTGTTTAAGGTTCAGAATTAAGCACTCAAATGTCAAACCTGAAAAGTTAATCCCATATGCTTGCATGAAAATCAAATCTCCACCACTGTAATATGAAATGATGCATAAATCAAAAGGTCTTTAACAGGGTTGTAATGGGGCTTGGGTTAAAGGTGTGGATAAAGGCTGAATTAGAGGGTTAGAATCGAGATCGAATTTGAAAAATTACCTAACCAGAAACAATGAACTAAATAAAAGAAATTACATCAACTGAAAGCTAATAATACTAATAATATGAGCTTCTTCTTCAATATTTGGAATTCAAACGTATAAGCTCATTTAATCACAAAATAATGAATAATGAATATACTTTTGATTGATTTTTTTAAGAACAAATCAGATATACATAACAAAGGATAAATTACTAAAATAAGAAACATAGTTAGGCTATTAATCAAATCAAATCTCGATATAAGGGTAGTCAAAAGGAATGGTGATAACAAAAACAAAGGGTTTCTGGGTTAAAATTAGTGGGTGAGTCAATAAAAAGGGTTATTAGGATCAAAAGGGTCCACTAGGGGTTAATTATGAAGGTAGGCTTTTAGTGTAGTAAGTGGGTTAAATCCTAGGTGCCTTTATCATCTCTGTATATCAAATCAAAAAGTATGGTCTCGACATGTATAATCGATGCAAGTTCTAGAATAACAAATCAATGTTGACACACTCATAATTAATAAAGTGAGCAAAGAAAAGGATATATGCTCTATAAGGCTCAAAATCTCACAAAAAATATGGGTATTTTGATATCAACCTCGTAAATTTAAAACTTCAAAGTAATATTCAAATTCAGGTAGACAACCTAGAAAATTTTCAATTTCTGAAAAATAGACTTATCATGCTTGATTCTCTAGTATTCTTAGAATTTAATTATCAATGCACAATTATCAATGACTTAATATAAAACATATCAATAAAGATCATGAATCATAGAAATTTCATTCTAATGATAATATGAGAAATTTACTTTAAGAAACAAGATATAATTCAGGATTTGAGAATAATGCAAAAAGTTTGGCACCTAATTTCAGAAATTTGAGAATAATGAAAAAAATTAGGCACGTTTTAGGTTGTTCACCCCCCCACACTTAAGATGTACATTGCCCTCAATGTACAAAGTTAGATATATAGACAATTAAGTATAAATTCAAAAGATATTGAGAGAAGTGAAACTTCCTGAATTATGGATGAAATCCTTGAAGGATGTAGAAAATACGTTGGAGGGGTCGGTCTGGATGACGATCCTGCGCTAGATGAAGAAATTGGGTAGCTCGTGGAGGATTAGCCAGGATATAATAATAATAATTAAAACTATACTAATTAAATAATTAAAGAAAAGCAAGCTAGAGTGAAGAAAAATAAAGATGAAACTAAAATTAAAAGAAGAGATAAATGGACCGTAGAGTCTTTATTGTTGGGTGTGATTTCTAAGGCTGGGGATATGGTGGTGGTCGTGGTGTGATTCCCTAGTAGCCTTTAGAACCTAAAATCAAGAAACTAAGATAAAATAAACTAGATTAAGCATAAGAGTGTTAAAGAGAATGAAAATAAAGGAGAAGAGTAAAGAAGAAGAAAAATTAAATGGTCTCAAAGACCCTTGGCTTGTCGAGTGATTGAAGCGGCCGGCATGAACTTATATGTATCGATCTCCTTGAGGGAGACTATGCTTGTTTCCTTCCGCTTCTTCGTCATGGCCAAAAGATTGAGAAGAATGCTATAAGAATGAAGAATGCTAAGAATGTATGGTGTATAAGGGTGCAAGGGGGGAAGAAGGGTGAAAATTAGGTGAGAAGAGGGAGGGGTGAGTGGTTTAAATAGAGTTTTCAAGTTAGGTGCAACCCCAGGCCCGTGTATCGTGGGCGTGCTAAGTCACACGGCCGTATCGTATGGCTATGGTGGGCCTCGTTTGTTTCTCCCACGCCCATGCTCAAGCCGCCACGCTCGTTGGTGCTAAGTCAGTGTCGACCACGGTCGCGTCGCACAGCCGTGGCGTTTTGTCGGTGCCCGTGGGTTGGTGGTTGGAGTCCTGACTCAAAGATTTGATTCTTTTTGACTTGTACCCTCTCTGCCGTGTCAGTACGGCGATTCTGTACCTTCACACGGCCACGGACACGGCCGTGTGTAAGGCCGTGTGGCCTGCAAATCTGCACTTTTGGTTAGTTTAAAGTTAGATACTATAAAGAAAAGATAAAATAGACAAAATAAAAATGTAAAAGTTAATGGGGTTAGTATTTGGGTTGCCTCCCGAGAAGCGCTTGTTTATAGTCTTAAGCTAGACTCTCCTCTCATTTGTATGTTCACGGTGGTTTGAGGAGTTGAAAGTCCTTCCTCATGCTATCGATTTCATTATCATGATAGTATTTAAGTCAAGATGCGTTTATATTGAAAGTGCCAAAGATAGGATTACTTACCTCGACTGTTCCGTATGGAAAAACACTGATTACCCTAAACGGTATTTCTTTGTTTGTGTTAGGATCAGGGAGAGATATTCGAGGGTCTATTTTTTCTATCAATACCTGATCTTTGATTTTGAATTTGTTTGCTTCGTGGAGTGGCTCTAGTTCGGCTTCGTGTATTCCTAATTTCTCCTTGAAATGCGTCTTCCACTCGTCTAGATCATCGATCTGAATCCCTTGTTCTTCGTGTGTTATTTCTTTGTTGGCACAGGGTCTAGGATCGGGTTTAGTTGTATTCTTTTGCGGTGCTTCCTGAAAAGAAGGGTTAACCGAATGGTTATCAATAGAATTTGTTTTCTCACCTTGGTTACTCGATGTTCTAGCCGAATCAAGAGCTTTGAGAGTGATTGTCTCGTTACCTACACGAAGTATGAGTTCTCCTGCATCAATATCAATTTTAGTCCTGGCAGTTTCTAAAAATGGTCTTCCTAATATTAAGGGGATACTATTTTCCTCATCCATGTCTAAAACAACAAAATCTACTTTGGGAAAACGAATTTTTCAACTTTTACGAGTACATCTTCGATTATGCCCCTAGGAATTCTAACAGTTTTATCAGCTAATTGAATGCTCATCCTAGTTTGTTTGGGTTTCCCTAGACCTAGTTGTTTAAACAATTTATAAGGCATGACATTTATGCTTGCCCTAGATCAACTAACGCATTATCAATAGATAAACTACCAATTAAGCATGGAATTGTAAAACTCCTGGATCTTTTAATTTACGTGGTAGTTTATTTTGCAAGATTGCTGAGCACATTGCGTTTAGTTCCACGTGTGATGCCTCGTCTATCCTTAAACTTGTTCGTCAAAAGTTCTTTTAAAAATTTCTAGAATCGCATCCGTGAAAGAGCTTCAAGTAACGGTAAGTTAATATGTAATTTCTTTAAAAGTTTAAGAAATTTACCGAACTGTTCCTCTGTGTCGTCTCTCCTCAATGCTTCGGGATATGGTATGCGAGGTTGGTACTCTTTGATTACCGGTTTTGGCTTATTATTACTTACCTCAACCTTACCTTCTTTAACCTTATCCTCTTACCTTGAATTGGGCTTGTCTAACCCTTCACTTTCTTGAGCTGATATGGCTTGGATTTGCTCCTTTAGGTTAATCTCAGTGTTGCTTGGTAGACGCCCTTGCGGTCGTTCGGAAATTATCTTTGCAAGCTGTCCAACCGTGTTAGTAAGTTGTCCAACTGTCTTAGTGAGTTCCCCGACTTGGCTCTCGATCCCTTTAATTGATGCCTATTGATTCTTAAGGGTGGTCTCAGTGTTTTGGAGACGGTTATCTGTAGCTGCCATGAATTTTGTCAGCATCTCTTCAAGGTTCGGCTTCTTCTCCTGTGGGTAGGGCTGATTTTGGAAATTTTGAGGAGGTTGTTGTCTTTGATTTCCTTGATTTTCTTGTCCTCCCCATGAAAAATTTGGGTGGTTCCTCCAACCTGAATTATAATTATTACTATAAGGATTATTATTGGATCTGAAATTGTTACCTATATAGTTCATCTGTTCGTTCTCTGTGCCCGGTTGGTAGGGTGGGTACTCAGGATTTGCCAAAGTTCCACTTGCGTCGCACTGCATTACTGGATGTACCTGCGAAGAACACAAACTATCAAGATTTTTATTCATCATCTCTACCTGTGTTGATAGCATGGTTACTGCATCAATGTTGAAGACTCAGGCTGATTTTGTTGGTTTTGTCCTTGTAACTCGCCACCGATAGTTATTCAAAGGACATCTCTTCAATAAACTCGTCGTGGTCGCTTCGGGAGTTTTGTTGTTCGAGGGTTTCCACCAAATAATTTGAATCAATTAGTTGCCTCGTTGAAGGGTTTACACCGTTATAGAAAGTTTGGACTTGAAGCCACAAAGGTAAACCATTGTGCGGACACCTTCTCAAGAGATCCTTATATCTCTCCCATGCGTCGTATAATGTCTCTAAATCCATATACACAAAAGAAGAGATATCATTCCGTAATTTGGCCATTTTGGCCGGTGGGAAATATTTTAATAAAAAAATTTTGGTCATTTGATCCCATGTGGTGATTACCCTCGTAGTACTGAGTTTAACCACTGTTTGGCTTTATTCCTTAATGAAAAGGGAAATAACCGAAGCCTTATGGCATCATCAAAAACGCCATTTATTTTGAAGGTATCACAGAACTCTAAAAAATTAGCTATATGAGTGTTTGAGTCTTCGTCCTACAAACCATCAAATTGAAAAAATTGTTGAATCATTTGTATAGTGTTAGGTTTTAATTCAAAATTATTAGCAGCTATAGCAGGCCTAACAATACTTGATTCGGCTCCTGTTAAATGAGGTTTAGCATAATCATACATAGTACGTGGAGCATTATTTTCTGCCACATCTTGTGGTGGTGGATTATTCTCGTCCATCCCTTCAGTAGAATTGGATTCGTCTTGTTCTTCTTCTTCTTGGTAATTTAGGGCTCGCCTAATTTCTCTGCGATTTCTACGAGCAGTAGCTTCAATATCACTGTTGTATACTAAAGGTCCTATCAGGTTCCTTCTAGTCATAAACTAGAGGTACCTAGAAGGAAGAAGTAATAAAAGAAGAAAAATTAGAAAATAAAATAAGAAATAAAATTGAATTGCAAAAAATAAAAATGGCTAAAGTAATAAAAATAGAGTGTTCTTAATATTTTAGTTCCCAAAACAGCGCGCCAAAAACTTGATCATTTGTGAAGTCGAGTTTTAAATTTATAAAGATAATGATCGAACACGAAACTAACTATGACAACGATTTGAGGCAAGCGCACCTATCGAGCAGTATGTAGTATAGCTTAGGCAAGACAGATTTATCGAACCCAAAGGAACTAAAAGTACTAATACTAACTTTCTTTCTATTATTTAGCCTAAGAATTAAGCGAATGGTTGTTTAATCTAAATTAATTAACTACTAAACTTAAAGACTCTAAGACAAAGAAGAATGAAATTGGGGGAATAACTTGAGGAAAAACCAATTAATTAAGACGACACCCAATGAAGAATCCACCTAGACTTCACTTGTTATCTAACTCTGAACCAGACGATTTATTCATTTGACTTGATCCGTGAGATTCCCTAATTTATATTAAACCCTCTCTCGAGGCGAATAACGTCTAACCCTAGGTTGATTAATTGAAATCTCTTTCTAATTAAAACCCTAGAATTGCATTAACTTGATCTATGGACTCCCATATTAGGTTTCACCCTAATCCGCAACGCTTCCGTCACCCTATCTCTAGGCGTGCGATCAACTCCGCTTAACTATGCTAGATCTACTCTTAGGCGGGGACTTTTGCTCCTCCACCTAAGCACATCCAACTTGAATTAATATCATGAAATATCAACACAAGAATTAAGCACACATAATTAAGAACAAATCAAATATTTATCATATAGTTCAAATAAACGATAACAAGATTCATCTAAGTTTCATCCCCTCGTATATCGAGGTTTAGTTCATAACAATAAAAGAAAACATCTCGGAAGAAAAGATAAAACAAAACATAAGAAATCCCTAAAACCCCCTGAAGGAATTGAAGAGGAGATCCTCCGTCTTGAGTAGAATTTCGGCTTCTTGAGATGGATCAACTGGCTATCCCTTAATGAATTCCCACAAATCTACCCTCTCTGGCCTAGCAAGACGCCCTTAGATGGTAGCTTGAGGCTCCCGTCGACTCCCCTGTCGACTCCCCTTTTTAGGTCATACTTAGGGTGTATTTGTAGGCTTTTGGAATGTGTTTCTTTTCCCCTAAGTATCCAAATCCGATTGAAATTGCTCTTTTCTGGGACAGGGACACGGCCATGGCACACACCCGTGTGAATCGTCTTTGGGCCGTGTTCGGACTTCATTAATGAGGCACGGCCGTGTATTTCGTGGCTTAGACCGTGTTTAAGACTATTGAGGAGGCACGGTCGTGTGGTCTTGGGCCCAGGCCGTGTGAATTTTGTGCTTTGGCCCATTTGGCTCGTTTTAAGCCCGTTTCTTGTTCTTTTCATCCTCCGGTGCTTCCCTGAGTATAAAACATGAAAAGAAAATGAAAAGAAAGGATTAAGAGCACCTTTTTACATAAAATAAGGGATAATTCATCCAAAAGTATGCTAAATGGGGGCCTAAAATATGTTACTTTTACGATTTATCATTCGTCGATTGAAAAATTGTGTTGCGCCTTGATTTGGACAACTCGAAGATTGAGGCAGTACATGCTATATCATACAACCTATTTGATTTCGAAGCTTGATCCGTTAAAGTATATGATGGAGTCCACTGCTTTGAATGGAAGGATGGCAAGGTGGCAGATTTTGCTATTTGAATTCGATATAGTCTATGTGAACCAGAAGGCTATCAAAGGGAGCGCAATAGCAAAATTTTTGGCTAGCAGAGCTTTAAAGGATTATGAACCTTTGAGCTTTGATTTCCCCAATGAGGAGTTAATGTATGTGGCAAATACTGAAGAATGTCCGTGGAAGCTAAATTTCGATGGGGCATCGAATGCTGTAGGAAATGGAATTGGGGCAATTTTGGTATCCCCGAATGGTGATCATTATCCATTTACATGCAGATTGGATTTTGATTGCACAAATAACATGGCAGAATATGAAGCATGCATCATGGGAATGCGAGCAACTATAAAGCGTAAGATCAGAGTGCTAGAAGTATATGGAGATTCTGCCTTAGTAATTTACCAGCTTAAAGGAGATTGGGAGACAAGAGATCCCAAACTAATTGATTACCGAAAAATAGTTCTGGGATTGATCGAGGAGTTTGATGACATTACTTTCAATTATCTCCCACACGATGAAAACCAGATGGCAGATGCTTTGGCGACCCTGGCTTCTATGATCAAAGTAAATAGACCAGAAGATATGAGACCTATTCAGATGAGTATTTTTGAAGTTCCAGCTCATTGTTATAATCTGGAAGAGGAGGAAAAGGATGACCATCCTTGGTATTATGATGTATTTCGATATGTAAAAAATCATGAATACCCAGAGCACGCAACTGAGAATGAGAAAAGGACATTAAGAAGATTGGCCTCTAACTATGTTTTAGATGGGGATATCTTGTATAAAAAGAGAAAAGATCAAGTATTATTGAGATGCGTTGATGCTGTAGAAGCTAGGAAAATCCTAGAGGAAGTTCATGAGGGCGTTTGTGAAACACACGCTAATGGATTCACAATGGCCAGATAGATAATGAGATTTGGATATTATTGGTCCACCATGGAAGGAGATTGTATCAGCTATGCCAAGAGATGTCATAAATACCAGATTTATGGAGACAAAATTCATGTGCCTCCATCACCTTTGCATGTTATGACTTCCCCATGGCTTTTTTCCATGTGGGGCATGGATGTTATTGAACCGATCTCACCAAAAGCTTCGAATGGGCATCGATTCATCTTCGTGGTAATTGACTACTTCACAAAATGGGTAGAAGCTACTTCATATGCTAGCGTCACTAAGTCAGCAGTTAGTCGATTCTTGAAGAAGGATATCATTTGTCGATATGGAATGCCCGAGAGGATCATATCAGACAATGCACTGAACTTGAACAACAGCACGATAGCAGAAATTTGTAGTCAATTTGGGATCAAACACCACAACTTGTCTCTGTATCGTCCAAAAATGAATGGGGCAGTGGAAGCAGCCAATAAAAATATCAAGAAGATAGTAGGGAAGATGACTGAGACTTATAAGGATTGGCATGAGAAACTACCGTTTGCACTCTATGCTTATCAGACGTCTGTCAGAACCTCTACTGGGGCAACGCCTTTCTCGTTGGTCTACGGGATGGAGGCTATTCTACCTATTGAAGTGGAAATACCTTCTCTTCGAGTTTTGTCAGAAATAAAGCTGGATGAAGCTGAATGGATTCAGGCTCGGTATGATCAGTTGAACTTAATTGAAGAAAAGAGGCTAAAGGCTATTCGTCACAGTCAAATGTACCAAAAACGAATGATGCGAGCCTACAATAAGAAAGTTCGCCCAAGAGAGTTTCATGAGGGGGACCTTGTACTAAAAAAGATTCTTCCCATACAAAAGGATTTCAGAGGAAAATGGATGCCGAATTGGGAAGGACTGTACGTGGTGAAGAAAGCTTTCTCCGGAGGTGCACTGATTCTGACTGAAATGGATGGGAAAAGCTTACCCAATCCTGTGAACTCGGATTCGGTCAAAAAATATTTTGCTTAAAGAGGAGAAGAGGCCAAGGTGAAAACCCGCAAAGGGCACTTTGAGTTTCTAAAAAAAAAAGGGAGAGGCCAAAGCGAAAACCCACAAAGGGCGCCTTGAGACCAAAGGGGTTTTGAGTTGAAAACCCGAAAAGGGCGGCTCAAATTCTGAATAGACACGCAGTCATCTTGCTATACTTGAATCAACAAGAAATGAAGTATGTTGCATATCGGGGCATCAACAAAGTACTTTGGGTCTTCTAAACACATGTTAAGCACAAAGCAGTCTTCGTGGAGTTTGTATATAGAAGCCCAATCTGCGATATCTAGGGCATCTGATCTTTATCCTATTCATTTTACTATCTTTGGATTCTTTTTCTTCTCAAAGATATGTTCCCAGTAAATTTTTTTATTTTTGATAATTCATTTAACTCTCTTTGAGATCAATTTATTTGTTACCCATTATTCATAAACATGTTGCATTGAAATAATAATTGACGAATTAATAATTTCACAAAAGAAGTTCTACATATTACTTTGGAAATTTCTAGAGAAAATAAGGAACCAAAATAGGACCATTGTTAAGAATTTCCATGTGCATAGATTGGAAATATTTGAGAAAGAAGAGTCTGGATAGAGACTATTTCTCTGAATTCTTTGTCCAAATGATAATTGGACAAAATAATGAGTTGATGTGACGAAGGTAAGTGATGTCATCAGGTCATAACATTCGGGGAATGGTGTGACAAACTAAGTTGATGAAAAAATTCAGAACCCCAGAATTGTGGTGGAATGGGTTGAATTTGAAATCCTATACCTTAAAATTGCAGACGGGACGGATTGAAAAAGTTCAATTCCTATCGTGGTAGGATGGTACAAGCCTTGTGTTCTCAAGTTTCAAGCGGAGTTGACTCTGAAATTACAGCGGGGCAAGCTTGTTGAGCAGAATACGATTGGTGTTTTGAGAGGAACAAGGATGAAGAACAAATGAGTGATGACATCTAGAGTAGGAATCATACTCATACCATTTTTCATATATCATAGCAAGTTTCATTAGGAGCATTTGATTTATTCCGATCAATGCATTCTAATCCTTAAAGGAATCATTTTCATGACATGTTGCAACACATGTAGCTAGAAGCATTTGATTCATTCTGATCATGTGACATAAACATATGGAACCGAGTCTACAGGACATGTCCCTCAGTGGACGGTGTAGCCATGTCGGTGAATTTGCAGATCTTATCTCCCTAAGCAGTAGTGGAGCAGATCAAATTTGGCGAATCTTATCTTCCCGAGGTAGCAGGGAAGCAGATTTTAGCCACCAGCCTTATCTCCTTGAGGTAGCAAGGGAGCAGGCTGAAGTTTGTAGTCTTATCTTCCTGAGGTAGCAAGGAAGCATACTAAAGATTACAGATTTTGTCTCCCTGAAGTTGCAGTGGAGCAAATCGAATACGGTGAATCTTATCTTCCTGAGGTAGCAGGGAAGCAGATTATAGCCACCAGCCTTATCTCCCTAAGGTAGCAAGGGAGCGGTCTGAAGTTTGTAGTCTTATCTTCCTGAGGTAGCAAGGAAGCAGACTAAAGATTGTAGATTTTGTCTCCCTGAAGTTGCAGTGGAGCAAATCGAAGACGGTAAATCTTATCTTCCCGAGGTAGCAGGGAAGCAGATTTTAGCCACCAGCCTTATCTCTCTGAGGTAGCAAGGGAGCAGGCTGAATATTATAGTCTTATCTCCCTAAAGTTGCAGTGGAGTAGACTGAAGACAGCAGATCTCATCTTCCTGAAGTTGCAAGAAACAGATCGAAGACACTTTCAGCCTTGTCTTCCTAAAGTTACAGCAGAGTAGACTGAAGACAGCAGATCTCATCTTCCTGAAGTTGCAGTGAAGCAAATTGAAGCCGTCAAACTTATATTCCAATACCCCTGAAGTTGCAGTTGGGTTGGAAGCCATTGGGAGAAGACGAGGGCCAAGAGGTCAAGATTCGGCAAGACCGGGCAAAATTGGTCCTTTTATAGTCTTTGCTCTATTCTCGTTACACGACAATGAGCAAAGAGGGGCAGCTGTAAGAACCCAATTTAGCCTGGGCCCGTGTAAATGAAATAAACCAGAATAAAAAAAACCAAAAAAAATATAAAAATAATAAATGTCCAGCACAGTCCATTTACAGAGCCCAAAACATCAAACTAATGCCCACAACCCAAATTACACCCAAGCCCAATTACCTAAACAGACCCTAAAACTAAACCCTGACCCAGACCCAATCTAAACCTAAGCCAAGTGGCCCAATTGGCTTGCGGACGCAGGAAACCCTAGGTTTCCACTGCGCCGCAAGCGCCCCAACGAATGCCCAGCCTTCACGCCGCAAGTGCCCCAGCAGCCCTTCGATCACGCCACCACCATTCGCGCCGCAGTTAGTGCGCCCCATCTCCGTCATAAGATCCTCATTATTATCCTGCACAAAAAAGGAAAACGCAACAGCAAAAGGCAGAAAAGATGTATTTCCTTTTTATTTTCCAGGCTATAAAAGCCCGATGTAATCTGTAATTAAAAAAGACACGATATATACACAAATACATAGAGAAACATACAGGCAAAAATACATTGAGATTATACATAAATTAATAAAGAAACAGCAGAGGTGATTTTTTTTTATATTCTATTTCGTTTATTCTTTTCTTTTTCGATCCATTTTTTTACATATAAATATTGTTTTAAAAAATAAAAAGGGAACGAGGTTACCTTTTGTGGTATTGAAAAGCTGAGATTTTAGCCTCCGGCCACCGTCTGCGGTGGCGCGTGTGGCGCGTGCGGCGCGTAGCCCAGGAGCCCGATGACGAACTCTGGACAGAGGAGAGGAGGGCTTGAGAGGGTTTTCGATTTTTTTTTTAAAACGGGGTGCCAAATGAATTTTTTGTCTGAAAATTGACATATATAGCAGTTTAAAAACGACGTCATTTTTGCTTAAGCCAATAAGCATTAAACCGACGTCGTTTAGAAGATCAGGATCCGCGCATTGACCCGACCCGGGGAGGATCCGCGCGTTTTTACTGAAGGGTCTAATTGCTGAGTAGACCCTTCCGCATTTTTGTAAATTTACAATAGTATTTTTCCTTATTTTCAATTTTGACCCAAAACTTATCTTCTGTTCCAATTTAAGTCCTCGGGCTACTTAAAGGCCAATATAAGAACGGCGTCGTTTAGGAGACAAGGCATAATTGCCTAATAAGTCTCTAAGATGTGATGCGCGTTTTGATTTGATCCCTTTACATTTTTTTAGATTTTATTATTTGTTTATTGTTAAAACCTTTTTTTTTTATTTTTTTATTTTAACATTATATTAAATTGTTTTATCATATTAAAAATTCTATATTCTTTATTATTTATATATTAATTTATTAATAGTATAAAATTCATATATATATATATATTATATGTATTATCCTTATATATATTAAACTATTATTTATTATTTTATTTGGTTTAATATTATTTTTATTACATATTATGATTTATATATTAATTATTATATTATACATTTTTTTAATTTGTATATTATATAGTATTATATTATATCATATATTATTTTTAAATTTTATTTTGTATAAAATCTATTTATATTATATAATATATTTTATTTATATTGTTTATTACATATGCAATTTTTATGATTAGTGTATTATATATATGTTTTTATTTAAAATTATTATATACTATTTACTAATTACTTTCATTATATATAATCATTTATATATGTATTAAATTATTAAATTATGTATTTGTTATAAGTACTCTTATTTTTTACTTTAATTTTTTTATAATGTTTATATATATATATATATATATATAATCATTTTAAAAATCGTTATATTCTTTTATTTTTTTATTCAATGTTAAAATATATCATTCCATTTTCATTTGATTTTGTTATTTCGTGAAGATCTTAATTATCGCTACTTATTTTATATCCCATGTTTATTTATTTATGTTTCTTTAATCGTTTATTATTGCTTAAGATAATTCTTTATTTATTTATTCAGGTTATATTATTCTTTAATTATTTATTATTAATATAATTTGTAGTTATGTTGAATTGCTATTAAGTATGTATGTTGTAATATCTTACTCAAATCATTGTTTTATAAAAACATTTTTTTAACGCATTTTATTCAAATATTAAAAAAACGATATATGATATTTGAGGACTTCAAGAGAAATTATACCCTAACTTACTGGGTTTTAATTTTTCTCGTGGAACTTAAAGTATCAAGTATCCTTTTTTTAAACTTACAAACTTCAACTCAAAACTTATTCTCGGGAATTCAAAACGTTATATCCTAACTTACTGGATATGATGTTTTGTGTCTCAAGATAAGAATTTTCTAAATGAAGGTGAGCCTAGTTTCGAAACCATGAGAGGTTATATCCTAACTTGTTGGGTATAACATTTCATTTCTTTGAGATAGGTAAGTATTGGTTTTCTTTCTAATAAAAAGATCATATTTTAAAATTTTTTCAAATTTTCAACATTAAGACATGATTTTATCGATTAGGTACCAATTTTTGGGCGTTATGAGGGTGCTAACCCTTCCTCATGCGTAACCGACTCCCGAACCCATTTTATTGTATTTCGTGGACCAAAATCAATGTTTTGAAATAAAATGTTTTACAAGGTGATCCAATCGCACCTAAGTAAAAAAAGATTGGTGGCGACTCCCATTTCCGTTTTTTTAAAGTCGAGCCCCATTTTTAACCAACATCAAAAATGGTTTCGACATCTAGTATCGAATCAAAATCTAATTTATATCCATTTATTAAGGGCCTTGTACTTTTAATCTGTAACAATATTTTCTAATAGTTTTCACTTTATTCAATTTAGTCCCTAATGACATAAATTTAAATAATAACCTTAACTTAAATTTTAACTCAATCCAACCCTTTTCACATTTTTTAACTTAATCCTAACATAATCTAAGCTTATACTAAACAATTCTCAACATCCAAACTTAGATGTATCAAGAATTCATTAATGGCAACTTAGCATATACTAAACACTCAAGGAATTAAATACATGAGTTAGCTTAAGCAAAGTTTCTACATGAGAAATCCATAAAATATTAAAGAAATAAACTTATTTACTTTGTTAATTGCAATTGGCAATGGCCAGAGAAAATTCCTTAAATTTCTTTTCTTTCCTAACTCGGACGGTAAAAACTAAGGGAAGAAGACAAATTTTTGTTTCCTCTCTCCGATTCACATGTGTATATACATGTGACTTGTAACACCCCAAACCCGGCCCATAAGTTTCAACCAGATCTGGTATGCTACGGGTTGTACATTGAAAACTTTTGCTGCGTAAGTTTTGGAAAGTATAAGTTAATTAGACCATATTTGAATAAATAAATATCATTTGTAAAAAAAAAAAACAAACCTTGTATTATTATTTTGAATAATTAAACCTTAGACTAAGTTTCATAAGTTGCAAATATTAAAAACTATGTAGTGAAATATAACTATGGGGCCTTATTACAAAAAAAAATATTCCCAAAATTAAAACTTAAAGAAAAACCGAAATAATCTATAGAAATAAAAAGTTGATGGCCCCTCGAGTCTGTCTCGACTCACATGTCCACGATCTACTGTTCATCTGAAAGAGTAGAGAAAAAAAAAGGAAAGCGTGAGTCACCAAGACTCAGTGTATAAATCCCGAAAACACTGACCCGAGGCCCACAAACACATTATGGGCCTTGGCCCTTACATAGAGGCAACAATCGTAATTACATGATAAACAGTAAATGATGAATAGCCCAACCCATCCTAGAATTCCATCCTCTACACACCAGCCCGTACCAGCCATCACACCTTGGGGATTTCTACAATCAACCCTCCATCCGCTACACACCATAACGACAGTCGTACTGCCTATTCCTGTTAGTCAGGAATCATTAAACGTGGCATAGCCACCGATCACTATGTGACCTAACATTTATATAACGTGGGATTTCTACCACCGATCACTATTGTGACCTATCATGCACTTCCCCTTCATTATCATAATCCCACCCCATGCATACACACATAAAGAAAACATCATACAAAGCTTTCATATATTTCGATACACATAAAGATTTCTATGATTACGTACTGCATCCTTGCCTAACCCTTTTAGGGTTTTATTCGATTATCTACACACCTATTATCCGGCTTTTAGCCCATAACATAAACATATATATACATTCATACAGATTATTTGTGTGTTAGAAATCTACACACTGATTACCGTTAGAACGACACTCTCTATGTCGACACTATCGTAAGTCGATACAAGCGCTACTTGCCTAAGGTGTTGTTCGGCGGGTCCACAACACAACTGGCCAATCCCGCTCACGACACACGATTCGTTTCTTAAACTTAGGATTCTCTCCTTTGCACGATCCATATTTAATTCCATCACAAGTCCTTGTCAAAACTACTATCACAACATATGATCGTTAATCCACATCATAAAGTTAAGATCTCGCATGCGATGAACGAATCTAGTGAAAATCTAGGGAAAATCACCTTACCTTAAAATCCCGAAATTGGAGACTAGCGATTTCCGACTTTTAAATCTAGATGATCAGGTTTCCTTCAAATCCCAGAATGCCGCCCAAACTCAAAAGAGAGGAAATATTAGCTTCATTCGGCAGCCTTAACAACCAAGTGGCCATTCGGCCTTGTCTCTTAAAAACTGAAAGAGAGATTGAAGAGATAGGAAAATCGGCACTCACCTTAACGCAGAGAACTTGACTACCCCTTAGAGATTTCGGCTTTTTGAGAAGATCAGAAGAGAAGATGATAGGAAGAAATCTAAGAAGTTTCGACTTTTAGTTGAAGAAATCAGCAAAGAATAGGGAGTATTCGGCTATGGAGATGAGAAGAGAGTTCAGGGTTTCGTCTTTTGAAAGAAAAGATGTTGAGAAGATTGGGAGATTTCGGCTTTTGAAGGAATCAAAAGAAAAGAAATTGCAGAGAATGCCTGAGAGTTTCGGCACAGAGAATAAAGAAAAGAATAGGGTTCAAAATGCCAGAATTGAAGAGATACTACTCCTATTTATAGAGAATTTGGCACCTCTTTGCCCAAACCAAAAATGCCCCTCTTTTAATCGAAACTAAGCTATTTGATCAAGGGAAATTTCGGCACCCCTTGATCATAGAAAAACCGATTTCTCCTCCCCCTCCCAGAGTCAAAATTTTGGACACCACCTAGCCTTGCTGATAACTCCTTGATTCTCTCCTTATCCTCATCTGACTACTCATCCACAGTGCCATGGATGACACTTCCTCTTTCTTCCTTTATCAGCACATTATCCACCTTATTATCCCATTAAATAAATTCCTAAATTGAAGCATCATTTCCGAACTCCACTACTGCTCTTGTAAATGCCGAAAATAATAAAAATAAAAGGTACCATGCGACTCGAACCTTGGACCCTCAATTGACGCCAACTCCCAGCCCTCTAAGTGGCACCATTTTGCCACTGGGCCACAAGCCCATTCATGTTCTAATTTACAGATATTATCTTTTAAACCTTGTTCAAACAGGCTCTCCACTAGAGCGCCCAAACAAAAAATTTTAACTAAGGCCTCGGCCCAACCTTGAGCCCAATCCGAACCCCTTAAACCTTTTAATTAACACATTGATCGTAACACACATCAAATGAAAAGAGCCATTAATTCAGGATGTTACATGACTAATGATTAATTAAACTTAATTAATCCAACAATAAATAGCTTAAGATTTTCTATTAAGCTAGATAGTGGGATTGGGTGGGTTCCCACTAACTATGGCATAATAGGGTAATATAAGATTTTCGTTTATTTGTATTTAATTTATGTTTTGAATTAATTATATATTATTATTGTTATTTCGAACTCATTTTTCAAGTTCGTTTTTTATTTGTTGTAGGTCTAACGAAGCACAGAGAAAGGACAGCTTGATTTATGCAAGTAAGGTAGCCTTATGCTTCAGTGAAAGAATCGTCCGCTAGAATGTGTGCATCAAGTGAATAGTTGTAACACCCCAAACCCGGCCCATAAGTTTCGACCAGATCTGGTATGCTACGGGTTGTACGTTGAAAACTTTTGCTAAGTTGGTTTTAGTAAATCATAAGTTATTAGGCAAAATTCGAATAAACAAGTGACTTTTGAAAAGAAAACCTTGTATTATTATTATTTTGAATAATAAAACCTTTTACAAAGTTCCATAAGTTGCAAATATTAAAAACTAAGTAGTGAGTATAAACTATGGGGCCTTATTACATAAATGTTTCAAAAATTAAAAACTTAAGGAAAAACCGAAATAATCTATAGAAATAAAAACTTGATGGCCCCTCGAGTCCGCCTTTGCTCCCATGTCCATGATCTACTTCTCATCTACAAAGTTAGGGAAAAATAATAGGGTGAGTCACCAAGACTCAGTGTGCAAATCCCGAAAACACATAAAAGGCTTGGCCCACAAACACATTATGGCCTTGGCCCGTATACAAGGGTAACTATATATGCATCATGGCCCATCCCAGCCTAGAAATCCATCCTCTACACACCAACCCGTACCAACCATCACACCTTGGGGATTTCTACAATCAACCCTCCAACCGCTACACACCATATCGACAAATTTGTCTTTTGCTGTCTTAAAGACCGATCATCAGTGTGACCTATGTGGCAAAGCCACCGATCGCCATGCGACCTTAATAATACATCGTAGCATTTTGACAAATGAGTCGTCATCATAAAGACCGATCACTATGTGACCTATGTGGTAAAGCCACCGATCGTTATGCGACCTTCTTCCCTTCATCATATCAATCCCATCCCATGCATACATACATGCAGAATCAAAACAATATACTACCTAAAAGTTCACGATCTATCACATACATCGATACACATAGAAGTTTCTATGATTACGTGCTGCATCCTTTGCCTACCCTTTTTGGGTAATCCGACTGTCTATACAGACCTTTTTCCTGCTTTTTAGCCCATAACATATATTTAGTACAGATTACTATACACCTTTTTCCTACTTTTAGCCCATAACATATATTTAGTACTGAGTTAATTAGTGTGTTAGAGATCTACACACTGATTCATCATTAGAATGAGACCCTCTAAGTCGACGCTATCCGTAGCCAACACCACCGTTATCCGCCTTGAAATCCCGAAAAGTGATATGAGATTCAGGGACTAGTGTTTCCGGCTTTTAGATCTAAGAGATCTTACTAGAGAAGATTCGGCTACTCCCGGAGGATTCTAGCTTTTTGAAAAATCGGGAAGAGAAGATGATTCAAGAAATCTATAGAGATTCGGTTTTTAGAAGAAAGAAGAGAAAAGAATAATAGAGTTTTCGGCTTTGGCTTTTTAAGAAAGAAGAGAAAGAGAATAATGGAGTTTTCAGCTTTTAGAAGAAAGAAGAGAATAATGGAGTTTTCTTTTTTAGAAGAAAGAAGAGAAAAGAATAATGGAGTTTTTGGCTTTCGACTTTTAGAAGAAAGAAGAGAAGAGAATAATGGAGTTTTCGGCTTTTAGAAGAAAGAAGAGAATAATGGAGTTTTCGGCTTTTAGAAGAAATAAGAGAATAATGGAGTTTTCGGCTTTTAGAAGAAAGAAGAGAAAAGAATAATGGAGTTTTCGGCTTTTAGAAGAATGAAGAGAAAGAAAAGGTGGAAACCCTAAATGCCGAAAAATAAAGAAGAGAACCCTCCCTATTTATAGAAATTTCGGCACTTACCTATGAAAAAACGAAAGTGCCCTTCCTGATAACTAAAAATTAATCAAATAAAAAGGAAAAATTCGGCACCCCTTTGCCATAAAGAAACCGATTTCTTCACTTCTCTAGGTGATGGAATTTCGCCAACTCCTAGCCTTGTAGATAGCTCCTATCTTTTCTCCTTTTTTTCTTCCATATTATCAACTATATTATCTACATTATCCCATTCACATAAATCCTCCTATTTTTGAGCCTTGTTGCCGTCCACTCTACCTAACCCTAATGCCGAAATTTAGCTAACTTAAATTAAAGAGTTGGGCTCCATGTAACTTAAATTTGGGCCCTTACTCTCTTGTGTGGCGTCACCTCCTTGCTCCCTAAGTGGCGCCATCGACCACCGGGCCTAAGCCCATTTTGATATTTTAAACTCGGATACCATCTTTTAAACCCTATAGTGCCCAAACAAAAATTTAACTAAGGCTTCACCAAATCGAGCCCAATTTGGACCCCTAATGCTCAAATTAACTCATTACACATATTCACCCATTAAATGCATAGGCCCAAAAATTCGAGGATGTTACAGTTCTACCCCCTTAGGAAATTTAGTCCTCGAAATTTCCAACTAACTACTAATCGTACTACCCAAGTCTCACCACTATGCTTTCGCTGCGCACTCTAATTTAATAATATATAACCATTGCAGGCATACAGTTTCTATACCCAAAAATATAGCATCCACACAAAACATACCCGACTTAATGGTGATTGAACAATCCCGAGCCTTATGCTCCTCAGACCCGCATCTTAAACACGTTCTTGACTTCCTCCAACATTCACCCGGATGACGCCTTCTGCAATATTTGCAAACCCGAAAGTTTGGACGTACCTTAACATGCTTCACGAGACAGACCGCAACCCTGAAAACTACGATCTCTTTTTTCTTACGGTCCACGCACCCAACCCGAAATGTTTCATCGATTTCTTTGACCTCCTTTAGTACCTCCCTAACTAGCCGAGTCGAAGACATCGGTCCTAATACTTCCACGGCCTCGGCGCGCCTCTTCTTCCTCTCTCTAGCGCTCATCGTCGATTCTCGTAGTATCTGAATTAGAAATTTTATGAACTATTAATTTCTTTCACCGATTAACCACGAATAATCTTATGGAAAGTAGTTTTAAGAGTGGTTCTTTCAATTCGAACCTATCTACTGATTTAGGTCTCAAGTTTATCTCCTAATTCTAGAAACCACATACATCAACCCGCATACATCAATCACACAAGTAGCATCCATGCACACACATTCATCGCATAAGGTTTTTTTTTCCCGTCATTCCTCTACCCAGGGGTATTTTCGTAGTTTTGCCCTACAGGGTATTTTCCAAAATAAAGTGTCTTGGTGATTTTCTCAAAATAGGGTATCTTGGTGGTGTTATTGTTGTTTTCATTTTTTTAGCGAGGGTATTTTGGAAAATTTAATTTTTCAAACCGGGTCACATTTGTAAATCTAGGGGTTTTCGGGTAAATTTGCAAAACATGGGTATTTTATAAAATCACGGTTGTTTGGAAATTTTCACAAATCAAGTGTATTTTAGAAATTTTACAAAACTTGGGGGTATTTTGGTTACGAAATAGGGTGGCTGGTCCCTTTCGGGTTTTAATTATAGATTTTGGCCCGTCAACAAATCCTCGTGGCTAAGGTGAACAGTCACTCTGCGCACTGTGGTAGGATTCCAATGAAGAGGAGGTGAGTCACTAGGATCGCTTAAATACCAAGCTCTCCCTGAATCCAATCCTAGACATGCGTATGCCTGTTGCCACACCCTATCTCGGCGACTTGTTCACAGGTTTGTTTGGTTGGATTAAATCTTATGAAACTGAAGAGTTGTGTAAACTAGACCTAAAGTCCATCAATACTATCATACTTAGTCTACGTCCATAAAACCCGTCAAGCCCCACATTCATATCACATCCAAAAGTTCAGAATACTTACCTGCGTGGATCGGGTGCCGATAGACTCGAAGGCCATTTCTCAACCCAAACTTTTCCAAATTCTTATCAACTTTAAAACAGTCTTAGACCCATTTCACAGCCCGAGTTTTGAACTGGACTCTGATACTAAAATGTAACACCCCAAACCCGGCCCATAAGTTTCGACCAGATCTGGTATGCTACGGGTTGTACGTTGAAAACTTTTGCTAAGTTGGTTTTAGTAAATCATAAGTTATTAGGAAAAAATCGAATAAACAAGTGACTTGAAACACCCCAAACCCGGCCCACGAGCTTTGACCAGATTTGGTATGTTCCGCAAGTAAACCGATTCAAATTCTTTCGTTACTTGGTGAAAAACTTGTGTGATTTTTTTTAAAAAAAAATAGTTTGGGTTGGGCTTGTGTTGAAAACAAACTGGATTTTTAAATTAGAAAACCCCTTTTTAATTTTAAGTAATAAACATATCGAGTATATTTTAAAATAAAATACTTAGTCTTTAACTTAATCAAAATTTGTAACACAATAAAACAACAAGTAGAAATAAAATCGTTCATCATGGCCTTATGGCCTTATTACATCAAAAAAAAATTCCCAAAAATAATTCAAAGTACTAAAATAAATTCAAGAGTCCATAAAAATATAAACTTCATATTGAGCATGGCCACCACAAGTTCTGTCGTCCCCGGTCCATCACTGTTCATCACCAAAACATAGTCCCACAACGGGTGAGTCAAACAGACTCAATGTGTACACGACACTAAATCATAATAGAATCAGGCATATCACATATTACACATTCAAAACATAGAATACGAGTTATGATGCATTCCCAAACCCAAACCTAATTGTCCATCCGCTACACACCCGTGCACTCGCCAGTCTGCACCGGGGACTACTAAGTCGACCCTCCTTCCGCTACACTCCAAATCTGCGGTCTTAGGTCACCGCATACTGTGGTCTTAGGTCACCACTTTCAGATTCATCGTGGTCTTAGGTCACCACTTTTTCGATATCACGGTCTTAGGTCACCGTGTTCGTGGGCTTAGGTCACCACATTCACTTCCCCTTTCAATAACCCATATGCCCCATATAATAATATGCATAATATGCCGAGTTCACATTCTTATCATATTCTCATGTTACAAATAACATCTTTCATATTCCTAGTAGAAGTAGGAAACGTGCACTGAGTACTTTGTACCATAACATGGTACCTTAGCCATTTTCATATACTTAATATCACATATATTAATTAATCATGCCATAAAACATATTATGGGATAGTGTAGGGTACACACACGATTAAGCTTAAAATTTCCTTGAGATCCCGAAAAGCTTGATCTAATGCTTAGATCCTTAATCCCTACATTGATTTATCACTTATTACCTTAATAAAAAGCCATTCGGCCAAAATTCCAAATCCTAGTAGGATTAGTATTCTTACCTTGTTGCCGATTGGAACACCAACAAATCCCAAATCTGTTCCTTGTTTCCCTAGGAATGTCGAAATCCCTAAAACCTTACGTTAGACTTAATCTTAATCATCAAAACATAAATCAAGGCCTTTGGCCGAATATTCACATGTCTTACCTTAATATTAGAAATCCCGAATACTCCTTCTTTTAGTCGACTACTCTGATAATCCCGAAAGGTCCTTCCATATTCGGCAACCATAATATGTATGGGGTTAGATTATCTCTCGGCTAATCTAAAAGAAAAGATTGGAAATCAAACTTGTTCTTACCTTTGAAGAAATCGACAGCACCTATGCTTGAAGCCTTTCCAAGATTCGGCTTGACAAAAGAAAAAGAGAAGAGAAGAGAGGAGAGTACTCGAAATTCAAAGAGAAAGAAGAGGAGGAAGAAAAATTTGATGAGTAGCCCTATTTTCTTCCTTTTATAGCCGAAACTACTACTCAGAATCCCTTACTTTGCCACCACTCTTCTTTATTTGATAGCTTTATCCTTTGAATTATCAAAATAATAATCCCTTAATTTAAAATAATTAGAGAATAATCCTTTATTATCTCTTCAAAAATAATCCAAATTAAATCCCTTATTTATCACCTTATTAATCGAATATTTATGACAATAAAACTCCTCCTTTCTAGAAGGCTTGTGCAGTCCACAAAGCAGAAATAAAACTCCTTTTATTTGCTTCCCAAGTGACTTCGAACTCAGGCCCAACACCTTGCATGTGGCGCCATTTCCAGAGGCCCTAAGTGGCATCTCCAGCCACTTTTCCAAGCCTGTTTGTGTGTCAAATTTCACAAACTTTTTCTTTTAAGGCCACCTTGCCTTAATTTCCTCTTTTAAACTTTAAAACTCGACATTTCTAAGTCATTTCTAAGTTTCCAAAATTTTCGTTCGGCTCTGTAAACTTGACATTTCCTTACATTTCCAAGTTTTCCAGAAATGTTCACTTTCCTCTTTTGAATCATTTCCACATCATTTCCTTACATTTCCTAGTTTCCAAAATGTTCACTTCCCATTTTAAACTTAACATTTCCATACATTTTCAGTTTCCAAAAAATGTTTATTTCAAATCATTTCCATTCATTTCCTGGTTTCCAAAATGTTCAAAATTTATTCTTAGTACACAAAACATGTCACTTCATACAATTAAACCGAAAATGCATAGGCCCTTTCCAGGATGTTACAGTTCTACCCCCCTTAAAATAATTTCGTCCTCGAAATTTTCTATCTAAAATAATTGAGGGTATTGTCGTCGCATCGCCTCTTCTAGTTCCCACGAAGCCTCTTCCGCTCCATGATTGCGCCATAACACCTTGACTAGAGGAACTGACTTCCTCCGTAGCACTTTCACATCACGTTCCAATATCTGGATCGGCTCTTCCTCATAGGATAAGTCTGGCCTTAGCTCCACTTCTTCAACAGGTACCACATGAGATGGATCCGATCGGTAACAACGTAGCATGGATACATGGAATACTTTGTGCATCTGCTGCAACTCTGGTGGCAACTCCAGTTGGTATGCCACTGGCCCAACTCGCTTTAGTACTCGATAGGGCCCTATAAACCTTGGGCTTAACTTCCCTTTGCGACCGAACCTCATTACCTTCTTCCAAGGCAAGACTTTCAGGAACACTTGGTCTCCCACTTCAAATTCTATCTCCTTTCGTTTGAGGTCTGCGTACGACTTCTGCCTATCAGAGGCTTCCTTTAATCGTGCTCGAATTATCTCAACCTTCTCTTCAGTTTCTGCCACTAACTCTGGACCCAAAACTCGACGTTCTCCTAACTCAGTCCAACAAGTAGGAGTTCTACACTTTCGACCATACAATGCTTCATATGGTGCCATCCGAATGCTAGCCTGATAGCTGTTGTTGTAGGCGAACTCAGCTAAAGGCAAGTAATCTTCCCAACTTCCTCGGAAATCCATCACACAGCCTCTCAACATATCCTCCAACACTTGTATAACCCGTTCAGACTGCCCGTCTGATTGTGGATGAAAAGCCGTAGTGAAGTCCAACTTAGTGCCTAAAGCTTGATGAAGCGCCCTCCAAAACCGAGACGTAAACCTTGGGTCTCTATCGGAGATGATCGATACTGGTACTCCATGTAACCTCACAACTCCCGCCACATATAACTTGGCCAACTTCTGAAGAGAATAGTCAACTCTTACCGGAATGAAGTGCGCGGACTTGGTCAAACGGTCCACTATCACCCATACTGAGTCCTTCTTAGTAGGCGTAAGGGGAAGCCCACTAACGAAGTCCATGGTAATTCTCTCCCACTTCCACTGCGGAATCTCAATGGGTTGAAGCAATCCTGATGGAACTTGGTGTTCAAATTTTAACTTAACTTTGCACGTCGGACATTTTCCCACGAATTTAGTAACTTCTCGTTTAATATCAGACCACCAAAATTGTTCCCTTAGATCTCTGTACAGCTTAATGCCTCCGGGATGCATAGCATAAGGGCTACTATGCGCCTCCCAAAGAATCCTTTGTCTTAACTCCTCGTCTCTTGGCATACAGACCTTTCCTTTGTAGCACAATACTCCTTCATCGCTAACGCCATAATCCTTTAATCCTCCGTTCTGTACTTGCTGTAACTTAGCACTTAGGTCCTTATCAGTCAACTGTCCCTCTTTCACCTCCTTCAGCCATGTGGGCTTGACTTGCAATTCTGCCAATAGGCTTCCATCATCATATAAGCTCAAGTGAGCGAACATAGCCCTTAGATCCGACACAACCTTCCGACTTAAGGCATCAGCTACCACATTTGCCTTGTCCGGGTGGTACTCTATCGAGCAATCATAATCCTTCAATAACTCCACCCACCTTCGCCTCAAGTTCAACTCCTTACGAGTCAATGATACTTAAGGCTCTTGTGGTCTATGTAGATTATTGACTTTTCTCCATAAAGGTAGTGCCTCCACACCTTAAGGGCAAAAACCACTGCTGCCAATTCCAAGTCATGAGTTGGGTAATTAACCTCATGAGGCCTTAGCTGCCGAGACGCGTAAGCGACTACTTTTCCATCTTGCATTAGGACACATCCTAATCCCGTATGTGAAGCGTCCACAAGACACCACAAAATCCTTCCCACCTCGGTTGAATTAACACTGGAGCCTCCAACAACACCTTCTTAAGCTTTTCAAAGCTCTTACATTGCTTATCGGTCCATTCAAAGGGTACTTCCTTCCTTAGCAACTTTGTCAAAGCGCGGCTATTGACGAGAATCCTTCTACGAACCTTCTATAATATCCTGCCAAACCCAAGAAACTTCGGATCTCAGCCACGGACCCAGGTGGTTTCCAATCCAACACTGCTTCGATCTTCCTAGGATCCACTCTTATTCCTTCTGCGGATACCACATGTCCTAAGAATGCCACCTCCTTAAGCCAAAATTCACACTTACCGAATTTGGCATAGAGCTTCTTCCCCTTAACACTTGCAAAGACAACCCGAGATGCTCATCATGCTCCTCTTGGACTTAGAGTACACCAAGATATCGTCGATGAACACAACGACGAACCTATCCAAGTGGGGTTGAAAAACCGGTTCATCATATCCATGAACGCGGCTGGGCGTTCACAATCCAAACGGCATTACCACAAACTCAAAACGGCCATATCTTGTCCTAAACGCGGTCTTATGGATATCTGCCTCCTTCACCTTCAACTGATGATATCCTGACCTCAAGTCTATCTTTGAAAATACTGCGCCCCCTTCAGCTGATCGAACAAGTCATCGATCCTTGGCAAGGGATACTTGTTCTTAATGGTCGACTTTATTCAATCGACGATAATCTATGCACATACGCATAGTTCCGTCCTTCTTCTTTACAAATGTAATCGGTGCTCCCCATGGAGACACACTGCGGGTCGAATGAACCCACGATCCAACAACTCTTGGATTTGAGCCTTGAGCTCAACTAACTCCTTTGGCGCCATTCGGTATGGAGCGATTGACACAAGAGCCGTTCCTGGTAGCAAATCTATTCCAAATTCCACCTCCCTATCTGGGGGTATTCCTGGTAATTCCTCTGGGAACACATCCACGAAGTCCCTTACCGTTCTAACTCTACTGACACCTTCTTCCTTTCCATCTAACGCACTTACGAAGGCTAAGAATGCTTTGCACCCTTTCCTAACCATTTTCTCAGCCTTCAACACCGAAACTACGTTAGACAGGTAGTTTCTTCTTTCTCCGATCATTACTACTACTTCATTCTTCAGGGTCCTTAATTCCATTCGTTTAGCCGCACAGTCCAACACGACTTGGTGCTCTACTAGCCAGTCCATTCCGAGTATAAGTTCAAACTCTCCAAAGGGTAATTCCATTAAGTCAGCCCGAAAGTTCACTCCCTGAATTTCTAGGGGTACGTTCCAAAAGATCTTATCCACCACTACAGTTTGGCCTAATGGGCTCACTACAGTCATCTGCCTATCAGAAAGTTCAGAGTCTAGGCCTAGTGTTTCCACTACTCTACATGCAACATATGAATGAGTCGAACCCACATCAATTAGAGCAAAATAGGGCTTGCCAAAAATAAAGAACGTATCGGTTATAACATCCGGTGCGTCTCCATCTTCCCTCCGGCGAACCGCATAAACCAAACCCGGTTGCCTTGCCTCAGCATTAGCAGCACCTCTGCCCTGTGTTCCACGGCCTCTGCCAGTACCATTACCTCGGTTACTCGAACCATGACCTCGTTGAGGCTGCGGTCCTCCTCTACCACCGACTAACATTCCGAGCTGGCCTGGTCGGCTTTCCTCTGAGTTCTTGGGACAATCCTTGATCACATGGTCCTTGGACCCACACCTAAAACATCCTCCTATTTTCCTCCAGCACTCTCCCAAGTGCTTCTTTCCACACACATCACAAGGACGATACCGCCCTTTTGGACCAACTTGCTGACTTCGCGGCCCATCAACTCTAGGCCTCTTATGAACCTTTCCAGATGATCCAAAACCTCTTTTGGGCCTATTCCTATCCATAGCCTTTGCTTTGTAGAATCCTTGATTCCCTCGGCCACCTAGGCCTTTTCTACCAAAGCGAGAGAACTCCCGCTCCTGATGCGGTGCTATCAACAGTCTCAGATCATCCCTTAGCCCGTCCTCAAAACGGACACAGCGCTCATGCTCAGTTGCCACTACACCTCGAGCATAACGGCTCAACCTCAGGAATTCAGCCTCATATTCTGCAACAGACTTGTTCCCTTGAACCAGCCCTAGAAAAGCCTTCCTTTGCTCATCGGTATACACGGGTTCCCACATACTTCCTTTGAAATGCCTCCTTAACATATTCCCGTGTCGATCCTCGGTAGTGGCACCATCCCGAAACGAGTTAACCACTCTCGATACGCTTCATCGCAGCGTAACGATTGCCACAATTCCTTTAACTTCTCCTCGGGGTCAAATCAAGCTCATCCATTATGCGCTCCGTTGCTTCCAACCAATACTCACCATCTTGGGTGCCACTCCGGATACTCCTCGAAACATTTCGGCTCCATTAGCTCGGGCCGCTCGAGTACGAACTTTCGGGTTCCGAATTTTCCTCCTACACCAGCCACCAATTCCAAAACTCGCGGCCACGACTGCGACCACAAAGATCTTCCCCGTCTCGAGCTTGCTTTGCTCAACACCAACAAAATGTAGGGGTGGTGGTGGCGGTGGTATTCGTTGTCAGTCCCTTGACCCGATCTAACAGGTTCTGACACAGTCATCCTTCCTCTACCTCGTCCCCGACGACCACGTCCTCTAGAGCTTATTTCTAACGTCGAGATCTTATTAAAAAGTTTTATGAATTAGTACTTTTTGTTTCACTTGATTACCCGCGAAGAAGTTTTATGAAAAAGAATTTAGGAGTGGTTCTTTCGTATTCATACATACACACAGTCTTCTCATTCATTCATACATCCATCAAACAATTATGAACTTTCGTTCATTCAGAGAAATGTTGTAGTTTTCATTGTTGCTGCTTTTCCACTACCCGGGGGTATTTTCATAATTTTGTCTTACAGGGGTATTTTCGTAATTTTTCAGAAGAAAAAGTTCCTTGGTGATTTTGTCACAAATTATTTTGGTATTTTTAAATTCCTGGGGTATTTTGGAAAAATTTTGAAATTCGGGGGTATTTCGGTAATTTTAGACCTCGGGGGTAATTCGGTAATTTTTCACAAACCGGGGTAAGTTTGTAGAATTTAATAAATCATGAATATTTCAAAGGTTGCAAAACTTTGGGGGTTCTTTTTGAGAATTGTACTTTTCAAAACGATGATGTTGCAAAAATTTTGGAAATTAGGGTCATTTTGGTAATTTTTTAAGTTAAGGGCAATTTTGTAATTTTCCAAAATCAAGGTATTTTTGATAGTTTGCGAGTTAGGGTTTTTGAACATTTATAAAGAAATGAAATTTTGATAAAACTCTTGGGTAGTTTGACATTTTATAAACCAAGGGCATTTTGGTAATTTTATCACTAAGGGTATTTTTGTAATTTTCATAAATCAAATTTTTTTTTTCTTTTTTTTGTTTTTTTTTCGGAAAATTTTGTAAAGATAGTTTTCGTGGATTAAAAGATCAATTTTAAGAGTTTTAAAACTAGGGTTTCGTTGTTTTTATAAAACCCGGCTAGTTCCCTTTCGGGTTTTAGTCATTACGTTTAGCCTATGACCGAGTCCTCTTGGTCAGGGTGAACCAAAGCTACACACCAGGCAGGATTCGAATGGAGAGGAGGTGAGTCACGCGGATCGCTTAAATACCAAGCTCCCACCAAAACCATTCCTAGACATGCGCCTGCAGAGGTTGCCACACCCTAACTTTCGCGACTTAGCCATAGGTTTGTTTAAGTAGGTATTAAGTCTTATGTAATAGTTGGGGTAATCTAGTCCTAGGGTTCAAGTTCCTATCATACTATTCTACGTTCCATGCCTTTTCTACCCTTCCATAATTTGTAAATCACATAATCATACAGATGGTTAGGGGTACTTACAGTGGATCATGGTCGTAGAGACTTGGGTGCCATGCCGGAAGACCTACTTATTTCAAAAAAAAAAAACTTACTTGGCTTGATTTGAAAACGTTTTGGCCTTAGCCCACAGGCCGAGAGTTTAAAACTGGGCTCTGATACCAAATTGAAACACCCCAAACCCGGCCCACGAGCTTTAACCAGATTTGGTATGTTCCGCAAGTAAACCGATTCAATTTCTTTCGTTACTTGGTGAAAAACTTGTGTGATTTTTTTTTTTAAAAAAATAGTTTGGGTTGGGCTTGTGTTGAAAACAAATTGGATTTTTAAATTAGAAAACCCATTTTTAATTTTAAGTAATAAACATATCGAGTATATTTTAAAATAAAATACTTAGTCTTTAACTTAATCAAAATTTGTAACACAATAAAACAACAAGTAGAAATAAAATCGTTCATCATGGCCTTATGGCCTTATTACATCAAAAAAAAATTCCCAAAAATAATTCAAAGTACTAAAATAAATTCAAGAGTCCATAAAAATATAAACTTCATATTGAGCATGGCCACCACAAGTTCTCGCCATCCCGGTCCATCACTGCTCATCACACAAACATAGTCCCACAACGGGGTGAGTCAAATGGACTCAATGTGTACACGACACTAAATCATAATAGAATCAGGGCATATCACATATTACACATTCAAAACATAGAATACAGGTTATGATGCATTCTCAAACCCAAACCTAATTGTCCATCCGCTACACACCCCGTACTGCCAAATCACACCGTGGGGACTACTAAGTCGACCCTCCTTCCGCTACACTCCAAATCTGCGGTCTTAGGTCACCGCATCTCACCGTGGTCTTAGGTCACCACTTTCAGATTGTGGTCTTAGGTCACCACTTTTCGTGATATCATGGTCTTAGGTCACCGTGTTCGTGGTCTTAGGTCACCACATTCACTTCCCCTTTCAATAACCCATATGCCCCATATAATAATATGCATAATATGCCGAGTTCACATTCTTATCATATTCTCATGTTACAAATAACATCTTTCATATTCCTAGTAGAAGTAGGAAACGTACCTGAGTACTTTCTACCATAACATGGTACCTTAGCCATTTTCATATACTTAATATCACATATATTAATTAATCATGCCATAAAACATATTATGGGATAGTGTGGGGTACACACACGATTAAGCTTAAAATTTCCTTGAGATCCCGAAAAGCTTGATCTAATGCTTAGATCCTTAATCCCTACATTGATTTATCACTTATTACCTTAATAAAAAGCCATTCGGCCAAAATTCCAAATCCTAGTAGGATTAGTATTCTTACCTTGTTACCGATTGGAACACCAACAAATCCCGAAACTGTTCCTTGTTTCCCTAGGAATGTCGAAATCCCTAAAACCTTACGTTAGACTTAATCTTAATCATCAAAACATAAATCAAGGCCTTTGGCCGAATATTCACATGTCTTACCATAATATTAGAAATCCTGAATACTCCTCCTTTTAGTCGACTACTCTGATAATCCCGAAAGGTCCTTCCATATTCGGCAACTATAATATGTATGGGGTTAGATTATCTCTCGGCTAATCTAAAAGAAAAGATTGGAAATCAAACTTGTTCTTACCTTTGAAGAAATCGACAGCACCTATGCTTGAAGCCTTTCCAAGATTCGGCTTGACAAAAGAAAAAGAGAAGAGAAGAGAGGAGAGTACTCAGAAATTCAGCAGAGAGAAGAGGAGGAAGAAAATTTGATGAGTAGCCCTATTTTCTTCCTTTTATAGCCGAAACTACTACTCTCGTAATCCCTTACTTGGCCAGCACTCTTCTTTATTTGATAGCTTTATCCTTTGAATTATCAAAATAATAATCCCTTAATTTAAAATAATTAGAGAATAATCCTTTATTATCTCTTCAAAAATAATCCAAATTAAATCCCTTATTTATCACCTTATTAATCGAATATTTATGACAATAAAACTCCTCCTTTCTAGAAGGCTTGTGCCGTCCACCTGAAGCAAAAATAAAACTCCTTTTATTTGATTCCCAAGTGACTCGAACTCAGGCCCAACACCTTGCATGTGGCGCTATTTCCAGAGGCCCTAAGTGGCATCTCCAGGCCACTTTTCCAAGCCTGTTTGTGTGTCAAATTTCACAAACTTTTTCTTTTAAGGCACCTTGCCTTAATTTCCTCTTTTAAACTTTAAAACTCGACATTTCTAAGTCATTTCTAAGTTTCCAAAAATTTTCGTTCGGCTCTGTAAACTTGACATTTCCTTACATTTCCAAGTTTTCCAGAAATGTTCACTTTCCTCTTTTGAATCATTTCCATATCATTTCCTTACATTTCCTAGTTTCCAAAAATGTTCACTTCCCATTTTTAAACTTAACATTTCCATACATTTTCAGTGTTTCCAAAAAATGTTTATTTCCAAATCATTTCCATTCATTTCCGGGTTTCAAAAATGTTCAAAATTTATTCTTAGTACACAAAACATGTCACTTCGTACAATTAAACCGAAAATGCATAGGCCCTTTCCAGGATGTTACATGACTTTTGAAAAGAAAACCTTGTATTATTATTATTTTGAATAATAAAACCTTTGACAAAGTTCCATAAGTTGCAAATATTAAAAACTAAGTAGTGAGTATAAACTATGGGGCCTTATTACATAAATGTTTCCAAAATTAAAAACTTAAGGAAAAATCGAAATAATCTATAGAAATAAAAACTTGATGGCCCTCTCGAGTGCTTCTTTTGCTCCCATGTCCACGATCTATCGCTCATCTGCAGTTAGGGAAAAATAATAGGGTGAGTCACCAAGACTAAGTGTGCAAATCCCGAAAACACATAAAAGGCTTGGCCCACAAACACATTATGGCCTTGGCCCGTATACAAGGGTAACTATATATGCATCATGGCCTATCCCAGCCTAGAAATCCATCCTGTACACACCAACCCGTACCAACCATCACACCTTGGGGATTTCTACAATCAACCCTCCAACCGCTACACACCATATCGACAGTTGTGCTGCCTATCTTAAAGACCGATCACTGTGTGACCTATGTGGCAAAGCCACCGATCGCCATGCGACCTTAATAATACATCGTAGCATTTCGATAGCTGAGCTGCCTGTCATAAAGACCGATCACTATGTGACCTATGTGGCAAAGCCACCGATCGCTATGCGACCTTCTTCCCCTTCATCATATCAATCCCATCCCATGCATACATACATACAGAATCAAAACAATATACTACCTAAAAGTTCACAGTCTATCACATACATCGATACACATAGAGAAGTTTCTATGATTACGTACCTGGCATCCCTTGCCTACCCTTTTTGGGCAATCTGACTGTCTATACAGCCTTTTTCCGGCTTTTAGCCCATAACATATATTTAGTACAGATTACTATACAGTCTTTTTCCGGCTTTTAGCCTATAACATATATTTAGTACAGATTAATTAGTGTGTTAGAGATCTACACACCTGATTACTGTTAGAACGAGACCCTCTAAGTCGACGCTATCCGTAGCCAACACCACCGCTATCTGCCTTGAAATCTCGAAAAGTGATATGAGATTCAGGGACTAGTGTTTCCAGCTTTTAGATCTAAGAGATCTTACTAGAGAAGATTCAGCTACTCCCAGAGGATTCCGACTTTTTGCGAAAAATCAGGAAGAGAAGATGATTCGAAGAAATCTATAGAGATTCGGCTTTTAGAAGAAAGAAGAGAAAAGAATAATAGAGTTTTCAACTTTCGGCTTTTTAGAAGAAAGAAGAGAAGAGAATAATGGAGTTTTCAGCTTTTAGAAGAAAGAAGAGAATAATGGAGTTTTCGGCTTTTAGAAGAAAGAAGAGAAAGGAATAATGGAGTTTTCGGCTTTCGACTTTTAGAAGAAAGAAGAGAAGAGAATAATGGAGTTTTCGACTTTTAAAAGAAAGAAAAGAATAATGGAGTTTTCGGCTTTTAGAAGAAAGAAGAGAAAGAAAAGGTGGAAACCCTAAATGCCGAAAAATAAAGAAGAGAACCCTCCCTATTTATAGAAATTTCGGCACTTACCTATGAAAAACCGAAAGTGCCCTTCCTGATAACTAAAAATTAATCAAATAAAAAGGAAAAATTTGGCACCCCCTTTGCCATAAAGAAACCGATTTCTTCACTTCTCTAGGTGATGGAATTTCGGCCAACTCCTAGCCTTGTAGATAGCTCCTATCTTTTCTCCTTTTTTTCTTCCATATTATCAACTATATTATCTACATTATCCCATTCACATAAATCCTCCTATTTTTGAGCCTTGTTGCCGTCCACTCTACCTAACCCTAATGCCGAAATTTAACTAACTTAAATTAAAAGAGTTGGGCTCCATGTAACTTAAATTTGGGCCCCTTACTCCCTTGTGTGGCGTCACCTCCTTGCTCCCTAAGTGGCGCCACTGATCACTGGGCCACAAGCCCATTTTGATATTTTAAACTCAGATACCACCTTTTAAACCCTATAGTGCCCAAACAAAAATTTAACTAAGGCTTCAGCCCAATCCTGAGCCCAATTTGGACCCCTAATGCTCAAATTAACTCATTACACATATTCACCCATTAAATGCATAGGCCCAAAAATTCAGGATGTTACAATAGTGTCAGACGACTTTCCGCTCCAGAGAAAAGTTTGACCATTGTACTATAATGGATAGCTTTCTCAATTTAGTTACTCGACCATCCAATAATACAATCTTATATTAATAATGCCAATTCTTTAATTAAAATTTTCACTAACTCAATTAATGAAATCCGACTTCGAAACCATATTTTTTCTGACAATCGATTGAAATTAGGTCATTACATGTTTCGAGACATAGCTTTCAATGTCTCGAGGCACACCACTAAATTTTATTAAATCGAGTTGGATTCAAAACCTGACTTCATTTTTGTCCCTGTATAAACCCAAAATAGTTAAATGAGACCAATTGACATTTATTAAACATGTTTTTGTATAAAATCAAGAATGTATGAGATTTATTATATCTAAATGCTAAGTCACTATTTGAAATGTTTTGAGATAGTTTTAGATGCTTCGGCAACGTAATGTGATATCACGCATTTGGATCGATGATTGGGTCGGGTGTGGGGTGGTACATTAGTATTGTTAATATGATGTATTTATGTGTGTAAATTTCGTTTTACTCACAATTCAATCTAATTTTTTATTTTAATATCGTACATATTTCATGTGTTATTATGATTAATTAGTTTCAAATCATATATTTTATTATTTATTGGATGTTATTTTTAAATACACGTCTGTGTTCTAAATATGTGGTTTCCATACGCATACGCGTGTGATAGAATTTCTAGTGTTAATAATGTTGTTAATGGAGTTTGTATCACAAAGTAACTTGACACCAACTTAGGATTGATGAGAACACCATGATAAACAATTGTATTTAGTTAATATTCTTAATATGATGAATTTTTATGTTTAAATTTTAGTTTATTCACAATTCAATCTAATATTTGTTATTTTAATATCGTATATATTTCATATATTATTATTAATTGCCATACAATTCATTGTTTATTGAATCTTATTTTTAATCACACATCTGTGTCCTAAATACGTAGTTTTAACATGCAAACGCGTATAATAAAATATACATACGCGTGTAATAAGATTTCTAATATAGCATTTTGTAAAAAATCAAATTGGAGTAAAAAGGAATTATTATTGTAACAATTTAGTGTTTCATAGTTGAAGAGTACTTTAAGATAAAAGCTCTCCCAACAAGCAAGCTTTTTGGTTGCTTGTAGGCAGCTTAATGCTAACCGCAGGTTCAACTTGAGGCAAACCTGTTAATTCTAATCCAACAATTTTACTTAATGTAAAATTAGAAATAATTGAGAATCCTCAAATGATTTAAATCTTAAATGATTCAAATAAATAATTTAAAATGATTTTACATGGAAATTTTGATTACTAAATTCGAATTATCTAAAATCTAAAGGTTTAAATACAAAATTAATTCAAATTTGAAATGATATGAAAATTCTTTGAATTGAATTGATCAAATCCGAATTGATCCAAACTATCTCGATTAACAGTACTCTAGTTAATTGCCCCTAATTTTTTCCAATTAAAGTTACCTTGTGTCACAACCATGGTGTGACATATGGCAAAAAAATTATAAAAAATAAAAAATTATAAAATTTTAATAAAAATATAAAAATATTCAAAATTAGAAAATTATAAAAACCATAAAAAATTATTAAAAAATGTAACATTTTATAAAAATCATAAAAAATTATAAAATACATCAAAAAGGCTCTTTAACCATTAACTTTAACCGTTGACCATTAAAGTTAACTAATTTTTTTTCCAGTTAAAGTCATCACGTGTCACAACATAGCATGAAATGTGATGAAAAATGAAAAAAAATAAAAATCGATAAAAGTTATAGAAAAAATATAAATGTTTCTTTTGGTACGATAATTTCTATAATTTTTTTACAAATTTGATATTTCTTTACATTTTTCACATTTTTTATAATTTTCTTACGACTTTATAAAATTTTATAATTTTTTTCTATATTTCTATATATTTTATAATTTTTACACTTTTTTATAAAATTTTATAGTTTTTTATAATTTTTACGATTTTTATAAATTTTTCTAATTTTCAATAAATTTTCAATATTTTTATTTTTTATTAAAATTTAATAATTTTTATTTTTTTTATTTTTTTATCATTTTTTTGCCGCATGTCACGTCGTGATTGTGACACATGATGGCTTTAACTGAAAAAAATTAGAGACAGTTAACTTTAACGATCAACTGTTAAAGTTAACAATCAAAAGACCTTTATTTATGTATTTTGATAGTTCAAGTACATAATTGAGTGCAAAAAAAAAAAATAAAAAAAAACCAGAGGCTTAATTGTTTTTATTATTATTTAAATTGAGACACTTTTAAACCAATAAAAAAATCAATATAGTTGAAGATTGAGCTAATCTAGTTCCGACAAGTTGATTAGTAAATTAATTTACTTTTTATTTTCTTGAGAAAAAAATAGTCAAATTGAAAAAAAAATAGTTATTGACTTTTTTTTTTATAAAATAAAAACGTTTTCTTTTGTTAAATTAAATTTGTAAACCATTTTTAATAAAAAAAATTATAACTCAATTTTCAAATTATATATTAGTGGTAAAAGACTTAAAATTAATAGAAAATAAAAATGCTAAAAATAAATTAAGAACAAAAGAAAATAAGTTAATTCATCACAAATTCAAAAATTATCTCATATTAGTTTAGGAGGTTGAGTTTGATAAATTAAATCTGAATTATTAAATCAATCATCTAATTTTTCATGGATTAAATTTTTATATTTATTTTTTATATATAAATAAAATAATAAATATAAGTATTATATAATTTAAAAAAAGGGTTAGATATAAAGAAAATCTAAACTAAGAAACTCAATTTTTTCCCTAAATCAAATTTTCAATTTTAGTATTTTTTTGTTTAATAGAGAATTAAATAAAAATTAATAATCAACTTTTCAAAACTCGACTTATTAAACTAGTCCAATCTATTATTTTTTGTTCTATGAATAAAAAATTTATGATGACTTAGGTTAATTTTTTATTTATTATAATTGCTTTTATATTTATATTTATATTTATATTATATTAATTTTCATATTTCTCCAATTAATAATATGGTTTGAAAAATTAGCTACAAATATATACAAATTAAAAAAAAACACTTTTATTTTATAAAAAATGAGTTTCAACTAAAAATCTAGCTCCCTAATAAAGTTATGCCACATGTTTTTTTCCTTTTAGTTGTAACTCATTTTTTTTTATATAAAATAAGTATTTTTTTCTTTTAAATCTAGAATAAGACTGTAACTAAAATTTTAAACTATGGTCTTGTTGACAATTCGCTGATAGCTGACTGTTGATTGCAGTGGTTAGTTTGACCAATTGGTTCTATTAACTTATTTGACCAACTAATTCTATTAACTATTTATTTAAAAATGTTTAGTAAAACTTAACTTATAGGTGAAAGCTTATATGTATAAAATGACAAATAAGGGCATGACACATTTTATTGTTAAGTATTTATTTGTCTATAATACTTTAGTCTTTATTGGGTGAAATTATTGAAATAAAATACTATTACCAAAGAATTAAAACATCTATTTATAGGAATTGATTAGTGAATATTTTTAAAATTTTAAATAAACAAATTTCTTAAGTTCCTTATTTGTAGATATTAACATTGTGAAAATTGATAAATATTAATAGTGTATCAATACAATTGTAAACTATTTCTTAGTGATAATTATGTCATGTTCTTAGTATCTAAATTAGTGATAATTATGTCGCACACTAAATAAATTTGTCAGCTACTATATTGTAATTAATATAAAGTTGCATAAGAAATCATTTCACACAAGCAAATTGAAAATAAATTAAGAGTACATAAATATTTAAGAAACATATATATATATATATATATATATATCCAAACAAGTAAAAACAAATATTCAAGAAACACGACGTTGTCATCTAGCTACCATCAAACTAGTAGTGATGTCATTACGAACTTTTTATCATTTTATTAGTACTCATACGCTCAATTTCTTGAATGGAAATGCATTCGGCATCCGAAAATGTTTCGAGAGCAATAAAATTCAGATATGCATCTATGACCCTAAATGTTGGGTCAAGAACTTTACTTAATCTGATGTAGTTATGTAATGCAAATGCAACACAAATTATTCTATTTTGATCTTGAGATGAATATATTGACATTTTCGCTAAAATTTTCCACCGCGCTTTTAAAATGCCAAATGCCCTCTCAATACAACTTCTTAAGGATGAATGGGCTCAATTGAAAAATTCACGTGGAAATGTTGATGTTTTTAAATTCACGATGGAGTTTTTTTTTTATTTTTTTAATTCACGGTGGAGGTTTTTTTTTAGATTTATTTTGGACTTAGGAGGTGAAAGTGAAAATGAGAGAATAAATGTTACTGATATCTTGACACCTCTATTAGGTTTGAAAGCATGCGGCAAAAGGAGTAATTTTTTAGCAATTGTCAGATATGTCATTCTACCTATCTCATTCTCAATTAGTTGTTGAAAAAAGTTGTCCATCCAAACGTTTTTTGTTTTGAATGTTTTAGCTTAACAAGCTCTTGCAAACCTCCATTCACTAAACACTACAATAATAGAGTTTGACTATTCAATTCTCCATTTATGACCAAATCAACTAAAAAAAAGCTCAAAACTCTGTTTACCAAATACTCTCTCTATATTAATCGGAGAAATATTAAAATTAACATAATATATAAAAACAGTTATAAAATATAAAAAATTGACTCAAGTCATTGTAAATTTGTTATTTATAGAATAGGTAAAATTAATAGAAAACAAAAATAAAAACATTTATAATAATTTAAAAATTAACCTAAATCATTATAATGTTTTTATTTAAAAAATGAATTACAATTAAAATGTAAAAAATAAAAAAACGCTATTTTGTTTTGGGTGCATTGCTTAGGGGCAGGGATTTCTATTTCCCGCAATCCCCATGGCGATTAGGCATGAAAGGAAAATTTTTAATTCGGACTTTTTATAAATTATATAAGTTTAAATTAGTAATAATAAAATTATATTTTATCTTCTAAAGAATATAAAAAATTTATTTTAATTATCTAAAAATTATAAAAAAATAAACTATTAAAATAATAAAATTGTATTTTATTATCATAAAATTATATAATTTAATTTTGGCTCTAACTTTTTTTTTTTTTGACTTCGCCTCTGCTCTCTAAGTCGTATTTCTAAATTTACCACTGCCAATGCCTATATAAACCCCCAACACCATGCTTTGTTTTCCTCACTCACAACTATTCAGATAAAGAACTTTGTTTCATCTGCTTCATTACTTTCGAAATCTCTCAACAAATATGACCTCTTTCAATTGCTTTGCTTTAGCATTCTTGATGGCTTTGTCATTTGCAAGCATTGATGTTGGGGTAGCAGCTCGTCACCTTCTGCAGCAGCCTCAAACGCCAAGTTTGTTAAAAAAAACATTCCCACCATTGCCATCTTTCCCTAAACCATCATTTCCTAAACCATCATTCCCAAGGCCATCCATACCATCGTTCCCAAAGCCATCCATACCATCATTCCCAAAGCCATCCATACCATCATTCCCAAAGCCTGGGGTGCTTCCTCCACTTCCTTCCAGATTTCCAAGTGGACCAAAGGCCACACTGCCCCCTTTGCCAAGCATTCCCTCAGTCCCCCAAATCCCAACTACAATTCCCTCTATTCCTTTCTTTTCTCCACCACTTTCTCGTTCTACTCCTTGAGGTACCCCCTTTTTTTATCTATGGCATACTGGATCTGGTTTAATAAGGTTTTTAGTCGTCTTTGTGTCTTTATTATGAGTATTGATTTCGCCCACTTATATTTGTTTGTATAAATGGGACTTCTCCAATTCCCATTATTTGGTGTACTTTGATACGTTGTTGCTTATTATATATGGGGTATTTATATATTGATGTTTTGTCCATGAAATAATTAATTACTGTTATATCATTGTTAACCTGAGTTTGGCTAATTAAGAAAAGAATCAATCGATAAATGCAGCAAGATAGTGAGCAGCCATACATCGAGATGATGCCACTGCTGATATTAATGAGTCCTGCTTCATTATCTCTTCCAAGTTATCTATTTACATACCATTACTTCTCTCTTTCAATATATTTCCAAGTCAATATTTTATATGAATGTCCGATTATGTACTAAATAGGGGCGAAGTCAGAAAATGCTTTTAGGGGTCAAAATTAAATAACAATTTTTATGATAGTAAAAAAGTAATTTCACCATTTTAATAATTTATATTTTTATAATTTTTAAAGAATTAAATTAAATTTTTATAATTTTTAAGGGGCCAAACTGCATTTTCATATTTACTAATTAAAATTTTTAAAAATTTTAAAGGGTATAAATAGAAAAAATTTCAGTTTACAGGAGTCATAGCCCCTATCAGCTCCCCCTAAGCACACCCTAGTACTAAACAATGTTTTCAGAATTAGACCATTGATCAAACTAATCAAATCATCAATTCTTGATCCAATTGATTTAATCATCAATCCAATTGATTTACTATTGAATAATGTAAAATAATAATTATTAAAAAACCTAATCAAGCTCATCTATTTTGGACTAGGCTTTGAGTTTTTAAAACCCAATAAACCCATCTATTTTAGGCCTGTAACAAAAGAAGAAAAAGAAGAAGAAGCATATTTTAGTAGAGAAAGTAAGACAAAAAGTGGTAATTATTTTTTTTATATTGTGTTTGATTTCATTGAGTGCAGAGATAAAGTGTAACAAAACTTTAAGGGATTTGGGGCGAAATTTTTGTTTTTCTAATTTAGAAAATATGAAAAATTGATTTAACTGGTTTAATCAGTTGACAATTAGCAGTTTAACTGTAGTTCACTCTAGTTCCTGAGTTAATTGGTTCTTTCTCTTACTCTGGACTAGTATTTCAGTCGGTTCTTGGTTTGTCCAGTCCAACTGACCGATCCGATCTGGTTTCAATGACATTGCGGAACACCTAACACCTTTTTTCTGCATTAGTGAAAATTCTGGTCCATACTGGTTGCACTAGCTTATTCCGATCAATTCTAGTCGCACTAGATAGAACATAGTGCATCGTCCATTGCATGAATAATATTAGAAAATATAAAACTTTTAATTTTTTACTGTTATGCTAAGACTTAATTGGAACGTGACTAATTAAAAATGTTGCATCGAAATGTAAAATTTTTTTTAAAAAAGGGGACAATATGTTCACATTTAAAATATAAAAACTAAAATATGATTAATAAAAAATCATTCACCCGATTATCAAAAAAAGTTATTTGTTCACCTTTCAGCTTCTTTTATCAAGGGAACGAGCAAATCCTTAAAATTTCATATCGAATGATGGATTTTTATTATTAATTTTGGATTTATTTGAATGATAAATTTTTATATGTTGAGTTTATTAATGAGTAATTTATTTAACTAATGAATATTTTATATTTGAAACTTATTCAGTTTCATTCATTTGATATTTGTAATATATTTATATACATATATTGAGTATTTTTTTAAAAAAAATATTGATAAATCAAAAATAATATGTATCAATTTCAATAAAAAAAATTATGCGTCCACTAATACGATATTGATTACTCTGTACTAAACATTATTTTTTTTTTAAAAAAAGGGGAAGATCAAATAACATAAAAATCTTAAAATTTCAATACGTTTATATTTAAAGTTGAAGACACTAGAAGAAAAATAGAAATAGGTTTTAGCAATGAAATTAGATTTGAGTAAGACTTTGTCACTAGGTGGAATTTATTGACCATTTTTATAACTTTACATGTAGTTAATATGACATAAAAAAATTATGTAAAATTTTGGGATGGAATGGCTTAAGGCTATATTTTATTTTTTGGGATGGGATTAAAAAATTAAGAGATAAATACTAAAATTATGATATAATGTGTAATTATATACATGAATTTTGATTTTGTATAATTTTATATTTTAACTTGATTCAATTCTTATAAATTATTAATACAATTATTGATATAACATTATTTTATGTTTATATATTGCATACATAAATAATTATATTTATCCAATATAAAAAAAAATTAATGTATCTATTTCTTTAAATGTGTATGATTAAATTAAAATTAAAGTTTTAATATATGTTTTAATCACAATTAGAGTTTCACGTGTATAATTGCATGAAATTAAAGTTCATATATACAATTACACATTAAATCAAAATTTATGTATAATTTTAAAATTTATACCAAAAATTAAATCCAATATATAATTAAACTTGAGGTGATAAAAGAAATCAACATCGTCGTATTATCGCCTTTAAACAAGTGTTTCAGGATTCGAGAATGTTATAAAATAAAAATTCTGTTGACAAATGTATTTTTTCAAACTTCAAATTGGCGTTATTCCAAGGCAAGACACCTACCACCTCAATGGGTAGTCTAACTTCCAACTTCTTCCTCGTAAGCAACTCAATGCCAACTAAGAGGCAGATTTTTAAATTTTGACTTAAAGCAGACTCAAACTCAATTTATTATAAAAGAATCCAAATTTGAATTTACATGAATTAATCTAAACTTATAATGATTTGATCAAAACAGTTCTAACTTAAAATGACTAAAACTTAAAATGATTTGTGTGAAAGCCCAATTTCATCCCACCCAAGACCCAAAAATAAACAAATAGAATACAACACCAAAAATAAATAAATAAAAACCCAAATACTAAAAGTTCATTTACAACAAATTACAGACCCAAAATTACAAACCCAAAGGACTCAAATACAAAAAACCCTAATGGCCCGATAGGCCCAACACCTAAACTTTTTCAAAAAAGAAACATAAACCCTAGCCTAGAGCCGCCGCCGCACCCTAGTGCCTGCCACCATCAACCGCTCCTCTTCCACCGTCATCCTCAACCACCACCTACAAAAAAGGAAAAAAGGACAGACAAATACGCAAGAAACAATAGCCAAGCAGAGATAAAAAGAAAAAAAAAGAAGAGAAAGATTGTAATTTGAAAACGACTATAAAAGTCGAATCTTTGTAAGATTTTAGGGATAGATTGTTTTTAAAGAGAATTAAAAAAAAAAAAAAAGAGCAACAAATCTAAAAACAAGGTAGTTATTTTTATTTTGAAATAAAGATATATAAAAAAGGATAGTTTTTTTTACCTCTTTTCGCTGCACTAACACCGCCAGCGGTCTCCGTCGGCTTAGAAGGCCACCGAATCCCTAGGGATTCGTCTAAAGGCCGCGCCAGAAAGGGAGAGAAAACGAAACATTTCTCTATTTTTTGCCGAGTTTGATCGGACTTTCGGGGATTTCGGTCTCAGCTCTACGTTCTACAGACGACGGGCTTCAAAAAGGGAAGTTTTGGGAAACTTCGGCCGCTGGAGGCAGCGGTCTCCGTCGCCGATGATCGGCGGCCACGGTGGAGACCCACTGTCCTTATGGCCGGACGTGGGGAGCTCCCTCAGAGGAAAAAAGAGAGAATGAAACTTTTTTTTTAAAAAAAAAAGGTTAAAAGTGATTTTTTTTTTTACTTATATAGGCTTGCTAAACAACGCCGTTTTGGTTGGCATTCATAAGTCCCAAAACGACGCCGTTTTGAAGATCGACCTGAAAACCAACCCGCCCGCCTCAGGATCTGTGTGTTTTTTAAAATGGTCTAATCGCGCCTTTGATCCTTCTTCTTTTTAATTGTTTTTCAATCCAATCCTATTTTTTTTATTTTTTTTATTTTACCATTTAATTTTGGTTTTGTTTCATTTTAGTCCCTCAAGGAACAGTGCGTTCGAGGGTTTGGAAATAATTTCCTAGTTGGTCCCTCTTCTTTTCCGCTCGTTACAATTTAGTCCATTATTTTTATTTTATCCTGATTTGGCCCCAAAATTCCACTTAAGTTTCAATTTGGTCCTTCTTATATTTATGCATTTATTTTATTATAATTTAGGCTCTTAATTTCATTTCAATTTCAATTTAATCCTTATTTATTTAATTTCGACCCTGTATAGATTTTTTTATATATTTATTTATTTATTATTCCTTTACTTTATAATATTTAAAATTGGTTTGCTTATTTGTGTTTGCTTTTTATTGTGCATTTATTATTTTTTTATTTTTTTTCTTTTTCCTTTACTATTGTTTTTATTATTCCATTATTTATTTATTCCCTTTTTATATTTTCAAAAATTAGATTATTTATGCGTTTTTACTTGCACCTTTATTATTATTATTATTATTATTATTATTATTATTATTATTATTATTACTACTACTACTACTTACTTACTTAGTTACTTACTTACCTTTCTTCGATTATTTCTATTATTATTAGAATAATAATTATAATACAATAATTGCCATCTTTATTACAAATTGGTGTGTTATCACTATCATAGTTACATTATTGTCATTCATTAGCACGATACTTTTTTTTTCCCGTATATAATTGATCCATTTTTATACACTACCATTTCATTTTATTTCTTTATAATCACGTCACGCAGGGGCGAAGCCAGAACAAATTTTTAGGGGGGCGAATGAAATTTTAAGTTTTTATAGTCTATATCTTTATAATTTTTAAAGGATTAAATCAAATTTTTATAATTTTAGGGGGGGCAAAGTATAATTTTACCTTTACTAATTTAAAAATTTTAAAAAAATTTAAGGGGCTAAATAAAAATTTTACATTTTAGGGGGGCCGGGGCCCCTGCCAGCCCCCCTAAATCCGCCCCTGACGTCACGAATCGTGTTTAGGTATATTTATCTATTGTTGTATTATACCCAAATAAGATAAATACACATTGTTTTAAATGTTACATAATTTTTTACTCAATGCATAAAGAGGAAATTTTTAAAATTAAGGCAATGTTCCGTATTTAGAGATTCGAAAAGTCGTGCCCTAACTTACGGGGTTCGACTTTCTCTTTGAACCTAGATAACCGAAATTCCTTTTAAAATTAAAACACATGAGATTTAAATAGTAATTAAAATAAAGAGCAAGCTTATTTTCGAGGATTCGAGATGTCATGTCCTAACTTACGGGATATGACCTTTTAGTTACCTCGAGATAAGAGGGCATTTTACATACGTTTTGATTTATTCAAGTGATTTTAATTAAAAATAACATTATGCAAAGTGGGATCGCGTTTTAAATTCTCTTCAATTTTTTTAATTTTCGATACTAAGACATCGAGTAATCAATTAGGTACCAATTTCGGGCGTAACGAGGGTGCTAATCCTTCCTCCTGCGTAACCGAATCCCGAACTCTGGATTTTATAGACTAAAATTCATTGTTTAAGTAAATTAAGCATTTTATTAAAACAATAAAATTATGAGGTGATCCGATCACACCTCATAAAAGATTGGTGGCGACTCCATCTTCGTTTTCAAAATATAAGTCAATTTAAAAAAAAAAGGTTTCGATAGCTTGGGGACTCCACTGGGGAAAAAATAAGAGAGTCAAGCCATGAGTTGATTAATTTTGGTCTTTTTGTCAAAAATTGATAATTTGGTTTAAATTTACGATCCCTTTATTGCATTTCATCCTTAATGTTTTGTCTTTTTTTTCTCGGGTTATATAGCGATCTAGTATATCTATTTTATTAGTTCGAAAATTTCTTTTTCTTTTTCTTTTGTGTTTTTTGCATATTGCATTGTATAATCGTTCAATTTTACCTTTCTTAAGTGGGAGTGAGAAACTATTCCTTTGTGAGGTCTTCACCTTCGTATAGGATAGTGATTGCTTTCGGGATACATCCGTACCTATGTCTTCGTGAGATTTTCATTTTCGTATAGCCATAGGGATATGTATTCCCCTGAACTGAACTCGGTCCGTATGAGCCTATAATGGGTGAGGATCGAGGAATCTACTGGTTCAGGTACCCTTACTTTAGAACCAAACCGCATATAATTAGCCCTAAGAACTCACTGTAGGTAGAACCACACCAAACCCCTAGTGGTCACCCGAATAGGTGCTCTATTTATTATTTCTTGCTTGCTTTAAATTCTAGCTTTTTATGAAATGCATTGACTTGTTTCGTTTTCTTTTGACTGTGATTGCATTGCATTTTCATCATAAAAAAGGGTGTTGATTCACGTTCAGTTGCTAAATAGAGAACTTGTCATGGAAAAGGGATTTTTTGATAAAGTGAAAGACAATGCGGCCGTCCGGATATGGTTCAAAAAGGCACAATAAGAGAAGGGTGACAGCCTGACGGAGGGGTACGTGTCAGAATTATGGGATTTCACTCGCATCAGTGTGACTCAGAATAATCTCCAAGAGTTGAAAGAGGTATGGGACCAATGGAATGACGAAACCAAGCAGTTATTTTACGATAACTATGGTGATTTGTCTTATTTACTCGATGCCAAAGTGGATAAGCACTTATTCTGAGCTTTGTCCCAGTATTGGAATCTCGCCTATAGCTGCTTTACTTTTGGGAAGGTAGACTTGGTGCCCACCGTAGAAGAGTACACGACTCTGCTCTGTTGCCCGAGGATCCAAGCCGATAAAGATTATTCTAGAGCTGTCAACATCCCGACTTTCTTGAAGAGACTAATGAGCATAACGGGGATGAGTGAGTAATGGGTCGCGGCCCGGATTAAACAAAAGGGAGATAGTAAATGTATCTCTTTGAAAAGTTTGCGGCATTTGATCTTGGCACATCCGGATACGAAGAAAAGGGTCGATGTCTTCGCTTTGAGTATTTACAGGTTGGTTATTTTCCCCAAAGCACTAAGGCACATAGATGAGGTAGTTTCGGATCTATTTGATAGGCTTGACAAAAGGGTCACGCCCGTCCCGGTAATTTTGGCCGAAACTTTCAGATCTTTGAGTGCATGCCGGAGAGCGAGTGAAGGAAGATTTATTGGGTGTGCACAACTCTTGCTAGCTTGGTTTCACAACTACTTTTGGAAGGTAGAAAATGTCTCTTATCGAGTATTCTCCGAGAACTACTCTCCGTTGAAAGAATTTGTAGCTACGCCAAGGTGAGACGACATTTGGGAGGAAAAATGGATGGCAATTCTCTAGAGTCTCTAAGACGAAGACGTTGAATGGAGAGCCCCTTAGATGATCCCTGATGAGATTCTGTACCGATGTGGAGACTTGGATTGGGTCCCTCTACTCGGGATATGGGGAGCTATTAGATATGCCCTCTACTTGTATTGAGGCAGTATAGGTCGAGGCAGTTTATACTAGCAACGCAAGGGTTGGCTCAGTGTGAGTTTGCGTACAAAGGTGATAATTACAAGAAGAAGATTTGTGAAATATTGAACGCTTGGAACTAAATTCACAGAATGAAAAGATTTACCGCAAATCCCATGACGACCCTCGAGTATGATTGGTGGTGGGGTAAAAGAGTCAATGACAATGTCCCTGTGTCAAGTCAAGAAAACACTCGGCCAATAGAAGAACACCTACAAGTAATCCTGTATGAGCTAGAAATTGTAAAGCAAGACTTTGAAAAGAGGAGTTCGGAGCAGAAAAAAGACAGAACATTTGGAAGAGGAAAAGATGCAGCTAGGATTAGACGTCGACGTCCAAAAGTTAGATGCTGGGAAAATGGTAAAAGGAAAGAACGGAGCTGAGGAAGACTTGGACAGTCTAAAAACATATTATAAGAAGCTGTGTTTGTCAATGAGGACTGTCGATTTGGGTAAAACATCGAAATAATGGCGGTATAAAATCAAAGAAGAGAAGATTAGAGCTGATCAGTGGAAAAAGAAATTCCAATAGGCTTAAGTACGAGAAGATGCTATAGAAAGGGATTTGTTAGAAAGTCGAAATGAAAAGGTTAGATTGAGAGCCAGGGTAGCAGAATTAGAAATGTCACTACATCAATATTGTAGTCGCAACTCTGCAACTGAGTTGAAAGCAAGCCTAAATAAGATTGAAGAGTTGAAGGGAAAGATAGAAGAGCTCAAGACCGCACTGCAAAATTGTAAACTTCGAGTTGAGCTTCTTGAAACGAGCAATGAACACTGGAAAGAGTAACTCCAATGCTCTCAAGGTCAAATTAGGGATAAAGATCATATATCGGCGAAGCTGTGACTCAAGAACGAGAAGTAGCCAACCATTTGCAAACCCTGGTGGTTCAGGCCGACATGCTGAGCTTAAAATACAATCAGAATCAGATCGGGGCTGAGAATTAGCTTGGCTTCTTAGGAAAATCAAGGTTCTGAGTATTAGGGCAAGGCCGTATATGTAAAATGTATCCGTTTTATGTAAATAGATTCGTTTTTTATTAAAGTTATTCTAATAGAATTGAACCAGAATCAACGCCTCTTTTTGTATTCATTTTTCATTCATCAGCATTACATTTCATCATATGCATTAAATTTTCATAAAAAGACCCTAATTAATCTAAATTATGGCAGTTACCCTGGAAACCAACAAGAATTTGCCAACCGAATATCGTTACGGTACCCGCGGTAAAACCAGAGCCATGGATCAAAGGTTAGAGAGATTGGAACAAATTCAGAAGGACATGCAAGATCAGTTACAAGCCCAGCTGCAGGAACAATTAGCTAAGGTACAATAAGACATAAGGATCAAATACAAGAGTCCCAACGAAGCATGATAAGCCAGCTGACCCAGTTGCTGGCCGGAGGGACTGAAAAAGGGAAAAGTACTATAAATAATTCGGGGATGATAATAAACACCCTATATACCCCCTAGGCTTTACTTCAATAAATGTCCAAGCCCAACCAGATACATATCCGTGAAGGGTACCCGTTACTATAAGACCTCAACAATATCAAGCCAACATTTCAACACCGGTGAATTACCTAACAGGTTTAGGTTCCAACCCCGGGGATAATCTGACCAACCCAGTTGTTCCCGATTTGGATGACATGGCCGAAATGGATAGAGCAAAGGTAGAACTGCTGAAACAACTAGAAGATCAGTGCAAGTGGTTGGAAGAGAAATTCAAAGCTATAGAGAATACTGATTACCTTTGTGGGGTTGATGCTAAGGAGTTGAGCTTAGTCTCTGATCTAGTGCTCCCACCAAAATTTAAAACTCCAGAATTCAAAAAATATAATGGGACTAGTTATCCTGAAGCCCATATCACAATGTTCTGCCGAAGAATGATGGGATACGTTAATAATGACCAATTGTTAATTCACTACTTCTAGGATATTTTGATCGGGTCGACCGCCAAGTGGTACAACCAACTAAGCCGTGCCAAAATCAACTCATGGAAAAACCTGGCACAGGATTTCATGAAACAATACAACCATGTGACTGACATGACACCTGATAGAATTACGCTCCAAAACATAGAGAAGAAACAAAGTGAAACCTTTAGGCAATACGCTTAGAGATGGAGAGAGATGGCAATGTAAGTCCAACCACCTCTTCTGGAGAATGAGACAACAATGCTTTTCATAAACACTCTAAAAGCCCCGTTCATTAAAACCAAGAGCTTCTCAGATATAGTAATGTTCGAAAAGATGATTGAAAATGCAGTAAGGAGTGGAAAAATAGATGCGGGGAAAACCGCTAAAAGATCATCCCCGAGAAAGAAGGAAAATGAGGTGAACACCGCGAGTGTGTATAAATGTAATGCCCCAAAATTTTAATTTTTGATTTCGTGTATGTGTGACACACAATGTCTATCAGCTTCAGTGGTTATGTGCTCTGGGTGTGTGTGAGAGGTCCCAAGTTCAAGCCTTACTTGGGCAAATTTTGGTATTTTTTATAAATAAAGCCTTAACCTTATGCAAAGGGCTTAAGTTTAATTGTTGGTAAGTTTATATTAGAATGGGCCTGCTGGTCTGGTGGCTAAGGTGTGTGTTAGCGTGTGGGAGGTCTAGAGTTCAAGTCCCTGTGCAAGCAAGGGAATTTATTTTTGTTGCTTGGTCGTGTGGCGTGGTGGAGTCCTAGTCAAATTGAAATTTCGAGTAGTAGAGTTGTTGTGGGAGGTTAGGGAGAGAATTAAGGAGATGAGTTACCTGATTTTTAGGCATTATCTTTTTATTTAGTTTTTTTTTCAAATTTCAGACTCTTTTCCACCTTTTTGACGTTCTCTCTCTTCTCCCCCAATCTCAATTTTCAGTTTTCCTCTTTTTTCTAAATAATAAATCCTTGCTGCCGAATTTCATTTAAATTCCCCTTCCGTTTTCTTTGTCTTTCTTCATCTTTTTCGCTTTGTGCAAGCATGCAATTGTGTTGTACGGTAAGTTTCCATTTTATTAAACTCGAATGTTACTCTGGATAAGGGATTAAGGGGTGTTTTGTTGACTGTTTAGGAGTCGATCGTGAGGCTGGAATTAACGTTCGTCGATTTGACTCGAAATGGTGATCATTTGGTAAGCGTATAAGGTATGCATTTTCTTGTGTTGTTTGGGCGAGTGGTTTTGGATTTGAATTCGTTCTGAACTTTGTTGAACTCTTCGTTAATGAGGAATGGTTATTTTTACAGCAGCGAATCGTTTCAGTTGCTATCTCCCTCGTGTTGAGTAGTGGTGGAATTGTGTGAAGTTAGAAGGTAAGTGATGAACGGACAAGCTTAGACCTATTGGTACGTGAATACGGTTTAATCTTAGTTTAAGAACGATTCTAAAGTTGGGATTGTTGATTATAGGTTTTCGGTGATCTCGGGATTGCGTAAGCAGCGAAAATGATACAAGTGTGTACCCGAAATGCAGAAAATGGGATTCGGTGAAAATCTGAAATTGCTTGCTGTCGAGAAATAAGAGAAATAAGAGAAAATGATGTGAAAAATTGTAGAGAAAGGAAATAAGGGTGTTATAAACTTGGAAATCAACATTTTGCTCTAAAATAGTTTTGGATGGTAGCAGTAGTCTAACTTTGAAAAATCATAAAAAATAGTGGGAATTGAGTTAGAGGTTGAATAAAATATGAAATTAAATTTTATTGAGTCTAGTTTTTCATGGAAGAAACAGTGTAAGCAATGGAATTGTAAATCATGAGATATAATAAATTTTGTGAGACAAGGTCAGAATGATTTCGGGTTCCCCTTTTCTGAATTAGGAAAATCATCAAAAATTGAAAAAAATAATTAGGGGCTTAAATTTATATTTTTAAATCCTTAATGAGTCTATTTTCAAGAGAGACAAACGGAAACATCATCTAAATTTCGTACTAAGAGGTAAATAATTTTTAGTAAGGAAAGGATGAAGCTGCCAAACAGCAGAATAGGGATAAGTTTAAAGATTTTACTGTACTTATTTGATAAACTATAAATTCCAAAAATTTTATGGTAGAAAGGTATTGAGTCTAGTTTCAAAAACATCAAGCAGATCTTAATTTGTAATTTTTTAGCTCAAGATATAAATAATTTAGTGATAATGACTCAAGTAGACAACTTTGAATGAACATATAAGTAAATAGTGAAAACATATATGAGCATTGAGCTAGCATGGGTTACTTTAAAAATGGACCACACGGCCAAGGACAATTTGGGCCGAGTGGGCCACATGGGCGTGTGGGCCCACACGGGCAGATCACATGGGCATGTTGGCCCATTTTTACCGAAATGTTTTTAAGGTTGCATGGGTCGCCCAAGTCGACTGTGAACCTATTGTAGGGTCAGTAAGCGTTACTTAAACCCCTAAATGTATGAAATTGACTGAATGATATCTATACTGGGCATGTTAATATCTGAACTGAATATATGTACTGAAATTGCATAATAGCATGTCATCCATTATGTGTTGCATTGCATTGGGTTGGGGTTGTTATTCGGAGGAAGTGTCTTGAAAGGCTTTAAGCCTAATTTCTTGTGCACTCACCGCAAACTCATCAGATTGTGCCGCATTCGGTACTACTTGGAGTGTAGGGATGGGTGGGTTGATTATATCCCTACATGGAGTGTAGGGTTGGACGGAGATGGTGTGTAGAGGCTGGTTGGGTAGGATTTTGCTACTGCATAACTATTACTGCTACTGATACCTTGATGGGCTAAGGCCTACTGCATTTTTGACACTATACTGAGATGGACTAAGGCCCAAACTGTCACTGATACTGAAAAAGGCTTAGGCCCAAGACTGTTCAACTATGCACTGTGAATACTGATTGTTTGTTTGTTTCTGTGAGATTACACATTGAGTTTACGTAAACTCACCCTTTTTGTTTAATGTGCACAGGTAATCCCCAGACTTAGATAGACCGGTGCGACGGAGGACTCAGCGATGACCACAGTAATTTTTGGACTTTATGGTTTTTAATTTACGAGTTATGATTTGTTTATTATTGATTATTTGGGTTGTAATTTAAGGACCCTCTGGGACTTTGGTTTTAAATTTGGGTTTTATTTATTTATTTTACTTTATGGATTTATACCTGCTGGTTATAGGAAATTCGGTTTTCAAAAAAAAAAAGTTAAAGTATTTTCTAAATGCATGATCACCTAGATTGATTTATTAAAGCTTCCGCAACGAGGGATGTTTCAAAACAAATGTTTTAAATGAATAAAGATGACTTCCTAAGTTCTAACAAAGGTTTACTAAAGATAATAACATGGAATGTTTTCGTCGTAACAATGAGGTTTCAAAAACACTATCGTGTGACATTGCCAGATACGGCCATAACGTCTAGGCCGGGTTTGAGGTGTTACAATAAAGGTTATTCAAAATCGGTCATTGTAGGCACCAAAGACCGTAACAACTAGCCATCAAGGCCCTTCAAGGCAAGAATCTAACTCAAGACCAAACATAAAAAAACTCTAGTTCACACCCATATCAATGACATATAGGGAGTTATATCAGAATTTGTTCGATGCGCATATGGTATCCCCGTTTTACTCAATGCGAGTGCTCCATTCCCAAAATGGTATGATGCAAATGCTCAATGCGAGTACCACACTGGAAAAACGGGACATTCAATTGAGAACTGCACTGCATTCACAAAGATGATTGAAAGGTTCATCAAGATAGGGATCGTAAGGTTCAATGATCCGTTGGGACCTAATGTGGCAGGAAATTTGTTACCCAGCCATTCAGACCAAGGGGTAAACGTGATAATTGAGAGTGGAGGAAAGAAGACCAAAACTGATGTTATAGAAGTAAGATCCCTATTAGAATGGGTCTGGCAAGAAATGGTAAACATGGGATTAATCGTTCAAGATTCGAATGAGGTACTCAAAGGAATGAGGAGCTACTGTGAGTCCACGCTGAAGAAGGTCATGAAATCCAGGAGTGCACTGAATTTAGAGCTTTGGTGCAAAGTTTGATGGATAATAACGAGTTGAAATTCTTTAAAGATGTCAAGGATTTGGAAGAAGGAGATGTTTGCACCTCAGAGGAATGATCAACGGAGAAGGTCTACAAGGTTAATCACCCGGTAGTGATTATTTCACGACTGAAAAATAATGAAGTAGGAACATAAGCTGTGCCAAGAGTCATAATTCATAAACCCGTGGCTTTTCCCTATAAGGATAGCAAAAGGGTTCCATGGAATTATGACTGCAATGTGATAGTCACAGAAGAGGAGAGCTCGGTGGGCACCTCAGAAGATGGCCAGGATATTGGTTTCTACAAGCGCAGTGGGAGGCACTATGACTTTGTAAGTGTGAGAACCGAGCCCGTTAAAGGAAAAACCCTGGTAGTTGAGTATAAGAAATAAAAGACAGTTAGGTTTGAATCACTTGTTAACGAGCCAGTAAATGAGAATGAGGCTAAAGAATTCCTAAAATTCTTGAAGCATAGCGAGTATAGTGTTGTAGAATAGCTACACAAACTACCAGCTCGCATATCAGTACTAGCTTTGGTCTTGAGCTTAGAGACACATCGTAGCGTGTTGATGAATGTGCTGAATGAAACCTACGTCGCTAATGATATCTCTGTGAATAAGCTAGACCGCTTGGTTAACAATATAAGTGCCGATAATTTTATCTTTTTCAATGATGATGAAATACCTCCGAGCATAGGATCCATGAAGGCCCTACATATCAATACCAACTGCAAAGGATATATATTACCAGGGGTGTTAATCGACAATAGATCTGAGCTGAACATCTTACCTCTATCCACACTGAACAAATTACCAGTGGATAGATCTCACATGAAGACCTGTCAAAATATAGTGAGAGCATTCGATGGTACAGAAAGGAGAGTGATGGGAATGATTGAAATACCTATCTTAATTGGTCCAAACACATATGAGGTAAACTTTTTGGTGATGAATATCAAGCCCTCTTATAATTTCTTGTTGGGTAGACCTTGGATTCACTTGGCTGGAGCAGTGCCGTCATCACTACACCAAAAACTGAAGTTGGTAACGGAGGGTCGACTGGTGACGATAAATGCTGAAGAGGATATCATTGCATCCGTAACTAGTGACGCACTATACATAGGAGCGGATGAAGAGGAAATAGAATGTTCCTTTCGATCACTGGAATTTGTTAATGCAACTTTCATTGTTGAAGGAAGCAAGATACAGTACCCAAAATATGCAAAACTACCAGGATGGGCCTGTAGTTGATGGTTGAAAAATGAGCCTTGCCTGGAAGAGGACTCAGAAAATATCTTGAAGGAAGAGTCAATGTACCAATGCTGATGGACAAACAAGACCGCTTTGGCTTAGGATACAGGCTAGATGCGAGGCAAAAGAAGAAAAGCACGAGTAAGTGAGGGAGAAGTCAAGTGGGAACCGATGACCTTTCCCCATATATCCAAAATGTTCATGTCTAGAGGAGCTATTTATCTTGAACAAAAGATGTCAGAAAAAGAAAGCTTGAAAGGAATGTTAGGAAATTTGAGCATCAACACCATATCAGAAGAAGGAATTAGGGAAGAAAACCTATTAGGCATTTGCCCTTTTATACCTAGAAGTGTTCTGAACAATTGGACTACGGAAGATGTAACAGCCCGTTTTTGGGTCAAAGCGGAACAATGGTTTTGGGACCACAAAGCTGAAGTAGAAATATTTATTTTATTATTTCTTTAAGGTCTACAACATGATAAAATGATTGTGTGAAAATTTTGTTAAGAAATTTTATCGATAGAGTGTCCAATTTGACTAATAGGACTAAATTACAATAGGTGCAAAATGTGTGTTCTAGAAGCTAAGGGTGTTTAATTGTAATTAATTCTTAAATTGGAGGTCCTTAAATGGTAATTAGACTTTTATACTTTAGGATGGACAAAAATGGACATGGCTAAGTAAAATTTTAAAGTTATGCATTAAGGGCATTTTGGTCATTTGGTAAATAAAGACAAAATAAATCAAATAAAAGTGTCCATCTTCTCAATTTAGCCCCCCTTAGCAGAAAATTGGAAAGAATCCATAGCTAGGGTTTTGGCCAAGCTTCCAATCTCGATTGTAAGTCCGTCTTTGTCTCATTTTTAATGATTTTTATGTTTTTATGAATATTGTAACTTGATCTAGCTATTCTAAGGACTAATTTGAAAGAAAATCAATGTCTAAATTTTTACCCATGTTGAATATGCATGTATTTTGATGTCTAATGGTAGAAAATGTATGTTTGATGTTAGGTAAACAACATTTACAAAGTGATTTTTGATGAAAATGTCAAATAGGGACTTATTTGTAAAAATTTGTAAAATGTGTGTTAAAATGTGGATAACTGAAAAATGTGGGCTGTTTTAAGCATAGATAAAAATGGGCTAGGCTTGGGTTGAGAAGAAATTGGATGAAAATCATTTTACGAGCCTAGGGACTAAAATGTAAAATGTCAAAAGGTTAGGGGCAAAAATGTAAATTTTGTCATAGTGTGTTTTTGGGATTGAATTGAATAATGTGATGATTGAATAAGTTAAATGTGGAATTATAGATCAAGAAAAACAAAGTTCGAGTTTAGACCGAGGAAAGAACAAGGTTGTGGACTAAATCGAACTAATAGCCGTTTTTGTAACCGAGGTAAGTTCGTATGTTAAAAATAAGCTTTAAAATAATTATATTTAAATGCTTTAATATTGCATGAACTGTATGTTTGCTTATGTGGATGAGTTAAGCCCGACGACGATTCGACAAGCAAGAAATCCCTTTTGAACCTTAGGAATAGGTTAGGATACAAGTGACATGTCACTAGGGTTACCTTATGTTATGTGATTATGTGATCCGGGTGCTGGTCTCGTACATCCTACCAGTGGCTGAGTATACCGGAATATGTTGTGGATACTTGACAGCTTGCGTGAGCAACACCGTGTAGCTACGTCTTGACTGACAGCTTGTGTGAGCAGGCCCATTGATAGCTCGAGAGTGAGCAACTATGTGATGTGAGATTAGGTAGCATTAGCTACATTTGTGGCACTTAGTGTGCAGGATTCTCGAGTATTTGACATTATTATTCCGAGTGGTTCACGGGTAAGTCAAAGATGAGAATTAAATATGAAATCCTTACGAGATGGTACAGGTATGTACATAAGACTCATGTTTATTAAATTCGTGAAATGATGAATACGAGGTAAGTTGTGATGGAATGAATTATGATCATGAGACAATGGTAAATTTACATTTAATTATGTTATATTATTTGAATGTTACATGTATGGTAAGGTTTGCTTATTTCTTGCATACGAGCTTACTAAGCTATTTAGCTTACTCCGTTTATTTTTCCATGTTTTTAGTGTCGCCAAGCTAGCTCAGATTGGGGATCGTCGGAGATTCGCCTCACACTATCAAAACTATTATTTTGGGTATCTATGATTTTTAACATTTTGAATGTATGGCATGTATAGGGACTTGGTCATTTTTTTTATATGTGTCATCATGTTTTGGCCAAAAGTATTGGCTTGTAATGGTTATGGGTTTGATTGGAATTTGGCCATGTAAATTGGCTCATTTTAGTTAACTTGGTTGTAAGCCTATATATATTTTCATATATGTGCCAAAGTATTTGGTGATGTGGTTATGATATGCTTGGTGAATGATGGATTGTGAATCATAGTATGAATGCGTAATGGTTAAAGTGTGACATATTGGTAAGATGATAAACTTATGCACAAATAGGTGTCATGAAAGTAGTTTAATGACACTTAATATATGTAAAATTAGCATGATTGAATTGGGATATAATAAATGTTTTGAGTATGATAGTGGATGGTATTGCATTGATATGTATTAGTCATGATTGTGGATGTTTGGTTGCCCATATATTCTATGTTATATGCCATCAAAGTTGTAAATGTGTATGTGTAAATGAGGGTGGCAAATGGCTTGGTAAATAGCCTTTATTTTGTCCATACGAGTAGACACACGGGCGTGTGTCTAGGCTGTGTGTGACATACGGCCTGTCCCATGGGCATGTGTTTTGGCCGTGTGTCCCTTGCACCTAATTTTTAAGAAACAGAATGCTTAGAATTGAGCACACGGGTAGAGACAAGGGCGTGTGTCTCAGCCGTGTGGATGGCACGGCCTCGAACATGGTCATGTGCCCTGGCTGTGTGAAGTCTGCATCTATTTTGTGAAAATTAATTTTCCACACGGCCTAGCACACGGACGTGTGACTTGGCCGTGTGATTTCAATTTGTTCATGGGTTGCAAGTCAGAGAGTTACATGGGTTAGGGACACGGGCGTGTGTGACCAAACGGCCTGCCCACACGGGCTTGTCCCAAACCACACGGGCGTGTGACCCCTGTTTATATCAAAAAAAAATTCTAAGTTTTGTAAAAATTTCTAAAGTTCTCAGTTTAGTCTCGAACCACTTCCAAAGCATGTTTTGGGCCTCGTAGGCTCGTATTAGGGACTCTATGATTGAATGTAAATGGTTTTAATTTGGACACAAATTTATGAATCAGAATTGTGTGATTGCTTGTGTTCTAAGTTTGGTAATGCCTCGTACCTTGTTCCAGCGTTGAATACTGGTAAGCGGTGTTACAGAAGAGATCCCTATAATTTTTAGAAAAAATTCAGAGTAATTTTCAAAACACACTTATTGCTCCAAGCTTGGGAGCAATAAGAATCCTTTTGTGAAAAAAACATATGTCCATTGTTTTTATTTCAATAAAATGCATCTTTATGTCTCATTTTGGCAAATATTATTTTATTCTTTCCATTTCATTCATACTCATACCACAGAGATAATTATTCGTAGATTCATTTGTTCTTTGGGTCTTCTTTCATTCCTATAACAGGTCTCCAAATATCAATGATATGAGCGCGACGCTGCTACTGACTCAGAATCTCCTTTTAAGAAAGATATGTGTCTAGAGGAATCTCAGGACTTTGAAGATGATAGAGATTGTTACCTATATCCTGATTTGTTAAGGATGGTAGAACAAGAGGATAAAAAGATTCTACCTCAGAAAGAGTCAGTAGAAATTGTGAGCTTAGGAGACGAACAAGAAAAGAAAGAGGTGAAGATTGACGCTTGCATCACTGCAGAGACAAAGTGAGTCCTCATTGAGCTACTCTAGGAATTCAAAGATGTGCTCGCATGGTCGTATCAAGACATGCCTGGTCTAAGTAATGATATCGTGGTACACCGGCTTCCCATAAGGGAAGAATGCAAGCCAGTTCAACAAAAACTACAATGGATGAGGCCCGACGTCCTGCCGAAAATAAAAGAAGAGGTCAAGAAGTAATTTGACGCTCATTTCCTACAAGTGGTTAAATACTTGGAGTAGGTAGCTAATATAATCCCCGTCCCTAAGAAAGATGGGAAAATACGAATGTGTGTAGACTATAGGGATTTAAACAAAGCCAGCCCGAAGGATAATTTCCCGTTGCCTCTCATCGACACCTTAGTGGACAACACAGTAGGTTATTCACTTTTCTCTTTCATGGATGGCTTCTCTGGATACAACCAGATTAAGATGCATCCTGAAGATATGGAAAAGACCACATTCGTAACCGTGTGGGGAACATTTTGCTATAAAGTGATGCCATTCGGATCGAAAAGTGCGGGAGGGATGTATCAAAGAGCCATGGTAACCCTATTTCATGATATGATGCACAAAGAAATTGAGGTTTATGTCGATGATATGATCGCAAAATCCCGAATCGAAGAAGAGAATATACAAGTCCTGAGGAAATTGTTCTTGAGATTAAGGAAATTCTAGGTAAAGCTCAATCCAACAAAATGTACCTTCAGGGTTAGGTCGGGGAAATTGTTGGGATTCGTAGTCAGCAAAAAGGGGATCGAGATCGACCCGGACAAGGTCAAGGCTATACAGAAGTTACCTTCGCTGCGTACTCAAAAAGAGGTCCGGGGTTTCTTAGGGAGATTAAATTACATCGCCCAGTTCATTTCTCAATTCGAGAAATGCGACCCCATATTCTGTCTCCTTAAGAAACATAATCCAGGTGTATAGGATGAAGAATGCCAAAAAACTTTCGACAAGGTCAAACATTACTTATCCAATGCCCCAGTATTGATGCCACCTAGTCCAGATAAGCCACTGATACTGTACTTGGCAGTATTTGAGAATTTTATGGGATGCGTGCTTGGCCAACATGATGAGTCAGAAAGGAAAGAAAGAGTGATATACTACCTCAGTAAGAAGTTCACTGAATGTGCGACAAGTTATTAACCAATTGAGAAGTTGTGTTGCACCTTGATCTGGATAACTCGGAGACTGAGATAGTACATGCTGTACCACACAACTTGGCTAATCTAAAAAATGGACCCTCTAAAGTACATGATGGAGTCGACTACTTTGAATGGAAGAATGCCCCGATGGAAAATTTTGCTTTTCGAGTTTGATATAATCTATGTGAACCAGGAAGCAGTAAAAGGGAGTGCAATAGTAGATTTCCTAGCCAGTAGAGCTCTAGAAGATTACGAGCCTTTAAACTTTGATTTCCCGAATGAAGATCTGATATATGTTGCAACCACTGAAGAAGATTCTCAAGAAGGGCATCCTTGGAAACTAAATTTTGACGGAGCTTCAAACGTTATGGGTAATGGAATCGGGGCAGTCCTGGTATCCCCAAACGGGGATCATTGTCCCTTTACTAGTAAATTGGATTTTGATTGCACGAATAATATGGTAGAATACAAAGCATGCATCATGGGTATCTATGCAGCCATAGAATGCAATATCAAAATACTAGAGGTATATGGGGATTCTGCACTAGTGATCTATCAACTCAAAGGTGAATGAGAGACAAGAGATCCCAAGTTGATCGAGTATAGAAGGTTGGTGCTAGAGTTAATTAAAGAGTTTGATGACATTACCTTCTGCTACCTTTCGCGATATGAAAATGAGATGGCTGATGCCTTGGCTACTTTATCTTCCATGATCAAAGTGAACAAACAAGAGGATGTAAAACCTATCCAGATGAGTATTTATGAGGCTCCGGCTCATTGTTACAACAATGAGGAAGAATAAAAGGATGATCACCCCTGGTACCACAATATACTACGATATGTGAAGAACCGTGAATGCCCGAAACAGACAACTGAGAATGATAAAAGGACGCTAAGAAGACTGGCCAATGATTATGTCTTAGATGGGGAGATCCTATAGAAAAGAAGAAAGGATCAGGTGCTACTAAGATGTGTAGACGCTGTTGAGGCTAAGAAAATCTTAAAAGAAGTCCATGAGGGTGCCTACGGAACACATGCTAATGGTTTTACAATGGCCAGACAAATCATGAGATTCGGGTATTATTGGTCCACCATGGAAAGGGATTGTATCAATTATGCCAAGAGATGTCATAAGTGCCAAATTTATGGAGAAAAATTCATGTGCCTCATTCACCTCTTCATGTTATGACTTCTCCATGGCCTTTCTCTATGTGGGGCATGGATGTCATTGGGCCGATCTCGCCAAAAGCTTCCAATAGACATCGATTCATCTTTGTAGTCATTGATTACTTCACCAAGTGGGTAGAGGCTACTTCTTATGCCAATGTCATGAAGTCAGTAGTCAGCAAATTCTTGAAGAAAGAGATCACATGTCGGTATGGGATGCCAGAAAGGATTATATCTGACAATACATTGAACTTGAACAACAGCACAATAGCGGAGGTCTGTAGTCAATTCAAGATCAAACACTACAACTTGTCACCATATCACCCAAAAATGAACGGTGCAGTGGAGGCAGCCAATAAGAACATTAAGAAGATCATGGGGAAAATGAAAGAGAATTATAAAGATTGGCATGAGAAGTTACCATTTGCTCTTTATGCTTATTGAACGTCTGTCAGGACCTCCACCGGGGCAACGCCTTTCTCATTGGTTTATGGAATGGAGGCGGTTTTGCCCATTGAAGTCGAGATTCCTTCTCTCCAAGTTTTATCAGAGTTGGAGTTAGATGAAGCAGAATGGATCCAATCTCGATATGATCAGTTGAACTTGATTGAAGAAAAAATGTTGAAAGCTATCCGTCATGGTCAGATGTACCAAAAATGAATGATACGAGCTTATGAAAAAAAGATTCGCACCAGGGAATTCCTTGAGGAGGACCTAGTATTGAAAAAGCTCATTCCCATACAAAAGGACTTCAAAGGAAAATGGATGCCAAACTAGGAAGGACCTTATGTGATAAAGAAGGCCTTTTCTGGAGGAACACTGATTCTGACCTAGATGGATGGCAAAAACCTGCCTAATCCAGTGAATTCATATTCAGTCAAGAAATACTTCACCTAAAAAAATGATGGAGAGGCTAAGATGAAAACTCGCAAAGGGCACCTTGAGACCAAAAGGGGTTTTGAGTTGAAAATTCGAGAAAAGGCAATTCAAATTTTGATCAAAATGGGACAAGTGGTAGTCTTGTCCCCTCAGAATTAACAAGGAGGAGGAATGTTACATCTTGGGGGCATCAACAAAGTACTCTAGATCTCCTAAACACATATCAGGCTCAAAATGGTCCTTAAAAAGTTTGTGCAGAGAAGTTTATGCTGCGATATTTGGGGCACCTATTTTCATCTTACTCATTTTTGTATTTTAGCAACGTTTGCTATCTTTTATTAATCTATTTATTTCGAGCTCTACACTCAATAAATTTCAATCTTGTCCGCTTTTACTATCTCTTTCAAGCATTTTTCATTGAAATAACGATTAATGGAAAAATAATATTCAAGTAAAAGGATTTCTGCATATTGCTCTGAAAGGTTTTCTAAATAGTACAAGGACACAAAAGCAGGACCGATGAGTCGAAACTAACCAAATCTAAGAGTTGGAAATGTTTGGGAATGAATAGTTTAAATTGTGATTATTTCTTTGGGTTTTCTGTCAAAGATACCAGCTGAATGATAAACCGTAAAAGTAACATATTTTAATCCCACATTTAGCATACTTTTGGATGATTTATCTCTTGATTTATGTAAAAAGGTGCTCTTAATCCTTTCTTTTCATGATTTATACTCAGTAAAGCACCGGAGGATGGAAAGAACGAGAAACGGGCTCAAAACGGACCAAATTGGGCCAAAGTGAAAATCGACATGGCCTAGACTTAAGCCAACACGGCCGTGTCTCCTTGACAGACTAGAACACAGCCTGATAACGATTTACACGGGCGTGTCACCTCATTAAAAGTTCGAACACGACCTAAAGACGATTCACACGGGCGTGTGCCATGGCTGTGTCCCTGTCGTGGAAAAGAGCAATTTCACTCGGAAAAGGATACTTAGGGGCAAAGAAACCTATTTCAAAAGCCTATATAAACACCCTACATATAACCTAGTAAGGGGGCGGTGAGCTAGGCCAATAAGCCGAGCCGAAAAGGTTAGATTTGTGGGAAACACTCGAAGATAGCCAGTTGACCCATCTTAAGAAGTCGGAATTCTACTCAAGACGGCGGATCTCTCCTTCAATTCCTTCAGGGAGTTTTAGGGATTTCTTATGTTTTGTTTCATCTTTTCTTCTGAGATGTCTTCTTTTATTGTTATGAACTAAACCCTTCAGATACCTGAAGGGGATGAAACTTAGATGAATCTTGTTATCGTTTGCTGAACTATATGATAAATACTTAATTTGTTCTTAATTATGTGTTCTTAATTCTTGTGTTGATATTTCCGGGATATTGATTCAAGTTTGATGTGCTTAAGTGGAGGAGCAAAAGTCCTTGCTTAAGAGTAGATCTAGCATAATTAAGCGGAGTTGATCGCACGCCTAGAGATAGGGTGACGAGATTTTGCCAGATTAGGGTGAAACTTAATATGGGAGTCTATAGATCGAGTTAATGCAATTCTAGGGGTTTTAATTAGAAAGAGATTTCAATTAATCAACCTAGGGTTAGACGTTATTCGCTTCAAGAGAGGGTTTAATATACATTAAGGAGTCTTACGGATCAAGTCAAGTGAATAAATCGTCTGGTTTAGAGTTAGATAACAAGTGAAGTCTAGGTGGATTCTTCCTAAGGGTATCGTCTTAATCAACTGAGTTTTTCCAACAGTATTTCCCCAATTCATTCTTTTTGTCTTTGCATCTTTAGCTTAGTAATTAGTTAATTTAGATTTAAAGAACAAATTCCCTTTATTTTAGGCTAGATAATAAAAAGAAAGTTAGCATTAGTACTTTTAGTTTCTTTGGGTTCGACATTCCGGTCTTACTTTAACTATACTACTGTTCGATAGGTGCGCTTGCCTCAAATCGTTGTCATAGTTAGTTTCTAGGTTCGATCATTCTCATTATAAATTTTAAGACTTTGACATCACAGCGATCAAGTTTTTGGCGCCGTTGCCGGGGAACTAAAATATTAAGAAAGCTCTATTTTTATTACTTTAGCCATTATTTTCTGCAATTTACTTTTATTTTTATTTTTTTTGTTTTGTTTTTAACTTTGCTAATTTTCTTTCTTCCTTTTCCTAGCAGGTACCTCTAGTTTATGACTAGAAGGAACCCGAGAGGACCACTAGTATATGATGATGATATTGAAGCTACCGCTCATGAGAATCGCAGAGAAATTAGGCGAGCCCTAAATTACACGAGAAAAGAGCGAGAAGCGGATCCAATCCTATTGAAGGGATGGACGAGAATAATCCACCACCACAAGATGTGGCGAGAAAATAATGCTCCACGTACTATGTATGATTATGCTAAACCTCATTTAACAGGAGCAGAATCAAGTATTGTTAGGCCTGCTATAGCTGCTAATAATTTTGAATTAAAGCCTAACACTATACAAATGATTCAACAATTTGTTCAATTTGATGGTTTACAGGACGAAGACCCAAATACTCATATAGCTAATTTTTTAGAGTTCTGTGATACTTTCAAAATAAATGGTGATTCTGATGATGCCATAAGGCTTCGGTTATTTCCCTTTTCATTAAGGAATAAAGCCAAATAGTGGTTAAACTCGTTACCACGAGGGTCAATCACTACATGGGATCAAATGACCGAAAAATTTTATTAAAATATTTCCCACCGGCCAAAACGGCCAAATTATGGAATGATATCTCTTCTTTTGTGCAGATAGATTTAGAGACATTATACGACGCATGGGAGAGATACAAGGATCTCTTGCGAAGGTGTCCACACCATGGTTTACCCTTGTGGCTCCAAGTTCAAACTTTCTATAACAGTGTAAACCCCTCAACGAGGCAACTAATTGATTCAGCCGCCGGTGGAACCCTGAACAACAGAACTCCTGAAGCAGCCTATGAGTTTATTGAAGAGATGTCACTGAATAACTATCAGTGGCAGGTTACAAGGACAAAACCAACAAAATCAGCCGGAGTTTTCAACCTCGACGCAGTAACCATGCTATCAACACAGGTAGAGATGATGAATAAAAAGCTTGATAGTTTGTGTTCTTCGCAGGTACATCCAATGTCTGCATCATGACGCAAGTGGAACTGTGGCGAATCCTTAGTACCCACTCTACCAACCGGGCCCAGAAAGCGAACAGATGAACTATATAGGTAATAATTTCAGATCTAATAATAACTCTTATAGTAATACTTATAATCCAGGTTGGAGGAACCACCCAAATTTTTCATGGGGAGGTCAAGGAAATCAAGGAATTCAAAGACAACAACCTCCTCAAAATTTCCAAAATCAACCCTATCCAAAGGAAAAGAGGCCAAACCTTGAAGAAATGCTGACAAAATTCATGGCAGCTACAGATAACCGTCTCCAAGACACTGAAACCACCCTTAAGAATCAACAAGCATCGATCAAAGGGATCGAGAATCAAGTAGGGGAACTTACTAAGACAGTTTGACAACTTGCAAAGTTAATTTTCGAGCGACCGCATGGGCGTCTACCAAGCAACACTGAGATTAACCCAAAGGAGCAAATCCAAGCCATAACAACTCAAGAAAGTGAAGGGTTAGACGAGCCCAATTCAAGGCAAGAGAATGTGGTCAAAGAAGGTAAGGTTGAGGTAAGTAATAATAAGCCAAAACCGGTAATCAAAGAGTACCAACCTCGCATACCATACCCCGAAGCATTAAAAAGAGACAAAACAAAGGAACAGTTCGGTAAATTCCTTAAACTTTTAAAGAAATTACATATTAACTTACCGTTACTTGAAGCCCTTTCGCAGATGCCAGATTCTAGAAAATTTTTAAAAGAGCTGTTGACGAAAAAGCGAAGGATAGACGAAGCATCACATGTGGAACTAAATGCAATGTGCTCAGCAATCTTGCAAAATAAACTACCACAGAAATTAAAAGATCCAGGGAGTTTACGATTCCATGTTTAATTGGTAGTTCACCTATTGATAATGCGTTAGCTGATCTAGGGGCAAGCATAAATGTCATGCCTTATAAATTGTTTAAACAACTAGGTCTAGGGAAACCCAAACAAACTAGGATGAGCATTCAACTAGCTGATAAAATTGTTAGAATTCCTAGGGGTATTATCGAAGATGTTCTTGTAAAAGTTGAAAAATTCATTTTCCCAGTAGACTTTGTCGTTTTAGACATGGATGAGGACAATAGTATCCCCTTAATCTTAGGAAGACCATTTTTAAAAATTGCCAGGACTAAAATTGATATTGATGCAGGAGAACTCATACTTCGTGTAAGTAATGAGACAGTCACTCTCAAAGCTCTTAATTCGGCTAGAACAACGAGTAATCAAGGTGAGAAAACAAACTCTATTGATAACCATTCGGTTAACCCTTCTTTTTAGGAAGCACCACAAAAGAATACTACTGAACCCGATCTTAGACCCAGTGTTAACAAAGAAATAACTCATGAGGAACGAGGGATTCAAATCGATGATCTAGATGAGTGGAAGACGCATTTCAAGGAGAAATTAGGAATACACGAAGCAGAACTAGAGCCTCTCCACAAAGCAAACAAATTCAAAATCGGAGATCAGGTATTGATAGAAAAAATAGACCCTCGAATATCTCCTCCTGACCCTAACACAAACAAAGAAATATCGTTCAGGGTAATAAGTGTTTTTCCATATGAAACAGTCGAGGTAAGTAATCCTATTTTTGGTACTTTCAATATAAACACTTTTCGACTTAAACTTTATCAAGGAAGTAGAACTGATAGCATGAGGGAAGATATTCAAAATTTTAAACCACCCTGATTTTTGCGAATACGAGGAAAGTCTAGCTTAAGACTTTAAACGAGCGCTTCTCGGGAGGCAACCCGAGCACTAACCCTAATTACTTTCGTATTTGTTTTCATTTTATTTTCTTCTCTTCTCTTAGTCTTAAACACCTAGTTTTAAGCTAACCAAAAGTGCAGATTTCCAGCCCATATGGCCTTGCACACGGCCTTGGCCGTGCCGTGTGGAGGTACAAAATCTCCGTACTGACAATGGCAGAAGAGGTATAAGTCAGAAAAGAATCAAATCTTCAAGTCACGAACTCCAACCACCACCCCATGGGCACCGAAAAAATGCCACGGCCGTGCGACGCGGCCGTGGACGACACTGACTTAGCACCAACGGGCATGGTGACCTGAGCATGGGCATGTGAGAAACGAACGAAGCCCACCACGGTCGTGCGATGCGGCCGTGTGAGATGCCACGCCCACGAGACACGGGCGTGTGAATATACCTGACTTGAGAATTCTATTTAAACCACCCACCCCTCGCTCTTCTCACCCACTCAGCCCATTTAGTTTTCCTTTTCTTTCTCAACCCTCTCCCTATTTTTTCCTCTCTAATATTTCATTAACTATCGAGCCACACCATAACTATGTCGAAGAAGCGGAAGGAACCAAGCACAATCTCCCTACGGGAGACCGATCTACATAATTTCATGCCGGCTGCTTCATTCATTCGACGAGCCAATGATATTTGAGGCCATTTAGTTTTTATTTCGTTTTTCTCTTTTGCTTCAATTTCCTTATCTTTACTTCTCTTCTGCTTAATTTAACTTATTTTACTTTAGTTTCTTGATTTTAGGTTCTACAGGCTGCTTGGGAATCACACCACGACCACCACCATATCCCCAGCCTTAGAAATCACACCCAACAATAAGGACTCTACGGTCCATCCATCTTTTCTTTTAATTTTATTTCAATTTTTATTTTTCTTCACTTTAGCTTGCTTTTCTTTAAATATTTAATTAGAATAGTTTTAATTATTACTATTATATCCTGGCTAATCCTCCATGAGCTACCCAATTTCTTCATCTAGAGCAGGATCGTCATCAAGAACGACCCCTCCAACTTATCTTTCACCTCCAATTCAAGAATTTCATCCATAATTCAGGAAGTTTCACTTCTCTACATATCTCTTGAATTTCTACTTAATTGTCTATATATATATATCTTTGTACATTGAGGGCAATGTACATCTTAAGTGTGTGGGGGGAGGGGGGTGAACAACCTAAAAAGGTGCCTAACTTTTTTCATTATTCTCAAATCCCTGAATTATGTCTTGTTTCTAAAGTAAATTTCTCATATTATCATTAGAATGAAATTCCTATGATTCATGATTTTTATTGAAGTGTTTTGGATTAAGTCAGTGATAATTGTACATTGATGATTAAATTCTAAGATACTAGAGAATCAAGCATGATAAGTCTATTTTTCGATATTAAAATTTTTTTCTAGGTTGTTAACCTGAATTTGAATATTACTTTGAAATTTACGAGGTTGATATCAAAATACCCATAATTTCTGTGAGCTTTTGAGCCATTTAGAGCATATACTCTTTCGTGCTCACTTTTTGATTATGAGTGTGTCAACATTGAACTGTTATTCTAGAACTTGCCTCGATTATACATGTTGAGACCATATTTTTTATTTGATATACAGAAATGATAAAGGCACCTAGGATTTAACCCACTTACTCCATAAAAAGCCTACCTTCATAATTAACCCCTAGTGAACCCCTTTGATCCTAACAACCCTTTCTATTGACTCACCCACTAATATTAACCCAAAACCCTTTGTATTTGTTATCACCATTCTTCTTGACTATCCTTTTTTGTCGAGATTTGATTTGATCAGTTTCCTAACTATGTTCTTTATTTCAGTTGTTAAAGTTCTTTATTATTACTTGATTTGTTCTTAAAAAAAATTCGAAGTATATTCAGTATTAGTATGATGAAAAGTGAGCTTATACAGTTGAAGTCTAATTACTGAAGAAGAAGCTCGTATTAGAGTATTATTAGTTTCAAAATTTCAATTCATGTAATTATTTATTTATCAGTTCATTTTTTTTCTAGTTAGGTAATTTGTCAATTCAATCTCGATTCTAACCCTCTAATTCAGCCTCTATCCACACCTTAACCCAAGCCCCGTTACAACCCTTTCAAAGACCTTTTGATTTGTGCATCATCTCATATTACAGTGGTGGAGATTTGATTTTAATGCAAGCCTATGGGATTAACTTTTCAGTTTGACGTTTGAGTGCTTAATTTTGAACCTTAAACACTTCGAGTGATTTGAGTGAATCGTTTGTGAGGATGTCAATCCTTGTAGGTTCTGGATCAGAGGTAATTTTTTAGATGAGGGAAAACACCTATGTTTTGTGCTACAAATGTATGACTTATATTGTGTGAATCTTTAGGACTCTTTGAGTTAAATTATCCATGTATAAATTATCTATGAATTATGATGAGACATTGTTGATAGGAATATTGAATCATGGAAAGTTCATTTTAATTGTAAGTTGAGAATTTTGCTTGAGGAAAAGCAAAAGCTTAGGTGTGGGGGTATGTGATAAACCGTAAAAGTAACATATTTTAATCCCACATTTAGCATACTTTTGGATGATTTATCCCTTAATTTATGTAAAAAGGTGCTCTTAATCATTTCTTTTCATGATTTATACTCAGGAATGCACCGGAGGATGGAAAGAACTAGAAACGGGCTCAAAACGGACCAAATTGGGCCAAAGTGAAAATCGACACGGCCTAGACTTAAGCCAACACGGCCGTGTCTCCTTGATAGACTAGAACACGGCCTGATAACGATTTACATGGGCGTTTCACCTCATTAAATGTCTGAACACGGCCTAAAGATGATTCATACGGGCGTGTGCCATGGCCGTGTCCCTGTCATGGAAAAGAGCAATTTCACTCGGAAAAGGATACTTAGGGGCAAAGAAACCTATTTCAAAAGCCTATATAAACACCCTACGTATAACCTAGTAAGGGGGCAGTGAGCTAAACCAAGGAGCCGAGCCAAAAAGGTCAGATTTGTGGGAAACATTCGAAGATAGCCAGTTGACCCATCTTAAGAAGTCAGAATTCTACTCAAGACGGCGGATCTCTCCTTCAATTCCTTCAGGGGGTTTTAGGGATTTCTCATGTTTTGTTTCATCTTTTCTTTTGAGATGTCTTCTTTTATTGTTATGAACTAAACCCTTCAGATACCTAAAGGGGATGAAACTTAGATGAATCTTGTTATCGTTTGCTGAACTATATGATAAATACTTGATTTGTTCTTAATTATGTGTTCTTAATTCTTGTGTTGATATTTCCGGGATATTGATTCAAGTTTGATGTGCTTAGGTGGAGGAGAAAAAGTCCCTACTTAAGAGTAGATCTAGCATAATTAAGCGGAGTTGATCGCACGCCTAGAGATAGGGTGACGAGATTTTACCGGATTAGGGTGAAACCTAATATGGGAGTCCATAGATCGAGTTAATGCAATTCTAGGGGTTTTAATTAGAAAGAGATTTCAATTAATCAACCTAGGGTTAGACGTTATTAAACTTGAGAGAGGGTTTAATATACATTAGGGAGTCTTACGAATCAAGTCAAGTGAATAAATCGTCTGGTTTAGGGTTAGATAACAAGTGAAGTCTAGGTGGATTCTTCCTAAGGGTATCGTCTTAATCAACTGAGTTTTTCCAACAGTATTTCCCCAATTCATTCTTTTTGTCTTTGCGTCTTTAGCATAGTAATTAGTTAATTTAGATTTAAACAAAAAATTCCCTATATTTTAGGCTAGATAATAAAAAGAAAGTTAGTATTAGTACTTTTAGTTCCTTTGGGTTCGACATTCCGGTCTTGCCTTAACTATACTACTGTTCGATAGGTGCGCTTGCCTCAAATCGTTGTCATAGTTAGTTTCTAGGTTCGATCATTCTCATTATAAATTTTAAGACGTTGACATCATAGCGATCACTGAACAAGAAGGTAGGGTAATGCGTCAGTGATAGAACCTTGATGAAAAACGAGCAATGTCAACCTAAGAATTAAAAGGGGATCATTCTCAAAAAATGACATTCTGCATTCATGCAAATATCATTCATACTGATCGCTGTAAATCAGAGTTTTAAAATTTATAAAAGAATGATCGAACCTGGAAACTAACTCTGACAACGATTGAGGCAAGTGCACCTATCGAACAGTAGTATAGCTTAGGCAAGACCGGATTATCGAACCCAAAAGAACTAAAAGTACTAATACTAACTTTCTTTTTATTATTTTGCCTAAAATAAGTGAAGTTGTTTATTAAACTAAATTAATTAACTACTAAACTAAAGACTCTAAGACAAAGAAGAATGAATTTGGAAAAATAACTTGGGAAAAACTCAGTTGATTTAGATGATACCCTAGGAAGAATCCGCCTAGACTTCACTTGTTATCTAACACTGAACCATACGATTTATTCACTTAGTTTGATCCGTAAGACTCCCTAACATATATTAAACCCTCTCTCGAGGCGAATAACGTCTAACCCTAGGTTAATTAGTGGAACTCTCGCTTATAATAATAACCCCTAGAATAGCAATGAAATCGATCTATGGATTCCCATATTAGGTTTCACCCTAATCCGGCAAAATCTCGTCGCCTATCTCTAGGCGTGCGATCAACTCCGCAATTATGTTGAATCTACTCTTGGGCGAGTATCTATTCCTCCTCCACCTAAGCACATTAAATTTGGATTAAGCTCACATAATTAAGAATAAACTAAGTTATTATCATATAATTCAAATAATCAAATAACAAGATTCATCATAGGTTTCATCCCCTTCGGGTATCTGAAGGTTTAGTTCATAACAATAAAGGAAAACATCTCAAGAGAAAAGATAAAATAAAACATAAGAAATCCCTAAAACCCCCTGAAGGAATTGAAGAGGAGATCCTCCGTCTTGAGTATAACTCTGGCTTCTTGAGATGGATCAACTGGCTATCCCTGAGTGAATCCCCACAAATCTGCCTTCTCTGGCCTAGCACGACGCCCCTAACGATGGCTTTGGGCTCCCCTCAACAGAGGGTTTCTGTCAATCTCCCTGATTAAGTTGCCCCCTAGGGTGTTTATATAGGCTTTGAGATGTGTTACTTGGCCTCCAAGTATCCTAATTTGAATGCAATTCCTAATTGAGGGTTTAATTAGACTTTAGAGTGTGTTTCTTTGCCTCCAAGCATCCAAATCCGAGTGAAATTGCTCTTTCCAGCGACAAGGACACGACTATGGCACACGCTCATTTGAATCGTGGCCAGGCCGTGCTCGGACTTCTTTAATGAGGCACAGCCGTGTGATCTTTGGTCCAGGCCATGTCGATTTCATACTTTGGCCCATTTGTCCCGTTTTAAGCCCGTTTTGCGTTCTTTTCATCCCCTGGTGCTTTCCTGAGTATAAGACATGAAAAGAAAGGATTAAGAGCACCTTTTTACATCAATCAAAGGATAATTCATCCAAAATCATACTAAATGTGGGCCTAAAATATGTTACTATTTCAGTTTATCAAATACCCCCACACTTAAGCTTTTGCTTGTTCTCAAGCAAAATTCTCAACTTACAATTAAAATGAACTTCCCTCAATTCATAATAGTCATTAATAGTGTCTCATCATAATTCAGAGATAATTTATACATGGATAATTCAATTCAAAGTGTCCTAAAAATTCAAACAGTATAAGTCATAGATTTTGTAGCTCGAAAACATAGGCGTCTCCCCTTATCTAGATAATTACCTTTAATTTGAAATCGATAAGGATTGACATCCTCACAAAAGATTCACTCAAATCACTCAAAGTGTTTAAGGTTCAGAATTTAGGCACTCAAAAGTCAAACATGAAGAGTTAATCCCGTAGGCTTGCATGAAAATCAAATCTCCACCACTGAAATATGAGATGAAACACAAATCAAAAGGTCTTTGTTAGGGTTGTAACGGGGCTAGGGTTAAGGTGTGGAATAAGGCTGAATTAGAGGGTTAGAATCGAGATTGAATTGATAAATTACCTAACTAAGAGCTAATGAACTAATAATAATTACATCAATTGAAAACTAATAATACTAATAATACGAGCTTCCTTTTTTCGATGTTTGGATTTTAAATGTATACGCTCGTTAATCACATAACTAATAATGAATATACTTCGTCGTTTTTCTTAGAACAAATCATAAATAAATAACAAAGGATAAACTACTAAAATTCATAATTAGGCAACTAATCAGATCAAATCTCGATATAAGGGTAGTCAAAAGGAATGGTGATAATAAAAACAAAGGGTATCTGGGTTAATATTAGTGGTTATGTCAATAAATAGGGTTGTTAGGATTAAAAGGGGTTCACTAGGGGTTAATTGTGAAGGTAGGCTTTTTAATGGAGTTAGTGGGCTAGATCCTAGGTGCCTTTATCATCTCTGTGTATCAAATCAAAAAGTGTGGTCTCGACATGTATAATCGATGCAAGTTCTAGAATAACAAATCAGTGTTGACATACTCATAATCAATAAAGTGAGCAAGAAAAAGAATATATGCTCTATAAGGCTCAAAAACTCACAAAAATTATGGGTATTTTGATGTCAACCTCGTAAATTTCAAACTTCAAAGTAATATTTAAATTCAGGTAGACATCCTAAAAAAATTTTAATCTTGAAAAATAGACTTATCATGCCTGATTCTCTAGTATTCTTAGAATTTAATTATCAATGCACAATTATCAATGACTTAATCTAAAACATATCAATAAAAATCATAAATCATCAGAAATTTCATTCTAATCATAATATGAGAAACTTACTTTAAGACAAAGCATAATCAGGGATTTTCAAATAATACTATAGTTAACCCCCCCACACTTAAGATATACATTGTCCTCAATGTACAAAGGTAGATAATATCAAAATAATCATAAAATCGTAAGATGGGGAGAGAAGGGAAACTTCCTGAATTTTGGATGAAGCCAATGAAAAGAAACCGGATAGGATTGGAGGTGAGCGTGGGGAAGTGTCTCGAACTGGTTGAGTCCTCGAAGCAGCCATCCTAATTTCTTTTGTATCCTAAGCTAAATCTAAATGGAATGAATAACAAGGAGAAAATAATAAAAAAAATAGAAGAAAGGAAATAAACATAAAAATAAAAATAAAAATAAAAATAAAAATAAAAATAAAAATAAAAATAAAAATAGAAATAAAAGTAAATATTTCAATAGTGATACGGTCCACGCCCTTGTTCGAGTTTAATCAGTCTGTGTTTTTCGTGATTTTGAATTTTGGGGGCGTTTAGGTGTTTTACCACGGTCGTGGGTCTCGTAGCACGCCCGTGTATTCTTCACACGGTCCTTTAGAACGGGCGTGTTTAACCCGTGCTCGTCAAGTCAGTAACCTCACACGGTTGTAGGGCACAGTCGTGTCTCGCTCGTGCTCAATAAGTCAGTAACCTCACACGGGAAGTTGGCACGGGCGTGGCTTTTTATCGCAGCCCGTGTTGGGAAAAGAAATCATTCTTTGTCATGCACGATTACTAGCACGTCCGTGGTTTGTCCTTCCGGCTTCCACACGGCCACGCCCACGTCCGTGCAAGGCGTGTGTGAGTATGGAAATCTGTACTTTGGTTAGTTTATGGTTAGGTGCTAAAATGAAAAATAAAAGTAAAATAAAAAATGTAAAAATTAATAGGGTTAGTGTTCGGGTTGCTTCCCGAGAAGCGCTCGTTTATAGTCTTAAGCTAGACTTTACCTTTTATTTGTATGGTCAAGGTGGTTTGAGGAGGTGAAAATCTTTCCTCATGCAATCAACTCGATTTTTGATATAAATTTTAAGTCGAGTAGTGTTTACCTCAAAAGTGCTGAATTTAATATTGCTTACCTCGACTGTCCCGTATAGGAAGACATTAAGCACCTCAAAAGTGATTTCTTCGGTTGTCTTGAGGTCTGAATTGGCGATTCAAGGGTCTTCCTTATTCAACAATACCTGATTCCCTATTTTGAAGTGATTTGTTGTTTCTATCATCTCGTCTGGGGGTTCCTTCGGTTTTTCTTCGTGCAGTTTCGGCTCCTCTTTAAAGTGTGTCTTCCCCTCTTTTAGTTTGTTGATCTCAAGGCTTCGTTCCTCATATGCTTCTTCTTTGTTGACACAAGGTTCTGTTTGGCTCGGTTCGTAGTTACGTGGTTGTTCTGCGGTGAAATTTGAGCAGTTGATTATCAACTGATTTTACTTTCTCACCTTCATCGATCGATGTTACGCCGAGTCAAGAGCTTGGAACCCAGTTGATTCATCACCTATCTGAAGAATGAGTTCTCCGATTACCAACATCAATTTTAGTCTGGCGGTTGCTAGAAAGGGTCTTCCTAAAATTAAAGGGATCGGATTGTCCTCATCCATGTCTAAAACGACAAAGTCTACTTTGGAATACGAATTTATCAATTTTGATTAGAACATTTTCAATTATACCCCTAGGAATTCGATAGTTTTATCGATTAATTGAATGCTCATCTGGTTTGTCTCGGTTTCCCTAGACCTAGTTGTTTAAACATTTTATAAGGCATAACATTGATGCTTGCCCCTAAATCAGCTAAAGCATTATCAATAGATAAACTACCAATTAAACATGGAATTGTAAAACTCCCTGGATCTTTTAATTTCCGTGGCAGTTTATTTTGTAGAATTGCTGAGCACATTACGTTTAGCTCCACATGTGATTCCTCGTCTAGCTTCCGTTTGTTTGTCAACTGCTCTTCTAAAAATTTTTTATAATCGGGTATCTGTGAAAGAGCTTCGAGAAATGGTAAGTTAATATGTAATTTCTTTAAAAGTTTAAGAAACTTACCAAACTGTTCCTCTGTGTTGTCCTTCTTCATTGCTTCGGGATATGGTACACGAGGATGGTACTCTGTAATTGCCGATTTTGGTATTTCATGGCTCACCTCAACCTTACCTTCACTTTCCACAGGATCTTGCCTTGGGTCGATTCCACTAATCTTTCAACATCATGAGTTATTACAACTTGAATTTGCTCTTTTAGGTTAGTTTCGATGTTGCTTGGGAAGCTTTCTTGTGGTTGTTCTAAGATAAACAACGGTGACCTAAATGATTCTCGATCCCTTGAATCGATGTTTCTTGTTTCGTTTCTATATTTTGGAGACGTGCTTCTGTGTTTGCTATGAATTTTGCCAGCGTCTCTTCAAGGTTCGACTCATCTTCCTGTTGGTGAGGTGGTTGTTGAAAATTTGGAGGAAGTTCCTCTCTTTGGCTGCCTTGACCGTTCCACTAGAAATTGGGATGGTACCTCCAATCTGTATTATAAGTGTCACTATAAAAATTATTTTGAGGTCTAGAATAGTTACCCATATAGTGGACTTGTTCGTTCTTCATGCCATATCTGTAGGGTGGGTACTCAGGATTTGCCACGCCTCCTAGATTCGAGTCATATTGCATAGCTGGATGTACTGCGAGAGACTACACAAACCATCAATCTTTTTATTCATCATCTCTAAGCGGTTTGATAGCACAGTTTATTGCGTCGAGGATTACGTTGGTGTTGTCCTCATAACTCGCCACCGATAGTTATTTAGTGCCATCTTCTCTATAAACTAAAATTATCTGACAAAAACAAATAAAAGAAAAATTAGCAAAGTAAAAATTTTAAACTAAAAATAAAAGTAAATTGCGAAAAATAAAAAGAATGGTTAAAGTAATAAAAATAGAGTTTTCTTAATATTTTAGTTCCCCGGCAACGGCGCCAAAAACTTGATCGCTGTAAATCAGAGTTTTAAAATTTATAAAAGAATGATCGAACCTGGAAACTAACTCTGACAACGATTGAGGCAAGTGCACCTATCAAACAGTAGTATAGCTTAGGCAAGGCCGGATTATCGAACCCAAAGGAACTAAAAGTACTAATACTAACTTTCTTTTTATTTTTTAGCCTAAAATAAGTGAAGTTGTTTATTAAACTAAATTAATTAACTACTAAACTAAAGACTCTAAGACAAAGAAGAATGAATTTGGAAAATAACTTGGGAAAAACTCAGTTGATTTAGACGATACCCTAGGAAGAATCCACCTAGACTTCACTTGTTATCTAACACTGAACCATACGATTTATTCACTTAGTTTGATCCGTAAGACTCCCTAACATATATTAAACCCTCTCTCAAGGCGAATAACGTCTAACCCTAGGTTAATTAGTGGAACTCTCGTTAAACATAATAACCCCTAGAATAGCAGTAAATCGATCTATGGATTCCCATATTAGGTTTCACCCTAATACGGCAAAATCTCGTCACCCTATCTCTAGGCGTGCGATCAACTCCGCTTAATTATGTTGGATCTACTCTTAGGCAGGGTCTATTCCTCCTCCACCGAAGCACATTAAATTTGGATTAAGCTCACATAATTAATAACAAACTAAGTTATTATCATATAATTCAAATAATCAAATAACAAGATTCATCATAGGTTTCATCCCCTTCGGGTATCCGAAGGTTTAGTTCATAACAATAAAGGATAACATCTCAAGAGAAAAGATAAAACAAAACATAAGAAATCCCTAAAACCCCTGAAGGAATTGAAGAGAGATCCTCCGTCTTGAGTATAACTCGGCTTCTTGAGATGGATCAATCGGCTATCCACGAGTGAATCCCCACAAATCGCCTTCTGCGGCCTAGCATGGCGCCCCTAACGATGGCTTTGGGCTCCTCTCGACAGAGGGTTCTGTCGAACTCCACGATTAAGTTGCCCCTAGGGTGTTTATATAGGCTTTGAGATGTGTTACTTGGCCTCCAAGTATCCTAATTTGAGTGCAATTCCTAATTGGGGTTTAATTAGACTTTGGAGTGTGTTTCTTTGCCTCCAAGCATCCAAATCCAGTGAAATTGCTCTTTCAGTGACGGGGACACACGCCATGGCACACGCTGCGTGAATCATTGCCGGTAGCCGTGCTCGACCTTCTTTAATGAGGCACGGCCGTGTGAATCGAGGAAGACCGTGTTCTAGATGATCGGTGAGGCGCGGTTGTGTGATCTTTGGTCGGTAGTGTCGATTTCATACTTTGGCCCATTTGTCCCGTTTAAGCCCGTTTTGCGTTCTTTTCATCCCCACGGTGCTTTCACGAGTATAAGACATGAAAATAAAGGATTAAGAGCACCTTTTTACATAAATCAAAGGATAATTCATCCGAAAGCATACTAAATGTGGGCCTAGAATATGTTACTATTTCGGTTTATCAGATACACATCTAGTTAGGAGTATTTGATTTATTCTGATCATAACATCCTAATCGCTTAGCATAAATATAGGCCCATGAAATGGATTCTACAGCTCATGTTACCCAGAGGACGGTGTAACAGATCAGTGAAACCACAAATCCTATACCCCTAAAGTTGTAATGGGACGAATTGAAGTTATCGTGGCAAATTTTATCTCCCTGAAGTTGCAGTGGAGTAGATTAAAGCCATAAATCTTATCTCCCTGAAGTTGCAATGGAACAGATTGAAGTTACAAATCTTATCTCTTTGAAGTTGCAGTAGAGTAGATTGAAGTTACAAATCTTATCTCCCTGAAGCTGCAGTGGAGCAGATTGAAATTACAAATCTCATCTCCCTAAAGTTGCAGTGGAGTAGATTGAAGATACGAGTCTCATCTCCCTAAAGTTGTAGTGGAGTAGATTAAAGCTACAAGTCTAATCACCCTGAAGTTGCAGTGGAGTAGATTGAAGCAACAAATCCTATACCTTTGAAGTTGCAGTGGGTTAGAATGAAGCTACTTGAAAAAGAGAAGCACCAAAAAGGTTGAGATCCGGTGAGACCAGACGAAATTGGTCATTCTTAAAAGTCTTTGCTCCATTCTCGTTACACGACAATGAGTAAATAGGGGCAGCTGTGAAAGCCCAATTTCGTTCGGCCCAAGACCCAAAAATAAACAAACAGAATACAAAACCAAAAATAAAAAAAATCTAAATATTAAAATTCCATTTACAAAAAATTACAGGCCCAAAATTACAACCCCAAATGACCCAAATACAAAAAATCCTAATGGCCCGATAGGCCCAACACCTAAACTGTTTCAGAAACGAAACAAAAACCCTAGCCTAAAGCCGCCGCCGTACCCTAGTGCCTGCCACCATCAACCGCTCCTCTGCCACCTTCATCCTCAACCACCACCTACAAAAAAGGAAAAAAAGGACAAACAAACACGCAAAAAAACAGTAGCCAAGCAGAGATAAAAAGAAAAAAGAAGAGAAAGATTGTAATTTGAAAACGGCTATAAAACCCGAATCTTTGTAAGATTTTAGGGATGGAATTTTTTTAAAGAGAATACAAAAAAAAAGTGCAACAAATATAAAAACAAGGTAGTTATTTTTATTTCGAAATAAAGATATATAAAAAGGGATAGTTTTTTTTTTACCTCTTTTCGCTGCACTAACACTGTCAGCGGTCTCCGTCGGCTTAGAAGGCCACCGAATCCCTAGGGATTTGTCTAAAGGCTGCATTGGAAAGGGAGAGAAAACAAAACGTTTCTCTATTTTTCACTGAGTTTGATCGGACTTTTGGGGATTTCGGTCGCGGATCTATATTCTACAAACGATGGGCTTCAAAAAGGGAAGTTTTGGGAAACTCCAGCCACCGAAGGCGGCGGTCTCCATCGTCAATGACCGGTGGCCACAGCGGAGACCCACCGTCCTTATGGCTGGACGTAGGGAGCTCCTTCAAAGGAAAAAAGAGAGAATGAAACTTTTTTTTAAAACAAGGTTAAAAGTGATTTTTTTTACTTATATAGGCTTGCTAAATGACACCGTTTTGAAGATTGACCTAAAACTGACCCGCCCACCTCAGGATCCGCGTGTTTTTTTAAAAATGGTCTATTTGCGCCTTCAGTCCTTCCACTTTTTAATTATTTTTCAATCCATTCCTATTTCGTTTTTTTTCTTTTTCTTTTAATTTTGCCTTTAATTTTGGTTTTGTTTCATTTTAGTCCCTCATGGAACGGTGCGTTCGAGGGTCTGGGAATAATTTCCCAGTTGGTCCCTCATCTTTTCCATGCATTACAATTTAGTCCTTTATTTTTATTTTATCCTGATTTGGCCCTAAATTTCCACTTAAGTTTCGATTTAGTCCTTCTTATATTTATGCATTTATTTTATTATAATTTAGGCTCTTAATTTCATTTCAATTTTGATTTAATCCTTATTTATTTAATTTCGACCCTGTATAGATTTTTTATATATTATTTTATTTATTTATTACCTTTTTTATACTTTCAAAAATTAGATTATTTACATGTTTTTTACTTGCACCTTTATTGTTCTTGTTATTATTATTATTATTATTATTATTACTATTACTACTTACCTTTCTTCGATTATTTCTATTATTATTAGAATAATAATTATAACACAAAAATTGCCATCTTCATTACAAATTGGTGTGTTATCACTATTGTAGTTACATTATTGTCATTCATTAGCACGATACTTTTTTATTTTTTTCATATATCATTGATCCATTTTTATACACTACCATTTCATTTTATTTCTTTTTAATCACGTCACGAATCATGTTTAGATATATTTATCCATTGTTGTATTATACCCAAATAAGATAAATACACATTGTTTTAAGTGTTACATAATTTTTTACTCAATGCATAAAGAGGAAAATTTTAAAATTAAGGCAATGTTCCGTATTTAAAGATTCGAAAAGTCGTGCCCTAACTTACGGGGTTCAACTTTCTCTTTGAACCTAGATAACCGAACATTCCTTTTAAAATTAAAACACATGAGATTTAAATAGTAATTAAAATAAAGAGCAAGCTTATTTTCGAGGATTCGAGATGTCGTGTCCTAACTTACGGGATATGACCTTTTGGTTACCTCGAGATAAGAGGGCCTTTTACATACGTATTGATTTATTCAAGTGATTTTAATTAAAAATAACATTATGCAAAGTAGGATCGCGTTTTAAATTCTCTTCAAATTTTGTAATTTTCGATACTAAGACATCGAGTAATCAATTAGGTACCAATTTTGGGCGTAATGAGGGTGCTAATCCTTCCTCGTGCGTAACTGTAACACCCCAAACCCGGCCTAGACGTTATGGCCGAATCTGGCGATGTCACATGATAGTGCTTTTGAAATCGCAACGACGCTAAGACCTTTTCTCCGTTCAAACCACTCTTCATTATCTTATGTTAACTCCAAATCGTGTCATTTGCTTTCAAAACGTTATCCATTTTCAAAACGTTATTTATTTACAAATCGTCATTCATTTCCCAAAACGTTATACCTTGCGGAAGCTTTTAAAACAGTTTGCGTGTGCATAGTATTTTGATAAAACATTTATCTCTTTTGAAACCCGAGTTTCTCCTACCTCTAGCAGTTATAAAACATAAAGTAGTATAAAATTCAAATTTAAACCAAAAATCCATAGAGGCCATTATTACAGAAAAATACCCACATAAACTTAAAATCATGATGAAGTATCAAACAATATAGAAGGAGTCTTGTGGCCACTGCTGAGTCCTCCGCCGCACTGATCCAATTACCTGTACAAATTAAACAGAAGGGTGAATTTTCATAAACTCAGTGTGTAACCCCCATACCAAACAAGCAGTCAATATACAACTAATCACAGTCTGGGACTAAGCCCTTTTTCAGTATCAGTATAAGTCCAGTTTGGGCCTTAGCCCATCACAGTACAGTAATAGTAACAGATATGCAATCAGAAAATCCTACCCAACCAGCCTCTACACTCCATCTCCGTCCAACCCTACACTCTATGTGGGGATATAATCAACCCATCCATCCCTACACTCCAAATAGTACCGAATGCGGCACTAGACAGTAATTTGCAGCTGTGCTACCAGTAAATTAGGCTCGAAGCCTTTCAGTACACTTCCTCCAATCAATACCAACTCATCCCCATGCAATACATCATACAGTTATGTCATGCCCAATCATGGTATATCACATATATACAGTACAGTACAAACAACATGCTCAATATACAGTCATACATATATACATATCAAGTATGGATATAATAGTCATTCAATTAGGGGTCTAGGTAATCTTACCGACCCTACAGTAGGTTCACAGTTGTCTCGGGTGACCCGTGCAACCTTAGCAATAAATCAGTGAAAATGGGCTCACACGCCCATGTTGTCTGCCCGTGTGGTCCCACACGCCCGTGTGGCCCCTACAGCATAATTTGGCCTTGGCCGTGTGGATCACACGGCCTGGCCCAACATCCCACACGCTTATGTGGTTCACCCGTGTGGGCCCACACGCCCGTGTGGCCCACACGGCCCAATTGGTCGAGCCCGTGTCTCGTACACGGCCCTACCGGCCATCACACGGCCGTGTCATGCGCTCGTGTCATGCGCGCACGGCCTGGTTCGTCAATCACACAGCCATGTCCCCTCACACGGCCTACCATATGGGCTACCACATGCCCGTGTGGCGTCGACACTATGCTTTTTTGGCTTTTCGTCGAGTCGCGTCTTCAGTGTTTCGGGTACACACCTGATTTGATTTCGACTCGTAATCACTCCCGAGCACTCAAGAACCTATATTTGACAATAGAAAGCCCAATTTCGGCCACTTAATCCGAATTGCTACGAACAGACAATTCTCAACGACCAACGCCAACCTTACCTCGTTTAAGCAACCCTGATTTCGCACAACCACAGCGTCAATTGGGATCCACCAGCCCCTTAATTTGCGCCTAAACAAAAAGTGACTCTCGTCAAATGAAAATTCATTGAATAAATCGAAAAGAAGTCACTTATCACCTACTGAATAACACACGAAAAGCAGAGACATGAAATGACGACGGGAAAGAGGCAAAAATCAAGTTTGGAGAACAAGGAAATAGGGTGAAAAGAAAACGACAGCAATGGGGAATTTTGGCTACAGCAGAAAGAAAAAGGAAGAAAAGGTGAAAGAGAATACGTCAGTTTTTCTTTCTCTGGAGAGAATTTTTTTACCCCAAGTGTTTCACGAAATCCCCACTATATCAAAACCCTTAATTTTCTCCATCAAATTCTACTAACCACCCACTACTCGGAGTCCACTAATAGCACAACTCTAGCCGAACCTAGAGCAAAAATAACACTACTTGCCATCGCAGAGAATCAAACACCAGACCTCCAGCATGATAACACTCCAGTTAACCACTAGACCTGCAGGCCCCTTTCTGTTATAATTAAACACACTTATCCTTATAAGCCTACTGGCCAGAGATAGGGGTTATTCATATAAAAACAAAAGTTTTGCCCAAGTCAAGACTTGAACCCAAGACTTCTTAAACACTTCCAGAACACACAACCACTGAAGCCGACAGATATTTGTGTCATAAATACACAAAAACAAATATACAAATTTTGGGGCAATACAGTAACTGACTCCCGAACCCATTTTCTGGATTTTGTAGACAAAACATCATTGTTTTAGTAAATCAAGCCTTTTATTAAAACAATAAAATTATGAGGTGATCCGATCACACCTCATAAAAAAGATTGGTGGCGACTCCATCTTCGTTTTCAAAATATAAGTCGATTTCAAAAAAAAAAGGTTTCAACAATTTGAATCAATAATGATTAGACATAAAAAACGTAGCCTCAAATTTGAATGAGTTGAACCTAAAATAGGACAAATCCAAAAATAAGCTAAACCCTATTGGAAGTTTTTGTATGTTTTAAAGAATTACACATATTCCACATCCTTTAGATACACCTATTAAATAATGTTTATATAGATTTAGTTTGCTATAAACTTGTAAGACTCAAAATAAGAGAATATGTATGCACCGCAGCTCAATTCCACTCAAATGGGTAAATTTTCCCAATTTTTTCATTGCTTGTGATACAAGCTAAATACTGAGAGATACATAAATCTGTGAATATCTTTAAGTAGAGTCATATGAACTTTTATGTTGATTTAGTCATTATAGTTTTGGATTATATCAGATCTTAGTCACTTCAAATTTAGGTCATTTCGAATTATTTTGTTTGTCATTTCAAAATTCTTGTTTAAATCATTTCAAGTCTAAGTCAAAATTAATAAGTCTTTACGAATGTGTATGTTAACACCCAACAATTTTAAGCTCAACCATGGCAAATTTATTTATATAATCAACCTTGGAAATACTAGTATCATACCTAACATGTTAAGTAAACAAATCCTAATTCTGTTAGATATCTGGACAACTAGCGAAAACTTTGCTAACCTGGAGGATTGTTTAAGTATACTGTTTAATTAAGTGGCTGGATGAAGCTTCTATGCCAACCACAACAGCATTCCACCTGTTTTAAACTCCAATACCCATGGGAAGTTGACCTACCAAATCCTTTAATATTGACTATGTTTTCTCCATTCCAACCATACATGATCAAACATTACCAACTCCACTGATCCAAGACCTATATAAACCCCAACACCATGCTTTCTCTCCCTCACTCCACAACTATCAAAACAAGAGCTTTCTTTCGTCTGCTTAATTGGACTCACATCTCTAGGAAAATGGCATCTTTCAATCGCTTTGCTTTAGCATTCGTGATGGCTTTGTCATTTGCAAGCATTGATGTTGGGGTAGCAGCTCGTCACCTTCTGCAGCTGCCTCAATTGCCTCCAATGCCAACTTTGCCTACAACCACACTCCCCCCACTGCCATCTATCCCTAATCTCCCACAGCCATCCATACCAGCATTGCCAAGGCCTGGGGCGCTTCCTCCACTTCCTACCATGCCTGGGTTGCCCACATTGCCAAGTGTACCAAGGGCCACACTGCCTCCTCTGCCAAGCATGCCCACAATCCCAACTGCAATCCCCTCTATTCCTTTCCTTTCTCCACCACCTTCTCCTTCTACTCCTTGAAATACCCTTTTGTCATCTGCTGCATACTGGATTTGTTTTAATGTGTTTTCGGTCGTCTTTGTCTCTTGATTTTGAGTATTGTCTGTTCTTTTATTTCACCACATATATTTGTTTGTATAAATGGGAGTTTCCCAAATCCCATTATTTATTGTGCTTGAAATTTGTTGTACTTTGATACGTTATTACTTATATGGGATATATATTTGGGTCCCAACTATAAAAAATGTTGATTTTGGAACTCCTCATCATATTTTAAAATTCGTACAATCTCTCGTAATTCTGTCTTAAAATATTCTTGGCCAGCGAAATCCTGAAAAGTAACACCAGTTCTTTCCTCCGCTGATATGAATCTTGAGAAAAACTGGTTAAAGGCAGTAAAGTTAGAGGCTGGTAGAATGATTTTGTTATCAACCACCCAAAACTACATTCAACACATTATCACGTAAACTCATTCTAACCCAACAATAAAAAAACCTTATGGAAAGAACGTATCCATTACGAAATATTCATCAAACAACTGAATGTGAAGTGATAATTAATATGTTTAAAATTCTATTTAAATAATTACTTTATTTTATTTTAATTAATAATCGTAAATTATAATTATAATTATCACATTTTTTTCATATATTTTATATGGAAAGTTTTATTTAAGTAATAATTCTATTATAAAATTAGCACAACTAATTATATTTAAATGTGTAATTATCACAACTTCTATTAAATTATAATTATTTTTAAATGTATCACTTCTATTTTATTTCAACTTTTGTAAGTAATAATACTAAATTAAATATTATAATTATTTTTAATTGTAAATTTAATAATATGATAGAAAATAAAAAAAATATTCTCATCAATTAAAAATAAATTTCAAACTCAGTACTTTTATATATATTATAGATTAATAATATGTGAAGTAGTATACTTCGACAAACCTCCATGTTAACAAAGTTTCCCTAACATGTTATGCACAACAATAGTACTTTCGAAGTTGATTATATAAAGAAACTATGTAATCTACACACTTCCTTATAGACCTTTCCTACTATGTCACCTAATCAATTATAGACATATATGTTAGAGTAAATTTATCAAAAATGCTAATTTTTTTTTTAAAAAAATTACTAGATTAGGCCGATTTTTAGAAAAATTACGGGATTAGACTGAAAACACGAAAATGCTTACTATTGAAAATATTTTCAGCGGATTTGCAGAAAGACGCTTCCAACTAGACACGCTTTCTGTCACATCCACTGAAAATGCTTCCAACTGAAGGCGTTTTCCTTCTGGGTTTAGGGTTTTTTTAGGGAAAGGGTTTTGGTTTTTGTTAAAGTAGGGTTAGTGTTAGCATTTTGTAGGTCTTAGTGTTTTATAGTTTAGAGGTTTAGGGGTTAAGGTTTTTTTATATATATTTTTAAGTTTTTTCTATATTCTTTATACTTTTATACTTTTTTGAGTTGTAAAGTTAATAATTATTTAATTTGATATTTACAACAATCGTATATTCAAATTATTCGAATTGTAAAATTTAATTCGGTTCAAAATTGAAACCCGAACTACTCGATTCGGTTCACTCTTAGTTTGTAATTTTTTTTAAATACAATTGAGATTTTCTCATCCGTATCTTACGGGAGGTTGAGCTCGATCAGATTTATTTAGAAAATATTATCCTGGTAATCCCGGGACATCTGATGGGTGAGTGGGAAATTGGAGGAGTTGAAAGTGGTAAAGGGAAAACGCTCTACAAAGGACACGTTTTCAATGCATTGTCAGAAAAATGCACTGAACGCACATCCAGCACATTAGATTTAACTCGCAGTCAAATCGCTAAAAAACTAACATTCTAAAATCGAAGTTACGCCGAAGAACCTTCGACACCAAACCTTTAAATCGAACTTATTGGCCAACGAATCGAGCTAGAAAGGAGAAGTCAGACTCATACAGAATCAGTGTAACGTAACATAACACAAAAATAAAGGAACTTAAAACGGTGAAACTGAATCAATGAAGAAGGAAGCAAAAAGGTCACGTTAGAAAAACAAATGAAACAATATGAAAAGAAAAGGAATTTTTTGTTTTGGGAAAGTTTAATCAACTAAAATAAACTACCCCACAAGGTAGTTCAGTAAAAAATATCTCCGTAGCTTTTGCCGAGACTTGAACACAAGACTAAAGGGTATATAGACACATAACCATTGAACCAGCAGACTCATTCTTGATATCAATTGACTGAGTTTAACTTATAAACCAACATTCAAAGGTAAGGGTTTTGTAACACCTCCTAACCCTAAACCGTTGCCAAAACATGGTTACAAAGCATTACCGGATATATCAGACAATTTACTAATAATTCACAAATCAATAACATACATAGTATAATTTAATTATGAAGTCCCTATAATGGACCATCGAGGTTCAAAACACGTATTAAAAGTGGAATGGGATTAGTTCGAGTACTTCGAAAAATTTTCGTAAATTTTTTTTTGAACTCAATATAACCCCTTTATAAACATCTAACCTTCCCGGCAAATTTTCAAACCGCAACCAATTTACAACCAATATAACAAACCATACATTTCCACACTCAAACATACCTAATTATACCTACAACATTAATTTAACAATTTGTCTACTTGATCATTCATAAATAACTTTTTAATTGAACTAATAATTTCATTCATTTCCCATTTTAGTTTCATGCCACGTTTTACCAAATATGCCATACTAATTCATTTCATACTTATAACCCATATTAGACATCATTTTACAACCAAAGTTTCAAGACTTAAGTACATAATTTATACAATACCTAAGTACATGCCACTTTTACAAAAAGAGGGATTACATCACCAAATTGTCCCTAAAGCCGGGATTGATTTGGATGCTGGACCAGAACCTTTGACTTCTACTGACCTGCGCACGGAAACAACCGTACGCTGAGTATGCCTATACTCAGTGGTATTACCATAATTCAAACTATAATAACAAATAATAATGTATAAACATATAAATATCAAACATATAATAATTTATTAATATATACTAATTCATACTTTAACTTTCAAATTTTCAACAATAACAATTAATCAAATTGATATCACATATCATCAAACTGATTTCAATCATCTCATGAACCTTTGGTTCATGTCTTTCATTTTCAGTCTCCATTCAATTCACAATTTCAACTTTCTCATTTCTTCAATAAATCAATCGATTAATTTCATTCGTTTTATCATTTCATTTGCTTACCCCTATTAACAAGACTCGGACCTTGGCGGATACACGGATTCCAACCAAACACACCGAAATAATCCAACCAAACACACCAGAATAATCCACCCAAACAAACCAGAATAATCCACCCAAACACACCAGAACGACACTCAGTGCCTCTTCGGATAGTCCGAAGAAATATAGTGACTTCAGTGTCTCCTCGGCCAAGCCGAAAATCCCCAAATTCTTTCAATCCTATGGCATGCCAACTATATCCGACTCAACCCGACTAGTTAATAGGGTATTCAATTTTTCATATTTCAATTCAATCACTTTATAATATTTTCCATTCAAATCATTCTCAATTTAATCAGAATTCAATTCAATACAATTTTCCACTTTCCAATCAATATACTATCAAATATCTTTACATAATCATACTCCATCTCAATTTCATTCATTTCAATATTGATACTTACCTTAAAATTTTACTTACAATACACATAAATTTAAATATAACATTTAATAAATAGTAGTTTGAATTATAGTAATACAAACCGTGATTTTCTCGAGTTTACTCTTCGATAATCTTCTCTTTTCCCTTCTGTGTCGATGCCTCTGGTTCTTTGATAGCTACGAAAATTAAAATAATTTATACTATTAATACAACACTAATTTATATTAAATAATTGAATTTCTATTCAACTTCTACCTAAATTTCAATTTGATCCTAACTAAATTCACTTACTTTTCTATCTCAATTCATACCTTATTTCTACTCAATTTTCTACCAAATTCAACTTAATTATCTAATGTTCACCATAAAACCCTAATTCTAAATTTTTTTTCAATTTAGTCCCTCTAACACAAAACTTATAGCTTACTTTACATTTTAATCCTTTTATCAGTTCTAACTAGAAATTCTATCAATTAAACCCCTAATTCATCAATTTGTTCAACATGAATTATGTTCAAAAACCTAAGAACTTTCAAAATCTTAACATAAATTCAACAAAACTTTGTTTTAAAGCTTCTAAAACATCAAAATTAAAAGAAAAGGGCTTAATTGACTTACCAAATTAAAGCTTAAAGTCTCAAACCCTAGTTTTTCCTTCTATTTTTCTTTCTTTCTTTTTCCTTCCCCTGTTTTGAATGGTCTCTGTTTCTTTTCTTCTTTGTTTCTTTTATTCTTTTACTTTATTTCTTTTATGTATTAGTTAATAAAATTAATAATAATAATACATTATAATAATAATATAATAATATTTAATTCATAAATATTTTTTACTTAAATTATTAGTAATTATATATTTATTTTACAATTGTACATGTAACACCCCAAACCCGGCCTAGAAGTTAGGCCCGAATCTAGCGTGTCACATGGAAGTGTTTTTCAAAACCATACTTCTTGTTGTTAAAACTTGTTTGAGAGTTAAAGCCTTTTTGTTAAAACTCAAAACACTTAAGCAATTTTTATCCACTTGAAAACGTAATTACTTTTAAAACCTTATCTGTTGCGGAAGCATATTTAAAATAAACAATTTACGAAAATGTGATGTTTAAAAATAGAAATTTCAGAAGCATTTTGAAAACGTTGCGGAACGTAGTGTTTTTAAGATAGTCATCGTTTTGAAAATCGTATTCCACTTTTAGCAGTTAGAAAACATCATAAATAAATACAACTAATAAGTTAAAAATAGAGAGACCTTATTACAACCCAAATCAAAATTTTTAAAAGTAACTAATCAAAACCGCAAGCAAAAGTAGTGTGTGGTGCTCTCCTAGTCCCTCGCAGCTCTGATCCGTCCAAGGCTGAGGATTACCTGCACAGTTAAAAATGGGGTGAGTTTATGAAAACTCAGTGTGTAATCCCCTTACGAGTAACGATCGATATCTGAAGCGAGAAACCTAAATGATGCCTGGCCAAAGCCCTTTCAACGATAAATATGACAAGACAGATCGTAACATACGTGGGTCAAAGCCCACTACGAAATCATTTGGGTCACAGCCCATAACAGTATCAATTGGGCCTAGCCCAAACCAATAACAGAACAAGTGGCCTAAGCCCGATCAAAGGATGTGAGATCTCATAAACAGATATGCAACAGTATGAGGATGCATCCCAACCCAGTCCAGCCAACACACCACCCGTACCAACCCTACACACCATGTGGGGACCAAGTCGACCCACCCAGCCCTACACACCAATAACGCAGCCTAGCTGCTAATAACAACTCAGCAAAGCTGCTAATAACAGTATATGTGGCTGAGCCACTAAAATCAGTATACGTGGCGAAGCCACTATATCAATAAAGCGTGGCAGAGCCACCAGTACAGTACTTCCTCCGTATCAATGTCCCAACCCCATGCAATATGTCGTGTATGTCATGCTCAATCATTACACGTGTATGCAAAATAACCATACTTAGTAACAGTCATTTCAATACATATTAACAGCATATCAGTCACAAGCCCACAGTCAAGTCAGTTAAAACACAATCATACGATCACAGTCAAATCATAGCACAAGTCAGTCATTTACCCATAAGGGCAAAACAGTCATTTACCCTATGAGGGTATTTCAGTAATCCTACCCTTCAAGGGTATTTCGGTAATTCTACCCTTTAAGGGTATTTTGGTAATTCTACCCTATAGGGGTATTTCGGTAATTCTACCCTATAGTGGTATTTCAATAATTCTGTAAATTGGGGGTATTTTGGTAATTTCACAAATTGAGGGTATTTCGATAATTTTGCAAATCGGGGGTATTTCAGTAATTTTGTAAACTGGAGGTATTTCGGTAATTTTACAAATCAGGGGTATTTCGGTAATTTCATAAACTGAGGGTATTTCGGTATTTCGTAATAATTTTGCAAACCGGGGGTATTTTAGTAATTTTACAAATTGAGGGTTATTAACGACCCATCCGAAGGTCCACCGTCGCCTCGAGCGACTTAGGAAATCTAAATTGACTTAACGGCGAAGATGGGCCTAAGGCCCATTACCCTGCCCAAGTGGGTCCACACACTCGTGTGGCCCATTTAGCCTAGAAACAACCACAGCTATGCATCGGCATAGCCCAAATCAATAACTTATCACATCACGGACATTTCATCTGTGTGGGCCCACAAGCCCATTGGGCCCACACGGCCCCCTTTCGGTCTTACGCGGCCCAAAACACCTAAGTCATGTGCACGACCTGATAAGCTTGTCTATTTCACATTTAACAGTGAGATTCAACCCAATGGGCCCATGGGCCTATTGGGCCCTCTCAGCCCATCAAGGCCCAGGACGGCCCATGCCATGAGCGTGTCATGACAAGCCTCCCTATCTCCCATTTGACAGTCTAACTTGCATTCACGGGCCCTACGGCCCATTGGGCCCATCGAGGCCCATTCCATTCCAAATGGCCCACTACGGCCCAAGCCCATAAATTCGCTCATGGTGGCCTTCCTCATCACACGATCGCGCTCCGTGAGCTCGGTTCACCACACGCACGATCGCACGCTCGTATGGTATCGTTCATCGGTATTTCACTTTTCTTCATAATGCCGATCCACAGTCAAGATAATACAATATACGCACCTTCGGCTTTTCAACCGATTAAGAATCAGAACAGTGTATACGGATACACACCTTATCACGTAGAGTACTGAATAATCACGAGCGCCGTCACCTTCATTAGAGCGATCAAACTGCGATTTGCCCAGTTAAACCAAAGTGTTCTAAACAGAGATAATGATGCGAATGGGCTTAGGGCCCATTCCCGGCCCAAATGGGCCCACACGCTCGTGTGACCCATTTAGCCCAAATCTAGCCACATATATAAGATTCACATAGTCCAGTCTAATATTTACTACACAATCATACAACTTATCTGATTGGGCCCACGGCCCATTGGCCCCACATGGCCCCTTTCGGCCCATCGTGGCCCAAACAGCCTAAACCCACAAGAATACTCATGATGGCCTCAACTATCGCGTCGAAGCTCCCACACGTGCGCTCGCACGCTCGTGTGGCTACCATCGCCGTGTGACCGGTATTTCAGCATTTGCCGCTCTACAGCTAGAGTAGTGCGAAATACACACCTGATAGGAATCTGAAGCTAATCCACGCTCCGAACACTCCTATGCCCAAACACCAACCAAGGTGTGCTTACTCTCCTCATAGATTGCTCTATTTAAAGCCAGCTTCTCACCTTCCCTCATGCTAGCTTCCCGATGTGGGATCCCTCCTTCAACAGAGTTTAATTCCATCACAACCACCTGTCGCCCCAACTTAGCAAAATAAATATCCCTTTTTGCTTGCAATGGGATTCAAACCCTTGCCCTCTCCTATGCTCCAGACGCTACATGCCACCACAACACAAGCTCCTTTTGTGACTTACAACATGCGCAACTAAATATAAACCTATGGGCCAAAGTCTAAGTTCATTTAAAAATAAATCAAAATGAATTACAAGCACTAAGACTTGAACCTTGGACCCCTTGCTTCCTCTATGGCGTCACTTCCTTGTCTCCCATATGGCGTCATTTGCCACTAGACCACAACTCCTTTTGTGTTATTTTTTTCAACATTTTATTCTTAAAGCCTACTTTCTAACACCCAGGGTTTTACTCACCTAAAACCAAAATTTTCCCTAAAGCCCAGGTTTGAACCCGGGACTTCATGGAAGCCCCCTAGTCTTCCAAAATCACTTACCTAATAGGTCCAACTTGCATTAGTGCCGTTCTTTTGTTCCCAAAAATTTTAAACGCTCCCACGCCCAAGGCCCAATGGGCCCAATTCTACTAGGCCCAAATTCGGGGCGTTACAGTACAAATACTTTTATTACATATGTACATATTAATCACCATACACTTGTCGTGATTTTAATTTATTTATCATAAAAAAAATCTTATAATATAATTAATATACAAATATCTTTTACTTATTATCTAAGAAAATATATAAATATTTTACGAGTGTATAAATACAAACATTACACATGTATTTTATCATCACCATACATAGTCACTATTTGATTTAATTTATAATATAATATCATAATTTTAATTAATATAAATTACATTATCTAATAAAATAATAATATTCATTCTAATTTATTAAGATATTTATATAATTAAATCATAAAAATCTAAGATTTTTATGAAGTAATTGCCGCATCAAATTCTTAAATAGGCTTAATTGCCTATTTGGCCCCTTTTATTTTCTATTAATCTATGATTCAACTTTTACCCCTTATTCAATTTAATCCTTTTTACTAAATACTCTTAATTAGACTAAATTCACCTAATCAAAGCCTAATTAAACACATCACTAGACTCATAGATATTTCTAGTAATTATTTACGAACCCATTTCGCTAAGACGGATGCCCGATAATGTATTTTTCTGATGCCCGTGAATTTTGGGTCATTTCATTTCTCCCCCATTAATAAATTTCGTCCTCGAAATTTTACCTGAGAAAAGATGAGGATACTGCACTCTCATTGTTTCTTCCGGTTCCCAAGTTGCTTCTTCCACATTATGATTTCTCCACAACACTTTCATTAAAGGAACCCGTTTATTTCTTAACTCTTTTACTTCTCGAGCTAATATCTGCACTGGCTCTTCTTCATAAGATAAATCAGATCGAATTTCGATATCTTCAGTAGGAATAACATGAGAAGGATCCGATCTATATCTCTGAAGCATAGAAACATGGAAAACATAGTGAATCTTCTGTAACTCTGGAGGCAAAGCTAGTCGATAAGCAACCGATCCAATCCTTTCTATAATCTCATACGACCCAATATAACGAGGACTCAATTTTCCTTTTCGGCCAAACCTCAAGACCTTTTTTCCAAGGCGATACCTTGAGGAACACTTTGTCACCAACGAAATACTCTATGTGTCGCCGTTTCAAGTCCGCATAAGATTTCTGTCTATCGAAGGCTGCTTTCAGTCTATCGTTAATCTTTTCAACTGTTTCCTCTGTCTCCTGAATTAACTCCGGTCCAATTACTTTTCTTTCATTTAATTCTGTCTAACATACCGGCGATCTACACCTTCGACCATATAGAGCTTTATACGGGGCCATTTGAATACTAGATTGAAAACTATTATTATAAACAAATTCAGCCAATGGTAAATAGCATTCCCAACCTGATTCAAAGTCAATAATACAAGCCTGTAACATGTCTTCTAATATCTGAATCACCCATTCAGACTGTCCATCGGTTTGCGGATGAAATGCAGTACTGAAATTAAGTCAAGTACCTAGAGAATTATGCAATTGCCTCCAAAATCTTGATGTAAACCGTGGATCCCGGTCTAAAATTATCGATGTAGAAATACCATGTAATCTTACAATTTCTCGGATATAAATCTCAGCAAGCATCTGCAAAGACCAATCAGTTCTAACTGCTATGAAATGAGCTGATTTCGTGACTCTATCCACAATTGCCCAGATAGCATTCTTTGTACTCGCTGATAGTGGCAATCCCATAACAAAATCCATAGTAATACAATTCCATTTCCATTCGGGAATACTAATAGGCTGTAATAAACCTGTCGGTACCTGATGTTCTGCTTTTACCCGCTGGCAAGTCAAACATTTACCAACATACTGAACTATATCTTTCTTCATTCCTGTCCACCAGTATAGCTCCCGTAAATTCTTATACATCTTCGTTCCACCAGGGTGTAAAGCAAAAGTACCATCGTGTGCTTCTCGAAGAATCAACTCTTTTAACTCAGAAGCAGTTGGAATACAAAGCCAATTTTGGAACCTCAAACAATCATGTTCATCAATACTAAAATTTTCTACCATACCATTCCGTACCATCTCTTTTCTCTTCACCAACTTTTCATCTTTTAGCTGGGTTGCTCTAATCTGATCAAACATTATCGGCTTAACCCTTAGTTCAGCTAACAAGCTCCCATCATCATTAATACTAAGGGCCCGCTTGTTTACATGTAAAAGGTTTTACGGAAAATGTTTTCTGTATTTTCCTATGTTTGTTTCACAAAAAATAGTTTGGTCAACGAAAAATGACTTACAGGTCAAAGTAAAATAAGTTATTTTTCCTGCAAAATGACTTACCCTTTTGAAAAGCGTAAGTCATTTTCCGGAAAAGAGCTCATCTATAGAATATTTTATTTTTATATAAAAATTAACTTAAATCAAGCTTAATATTATTATATTAATAATAATTTTTTTTAAATATTTAAACTATTATATTTTTCAATATTATTAAACATACATATTTAATTATTTATATTTAGTCATATAATAAATTATTAATATAATAAATATAAATTATCATTTTAATAAATTATTTAATATTTCAATTTTATTTTAATAATAAATTTTAAAAATAATAATTTTAAATAATATTATTTACATATTATTGAAAACATTCAATATTAATATTTTAATAATAAATATTTATTACAAGTATAAATATATTAATAATAAATGTTTTGTAGTATAAATGTTAAAATATGTCGTAAGTCTATGTACAATTCACAGATTTGTAATTTAGTCTTTGTACTTTTATTTTCAAGAATTTAGTCCATTTACTTTTCAAATTTGAAAATCAAGTCTAATTGTTGACATCGTTATTTTTTTGTCAATTTTGTTGATGTCACATTTTTAAATAAAAATACTCACTTAGTAGTCATGTAATTAAAAAATGACGTTGCAATGAATCTGAATTTAACATAATATTTTTAATATATGCAAAAACAATGTAAAATATAAAATTACAGATAAAAATAAATTCAATTAAACAATGAAAAAATAAGAAAATCTCAAATGTATGTTTGTTTAATTGAAAACAACTTTTATAAAATATTTTTAAGAAATCTACCAAACAACAAAAAATATTTTATACAGATTCATCCAAACACCAGAAAATATTAGCTTTTCCAGAAAAGTAAATCATTTTCCAGAAATCATTTTTCGGAAGTCATTTTCAATGAAACAAACGGAGCCTAAGCTGAGCAAACATTGCCCGTAATTCAATTGCAACTTTTCTGCTCAAATGCATCTGCTACTACATTTGCCTTTCCCGGATGGTAATCTATAACAAAATCGTAATCTTTCAGAAGTTCAATCCACCATCTTTGCCTCAAATTCAACTCTTTTTTCGACAGAAGATATTTAAGGCTCTTATGATCAGCATAAATGTAACATTTCTCACCATACAAGTAATGCCTCCAAATCTTCAATGCAAAGATTACTGCAGCTAACTCCAAATCGTGTGTCGGGTAGTTGCGCTCATGTGGCTTCCACTGTCGAGATACATAAGCTATTACTTTTCCGTTTTGCATCAATACACAGCCCAAACCGCTTAGAGAAGCATCATTATATACAACAAAGTCCTTTCCTGACCCTGGTAAGGTCAGAACTGGTGCCTCGGTTAACATTTGCTTCATTGTCTCAAAACTCCTCTAGCACTGATCATCCCAAATGAAAGGAACATTCTTTTGTAGCAGCTTTTTCATCGGCAATGCTATTTTCGAAAATCCATTAACAAGTCTCCTGTAGTATCCATCTAATCCCAAGAAGCTACGTACCTCAGATACATTCATTGGTCCCTTCTATTGAACAACCGCCTCAATCTTCTTCGGATCAACTCTAATCCCTTCAGCAGATACCACATGTCCCAAAAACACTACCTCAGATAACCAGAATTCACATTTACTCAACTTCCCGTACAACTATTTTTCCAGCAGAATATGTAGCACTATTCTAATATGCTGATCATGCTCTGACTCTGTCTTCGAATAGAGCAATATATCATCAATGAAGACCACCACAAACTGATCCAAGTACGGTTGGAAAATACAGTTCATCAGGTCCATGAAAGTAGTTGGGGCATTAGTCAACCCAAACGGCATCACCAAGAACTCATAATGACCATATCGAGTACGAAATGCAGTCTTCGGCACATCACTTTCTTTTACTTTCAACTGATAATACCCGGATCTCAAGTCAATCTTCAAAAATACTGAAGCTCCCTTTAACTGATCAAACAAATCATTTATACGAGGCAACGGATACCGGTTCTTGATCGTTACTTTATTCAACTGCTGATAATCGATACAAGGCCGCATTGAACCATCTTTCTTTTTAACAAACAATACCGGAGCTCCCCAAGGTGAAATGCTTGGTTTAATAAATCCACGATTTAACAAATCTTGCAACTGTACCTTTAATTCTTTCAATTCGGTGGGCGACATTCGGTACGGAGGTATAGATATTGGAGCTGTACCAGGATAGACTTCAACTGCAAACTCAACCTCTCTACCTGGTGGCAAACCCTGTAATTCTTCAGGAAAGACGTCTGGAAACTTACATACAGTTCTAATTTTGCTGCACTATTTTGACTGAATCAGAATTAATAACAAAAGCTAAGCATGCTGCACATCCCTGCTGAAGCAATTTATTGGCTTTAATTACTGAAATGATATGTGTCGAACCACTAGTACGAATACCATTTACCTCCATTCTGTCTCCATCTTCTGTCTGAATACTGAACCTCTTTTTATAGCAATCCAAAACCACCCCATGTTTAGATAACCAATCCATACCCAAGATTACATCAAAATCACCAAAGGGCATAATCAACAAATCAACAGAAAACATCTTACCCTGTATTATCAACGGGAATCTTCGGCACACTCGGTCCACAGACACAGTTTGTTCCAAAAGGCTAGACACTTCTATTAATATTCTAGACGTCTTATATTTTAATTTCCCCGACTCGACAAGTTTTGAATTAATGTATGAATGAGAAGAACCCGGATCAATTAATGCATAAACAGGTTTAGAATACAATAAAAATATACCTGTCAAGACGTCATGTGCATCACCTTCTTCCTGAGTCCGAACTACGTATGCTCTAGCAGGTGCTCTAGCCTCCGACTACTAAGTAACTATGTCACTGCCTTTTCTTACACCACTACCTCTAGAAATAGAACTGCCTCTACCCGAGCCTCTGCCTCGAGCAGTAGACACTGATCTCTGTAATGCTGCAGGTGCGGTGCTTTCACTTTTCGGGCAGTCTCTGATAAAATGATCTGTAGACCCACATTGGAAGCATCGTCTAGTTATTCTCCAACATTCACCTTTATGCTTTTTCCCACAATGTTCGCAGTCCGGCATATCAATGTCTCAAGAAGGGCCTCTTACACTGCTAGTAGAAACTGTAGTCTGCTTTCCCCGACTTCTGTCACCTCGATCCGATCTAAAACTCAGCCTCCAACCACCTCAGGATTCTCTAGATCTTTTTGGCTGAGGATTAGAACTAGTGGTTCCCGCTCGTTTCCCAGTTGATCTAACGATTTCTGACTTTTTATCTAATCCCAGAACTTACTCCACCATTTTTGCCCGTTCAACCAAATCTACAAATTCTGTGATTTGATGAGATACCAACTGTATTTTGATTTCATCTCTTAAACCTCGTAGGAACCACTTACAACTGTCGGCCTTTGTCGGTATAAAATCTGAAGCATATCAGCTGAGTCTAGAAAATTCCCGTTCATAGTCTACCACTGATAGATCATCTTGTTTCAACATCAGGAATTCTTGCTTTTTGTCTTCAATATATAATTCCCCGACATATTTCTTCTGGAATTCTTTCTGAAATAAATCCCATGTTATCTGTTTTGTTGGTAGATGTCGAATTACAGATTCCCACCATAAATAAGCTTCACCTTGTAGTAGAGAAACAGCACAGATAAGACATTCTTGGGGGGTACATTCCAGTTGTTGCAAAACTCTTTTAGTTGATTCCATCCAATTCTCTGCTGTGGATGGATCGACTCCTTTCAGACCTAAGAATTCAGTGGCACTATATTTTCTTAATTCTTTTATTGGGGCCCGTCTCTGAGTAGGTGCGGATGTCGTAGCAGGAACAGTTCCCGCTACCCTTTGTAAGGCATCAACAATAACTCTTAATAAATCAGAATCATCCCTATCTCTGACATTTCCCCTATCTACTCTAGGAGGTTGATTTCTAATCGGGTTTACACTATGTGTTACTGATTCAGTTTCATCTAATCCGTATGATTCTTCATCTCCAGTGTACATTTCTTGGTCAGTATCATTTATTCGTTCATCTGACATCTTTAATCTATAAAACAAAAATAAACAAATGGGTCAGCATCCAAATCCCGACTCAGTTTCGACTCAACAGTGGCATGTACTTTTAGACTCACTTTTGAGCTCGATTTAGCCCGAGAATCGGCTAAACCTGAATAGCTCTGATACTAACAACTATAACACCCTTTAACCCTAAACCATCGCCAAAACAGGGTTACGAAGCATTACCAGACATATCAGACAATTTACTAATAATTCACAAATCAATAACATACATAGTATAATTTAATTATTAAGTCCCTATAACGGACCCTCGAGGTTCAAAACACATATTAAAAGTGGAACGGGATTAGTTCGAGTACTCCGAAAATTTTTCGTAATTTTTTTTAAACTCAATATAACCCCTTTATAAACATCTAACCTTCCCTACAAATTTTCAAACCGCAACCAGTTTGCAACCAATATAACAAACCATACATTTCCACACTCAAACATACCTAATTATGCCTACAACATTAATTTAACAAATTGTCTACTTGATCATTCATAAATAACTTTTTAATTGAACTAATAATTTCATTCATTTCCCATTTTAGTTTCATGCCACATTTTACCAAATATGCCATACTAATTCATTTCATACTTATAACCCATATTAGACATCATTTTACAACCAAAGTTTCAAGACTTAAGTACATAATTTATACAATACCTAAGTACATGCCACTTTTACCAAAAGTGATACGAACTCGGTTGTTGTTGTTTTGAATCATAATAGTTTGGCCGATCGAGAAATTGAGTAATACTTGGCTCGTTTCAAGAAGGTTATGAAAGATAAAAAATAGGCTCAAACAAAGGCTCAAAAGGGATTGAGATGGACGATGGTGAAGATTCGGCTAAGGGCTAAGATAGAACCAACCATAAAGGAAATTGTTGACCCGTGTCTTAAACAGCTCTTAGGTGATTTCGGTTTAGGGAATTATCAAAGGAAACCTTGACCCACTATCTAGCAAGATAGAAACCAAAGGTATAAACAAACGCCACGCTTAGACAAGTGATAAGTTCGAAGCAAAGGAAGGAATGACGCCTCAAGACAAAGCTTGATAAGTCAGTTCAGTCCCAAAGAGAACAAGGAGAATTGAATTCTCACAAGAACAAAACAGTTCATAAAATTAGCAAAAAAAAAAAAAGTCCTTACATCCAGCAATGAACAAATTATTTATAGTTCACTACATAAGCTAGCCGAATGGACACTAAGTGAGTTGAATGGACAACTTATGTTCAGCTTAATGGAGCTGAAATTACTTGGAAGCTTCCTTGAACGTCCCTTGTAGTTTCCTAGGTCACTTAGCTTAGCTTGGAAGGAATGATGAGCTGAATGGACACTTTAGGTTTGGCCAAAAGGGAAGAACCAGCTTTAATGTGCTGCTTTGATTAGCTGAACAGTCTTGGGCTATTAAAAGTCAGCTTGGACACCTCAATAGTCAAGCAATGGTTCAGCCAAATGTGGTAAAAATAATTATGGCTGATGGTGTACACGATGGGTCAGCTTGGGAAGAGGAATCAGCAACACTCTTGGCTCTTGATGTTTCACGAAAAGACACCTAAAGAAGTTTAAAATAGCAACTGGTCTTTAATTAGGCTCAATGCACTTGCCAAATACATGCCCTTTCTTAAATGTCGTCCATGAACATGCAAGTGCATGTTTCTTCATTAAATGTCGTCTATTGCACTTGTTTACTGATCAGCTGGTGTAAACTTCCTATAGACATATTAAAATTCGGATTAAATTCAATAATAAAACACCATTTAGACATCATTTAATTTTTCTAAACTTTAGACACATTATTTGATGTCTGAACAAAGACAGATTAAGATGCTGCACTAAATAAGACACATTTAATAACTTGAAACTTATTTAAAATGTCCAGATTAATGCATATTAAATATGAATTTAATTATGCCTAACTTATGACAAATTAAAGACTCAAACTATAAAAACTAACATAACTAAATCAACTAATTCACTTATTCCTGCAATTAAAAAAATAACTTAAATAGCAAACTAAAAGTTCAGCTCGTAATAAGTTGCATGGGACGCTTGTTGAGCTGGTCCATGTTTGATCAATAAGTCCGGCCACTTCCTCTCCCTATGCCCGATCAATGTAACTTGCAGGGGCTTCTTGGAACTTTTTAGAACGTGACCATTTCATAGGTCCTTGGGGCAGCTCTATGGGATCAAAAACAACTTCTCTAGCTAGGATCGCATCATCCCCCCTCTTCGAGGTGATTTGTCCCCAAATTGTCACCTACATCAAAAGGGGATAAGTCAGCAACGTTAAAGGTAGAACTTATACCGTACTCACTTGGTAAGTCCAACTTGTAAGCGTTTTCATTGATCCTTTCCAAGACTTGAAAAGGACCGTCGCCTCTTGGCAAAAGTATGGACCTCTTTTGAGTAGGGAACCTTTCTTTGCGCATATGGATCCAAACCCAATCACCAGGTTCGAATAGCACTTGTTTTCGTCCCTTGTTCATTTTATGAGCATATTGCTCGGTTCTCTTTTCAATGTTTTCCTTAACTCTTTGATGCAATTGTTTCAGAAATTCTGCCTTTTTCTTTCTATCTACATGCACCAATTGATTAGAAGGCAAAGGTAATAAATCCAAAGGAGTTAAGGGATTAAAACCATATACCACTTCAAAAGGTGAATGCTTGGTAGATGAGTACACGGAACGATTGTAAGCGAATTCAATGTGTGGTAGACACTCCTCTCAAGTCTTCAAATTCTTTCTAATGATGGCCCCCAGTAAGGTTGAAAAAACCCGATTAACGACCTCTGTTTGGCCGTCCATTTGGGGATGGCACGTTGTTGAGAACAAAAGCTTAGTGCCAAGGTTACCCACAAAGTTCTCCAAAAGTGGCTAAGGAACTTAGCATCACGATCGGAAACGATGGTCCTCAGGACTCCATGCAGCAGCACGATTTCCCTAAAAAACAAGTTAACAATATTTAAGGCCTCATCAGTTTTGTTACATGCAATAAAATGGGCCATTTTAGAAAACCTATCTACTACAACAAATACATAATCTTTTCCATTCTTTGTTCTAGAGAGCCCTAGAACGAAATCCATGGAGATGTCCACCCATAGTGCTTTCGGAATCGAAAATGGAGTGTATAGACCGTGTGGCTTGATCCTTAATTTAGCCTTCTTGCAGGCTATGTAATGCTCGCATACTTTAGCAACATCTTGCTTCATCTTCGGCCAATAAAAGTGCTCTTGAAGTGTAGCCAAGGTTTTGGCTATGCCGAAGTGACCCATTAGACCCTCGCTATGTGCTTCATTGACTAGCACATCTTTAATCGATCCTTGGGGTATACAAAGCTTGTTCTCTCAGAAAAGAAATCCATCTTGCCGAAAGCACCTATCATGAGAACCTTGCACACACAACTTGTATACTTCACCAAAGTCAGAATCATTTTCATACAAATCTTTCAAATAAGAAAATCCAAGCAACTTAGCATCCAAATGGTTAATTAAAGCATACTAACGTGATAGAGCATCCGCAACAATATTTTCTTTACCTTGTTTATACTTAATCACGTAAGGGAAAGACTCCAAGAACTTCACCTACTTGGCATGGCGTTTGTTCAACTTTGTTTGACCCTTTAAGTGCTTCAAGGCCTCATGGTCCGTATGTATGAAAAATTCTTTTAGCCATAGGTAGTGCTGCCATGTCTCTAATGCACGTATCAAGGCATACATCTCCTTGTCATAAATAGGATAGTTGAGTGTAGCCCCGTTGAGTTTCTCGCTGAAGTAGGCAACTGGACGACCATATTGCATCAAGACCGCCCCGATTCCTATCCCTAAAGCATCACACTCCACTTCGAAAGTTTTGTTAAAATCAGGTAAACATAACAATGAAGCGTTAGTCAAACTTTCTTTAATTTTATTAAACGCAATTTCTTGTTCATCAGTCCAAAGAAAAGGAGAGTTTTTCTTGATAATACCCGTCAAGGGAGCATCTAAGGTGCTAAAATTTGGCACAAACCTCCTATAGAAGCTTGCAAGTCTGTGAAAGCCTCTAACTTAACTGATGTTAGTGGGATGCGGCCATTCTTGAATAACTTTAACCTTCTCTTGATCCACTTCAAGGCCACCCGCACTCACAACAAACCCTAAGAACACAACTTTGTCAGTACAAAAAGAACATTTCTTAAGGTTAGCATAAAGTCCTTCCTTTCGTAAAACTTCCAAAATAGCTCGCAAATGTTCAATATGATCAGCCAATGATTTGCTATAAATTAAAATATCATCAAAGTATACTACACAAAACCTGCCAATGAAAGAACGCAAAACGTGATTCATCAAGTGCATAAATGTGCTCGGGGCATTTGTGAGGCCGAATGGCATCACTAGCCACTCATACAAAACGTATTTTGTTTTAAACGCCATCTTCCACTCGTCCCTCTCTCGCATTCGTATTTGATGATATCTGCTCTTCAGGTCTATCTTGGAGAAGAGTTTGGCACCACTAAATTCATCTAACATGTCATCAAGCCTAGGTATAGGGTGCCTATACTTGACGGTGATTTTGTTAATGGGTCGGCAATCCACGCACATTCTTCATGAGCCATCCTTTTTGGCCACTAACAGAACGGGCACCGCACATGGACTTAGACTTTCCCATATATAGCCCTTCTCCATCAAATTGGCCACTTGGCGTTGCAACTCCTTAGTCTCCTCGGGGTTGCTTCGATAGGCTGGACGATTCAGAATTGTAGCTCCGGGCACAAAATCTATTTGGTGTTTTATGCCTCGAAGGGGAGGCAATCCGCTCGACACTTCCTTCGGAAATACGTCCTCAAATTTTTGAAGCAAAGAAACAACAGAAGAAGGCAAAGTTTTTTCAAGAGCATTAGATTCAAAAAGTCATTCTTTGTACATAAGTACAAGAATGGGCTGGCGCATCAACAATAACTTCCTCACTTCTCTTTTTCTTGCAAAAACACTTATTTTACCACTCTCGTTTTCTTTTTGCTTTTCTTTTTCCACTCGTGTTTTTGCCTCATTTTTCTCACTCTTTCCTTTTTTTTCTCGACTTTCTTTTCTTTTTCTTTTTCTTTCTTTTTTTCTTGTTCTTTTACTACAGACTCTTTTAATTTGTATTGGTCTTGGTACACTTGTTTTGGGGTGAGGGGTGCTAGAGTTACATTCTTGCCTAAGTGTTTGAATGTGTAATGATTCGTATATCCATCGTGGATTACACGTCTCTCAAACTTCCATGGACGCCCCAAAAGGAGATGTCCCATGTACATTGGCACCACGTCGCACACCACATCGTCTTAATACTTCCCGATGGAAAATACTACAACGGCTTGTTTTGTCACTTTGAGCTTGCCGCCGTCATTTAGCCATTGTAGCTTGTACGAATTCGAATGCTTCGTCGTGGCTAAACCAAGCTTTTCCTTCAGCATACTACTTGCGACGTTGGTACAACGCCCTTCGTCGATGATCATGCTACACACCTTGCCTTGGATGTGGCATCGGGTGTGGAAAATGTTCTCCCTTTGTTGCTCGGTTTCAGCACTTTGGATGTTGAGACTTCTTTTCACCATAAGGATTTCTTCTTCAACCGGGTACTCCAAATCTTCTTCTTCATCGGTTGGAATTTCGGGATCATTTTTATTTTCCTCCTCGAATTCGATCTTGCCATTTGCTCTTACCACCATGACTCGTCGGTTGGGACATTGGCTGGCTATGTGTCCTCGTCCTTGACACTTGAAACATTTGATATCTCTTGTACGATTTGGAATAGGTTCATTTTTGTTCTTACTCGTCTCACCAACAGTTTGATTGGACTTGGTCGATACAACAGGCTCCTTGGTTTGAATGGGGGTTTGTTGGCTCATTGGCTCCATTTAGTGGTTAAAGGATTAGAGTAGAATCAGCTGAATCCCTTCTGCTTTAGTAGCTTTTCGAATTTGATGGCCATGTGAACCATGTCCATCACTTCGGCATAGTATTGCAATTCCACTATGTTAGCGATGTCAAGGTTTAAACCCGCAAGAAACCTGGCCATGGTTGCCTCACGATCCTCCTCGATATCAGCTCGGATCATCGCGATTTCCATCTCCTTGTAATAATCTTCAACACTTCTATTTCCTTGGGTAAGATTTTGCAAACACTGATAAAGGTCTCGGTGGTAGTAGGAAGGAATGAATCGCTTCCTCATGACAGCCTTCATTTCGGCCCAAGTTGAGATGGGTCTTTCACCGTTTCGTCTTCGACTTGTCACGAGTTGATCCCACCACACTATGGCATAGTCTGAGAATTCTATGGCCGCGAGCTTCACTTTCTTGCTCTCCGAGTAATTGTGACACTCGAAGACAAGTTCTATCTTTTTCTCCCACTCCAAGTATGCCTCGGGATCATTTTTCCCTTGGAAAGGGGGAATCGCCATTTTGATGTTCTTAAGGTCGTCATCAATCTGATTTCTTTCTCTCGGAGGCCGATTCTGTTGGCCTTGTCGCCTTGCACTTCGAACCGAAGCTTGGTCACTTTCATTGTCACTAGGCTCATAAAAGTCATCTTGGTTTTGCCTAGGACGTCCGCAATTTCGCCTTGGACCTTATGGTGATCTTCCACACTGAACTTGTTCATCCAATTGCTCCAAATGCTCATGTATAGGCTCTAATTCATTGCGAAGCAATCATTGGAATTCACACATCATTGCTTGTTGAGCCAAATCCAGTACTCCACCTCTAGGAGCAATGTTTCTAACTGGACGTATACCACCACCGTCCATTGGATTCCTTTCCGGACTTCTTGACATAGTGTTTAATCACACGACAAATCTCAAAAATTCTCTCATAAAGAAATTCACTCACTTTGGCTTTTTCTTACACTCTACTAATCTCACCTCACTCTTGCCTTTTTCCCCTCAATTCGCATCTCTAAGTTCTCAATGGACTACTTAGACTTAGCAGCAGTCGATGTGGAGCCGTTTTGCAAAAGTGATGACTGGGTTTAGGTAGAAAGTGATATAGGACAAGGGTAGGCTAAAAAACAAAAAAGGAAAGAGTTTTCAAGTGAGACCGAAGGGTATATGAAGAAGAGAGTGATTTCGGGCAGAAATATACTTTGTACAACTATTTTTTTTATATTTTCGTAACTTCTTTTTTTTTAATAAGTTTGAAATTTTGTACTTCAAATATATATGTTCCTCTCTCTTTTTTCTTCACGAATTTCTTTTTGTTTTCAAATTTTTTCAGCTAAATACAATCTCGAGAATACCAAAAACGTCGATACTTACTTCAATTTCACTAGCTCTGATACCAAATGATATGAACTCAGTTGTTGTTGTTTCGAATAGTAATAGTTTGCCCGATCGAGAAATTGAGTAAGACTTGGCTCGTTTTAAGAAGGTTACGAAAGATAGAAAATAGGCTCAAACAAAGGCTCAAAAGGGATTGGGATGGACGATGGGGAAGATTCGGCTAAGGGCTAAGATAGAACCAACAATAAAGAAAATTGTTAACCCGTGTCTTAAACAGCTCTTAGGTGATTTCGGTTTAGGGAATTATCAAAGGAAACCTTGACCCACTTTCTAGCAAGATAGGAATCAAAGGTATAAACGAACGCCATACTTAGAAAAGTGATAAGTTCAAAGCAAAGGAAGGAATGACGCCATAAGATAAAGCTTGATAAGTCAGTTCAGTCCCAAAGAGAACAAGGAGAATTGATTTCTCACAAGAACAAAACAATTCATAAAATTAGCACAAAAAAAAGTCCTTACATCCAGCAATGAACAAAGTATTTATAGTTCACTACATAAGCTAGCTGAATGGACACTAAATGAGCTGAATGGACAGCCTGTGTTCAGCTTAATGGAGCTGAAATTACTTGGAAGCTTCCTTGAACGTCCCTTTTAGTTTCCTAGGTCACTTAGCTTAGCTTGGAAGTAATGATGAGCTGAATGGACACTTTAGGTTCGGCCAAGAGGGAAGAACCAGCTTTAATGTGCTGCTTTGATTAGCTGAACAGTCTTAGGCTATTAAAAGTCAGCTTGGACACCTCAATAGTCAAGCAATGGTTCAGCCGAATGTGGTAAAAATAATTGTGGCTGATGGTGTACACGATGGGTCAGCTTGGGAAGAGGAATAAGCAACACTCTTGGCTCTTGATGTTTCACGAAAAGACACCTAAAGAAGTTCAAAACAACAGCTGGTCTTTAATTCGGCTCAATGCACTTGCCAAATACATGCCCTTTCTTAAATGCCTTCCATTAACATGCAAGTACATGTTTCTTCATTAAAAGCCGTCCATTGCACTTGTTTGCTGATCAACTGGTCTAAACTTCCTATAGACATATTAAAATTCGGATTAAATTCAATAATAAAACACCATTTAGACATCATTTAATTTGTCTAAACTTTAGACACATTATTTGATGTATGAACAAACACATATTAAGATGATGCACTAAATAAGACACATTTAATAACTTGAAACTTATTTAAAAAGATTAATGCATATTAAATATCAATTTAATTATGCCTAACTTATGACAAATTAAAGACTCAAACTATAAAAACTAACATAACTAAATCAACTAATTAACTTATTCCAGCAATTAAAAAAATAACTTAAATAGCAAACTGGAAATTAAAGTTCAGCTCGTAATAAGTTGCATGGGACGCTTGTTGAGCTGGTCCATGTTTGATCAATAAGTCCGGCCACTTCCACTCCCCATGCCCGATCAATGTAACTTGTAAGGGCTTCTTGGAACTTCTTAGAACGTGACCGAGTCATAGGTCCTTGGGGCAGCTCTATGGGATCGAAAACAGCTTCCCTAGCTAGGATCGCATCAAAAAGAGGGATTACATCACCAAATTGTCTCTGAAGTCGGGATTGATCTGGATGCTGGACCAGAACCTTTGACTTCTACTGACCTACGCACGGAAACAACCGTACGCTGAGTATGCCTATACTCAGTGGTATTACCATAATTCAAACTATAATAACAAATAATAATATATAAACATATAAATATCAAACATATAATAATTTATTAATATATACAAATTCATACTTTAACTTTCAAATTTTCAACAATAACAATTAATCAAATTGATATCACATATCATCAAACTGATTTCAATCATCTATTCATGTCTTTCATTTTCAGTCTCCATTCAATTCACAATTTCAACTTTCTCTCAATAAATCAATCAATTAATTTCATCCGTTTTATCATTTCATTTGCTTACCCCTATTAACAAGACTCGAACCTTGGCGGATACACGGATTCCAACCAAACACACTGAAATAATCCACCCAAACACACTAGAATAATCCACCCAAACACACCAGAGCGGCACTCAGTGCCTCTTCGGATAGTCCGAAGAAATATAGTGACTTCAGTGTCTCCTCGGCCAAGCCGAAAAATCCCCAAATCCTTTCAATCCTATGGCATGCCAACTATATTCGACTCAGCCCGACTAGTTAATAAGGTATTCAATTTTTCATATTTCAATTCAATCACTTTCTCATATTTTCCATTCAAATCATTCTCAATTTAATCACAATTCAATTTAATACAATTTTCCACTTTCCAATCAATATACTATCAAATATCTATACATAATCATACTCATCTCAATTTCATTCATTTCAATATTGATACTTACCTTAAAATTTTACTTACCATACTCATAAATTTAAATATAACATTTAATAAATAGTAGTTTGAATTATAGTAATACAAACCATAATTTTCTCGAGTTTACTCTTCGATAATCTTCTCTTTTCCCTTCTGTGTCGATGCCTCTGGTTCTTTGCTAGCTACAAAAATTAAAATAATTTATACTATTAACACAACACTAATTTATATTAAATAATTGAATTTCTATTCAACTTCTACCTAAATTTCAATTTGATCCTAACTAAATTCACTTACTTTTCTATCTCAATTCATACCTTATTTTTACTCAATTTTCTACCAAATTCAACTTAACTATCTAATGTTCACCATAAAACCCTAATTCCAATTTTTTTTCAATTTAGTCCCTCTTACACAAAACTTATAGCTTACTTTACAATTTAATCCTTTTATCAATTCTAACTAGAAATTCTATCAATTAAACCCCTAATTCATCAATTTGTTCAACATGAATTATGTTCAAAAACCTAAGAACTTTCAAAATATTAACATAAATTCAACAAAACTTTGTTCTAAAGCTTCTAAAACATCAAAATTAAAAGAAAAGAGCTTGATTGACTTACCAAATTAAAGCTTAAAGTCTCAAACCCTAGTTTTTCCTTCTATTTTTCTTTCTTTCTTTTTCCTTCCCCTGTTTCGAATGGTCTCTGTTTCTTTTCTTCTTTGTTTCTTTTATTCTTTTACTTTATTTCTTTTATGTATTAGTTAATAATAATAATAATAATAATAATACATTATAATAATAATATAATAATATTTAATTCATAAATATTTTTTTTACTTAAATTATAAGTAATTATATATTAATTTTACAATTGTACAAATATTTTTTATTACATATGTACATATTCATCACCATACACTTGTCATGATTTTAATTTATTTATCATATAAAAAATCTTATAATTTAATTAATATACAAATATCTTTTACTTATTATTTAAGAAAATATATAAATATTTTACAAGTGTATAAATACAAACATTACACATGTATTTTATTACCATACATTTGTCACTATTTGATTTAATTTATAATATAATATCATAATTTTAATTAATATAAATTACATTATCTAATAAAATAATAATATTCATTATAATTTATTAAGATATTTATATAATTAAATCATAAAAAATCTAAGATTTTTATGAAGTAATTGCCGCCTCAAATTCTTAAATAGGCTTAATTTCCAATTTGGCCCCTTTTATTTTCTATTAGTATATAATTCAACTTTTACCCCTTATTCAATTTAATCCTTTTTAATAATTACTCTTAATTAGACTAAATTCACCTAATCAAAGCCTGATTAAACACATCACTAGACTCATAGATATTTCTAGTAATTATTTACGAACCCATTTCGCTAAGACAGAGGCCCGATAATGTACTTTTTCGATGCCCGTGAATTTTGGGTTATTATATGTTTAAGCAAAATGACAAAATTTCCAGAAACAGGATTCGAACCCAAAACCTCACACACATACCCAGAACACTTGACCACTGAACCAAACCAATTTACTTGTCAAGAATTTCCAAAGTCTAAACTCAAATCGAGGGATAACCTCTTTTGGTTTTAAAACGCGATTTCTTCTAAGCCGATTTTTGGGATGTTACAATTCAAACTGTATACCGGCCTTTCCGTCTTCATCGTTACGTCTACACTCACGTATAGGTTGTAGTCTCGGCCTTTCATCTTCTTCGCCTTCATCCGTGGTTGATTGTGGAGTGCTCATCGATTGCCATCATATATCCTCCGCTCTAGGAACATGTGGTTGCGAAGATGGGTGTTTGTGACACCATCGGCGTATGCATATAACTATATTGTGTCCCATACACCGATGATAGAACAATCAGACTTTCAGTTGGTGCCCCAAACATAGATGGCCTATATGTCATCGTCAGAATCATCGTCGTTTGAAACGTCGATTGCATCGGTGTGTAATATGTCGAAGATGGAAGTGGTGGTCCAAAAATAAAACTTAGCATCGATGTAGAAATAGACAAATGTGGTGCAAGATGTGGTGCTTGTGTAAAAATAAAGGGGTTAGTGAAGCACCAGAATAACTCAAACCATATTGATTGGGGTCAGTGCGACCATCGGTGTCGGTTCTTGCGTTGGTGTAGATGATGGACCCGCCTCGAAAGCTGCTCCGGACCTTGGATGCCTAGGCGCCCGTCGTGGCCTCCTTGTATAACGTTGTCTACCCCTCACCTCTTCCGCTAGTAGATATGGCTTGCCATGGTGTCTAAACCATGGCATGTACTCCGGATCGCAGGCTAACTTCAAAGTGATAATGGCCTCGCGAGTAGGTAAAAAGTCACATCTATTGTTCCAAAGGTTGATATATTCAGTGTGGAATGTAGGCTAATTTTCATCTATTCTCCCCCACAAGTCGATATAGTGCAAATCTTTGATGTCTTGGAGTGTCAGCAGAATCGTTTGCCTAAACCCGAACTATTGCATAACTTTATCAAATTCATGCATCTTCAACATAGCGTACACTACCAATGACACCTTCACGTGGCAGATTTTGGGATTCGCCAAGAATTCGAACGGGATGCATTCAAACTATATTAAAATAAAAAAATTAATTATATATATACTATCAATTTTTAAATCAAATATGTTAATATTATATAATTCAAATTTAAAAAATACATACCTCCGCTACCTATCGTTGATCTAACAAAAGTCGTATATCTTAAAGCTCCTATGGTAGTCCCACATAACTTGGCCCATAGTTCCACCTATTGAAATAATATGTTAACACAATAATTTGAATTTTAAATAATTTTATTATGATAAATATATTATCTAATGAATTTTACCTTGTTACGAGTGGGCATGTATAAGGGTAGTCTGCTCGAGGACGTAAAAATGGCAACCGATACCACGCCCATCATTGTAGTAGTAGATGCAACCACCTATTTCAATTTTCTATGGTTCCGTGGCCTGACACATCTCCCAGTACAAGGTCGCCAACATGGCTAACCCCAACTGAGTTCGCCCGCTTCTTTAAAGTCCACGAGTTTTAATAACCACCTTAAATGGAAAAGATTTCGTGATTTATTGGGCATTAGGAGATCCCCGATGATTTATGGTGATTTATGGAGCCCAAGTGTGTTGTTCTCATTAGACTTCACTGGATTCCACATCGAGCCCACCAAAATTTTCTTTTCAACCAATTCACATCTATTCGGGCTCCATAAATCATGTCTAGAACCCTCTCCAAGAGTTGCTCGCATACATCTCTCCAATCAGCTGCGACAACTGACCCAGTCACTACCGACCCATCCATCGATAACTCGAGTTGTAACTGCACATCCTTAAGTGTGATAGTGCACTCGCCGCATGGAAGATGGAATGTGTGCATCTCGGGTCTCCACCTTTCCACCAACACGCTTACAAGTGTGGGGTCCAATTTAAACCCCTTACCCATACGAGCCACGTGCAAAAATCCTGTATTTCTCAAATATGGAGGAGCGAGTAGATTACGAATATACATCTCCAAAATCCGATCTTCCTACTATATATAAAAAAACATACAAAATATTAAATTTCAGTATAACAAGAAAATATTTAAATTAAAGTAGATTAAATATAATAAAAAAATTTACCATTTGCAATTGATCGACCGAAATGTGCTTGTCATCCAAACGAATTAGAGATTTTTCCATTACTAATTTTGAAAAATACAAAATAATTTGTAATAGAAAAAAATAATTTAAAAAAACATTAATACAATTTTAATAAAAAGAAGAGTTGAGAGAAGAATAAAAATTGAGTGAGAAATTAAGAGGGAATTGAGAGAAATTTGAGAGAGGTTTGAGAATGTGAGAGAGATGAGTTGAGATTGAATTGAAAAAAATAAAAGAATTAGGGGTTTATATAGAAAAAAAACATAGTCATTAGTTCAAGTGGGTTCAACGGCTATTTAAATAGCTGTTGGGGTGGGGAAGCTGTTGGGGTGGGGGGGGTAAACCATTGTGGAAAGCGCTTCCAGCTGGAAGAGTTTTCGTCATTTTGGCCTAGTCCCATAATTTTTCCAAAAACTAACCTAATCCAATAATTTTTTTTAAAATTCGGCATTTTTAAGTATTTCATCCTATATTTTATTCTTTTTTCTATGTTATATATAATTTAAAATTTTAAATAATTATCTTCCTATTTTTTCTTATCAAAATTACCCAAAACAAATCCTATCAAAAGTTGGATTGGATTGAGTTGGGTTGGTTAGCCCCTAAATTCACCCTTGTATACTTATAAATAGAATGAGTTGGGTTGATTTTAGATAGGATGGATACAAATGGTTAAAACTTCAAGAAGCACACTTATTGGAGAATTTTATCTTAAAATGCTCTCAATCTCGACAAAGAAACATTATTTAGAAACATCAACATGATAGAATTTGGGTTCCTTAGCTCCAATTTGATTTTTAAACATAATGTCTCAAAACCAAAATAAATCCTTAACTTGTTCCATGCGAAAAATTTACATAATGTCTTATGTTATAATTATTTTACAGACAACAAATTATAAGGGCTCCTTTGGATGTCATTAGAGGTCTGGTCCATTGACATCTTTAGACAAAATTGAACCCCAACTAATTAAAACACAAGCTCATTGGTGAGTGTTTTTAAGTTTTCAATCACTAGTCTATTAATTAAAATTCTATTTTATTCCACAAATTTATCAAAGATAAATATCAAAACTATACATAAACTTTGATTTATTTTGTACGATTTTATACATGAAATTTTGATTTGGTTCAATTTTCTAAAATCACTAACAACATTATCGAATTAGCACCATTTTACGTTGGATATTACATAAGCAAATAATTATATTAATCTAATATGAAAATAAATATTATTTAAATGTATACAATTGAATCAAAATCTAAGTTTCATATATACATATTAACAACAATACAAGTTCTATCTGTATAATTGTACCAAATAAAAGTTTATGTACCAAATTGCACATTGAAACAAAGTTCATGTATAAATTTGATATTTATCTCAATTAATTATTATTTTAATGTAATAATGATTTTAATTATTATTTAATATAACATTTTTAATATATTATTTAACTTAAATATAATACTGTATTTTATAAATTTAATTTTTAATTATAGTTTAAAATAAATATAACTTGTATTTGTATTTTGTTATTTAATGTATTATATATGTATATACTTCAATTTAATATTTTTAATAATCATTTTCAATTCTGATCTCATTGCTTTGTGGTGTTGTATCATAATTAATTTATTTTATCTTATATTTATTGTTTCATTCTTTTCTTCATTTTATCTTATATTTATTGTTTTATTATTTTCTTCATTTGCTAAATTCGTATGTTAACAATGTAAAGATTATAAATAAGCAGAATAACGTATCAAAGTACACCAAATAATGGGAACTCCCATTTATACAAACAAATCCTATATGTGGTGAAAATTAACAAACAATAGTTCTAAAAAATCAACGTATAAAGACGGCTCAAATCTTGTAAGATCTTCGGAGAGAAAGTAAACAAATAAGTAACTATATATGCTGATTAAAAACTCGAGTCTGTAACTACCACTTTCAACCCTGAATGAGATGAGAACAGTAGTAGCATGTCCCGACTCTGGACAGGGTCCCATAAGGCAAAAGGGATTTTTAAGGGGTAGAAGGAGAAGGTGGTGGAGAAAGGAAAGGAATAGAGGGAATTGTAGGTTGGATTGTGGGGATTGACGGTATGCTTGGCAGAGGAGGAAGTGTGGCCCTTGGTACACTTGGCAATGTGGGCAACCCAGGCATGGTAGGAAGTGGAGGAAGTGCCCCGGGCCTTGGGAAAGATGGTATGGATGGCTGTGGGAGATTAGGGATAGATGGGAATGGTGGGAGTGTGGTTGTAGGCAATGTTGGCATCGGAGGCAGTTGCTGAAGGTGACGAGCTGCTAGGCCAACGTCAATGCTTGAAAACGACAAAGCCACGAAGAATGCCAAAGCAAAGCAATTGAAAGATGCCATTTCTGTTAAACAGATGAAACAAAGTCTTTTTATCTTAATAGCTACTTTTGAGTGAGTAAGAGAAAGCATGGTGTAAGGGGTTTATATAGGGTCTTGGAGCAGTGGGAATAGGCCACTGAAGTTGGTGATATTTGATCATACATGGTTGAGAAAGGAGAAAGCTTGGTCAATATTAAAGATATTTGGTAGGTCATCTTCTAATGGATATTGGAGTTTAAAACTGGTGAAATGCAGTTGTTGTGGTTGGCATGGAAGCGACCTCATGTAATAAGTTAGCCTCTTAATTAAATTAATAGCCTCTCAAGTAAGCTGATCAAATTAATCCTCCAGGTTACCAATGTTTCAGCCAATTGCCTGTTATGTAGCCCGACATAGGGTTGTTTACTTAACTATGTAAAATATTTTAAAAGATGATTACATGAATTAACTTGTTGGACATTAATCTAGATGACCTTTTAGTTGTGCATATTTATTTGGTTTTGGATCAGGTTAATTTAAATCAAGTTAATTAATATTTTAAAAATTTCAAGTTATTTTGAGTTTGGGTCAATTTCAAGTTTAATTTACTTTAAGTCATTTAAGTAAGAGGCTCAATTTTTTAGTTAAGTTATTATAGGTCTGGATTGTTTTGAGTTATGGTCACTTCAATTTTGAGTTATTCTAAGCTATTTGTTCTATTTATTTTGAGTTCTAATCATTTTAAATTTAAGTTATTTAGAATTAAATTATTTCAAATTTAAATTGTTTTGAATTCAAATTAATTGAAATTTAAGTTGAAGAAATTAAAATTGTTAAGCTTTTATGGTGAAGTGAGATAGGATCAAAGTCAAAATTGGCATGTTTACCTTCATGTTAAACTTACCATTGGCATTGGGCTGCCTACAAGCAAAAAAAATAAAAATAAAATTGAAAGTTAGAACTCCCAATTGAAGTAGTAGTAGTTGAAAACATAAGTTAAAACTTTGAAACACTTATTACAGAGTTTTTTTCTTAAAACTCCCTTAAACCAAAATAATATTAGTTAGAAACAACAAATAAGATAATATTGGTGAGTTTTTATTGGTGTAAGATCCAATTTGATTTTTATATATTCCTGATTTTATTTAACTTTTTAATTCATATTTCAAAACTAAAATAAATTTTTAACTTGTTTCTTCCAAAAATTTTACTCAATTATTAAATTTGATTTGTCATTATAGATATTTTTATACCAACACTAACAAAATGCATTAATATAGGCTCATCATATATTAACAGATAAGTAAAATATTGGTATAGATCAATGTTGTTTGAACTGGACTGGTCAATTGGACTAGGAATTGATCTAGAGATCGATCTGAAGAGTGACATTGAACCAGTTAAATCGGGAATCAGTATGAACTTATTGAACTAGTTAAAAGATTGGTCGAACTGGAGTTAAAAAAAATAATTTTAATTTTTTAATCATTTTTTAATCAGACCGATTGAACCGGTCGAATTGATTGAAATGGTGGTCTAATCGGTTCGATCATCAATCTGATTTAAGAAAACATTGATATAAACCTATTTATACTTACGAAATTAGATCTTTGATAAAAATATGCATTGGTATATGGCAATTTATTTATAACGTAATGATTTTCATTATGATTTAATATAATATATTTTCATATATTATTTAATTTAAATACAATATAAGTATTTTTATAAATTTAATGTTTAATTATAGTTTAACTCAAATATAATTTTAATTAATTAATTATTTATTTATTTTTCATATATATATATTTCAATTTAACATCCTTAATAGTGATTTTCGATTTTGATCTCACTAGTAGTATTGCGTTTAAATTTAAATATATACTATAAGGTTAAATTTAATTTCACTACTATAATAATTAATTTCATTACTACTATTATTTTTAGTCTTAGTGAAACCAACTTCATCGTTGCTCTTGATAGACCCACTCTTACAAAAATTGTTAATAAGCTATTGCCTAATGACAAAGCTCCTATAAGCATCAAGGTTCAAATCTAATAAAAAACTCATCCTCTTTAACATTGAAAAATGTAAACAAATTTAACCTCAAATTATAATTTATTGGCCAAGTGTTTATCTTCTCTAAAAATAATTTAGGTTAGTTTAACCTCGGAATAATTTGAGTTAATTTAATATCAAATTGTGGCTTATTAATCAAGTGTTTACTTTCTCCAAGATTAATTTAGATTTGGTTCACCTTTGTAAAAAAATATAAATTAATTGCAGGTGAAGCATTAGTAAACTAAAACTTTTTATCATAATTAATTTATTTTATCTATATTTATTGTTTCATTCTTATCTTACTTTGATAAACTCGTGTGTTATCAATGGATTCAATAATTAATTAGTTAATGAAAACAATATATAATAAGTATGTAATCCAATAATAAGCAAAATAAGTATCAAAGTACAGCAAATCATGGGAATTGGGGAAACTCCCATGTATACAAAGCAATATAAGTGCTGGACAAAAAAATAAGACTCTGGATTGGAATAGCCACCCATCACCTAGCGAAAGGGATTTTTAAGGACTAGAAGGAGAAGGTGGTGGAGAGAAGAATGGAATAGAGGGAATTGTAGTTGGGATTGTGGGAATCGAAGGCATGCTTGGTAGAGGGGGCAATGTGGGCAAAGCAGGCATGGTAGGAAGTGGAGGAAGCGCCCCAGGCCTTGGGAAAGATGGTATGGATGGCTGTGGGAGATTAGGAATAGATGGGAGTGGTGGGAGTGTGGTTGTAGGCAAGGTTGGCATCGGAGGCAGTTGCTGAAGGTGACGAGCTGCTAGGCCAACGTCAATGCTTGAAAACGACAAAGCCACGAAGAATGCCAAAGCAAAGCAATTGAAAGATGCCATTTCTGTTAAGCAGATGAAACAAAATCTTTTTATCTTAATAATTACTTTTGAGTGAGGAAGAGAAAGCATGGTGTAAGGGGTTTATATACGGTCTTGGAGCAGTGGGAATAGGCCACTGGAGTTGGTGACATTTGATCGTATATGGTTGAAAAAGGAGAAAGCTTGGTCAATATTAAAGGTATTTGGTAGGTCATCTTCTAATGGATTTTGGAGCTTAAAACTGGTGAAATGCAGTTGTTGTGGTTGGCATGGAAGCTACCTCATGTAATAAGTTAGCCTCTTAATTAAATTAATCACCTCTTAAGTTAGCTGATCAAATTAATCCTCCAGGTTACCAATGTTTCAGCCAATTGCCTGTTATGTAGCCCGACATAGATTGTTTACTTAACTATGTAAAATATTTTAAAAGGTGATTAGATGAATTAACTTGTTGGACATTAATTTAGATGACCTTTTAGTTGTGCATATTTATTTGGTTTTGGATTAGGTTAATTTAAATCAAGTTAATTAAGATTTTAAAATTTTCAAGTTATTTTTGGTTTGGGTCAATTTCAAGTTTGGTTTGCGTTAAGTCATTTTAGTAATAGGCTCAATTTTTTAATTAAGTCATTATAGGTCTGGATTGTTTTGAGTTATGGTCACTTCAATTTTGAGTTATTCTAAGTTACTTGTTCTATTTATTTCGAGCTCTAATCATTTTAAATTTAGGTTATTTAGAATTAAGTCATTTCAAATTTAGATTGTTTTGAATTCAAATAAATTGAAATTTAAGTTGAAGAAGTTAAAATTGTTAAGCTTTTATGGTGAAATCAGATAGGATCAAAGTCAAAATTGGCATGTTTACCTTCATGTTAAACTTACCATTGGTATTGGGTTGCCTACAAGCAATTTTTTTTTTTTTTTTGAAAGTTAGAACTCCCAATTGAAGTAGTAGTAGTTGAAAACACAAGTTAAAACTTTGAAACTATTATGAATATCTTATTAAGTGGATGTCCATCATGATCAAGATAAAGTTTTGATGTACTTTAAATTCTAATAGTTATTAGTAAGCCATAAAAGTAACATGTTTTTAATCCCATTCTTGATGCGTTTTTGGATGATTTATTATGTAAATTAGTGAATTCGATGTTCTTAATCCTTTAAATTCATGTTTCTATACTTAGGTGAGCATAGGGGAGCGAAAAGAGCGAAAAACAAGCCAAAATCGAGCAAAAAGAGTTGTTTTCAGCATCCACACGGCCTGAGCATTTCCACACGGGCTGGCCACACGCCCGTGTGAGCCACACGCATGTGCCAGCCCGTGTCGATTTCGCAACTTGCTTCCCTAACACGCGAAAAAACCCAATTTTTAGGCTTTCTGAGCATTCTAAAGTCTATAAATAACAATTAGAAGAAGACCTAAGGGAGCACGCAGAGAAGATTGAAGAAATTACTCGAAGAACACCATCGGAGCCAACTCAGAAGCTTATCTCCTTCAAGATTGAAGATATCCTTTCAACTTCTTTCGAAGTTTATTTTAATTTCTTTATGTCTTGTAGTTTTCTGACTTTGAGATGTTTTCTTTTCAGATTATGAACTAAATTCCCTAGACACCTAGGGAAGATGAAACCTATGATGAATCTTATTATTTGATTTATGAATTACATGATAAATACTTGATTCTTGTTCTCAATTATGTATGCTTATTTCGTGTTTTAATATTTTAGGGATATTAATTCATGTTTAATGTTCTTATTTTAGTGGAGCAAAAGTCCCTGTTTAAGAGTAAATCTAGCATAATTGAGTGGAGTTGCATGCAATCCTAGAAATAGGACGACATAAATCTACCAGATTAGAGTCAAATCTAATAGGGGAATCCATAGATCGAGTTAATGCGACAATAGGGGTTTTAATTAGAAAGAGATTTCAATTAATCAACCTAGAGTCAGTTGTTCTTACTCTCGAAAGAAATATTAACATAATTTAGGGATTTTTACGGATCAAGACACAAGTGAATAAATTGTTTAATTCAGATTCAAAATAATAGGTGAAGCCTAGGTGGATTCTCTCCTGGGTATTGTCTTTCTCATTGGTTGTCTCCAGTTATTTTTCCCAATTCATTCTCTGTTGCGTTCGTAGTTAAATTAGATTAGTTAAATTAGATTAAAAACAATCACTTCAATTTATTAGCTAAATAATAGAAAAAGGGTAATTACTAGTACTTTTAGTCCTCGTGGATACGATATTCCCTACTCACCATAGCTATACTATTGTTCGATAGGTGCGCTTGCCTTTTTCGTAATTATAGTTAGTTTAGTGATCATCAAGTTTTGGCGCCATTGCTGGGGACTAAAATATTAGTGATCGCTGTGAATCAGAGCTTTAAAATTTATAAAAAGAATGATCGAACCTGGAAACTAACTCTGACAACGATTGAGGCAAGTGCACCTATCGAACAGTAGTATAGCTTAGGCAAGACCGGATTATCGAACCCAAAGGAACTAAAAGTACTAATACTAACTTTTTTTTTATTATTTAGCCTAAAATAAGTGAAGTTGTTTATTAATATAAATTAATTAACTACTAAACTAAAGACTCTAAGACAAAGAAGAATGAATTTGGAAAATAACTTGGGAAAAACTCAGTTGATTTAGGAGATACCCTAGGAAGAATCCACCTAGACTTCACTTGTTATCTAACACTGAACCATACGATTTATTCACTTAGTTTGATCCGTAAGACTCCCTAACGTATATTAAACCCTCTCTCGAGGCGAATAACGTCTAACCCTAGGTTAATTAGTGGAACTCTCGTTCTCTTATAATAACCCCCTAGAATAGCAGTAAATTGATCTATGGATTCCCATATTAGGTTTCACCCTAATCTGGCAAAATCTCGTCACCCTATCTCTAGGCGTGCGATCAACTCCGCTTAATTATGTTGGATCTACTCTTAGGCAGGGTCTATTCCTCCTCCACCTAAGCACATTAAATTTGGATTAAGCTCACATAATTAAGAGCAAACTAAGTATTTATCATATAATTCAGAAAACAATAACAAGATTCATCATAGGTTTCATCCCCTTCAGGTATCCGAAGGTTTAGTTCATAATAATAAAGGAAAACATTTCAAGAGAAAAGATAAAACAAAACATAAGAAATCCCTAAAACCCCCTGAAGGAATTGAAGAGGAGATCCTCCGTCTTGAGTAGAATTCCGGCTTCTCGAGATGAATCAAGTGGCTATCCCTGAGTGAATCCCCACAAATCTGCCTTCTCTGGCCTAGCACGATGCCCCTAGACGATGGCTTTGGGCTCCTCCTTTCAGGTCATACTTAAGGTGTATTTATAGGCTTTTGAAATACGTTTCTTTCTCCCTAAGTATCCTTTCCCGAATGAAATTGCTCTTTTCCACGGCAGAGGCACGGCCATGGCACACGCCCGTGTAAATCGTGGTCAAGTGAGTTGGGGTTAGACCGTGTTCTAGATGATTGACTTGGCACGGCCGTGTGGGTCCAAGTCCAGGCCGTGTCCATTTCCTCATTGGTCTGTTTTGGTCCGTTTTGAGCGGGTTTCTCGTTCTTTTTATCCTTGGGTGCTTTCCTGAGTATAAGACATGAAAAGAAAGGATTAAGAGCACCTTTTTACATAAATCAAGGGATAATTCATCCAAAAGCATACTAAATGTGGGCCTAAAATATGTTACTATTTCGGTTTATCAAATACCCTCACACTTAAGCTTTTGCTTGTCCTCAAGCAAAATTATCAACTTACAATTAAAACGAACTTCCCTCAATTCATAATAGTCATTAATAGTGTCTCATCATAATTCAGAGATAATTTATACATGGATAATTCAATTTAAAGTGTCCTAAAAATTCAAACAGTATAAGTCATAGATTTTGTAGCTCGAAAACATAGGCGTCTCCCCTTATCTAGATAATTACCTTTAATTTGAAATCGACAAGGATTGACATCCTCACAAAAGATTCACTCAAATCACTCAAAGTGTTTAAGGTTCAGAATTTAGGCACTCAAAAGTCAAACATGAAGAGTTAATCCCATAAGCTTGCATGAAAATCAAATCTCCACCACTAAAATATGAGATGAAACACAAATCAAAAGGTCTTTAACAGGGTTGTAACGAGGCTAGGGTTAAGGTGTGGAATAAGGCTAAATTAGAGGGTTAGAATCGAGATTGAATTGAAAAATTACCTAACTAAGAACTAATGAACTAATAATAATAATTACATCAATTGAAAACTAAAAAATACTAATAATACGAGCTTCTTTTTTCGATATTTGGATTTTAAATGTATAAGCTTGTTTAATCACATAACTAATAATGAATGTACTTCGTTTTTTTTTCAGGAACAATCATAACAAAAGATAAATTACTAAAATAAAAACATAGTTAGGCTATTAATCAAATCAAATCCCGATATAAGGGTAGTCAAAAGGAATGGTGATAACAAAAATAAAGGGGTTCTGGGTTAATATTAGCGGTTATGTCAATAAATAGGGTTGTTAGGATTAAAAGGGGTTCACTAGGGGTTAATTATGAAGGTAGGCTTTTTATGGAGTAAGTGGGTTAAATCCTAGGTGCCTTTATCATCTCTGTGTATCAAATCAAAAAATTGTGGTCTCGACATGTATAATCGATGCAAGTTCTAGAATAACAAATCAATGTTGACATACTCATAATCAATAAAGTGAGCAAGAAAAAGGATGTATGCTCTATAAGGCTCAAAATCTCACAAAAATTATGGGTATTTTGACGTCAACCTCGTAAATTTCAAACTTCAAAGTAATATTTAAACTCAGTTCGACAACCTAGAAAATTTTTAATTTCTGAAAAATAGACTTATCATGCTTGATTCTCTAGTATTCTTCAAATTTAATTATCAATGCACAATTATCAATGACTTAATCTAAAACATATCAATAAAAATCATAAATCATGGAAATTTCATCCTAATTAGTAATATGAGAAATTTACTTAAAAACAAGACTAAATTCAGGATTTTGAGAACAATGCAAAAAGTTTGGTACCTAATTTCAAAAATTTGAGAATAATGAAAAAAATTAGGCACCTTTTTAGGTTGTTCACCCCCCACACTTAAGATGTACATTGCCCTCAATGTACAAAGTTAGATAATAACACTGTAATAAAATCATCAGATATGGGGATAAGTGAAAACTTCCTGAATTTTTGGATGATTCCTTGAGAGGAGATTGTGCCTTTGGTGGTGGTGATGGGCCGTTTGGATGACGAACCTGCGCTAGATGAAGAAATTGGGAGGCTCGTGGAGAATTAACCAGGACATCTAGAGTAATATTAAAACTATACTAATAATGTAATTAAAGACAAGAAAGATAAAGAGAAAGAAACTAGACATTGAATTAAACTAATGCTAAAAGATAAAAGGGCTTGGGAATCCTTATTGGTAGATGGTTCGCGAGGTGAGTGTGACCTCTAAGGTTGCAGAGGTGCTGGTGGTAGCGGAAGTGGCGTGATTCCCAAGCAGCCTTTAGGACCTAAAATTAAGAAACTAAGATAAAATAAGCTAAGTTAAGCATAAGATTGTTAAAGGGAAGGAAATTGAAGCAAAAGAGAAAAATGAAATAAAAACTAGATAGCCTCAAATATCCTTGGCTTGTTGTTTGTATGAAGCTGCCGGCATGAACTCATGTGAATCGGTCTCCTTTGAGGAGACTATGATTGGCCTTTTATGCTTCTTTTCCATGGATATGATGTTGTTGTAGCTCAAGAGTCTAAGGATTTATTAGGAAAAGGAAAAAGAAATGGGGAGAACAGAAGGAAAGAAAGAGAAGATGGAAGAAGGTGGGGCGAAGGGGAAGGGCTGTGGGGTTTAAATAAAATTTTGTATCTGAGGCTCTCCCACGCTCGTGGATGGAGGGTGTGTCGATTCACACGGCTGCCTCGCACAGCCGTGTCGCAAGGTGTGTTGATTCTCTATATTTGTTTTCGAGTCGACCACGGTTGGAAGACACAGGCAGGTTCTGCCCGTGGTGGCAAGTCAGTAGCTTCGCATGGTCGTAAGGCACGGGCGTGTTCTTTTGTCAGTGCCCGTGGTGTAGTGGTTGGATCCATGACGTCGAAAAGTGGTTAGAACTGATTTGCACGGCCTCTGCTATGTCAGTACGGGGATTCTTATGGTCCACACGGCCACGGCCACGGTCGTGTGCAAGGCCGTGTGTCCTGAACTTCTGCACCCCTTGTTAGTTTATAATTAAGTGTTCAGAAAGAAAAGAAGAAAAGAAAAATAAATTTAAAGCAAAATGTGAGAATATATTATGTTAGTGCTCGGGTTGCCTCCCGAGAAGTGCTCATTTATAGTCTTAAGCTAGACTCTCCTCTCGTTCACTTTGTCAGGGTGGTTTGAGGAGTTGGAAGTCCTTCCTCATGCTATCATTTGCGTCTTCGTGAAAAAATTTAAGTCGAGATGTGTTTATAGTAAAAGTGCCAAAAATAGGATTACTTACCTCGACTGTTCCGTGTGGGAAAACACTGGTTACCCTAAAAGATATTTCTTTGTTTGTGCTAGGGTTCGAAGGAGATATTTGAGGATCTGCCTGATCTAACAGTACCTGGTCCCCTATTTTGAAGTGGTTTGTTGTTCCTATTATCTCTTTTGGGGGCTCCTTCGGTTTTATCTTGTGTGGTTCCGGTTCTTTGTCGTGTATCCCTAATTTCTCCTTAAAGTGTGTCTTCCACTCGTCTAGATCATCGAACTGAATCTCTCGATCTTCATGAGTGATTTCTTTGTTGGCATGGGGTTTAGGATCGGGTTCAGTTGTATTCTTTGGTGGTGCTTCCTGAAAATAAGGGTTACCCGAATAGTTATCAGTAGAATTTACGTTCTCACCTTGATTGCTCGATGTTCTAGCCGAATCGAGAGCCTTGATGGTGACTGTCTCATTACCTACGCAAAGTATGAGTTTTCTGGATCAACATCAATTTTAGTCCCGATGAGTTGCTAAAAGGGTCTTCCTAAAATTAGGGGATCGAATTATCCTCATCCATGTCTAAGACAACAAAATCTCTTGGGAAAACGAATCATCAATTTTTACAAGAACATCTTCGATAATACCCTAGGAATTCTAACAGCTTTTATCACCTAATTGAATGCTCATCCTAGTTTGTTTGGGTTTCCTAGACCTAATTGTTTAAACAATTTGTAAGGCATGACATTTATGCTTGCCCCTAAATTAACTAACGCATTATCAACAGTTAGTCTACCAATTAAACATGGAATTGTAAAACTCCCTGGATCTTTTAGCTTTTGTGGTAGTCTATTTTGGAGAATTGCTGAACACTTTGCGTTAAGTTCCACATGTGACGACTCGTCTAACTTCCGTTTGTTTGTCAGAAGCTCTTTTAAAAATTTCCTAGAATCTGGCATCTGCGAAAGAGCTTCAAGTAATGGTAAGTTAATATGTAATTTCTTTAAAATTTTAAGAAACTTACCGAACTGTTCTTCTGTGTCGTCTCTTCTTAATGCCTCAGGGTAAGGTACGTGAGGTTGGTACTCCTTGATTACCGGTTTTGGCTTGTCTTGTGTTACCTCAACTTTACCTTTTTCTACCTTGTTTCCTTGTGTTGGATTGGGTTCGTCTACTTCTTCGCTTTCTTGAGCTGTTATGGCATGGATTTACTCATTTGGATTAATTTCAGTATTACTCGGTAGACGCCCTTGCGGTCGTTCGAATAATAGCTTTGCAATTTCTCCGACTGACTGGGTAATTTCCCCGATTGCCTTTGTAAGTCCTCCAACTTGGTTCTCGATCGTTTTGATCGATGTTTATTGGGTGTCGAGTGTTACCTCAGTTTTTTGGAGACGGGCTTCTGTGGATGCTATGAATTTGTTCAACGTCTCTTCAAGATTCAGCTTCCTTTCCTGTGGATAGGGCTGATTTTGGAAATTTTGAGGAGGTTGTTGTCTTTGATTTCCTTGATTTCCTTGTCCTCCTCAAGAAAAATTTGGGTGGTTCCTCCAACCTGGATTATAATTATTACTATATGGGTTATTATTAGATCTGAAATTGTTACCTATATAGTTCATCTATTCGCTCTCTGTGCCCGGTTGGTAGGGTGGGTACTCAGGATTCGCCACAGTTCCAATTGTGCCACACTGCATGACTGGATGTACCTGCGAAGAACACAAACTATCAATCTTTTTACTCATCAACTCTACCTGATTTGATAGCATGGTTACTGCGTCGAGGTTGTAAACTCCGACTGTTTTTGTTGGCCTTGTTCTTGTAACTTGCCACTGATAGTTATTCAGTGACATCTCTTCTATAAATTCATAGGTCGCCAGAGTTCTATTATTCGGGGTTCCACCGGCGTAGAAGTCGATTAGTTGCCTCGTTGAGGGGTTTACACCGTTATAGAAAGTCTGGACTTGAAGCCACAAGGGTAAACCATGGTGCGGACACCTTCTCAAGAGATCCTTATATCTCTCCCATGCATCGTATAATGTCTCTAAATCCATCTGCACAAAAGAAGAGATATCATTACGTAATTTGGCCGTTTTGGCTGGTGGGAAATATTTTAATAAAACTTTTTCGGTCATTTGTTCCCATGTAGTGATTGACCCTCGTGGTAACGAGTTTAACCACTGTTTAGCTTTATTCTTTAATGAAAAGGAAATAACCGAAGTTGTATGGCATCATCAGAAACGTCATTTATTTTGAAGGTATCACGTAACTCTAAAAAATTAGCTATATGAGCGTTTGGATCTTCGTCCCCGCAAACCATCAAATTGAACAAATCTGTTGAATCATTTGTATAGTGTTAGGCTTTAATTCAAAATTATTAGCAGCTACAAAGAGCCCAACAATACTAGATTCGCTCTCTGTTAAATGAGGTTTAACATAATCAAACATAGTACGAGGAGCATTATTTTCTCCACATCTTGTGGTGGAAGATTATTTTCGCCCATCCCTTCATGGGATTGGATCTGTCTTCTCGCTCTCCTTCTTGGTAATTTAGGGCTCGCCTAATTTCTCTGCGATTTCTTCGAGCGGTAGCTTCAATATCACTGTCAGATTCTAAAGGTCCTCTCGGGTTCCTTCTAGTCATAAACTAGAGGTACTGCGAGAGAAAAGAAAGAAAGTTTAGCAAATTTAAAATTAAAACTAAAAATAAAAATAAATTACGAAAAATAAAAATAATGGCTAAAGTAATAAAAATAGAGTTTTCTTAATATTTTAGTTCCAAAACATGCGCGCCAAAACTTGATCATTGTGAATCGAGCTTTAAAATTTATAAAAGAATGATCGAACACGAAACTAACTCGACAACGATTGAGGCAAGTGCACCTATCGAACAATAGTATAGCTTAGGCAAGACCGAATTATCGAACCCAAAGGAACTAAAAGTACTAATACTAACTTTCTTTTTATTATTTAGCCTAAAATAAGTGAAGTTGTTTATTAATCTAAATTAATTAACTACTAAACTAATGACTCTAAGACAAAGAAGAATGAATTTGGAAAATAACTTGGGAAAAACTCAGTTGATTTAGGAGATACCCTAGGAAGAATCCACCTAGACTTCACTTGTTATCTAACACTGAACCATACGATTTATTCACTTAGTTTGATCCGTAAGACTCCCTAACGTATATTAAACCCTCTCTCGAGGCGAATAACATCTAACCCTAGGTTAATTAGTGGAACTCTCGTTCTATTATAATAACCCCTAGAATAGCATGAAATCGATCTATGGATTCCCATATTAGGTTTCACCCTAATCCGCAAAATCTCGTCACCCTATCTCTAGGCGTGCGATCAACTCCGCTTAATTATGTTGGATCTACTCTTAGGCGTGGTCTATTCCTCCTCCACCTAAGCACATTAAATTTGGATTAAGCTCACATAATTAAGAACAAACTAAGTATTTATCATATAATTCAGAAAACAATAACAAGATTCATCATGGGTTTCATCCCCTTCGGGTATCCGAAGGTTTAGTTCATAATAATAAAGGAAAACATCTCAAGAGAAAAGATAAAACAAAACATAAGAAATCCCTAAAACCCCCTGAAGGAATTGAAGAGGAGATCCTCCGTCTTGAGTAGAATTCCGGCCTCTCGAGATGAATCAACTGGCTATCCCTGAGTGAATCCCCACAAATCTGCCTTCTCTGGCCTAGCACGACGCCCCTAGACGATGGCTTTGGGCTCCTCCTTTCAGGTCATACTTAGGGTTTATTTATAGGCTTTTGAAATACGTTTCTTTCTCCCTAAGTATCCTTTCTCGAATGAAATTGCTCTTTTCCACGGCAGAGGCACAGCCATGGCACACGCCCGTGTAAATCATGGTCAAGTCATGTTCGGATTTCTTTAATGAGACACGGCCGTGTGAGTCGGGGTTAGATCGTGTTGTAGATGATTGACTTGGCACGGCCGTGTGGGTCCAAGTCCAGGCCGTGTCGATTTCCTCATTGGTCCATTTTGAGCCCGTTTCTCGTTCTTTTTATCCTTGGGTGCTTTCCTGAGTATAAGACATGAAAAGAAAGGATTAAGAGCACCTTTTTACATAAATCAAGGGATAATTCATCCAAAAGCATACTAAATGTGGGCCTAAAATATGTTACTATTTCGGTTTATCAATTAGGAACACTTGATTTTTATTAATTTAGCCATTTATTTTTATTGCGTTTTATTTTTGTTTTTTAGTTTAATTTTTGTTTTCTAATTTTTCTTTTATTTGCTTCTGGCAGGTTCCTTTAGTTTATGACTAGAAAAAACTCGTCGGGACCATTAGTATTTGATAGTGAGATTGAAAGTACAGCTCGCAGAAATCGTAGAGAAGTAAGGCAGGTCGACAGAATATAGTGGAAGGGTAAGAGGACGTTATTATTGTTACTGAGGAGATGCCTGATAATCAGAATAATCAGCTACCTCCTGTGGTTGTTGCGAATCCTGCATATCTGAATCTTGCTCCTCTTACTATGTACGATTACACCAAGACCACTCTAACTGGGGCTGAATCGAGTATTGTTAGACCCACCTTGCTGCGAATAATTTCGAACTGAAGCTGAACACCATTCAGATGATTCAACAATTTGTTTAGTTCGATAGTTTGCAAGACAAAAATCCAAATAATCATTTGGCTAATTTTCTGGAAGTCTGCGACACTTTCAAGATAAATGGTGTTTCTGACGATGCCATTCGCCTACGGTTGTTTCCCTTCTCGTTGAGGAATAAAGCTAAACAGTGGTTGAACTCCCTACCACGAGGTTCGTTCAACACATGGGACCAAATGACCGAAAAATTCTTACTGAAGTACTTTCCACCGGCTAAGACAGCTAAGCTGAGGAATGATATCTCTTCCTTCGTATAGATTGACTTAGAGACTTTATATGATGAATGAGAGAGGTATAAGGATTTATTGAGAAAATGCCCTCACCATGGGTTACCTTTATGGCTAAAGGTTCAAACCTTCTACAACGGTTTGAATCCCTTAACTAGGCAGTTAATCGATGCAGCAGCCGATGGTACCTTGAACAATAAGACACCTGAAGCGGCTTATGAGTTTATAGAAGAGATGTCACTGAATAATTATCAGTGGCAAGTCATGAGGACGAAACCTGATAGAGCAGCCAGTGTTTTCAATCTAGATGCAGTGTAACATCCCAAAAATTAGGGGTTGTGGTTTTTGCTTAAATTCATGTTGTGCTTAGTTGGCTAGCTATTTGGGTGTGTTTGGGGGTTCTAAAGAGGCCTGGGGTCGAGTTTGAGCCCTGGAAAATTTTTGGTTTTTGGGCCCTTTAGTGGAGAGGGCTGGTTGAGGTTGGACTTAAGTATATTGAGTGTGTTTTGATAACACAAGTTGGCCATGTCGCAAGGTGGCTAGTGGCGTGGATTATGTTACAAGGGGGCTTGGGTTCGAAACCCCTTGCATGCAAAATGTGATTATTTTTGCTCAGGAGAAGACAAGAGGTTGTGTTGGAATCAAATACTGATGGAGAAGTATTTGAATTAGTCAAGGTTGTTGGGTGAGTTTGAATGGGAGATGGAGAGTAAATTAAGGAGGGATTTTATTATTCTTTCTCCTCTCCCTGCTTAGCATAAGCCGAAGAACTTCTTCTTTGGTGTAGGCCGAACCTATTAGAGTTTAAGCATACCCTCCTCACCGTTCATTCAGCCTTCGAATCTCGGGAAGTGGTCGGTAAGTTGTGGTTATGGCCGAATGTGTGGGGCGGTTTTCTCTCTTTAGCGTTTTGTGTTCTTCAGGGTCGAAAGGATATTTTTCTGTCTAGTTGCCTTGTTCTAACGGGTTCTTTTTTGTTAGGGACTTGTTGCCTTAATCAGGGGAGGTAGGCCGAACTCCCTCCCACTGCAAGGAGTCTTCATTCTCTGGTAAGTAATAATAGTGGGTAAGGTATTTCGATATTTTGGGATTACCAAGGATGGAGACTAATTATTGTTTTATTCTTTATTTTAGGGGTCACGGATAGCGTCTTGATCCGCAAATCATCACATGTGTGTAATATCACACCTCTATATAAACTGCTATTGCTGTGAACTATGAATCGGCTAAAAGTCGAAATGCCGAAAAGCCAGAATACCGGTAATTGAGATTACTCGAACATGCGATCGCTCGTGGTGATAAAACGAGCCACTAGTTATGGCGATAGACTGTTGGGAGTGCCACAAACACTCTCATAGAACTGAGGCCATAACGGGCCTTGCTGGGTCGAAGCGGCCTAAATGGGCCCAACGGGTTAACAGGCCCATACGAGCGAGAACGATGAAAATTGATAGTTAATTGATACGGCTGCGAAGTCTACAAAATTAAGACCGAAAACGAACTGAGTGGGCCACACAAGCGTGTGGGCCCGTATGTGTCGAAATTGGGTTTTAGGCCCAATAGTACTGTAATAACCGGTAATGGAAACCGTGTCGCTCAAGGTGATGGTAGGCCTTCGAAAAGGCCGTTGTAGGGGTAAAATTACTGAAATACCCTTGATGGGTAGATTACTGAAATACCCTTGATGAGCAAGTTACTGAAATACCCTTGATGGGCAAATTACTAAAATACCATTGATGGGTAAATGACCATTTTACCCTTAGTGGTAGGATCATCGATGTATGAGTAGTAACTGTATGATTGATGTCTTTAATGATGCACTGCTTACATGATTTAATTGTGACATGACATACTGCATGGGTTGGGTTATGGACTTGGAGGAACCACTGTACTGGTGGCTCTACCACATTATACCGATTTAGTGGCTTTTTCCACATTATACTGATTTAGTGGCTCAGCCACGTATACTGTTATTAGCAGCTAGTCTGCATTATTGGTGTGCTGGTTGGGTGGGTTGACTTGGTCCCCATAGGTGTGTTGGTTGGTACGGGTGGTGTGTTGGATGGACTGGGATGGGCACATTTTTATTTTGCATATCATAGGGCTTCGGCCCAGACTATCACTGAACAGGGCTCCGGCCCAGACTGATATTGTATGGGTTTGGGCCTAAATTGTGGGTGTAATAGGGGATTACACACTGAGTTCTCGTAACTCACCCTTTATCCTTAATCATGCGTAATCCCAGGTCTTAGAGGATTTGGGGTGCGAGGACTCGGAGGTGGCCACACGCGTCCTGTATGTTCAAGGGGGGTTAATTTAGTCATTTTACTTTAGTTTACTTTAATTTAATTTTGGGTTTAATATTTTCTGTAATAAGGCCATTGGATTTGCTTTAACTTTTATTTGGGATTCCTTTAATTACTGCAAGTTTATTTAACACGGGTTTTTAAAACAATAACAATTGTTTTTTAAAATATCACGTTTTCGCAACTATTTAAAACAAATTTCTAAAATAGACGCGGTTTTTAAGAAGCAAGATAATACATGCATTTCTGAAAGGGTATTAATTCGAGTAAACTTCTTTTGTTAACAAGCAACGAAAAAATAAGATTTTGGGCGTTTAAAGTTTTGATTTGAAAATAAGTTTCCAACGATCACAAGGTTTCCAAACAACACCTGATGTGGCACACTAGATCCGGTCATAACGTCTAGGCCGGGTCTGGGGTGTTACATTTAGTGGTATCAGAGCCAGGCTGCAAAACTCGGCTGTGGAATAGATTTTGAAATTTTTCAAATCTATTTAAATTCTGGTTTAGGAAAGTAGTGATATCACTGAACGTGTGGCACACTGAGTCTCCGGCACCAAATTCGTAAGTCCCCTTACTCTATACTTTGTTATAAGCTGATATGACTGTACTACAGAAATACTAGGGATAGTAGTAGTATACTGAAACTTCTTAGTTGTAGAAACTGAGACTATAGGAGACTAAAAATGTAGTAAGTGCGATCTGCGAGAACAACCCTAATTACTGCTTTTCATAAGATATTTGTTAATAATTACATGAATTATAAGCTGATTCATAAAACTTTTTAATCAAAAAATACGCTACATCGATATGAGCGCAAGAGGTCACGGACGAGGTACACATGGCCGTGGTAAAGGCCGAGGTGCTAGGGCTAGGTCCTCAGCATCAGGACATATGCGTGAAAGAGAAGCGTCGGCATCACCAGTGACTAAAATGGGATGACCAAGCTGGAGGGGATGATGCCCTATCCCAAGCGATGCTACGAGTTCTGGAAAGGGTTGCTGGAGCAAGTACTAGGTCAGTAGCCTGAGGATCAATTTCTGAGCGACTTCGATCTAACGGGCGGAAATCTTCAAGGGCATCTCTGGTGTAGCCCCGAATGTAGCAGAATACTGGTTGGAGGCAGTAGAGCGAATAATGGATGACCTTGACTGTACGGTAGAGCAAAAGTTGAAAGGAGTAGTGTCTTTACTGCGAGATGAGGCGTACCAATGGTGGCTTACCGTGAGGGAAGGCACGTAGGCCGACTGTGTGACTTGCGACTTCTTTAAGGCTTCCTTCCAAGGAAAGTATGTCGGGGCAAGCTATGTGGACGCCCAGAGAAATGAATTTTTGAATCTGGTCCAGGGGAATAAGTCCGTAGCGGAATATGAGGTAGAGTTCCTGCGTTTGAGCCGATACGCTCGGGGCATAGTTGCGACGAAATATGAGCGCTGTGTGCGATTTGAGGATGGTCTCCGAGATGAGTTGCGGGTATTGATAGCCCCGCAGAGGGAAATAGATTTTGTTGCCCTGGTTGAGAAGGCTAAGATTGTCGAGGATGTGAAACGCTCAGAGTGTCAGAACTGTGAGCAGGATAGGGGCAGAAGTAAAAGGAATTTTAGGCCTTCGAGTTCTTCCGGTGGGCCTAAGAAGAGGCCTAGGTTTGATGGGCCAGCCCGAGTTGGGGTTCCTAGTGTTGCAGTCAGGCTGTAGCCTTGCGCTGAATGTGGGAGAACTCATTTGGGAGAATGCTGGAAAAGAATTGGGGCGTGTTTCATATGTGGCTCCAGGGATCATCAGGTTAGAGACTGTACTCAGAGGCCCGCTCAGATGCAAGCTGTGGGTCAGGGTTAAGTGCAGCCAGGAAGAGGTGGTCAGCAGCCACCAAGAGGCTGTGGTCCAGCCAGAGGGGGAAATAGGTTTGGACGAGGTCGTGGAGCACCGGGCAGAGGTGTTGGTAATACAGAGGCGAGACAGCCAGGGTTGGTATATGCTGCTCGGCGTCGAGAGGATGGCGACGCACCTGACGTCATAACTGGTACGTTCCTCATTCATAATGTACCATGTGTTGCTTTAATTGATATTGGGTCGACGCACTCGTATGTTGCATGTACTGTGTCTGGAACTTTGGGTATACAATTTGAACTTGCTGATAAAGAGATGTCGGTGATTAGTCCTTTAGGACAGTCTGTTGTAGTGAACAAGATGTTTAGGGATGTGCCTCTAGAGGTTCAAGGGGTTATCTTTCCGGTGGATTTGATGGAACTACCGTTTGGCGAGTTTGATCTCATTCTGGGCATGGATTGGTTAGTGAAACACCATGCAAATTTGGACTGCGCTACTAAACGTATGGTACTGAAGTCTTCAGAGAATGAGGAGGTGGTTGTGATAGGGGAGCGAAGGGATTACTTATCCGACGTGATCTCAGCATTAAGGGCTGAGAAGCTGGTTCGCAAAGGTTGCGAGGCGTTCCTAGCGTATGTTAGCGCATCTGATGTTAAAGGGTTGTCTGTTGGGGATGTTAGGACGGTAAAAGAGTTTCAGGACGTATTCCCTGAAGAGCTTTCTGGGTTGCCACCAAACTGTGAGGTAGAATTCAACATCGAGCTCCTACCAGGAACGGCTCCGGTGTCCATCGCCCCTTTCAGGATGGCACCGAAGGAGCTAGTAGAATTAAAGGCTCAGATCTAAGAGCTTCTGGATCGAGGATTCATCCGACCGAGTATGTCTCCGTGGGGAGCACCGGTACTGTTTGTGAAGAAGAAGGATGGGTCTATGTGCATGTGTATTGACTACCGTCAGTTAAACAAGCTAACGATTAAGAACAAGTATCCACTACCAAGGATAGACGGCTTGTTTGATCAGCTGCGAGGAGCTTCAGTGTTCTCTAAAATATATCTAAGATCGGGGTATCATCAGTTAAGAGTCAAGGAGGCAGATATATATAAGATTGCATTCCGAACTCGTTATGGACATTACGAGTTTCTGGTCATGCCGTTTGGGCTAACAAATGCACCAGCTGCTTTCATGGATATGATGAACCGGGTCTTCTAACCCTACTTGGACCGGTTCATGGTGGTGTTTATAGATGATATTCTGGTGTATTCAAGAACTGAGGAGGAGCATGATTCACATCTCCGGATTGTTCTGCAAATATTGAGAGAAAAGCAACTTTATGCCAAATTCAGCAAGTGTGAGTTCTGGTTGCGGGAGGTAACATTTTTGGGACATGTCGTATCTGCTGCGGAAATTAGGGTTGATCCTCGGAAAGTTAAGGCGGTATTGGATTAGAAGCCACCGAGGTCGGTATCTGAGATTCGAAGTTTTCTGGGTCTAGCTGGGTATTATAGAAGATTTGTTGAGGGGGTTTCACTGATTGCCGCGCCCCTAACTAGGTTATTGCGTAAAGGAGTACCGTTTGTCTCGGCGGACAAATAGCAGAAGAGTTTTGAAAATTGAAGAAGATTCTGATTGAAGCCCCGGTATTAATTCAGCCTGAGACTGGAAAGGAATTCATTGTCTACTGTGATGCGTCGCACACGGGACTGAGGTGTGTGCTGATGCAAGAGGGTAAGGTGGTGGCCTATGCGTCCCGTCAGCTTAGGCCGCACGAGGTGAACTATTCGACTCATGACTTGGAATTAGCTGCGGTGGTGTTCTCATTAAAGATATGGAGACATTATTTATACGGGGAAAAGTCGATCATATACACCGACCATAAGAGTCTTAAGTACCTCCTTACTCAGAAGGAGTTAAATCTTAGGCAACGAAGATGGATAGAGTTGCTTAAGGATTATGACTGCTCGATCGAGTACCACCCGGAAAAAGCTAACATGGTAGCAGATGCACTGCGCCGTAAGATTGTGTCAGACCTAAGAGTAATGTTTGCTCATCTCAGCCTATTTGAGGATGGTAGTTTGCTAGCAGAACTTCGGGTGAAACCAACTTGGATTGGTCAGATTAAAGAGAAACAGATGTTGGATGAGTCGTTGGTTTCTCGGTTCCAACAGGTGAAGGAGGGAGATACTGTAGATTTTGGGCTGAGTGGTGAGGGGGTATTATGTTTCCGTGGAAGAGTTTGTGTACCGAGGGACTCTGAGTTAAGATAATCGATTCTGAGGGAGGCACATAGCAGCCCATACGCTATGCACCCCAGTGGGAACAAGTTATACCGAGATCTACGTGAACTGTACTGGTGGCCAGGGCTTAAGCGTGAGGTTACCGACTTCGTAAGTAAGTGTTTGACATGCCAGCAAGTGAAGGCTGAGCATCAACTGCCTTCGGGACTGCTGCAACCTGTTAAGATTCCACTCTGGAAGTGGGAGAGGGTAACCATGGATTTTGTTAGTGGGCTACCCTTGACGCCTACTAAGAAAGATTCAGTATGGGTTATTGTTGATCGACTAACTAAATCCGCTCACTTCATACCGGTTCGCACGGATTACTCATTGCGGAAGTTAGCCAAGTTATATGTGGCGGAGATTATAAGGTTGCATGGGGTACCAGTGTCTATCATCTCGAACAGGGACCCTAGATTCACATCTCGGTTCTAGAGAGTGTTACATGAAGCTCTGGGTACAAGGTTAAATTTCAGCACAGCTTTTCATCTGCAGACTGATGGTCAGTCAGAGAGGGAAATACAGATTCTGGAAGACATGTTAAGAAGCTGTGTGATAGATTTCAAAGGTAGTTGGGAAGACTATTTACCGTTATGCGAAATTAAGCACAACAACAGCTACCAATCCAGTATTCAGATGGCACCATATGAGGCATTATATGGCCGTAGGTGTCGTACCCCTATTTGTTGGACAGAATTAGGTAAGCGGCGACAGTTGGGTCCAGAGCTAGTTTCTGAAACTGAGGAGAAAGTGAAGTTGATACGGGGTTGGTTAAATGAAGTATCTGACAGGCAGAAGTCGTATGCTGACTTAAAGCGTAAAGAGATAGAGTTTTCTGTGGGGGATTATGTCTTCTTGAAGGTGTCACCTTGGAAGAAGATTCTGAGATTTGGGCGGAAGGGCAAGCTGAGCCCTAGATTTATCGGACCTTACCGAATAGTAAAGCGTATAGGACCGGTCGCTTACCAGCTGGAATTGCCTCCTGAGTTAAATCGAATACATGATGTATTCCATGTTTCTATGCTGAGGCACTACCGTTCTGATCCTTCTCATGTAGTATCAGTGGAGGAGATCGAAGTAAGACCTGACCTGACATTTGAAGAAGAACCGGTGCAGATTTTGGATCGTGATGTTAAGGTGGTGAGAAAGAAATCTGTTCCGTTAGTCAAGGTACTATGGAGAAATCAAGGTTCAGAGGAAGCCATATGGGAGCCTGAGGAGGCAATGCGACATCAATACCCTCATCTTTTCTGATCAGGTAAATTTCGAGGCCGAAATTTCTTTAAGGGGGTAGAGTTGTAACATCCCAAAAATTAGGGGTTGTGGTTTTTGCTTAAATTCATGTTGTGCTTACTTGGCTAGCTATTTGGGTGTGTTTGGGGGTTCTAAAGAGGCATGGGGTCGAGTCTGAGCCCTGGAAAAATTTTGGTTTTTGGGCCCTTTAGTGGAGAGGGCTGGTTGAGGTTGGACTTAAGTATATTGAGTGTGTTTTGATAACACAAGTTGGCCATGTCACAAGGTGGCTAGTGGCGTGGATTATGTTACAAGGGGGCTTGGGTTCGAAACCCCTTGCATGCAAAATGTGATTATTTTTGCTCAGGAGAAGACAAGAGGTTGTGTTGGAATCAAATACTGATGGAGAAGTATTTGAATTGGTCAAGGTTGTTGGGTGAGTTTGAATGGGAGGTGGAGAGTAAATTAAGGAGGGATTCATGGAGAAAATCATTGGATTCAAGTGGGGGAAGTGGTATGGGCGAATAAAGGGTCTTGGGTAGGAAAATTCAGCTAAGGGGGTTGTGTTAGGCATTTTGGCTAGTGGAAAGTATGGGTGCCGGATTTTTGTTCTTCTTTTCCTCTGAAATTGCCGAATCTACTTGTGAATTGACCACTCGTGCATTGATCGCTATGAATCAGAGCATTAAAATTTATAAAAAGAATGATCGAACCTGGAAACTAACTCTGACAACGATTGAGGCAAGTGCACCTATCGAACAGTAGTATAGCTTAGGCAAGACTGGATTATCGAACCCAAAGGAACTAAAAGTACTAATACTAACTTTCTTTTTATTATTTAGCCTAAAATAAGTGAAGTTGTTTATTAATCTAAATTAATTAACTACTAAACTAAAGACTCTAAGACAAAGAAGAATGAATTTGGAATATAACTTGGGAAAAACTCAGTTGATTTAGACGATACCCTAGGAAGAATCCACCTAGACTTCACTTGTTATCTAACACTGAACCATAAGATTTATTCACTTAGTTTGATCCGTAAGACTCCCTAACGTATATTAAACCCTCTCTCGAGGTGAATAACGTCTAACCCTAGGTTAATTAGTGGAACTCTCGTTCTCTTATAATAACCCCTAGAATAGCGATAGAATCGATCTATGGATTCCCATATTAGGTTTCACCCTAATCCGGCAAAATCTCGTCACCCTATCTCTAGGCGTGCGATCAACTCCGCTTAATTATGTTGGATCTACTCTTAGGCAGGGTCTATTCCTCCTCCACCTAAGCACATTAAATTTGGATTAAGCTCACATAATTAAGAACAAACTAAGTATTTATCATATAATTCGAAAAACAATAACAGATTCATCATAGGTTTCATCCCTCTGCATATCTGAAGGGTTTAGTTCATAACAATAAAGGAAAACATCTCAAGAGAAATGATAAAACAAAACATAAGAAATCCCTAAAACCCCCTGAAGGAATTGAAGAGGAGATCCTCCGTCTTGAGTATAACTCTGGCTTCTTGAGATGGATCAACAGGCTATCCCTGAGTGAATCCCCACAAATCTGCCTTCTCTGGCCTAGCACGACGCCCCTAGACGATGGCTTTGGGCTCCTCCTTTCAGGTCATACTTAGGGTGTATTTATAGGCTTTTGAAATACGTTTCTTTCTCCCTAAGTATCCTTTCCCGAATGAAATTGCTCTTCTCCACGGCAGAGGCATGGCCATGGCGCACGCCCGTGTAAATCGTGGCCAGGCCGTGTTCGGATTTCTTTAATGAGACACGGCCGTGTGAGTCGGGGTTAGACCGTGTTCTAGATGATTGACTTGGCACGGCCGTGTGGGTCCAAGTCTAGGCCGTGTCGATTTCCTCATTGGTCCTTTTTGGTCCGTTTTGAGCCCGTTTCTCGTTATTTTTATCCTTGGGTGCTTTCCTGAGTATAAGACATGAAAAGAAAGGATTAAGAGCACCTTTTTACATAAATCAAGGGATAATTCATCCAAAAGCATACTAAATGTGGGCCTAAAATGTAACATCCTAAATCGGGGCCTTTGCATTTTATCTGATTGCATGTAGGTGGTATGGTTGTCATGCTAGTTTAGGGTATTTTGGGGACCAGGCATGAGCCAGGGGTAGGCTAGAGCCTTAGCGAAAATTTTCTTTTGGGCACTTTAAAGGGGGAGCTGAATGGGACAGGAGTTAAGGGTAGTTGGTGGTATGTTTTGACACAAGAAGTGCCTTGGTAAAGTGGCAAGGAGGCACCACTTAAGGCTCAGGGAAGTGACGCCTCATGTGAGTGGATAGAGCCTTGGTTTGAGCTGCGAAAATCCCCTTTCTACTTGTTATTTTTGACGCCAAGATCAGGAGGAGTTGCACTCAGGATGGACTCTGGTGGATGAGTGTTGAAGGAGTCAACAAGTTCGAATGACTGGAGGAGAGGAAATTTAGGAATTTGAAACATTCAAACAGATTTGAATGAGTGGTCAGGAGAAAATTATGGAGAGAAGAGAGGGATGGACATGGGAGCTTAGAGTTGGCCGAATCTTGAACTCTGTATAGGAAAGGGGGAATCGATTTTTGGGTTTTTGGGTGTGGCTAGGTGTGCCGAAACTCACATTGGTCATAGGACCTTGTGATGCCGTTTCTTAGGTGCAATCTCGGGTCTTAAGAGGTGAGTGCCGAATTTGGGCTACTAAGGTATGGTATTTTTGGCATTTAGGAGGTGTTCACTTCTCAGCTTAGTTTTTCTTCTCTCAATCTCTCTTGTGCTGAAAAACACTTAGACTTTTCTCCTCTATTCTCATCTTGTACCAAAGCCGAATCTCTCCTACCCTTTTCTCTCCATCTTTTTCCCAAAACCGAATCACCACTTTTCTTTCTTTTCCATCTTGTTATTCTTTTCACAACTCCTTGTTAGCCGAAACCCCTTGAATCTCATCACCTTAGTTTAAATCTTCTTTCAATCACTAAAAGCCAAAGATCACATTTTATTTTGCTTGTAGCCGAAACCTCTTAATCTCAGAATTATTCTGTTTATTTTTCTTTTCCCGAAGTTTCATCAAAACCGAATCATCATCTTAGGGTTGAAGCCGAATATCCTCTGTGGTGTCTGCTTTTCTGAATCTTCTTCTCTTCTTTGCTAGTGCCGAATCCTCTTGGGTGTCAACGGGATCTCTTGCGTTAAGGTTAGTGATGATTTCTTTTGGATCGTTATCTTCTCTTTCGGGTTTCTTGCCAAAGCCGAATGGCTACTTGGGTTCATGTTGAATGCTTGGCCGATTATAGGTGGAAGTGGTGGCGCATACTTCTGATTTGTTTGGATTGTGAATCAAGCCTAGAGCCTCGGGATCTATCGATTTAGGTAAGGGTTTTAACCTTGGGTCCTAGTTCCTTACGATTCGTTTTCCCTGCTTTAATCCGTTTAGTGATCAAGGTGTGTTCATGGACTCTAATGCCACCCAAGCGGTAGGAGGGGTGGATCTCAGTAAACCCACCCTAAGTTTAAGAAACGAGGCGATGTCGTGGTTCGGGATTGGCCACCGGGTTGTGGGCGGCATCGAGCAAAGTAGTAGACGGATAGCGGTGGTGTCGATTAACGATAGTGTCGACATAGAGAGCATAGTTTCACGAGTAATCGGTGTGTAACTCTTACACACTTCATATATTTAATGTCTTTGCTATTTGTGATCCGTCAAAAGCCGAAATAAGCTCAGAGGAATCGATAAGTTACCCTTGGGGGTAAAAGCGCGGACTCGGGTAAGTCCATCTTGGTGGCTAACGTTAATTGCCTCTGTTAAATCTGCATATGCCATATTAGATTACTCCTGAATGTTAAGCATGATTATATTGTATTGAAAAGCATGTTCATGAGAATGGGTATGATGGGAGGAGGGGGAAGATGTGATTATCAGACTGTTACCAGTGGTTAGGTACCACACTTGGGTTGGCCCTACATATTACTATTCTGTGACTAAGTCTCAGTGGTTTGGAACCACCAGTGGTTAGGTACCACATATGTTTATTTCTGTGACTCGTCCCAGTGGTTTGGTACCATAGTGGGTTGGCCCCACATATCGAGATAAGGGATCGTCACCAGTGGTTAGGTACCACAAGTGGGTTGGCCCCACACATGATTATTTGTGACTTCGGTCACCAGTGGTTAGGTACCACCAGTGGCTAGGTGCCACAATGGGTAGAAATGGGAGTTTGGATGGATAGGTTGGATGGATTGCATGACATACATGTTTGCATATGAAACTGTGTGAGAGCTTAACATCTTTTGGGATGGGGATTTATACACTGAGTCTCGGTGACTCACCCCTTCCGTTACATTTTGCAGATAATTCCTAGATCGCGGACATGGAGCCAGAGTGGACTCGAGGTGGCCATGCTCAATATTTCGGGTTTTTATTTTAATAATTATTTCGGATTTATTTTACCTTAAGTTTGGATTTCAGCTATGTAATGAGGCCATTTAGATTTTTACTTTGGGATTATTCATTTTGTTAAATTTCTTTAAACCGACGTTTAAACACTAAAGGCATGCCTAATAAACTCGTAAAATGGACTTTTTAAAACTTTAACAAATTTTCGGGATGTCCAAAATTTTTATCGTCGGGTATTCATCAAACACGCAATAATAACAAGGCAACACTGTCTTCTTTAAAACTAAGTTTCGGAAGAATTTTAACAAATGGCTTAACACAACTCGGGTTTTATAAAATCAAAAGTTTTCTTTTCAACATTGAGGCGACAACTTGTTTTCCAAAAACGTTTTCTTCCCTGTGACATGCCAGATTCAGTCGTAGCGTTTTGACCAGGTTTGGGGTGTTACAATTGTGGTATCAGAGCCTGGTTCAAAAGCTCAGCTGTGGGCCTGAGACCCAAAATGTTTCTATAAAAGGGGTTGCGAAATGGTTGAATGAGGAACATGTTTTAGAGCGCATGGCACCTGAGTCTCCGGCACCAATTCGCGACGGTAAGTCTCCTAACTACTATTTATACGGTTTAAATGCTTGCACTATGAATACTAGTAGTAGGACCTTTACTTTAGAGACTGAAGTCGTAGGACTGTATGAACTTGCGAGAACAACTACTCTAACAAATTGCTCATAAGACTGTGCCGTAATAAATAGTGGAAGAAGCTAACTCATAAAATTTTTAAATCAGATTAAGACGTGAACGCTAGTCATGAGCACTCAAGGATGCGGGCGTAATGTGCGTGGTCGTGGTAGGGGTAGGATTACCGTGTCGGAACCAGTAGGGTCTGGTCATGGGTTAGAGAATGAGGTGCCGCCGCCGCCAGCTGTGGGTGCGGAATTTCAAGAACAAATGGGTGGTGATGACGCGGTGTCGCAGGCGATGCTGCGGGTTCTAGAGAGGGTTATGGGTGCAGGTGTTGGAGCGGGGGCTCAGAAATCTGTGTCTGAACGACTCCGGGCTAATAAAGCAGAAGTATTTAGGAGTATTTCCGGTGTAGCTCCCAACACAGCTGAGTATTGGCTAGAGGCGACTGAGCGCATAATGGACGATTTGGATTTTACGGCTGAGGAGAAGCTGAAAGGGATAGTGTCTCTTCTCCGGGATGAGTCTTATCAGTGGTGGCTCACAGTCAGGGATGGTGCGATGGTCGATGATATCACTTGGGATTTCTTTAAGGCGGCTTACGGAGGAAGTACGTTGGGTCTAGTTATATAGATGCGCAGTCACGTATGCGTTCTTGAATCTGGTCTAGGGAGTAAGTCGATGATCCCGAATATGAGGCGGAATTCTTAAGGTTGAGCCGTTATGCCCGGGGTATCGTGGCTACGGAACACGAGTGCTGTGTCAGATTTGAGGACGGGCTGAGAGATGAGCTGCGGGTGTTGATTGGTCCACAGCGGGAGAGAAAATTTGCTGTCCTACTGGAGAAGGCTAAGATAGCCGAGGAGGTGAAACGAACCGAGAGGCAGAATCAGAACAGGAATAGGGATAAGAGGAGTTTTGGGCCATCAGGGTCCGCTTGGAATTCTCAGAAAAGGGTTAGATTTGGCGGATCGAGTCAAGCTGCAAAGCCTGCTGCTGCTACTCAGTGGCCGCCACGGTGCGCTCGATGTGGGAAGCCTCATTCGGGGGATTGTTGGACAGGAAACAGAGGGTGCTTCGAGTGTGGGTTGATGGATCACCGGATAAGGGATTGTCCGCGGAGGCTAGCTAGGACTCAGCCTGAGGGTCAAGGACGTACACAATTCAGAAGAGATGGTCAGCAACCACAGAGGGGTCGGGGATCAGCCAGGGGTGGTAACGGTAACGGATGAGGTCGTGGGGCATCGGGCAGAGGTGCCAGGAATACTAATGCAAGACAGCCAGGGTTGGTCTATGCAGCGAGGCATCGAGAGGAAGGTGCCGCATCGGACGTCATAACCGATACGTTCTTAATTTATGAATTGCCCTATACTGCTTTGGTTGATGTTGGTTCTACGCACTCTTATGTTGCCAGTAGTATAGCCGGAACTCTGACCTTAACCTATGAGATTTCTTCTAGGGAGATGACTGTAATTAGCCCTCTAGGTCATTCTGTGGTAGTGAATAAACTGTATAAGGATGTACCCCTAGAACTTCACGGGGTAGTGTTTCCGGCTGATCTGATGGAACTACCATTTAGGGAGTTCGATTTGATTTTGGGGATGGATTGGTTAGTGGAGTATCAAGCAAGTTTGGACTGTGCAGCCAAGCGCATGGTGCTAAGAACTGTCGAGGGTGAAGAGGTGGTGATGATAGGTGAGAGAAGGAACTACCTATCTAATGTGGTGTCCGCTTTGAAAGCCGAGAAAATGGTAAGGAAAGGATGTAGGGCGTTTGTGGCTTATGTGTGTGCCTTGGAGGCTAAGGAGTCAATGGTGGGGGATGTCCGAACGGTGAGAGAGTTTTCTGATGTTTTCCCAGAAGAGCTTCCGGGTTTGCCTCCAGATCGCGAGGTTGAGTTTGGTATCGACCTTTTACCAAGAATCGCGCCAGTGTCTATTACCCCATATAGATTGGCGCCGAAGGAGTTAGTGGAGCTGAAAGCGCAGATTCAGGAGTTGTTAGATCGGGGTTTTATCCGGCCAAGTATATCTCCTTGGGGAGCACCCGTGCTTTTTGTTAAGAAGAAGAACGGATCGATGCGAATGTGTATACACTACCGCCAGCTGAATAAGTTGACGATTAAGAATAAGTATCCGTTACCGAGGATAGACGACCTGTTCGATCAACTTAAGGGAGCGTTAGTTTTCTCGAAGATAGATCTGAGATCGGGGTATCATCAACTTAAAGTTAAGGAGGCGGATATCTATAAGACGGCGTTTCGTACTCGTTACGGTCACTATGAATTTTTGGTGATGCCGTTTGGATTGACCAATGCACCAGCAGCGTTTATGGATATGATGAATCGGGTTTTTCAACCGTATTTGGACCGATTCGTCGTAGTGTTTGTAGATGATATTCTGTTGTACTCGAAGTCCGAGGAGGAGCATGATGCACATCTTCGTGTAGTTTTGCAAATTCTGAGGGAAAGGCAGCTATTCGCAAAGTTTAGTAAATGGGAGTTACGGCTGAGGAAGTTACTTTACGGGTCATGTGGTGTCACCGAGGGGATTAGAGTAGACCCTCGGAAGGTTGAAGCTGTACTGGGCTGGAAACCACCTAAGTCTGTGGCAGAGGTTCAGAGTTTTCTAGGTTTAACGGGGTATTACTGAAGGTTTGTGGAAGGGTTTTTCCTTGATTGTAGCGCCATTAACCAAGTTGTTGAGGAAAGGGGTTCCGTTTGTATGGTCAGACAAACAACAAGAAAGTTTCGAGAAGTTAAAGAGGATTTTAACAGAAGCTCCGGTGTTGATTCAGCCTGAAGCAGGGAAGGAGTTCACGGTTTATTGTGATGCGTCGCATACGGGTCTAGGAGGTGTGCTGATGCAAGAGGGGAAGGTAGTGGCGTATGCTTCTCGATGATTGAGACCTCACGAAGTGAATTACCCGACGCATGATCCGAGTTGGGCTGCGAGTGGTTTTATACCACAAAATTTGGAGACATTACTTGTATGGGGAGAAGTCTATCGTGTACACGGATCATAAGAGTTTCAAATACCTGCTCACTTAGAAGGAATTGAATTTGAGGCAGCGAAGGTGGATTGAGCTGTTGAAGGATTACGACTGCTCGATTGAGTACCATCCGGGTAAGGCTAACGTAGTGGCTGACGCGTTGAGCCGCAAGGTGGTAGCAGATTTAAGAGCCATGTTTACCCACCTTAGTCTATATGATGACGGAAGTCTATTAGCGGAACTGCAAGTGAAGCCGACATGGGTGAACCAGGTTAAGGAGAAACAGTTAGTGGATGAAGTCTTAAGTGCTCGATGTTTGCAAGTGCAGAATGGTGGATTAGAGGGGTATAGCTTGAGCAGCGAGGGAGTGTTATGTTTTCAGGGAAAGGTTTGCATGCCAAAAGATGTGAAGTTGAGGCAGAGGATTCTTCAGGAGGCACATAGCAGTCCATACGCTATGCACCCTAGAGGTAGTAAGATGTACCGGGATTTGCGGGAGCAGTTTTTGTGGCCGAGTCTAAAGCGAGAAGTAACTAAATTTGTGCGTAAGTGTTTGACGTGTCAGCAGGTGAAGGCAGAACATCAGTTACCTTCGGGATTGTTGCAACTGGTGAAGATTCCTCAGTGGAAATGGGAAAGGATTACGATGGATTTTGTCGATGGGCTACCCCTACGCCTAGCAAGAAGGATTCGATGCAGGTGATTGTTGATCGTCGACAAAGTCCGCTCACTTCATACATGCGTGTGGATTACTCTCTTGAAGTTAGCCGATTATATATAGTAGAGATTGTGAGATTGCATGGGGTGCGATGTCGATTATTTCGCATGCAGAGACCCTAGATTTACGTCAAGATTCTGGAAGGCATTGCATCAGGCATTGGGTATGAGGTTGGATTTCAGTACGGTGTTTCATCCACAGTCAGATGGGCAGCCGGAGAGGGTGATTCAGATTCTGGAAGATATGTTAAGGGGTTGTGTCTTGGATTTCAGGGGTAGTTGGGAAGAATTTCTACCGTTGGCGGAGTTCGCGTATAACAATAGCTACCAGGCAAGTATTCAGATGGCACCGTATGAAGCGCTATATGGGCGGAAGTGTCGTACCCCTACGTGTTGGACGGAGTTGGGTGAACGGCAATTGTTGGGTCTAGAGTTGGTTGCTGAAACAGAGGATAAGGTTAAGCTGATTCAAACTCGTTTGAAGGAAGCTTCGGATAGGCAGAAATCCTATGCCGACCTTAAGCGGAAGGATATAGAATTTGTGGTGGGTGACAAGGTCTTTTTGAAAGTGTCGCCGTGGAAGAAAGTACTGAGATTTGGTCGGAAAGGCAAGCTGAGCCCAAGGTTTATCGGGCCTTATAGGGTGTTGAAGCGTGTGGGACCAGTAGCTTATCAGCTCGAGTTACCATCAGAATTGAGTCAGATCCATAACGTGTTTCATGTTTCCATGCTTAGACGCTATCGTTCGGATCCGTCTCATGTTGTGCCAGTGGGGAAGATTGAAGTGAGCCCAGATTTGTCGTTTGAGGAGGAACCAGTGCAGATCTTGGATCGGGATGTCAAGGTGCTGTGTAGGAAATTAGTTCCTTTAGTGAAGGTGTTATGGTAGAATCATGGAATAGAAGAGGCCACGTGGGAGCCAGAGGATGTGATGCGGCAGCAATACCCTCAACTCTTTTGACAGGTAATTTTGGGGCCGAAATTATTTTTAAGGGGGGTAGAACTGTAACATCCTAAATCGGGGCCTTTGCATTTTATCTGATTGCATGTAGGTGGTATGGTTGTCATGCTAGTTTAGGGTATTTTGGGGACCAGGCATGAGCTAGGGGTAGGCTAGAGCCTTAGCGAAAATTTTCTTTTGGGCACTTTGAAGGGGGAGCTGAATGGGACAGGAGTTAACGGTAGTTGGTGGTATGTTTTGACACAAGAAGTGCCTTGGCAAAGTGGCAAGGAGGTGCCACTTAAGGCTCAGGGAAGTGACGCCTCATGTGAGTGGATAGAGCCTTGGTTCGAGCTGCGAAAATCCCCTTTCTACTTGTTATTTTTGACGCCAAGATCAGGAGGAGTTGCACTCAGGATGGACTCTGGTGGATGAGTGTTGAAGGAGTCAACAGGTTCGAATGAGTGGAGGAGAGGAAATTTAGGAATTTGAAACATTCAAACAGATTTGAATGAGTGGTCAGGAGAAAATTGTGGAGAGAAGAGAGGGATGGACATGGGAGCTTAGAGTTGGCCGAATATTGAACTCTGTATAGGAAAAGGGGGAATCGGTTTTTGGGTTTTTGGGTGTGGCTAGGTGTGCCGAAACTCACATTGGTCATAGGACCTTGTGATGCCGTTTCTTAGGTGCAATCTCGGGTCTTGAGAGGTGAGTGCCGAATTTGGGCTACTAAGGTGTGGTATTTTCGACATTTAGGAGGGGTTTACTTCTCAGCTTAGTTTTTCTTCTCTCAATCTCTCTTGTGCCGAAAAACACTTAGACTTTTCTCCTCTATTCTCATCTTGTATCAAAGCCGAATCTCTCCTACCCTTTTCTCTCCATCTTTTTCCCAAAGTCGAATCACCACTTTTCTTTCTTTTCCATCTTGTTATTCTTTTCACAACTCCTTGTTAGCCGAAACCCCTTGAATCTCATCACCTTAGTTTAAATCTTCTTTTAATCACTAAAAGCCGAAGATCACATTTTCTTTTGGTTGTAGCCGAAACCTCTTAGATCTCAGAATTATTCTGTTTTTTTTTCTTTTCCCAAAGTTTCATCAAAACCGAATCATCATCTTGGGGTTGAAGCCGAATATCCTCGATGTGGTGTCCGCTGCTGCGAATCTTCTTCTCTTCTGTGCTAGTGCCGAATCCTCTTGGGTGTCAACGAGATCTCTTGCGTTAAGGTTAGTGATGATTTCTTTTGGATCGTTATCTTCTCTTTCGGGTTTCTTGCCAAAGCCGAATGGCTACTTGGGTTCATGTTGAATGCTTGGCCGATTATAGGTGGAAGTGGTGGCGCATACTTCTGATTCGTTTGGACTGTGAATCAAGCCTAGAGCCTCGGGATCTATCGATTTAGGTAAGGGTTTTAACCTTGGGTCTTAGTTCCTTACGATTCGTTTTCCCTGCTTTAATCCGTTTAGTGATCAAGGTGTGTTCATGGACTCTAATGCCAGCCAAGCGGTAGGAGGGGTTGGATCTGTAAACCCAGCCCCTAAGTTTAAGAAACGGGCAGTGTCAGCAGTTCGGGATTGGCCACCGGGTTGTGGGCTGGCATCTGAGCAAAGTAGTAGACAGATAGCGATGGTGTCGATTAACGATAGTGTCGACATAGAGAGCGTGGTTTTACGAGTAATCAGGTGTGTAACTCTTACACACTTCATATGTTTAATGTGCTGCTATTTGTGATCTGTCAAAAGCCGAAATAACTGTAGGAATCGATAAGTTACCCTTGGGGGTAAAAGCGCGGACTCCGGGTAAGTCCATCTTGGTGGCTAACATTAATTGCCTCTGTTAAATCTGCATATGCCATATTAGATTACTCCTAAATGTTAAGCATGATTATATTGTATTGAAAAGCATGTTCATGAGAATGGGTATGATGAGAGGAGGGGGAAGGTGTGATTATCAGACTGTCACCAGTAGTTAGGTACCACACGTGGGTTGGCCCCACATATTACTATTCTGTGACTAAGTCTCAGTGGTTTGGAACCACCAGTGGTTAGGTACCACATATGTTTATTTATGTGACTCGTCCCAGTGGTTTGGTACCACAGTGGGTTGGCCCCACATATCGAGATAAGGGATCGTCACCAGTGGTTAGGTACCACAAGTGGGTTGGCCCCACACATGATTATTTGTGACTTCGGTCACTAGTGGTTAGGTACCACCAGTGGCTAGGTGCCACAAGGGGTAGAAATGGGAGTTCGGATGGATAGGTTGGATGGATTGCATGACATACATGTTTGCATATGAAACTGTGTGAGAGCTTAACATCTTTTGGGATGGGGATTTATACACTGAGTCTCGGTGACTCACCCCTTCCGTTACATTTTGCAGATAATTCCTAGATCGCGGACATGGAGCCGGAGTGGACTCGAGGTGGCCATGCTCAATATTTCGGGTTTTTATTTTAATGATTATTTCAGATTTATTTTACCTTAAGTTTGGATTTCAGCTATGTAATGAGGCCATTTAGATTTTTATTTTGGGATTATTCATTTTGTTAAATTTCTTTAAACCGACGTTTAAACACTAAAGGCATGCCTAATAAACTCGTAAAATGGACGTTTTTAAAACTTTAACGAATTTTCGGGATGTCCAAAATATTTACCGTCGTGTATTCATCAAACACGCAATAATAACAAGGCAACACTGTCTTCTTTAAAACTAAATTTAAGAAGAATTTTAACAAATGGCTTAACACAACTCGGGTTTTATAAAATCAAAAGTTTTCTTTTCAACATTGAGGCGACAACTTGTTTTCCAAAAACGTTTTCTTCCCTTTGACATGCTAGATTCGGTCGTAGCGTTTTGACCGGGTTTGGGGTGTTACATAAAATATGTTACTATTTCAGTTTATCAAAAACCCCCACACTTAAGCTTTTGCTTGTCCTCAAGCAAAATTCTCAACTTACAATTAAAACGAACTTTCTATAATTCATAATAGTCATTGATAGTGTCTCATCATAATTCAGAGATAATTTATACATGGATAATTTAACTCAAAGAGTCCTAAAAATTCAAACATTATAAGTCATAGATTTTGTAGCTCGAAAACATAGGCGTCTCCCCTTATCTAGATAATTACCTTTAATTTGAAATCGACAAGGATTGACATCCTCACAAAAGATTCACTCAAATCACTCAAAGTGTTTAAGGTTCAGAATTTAGGCACTCAAAAGTCAAACATGAAGAGTTAATCCCATAGGCTTGCATGAAAGTCAAATCTCCACCATCTGAAATATGAGATGAAACACAAATCAAAAGGTCTTTAACTGGAGGTTGTAACTGGGCTAGGGTTAAGGTGTGGAATAAGGCTAAATTAGAGGGTTAGAATCGAGATTGAATTGACAAATTACCTATCTAAGAACTAATGAACTAATAATAATAATTACATCAATTGAAAACTAATAATACTAATAATACGAGCTTCTTTTTTCGATATTTGGATTTTAAATGTATAAGCTCGTTTAATCACATAACTAATAATGAATATACTTCATTTTTTTTAAGAACAACTAAATACATAATAAAGGATAAACTACCAAAATTCATAATTAGGCAACTAATCAGATCAAATCTCGATATAAGGGTAGTCAAAAGGAATGGTGATAACAAAAACAAAGGGGTTCTGGGTTAATATTAGCGGTTATGTCAATAAATAGGGTTGTTAGGATTAAAAGGGGTTCACTAGGGGTTAATTATGAAGGTAGGCTTTTTATGGAGTAAGTGGGTTAAATCCTAGGTGCCTTTATCATCTCTGTGTATCAAATCAAAAAAAATGTGGTCTCGACATGTATAATCGATGCAAGTTCTAGAATAACAAATCAGTGTTGACATACTCATAATCAATAATGTGAGCAGGAAAAAGAATATATGCTCTATAAGGCTCAAAAACTCACAAAAATTATGGGTATTTTGATGTCAACCTCGTAAATTTCAAACTTCAAGGTAATATTTAAATTCAGTTCGACAACCTAGAAAATTTTTAATTTCTAAAAAATAGACTTATCATGCTTGATTCTCTAGTATTCTTAGAATTTAATTATCAAAGCACAATTATCAATGACTTAATCTAAAACATATCAAAAAAAATCATAAATCATCAGAAATTTCATCCTAATTAGTAATATGAGTAATTTACTTTCAAACAAGACTAAATTCAGGGATTTGAGAATAATGCAAAAAAGTTTGGCACCTAATTTTAGAAATTTGAGAATAATGAAAAAAATTAGGTGCCTTTTTAGGTTGTTCACCCCCCACACTTAAGATGTACATTGCCCTCAATGTACAAGGTTAGATAATAACACAATAATACTAAAATCATAAGATATGGGGAAAAGTGAAACTTCCTGAATTATGGGTGGATTCCTTGAGTCGGAGGTGACAGATGACTTATGTAGCGGTGAGTTACTCCTAGTGATTTGTTCGTTATTTATGATTGTACCAGCTGCGAAGTCATTAGTTAGATGTCTAGGGGTCGAAATTAAACCAGTGTTTGTTAGTAGTATTCTAAGGTTAGATAGCCAATGATAATATGAATAAAATAAGGGTATGAAACATATATGGCCAAAGAGTTTAAATTAAGACAAATAAAAATTAGAACGAAAGAACTAAAAATAAAGAAAACTAAGAATAAGGAAAATAAAAGGACTCAGAGGTCCTCATCATCAGCTGGATCCTGCGATGGTGTTGGTGAAGAGATGTGGAAGTGATGACAAATCTGCTGGAGGGTGGCCTCGATACCATCAAAATGTCGAGCTGTGTCAGTGAATTGCTGAGTACAGTATTGCTCAAACTGAGTAAGGCGTGCAGAAATGTCCGAAAGTGAAGCTGCTGCGTGGGTGGGCCGCTGGCTCGGGAGTGATGGCTCCTGTGGTAGTGGGACATCATCTGTAATGTCCTCGGGCTCCTCCTCGTCAGTGGGTAGGGCTAATCGGTATTGAGGGGGTTCGGTTCCACGCCGACGTTGGATCATCCTCATATGTAGCATCGTCTGGATGCCCTGTGGGGCCATCTGCCCTATCAGTGTGAGTGAGGAGGCTTGTTCGTCGATGGTTAGGAGCCCGAAATACCGAGCTAAGCGTGTGATGTAGGGCCCCATTGATAAAATCCCATTCCTGTGCGGCTCTGTTTGATGTTGAATTGCACAGGCGATGAAGTATGCCAGGTCGAAAACGTGCCTTTCTGACATGCACGATAGGTAGTAGACATCGTGCTTGTTTACCACCCCTGTGCTCTCACGTCGTCCTATGATGGTGTGAGCGAGAATGGCGTGAATATATCGTAGGGGTGGGCCAAGGGCTGTCGCCTTCGAGCGACTGGGATCGTAGACATTCGTGGTGGGTGCTAAAGCTGCGCCAAAGATAAAGAGGTGCGATGGAGTTGACGGTCTAACTCGGAGAGTGGATTTTCCTCTATAAATTCCTTCGTATAGAGTCCGAGTGCCGTGCCGAATTGCGGTACGCTTAGTCGACGTATCGTACCTCCTAAGTGGAATTGCACTGTGCCCGGGTCGTCATACTGGGCCATCACTGTCTGTAAGGTAAAAGTAGTGCAGAACTCAAGGGTGAGTTCCAAATAAGTTGGCTCAATGATAGAGAAAAATTGCTCCCACGGCTCGGTCGATATGAGGGCTCGAATATCGGTTGCTAATCTGACCTATTCCACCGCATTCCAGTCAATGCATCTACCGGTTCCTAGAGGTCTTTCCCAGAATACCTTGTATCGTTTTTCCTGAGCTTCTTGAGAGAATTGGAGGAAGCGGTGTCTTAATTCGAAAGATGCGTTGGCTGAGGATGATCCAGACCCCTTTCTTTTCTTAGTTGGTGCAGCCGTGGTTTGTTTCCCTCGTGATGACGACATTGTACCTGAAATTAAAGAATATTCAAGTAACGGTTGTACCAAATTCATCTAGGCCCAAGATATTTAAATGCTAAGCACTGTTTGTCACCTATAAGCAACCAATTCTAATTCTACATAGGAAGGTTTGTAAAAGATTTTAATCAACAGAGAATATGAAATCCATCTAATAACGATAAATAGCACACATAACTAATCATCAAGATTATGAACATTCAATAAGTTCTAAAATGAGTTCTAAAAGAAAATAAATCATATTTAATATTAAAACTTTAAACAAAACGAAATAATATGAAATATATCAAACTTTGAGTGCCAAAAATTTGAGTAATGGGAAAACCAGAGGTGGTGGTGGTGGAAATCGGCTGGACACGGGCGGAGCACGGCGGTGTTGTGAGGTTTTTTGCAGTCGCACGATGGTGGCGCGGGCGTGTTTTTTTCTGTAGCACGGTGGTGGCGCGGGCGTGTTCACGGTTTTAGTGTGGTTTTCTTGAAAGACAAGGGGGTTGAGGGATTGATGGGACGGTGGAGGGTTTGAGTGTGGCCGGGTTTGAGAGGGATGAAGCTTAAAATTTGGTTTAGGGTTGATTTGGGGGAAAGGAGATGGTTAAAGATGCTTAAATAGGGATACGAGCACGGGCATGGGCCACGCCCGTGTTTGATTTTTATTCGCCCGTGTTTTTCGCGATTTCAAATTTTAGGCGCGTTCAGGTGGATTTTCCACAGCCGTGTTGCTTATGACACGCCCGTGCTTGATAAGTCAGTAACCTCACACTGTTGGTGGCACGGGCATGTTTCTCCCGTGCTTAACAAGTCAGTAACCTCACACAGTTAGTAGGCACGGCCGTGTTTAACCCGTGTTTAATAAGTCAGTAACCTCACACGGGTAGTCGGCACGGGCGTGAGATATTATCGCAGCCCGTGTTGAGGAAAAAGATTCTTCTTTGTCGTGCACGACCCCTGGCACGCCTATGGTTTCTCCCCTGGCTTCCGCACGGCCACGGGCACGCCCGTGTGCAAGGCCGTGTGGTCTAAAACCTGCACTTTATTAGATTAATTAGTATGAAGTTAGATGCTAAACAGTTAAAAGTATAATGTTAGGGAAGTTAGTGCTCGGGTTGCCTCCCGAGAAGCGCTTGTTTATAGTCTTAAGCTAGACTTTCCCTGTTTTCAGTTCTAAAAAAAGGTTCTTGGAGCAGAAGCTCCTCTCTCATATCTCTAAAATCTGCACCATTATAAATTTTTAATCGGTGACCATTCACCTTGAATGTGCCCTTAGTGGGGTGAGTTACCTCGATTGTGCCGCATGGAAAAATTGTTTTGATCATGAATGGGCCTGACCATCTCGATTTCAGCTTCCCAGGAAATAATTTAAGCCTTGAGTTGTACAGTAGGACCAAGTCCCCTACTTCGAATTGTTTCGACTTCTTTAGACGAGCGTCGTGGCGTCGCTTAGTTGCCTCTTTGTATAGTTTTGAGTTCTCGTAAGCCTCAGCTCTCCATTCGTCTAGCTCGTTCATCTGCATCATTCTTTTCTTTCCTGCAGTGCTAAGATCAAAATTTAAAAACTTTATGGCCCAAAAAGCTTTGTGTTCTAACTCGAATGGTAGATGACAGCTTTTCCCGTATACAAGTTTGTATGGGGATGTCCCTAGAGGTGTTTTAAATGCTGTTCTATAGGCCCATAAGGCATCATCTACTTTTAATGCCCAATCTTTTCTATTTGATTCAACCGTCTTTTCTAGAATGCGCTTAAGTTCTCGGTTTGCTACTTCAGCTTGCCCACTAGTTTGAGGGTGATAAGGGTAGTCATCTGTGGTGTACTCCATATTTTTTTAGAACTTTTTCAAATTGAGTATTGCAGAAATGAGTACCCCTATCACTAATGATAGCTCTAGGCATTCCAAATCAAGAGAATAGTTTCTTGAGGAACTTAACTACTACTCTAGCATCATTAGTAGGTAGAGCTTCGGCTTCCACCCATTTTGGCATGTAATCAACTGCCACTAGGATGTATTTATTTCTGAATGAACTGGGGAATGGACCCATGAAATCAATACCCCATACATCAAATATTTCACATGATAGCATATATGTTTGAGGCATTTCATCACGTTTAGAGACATTACCTGTTCTTCGGCATTTATCACATGAAGCGACATACCTGTTGGCATCCTTGAATAGAGTGGGCCAATAAAAACCTGATTCAAGTATCTTATGTGTTGTCTTAATGCCACTATAGTGTCCTCCTGAAGGTCCTGAATGGCAATGTTCTATAATCTTACTTGCTTCATCCTTGTAATGCATCTTCAAATTACCTGATCTGCACATATTTGGAAAAGAAAGGGATCTTCCCAAAAATAATTTTTTGCATCAGCAAAGAATCACTTCTTTTGGTGATGTGTTAATTTTTTTGGCAAGATGTTAGTAGCTAAATAATTTGCAATATCCATAAACCATGGTACCTCGTAATGAGTTATCGAAAAGAGTTGTTCTTACGGGAATGAATCGTTTATCTCTCCTTCATTTAGCTCTTCGATATGGGGTTTTCGAGTCTAGAGAGGTGATCACCGCAAGGTTCTCACTCCTTTCTTACCTCTGTATTTCCAAATCAAATTCTTGTAAAAGTAAAATCCATCTTATGAGTCGTGGTTTCGCATTAGGTTTAGTTAATAAATAACGAAGAGCTGAGTGGTCAGTGAAAACAACAACTTTAGATAATAATAAATACTGTCTAAATTTGTCAAAAGCAAAAACTACAGCTAGCGCTTCTTTCTCCGTGGTGGTGTAGTTTTCTGTGCAAGGGTGTCAAAGTCCTGCTAGCATAATAGATTGGCTGAAAATGCTTGCCTCTTCGTTGTCCCAGAATTGCACCTATTGCGAAATCACTTGTATCACACATTAGTTCGAAGGGTAGATTCCAATCAGGTGCAATTATAATCGGAGCGTTTATTAGTTTATCCTTTAGGATATTGAATGCGTCTAAACATTCCTGATCAAAATTGAAAGGAACATCTTTTTCTAGTAATTTTGTTAAAGGCTTAGCTATTTTAGAAAAATCCTTAATGAATCTTCTATAAAATCCTGCGTGTCCTAAAAACTTCTAATGGCCTTAATCGAACTAGGATGAGGTAATTTTTCTATGGTTTCAATCTTTGCTTTATCTACCTCAATCCCTTTACTAGAAATTTTATGTCCTAATACAATTCCCTCTTGTACCATAAAGTGATTTCTCCCAATTTAAAACAAGGTTTGTTTCCTCACATCTCATCAAGACTCGTTTTAAATTTTTAAGGCAAAGATGGAAAGAATTACCGTATACTGAGAAATCGTCCCTGAATACCTCCACAATATCTTCTACAAGTTCATCAAAGATTGCTAGCATGCAACGCTGAAAAGTAGCAGGAGCATTACATAATCCAAAAGGCATTCTACGATAAGTAAACGTACCGTATGGGCATGTGAACGTTGTCTTCTCTTGATCTTCAGGTGCTATTGGGATTTGGAAATAGCCGGAGAGTCCATCTAGGAAGCAGTAGTACATATGCCCTGATAACCTTTCTAGCATTTGATCAATGAAGGGTAGAGGGAAGTGATCTTTTCTAGTGGCGTCATGCAACTTCCTGTAATCTATGAAAACTCTCCAACCTGTGACTGTCCTGGTAGGAATTAGTTCATTCTTTTCGTTAGCTACCACGGTCATGCCTCCTTTCTTTGGGACAACCTGCACAGGATTCACCCACTTGCTATCAGAAATAGGATAAATTATTCCAGCATCTAGAAGTTTAATTACCTCGGCTTTCACTACTTCTTTTATGTTGGGATTTAATCGTCTTTGTGGTTGCAAGCATGGCTTGTACTCGTCTTCCATTAAAATTTTGTGGGTGCAAAATGTTGGACTTATTCCCTTAATGTCAGAGATTTTCCAAGCTATGGCTTTTTTATGTTCTCTTAGTACCTCTATCAACTCTTCTTTTTCTTGAGGTTCTAGCTCTGAAGAGATAATCACTGGTAACGTATAATTTTCCCCAAGAAATGGATACTCTAAATGTTTTGGCAATTGCTTTAATTCTAATTTAGGTGGTTCATCAACAGAGGGTTTTTGTTTTAAATCGTCATTGAATTCAATGCTTTCTTTTTTCGTTTATCTTGATGACGATATTTTCGAATTCAGCTCGTGGACTTCATCTTCTTCCCCCTCTTCTTGAGTGTGACACAGTTCCATCGTGTCATCATGTAGAATTTCCTCTAATGAGCTTTGAATTATATGATCAGTGGTATCAATAAAATAACAGGAATCATCTTGTTGTCTAGAATATCTCATGGCATCATAAATTTGAAAAATAATTTCCTCATCGCCTATCCTTAATGCAAGTTTACCATCACCTACATCGATAATGTGACCACAGCATGGCTAAAAAGGGCGCCCTAGAATTAAGGGAACCTCAATGTCCTCATCCATGTCAAGCACAACAAAATCAACGGGAAAATAAATTTATCGATTTTTACCAAGACATCCTCGATAACTCTTCTAGGGTATTTAATAGATCTATCATTAACTGAATACTCATCCTAGTGGGTTTTGGTTCCCAAGATCTAGTCGTTTAAACATTTTATAAGGCATTAAATTAATACTGGCACCTAGATCAGCTAATGCTTTATTAATATTTAAACTACCAATTAAACAAGGAATAATAAAACTTCCTGGGTCTTTTAATTTGGTTGGTAGCTTATTTTGGAGGATGGTGAACATTCTTCATTAAGCTCCACCATGGATACTTCTTCAAGCTTCCTTTTATTCGTTAGGAGTTCCTTTAAGAATTTTGCGTACGTCGGCATCTGTGAATTGGCTTCAACAAAAGGTAAGTTAATATGTATTTGTTTAAAAAGCTCGAGAAACTTACCATATTGTGAGTCTAATCGTTCTTTCTTCAACCTTCTTTGGATATGGGATCGGTGGTTTACTTTCTTTATGTCTTTGGAATTACATCCTCAATTCTCATATCCTTTCCTTTGTCATCTACGGGTGGCATTCTTTTCTCGATTCGACTAGCTCCTTTCCACTTCTTAGTGTAAGCGCCTTTACATTGCTCGTTTCTTTAGAGAAACCGTTGATCGAATTTGGAAACTATCTCGATAAGTTGTTCAATTGACTTAATAAGTTCCCCAACTTGACTCTCGATCGTTTTGATCGATGTTTGTTGATTATCTAATGTTGTCTCGGACTTTTGGAAGCGGGCCTCTGCTGATGCCATGAATTTGTTCAGTGTCTCTTCAAGATTCGGCTTCTTTTCTTGCGAATAGGGCTAATTTTGGAAGGTTTGAGGAGGTTGTTGTCTCTGTTTTCCCTAATTTCCTTGTCCTCCCCACGAAAAATTTGGGTGGTTCTTCCAACCTGGATTATAGGTATTACTATATGGGTTATTATTAGATCTGAAATTGTTACCTATATAGTTCATCTGTTCGCTCTCTATCCGCGGTTGGTAGGGTGGGTACTCAGGATTCACCACAGTTCCACTTGCGTCGCACTGCATGACTGGATGTACCTGCGAAGAACGCAAACTATCAAGCTTCTTATTCATCAACTCTACCTGATTTGATAGCATGGTTACTGCGTTGAGGTTGTAAACTCCGGCTGTTTTTGTTGGCCTTGTTCTTGTAACTTGCCACTGATAGTTATTCAGCGACATCTCTTTAATAAACTCGTAGGCTGCCTCAGGAGTTCTATTATTCAGGGTTCCACCGGTGGCTGAATCAATTCGTTGTCTCGTTGAGGGGTTTACACCGTTATAGAAAGTCTGGACTTGGAGCCACAAAGGTAAACCATGGTGCAGACACCTTCTCAAGAGATCCTTATATCTCTCCCATGCATCGTATAATGTCTCTAAATCAATCTGCACAAAAGAAGAGATATCATTACGTAATTTGGCTATTTTGGCCGGTGGGAAATACTTTAATAAAAAAATTTCGGTCATTTGTTCCCATGTAGTGATTGACCCTCGTGGTAACGATTTTAACCACTGTTTAGCTTTATTCTTTAATGAAAAGGGAAATAATCGAAGTCGTATGGCATCATCAGAAACACCATTTATTTTGAAGGTATCACAGAACTCTAAAAAATTAGCTATATGAGCGTTTGGATCTTCGTCCTGCAAACCATCAAATTGAACAAATTGTTGAATCATTTGAATAGTGTTAGGTTTTAATTCAAAATTATTAGCAGCTATAGCAGGGCTAACAATACTAGATTCGGCTCCTGTTAAATGAGGTTTAGCATAATCATACATAGTACGTGGAGCATTATTTTCTGCCATATCTTTGGTGGAAGATTATTTTCGTCCATCCCTTCAGTAGGATTGGATCTGTCTTCTCGCTCTCCTTGGTAATTTAGGGCTCGCCTAATTTCTCTGCGATTTCTCCGAGCGGTAGCTTCAATATCAGTGTCGTATTCTAAAGGTCCTCTCGGGTTCCTTTTAGTCATAAACTAGAGGTACCTGCTAGGAAAAGAAAGAAAGAAAATTCAGCAAATTTTAAATTTTAAAAATTAATACTAAAAAATAAATTGCAAAAAATAAAAATAATGGCCAAAGTAATAAAAATAGAGCTTTCTTAATATTTTAGTTCCCCGGCAACGGTGCCAAAAACTTGATCGCTATGAATCAAAGCTTTAAAATTTATAAAAAGAATGATCGAACCTGGAAACTAACTTTGACAACGATTGAGGCAAGTGCACCTATCGAACAGTAGTATAGCTTAGGCAAGACCGAATTATCGAACCCAAAGGAACTAAAAGTACTAATACTAACTTTCTTTTTATTATTTAGCCTAAAATAAGTGAAGTTGTTTATTAATCTAAATTAATTAACTACTAAACTAAAGACTCTAAGACAAAGAAGAATGAATTTGGAATATAACTTGGGAAAAACTCAGTTGATTTAGACGATACCCTAGGAAGAATCCACCTAGACTTCACTTGTTATCTAACACTGAACCATACGATTTATTCACTTAGTTTGATCCGTAAGACTCCCTAACGTATATTAAACCCTCTCTCGAGGCGAATAACGTCTAACCCTAGGTTAATTAGTGGAACTCTCGTTCTCTTATAATAACCCCTAGAATAGCGATGAAATCGATCTATGGATTCCCATATTAGGTTTCACCCTAATCAGGAAAAATCTCGTCACCCTATCTCTAGGCGTGCGATCAACTCCGCTTTAATTATGTTGGATCTACTCTTAGGCGGGGTCTATTCCTCCTCCACCTAAGCACATTAAATTTGGATTAAGCTCACATAATTAAGAACAAACTAAGTATTTATCATATAATTCAGAAAAAACAATAACAAGATTCATCATAGGTTTCATCCCTTCGGTATCCGAAGGGTTTAGTTCATAACAATAAAGGAAAACATCTCAAGAGAAAAGATAAAACAAAACATAAGAAATCCCTAAAACCCCTGAAGGAATTGAAGAGGAGATCCTTCGTCTTGAGTATAACTCGGGTTCTTGAGATGGATCAACTGGCTATCCCTGAGTGAATTCCCACAAATCTGCCTTCTCTGGCCTAGCACGACGCCCCTAGACGATGGCTTTGGGCTCCTCCTTTCAGGTCATACTTAGGGTGTATTTATAGGCTTTTGAAATATGTTTCTTTCTCCCTAAGTATCCTTTCCCGAATGAAATTGCTCTTCTCCACGGCAGAGGCACGGCCATGGCGCACGCCCGTATAAATCGTGGCCAGGCTGTGTTCGGATTTCTTTAATGAGACACGGCCGTGTGAGTCGGGGTTAGACCGTGTTTTAGATGATTGACTTGGCACGGCCGTATGGGTCCAAGTCCAGGCCGTGTCGATTTCCTCATTGGTCCTTTTTGGTTCGTTTTGAGCCCGTTTCTCGTTCTTTTTATCCTTGGGTGCTTTCTTGAGTATAAGACATGAAAAGAAAGGATTAAGAGCACATTTTTTACATAATTCAAGGGATAATTCATCCAAAAGCATACTAAATGTGGGCCTAAAATATGTTACTATTTCGGTTTATCATGCATCTTTTCTTCTCCTTTGTCAAATCATTCTTCTTCTCTTGGCTCACTCTCTCCTACACTTCTAGCTTTGGGAAAAATACGATTCTCTTCTCCCTCACTATTGTCCTATTCGGTTCTCTCTAGTAGTCAACACCCTTTCCTCTCCTTAACTGAATCTATTTCTTTAATTTTCCTACATTTCTGACCTCTTCTTCCAATAGCCAAATCTATCCTCCACCAACACTTCATCTCGTGTTCTCTAATTGGTAAGCCTCTACTCCCACTTTCTTTCTTTCCTCTTTGCACTATTCTTCTTTCTTTGGCCGAATACAACACTCTCTCGTCCTCTTATTATTCTTTCTCCTCTCCCTGCTTAGCATAAGCCGATGCACTTCTTCTTTGGTGTAGGCCAAACCTATTGGAGTTTAAGCATACCCTCCTCATCGTTCATTCTGCCTTCGAATCTCGAGAAGTGGTCGGTAAGTTGTAGCTATGGCCGAATGTGTGGGGTGGTTTTGTCTCTTTAACGTTTTGTGTTCTTCGGGGCCGAAAGGCTATTTTTCTGTCTAGTTGCCTTGTTCTAACAGGTTCTTTTTCGTTAGGGACTTGTTGCCTTAATCAGGGGAGGTAGGCCGAACTCCCTCCCACTACAAGGAGTCTTCATTCCCTGGTAAGTAATGATAGTGGGTAAGGTATTTCGATATTTTGAGATTACCAAGGATGGAGACTAATTATTGGTTTATTCTTTATTTTAGGGGTCACGGATAGCGTCTTGAACCGCAAATCATCACAGGTGTGTAATCTCACACCTCTGTATAAATTGCTATTGCTGTGAACTATGAATCGGCTAAAAGCCGAAATGCTGAAAAGCCAGAATACCGACAATTGAGATTACTCGAACATGCAAGCGCTCGTGGTGATAAAACGAGCCACTAATGATGGTGATAGACTGTTGGGAGTGCCACGAACACTCTCGTAGAACTGAGGCCATAACGGGCCTTGTTGGGCCGAAGCGGGCTAAATGGGCCCAACGGGTTAACAGGCCCATACGAGCGAGAATAATGAAATTGATAGTTGATTGATTCGGCTGCGAAGTCCATAAAACTGAGACCGAAAACGAACTGAGTGGGCCACACGAGCGTGTGGGCCCGTATGTGCCAAAATTGGGTTTTAAGCCCAATAGCACTGTAATGACCGGGAATGGAAACCGTGTCGCGCAAGGCGATGGTAGGCCTTCAAAAAGGCCGTTGTAGGGGTAAAATTACTGAAATACCCTTGATGGGTAGATTACTGAAATACCCTTGATGGGTAGATTATTGAAATACCCTTGATGGGCAAATTACTGAAATACCCTTGATGGGCAAATTACTAAAATACCCTTGATGGGTAAATGACCATTTTACCCTTAGTGGTAGGATCATCGATGTATGAGTAGTAACTGTATGATTGATGTCTATAATGATGCACTGCTTACATGATTTAATTGTGACATGACATACTGCATGGGTTGGGTTATGGACTTGGAGGAAGCACTGTATTGGTGGCTCTACCACATTTTACCGATTTAGTGGCTTTTTCCACGTTATACTTATTTAGTGGCTCAGCCACGTATACTGTTATTAGCAGCTAGTCTGCGTTATTGGTGTGCTGGTTGGGTGGGTTGACTTGGTCCCCACAGGTGTTGGTTGGTACGGGTGGTGTGTTGGATGGACTGGGATGGGCACATTTTTATTTTGCATATCATAGGGCTTCGGCCCAGACTGTCACTGAATAGGGCTTCGGCCCAAACTGATACTGTATGGGTTTGGGCCCAAATTGTTGGTGTAATAGGGGATTACACACTCAGTTCTCGTAACTCACCCTGTATCCTTAACTGTGCAAGTAATCCCCAGTCTTAGAGGATTTGGAGCTGCGAGGGACTCAGAGGTGGCCACACGCGTCCTGTATGTTCAAGGGGGTTAATTTAGTCATTTTACTTTTGTTTACTTTAATTTAATTTTGGGGTTAATATTTTCTTTAATAAGGCTATTGGATTTGCTTTAACTTTTATTTGGGATTTCTTTAATTACTACAAGTTTATTTAACACGGGTTTTTAAAACAATAACAATTGTTTTTTGAAATATCACGTTTCCGCAACTGTTTAAAACAAATTTCTAAAACAGACGCGGTTTTTAAGAAGCAAGATAATACATGCATTTCTGAAAGGGTAATAATTCGAGTAAACTTCTTTTGTTAACAAGCAACTAAAATACAGGATTTTGGACGTTTAAAGTTTTGATTTGAAAATAAGTTTCCAACGATCACAAGGTTTCCAAACAACACCTGATGTGGCACACTAGATTCGGTCATAACATCTAGGCCGGGTCTGGGGTGTTACATGCAGTCACCATGTTATCAACTCAGGTAGAACAATTAAATAAGAAAATTGATGGTTTATGTGTTTCTACGCATGTACATCCGTTGATGCAATGCGATGCAAATGGAGGAGGAATGAGCAATCCAGAATGTAACACCCCTAACTCGTGACCGTTGCCAGATTAGGGTTAAGAGGCATTACTAATCTTTTCCGAAAATTTCATAACAAATCACAACCAAGCATAACAATTCATATTCATATAGTCCCTTAAATAGGTCAATGAGACCTTCAACACGTGTTAGAAAGGGGTCGGGACTAAACCGAACACATACGAAAATTTTTTAAATTCAAACATTTTTCTAAGTTACAGAGGTCACACGCCCGTGTGGGTAGGCCGTGTGCCTCGCACGGCCTCGGACACGCCCATGTGTCCAAGCCGTGGCAAGATAGGGCATACCTACTGACTTGTCCACATGGCCTGAGACACGCCCGTGTGCCTCACCCGTGGTCGACACTGACTTGCAACACACGGCTAGCCACACGCCCGTGTGTCCAGCCCGTGGTCGAGCCTGACTTGAATCAAATTACAAAATCGAAAGACACGGTCGAGCCACACGTCCGTGTGCTCAACCGAGTGGGCAATTGTAGGCAATTTTCAAGGCCAAATTACCATCCACACTTTGGAATCAACTATATGCCACAAACCAATACCAATTCATGCCTCAAATGCAACCAAAACATACCATTTCAAGCACCAAATAATCATCAACTATACCATCTATTCTTATACTCAATTTCTACTCAAATAAGTCTATCCAAAACACTTAATTTCACATCCCCAAAACATATAGATCAAGCACTATACAAACCTTACCACAATTCACATTTAAATCACAATTTTCATCACTCATTTAAGCATGAAACATACCATATTCATCACTCACTTAACCACATATATATATACTAACATCATTCAACTTTTGAGCCATATCTCATAACTAGACTTATACAACTCAAAATATGCCACATTCAATAGCCTATACATGCCATATACCACATATATATATACATCTTTCAAAATACCAAAATAGATAGCCGATAGTGTGATTAAGTCGCTGACGATCCCCGGATCCGAGCTAGCTTTACTGACACTATAAAACAAAGAAACACATCACACGTAAGCTTAAGAGCTTAGTAAGTTTGTAATATAATACATATTACTCAAAAATACCATATCAATACATAAATAAATCATCACTTAGATAGATTCACAACTAAACACATTATCATACTCAACCAAATACTCATACATCCATCTATTTAACCATAAACATTATCATCAACCACATAGGTTCAAAACATACCTTTGCCAACACTTATTTAACAAATGTTCTTGCTATTCAATGCTCGATATCATAATTCATTCAATATTCGTTATCTCTTCAATTCAATCGCACACTTAGTGCCCCAATTCATAGCCAAATCTTAATTAACATTGCACACTTAGTGCCATAATGTAAAACCGAACTTAATTCGGTATCGCACACACAGTGCCAATCAAAAAGCAGAAGCTTCAATTATTTCGCACACACAGTGCTAATCATCTCGGTCTCATTTCCAAATACGCACACTTAGTGCCACCTAACTCAATTCCACACATAGCATTACTAATCCGAAATCACATAACTATTCATTTCATAGCATTTAAACATAATTTAAGAACACGTATCATATCCGAACTTACCTCGGACGTCGAAATACCGAAACTAGCCAATCAATCGAGTACTTTGTCTTTGTCTTTGCCTCGATCTCGATCCGAATCTCTCTTTTCTTGGTCTATACATATTCAAATTTAGCTCATTTAATCACCAATTCATTCAATTTAGTCCAAACACACATATTTAGGGCATTTTACAAAATAGCCCTCACATTTTCACATTTCGACACTTTAGTCCCTATTTCATAAATTCACAAAATACACATAATTTCATTATACCATGCTTAGGCTGAATTTTTCCTATACTCATAGAAGCCCATATAATTCATTTATTTCACATTTTAGTCCTCCAATTTTTCATTTTCACAATTTAGCCCAAATTACTCAATTTCACCAAAAATCCAAATACAAACTATGTTAACCCAACACTAAGCTTTCATATTCCACCAACTAATAACACAAAGCTCACATATTCATCAATGGCATATCTCAAAATCACCATCAAATTCAAAAATTAAAGCATGGGTTTGAAAGAACACAAAGCAACGATTTAAAAAACGTAGAAATTATCAAAAACCGAGCTAAAAACACATACCAATTTAAGCTTGAGCTTGCCGAAACCTTCAAAGCTCTTAAACCTTTCTTTCTTTTCTAGTTTCGGTCGAAGAAAGATGAACCAAACATGTACATCTTACTTAATGTTTTATTTTATGACATATATTATCATATTTACCTTTTTAACCTTTTTATTTTTATTCAAATTCCACTAACTATAGGCTTTTATGTCCATTCAATTTATCAATGGTTTAATAACAACATAAGGACTCACACTTTAATAAGCCATGTCAAATTAGCACTTTAACAATCAGCACATAGCTTTTACATTTTATGCGATTAAGTCCTTTTTGCTAATTAAGCACACAATCGGTAAAATTTTCACACAGAACTTTCACACATGTTCAATCACATAATATAATCACCAAAAATAATATTAAAATATTTTTCTGACCTCAGATTTGTGGTCCCGAAACCACTATTTTGACTAGGGTGTAAACCGGGCTGTTACAACTCTCCCCCTTAGGGATTTTCGTCCCCGAAAATCTTACCAGTGAATAGGTTTGAATATTGCTCTCTCATAATATCTTTAGGCTCCCACGTAGCCTCTTCAACTTCGTGCTTGTGCCATAACACTTTCACTAAGGAAATTCTCTTATTTCTCAACTCTTTAATCTCAAGTGCCAGGATTTGAATCCATTCTTTACTATACGACAAATCTGATTGAATCTCAACCTCAGTAGGAGTAATTACATGTGATGGATCAGATCTGCATCATCGAAGCATCGATACGTGAAATACATTATGAATCTTTTCTAACTCAGGTTGCAACATCAATCTATAAGAAACTGGCCCTATTCGTTCGATGATCTCATACGGTCCAATGAATCTCGGGCTCAACTTGCCTTTTCGGCCAAAACGAAGTATTTTCTTCTATGTAGACACTTTCAAAAATACTTTATCGCCGATTTCAAATTCAATATCTTTTCGTTTTAAGTCTGCATAAGACTTTTGATTCTCTAATGCTGCTTTCAAACTGTCACGAATCAGTTTTACTTTCTGCTCAGTTGATCGCTGTAAATCAGAGTTTTAAAATTTATAAAAGAATGATTGAACCTGAAAACTAACTCTGAGAACGATAGAGGCAAGTGCACCTATCGAACAGTAATATAGCTTAGGCAAGACCGGATTATCGAACCCAAAGGAACTAAAAGTACTAATACTAACTTTCTTTTTATTATTTAGCCTAAAATAAGTGAAGTTGTTTATTAATCTAAATTAATTAACTACTAAACTAAAGACTCTAAGACAAAGAAGAATGAATTTGGAAAATAACTTGGGAAAAACTCAGTTGATTTAAACGATACCCTAGGAAGAATCCACCTAGACTTCACTTGTTATCTATCATTGAACCATATGATTTTATTCACTTAGTTTGATCCGTAAGACTCCCTAACGTATATTAAACCCTCTCTCGAGGAGAATAACATCTAACCCTAGGTTAATTAGTGGAACTCTCGTTCTCTTATAATAACCCCCTAGAATAGCAGTAAATCGATCTATGGATTCCCATATTAGGTTTCACCCTAATGCAAAAATCTCGTCACCCTATCTCTAGGCGTGCGATCAACTCCGCTTAATTATGTTGGATCTACTCTTAGGCAGGGTCTATTCCTCCTCCACCTAAGCACATTAAATTTGGATTAAGCTCACATAATTAAGAACAAACTAAGTTATTATCATATAATTCAAATAATCAAATAACAAGATTCATCATAGGTTTCATCCCCTTCGGGTATCCGAAGGGTTTAGTTCATAACAATAAAGGAAAACATCTCAAGAGAAAAGATAAAACAAAACATAAGAAATCCCTAAAACCCCCGTAAGGAATTGAAGAGGAGATCCTTCGTCTTGAGTAGAATTTTGGCTTCTTGAGATGAATCAACTGGCTATCCCTGAGTGAATCCCCACAAATCTGCCTTCTCTAGCCTAGCACGACGCCCTGACAAAAGGCCTGGCAGAAGGCCTCTGCCGAACTCCCTGATTAAGTTGCCCCCTAGGGTGTTTATATAGGCTTTGAGATGTGTTACTTGGCCTCCAAGTATCCTAATTTAAGTGAAATTCCTAATTGGGGGTTTAATTAGACTTTGGAGTGTGTTTCTTTACCTCCAAGCATCCAAATCCGAGTGAAATTGCTCTTTCCAGCGACAGGGACACGGCCATGGCACACGCTCGTGTGAATCGTGGCCAGGCCGTGCTCGGACTTCTTTAATGAGGCACGGCCGTGTGAATCGAGGGAAGACCGTGTTTTAGATGATCAGTGAGGCACGGCCGTGTGATCTTTGGTCCAGGCCGTGTCGATTTCATACTTTGGCCCATTTGTCCCATTTTAAGCCCGTTTTGCGTTCTTTTTATCCCCTGGTGTTTTCCTGAGTATAAGACATAAATCAAAGGATAATTCATCCAAAAGCATACTAAATGTGGGCCTAGAATATGTTACTATTTCAGTTTATCATCAGTCTCTTTTATCAAATCAACCCCGTGAATCTTATTCTCACTCAGCTCAGTCCAATACAATGGAGTTCGACATTTTTGACCATAAAGAGCCTCATACGGTTCCATTTTAATGCTAGATTGAAAGCTATTATTGTATGCGAATTCAATCAACGGAAAATGCTTTTCCCAAGTACTTTCAAATTCAAGAATGCAGCATCTCCACATATCTTCAAGAATTTGAATGATCCGCTCAGATTGTCCATCCGTTTCCGGATGAAATGCAATATTGAAATGCAACCTTGTGCCTAAAGCTTCTTGTAATTTCTTCCAAAACCGCGAGGTAAATCTCGGATCTCTGTCAGACACAATAGATAGTGGTACCCCGTGCAATCTCACAATCTCAGCAATATACAGTTCAACTAATTTATCAAGTGAATAATCTATTCTCAGCGGAACAAAATGAGCTAATTTCGTCAATCTGTCAACTATCACCTAGATTGCATCTTTCTTTCTCAGAGATAAAGGCAATCCTGACACAAAGTCCATCGTGATTCTCTCCCATTTCCACTCAGGAATCATAATCGGTTGTAATAAACCGGATGGAACCTGATGTTCAGCTTTAACTTGCTGACAAACCAAACATCTCGAAACAAATTCTGAGATATCCCGTTTCATACCATGCCACCAATAAAATTGTTTTAGATCATTATACATTTTTGTACTGCCCGGATGAACTGTCAAACGACTATTGTAAGCTTCGTTCAAAATCAACTGAATCAACTCTAAATTCCTCGGAACACAAATTCAATTTTTGAATCTCAAACAATCATCATTATCTACTCGAAATTCTAAATCAGAATTCAAATCACATTGAATTCGTTTTGCTATCATCTCATCATCACTTTTCTGGGCATCACAAATCTGACGTATAAACATCGGTCTAACTTTCAACTCAGCCAAAATCGAACCATCATCACATAGATCTATTAATAAACCGTAATTTATACATATTTTAATTCCACATTTAGCATGCTTTTTGGATGATTTATCCTTTGAGTTGTGGAATTCGATGCTCCTAATCCTTTAATTTCATGTTTTATACTTAGGGAAGCATTAGAGAATGAAAAGAACGAGAAACGGGCTAAAAACAGACCAAATGCGCCAAAGTAGGAAATCAACATGGTCTGGAGGTAGCCACACGACCGTGCCCCTTTAGCAGGCTCGACCACGGCCTGGATTCGATTCACACGGGCGTGTTGCACGGGTGTGACCCTGCCGTGACAAAGAGGAATTTCACTCGGAATAGGGTACTTAGAGGCAAAGAAAGATATTCCAAAAGCCTATATAAACACCCTAAAGGCCAACCTTGAGGAGGGCGTCCAGCTAGGCCAAGGAGCCAAGCTAGACAGGTCAGAATTGTGGGATTTACTCGAAGAAAGCTAGTTGATTCATCTCAAGAAGCTGAAATCATACTCAAGATGGAGGATCTCTCCTTCAATTCCTTTAGGGGGTTTTAGGGTTTTCTTATGTTTTGTTTTATCTTTTCTTCTGAGATGTATTCTTTTATGATTATGAACTAAACTCCTCAGATACCTGAGGGGGATGAAACCTAAAACGGATCTTGTTATTGTTTTCTGAACTATATGATAAATACTTGATTTGTTCTTAACTATGTGTTCCTAATTACTGTTTTGGTATTTCTGGATATTGATTCAAGTATTGATGTGCTTAGGCAGTGGAGGAATATTCCCTGTTTAAGAGTAGATCTAGCATAGTTAAGCGGAGTTGATCGCAACCCTAGAGATAGGATGACAAAAATCTGCCGAATTAGGGTCAAACCTAATATGGGAGTCCATAGATCGAGTTAATGCAATCCTAGGGGTTTTAATTAGAAAGAGATTTCAATTAATCAACCTAGGGTTAGACGTTAGTAGCCTCGAGAGAGGTATTAATATAAATTAGGGAATCCTACGGATCAAGTCAAGTGAATAAATCATCTGGTTCAGAGTTAAATAACAAGTGAAGTCTAGGTGGATTCTTCCTTGGGTATCGTCTTAACCAGTTGGTTTTTCCCACAAGTAGTTTCCCCAATTCATTCTCTGTGTCTTAGCGTCTTTAGCTTAGTAGTCAGTTAATTTTAGAATAAACAACAAATCCCTTAATCTTTAGGCTAAATAATAAAAAGAAAGTCAGTATTAGTACTTTTGGTTCCTTTGGGTTCGACAATCCAGTCTTACCACTAAGCTATACTACTGTTCAATAGGTGCACTTGCCTCAATCGTGGTGATAGTTAGTTTCTAGGCTAGATCATTCATTATATAAATATCAAGACTCTCGACACTATGATCATCTATCTGAGTACTCGTTGCTCGCAAAACACATATAGACTTTCGACTTAAAGCATCAGCAACAACATTAGCTTTACCCGGATGATAATCTATCACAAGCTCATAGTCTTTCAAAAGCTCTAAACATCTTCTTTGTTGCAAATTCAAATCTTTCTGAGTCATCAAGTATTTCAAGCTCTTGTGATCAGTATATATATGACATTTCTCACCAAATAGGTAGTGACGCCAAATCTTCAATGCAAATACAATCGCGGATAATTCAAGATCATATATCGGATAGTTCTTTTCATGGGGCTTTTACTGCCTCGAAGCGTAAGCGATGACTTTGCCTTCTTGCATCAGCACACAACCCAAACCATTCAACGATGCATCACTGTAAACTATGAACTCTTTACCAGACTCAAGTTGAACTAACACGGGGGCCTCTGTCAACATTGCTTTCAACTGTTCAAAACTCTACTGGCACTTTTTTGACCACTCGAATTTAACATCTTTCTGAAGCAATTTCGTCAATGGAGTCGCAATCGAAAAGCCTTTCACAAACCTTCTATAATATCCTGCTAGTCCCAGAAAACTACAGACTTCAGGCACATTTCTCTGAGACTTCCATTCTAAAATAGCTGAAATCTTACTCAGATCAACTCGTATTCCCGCAACTGATACAATATGTCCCAGAAAACCAACCTCACGTAGCCAAAACTCACATTTGCTGAACTTTGCATACAATTGGTTCTCACGTAGAGTCTGTAACACAATTCTCAAATGCTCGGCATGTTGCGTCTCATCACATGAATAAATCAGAATATCATCAATGAACACCACCACAAAAAATCCAAATACGGTCTAAATATCCGATTCATCAAATCCATAAACACTGCAGGAGCATTCGTTAGTCCAAAAGGCATAACTAAGAATTCATAATGTCCGTACCTCGTTCTGAAAGCAGTCTTCAGTACATCTTATTCTTTAACTCTCAACTGATAGTAGCCCGATCTCAAATCTATCTTAGAAAACACTGTAGCTCCTTTCAGCTGATCAAACAAATCATCAATACGTGGCAAGGGATACTTATTCTTTATCGTTACTTTATTTAACTGTCGGTAATCAATACACATCCTCACAGTGCCATCTTTCTTTTTCACAAACAACACAGGAGCACCCCAGGGCGAGAAACTCAGTCGTGCAAATCCTCTATCTGTCAACTCTTGCAACTGAGAATTTAACTCTTTCAGTTCTGTTGGTGTCATTCTATACGGAGCTATTGAGATAGGAGTCGTCCCCGGCACTAATTCAATACCAAATTCAACTTCTCGGATCGAAGGTAATCCCGGTAGTTCTTCAAGAAACACATCAGGGAATTCACAAACCACAGGCACATATTCAACTTTCTTTTCTATCACTTTTGTATCAATCACATATGCGAGATAAGCTTCGCAACCCTTCTTCACATAGTTCAAAGCTTTCATCGAAGATATAACAGCCGGCAACCCATTCAAATAACTGGATTCAATTCGAACTATTTCACCATTCTGACTTCTCAAATCAATACTCTTCTGTTTACAATTCACAATAGCACTATGCAAAGTGAGCCAATCCATACCCAGAATGATGTCAAATTCATCGAAAGGTAGCAACATCAAATTAGCTAAAAAACAAATATCCCGAAACATAAATGGACAGTTCTTGCACACTTTATCAACCAAGACACACTTGCCTAAGGGGTTCGATACTCTAATCATGAATTTAGTAGACTCAACAGGTAAAGTCTTACTTGATACTAAATTCACACACACATAGGAATGAGTAGAACCTGGATCTATCAATGTAATCACATCAGTATCAAATAGAGTAAAAGTACCAGTAATGACGTCTAGAGATGACACTTCTTCTCGTGCGCGAATAGCATAGGCTCAGGCAGGTGCTCTTGCCTCGGATCTCACAGCTGTATCCGTAGTCCCTCTTTGGCTTCCACCCACATTTTCGGTGTTTCTGGGTGGTCTGCCCCTAGCCGTCGTATTACTCGGTCTCGCACTCTGAACATTGTCTTTCTCAGCTAAGTCTGGGCAATCTCGAATGAAATGATCTCGGGATCCATACTTATAACAAGTTCTATTATTGTACTTGTCCCAGCACTCTCCAACGTGTCGTTTTCCACATTGTCTACACTCAGGCTTGTTGCTTTTGACACTTCCAACACTTGATTCGGTTGGAGTTTGAGTTCTTGGACCAACACTTTGTCTCACACGATCTCTACCCAAATATCCAAACGAAGCATTTGAACAATTACTTGCATCTCTAAATCTATTCGTTGAAGGTTGACACATCTTACTCATCGATCTTTTTCTTTCATCTCTAGCCTCAGAATCTACTTTCTTCTTTTCTTTATTAAGCTCCTCGGCTTTGCAAGCTCTTTCAACTAACACAACAAATTCATTCAAATCAAGTATTCCAACCAACAATTTAATGTCTTCATTCAACCCTTCAATGAAATGTTTACACATAGTAGCTTCGGTCGAAACACATTCCCGCGCGTATTGGCTCAGTCTCACAAACTCCCGTTCATACTCCGTAACTGACATACGGCCCTGTTTCAGCTCTAGAAACTCTTTACGTTTCTGATCTATGAATCGTTGACTGATATACTTCTTTCAAAATTTAACTTGAAAGAAATCCCAAGTGATTCTCTCTCTCAGAACCACAGATATCAACATTTTCCACCAATTATATGCCGTATCTCTCAACAAGGAAACAACACATTTAATGCATTCATCAAGAGTTAAAGACATCTCATCAAACACTCGAATGGTATTCTCGAGCCAGAACTCATCTCGCTCGGCATCATCATCAGCTGTGGCCCTAAACTCTTTGACCCCATACTTTCGGATTTTGTCTACAGAAGGCTTATTCAATCGGATCGGATCTACAACTTGTGGCACAATGGGTACTTGTGCGGGTGGAGGTTGTGGAGCAGTCGGATTTGTTCGAACGAACTTCGAAAACCACTCACTCATCATTTGAAAAAAGGCTTGCTTAGCCTCTCCCTCTTGGCTACTATCATTCGGCCTTGATGTGGCCGGCACCGTCCCTTGAGTGGGAACAGGTGCATTACTCTCTACATCATCAGCAACTGCTCGATCGAAATCTATTTGCTATATAAAAACACATTTTTAACTGTCAGGATTCGTCACACTATCGCAATTATATATATGGCATGTATAGCTAGACTCACACGCGTTATGTTAGTCCTAGAATCGACTAAATCGTAGCTCTGATACCAATAAAATGTAACACCTCTAACTCGTGACTGTCGCCATATTAGGGTTAAGAGGCATTACTAATCTTTTCTGAACATTTCATAACAAATCACAACCAAACATAGCAATTCACATTCATATAGTCCCTTAAATAGGTCAATGAGACCTTAAACACATGTTAGAAAGGGGTCGAGACTAAACCGAACACATACAAAAATTTTCAAAATTCAAACATTTTTCTAAGTTACAGAGGTCACACGCCCGTGTGGGTAGGCCGTGTGCCTCACACGGCCTCGGACACGTCCATGTGTCCAAGCCGTGGCAAAATAGGGCATACCTACTGACTTGTCTACATGGCCTGAGACACGCCCGTGTGCCTCACCCGTGGTCGACACTGACTTGCACCACACGGCCAGCCACACGCCCGTGTGTCTAGCCTGTGGTCGAGCCTGACTTGAATCAAATTACAAGCTCAAAAGACACGGTCGAGCCACACGCCCGTGTGCTCAACCGTGTGGGTAATTGTAGGCTATTTTCAAGGCCAAATTACCATCCACACTTTGGAATCACCTATATGCCACAAACCAATACCAATTCATGCCTCAAATGCAACCAAAACATACCATTTCAAGCACCAAATAATCATCAACTATACCATCTATTCTTATACTCAATTTCTACTCAAATAAGTCTATCCAAAACACTTAATTTCACATCCCCAAAACATATAGATCAATCATTATACAAACCTTACCACAATTCACATTTAAACCACAATTTTCATCACTCATTTAAGCATGAAACATACCATATTCATCACTCACTTAACCACACATATATATATACTAACATCATTCAACTTTTAAGCCATATCTCATGACTAGATTTATACAACTCAAAATATGCCACATTCAATAGCCTATAAAGGCCATATACCACATATATATACATCTTTCAAAATACCAAAATAGATGGCCGATAGTGTGATTAAGTCACTGACAATCCCCGGATCCGAGCTAGCTTTACTGATACTGTAAAACAGAGAAACACATCACACAATAAGCTTAAGAGCTTAGTAAGTTCGTAATATAATACATATTACTCAAAAATACCATATCAATACATAAATAAATCATCACTTAGATAGATTCACAACTAAACACATTATCATACTCAACCAAATACTCATACATCCATCTATTTAACCATAAACATTATCATCAACCACATAGGTTCAAAACATACCTTTGCCAACACTTAGTTAACAAATGTTCTTGCTATTCAATGCTCGATATCATAATTCATTCAATATTCGCTATCTCTTCAATTCAATCGCACACTTAGTGCCCCAATTCAAAGCCTAAGCTTAATTAACATCGCACACTTAATGCCATAATGTAAAACTGAACTTAATTCGGTATCGCACACACAGTGCCAATCAAAAAGCCGAAGCTTTTATTATTTCGCACACACAGTGCTAATCATCTCGGTCTCATTTCCAAATACGCACACTTAGTGCCACCTAACTCGATTCCACACATAGCATTACTAATCCAAAATCACATAACTATTCATTTCATAGCATTTAAACATAATTTAAGAACACGTATTATATCCGAACTTACCTCGAACGTCAAAATACCGAAACTAGCCGATCAATCGAGTACTTTGTCTTTGCCTCGATCTCGATCCGAATCTCTCCTTTCTTGGTCTATACATATTCAAATTTAGCTCATTTAATCAACAATTCATTCAATTTAGTCCAAACACACATATTTAGGGCATTTTACAAAATAGCCCTCACATTTTCACATTTCGACACTTTAGTCCCGATTTCATAAATTCACAAAATACACATAATTTCATTATACCATGCTTAGGCCGAATTTTCCCTATACTCATACAAGCCCATATATTTCATTTATTTCACATTTTAGTCCTCCAATTTTTCATTTTCACAATTTAGCCCAAATTACTCAATTTCACCAAAAATCCAAATACAAACTATGTTAACCCAACACTAAGCTTTCATATTCCACCAACTAATAACACAAAACTAACATATTCATCAATGGCATATCTCAAAATCACCATCAAATTCAAAAATTAAAGCATGGGTTTGAAAGAACACAAAGAAACGATTACAAAAACGTAGAAATTATAAAAAACCGAGCTAAAAACACATACCAATTTAAACTTGAGCTTGCCGAAACCTTCAAAGCTTTTAAACCTTTCTTTCTTTTCTAGTTTCGGTGGAAGAAAGATGAACCAAACATGTACATTTTACTTAATGTTTTATTTTATGACATATATTATCTTATTTACCTTTTTAACCTTTTTATTTTTATTCAAATTCCACTAACTATAGGCTTTTATGTCCATTCAATTTATCAATGGTTTAATAACAACATAAGGACTCACACTTTAATAAGCCATGTCAAATTAGCACTTTAACAATCAGCACATAGCTTTTACATTTTATGCGATTAAGTCCTTTTTGCTAATTAAGCACACAATCGATAAAATTTTCACACAGAACTTTCACACATGCTCAATCACATAATATAATCACCAAAAATAATATTAAAATATTTTTCTGACCTCGGATTTGTGGTCCCAAAACCACTGTTTTGACTAGGGTCTAAACCGGGCTGTTACACAGAATATTTAACATACGGTCATAGCCCAGAGAACGAACAAATAAACTATATGGGTAATAATTCTAGACCTCAGAATAGTCCTTACAGTAACACTTATAATGCAGGTTGGAGGAACCATCCCAATTTCTCTTGTGGTGGTCAAGGAAACCAAAGACCATAACCCCCTCTAGGCTTTCAACCACTTTACCAACAAGAGAAAAAGTCGAACCTTGAAGAGATGTTGACGAATTTTATTTCGGTGTCAGAAACCCACTTCCAAAACACCGAAATAGCACTTAAAAATCAACAAGCATCTATTCAAGGGCTCAAGAACCAAATCGGTCAACTTGCGAAGTTGATTTTAGAACGACCACAAGGTAGCTTGCCTAGTAATACCGAAACTAACCCAAGGGTGCAACTTCATGCAATTACTGTATGAAATGAAGAAGGGTTTGTTGAATCTGAACCAAAACCGAGGCAAGAAAGTGTGGTAAGTAAAGGTAAGGTAGAGGTAAGCTAGAATGAACAAAAATCGGTTGGTAAAGAATATAAACCTCGAGTTCCATATCCGAATGCAACGAAGAAAGACCACACTAACGAACAATTTGATAAATTTCTTAAACTTTTGAAAAAGTTGCATATTAACCTACCGTTTATTGAAACTCTTTCGTAGATGCCCAATTCCGTAAAAATTTTAAAGGAGCTTTTGGCAAACAAACGGAAGTTAGATGATGCGTCGCACGTGGAGCTAAACACAGTTTGCTGAGCTATTTTGCAAAATAAACTACCCAACAAATTGAAAGATCTAGGGAGTTTTACTATTCCTTGTTTAATTGGTAGTTTAAATGTTAATAATGCTTTAGCTGATTTAGGGGCTAGTATTAATGTCATGCCCTATAAAATGTTTAAGCAATTAGGTCTTGGGAAATCCAAACAAGCTAGGATTAGTATTCAATTAGAAGATAGAACCATTAGATTTCCTAGGGGTATTATTGAAGACGTACTTGTGAAAATTGATAAATTCATATTCCTAGTTGATTTTGTTGTTTTAAACATGGATCAGGATAGTAACGTACCTTTAATTTTACGACGACCCTTTTTAGCAATTGCCAAAACTATTATTGATGTTGGTACAAGTGAACTATTATTGCCAAGCACGATTACTCTCCAAGCTCGTGATTTTGCTAAGATATCTAGTGATCGAGATGATTATACGAGTTCTGTTAATATGAATAACATAGTGGCTCAAACTTCTTTGCAGGAAACCCCTTGGGAGAACGTGATGGGGCCACGTTCTAGTCTATGTGACAAAAACAGAACGACTCATGAAGAACGAATGATACAAATCGATGAACTAGATGAATGGCGCACACATGTCAAGGAGAAACCGAGAATACACGATGCAAAACCAAAGCTACACCATAATGAGCATGTGGATGGAACACACCAAATTAAGGTTGGGGGCAAGGTACTACTAGATAACACAGATCCACGTATTGCCACTTCAAAGCTTATTACAAATGGAGAAACTCCTTTTACTGTACTAAATGTCTTCCCATACAGTACAGTCAAGGTAAATCATTCTGGAATTTGGCACTTTTAAAGTAAATAGTACTCGACTCAAACCTTATTTTGATAATAGAATTGACAGCGAGAAAGAGGAGTTTTGACTCTGCGAACCACCGTGACCATGCGAATACGAGGTAAGTCAAGCTTAGACTTTAAATAAGGCTTCTCGAGAGGCAACCCGAGTGTTAACACTGATAATTTTCTTAATTTTATCTCTTGATATTTTTAAAATTAATTAATTTTCAAAATTAAAAAAAAAATGTTTTTTTGACCCACACAGCCTGGACACACGGGCGTGTCCCAGGCCGTGTGCACAAAAAGGGGTTCGACAGTGAGTTACACGGCCTGGCAACATGGCCATGTGACCCACACGGCCTGGACACACGGGCGTGTCCTTGGCTGTGTGGATCCTGGGACTTAATTTTTCCAAAAATCGATAGAGACACGGCTTAAAATAGTCTACACGGGAGTGTGACACGATCGTGTGAAACCTGGAGCTAAATATTTTTCATTTCTAAATCAAGTCAGAGAGTTACACGAGCATGGAACACGACCATGTGTGAGACACGGCGGAGCCACACGGGCGTGGGAGAAGCGAAGGAGGTTGCACACGGCCATGCCACACGGGCATGTCCGAGGCCGTGTGAAGACTGGGTTAAAAATTTTTATCGACACTGGCTGGGGAGAGCCACACGGACGTGTGACACGACCGTGTGGCCCAACACGGGCCTCACACGACCGTGCCTCCATTTTAAAAAACCCTAATCCCCTTTTTAGTTTTTACTTTGTCTTCTTCATCCCACATCACCCTACCCGCCGTCGTTCATCTCCCATTTGCAAAGTTGGCAACCACCGTCACCTTTTTCCTCTCCTTCCCCTCCCCTCCCTCTCCCTTCCCACGCCCGTCCCCAACCACACACCCCTCTCCTCCATCACCTCTCCCTCACTCACTCCGTTGCTCCCGACCCCCTTCTTCCCTAACCACCGCCCCTACTCTTCCCCTCACCCCATCGCACAACAACCACCATCGAAACCAACCACGCCGCAACCCACCTCGTCGCCCCACCACACGCCTGTCGCCCGTCGCGCCCCCGACCGCCACAAAGCCCCCGGCCTTCACCTATCACCGCCGCTCGCACCAGTTGCCGTGCACACCACCTCTATCACAGCCGGTTTTCCCTTTGTCCCAATTTTCTTTGTTTATTTTATTTTATTTATTTATTTATTCATTATTTTTATTATTATTTAAGTATTCTTGTTATTTTCTATTTTATTATTATTATTATTATTATTATTATTATTATTATTATTATTCTTTTTATTACTATGTTTCTGCTTCTGTTTATCAATATCCTTTTACCATTGTTAAGTACTGTCTAGATTTTTGTTGATTAAATATCTTGCTATGTTGGTTTCTCTCATTCATTAGTCCTTTTGGTATTTTTTTGGATTTGATTAGTCGTCGATTCTATTAAGGTTTTCTTTATTATTTATTTATTTATTTATTTATTATTTGCATATTAGTTTTTAAGCATCATAGTTAAGTTAATGGATTTTGTCTGTTTTGGTATTAGTTCTTTATTATTTTAGGAGTAAATTTCCCATTTAGGAAGCTTTAATTTTGACGGGAGGCTTGCTAGTCCAATATCCCATCCTATTTTATCAGCCCTTTATTTCTTTCCTTGCTGTTTTATTATTTTGTTGCTTTTCTGATCTTGGATTATTTTCTTCGTTAGGTCCAGCGTGACGAACACTCGCAACAAGTCCAAAGTCACCGTCCCCGTTTCAAAAAAGCGAAAGACACCTGGTGCGAACTCCTCCTCGAGCACTTCCGTCGAGGCCCGCCACCCTTATCTCTGATTTTCTGCGGGTCCCCAGGAGGAATTATTTCAGTTACTTAGATTTCGACCACTCGACCTAGGCCGATGTCTTGATTGGGCCGCTTTAGAGCAGGTCCACCTAGCTGATCACGTGCACGCCTTTATTACTACAACCCTGTGGGACCAGTTTTTCTCCATCATCGAGCCCACATACATGGAGCTTACCTTGGAGTTTTGTTCTACATTTATTCTACAGCAGGTCATGATGACTCATGACGAACCAGGTTATTCTCTCTTTGTTCTACATTTATTCTACATTTGTTCTACATTTATTCTACATTTATTCTCTCTCTCTGACTTTACGGTATCTTCATGCCCTGTTATCTCACACTTTGACCGGTAGGAGAGAGAGCACCAGAGTCGTCAATACTACTGATACTTATTTTATATGGAGCATGGCCACCGGGCATATATTTGATTTGGCATACTTTATTGCCTTAGCCTTCCGCCATCAGACTGACCACCACAGGAAAGGTCCCATCTGTTTAGGCCCTTATGTGACTTGACTTGCTTGACACTTCGGTCTCCTCGACACACCGAAACAGTCCTCTACACTTACACTCGTCGGCCTCCCCACAAGGAATCTCAAGCATGATCCATATGAGGATGATCGAGCGGCGTCGTGGAGTGGATCCTCCTCAGTACTGATTATTTCATTCTGACGCTCAGAATGAACCCAAGGACTTCACTGATGATGTTCCTCTCCATCACGAGGACCCACCTCAGCCTCCACCTTCAAGTCACCATATTGTTTCTTCTGCTGCTACTTTAGCGGACCTCTCCGAGCGGTTCACTCGTTTCGAGCAGCATTGCTTTCAGAGGTTCGACAGTATTGATGTGACATTGTAGTAGATCTGTCAGCATCTCCATATCTCCTCCTCAGCGCCGACGACTCACGACACCAAATTGTCTAATGATGAGGACCATTGAGTCCATTAGTTTTATTTTATTTTTATTTTATTTTTATTTTTATTTTTATTTTTATTTTTATTTTTATTTTTATTTTTATTTTTATTTTTATTTTTATTTTTATTTTTATTTTTATTTTTATTTTTATTGTTATTTTCTTAGACTTATTTTGTTTTTATATGTTGAACTATATTTTTATTTTTATGGTTGTTCCTAATCGAGTTTTACTCCCCTAATTTTCTTCACTATTTGTGTTTATTTTCTTATTAGTGTGCTCGGAATCATGCTCTACATTTAGATTTCACTACAATTTCGCTTTTCACTATTCTGGGAATTTCATCCAAAATTCAAGGCAGTTTCAGTTTTCTCCCTCTCTAATAATATTCTGTTTATATTATGATTTTATTCGATTGTACATTGAGGGCAATGTACATCTTAAATGTGGGGAGGTTATTTATAATTATTATTAGAAAATCCCTGAATTATTTCTTGTGTTTAAGTAATTTTCTCATACTTCTATTAGAATAAATTTTTATTGATTTGTGATTTTTGTTGATGTGTTTTAGATTAATTTGTTGATAATTGTGTATTGGTTGATTTAAACTTTAAGGCATGAGAGAAGCAAGCATACTAAGTCTATTTTCAGAATAAAAAAAAGAACTTAGGTTGTCTCCCTGAATTGAGGTATTACCTTGAAGTTTGAGATTTGTAAGATTGACATCAAAAACCATAATTTTTTGTGAGATTTTGAGCCTTTAGAGCATAAATTTTGTAACATCCTGAATTTATGGGCTTGTACATTTTGCGTGCTTAAAATATTAATTTGAGAGTTTGAGGTACAAATGGGGCTCAAATTGGGCTGATGCCTTGTTTTAAATATTTTTTCCAGACACTCTAGGGGTTTAAATTGAAGTTTTAGTAGTTTAATAAGCATTTTGGGCTTGTGGCCCAGAGGAAATGGTGCTACTAGGAGGAAGAGGAGTTGGCGTCACTTGTGCATGAGGAAGGCCCAAATTATGGTTGCTTGAAGCCCAAGTTTTAGGGCTAAAATTCGGCATTTAAATGAGCAAGGGGGGACGGCACAAGGATAAATTTTAGGGATTTTATTGTGTGGATAATAAGCAGATAAAGGCTATTTTTGAGGAGATAATAGATCAAAGATAGGAGCCATCTTTAAGTGTTTAATGCTAGTCGAAACTTTGAAGAATTTGAAAAGAAAGGGGCATTCGATTTTGGCTTAAGGTGTATCTGCCGAAATTGCTAGCAAGTTCTCATTATTCTTCTCTTTTCTCTGCCGAAATTCCTACTCCATTCTTGCTCTTCTCTCTTTTCTTTTTTAATGTGAAATCAAAGCTCTTGAAGTCTCAATTGCTAAAACCACCTATTATTCTTTTCTTTTGGCCGAATCTCTCTACCTATTCCTTGCTTTTATTTTTCCAATTCTTTGTTCTTCTAAAAGCCTAAATCACTAAGATCTCACCTCCTAAAGTTACCGAATCTTCTTTAGTGGAGCTTGTTTGTGCCGAATTTTGAAGGAAGCAATAGGTAAGTGTTGATTTCGGGATTTCAATGTTTTTTTTTGGCTTTTCAAAGTCCCTAGCCGAATGGCTATTTAGAAACTAATCTTTTATTTCTCTCTTATTTTCGGCATTCTGGGATCTGAAGAGGAGTCAATCGCGTAGATCTCTAAGTCATAAGTTCGGTAATACTTGAATCGTGGTACTTTCGGGATTTCAAGGTAAGGGAATCTATTGATTTTAGTGTGTAAGATCGGGTAAAACACTAACCATGGCCGATTATAGGAGAGGCCCTATTGTCACATCTTTTCGGCTTTTTGAGCAAAGTTGTAGATCGGTTTAGCAAGGGTATCGACATTAATCAGTGTGTAACTTCTCACACAATTAGATTGAATGCTATTATGTATATATATATAAGTATAAATCACTATACTCTGTTAAATGCCGAAAAATCCGGCATAACGTTTGAAAACCCGAGAAGGGTAAAGGATAAATATCGGGTTAGTGTTTTCTACCATTCTTGATGAATGTTTTACATTAAAAGATATGTTTTGCATGTCGATTTCTATGTATGCTTGGGGTTGGGTGATTGATAAAAGGGAAGTGATGCATTGCGGTGGCTTATGCCATTTCGGCCTGGTGACTCTGTCACAACTCTATTTCTGGTGGCTTCTTCCATTTCAGCCTGGTGACTCTGTCACAACTCGGCGATGAGCGACTAAGCTGCGACATGACTGCCATCGATGGTGTGTAGCGGTGTGGGTTGATTGTAGAAATCCCCAATGGTGTGATTGGCAGGTAAGGGTGGTGTGTAGCGGATGGAAACCTAGGATTGGGTTGGGTTTTTATGTATGTTATCTCTTATATTATGTTCTATATTCTTGATCTGTGGGCTAAGGCCCAATCTGATGGTGCACGAGGGTTGCTGCCCAGGTCTCGTGACTCACCCTATTATTTTTAACAAATTTTAGGTAGCACTTAGTGCATCGGACCGGGCTGGAGAGGAGAGCAAGGTGGCCATGCAAAAGAACATTTGGATTCGGCAAAAAGGCTTTAATTTATTATTTTATATTTTTATTTAATGGGTTTTAAATCTCGTTGTAATAAGGCCATGGGCCACTAGACTATTATACTCTGTTTTGGGTTTTAGTTTGGGCTTTTATTACTGATAGACATTTAAATTTTAATTAAACTAAGGCATGTATTAAGGTTTTGGTTTTTAATTCACGAAAACAACAAATGAACTTTAAATCTTACTTAAACTTATCAAGTTATTAAGTTTTTCCCAAATTTCGACATCTTTTACAAAAATCTCCTGAGTGACATACCAAATCCGGTTGTAGTGTTGGGCCGGGTTTGGGGTGTTACAAGTTGGTATCAGAGCAGGGTTTAAAACTCGGCTTTGGGGTTTTTGGGCTCAAAACGTTTTCTAAAGATGGGTTTTTGAAGCATGCATAACAGGTTTGTTAGCTCGGCATGGCACCTGCGTCTCCGACCCAAGTCCGCCAGGTAAGTATTCTGAACTCATTGTGTGTTATATGTATGTGGGCTTGATGGGCTTTATGGGACATAGATTAGTTAGATTAGAACTTGATGGACTCTAGGCCTAGCTGAAACAACTCCTAAAATCTCATAAGACTTAACTTTACTAAACAAACCCGTGAGCAGTCGCAAGACTAGGGTGTGTGTGACAGTATACGCATGTCTAGGATTGGATCCTAAGAATGCGTATTTAAGCGATCCTAGTGACTCACCTCCTCTTGTTTGAATCCTACAGTGCGTAGTGACTATTCACCTTAGCCGAGGGATTAGGGTGTGGCAGCGGGCATACGTATGTCTAGGAGTGGATTCGGGGGAGAGCTTGGTATTTAAGCGATCCTAGGGACTCACCTCCTCTTATTGGAATCCTACAGTGCGTAGTGATTGTTCACCCTAATCATGAGGACTTGTTGACAGGCTAAACCTTATAATTAAAACTCGGAAGGACTAGCCACCTTATTTTTACAAATTGCTAAAACACCCTTACTTCGAGAACAAATACCAAGATACTCATGATTTGCAAATACACCCCGATTTACAAAGTCAACGAAATTTTCCTTAGCAAAGAAAAACTCACACAACACACGACAACAAACCCATAAACACCTGAACACTATTATTATTCCTCTGAAATCAAATTCTCCAAGACACCCCTATTTTTAAAAAAAAAAAACCCCTGGATGTCAGAATTATCGAAATACCCCCGTATGTCAAAATTACCGAAATACCCCCGGGTTGCAAAATTACCAAAATTCCCTTATTTCACAAAATCACCAAGGAACCCTATTTTGGAAAATTACAAAAATATCCCTGTAGGATAAAATGACGAAAATACCCCTGGGTAGTGAAACAATGAAAACACCTTTATTTGATGAATGTAAGTTCATGGATGATCCTTTGTATGTTAATTGAGTGTATGTGTTTCCTAGAACTAGAGGGTACGAACATGAGACTAAATTATGAATGCGAATTCGAAAGAACTACCCTTAAAACTGCTATTCATAAGATTGTTCGTGGTTAATCAGTGGAAAAAATTAATGATTCATAAAATTCTTAATCAGATAAATGTCGATCGAAAGAATGAGTACAAGGGGTAGAGGATGTCCGCTGCGTCGACGCGGTAGGGGTAGGAGGACCGCGTCGTAGTCGGTAGGGTCCAGCTCTGGTCGAAACGAGATGCCGAGATCTGCAGGTACATGAGAAGGAGAATTTCGGGATGAGGTGCCGGAGATGATCTTTGTATCTCGGTGATGTTGAGGGTTTTAGAGAGGGTTGCTAGAGTAGGCATGGGCACGGGCCCGAAAATCAGTGCTTGGCGGCTTAGGGCCAATGGGGCAGAAGTGTTTAGGGGAGTTTCTGGCGTAGCCCCTAACACAGCTGAGTATTGGATGGAAGCAACTGAGCGCATAATGGATGATTTAGATTTCACGGGAGAGGAGAAGTTGAAGGGGGTCGTGTCTCTTCTTCGAGACGAGGCTTACCAGTGGTGGCTCACGGTAAAGGAGGGTACTGCTGCAGACCGGATTGATTGGGATTTCTTTAAGAAGTCATTCCAGGGAAAGTATGTTGGGGCCAGCTTTGTGGATGCACAGAGGAAGGCATTTTTGAATTTGGTGTAGGGAAGTAAATCTGTGGCTGAATATGAGGCGGAGTTCCTGCGCTTGAGTCGATATGCTCGAGGAATGGCAGCAACCGAGTATGAACGCTGTGTTCGGTTTGAGGATGGATTACGGAATGAGTTAAGGGTTTTGATAGCACCGCAGAGAGAGAGAGAGATTTTGCCGTTCTGGTGGAGAAGGTTAAGATAGCTGAGGAGGTAAAGCGGATGAAAGACAAGAAAGAGATAAGGAGCGGGGAAGGAATAAGAGAAATTTTGGGCGGCGGGGAGCATCCGGGAGTCGCGAGAAAAGGCCTGGGTGCGATGGGCGGCTCGTACTCGGAGACACTGCTGGGGAACGAGAATCGATTATGTAATTGGTGCGGGAAAGCACATTACGGGAGTGTAGAAGAAGAACGGGTGGATGTTTGGTGTGGATCCATGGAGCATATGATTAAGGACATCCCACGAAGGATCTCGAGTGCGACCAGCCGGGATGAGGTTCTAATCGGGATGGGAGAGGTGGTCGGCCAAGATGCAGAGGGGTCGTGGCGCGACCAGAGGTGGAAATGGATTCGGTCGGGGTCGTGGAGCACCGGTAGGGTGCGGTAATGTAGATGCGAGGCGGTAGGAGTCTCATTTATGCGGCTCGCCGACGGGAGGATGGTGACGCTTGCCGGATGTTATAACCGGTATGTTTACGATTTTTGATAAAACATTTCTTGCCTTGATTGATATTGGGTCAAACCACTCCTATGTTGCATGTTCAGTATCTGAGACCCTAAGTATAGACTCTGAAACAACCACTAGGAAGATGACTGTGGTTAGTCCCCTAGGACAATCTAGGCTAGTGGACAAGCTATTTAAAGATGTACCGTTAGAAACTCAAGGGGTAGTGTTTCCGGCAGATTTAATGGAATTGCCATTTGGAGAGTTTGATCTTATTTTAGGAATAGATTGGTTGATTAAGCATCGTGCCAAGTTGGATTGTGAGACCAAGCGTGTGGTGTTGAATACCCCGGAAGGCGGGGAGGTGGTTGTGTTAGGAGAAAGAAGGAACTATTTGTCCAATGTAGTATCGGCATTGAAGGCTGTTAAGATGATTCAGAAAGGATGCAACGCATTCTTAGCTTTTATTAGTGCGTTGGATGCTAAGGAGGTGACTGTCGATGAGGTTCGAACAGTCAAGGATTTCGCGGATGTCTTTCCGGAGGAGTTGCCAAGATTAACCCCGGATCGCGAGGTGGAGTTTAGAATAGAGCTACTTCCGGGTACGGCTCCGGTATCCATTGCTCCTTATCGAATGGCACCGAAGGAGTTGGTGGGACTCAAAGCTCAGATCCAGGAGCTTTTGGATCGAGGATTTATTCGACCGAGTGTGTCTCCATGGGGAGCGCCGGTCCTATTTGTGAAAAAGAAGGATGGATCCATGCGTATGTGCGTGGACTATCGTCAACTGAATAAGTTGATGATTAAGAACAAGTACCCATTGCCAAGAATCGATGATCTATTCGATCAGCTTAAAGGAGCTTTGGTCTTTTCGAAGATTGATCTAAGGTCGGGTTATCATCAGTTAAAGGTGAAGGAAGGGGACATTCATAAGACGACATTTCGAACACGTTACGGTCATTATGAATTCTTGGTAATGCCGTTCGGTTTGACGAACGCGCCAGCAGCATTTATGGATATGATGAACCAGGTGTTTCAGCCATACCTTGATCGATTCGTGGTAGTGTTCATCGATGATATTTTGGTTTACTTCAAGTCCGAGGAGGAGCATGATGCACACCTTCGTGTGGTGTTGCAAATTTTGAGGGAGAAGCAGCTGTACGCAAAGTTCAGTAAGTGTGAGTTCTGGCTGAAGGAAGTGACTTTCTTAGGGCATGTAGTTTTCTGCGGAGGGGATTAGGGTAGACCCTCAGAAGATAGAAGTTGTATTAGATTGGAAGCCGCCGAAGTCTGTGGCAGAAATCCAAAGTTTCTTGGGATTGGCAGGGTATTACAGGAGGTTTGTTGAGGGGTTCTCTGCAGTAGCGGCACCTTTAACTAAGTTGTTAAGGAAGGGAGTATTGTTTGTATGGACTGACAAACAACAGGAGAGCTTTGAGAAGTCAAGAAGTTTCGTGGAAGCACCAGTGTTAATTCAGACGAGGCGGAAAGGAATTTACCGTTTATTGTGATCGTCACACACAGGGTTAGGGTGTGTGTTGATGCAAGATGGAAAATTTGTTGCATATGCGTCTCGACAGTTGAGACCGCATGAGTTGAACTACCCTACGCATGATTTGGAATTGGCGGCGGTAGTGTTTGCTCTAAAGATTTGGAGGCACTACCTGTACGGGGAGAAGTCGGTAATTTACACCAACCATAAAAGTCTGAAGTATCTCCTTACCCAGAAGGAGTTAAATTTAAGACAACGTAGGTGGATCGAGCTCCTGAAGGACTATGATTGCTCGATCGAATACCATCCGGGTAAGGCGAATGTGGTGGCAGATGCGTTAAGCCGTAATGTAGTATCTGAACTAAGGGCGATGTTCGCTCATCTTAGTCTGTATGAGGATGGTAGTTTGGTAGCTGAACTTCAAGTAAGACCTATGTGGACAAGACAGATCAAGGAGAAGCAACTTTTGGATGATGTTTTGGGTGCTCAAATCTGGAAAGTGCAGAATGGTGAAGGAGAGGACTATAGTTTGAATGGTGATGGAATTCTGTGTTTTCATAAGAAAGTTTGTATGCCAAAGGATGTGGAGTTAAGGCAGATGATTCTTCAGGAGGCGCATAGTAGTCCTTACGCTATGCATCCTGGAGGGGTTAAGATGTACCGAGAGTTGCGAGAGCAATTTTGGTGGCTAGGTCTGAAGCGAGAGGTAACGGAATTCGTGGGTAAGTGCTTGACGTGCCAACAGGTGAAAGCAGAACACCAGTTGCCTTCGGGGTTGTTGTAACCGGTGAAGATTCCGCAGTGGAAATGGGAGAGAATAACGATGGATTTTGTTAGTGGGCTACCCCTTACGCCCACTAAGAAGGATTCAATTTGGGTAGTTGTGGATCGCTTTGATGAAGTCCGCTCACTTTATACCGGTTCGGTCGACTATCCTCTGAGAGGTTGGCTAAGTTATGCGTGGCGAGGTTGTGAGACTACATGGTGTACCGGTATCGATCATATCGAGATAGAGACCCTAGGTTCACGTCACGATTCTGGAAGGTTCTTCATCAGGCAATGGGAACCAGGTTAGACTTTAGTACCGCTTTTCACCCACAGACTGATGGTCAGTCTGAGAGGGTAATTCAGATCTTGGAGGATATGCTAAGGGGTTGCATCATCGATTTTAGGGGTAGTTGGGAGGAGTATTTACCTTTGGCGAGTCGCATACAATAATAGTTATCAAGCTAGTATTCGGATGGCACCGTCTGACGTTATATGGAAGGAAATGTCGTACCCCCACTTGTTGGACGGAGTTGGGTGAACGTCAGGTGTTGGGTCCAGAGCTAGTCTCGGAAACGGAGGAAAAAGTTAAGTTAATACGGGCTCGGTTAAAGGAAGCGTCTGATCGGCAGAAGTCTTATGCGGATCTAAAGCGAAAGGAGATGGAATTTGCGATAGGAGACCAAGTCTTCTTGAAGGTATCTCCGTGGAAGAAGGTAATGAGGTTTGGACGAATGGGTAAGTTAAGTCCTCGGTTTATTGGGCCTTATCAGATACTGGAACGTGTGGGCCCAGTAGCTTATCGTTTGGAGTTACCTTCGGAGTTGGAGCGGATACATGGCGTGTTTCATGCCTCGATCTTTGAGACGTTATCGTTCGGATCCATCGCATGTAGTGCGGTGGAGGAGATTGAAGTAAGGCGGTTTATCCTTTGAGGAGGAACCAGTGCAAATCTTGGATCGAGATGTAAAAGTGTTGAGAAGGAAGTCCGTCCCTTTGGTCAAGGTTTTATGGCAAAATCACGGCGCAGAAGAGGCGACGTGGGAGCCGAGAGGATGTTATGCGACAACGATATCCCCATCTCTTTTGATCGTAAAATTCCAGGTAGAAATTTATTTTAAGAGTAGAAGCTGTAACATCCTCGAATTTATGGGCTTGTACATTTTGTGTGCTTAAAATATTAATTTGAGAGTTTGAGGTACAAATGGGGTTCAAATTGGGCTGAGGCCTTGTTTTAAATATTTTGTCCAGACACTCTAGGGGTTTAAATTGAAGTTTTAGTAGTTTAATAAGCATTTTGGGCTTGTGGCCCCGAGGAAATGGTGCTACTAGGAGGAAGAGGAGTTGGCATCACTTGTGCATGAGGAAGGCCCAAATTATGGTTGCTTGAAGCCCAAGTTTTAGGGCTAAAATTCGGCATTTAAATGAGCAAGGGGGGACGGCACAAGGCTAAATTTTAGGGATTTTATTGTGTGGATAATAAGCAGATAAAGACTATTTTTGAGGAGATAATAGATCAAAGATAGGAGCCATCTTTAAGTGTTTAATGCTAGCTGAAACTTTGAAGAATTTGAAAAGAAAGGGGCATTCGGTTTTGGCTTAAGGTGTATGTGCCGAAATTGCTAGCAAGTTCTCATTATTCTTCCCTTTTCTCTGCCGAAATTCCTACTCCATTCTTGCTCCTCTCTCTTTTCTTTTTCTGATAGAAATCAAAGCTCTTGAAGTCTCAATTGCCGAAACCCTGCTATTCTTTTCTTTTGGCCGAATCTCTCTACCCATTCCTTGCTTTTATTTTTCCAATTCTTTGTTCTTCTAAAAGCCTAAATCACTAAGATCTCACCTCCTAAAGTTGCCGAATCTTCTTTAGTGGAGCTTGTTTGTGCCGAATTTTGAAGGAAGCAATAGGTAAGTGTTGATTTCGGGATTTCAATGTTTTTTTTCGGCTTTTCAAAGTCCCTAGCCGAATGGCTATTTAGAAAATAATCTCTTATTTCTCTCTTATTTTTCGGCGATGCAGGATCTCAAGAGGAGTCAATCGCGTAGATCTCTAAGTCATAAGTTCGGTAATACTTGAATCGTGGTACTTTCGGGATTTCAAGGTAAGGGAATCTATTGATTTTAGTATGTAAGATCGGGTAAAACACTAACCATGGCCGATTATAGGAGAAGCCCTCTTTGTCACATCTTTTCGCTTTTCGAGCAAAGTTGTAGATCGGTTTAGCAAGGGTATCGACATTAATCAGTGTGTAACTTCTCACACCATTAGATTGAATGCTATTATGTATATATATATATAAGTATAAATCGCTATACTCTGTTAAATGCCGAAATCCCGGCATAACGTTTGAAAACCGAGAAGGGTAAAGGATAAATATCAGTTAGTGTTTTCTCGCCATTCTTGATGAATGTTTCATTAAAAGATATGTTTTGTATGTCAATTTCTATGTATGCTCGGGGTTGGGTGATTGATAAAAAGGGGAAGTGATGCATTACGGTGGCTTATGCCATTTCGGCTGGTGACTCTGTCACAACTCTGTTCTGGTGGCTTACGCCATTTTCAGCTGGTGACTCTGTCACAACTCGGCGATGAGCGACTAAGCTGTAGCATTACTGCCATCGATGGTGTGTAGCGGTGTGGGTTGATTGTAGAAATCCCCAATGGTGTGATTGGCAGGTAAGGGTGGTGTGTAGCGGATGGAAACCTAGGATTGGGTTGGGTTTTTATGTATGTTATCTCTTATATTATGTTCTATATTCTGATCTGTGGGCTAAGGCCCAGTCTGATGGTGCACGAGGGTTGCACACTGAGTCTCGCGACTCACCCTATTATATTTAACAAATTTCAGGAAGCACTTAGTGCATCGGACATGGCTGGAGAGGAGAGCAAGGTGGCCATGCAAAAGAACATTTGGATTCGGCAAAAAGGCTTTAATTTATTATTTTATATTTTTATTTAATGGGTTTTAAATCTCGTTGTAATAAGGCCACGGGCCACTAGACTATTATACTCTGTTTTGGGTTTTAGTTTGGGCTTTTATTACTGATAGACATTTAAATTTTAATTAAACTAAGGCAGGTATTAAGGTTTTGGTTTTTAATTCACAAAAACAACAAATGAACTTTAAATCTTACTTAAACTTATCAAGTTATTAAGTTTTGCCCAAATTTCGACATCTTTTACAAAAATCTCCTGAGTGACATACCAAATCCGGTTGTAGTGTTTGGGCCTAGTTTGGGGTGTTACAAGTTGGTATCAGAGCAGGGTTCAAAACTTGGCTTTGGGGTTTTTGGGCTCAAAACGTTTTCTAAAGATGGGTTTTTGAAACATGCATAACAGGTTTGTTAGCTCGGCATGGCACCTGCGTCTCCGGCCCAAGTCCGCCAGGTAAGTATTCTGAACTCATTGTGTGTTACATGTATGTGGGCTTGATGGGCTTTATGGGACGTAGATTAGTTAGATTAGAACTTGATGGACTCTAGTCATAGCTGAAACAACTCCTAAAATCTCATAAGACTTAACTTTACTAAACAAACCCGTGAACGAGCCGCAAGACTAGGGTGTGGTAACAGCATACGCATGTCTAGGATTGGATCCTAAGAGTGCAGTATTTAAGCGGTCCTAGTGACTCACCTCCTCTTCATTGGAATCCTGCAGTGCGTAGTATTTGTTCACCTTAGCCGAGTTAGGGTGTGGCAATGGGCATACGCATGTCTAGGAGTGGATTCGGGGAGAGCTTGGTATTTAAGCGATCCTAGGGACTCACCTCCTCTTGACTGGAATCCTACAGTGCGTAGTGGACTGCTCACCCTAATCATGAGGACTTGTTGACAGGCTAAACCTTATAATTAAAACTCAGAAGGGACCAACCACCTTATTTTTATAAATTGCTAAAACACCCTTACTTCGAAAACAAATACCAAGATACTCATGATTTGCAAATACACCCCGATTTACAAAGTCAACGAAATTTTCCTTAGCACAGAAAAACTCACACAACACACGACAACAAACCCATAAACACCTGAACACTATTATTATTCCTCTGAATTCAAATTCTCCAAGACACCTCTATTTTTTTTTAAAAAAAACCCCTGGATGTCAAAATTACCGAAATACCCCCGTATGTCAAAATTACCGAAATACCCCGGGTTGCAAAATTACCAAAATACCCTTATTTCACAAAATCACCAAGGAACCCTATTTTGGAAAATTACGAAAATACCTCTGTAGGATAAAATGACGAAAATACCCCTGGGTAGTGAAAAAATGAAAACACCTTTATTTGATGAATGTAAGTTCATGGATGATTCTTTGTATGTTAATTGAGTGTATGTGTTTCTTCGAACTAGGGGGTACGAACATGAGACTAAATTATGAATGCGAATTCGAAAGAACTACCCTTAAAACTGCTATTCATAAGATTGTTCGTGGTTAATCAGTGGAAAGAATTAATGATTCATAAAATTCTTAATCAGATAAACATCGTTCGAAAGAATGAGTACAAGGGGTAGATGACGTCCGCCGCGTGGACGCGGTAGGGGTAGGAGGACCATGTCAGAGCTGGTAGGGTCTGGCTACGGGTCAGGAAACGAGATGCCGGATCTGCCGGCTATAGAAGGAGAATTTCGGGATGAGGTGCCCGGAGATGATGCTGTATCTCAGGCGATGTTGAGGGTTTTAGAGAGGGTTGCTAGAGTAGGCATAGGCATAGGAGCCCGAAAATCTGTGCCGGAGCGGCTTAGGGCCAATGGGGCAGAAGTGTTTAGGGGAGTTTCTGGCGTAGCCCCTAACACAGCTGAGTATTGGATGGAAGCAACTGAGCGCATAATAGACGATTTAGATTTCACGGGAGAGGAGAAGTTGAAGGGGGTCGTGTCTCTTCTTCGAGACGAGGCTTACCAGTGGTGGCTCACGGTAAAGGAGAGGGCTAACTGCGAGCCCGGATTGATTGGGATTTCTTTAAGGAGTCATTCCAAGGAAAGTATGTTGGGGCCAGCTATGTGGATGCACAGAGGAAGGCATTTCTGGATTTGGTGTAGGGAAGTAAATCTGTGGCTGAATATGAGGCGGAGTTCCTGCGCTTGAGCCGATATGCTCGAGGAATGGCAGCAACCGAGTATGAACGTTGTGTTCGGTTTTAGGATGGATTACGGAATGAGTTAAGGGTTTTGATAGCACCGTAGAGAGAGAGAGATTTTACCGTTCTGGTGGAGAAGGTTAAGATAGCTGAGGAGGTAAAACGGACTGAAAGACAAGAAAGAGATAAGGAGCGGGGAAGGAATAAGAGAAATTTTGGGCGGCGGGAGTATCTGGGAATTCACGAGAAAAGGCCTAGAGTGCGATGGGCCACTCGTGCTCGACACTGCCCGAGGGAAACGAGAATCGATTATGTAATTGGTGCGGGAAAGCACATTCTGGGGAGTGTAGAAGAATAACGGGTGGATGTTTCAGGTGTGGATCCATGGAGCATATGATTAAGGACTGTCCACAGAAGGATCCGGTGCAGCCAGCCGGACGAGGTTCTAATCAGGATGGGAGAGGTGGTCTGCCAGTACAGAGGTGTAACACCCCAAACCCGGTCAGTACACCACGACCGAATCTGGTATGTTACGGGGAAAATCGTATTTGAGAGGTTAGGTTTCCGGTGAAAGGTTTAACGAAAACTCTTTGATGTATCCGTACTTGTAAAAAAAAAAAACCTTGGGCATGATTGTTTTAAAACCAGGTAGTGCATTTTGAAGACCAGGAATTTGAAAGCTTAGTTGAAAAGTAAGTTTTTATCATTTAGAAGGCCGAGAAATTCCTTTTAGTTACTTAAAACATTTTGAACTTAGTGTGGAGGATCACAAGTTTAGAATATATTTGAGTTGCGTTCATTTAAAGATTTTAATGTGATACCCGTTGGTAAAGTTTAAAACATATCGCTTTGTAGTCTTGAAAACCGTTTCATTCCAAGTTTTATCCATTATTAACCCATAATTTATTAAGGCTAAATCGAAATCAAATTTTAAGCATATAAATAATCAAAGCATAATTTTAAAAGGCCATTTACAATCCCAACAAAACCAAATGAAAATAAATGAAATAAAGTACCAAGTGCTTAAATCGAGTGCAAAACCGACTTTATTCATGGCATGGTCACCTCGAGTCCACAGGCTCTATGTCCGCGATCTAAGTGTCACTGAAATGATAAGGGAGAAGGTGAGTCGCAAGACTCGATGCATAAATCCCCCTCCCGATTAATACAACATACTAACACACACAATACAGAGCAATGTCATTAATGCACCCAATCCTAGCCATCCACAACACCTTTTCTACCCCGTGTGGTACCAAACCACCGGTGGTGCCAAACCACCGGTGACCCAAAGTCACGATATCCATAAGTGTGGTGCCAAACCACCGGTGACCCAAAGTCACGAAGAATCCAATGATGGGGCCAACCCATCGTGTGATACCAAATCACCGGCGACGATCCCATATCTCAAAAGTGGGGCCAACCCACGGTGGTGTTAACCACGAGGGACGAGTCGCTATGAGGTGCCAAACCTCACGGTGTCCCAAAGACACGAATGTGATACCAAATCACTTTGGTGACCGAAGTCACGAATCAAGTGATGGGGCCAACCCATCGTGTGATACCAAATCACTCGGCGTCAATCCCGTATTATCAGCGTGGGGCCAACCCACTTTGTGGTGCTAAGCCACTGGGACGAGACGCTATGAGGTGCCAAACCTCTGGTGACCCAAAGTCACAAAATAATCGTAATACCAAACCACTTTGGAGGTGCCAAACCTCTGGTGTCCCAAAGACACGGATATCATATTCCCCCTCCTCTCATATCACCCATTATCATACCGACTCATGTAAAGTATGCAAATCATGCAAATCATGCTACATGTTTAATGTTACATCTCATAACACATACATCATAGGTCATGATCTCAAGTATATCAACAATAGAACTCGTAATGAAACGGACTTACCGAATCCATGCACATACCCAATCGGGTATCATATCAATCAACCATCTTTTTGGCTTTATTAAACAATCAGATTATTAAGCATATTACTAAGCAAAGAGTGTGTTAGTTTACACACCTGTTGAAACGCAAGCCTTAATCCCAAGGAACCGATCTAAGACCCTCGATTATCTTGCTCCTATAACCGACCACATATGAGATTAGCACCTAGGCCATTCGGCCAAAACCATTAAACCAAAGGGGTCAACGTTTGAAGCCTTACCTTACACTTGATTTGGTTTCCTACCAAATCCCGAACCAAACGATGGTTCTTCTTTATGCACACGGCACACCCTATTAAGAGGAAAGATTAATCCTTTGAAACTTTGACTTAACGAAACTAAAAGAGTGGACTAAAAGAACCAACCCTTACCACCACTTACCAATCGATTAACAGAGGAAGACGGTTCCTCTTGCTTGCTTCCAAAATCCTGGATGCCCTATGATAAAATCGATTCCAACACAAAAGATTAACTCCTATCAACAAAGGCCAAAATCGGCTCTTAACCAAACCAAAAATCGACAAAGAACAAGGGAGAAGAGAAATGAACATTCGGCCAACCACTTACCTTGCTCTAAACCCGATTGGACACCACACACAGAGAGATCACACCACACCAATATTCGGCCAAGACTTAAACAAAAGGAGAAGAAGATTCGGCCTTACACAAAGAAGGAGAACACAAGAGAAAGATGAAAAGAAAGGGGTTGATATTCGGCCAATAACGAAAATGGGAAAAAGAAGAAGAAGAAGGAAAGTACTTTCGGTTTTGAAAAGAAGAAGGAATGGAGAAAATGTTTTGGGAATAACTTTGGCTATCAAGGTTTCAAGAGAAGAAAGGAAGAAAGTATGAGAAAGAATAGGGTACTAATTTCGGTTTACACAAATGAAAAAGAAAGAAAGATGGAAGAGAAAATTTGGCTATCAAAGAATATCAAGAGAAACAAGCAATTTTCGGCAAGTATGTGCTTGGACTTTCGGTTTCAAGAAGAAAATGCAGAAACACACTTGAAATTTCGGCTTGCTTTTGACAAAAGAAGGATTTTGGCTTACACAAATTTGACCAGAAAATGCTCCAAAATGCCAAAAGAATTTGACCCTCTCCACTTACCCACTTACCAAAACCGGCCACTCCCCATGAAGCACCCAACATTCGGCCACTACCTCCAAACACTCCCAACCACTAATTCAAACTAGTTTGAACTAGTCAACCTCCACAATTTACTCTCCACCCACCATTTGAACAATTTGACTTGGTCTATGGCAGAGTTTGAACTGCCCACAACTTCTTCTTCTCCTGCCACAAAATGGAAGCAAAAATATGAGACTTCTGCGGCTTGAACACAGGACCTCCTTCCCCGCAAGTGACGCCAAACCCAAGCTCCAAGTGGCGCCTAACTTGCCACTCTACTAGCTCAATTCTTGTGCTAACATTCTCCTAAAAATATTTATAAACCCCACTCATTCAAATTCCCCTCACCTAAAGCTTAAAACTAAAGTTTCCCCAACCACTCAGGCTTACACCAAGCTTACAACTAAGCCCCAAAACAATTGAAACACAACATTGCAGGCCAAATACATGCAAACAATGCAATAATCAAAATAGCCCCTAACCCGGGATATTACAGTTCTACCCCCTTAAAAATAATTTCGGCCTCGAAATTACCTGGTCAAAAGAGTTGAGGGTATTGCTGCCTCATCATATCCTCTGGTTCCCACGTAGCTTCTTCTACGCCATGATTCTGCCATAGCACCTTTACCAAAGGAACTGACTTTCTACGCAGAACCTTCACATCTCGGTCTAGAATCTGCACTGGTTCTTCTTCCATGGTCAAATCCGGATTTACCTCGATCTCCTCCACCGCTACGACATGCGATGGATCGAGCGATAGCGCCTAAGCATCGAAGCGTGAAATCGTCGTGAATCGACTTAGCTCTGCTGGTAACTCAAGGCGATAAGCTCTGGTCCCACTCGTCTCGGTACCTTATACGGCCCAATAAACCTCGGACTTAACTTGCCCTTCTTTCCGAACCTCAACACTTTCTTCCATGGCGAGACCTTGAAAAAACTTGATCTCCCACAACAAATTCTATATCTCTCCGCTTTGAGATCGGCATAAGACTTATGCTGTCAGAAGCTTCCTTCAACCGAGCTGAATCAACTTAACCTTGTCTTGGTCCTCCTACGCAACCAACTCGGTCCCAACAATCGGCGGCGTTCACCCAACTCCGTCCAACATGTAGGTGAGCGACACTTCCTACCATACAACGCCTCATATGGTGCCATCTTGATACTTGCTTGATAAATATTGTTGTAGGCGAACTCGGCTAATGGCGAAAACTCCTCCCAACTACCTTTGAAGTCCAAAACACGACCTCTCGGCATATCCTCTAAGATCTGTATAACCCTCTCCATTGCCCGTCGGTGTGGGTGAAATGCCGTCTTGAAATCCAACCGCGTACCCGAGCACGATGCAACGCTTTCGAAACCTTGATGTAAATCGGGATCCCTATCCGAGATGATCGATCTTGGCACACCGTGCGACCTCACTATCTCGACACATACAGACCGCCAACCTCGAAGGGAGTAATCGACCCTCACCGGAATAAAATGAGCTGATTTAGTCGGGCGATCCACAATTACCCAAAGCGAGTCCTTCTTGCTCGGGCGTAAGAGGTAATCCACCGACAAAATCCATAGTTATCCTTTCCCACTTCCACTGGGAATCTTCACTTTGGTGAAGCAACCACGACGACAAGCGATGTTCACCTTGACTGCGACATGTCGGACACTTTCCAACAAACTCTGTCACCTCTCTCTTGGACACGCCACCAAAACGCTCTCTTAGATCCCTATACATCTTGCTACCTCCGGGATGCATAGTGTGCGAGCTGCTATGGGCGTCTGAAGAATCCTCTGCCTTAACTCGATATCCTTCGGCATACAAGCTCTCCCTTGAAAACACAGCACCCCATCACTAGACATACTGTAACCCTCCAAACCACCATCCTGCACTTGCAACCTTCGCGCATTCAGAACCTCATCTACTAACTGTTTCCCCCTGATCTGCGCAACCCAAGTAGGCTTAACCTGCAGCTCTACCAGAATACTTCCGTCGTCATACAAACTCAAATGGGCAAACATCGCTCTTAAGTCCGATACAACCTTACGGCTCAACGCGTCTGCCACCACGTTAGCCTTGCCCGGATGATATTCAATCGAATAGTCGTAGTCCTTGAGCAACTCAATCCATCTGCGCGCCTCAAAAATTCAAATCTTTCTGAGTCAAAAGGTACTTCAGACTCTTATGATCTGTGTAGACTATCGATCTCTCTCCGTACAAGTAGTGCCTCCAAATTTTCAAGGCGAAGACTACTGCTGCTAACTCCAAGTCGTGCATCGGATAATTGACCTCATGTGGCCTCAGCTGCCTAGATGCATACGCCACAACCTTCCCTTCCTGAATCAGCACACAACCCAATCCCATATGTGATGCATCGCAATACACTGCGAATTCCTTTCCTGCCTCAGGTTGAATCAGAACAGGAGCCTCAGTCAAAATCTTCTTTAACTTGTCGAAACTCTCCTGCTGTTTCTCAGTCCAAACAAACGGAACTCCTTTCCTTAAAGCTTAGTCATCGGTGCTGCAATCAACGAAAATCCTTCTACAAATCTTCGGTAGTATCCTGCCAAATCCAGAAAACTCCGAATCTCAGCCACTGACTTAGGCGGCTTCAAATCCAAAACTGCCTCAATCTTCCGAGGATCCACCCTAATCCCCTCGGCCGACACTACATGACCCAAGAAAGTCACCTCCCTAAGCCAGAACTTGCACTTACTAAACTTAGCATAAAGCTGCTTCTCCCTCAAAATCTGCAGCACCACTCGCAAATGCGCATCGTGCTCCTCTTCTAACCTTGAGTACACCGGGATGTCGTCGATAAAAACCACAACGAATCGATCCAAATACTGCTTTGGAACACCCTATTCATCATATCCATGAATGCTGCCACAGCGTTAGTCAACCCAAGCGGTATTACAAAAAATTCGTAGTGCCCATACCGAGTGCGAAATTTGTCTTATGGATATCCGCCTCCTTTACCTTTAATTGGTGATACCTGACCTTAAATCGATCTTCGAGAATACCGGCACCCTTGGTGATCAAACAAGTCATCTATTCGTGGCAGCGGATACTTGTTTTTGATCGTCGGCTTATTCAATTGGCGGTAATCTATGCACATTCGCATCGTGCCGTCTTTCTTCTTGACAAAAGAGTATCTTGGCGCTCCCAAGGTGAAACACTTGGCTTTGATAAAGCCTCGATCCAACAACTCCTGGATCGAGAGCCTTTAATTCCACTAATTCCTTTGGCGCCATCCTATACGGAGCAATAGACAGCGCGGCGCGATTCCGGGTAGCAGATCTATCCCGAACTCCACCTCGCGATCCAATGGCAAACCCGGAAGCTCCTCGGAAACACATCAACAAATTCCTTAACCGTTCGGACCTCCTCTACAAAGCACTCCTTAGCCTCCAAGGCATACACATGAACCACATATGCTTCACGACCCTTCCTGACCATCTTCTCACCTTGGAGCGGATACCACGTTGGATAAGTAATCTCTTCTATTATCTATCATGACCACCTCATCACCCTCACCGCCTTTTAGATTCATGCGCTTAGCGCAGCGCAGTCCAACCTCACACGGTGCTTAACCAACCAGATCCATCCCGAATCGGTCGAACTCCCCAAGCGGCGGTTCCATCGGATCGACCACAAACACTACCCCTTGGAGTTCTAGGGAGTGCGTCTCTATATAGCTTATCTACAACTACAGAGTGACCTAGAGGGCTAATTGCATCACACCGCCTAAAGTAGTCTCGAGTCTAAATCCATGGTCTCTACTATGCTCGGGCAGCGTATGAATGCGTTGAACCCACATCAATCAAAGCGGTATAAGGAGAACCAAAGATCAAAAACGTCACGGGTTATGGCGTCCAGGTGCGTCGCCTCTTCTCGGTGCCTCGCTGCATACACCAACCCAGCCGTCTTGCCTCGTAACTACCATACCTCGCCGGTGCTCGCGGCCCGACTAGAACCATTGCCTCCTCTGCCATTACCACGACCCCTTTGTGGTGGCGGTCCATTATTCTGAATCGAGTACGCCCGACCTCGGGTGAATCCTAGCCAACTTACGGGACAGTCTCTCACACGGTGATCCAATGAGCCACACTCAAAACATCCTTTTCCACCGGTCCAAAGATCCTCTCAATGAGATTTCCCACAACGGTTGCACTTTATGCGGGTCCCCGATTAGCGGCAATGCACCTACGGGCCCGATTGGCCCACTCTGTCTAGCCCTTTCTCCGAGGATTACCCGATGACCCGGAAGATCCAAAACTCCTCTTATGTCTGCTCCTATCCATGTTTTGCCTCACGCACTCCTTCACTCCTTCGGCTACCTTAGCCTTCTCAACTAGGGCGGCAAACTCACGCTCCTCTGTGGAGCAATCAGCGATCTTAATTCATCTCTCGAGACCATCCTCAAATCGAACACACCTCTCGTGTTCGGTAACCACAATGCCCCTAGCATACCGGCTCGATCTCAAGAATTCGCCTCGTGCTCGACACGGACTTGCTCCTCGAACCAACCTCGAAATGCTTTTCGTTGCTCATCAATGTAGCTAGATCCAATGTACTTTTTCCGATATGCGACCTTGAAATAATCCCAAGTAATATCCTCTCTCTGCAACACTATCCCGAACCGTGAGCCACCATTGGTATGACTCATCCCGAAGAAGCGATACTACCCCTTTCACTTCTCCTCGCGATCAAGTCCAGATCATCCATGATCCGCTCCGTCGCCTCCAGCCAATACTCACCGTCTTTGAGCAACACCGAAACACCTCGAAATACTTTCGCCCCATTTGCTCGGAGTCGCTCGCCACGATTTCCGAACACCGCGCCTCCACCTACTCCAAACTACCCTTTCCGGACTCGCAAAGCGCCGCTGCGACATCGTGTCAACCCCTGCGATCTCAAACTCACCACCTCCACCGGTGGTGGTACCGTATCTCATTCTCGACCCACGACCCGGACCCTACGGTGTTCGAAACCACATCCTACCCCGACCGTGTCCACGTGTATTACGACCCGACCTCGAGTGCTCATGACTAAAATCTCGACTTATCGATTTAGAAGTTTTATGCATCAAGTACCTTTTCCACTTTGTCTTTTAAAGCAAAGTCTTATGAATATTTCTTATTAAAGAAGTTTTGTTTTCGCAAGTCCACGAGTCCTATCGGTTTGCTTTCTAAAGTAATCCACTATTGCTAGTCTTTCAATCATATCACACCCATCAATCACAAGAAATAGTAAGAGGTACCTACAGGCGCATTGGTGCCGAGACTCGGTGCCATGCCTTTCAAACCATATACTTTAAAACAAAACACTTAAAACCAATATTTAACACATTTTGGGCCTCGAGCCCACAACCGAGCTTTTGAACTTAGCTCGATACCACAAATGTAACACCCCAAACCCGGTCGCCACACCACGGCCACGATCGAACTGTATGTTACTGGGAAAATCGTATTTGAGAGGTTAGGTTTCCGGTGAAAGGTTTAACAAAAACTCTTTGATGTATCCGTACTTGTAAAAAAAAACCTTGGGCATGATTGTTTTAAAACCTAGAGTGCATTTTGAAGACCCGGAATTTGAAAGCTTAGTTGAAAAGTAAGTTTTTATCATTTAGAAGGCCGAGAAATTCCTTTTAGTTACTTAAAAACATTTTGAACTTAGTGTGGAAGATCACAAGTTTAGAAAATATTTGAGTTGCGTTCATTTAAAGATTTTAATGTGATACCCGTTGGTAAAGTTTAAAACATATCGCTTTGTAGTCTTGAAAACCGTTTCATTCCAAGTTTTATCCATTATTAACACAGTAATTTATTAAGGCTAAATCGAAATCAAATTTTAAGCATATAAATAATCAAAGCATAATTTTAAAAGGCCATTTACAATCCCAACAAAACCAAATGAAAATAAATGAAATAAAGTACCAAGTGCTTAAATCAGTGCAAAACCGACTTTATTCATGGCATGGTCACCTCGAGTCCACCCGGCTCTATGTCCGCGATCTAAGTGTCACCTGAAATGATAAGGGAGAAGGTGAGTCGCAAGACTCAGTGCATAAATCCCCCTCCCGATTAATACAACATACTAACACACACAATACAGAGCAATGTCATTAATGCACCCAATCCTAGCCATCCACAACACCTTTTCTACCCTGCGTGTGGTACCAAACCACCGGTGGTGGTGCCAAACCACCGGTGACCCAAAGTCACGATATCCATAAGTGTGGTGCCAAACCACCGGTGACCCAAAGTCACGAAGAATCCAATGATGGGGCCAACCCATCGTGTGATACCAAATCACCGCGCGATCCCATATCTCAAAAGTGGGGCCAACCCACGGTGGTGTTAACCACGGGGACGAGTCGCTATGAGGTGCCAAACCTCTAGTGTCCCAAAGACACGAATGTGATACCAAATCACCGGTGACCAAAGTCACGAATCAAGTGATGGGACCAACCCATCGTGTGATACCAAATCACCGGCGTCAATCCCGTATTATCAATCAGGGGCCAACCCACTTTGTGGTGCTAAGCCACCGGGGACGAGACGCTATGAGGTGCCAAACCTCTGGTGACCCAAAGTCACAAAATAATCAGGTACCAAACCACCGGAGGTGCAAAACCTCTGGTGTCCCAAAGACACGGATATCATATTCCCCTCCTCTCATATCACCCATTATCATACCGACTCATGTAAAGTATGCAAATCATGCAAATCATGCTACATGTTTAATGTTGCATCTCATAACACATACATCATAGGTCATGATCTCAAGTATATCAACAATAGAACTCGTAATGAAACGGACTTACCCGAATCCGTGCACATACCCAATCGGGTATCATATCAATCAACCATCTTTGTTTGACTTTATTAAACAATCAGATTATTAAGCATATTACTAAGCAAAGAGTGTGTTAGTTTACACACTGTTAAAACGCAAGCCTTAATCCCAAGGAACCGATCTAAGACCCTCGATTATCTTGCTCCTATAATCGGACACATATGAGATTAGCACCTAGGCCATTCAAATTTAAACCATTAAACCAAAGGGGTTAACGTTTGAACCCTTACCTTACACTTGATTTGGTTTCCTACCAAATCCCAACCAAATGATGGTTCTTCTTTATGCACACGGCACACCCTATTAAGAGGAAAGATTAATCCTTTGAAACTTTGACTTAACGAAACTAAAAGAGTGGACTAAAAAACCCAACCCTTACCACCACTTACCAATCAATTAACAGAGGAAGACGGCTCCTCTTGCTTGCTTCCAAAATCCTGGATGCCCTATGATAAAATCGATTCCAACACAAAAGATTAACTCCTATCAACAAAGGCCAAAATCGGCTCTTAACCAAACCAAAATCGACAAAGAACAAGGGAGAAGAGAAATGAACATTCAGCCAACCACTTACCTTGCTCTAAACCCGATTGGACACCACACACAAGAGAGATCACACCACACCAATATTCGGCCAAGACTTAAACAAAAAGGAGAAGAAGATTCGGCCTTACACAAAGAAGGAGAACACAAGAGAAAGATGAAAAGAAAGGGGTTGATATTCGGCCAATAACAGAAATGGGAAAAAGAAGAAGAAGAAGGAAAGTACTTTCGGTTTTGAAAAGAAGAAGGAATGGAGAAAATGTTTTGGGGAATAACTTTCGGCTATCAAGGTTTCAAGAGAAGAAAGGAAGAAAGTATGAGAAGAATAGGGTACTAATTTTGGTTTACACAAATGAAAAAGAAAGAAAGATGGAAGAGAACATTCGGCTATCAAAGAATATCAAGAGAAACAAGCAATTTTCGGCAAGTATGTGCTTGGACTTTCGGTTTCAAGAAGAAAATACAGAAACTCACTTGAAATTTCGGCTTGCTTTTGACAAAAGAAGGATTTTGGCTTACACAAATTTGACCGAAAATGCTCCAAAATGCCAAAAAGAATTTCGGCCCTCTCCACTTACCCACTTACCAAAACCGGCCACTCCCCCCATGAAGCACCCAACATTCGGCCACTACCTCCAAACACTCCCAACCACTAATTCAAACTAGTTTGAACTAGTCAACCTCCACAATTTACTCTCCACCCACCATTTGAACAATTTGACTTGGTCTATGGCGAGTTTGAACCGCCCACAACTTCTTCTTCTCCTGCCACAAAATGGAAGCAAAAATATGAGACTTCTGCAGCTTGAACACAGGACCTCCTTCCCTGCAAGTGACGCCAAACCCAAGCTCCAAGTGGCGCCTAACTTGCCACTCTACTAGCTCAATTCTTGTGCTAACATTCTCCTAAAAATATTTATAAACCCCAGCTCATTCAGCTCCCCTCACCTAAAGCTTAAAACTAAAGTTTCCCCAACCACTCAGGCTTACACCAAGCTTACAACTAAGCCCCAAAACAATTGAAACACAACATTGCAGGCCAAATACATGCAAACAATGCAATAATCAAAATAGCCCCTAACCCGGGATATTACAAGAGGGGTTGTGGCGCAGCCAGAGGTGGAAATAGATTCGGTCGGGGTCGTGGAGCACCTGGTAGGGGTGCAGGTAATGTAGATGCGAGGCAGCCGGGTCTAGTTTATGCAGCTCGCCGACGGGAGGATGGTGACGCACCGGATGTTATAACCGGTATGTTTCTAATTTTTGATAAACGATTTCTTGCCTTGATTGATATTGGGTCAACCCACTCCTATGTTGTATGTTCAGTATCTGAGACCCTAAGTATAGACTCTGAAACAACCACTAGGAAGATGACTGTGGTTAGTCCCCTAGGACAATCTAGGCTAGTGGACAAGCTATTTAAGGATGTACCGTTAGAAACTCAAGGGGTAGTGTTTTCGGCAGATTTAATGGAATTGCCATTTGGAGAGTTTGATCTTATTTTAAGAATGGATTGGTTGATTAAGCATCGTGCCAAGTTGGATTGTGAGACCAAGCGTGTGGTGTTGATTACCCCGGAAGGCGGAGAGGTGGTTGTGTTAGGAGAAAGAAGGAACTATTTGTCCAACGTAGTATCGGCATTGAAGGCTGTTAAGATGATTCGGAAAGGATGAAGCGCATTCTTAGCTTTTATTAGTGCGTTGGATGCTAAGGAGGTGACTGTCGATGAGGTTCGAACAGTCAAGGATTTCGCGGATGTCTTTCCGAAGGAGTTACCAGGATTACCCCCGGATCGCGAGGTGGAGTTTGGAATAGAGCTACTTCCGGGTACGGCTCCGGTATCCATTGCTCCTCATCGAATTGCACCGAAGGAGTTGGTGGAACTCAAAGCTCAGATCCAGGAGCTTTTGGATCGAGGATTTATTCGACCGAGTGTGTCTCCATGGGGAGCGCCGGTCCTATTTGTGAAAAAGAAGGATGGATCCATGCGTATGTGCATGGACTATCGTCAACTGAATAAGTTGACGTTTAAGAACAAGTACCCATTGCAAAGATTCGACGACCTGTTCGATCAGCTTAAAGGAGCTTTTTTCTTTTCGAAGATTAATCTAAGGTCGGGTTATCATTAGTTAAAGGTGAAGGAAGGGGACATTCATAAGACGGTGTTTCGAACACGTTACGATCATTATGAATTCTTGGTAATGCCGTTCGGTTTGACGAACGCGCCAGCAACATTTATGGATATGATGAACCAGGTGTTTCAGCCATACCTTGATCGATTCGTGGTAGTGTTCATCGATGATATTTTGGTTTACTCCAAGTCCGAGGAGGAGCATGATGCACACCTTCGTGTGGTGTTGCAAATTTTGAGGGAGAAACAGCTGTACGCAAAGTTCAGTAAGTGTGAGTTCTGGCTGAAGGTAGTGACTTTTTTAGGGCATCTAGTTTCCGTGGAGGGGATCCCTCGGAAGATAGAAGCTGTATTAGATTGGAAGCCACTTGAAGTTTGTGGCGTAAACCAAAGTTTCTTGGGATTGGCGGTGGTATTACAGAGGTTTGTTGAGGGGTTCTCTGCAATAGCGGCACCTTTAACTAAGTTGTTAAGGAAGGGAGTATTGTTTGTATGGATGACAAACAACAGAGAGACCTTGAGAAGTCAAGAAGTTTCGACTAAGCACCAGCAGTTAATTCAACCAAAGGCGGGAAAAGAATTTACTGTTTATTGTGATGCATCACACACAGGGTTAGGGTGTGTGTTGATGCAAGATGGAAAAGTTGTTGCATATGCGTCTCAACAGTTGAGACCGCATGAGTTGAACTACCCTACGCATGATTTGGAATTGGCGGTAGAGTGTTTGCTCAAAGATTTGGAGGCACTACATGCGGGGAGAAGTCGGTAATTTACACCGACCATAAAAGTCTAAAGTATCTCCTTACCCAGAAGGAGTTAAATTTAAGACAACGTAGGTGGATCGAGCTCCTGAAGGACTAAGATTGCTCGATCGAATACCATCCGGGTAAGGCGAATGTGGTGGCAGATGCGTTAAGCCGTAAGGTAGTATCTGAACTAAGGGCGATGTTCGCTCATCTTAGTCTGTATGAGGATGGTAGTTTGGTAGCTGAACTTCAAGTAAGACCTATGTGGACAAGACAGATCAAGGAGAAGCAACTTTTGGATGATGTTTTGGGTGCTTGAATCCGGCAAGTGCAGAATGGTGAAGGAGAGGACTATAGTTTGAATGGTGATGGAATTCTGTGTTTTCATAAGAAAGTTTGTATGCCAAAGGATGTGGAGTTAAGGCAGATGATTCTTCAGGAGGAGCATAGTAGTCCTTACGCTATGCATCCTGGAGGGGTTAAGATGTACCGAGAGTTGCGAGAGCAATTTTGGTGGCCAGGTCTAAAGCGAGAGGTAACGGAATTCGTGGGTAAGTGCTTGACGTGCCAACAGGTGAAAGCGGAACACCAGTTTCCTTCGGGGTTCCTGCAACCGGTGAAGATTCCGCAGTGGAAATGGGAGAGAATCACGATGGATTTTCTTAGTGGGCTACCCCTTACGCCCACTAAGAAGGATTCAATTTGGGTAGTTGTGGATCGGCTGACAAAGTCCGCTCACTTTATACTGGTTCGGGTCGACTATCCTCTACAGAGGTTGGCTAAGTTGTACGTGGCCGAGGTTGTGAGACTACATGGTGTACCGGTATCGATCATATCGATATAGGGACCCTAGGTTCACGCCACGATTCGGAAGGTTCTTCATCGTGCAATGGGAACCAGTTAGACTTTAGTATCAGCTTTTCACCCACGCATCGATGGTCGATGCGAGAGGGTAATTCGGATCTTGGAGGATATGCTAAGGGGTTGCATCATCGATTTTAGGGGTAGTTGGGAGGAGTATTTACCATTGGCGGAATTCGCATACAATAATAGTCATCAAGCTAGTATTCAGATGGCGTCGTACGAAGCGTTATATGGAAGGAAATGTCGTACCCCCACTTGTTGGATAGAGTTGGGTGAACGTCAAGTGTTGGGTCCAGAGCTAGTCTCGAAAACGGAGGAGAAAGTTAAGTTAATACGGGCTCGGTTAAAGGAAGCGTCTGATCGGCAGAAGTCTTATGCGGATCTAAAGCGAAAGGAGATGGAATTTGCAGTAGGAGACCAAGTCTTCTTGAAGGTATCTCCGTGGAAGAAGGTAATGAGGTTTGGACGAAAGGGTAAGTTAAGTCCTCGGTTTATTGGGCCTTATCAGATACTGGAACGTGTGGGCCCAGTAGCTTATCATTTAGAGTTACCTTCGGAGTTGGAGCAGATACATGACGTGTTTCATGTCTCGATGCTGAGATGTTATCGTTCTGATCCATCGCATGTTGTGCCGGTGGAGGAGATTGAAGTAAGGCCAAATTTATCCTTTGAGGAGGAACCAGTGCAAATCGTGGATCGAGATGTAAAAGTGTTGAGAAGGAAGTCCGTCCCTTTGGTCAAGGTTTTGTGGCGAAATCACGGCGCAGAAGAGGCGACGTGGGAGCCAGAGGATGTTATACGACAACAGTATCCCCATCTCTTTTGATCAGGTAAATTTCGAGGCCGAAATTTATTTTAAGGGGGTAGAACTGTAACATCCTGAATTTATGGGCTTGTACATTTTGTGTGCTTAAAATATTAATTTGAGAGTTTGAGGTACAAATGGGATTCAAATTGGGCTGAGGCCTTGTTTTAAATATTTTGTCCAGAGACTCTAGGGGTTTAAATTGAAGTTTTAGTAGTTTAATAAGCATTTTGGGCTTGTGGCCCCGAGGAAATGGTGCTACTAGGAGGAAGAGGAGTTGGCATCACTTGTGCATGAGGAAGGCCCAAATTATGGTTGCTTGAAGCCCAAGTTTTAGGGCTAAAATTCGGTATTTAAATGAGCAAGGGGGGACGGCACAAGGCTAAATTTTAGGGATTTTATTGTGTGGATAATATGCAGATAAAGGCTATTTTTGAGGAGATAATAGATCAAAGATAGGAGCCATCTTTAAGTGTTTAATACTAGCCAAAACTTTGAAGAATTTGAAAAGAAAGGGGCATTCGGTTTTGGCTTAAGGTGTATGTGCCGAAATTGCTAGCAAGTTCTCATTATTCTTCTCTTTTCTCTGCCGAAATTCCTACTCCATTCTTGCTCTTCTCTCTTTTCTTTTTTCTGACAGAAATCAAAGCTCTTGAAGTCTCAATTTCAAAACCCTACTATTCTTTTCTTTTGGTGAATCTCTCTACCCATTCCTTGCTTTTATTTTTCCAATTCTTTGTTCTTCCAAAAGCCGAAATCACTAAGATCTCACCTCCTAAAGTTGCCGAATCTTCTTTAGTGGAGCTTGTTTGTGCCGAATTTTGAAGGAAGCAATAGGTAAGTGTTGATTTTGGGATTTCAATGTTTTTTTTTTTCAAAGTCCCTAGCCGAATGGCTATTTAGAAACTAATCTCTTATTTCTCTCTTATTTTCGGCATTCAGGATCCAAGAGGAGTCAATAGCGTAGATCTCTAAGTCATAAGTTCGGTAATACTTGAATCGTGGTACTTTCGGGATTTCAAGGTAAGGGAATCTATTGATTTTAGTGTGTAAGATCGGGTAAAACACTAACCATGGCCGATTATAGGAGAGGCCTATTGTCACATCTTTTCGGCTTTTCGAGCAAAGTTGTAGATCGGTTTAGCAAGGGTATCGACATTAATCGTGTGTGTAACTTCTCACACCATTAGATTGAATGCTATTATGTATATATATATAAGTATAAATTTGCTAGACTCACATTAAATGCCAAATCCCAGCATAACGTTTGAAAACCCGAAGGGTAAAGGATAAATATCGAGGTTAGTGTTTTCTACCATTCTTGATGAATGTTTCATTAAAAGATATGTTTTGCATGTCTATTTCTATGTATGCTTGGGGTTGGGTGATTGATAAAAGGGGGAAGTGATCTGCTCGTGGCTTATGCCATTTCAGCCTGGTGACTCTGTCACAACTCTATTTCTGGTGGCTTCGCCATTTCACTTGGTGACTCACACAACTCGACGATGAGCGACTAAGCGCAGCATGACTGCCATCGATGTTGTGTAGCGGTGTGGGTTGATTGTAGAAATCCCCAATGGTGTGATTGGCAGGTAAGGGTGGTGTGTAGCGGATGGAAACCTAGGATTGGGTTGGGTTTTTATGTATGTTATCTCTTATATTATGTTCTATATTCTGATCTGTGGGCTAAGGCCCAGTCTGATGGTGCACGAGGGTTGCACACTGAGTCTCGCGACTCACCCTATTATATTTAACAAATTTCAGGTAGCACTTAGTGCATCGGACCGGGCTGGAGAGGAGAGCAAGGTGACCATGCAAAAGAACATTTGGATTCGGCAAAAAGGCTTTAATTTATTAATTTATATTTTTATTTAATGGGTTTTAAATCTCGTTGTAATAAGGCCACGGGCCACTAGACTATTATACTCTGTTTTGGGTTTTAGTTTCGGCTTTTATTACTGATAGACATTTAAATTTTAATTAAACTAAGGCATGTATTAAGGTTTTGGTTTTTAATTCACGAAAACAACAAATGAACTTTAAATCTTACTTAAACTTATCAAGTTATTAAGTTTTGCCCAAATTTTGACATCTTTTACAAAAATCTCCTGAGTGACATACCAAATCCAGTTGTAGTGTTTTGGCAGGGTTCAAAACTCGGCTTTGGGGTTTTTGGGCTCAAAACGTTTTCTAAAGATGGGTTTTTGAAACATGCATAACAGGTTTGTTAGCTCGGCATCGCACCTGCGTCTCCGGCCCAAGTCCGCCAGGTAAGTATTCTGAACTCATTGTGTGTTATATGTATGTGGGCTTGATGGGCTTTATGGGACGTAGATTAGTTAGATTAGAACTTGATGGACTCTAGGCCTAGCTGAAACAACTCCTAAAATCTCATGAGACTTAACTTTACTAAACAAACCCGTGAACGAGCCGCAAGACTTGGGTGTGGTAACAAGCATACGCATGTCTAGGATTGGATCCTAAGAGTCACAGTATTTAAGCGATCCTAGTGACTCACCTCCTCTTCTTTGGAATCCTACAGTGCGTAGTGACTGCTCACCTTAGCCGAGTTTAGGGTGTGGAAATGGGCATACGCATGTCTAGGAGTGGATTCAGGGAGAGCTTGGTATTTAAGCAGTCCTAGGGACTCACCTCCTCGTCACTGGAATCCTACCTGGTGCGTAGTGACTGTTCACCCTAATCATGAGGACTTGTTGACAGGCTAAACCATATAATTAAGACTCGGAAGGGACCAGCCACCTTATTTTTATAAATTGTTAAAACACCCTTACTTCAAAAACAAATACCAAGATACTCATGATTTGCAAATACACCCCGATTTACAAAGTCAACGAAATTTTCCTTAGCAAAGAAAAACTCACACAACACACGACAACAAACTCATAAACACCTGAACACTATTATTATTCCTCTGAAATCAAATTCTCCAAGACACCTCTATTTTTTTTAAAAAAAAACCCTGGATGTCTGAATTACTGAAATACCCCCGTATGTCAAAATTATCGAAATACCCCAGGTTGCAAAATTACCAAAATACCCTTATTTCACAAAATCACCAAGGAACCCTATTTTGGAAAATTACGAAAATACCCTTGTAGGATAAAATGACGAAAATACCTCTGGGTAGTGAAACAATGAAAACACCTTTATTTGATGAATGTAAGTTCATGGATGATCCTTTGTATGTTAATTCAGTGTATGTGTTTCTTAGAACTAGAGGGTACGAACATGAGACTAAATTATGAATGCGAATTCGAAAGAACTACCCTTAAAACTGCTATTTATAAGATTGTTCGTGGTTAATCGGTGGAAAGAATTAATGATTCATAAAATTCTTAATCAGATAAACGTCGATCGAAAGAATGAGTACAAGGGGTAGAGGACGTCTGCCGCGTGACGCGGTAGGGAGTAGGAGGACCGTGTGTCGAGCCGGTAGGGTGCAGCTACGGTCGAGAAAGCGAGATCTTGGATCTGCCCAGGTGTGTAGAAGGAGAATTTTGGGATGAGGTGCCGGAGATGATCTTTGTATCTCGAGCGATGTTGAGGGTTTTAGAGAGGGTTGCTAGAGTAGGCATGGGCACAGAGGCCGAAAATGCATCTTGGGCGGCTTAGGGCCAATGGGGCGAAGTGTTTAGGGAGTTTACGGCGTAGCCCCTAACACACCGAGTATTGGATGGAAGCAATTGAGCGCATAATGGGCGGTTTAGATTTCACGGGAGAGGAGAAGTTGAAGGGGTCGTGTCTCTTCTTGAGACGAGGCTTACCGATGGTGGCTCACGGTAAAGGAGGGTGCTGCTGCGAGCCAAGAATTGATTGGGATTTCTTTAAGGAGTCATTCCAAGGAAAGTATGTTGGGGCCAGCTATGTGGATGCACAGAGGAAGGCATTTCTGAATTTGGTGTAGGGAAGTAAATCTGTGGCTGAATATGAGGCGTAGTTCCTGCGCTTGAGCCGATATGCTCGAGGAATGGCAGCAACCGAGTATGAACGTTGTGTTCGGTTTGAGGATGGATTACAGAATGAGTTAAGGGTTTTGATAGCACCGCAGAGAGAGAGAGATTTTACCGTTCTGGTGGAGAAGGTTAAGATAGCTGAGGAGGTAAAACGGAATGAAAGACAAGAAAGAGATAAGGAGCGGGGAAGGAATAAGAGAAATTTTGGGCCGGCAGGAGCATTTGGGAATTCGCAGAAAAGGCCTAGGTCTGATGGGCCAGCTCGTGCTCCGACACCTGCTGGGGGGAACCAGAATCGATTATGTAATTGGTGCGGGAAAGCACATTCTGGGGAGTGTAGAAGAATAACGGGTGGATGTTTCAGGTGTGGATCCACGAAGCATATGATTAAGGACTGTCTACAGAAGGATCCGGTGCAGCCAGCCGGACGAGGTTCTAATCAGGATGGGAGAGGTGGTCCGCCAGTACAGAGGGGTCGTGGCGCAGCCAGAGGTGGAAATGGATTCGGTCGGGGTCGTGGAGCACCTGGTAGGGGTGCAGGTATTGTAGATGCGAGGCAGCCGGGTCTAGTTTATGCAGCTCGCCGACGAGAAGATGGTGACGCACCGGATGTTATAACCGCTATGTTTCTAATTTTTGATAAACCACTTCTTGCCTTGATTGATATTGGGTCAACCCACTCCTATGTTGCATGTTCAGTATCTAAGACCCTAAGTATAGACTCTGAAACAACCACTAGGAAGATCACTGTGGTTAGTCCCCTAGGACAATCTAGGCTAGTGGACAAGCTATTTAAGGATGTACCGTTAGAAACTCAAGGGGTAGTGTTTCCGGCAGATTTAATGGAATTGCCATTTGGAGAGTTTGATCTTATTTTAGGAATGGATTGGTTGATTAAGCATCGTGCCAAGTTGGATTGTGAGACCAAGCGTGTGGTGTTGAATACCCCGGAAGGCGGAGAGGTGGTTGTGTTAGGAGAAATAAAGAACTATTTGTCCAACGTAGTATCGGCATTGAAGGCTGTTAAGATGATTCGGAAAAGATGCAGCGCATTCTTAGCTTTTATTAGTGCGTTGGATGCTAAGGAGGTGACTGTCGATGAGGTTCGAACAGTCAAGGATTTCACGGATGTCTTTCCGGAGGAGTTGCCAGGATTACCCCCGGATCGCAAGGTGGAGTTTGGAATAGAGCTACTTCCGAGTACGGCTCCGGTATCCATTGCTCCTTATCGAATGGCACCGAAGGAGTTGGTGGAACTCAAAGCTCAGATCTAGGAGCTTTTGGATCGAGGATTTATTCGACCGAGTGTGTCTCCATGGGGAGCGCCGGTCCTATTTGTGAAAAAGAAGGATGGAACCATGCGTATGTGCGTGGACTATCGTCAACTGAATAAGTTGACGATTACGAACAAGTACCCATTGCCAAGAATCAACGACCTGTTCGATCAGCTTAAAGGAGCTTTGGTCTTTTCGAAGATTGATCTAAGGTCGGGTTATCATCAGTTAAAGGTGAAGGAAGGGGACATTCATAAGACGACATTTCGAACACGATACGGTCATTATGAATTCTTGGTAATGCCGTTCGGTTTGACGAATGCGCCAGCAGCATTTATGGATATGATGAACCAGGTGTTTCAGCCGTACCTTGATCGATTCGTGGTAGTGTTCATCGATGATATTTTTGTTTACTCCAAGTCCGAGGAGGAGCATGATGCACACCTTCGTGTGTTGTTACAAATTTTGAGGGAGAAGCAGCTATACGCAAAGTTCAGTAGGTGTGAGTTCTGGCTGAAGGAAGTGACTTCCTTAGGGCATGTAGTTTCCGTGGAGGGGATTAGGGTAGACCCTCGGAAGATAGAAGCTGTATTAGATTGGAAGCCGCCGAAGTCTGTGGCAGAAATCTGAAGCTTCTTGGGATTGGCAGGGTATTACAGGAGGTTTGTTGAGGGGTTCTCTGCAATAGCGGCACCTTTAACTAAGTTGTTAAGGAAGGGAGTATTGTTTGTATGGACTGACAAACAACAGGAGAGCTTTGAGAAGTTGAAGAAGTTTCTGACGGAAGCACCAGTGTTAATTCAGCCAGAGGCGGGAAAAGAATTTACCGTTTATTGTGATGCGTCACACACAGGGTTAGGGTGTGTGTTGATGCAAGATGGAAAAGTCGTTGCATATGCGTCTCGACAGTTGAGACCGCATGAGTTGAACTACCCTACGCATGATTTGGAATTGGCGGCGGTAGTGCTTGCTCTGAAGATTTGGAGTCACTACCTGTACGGGGAGAAGTCGGTAATTTACACCGACCATAAAAGTCTGAAGTATCTCCTTACCCAGAATGAGTTAAATTTAAGACAACGTAGGTGGATCGAGCTCATGAAGGACTATGATTGCTCGATCGAATACCATTCGGGTAAGGCGAATGTGGTGGCAGATGCGTTAAGCCGTAAGGTAGTATCTGAACTAAGGGCGATGTTCGCTCATCTTAGTCTGTATGAGGATGGTAGTTTGGTAGCTGAACTTCAAGTAAGACCTATGTGGACAAGACAGATCAAGGAGAAGCAACTTTTGGATGATGTTTTGGGTGCTCGAATCCGGCAAGTGCAGAATGGTGAAGGAGAGGACTATAGTTTGAATGGTGATGGAATTCTGTGTTTTCATAAGAAAGTTTGTATGCCAAAGGATGTGGAGTGAAGGCAGATGATTCTTCAGAGGAGCATAGTAGTCCTTACGCCATGCATCCTGGAGGGGTTAAGATGTACCGAGAGTTGCGAGAGCAATTTTGGTGGCCAGGTCTGAAGCGAGAGGTAACAGAATTCGTGGGTAAGTGCTTGACGTGCCAACAGGTGAAAGCGGAACACCAGTTGCCTTCGGGGTTGCTGCAACCGGTGAAGATTCCGCAATGGAAATGGGAGAGAATCATGATGGATTTTGTTAGTGGGCTACCCCTTACGCCCACTAAGAAGGATTCAATTTGGGTAGTTGTGGAACGGCTGACGAACTCCGCTCACTTTATACCGATTTGGGTCGACTATCCTCGACAGAGGTTGGCTAAGTTGTACGTGGCCGAGGTTATGAGACTACATGGTGTACCGGTATCGATCATATCAGATAGGGACCCTAGGTTCACGTCACGATTCTGGAAGGTTCTTCATCAGGCAATAGGAACCAGGTTAGACTTTAGTATCAGCTTTTCACCGCAGGTGATGGTCGATGCGAGAGGTAATTCAGATCTTGGAGGATATGCTAAGGGGTTGCATCATCGATTTAAGGGGTAGTTGGGAGGAGTATTTACCTTTGGCCGAATTCGCATACAATAATAGTTATCAAGCTAGTTTTCAGATGGCGCCGTACGAAGCGTTATATGGAAGGAAATGTCGTACCCCCACTTGTTGGACGGAGTTGGGTGAACATCAGGTGTTGGGTCCAGAGCTAGTCTCGGAAACGAAGGAGAAAGTTAAGTTAATACAGGCTCGGTTAAAGGAAGCGTCTGATCGGCAGAAGTCTTATGCGGATCTAAAGCGAAAGGAGATGGAATTTGCAGTAGGAGACCAAGTCTTCTTGAAGGTATCTCCGTGGAAGAAGGTAATGAGGTTTGGACGAAAGGGTAAGTTAAGTCCTTGTTTTATTGGGCCTTATCAGATACTGGAACGCGTGGGCCCAGTAGCTTATCATTTAGAGTTACCTTCGGAGTTGGAGCAGATACATGACGTGTTTCATGTCTCGATGCTGAGACGTTATCGTTCTGATCCATCGCATGTAGTGCCGGTGGAGGAGATTGAAGTAAGGCCAGATTTATCCTTTGAGGAGGAACCAGTGCAAATCTTGGATCGAGATGTAAAAGTGTTGAGAAGGAAGTCCGTCCCTTTGGTCAAGGTTTTGTGGCAAAATCACGGCGCAGAAGAGGCGACGTGGGAGCCAGAGGATGTTATGCGACAACAGTATCCCCATCTCTTTTGATCAGGTAAATTTCGAGGCCGAAATTTATTTTAAGGGGGGTAGAACTGTAACATCATTAATTTATGGGCTTGTAGATTTTGTGTGCTTAAAATATTAATTTGAGAGTTTGAGGTACAAATGGGGCTCAAATTGGGCTGAGGCCTTGTTTTAAATATTTTGTCCAGACACTCTAGGGGTTTAAATTGAAGTTTTAGTAGTTTAATAAGCATTTTGGGCTTGTGGCCCCGAGGAAATGGTGCTACTAGGAGGAAGAGGAGTTGGCGTCACTTGTGCATGAGGAAGGCCCAAATTATGGTTGCTTGAAGCCAAAGTTTTAGGGCTAAAATTCGGCATTTAAATGAGCAAGGGGGGGACGGCACAAGGCTAAATTTTAGGGATTTTATTGTGTGGATAATAAGCAGATAAAGGCTATTTTTGAGGAGATAATAGATCAAAGATAGGAGCCATCTTTAAGTGTTTAATGCTAGCCGAAACTTTGAAGAATTTGAAAAGAAAGGGGCATTCGGTTTTGGCTTAAGGTGTATGTGCCAAAATTGCTAGCAAGTTCTCATTATTCTTCTCTTTTCTCTGCCGAAATTCTTACTCCATTCTTGCTCTTCTCTCTTTTCTTTTTCTGACAGAAATCAAAGCTCTTGAAGTCTCAATTGCCGAAACCCTGCTATTCTTTTCTTTTGGCCGAATCTCTCTACCCATTCCTTGCTTTTATTTTTCCAATTCTTTGTTCTTCTAAAAGCCGAAATCACTAAGATCTCACCTCCTAAAGTTGCCGAATCTTCTTTAGTGGAGCTTGTTTGTGCCGAATTTTGAAGGAAGCAATAGGTAAGTGTTGATTTCGGGATTTCAATGTTTTTTTTTCGGCTTTTCAAAGTCCTAGCCGAATGGCTATTTAGAAACTAATCTCTTATTTCTCTCTTATTTTTGGCATTCTGGGATCTGAAGAGGAGTCAATCGCGTAGATCTCTAAGTCATAAGTTCGGTAATACTTGAATCGTGGTACTTTCAGGATTTCAAGGTAAGGGAATCTATTGATTTTAGTGTGTAAGATCGGGTAAAACACTAACCATGGCCGATTATAGGAGAGGCCCTATTGTCACATCTTTTCGGCTTTTTTAGCAAAGTTGTAGATCGGTTTAGCAAGGGTATCGACATTAATCAGGTGTGTAACTTCTCACACCATTAGATTGAATGCTATTATTTATATATATATATGTATAAATCTGCTATACTCTATTAAATGCCGAAATCCCGACATAACGTTTGAAAACCCGAGAAGGGTAAAGGATAAATATCAGGTTAGTGTTTTCTGCCATTCTTCAATGAATGTTTCATTAAAAGATATGTTTTGCATGTCGATTTCTATGTATGCTCGGGGTTGGGTGATTGATAAAAGGGAAGTGATCTGTTACGTGGCTTATGCCATTTCGGCTGGTGACTCTGTCACAACTCGCTTCTGGTGGCTTCGCCATTTCACTGGTGACTCTGTCACAACTCTTCGACGATGAGCAACTAACTGCAGCATGACTGCCATTGATGGTGTGTAGCGGTGTGGGTTGATTGTAGAAATCCCCAATGGTGTGATTGGCAGGTAAGGGTGGTGTGTAGCGGATGGAAACCTAGGATTGGGTTGGGTTTTTATGTATGTTATCTCTTATATTATGTTCTATATTCTGATCTGTGGGCTAAGGCCCAGTCTGATGGTGCACGAGGGTTGCACACTGAGTCTCGCGACTCACCCTATTATTTTTAACAAATTTCAGGTAGCACTTAGTGCATCGGACCGGGCTGGAGAGGAGAGCAAGGTGGCCATGCAAAAGAACATTTGGATTCGGCAAAAAGGCTTTAATTTATTATTTTATATTTTTATTTAATGGGTTTTAAATCTCGTTGTAATAAGGCCACGGGCGACTAGACTATTATACTCTGTTTTGGGTTTTAGTTTGGGCTTTTATTACTGATAGACATTTAAATTTTAATTAAAATAAGGCATGTATTAAGGTTTTGGTTTTTAATTCACGAAAACAACAAATGAACTTTAAATCTTACTTAAACTTATCAAGTTATTAAGTTTTGCCCAAATTTCGACATCTTTTACAAAAATCTCCTGAGTGACATACCAAATCCGGTTGTAGTGTTTGGGCCGGGTTTGGGGTGTTACACATTTTTCTTGCTCATATTTATTATTGGTTATGAGTGTACCAATATTGATTTGTTATTTTAGAACTTGCTTCGATTATGCATGTCAAGACCACACCTTTGATTTGATATACTAAGATGATAAAGGCACTTAGGTTTTAACCTACTTATCCCATAAAAGCCTACCTACATAATTAACCCTTAGTGAACCCCTTTGGGCCTAACACACCATTTCTTGATTCACCCATTAATGTTAACCCATAACTCAATTTTTGCTCATTGAGAATTTTTCCTGTTTTATTGACTCCAGTTTTTATCGAGATTTGATTTGGTTAATTGCCTGATTAAGTCTTTTGTTTTAGTTGCTGAATTATTTCTTCTTGTTCTAAAAAAAATACATATGTATTGGTTATTATTTAGTTCTATGTTAAATTATCTTAAACAGTTAAATTCATATTTTGAGAAGAAGCTCGTGTTATTCTTGGATAATTTTCGGTTGATGTAATTGTTTTTAATTCAGCATTTGTTTATTTTCTAGTTTGGTAATTTATCAATTCAATCTCAATTTTAACCAACTTTTTCAGCCTTTCTCCACACCATTTAACCTAATCCCCATTACAACCTCTTAAAGACCTTTTGATTTATGTATCATGTAATTTTATAGTGGTGGAGATTTGATTTTCATGCAAGCCTATGGTAATGACTTTTCATGTTTGACTATTGAGTGCTCATTTTTGGACCTTAAACACTTTAAGTGATTTGAGTGAATCTTTAGTGAGGATGTTGATTCTTGTCGATTTTGAATTAAAGGTAATTACTTAGATAAGGGGAAATACTTATGTTTTCATGCTCTAAAAAATGTTCGACTTGGATTGTTTGAATCTTTAGTGCTCTTTTAGTTGAATTATCAATGTATGATTATTTTTGAATTATGATGAAACATCATTGATGAGAATTATGAGTTGAGAAAGATTAATTTTAATTGTGAGTTGACGATTTTTCTTGAGGACAAGCAAACGCTTAAGTGTAGGGATATTTGATAAACCATAAAAGTAACATGTTTTTAATCCCATTCTTGATGCGTTTTTGGATGATTTATTATGTAAATTAGTGAATTTGATGCTCCTAATCCTTTAAGTTCATGTTTCTATACATAGGTGAGCATGAGGGAGAGAAAGGAGCGAAAAACAAGCCAAAATCGAGCAAAAAGAGCTATTTTTAGCATCCACACGGCCTGAGCATTTCCACACGGGCTAGCCACACGCCCGTGTGAGCAACACGGGCTAGCCACACGCCCATGTGCCAGCCCATGTGTAACACCCCAAACCCGGCCCATGCGTTACGACTGGATCTGACATGTCACATGAGGAAAACGTATAAAGTCCTTGTGATTTGTACTAAATTGAATGTTATTTGGTTATGGTTAAGAAAACAAGGTTGGATGTAAATACTTGATAAAATACAACTACATTTGAGAGGTTGTTTTGATGAATCAAAAATCAAGGTAGTGAACTTTAAAACTGTGGCTTTTGAAAATATTGTTGATAATTCGAGAGAAAATTTCCGAGTTAAAATATTTGTAAAAGTTTGTTATAAAATCCATTTATTAATCAATTTTGGAAAACCTTTATTTAAGTTTTAGAAAAAAAATACCCATTTAAAATCATTCAAGCAAAATAGTAAGTACGACAAACATAAAGCAAAAATAAAATATTCCAGAGGCCTTATTACAACATAAAAACCCAAAATAGTAAGAGTAGTAAAATAAGTGGAAATAGAAATCTAAAGTTCAATAACACCATTACTGAAGTATGGCCTCCACCGAGTCATCCATGGCCCAAATCCACATCACTGAGCATTACCTACAAGGGTTAAGAAAAAGGGGGAGTGAGTTTCAAGAACTCAGTGTGAAATCCCCTTACCGTCATCCACTGAGCCTGAACCCATATAGCAATATCTTGGGCCTAAGCCTATTTACATAACAATATTTAAAATGAAGCAAATGTATGAATGTATGCATCCCAACCCAACCTAGATATCCATTCGCTACACACCACCCGTACCATCCCATCACACCTGTGGGGATCAAGTCAACCCACCCCGCCAAGCACACCAATCGCAGGCAAGTTGCCATTTATAATAATTCGAGGGCAAGATGCCATTTAATTCGCAGGCAAGATGCCATTTCATAATATTTGTGGCTGAGCCACCAGAGTCATAATTATGCGTGGCATAGCCACTATACAGATTGTGGCAGAGCCACCAGAATATCATATACGGTAATATAATCGGCACACAACCTTGGTAAAAAAAAAGATCGACACAGAGTCGTTAATTCATATGTTAGGCACATAGCCCCGGGTAAATACGTTTAGCACAAAGACATAATCACGATAGCACAAAGTCATATTTAGATTGGCACATAGCCATTATCAGAATTTGTGGCAGAGCCACCAGAATCAGAATGTATCGCTGCAGTCAAACTGCTTTTCATAATATTTGTGGCAAAGCCACCAGGCTATACTTCTCTTCAACATTTTTCCCATCCCATGCAAAATATGTAAATGCAACATACATAATAAAGCATACATAATAATTTCAAATATAAACAACAGTTATTAATCTAGAGATTTGTTGTAACACCCCAAACCCAGCCCACACACTACAACCGGATCTGGTATGTCACTTGAGTGATTTTGCAAAACATGTCGCATTTTGGGAAACGATTTCTAGGTTTAATCATTAATACCGAAAACTTAGTAATTTATTAAGTCATATAAGATATAAAGTTATAAATTGCCTTGGTGACGTTTAATTAAAATCCCAAAAAAAAACCTTGTACATGTCTTAGCTTAATTTTAATCATAAAAATTAAAATGTCTAATAATTAAACCCAACTTAAACCCAAAAACATAAATAATAGTCTAGTGGCACATGGCCTTATTACAACGAAATATAAAACCCACTTAAGACAAATTTCTAAAAAAATAAATAAAATAAAGTCTTTTTTGTGGAATCCTCAGTACTCTATCGCATGGCCACCTTGTTCTCCTCTCCCGGCCGGTCCGATGCACTAAGTGCTACACAAATTGTTAAAATAATAGGGTGAGTCGCGAGACTCAGTGTGCAACCCACATGCACCATTAGATTTGGGCCTTAGCCCCACAGAACATATATCAGAATATATTATAACAGAAATTATGCAAAGCCCAACCCAACTCCTATGTTTCCAACCGCTACACACCACCCTTACCGCCAATCACACCATTGGGGATTTCTACAATCAACCCACACCGCTACACACCATCGATGGCGGTCATGCTGCGCTTAGTTGCTCATCGTCAAACCGTGATGAGTCACCAGTGAAATGGCATAAGCCACCGAAAAGCGAGTTGTGACAGAGTCACCAGGTGAAATGGCATAAGCCACCGCAGCAGATCACTTCCCTTTCATCAATCACCCAACCCCAAGCATATATAAAAATAGACATATAAAACATATCGTTTTTAATAGAAACATTCACCGATGAATGGCGTAAATCACTAACCCGATATTTAGCCTTTACCCTTCTCGGGTTTCCAAACGTTATGCCAGGATTTCGACATTTAACAGAGTATAGCAGATTTATTACACATATACATATATATATACAATCAATCTAATGGTGTGAAAAGTTACACACCTGTTATCGCGAAGTACTAAACTCTTAGTCGGTATCCTTGCTATCCAGATTTGTAACTTGGTTCAACCAAAAGCCGAAAAATCACGAAAATTGACCTCCCCTATAATTGGCCAAAGGTTAGTAAACCCCGAATTTACACACTAAAATCAATAGATCTCCTTACCTTGAAATCCCGAAAGTGACACGATTCGGGTATTACTGAACTTATGACTTAGAGATCTACACGGTTGACTCCTCTTCAGATCCCGAAATGTCGAAAATAAGAGAAAAATAAGAGATTAGTTCCTAAATGGCCATTCGGCTAGGGACTTTGAAAAGCCGAGAAAGATTTGGTTTTCTCAAATCAACACTTACCTAAAGTTTCCTTCAGATTTCGGCACAAGTAGGCACCCCAGACTGATTTCAGCACACACAGAAGACTAGATCTCACGATTTTGGCTTTTATGAAAAATCCCGAAAAAGATAACCTATTGCATTTTCGGGTTTTTTTCTTTTAGAAGATCCAGGTGGTATGTTTCGGCTAACAAGGGAAAGTGAGAAGAGAGTAAAGAGGGGCTTGATGATTCGGCTAAGGTGTCTCAAAGAGATGAGAAAGAGAGGATTCGGCCAACTGAAGAAAAAGAAAAGAGAGGGAGAATAGAGTAGAAATTTTGGCAGAGAAAAAAGAAAAGATGGGAGCTTTAGCAGCAATTTCGGCACCCCCTCTGCATATAGAAAACCGATTCCTCCCTTTAACAGAGATTGATTTTCGGCCAACACTGCAACACCTGATAGCTCCTATCCCTTTTCCCTTATCTCAATCTGTTATCTCCTCAAAAATAGCCCCTAATTATCACCAACTCCTTCTCCCTTTATCTGCTTAATATCCACACAATAAAAATCCCTAAAATTTTGCCTTGTTGCCGTCCCCCCCTTAGTCCCTTATGAGTGTCGAATTTGGCCCTATAACTTGGGCTCCAGGTAGCCAAAATTTGGGCCCTCCTCATGTACTAGTGACGCCAACTATAGCTCCCCTTTACTGTGCTCTTGACTGTTGGGCCACAAGCCCAATATGTCAATTAAACTACTAAAACTTTAATTCAAGCCCCTAGAGTGTCTAAACAGGATATTTAATCAAAGCCTCAGCCCAAACCTGAACCCCATTTGCACATCCAACCCTTAAATTAATATTTTAAGCACACACTACACAAAATGCACAAGCCCAAAAATTTAGGATGTTACAGTTCTACCCCCCTTAAAATAAATTTCGGCCTCGAAATTTGCGTTATCAAAAGAGATGGGGATACTGATGCCGTATAACATCCTCTGGCTCCCACGTCGCCTCTTCTGCACCGTGATTTCACCATAAAACTTTGACCAAAGGGACGGACTTCCTTCTCAACATTTTTACGTCTCGATCCAAGATTTGCATTGGTTCCTCCTCAAAGGATAAATCTGGCCTTACTTCAATCTCTTCCACCGGCACCACATGCGATGGATCAGAATGATAACGTCTTAGCATCGAGACATGAAATACGTCATGTATCTGCTCCAACTCAAAGGCAACTCCAAGCGATAAGCCACTGCCCCACACGTTCCAATACCCGATAAGGGCCAATAAACCGGGGACTTAGCTTACCCTTCCGTCCAAACCTCATTACCTTTTTCCATGGAGATACTTTCAAAAAGACTTGGTCTCCTACTGCAAATTCCACCTTCTTCCGCTTTAGATCCGCATAAGACTTCTGCCGATCAGACGCTTCCTTCAACCGAGCCCGTATTAACTTAACCTTCTCCTCCGTTTCCGAAACTAACTCTGGACCCAGCACCTGACGTTCACCCAACTCCGTCCAACAAGTAGGGGTACGGCATCTCCTTCCATATAACGCTTCATACGGCGCCATCTGAATACTAGCTTGATAACTATTATTGTATACGAATTCAGCCAGGGGTAAATACTCCTCCCAACTACCCCTAAAATTGATTATGCAACCCCTTAGCATATCCTCCAAGATCTGAATTACGCTCTCAGACTGACCATCATTCTGTGGGTGAAAAGCGGTACTAAAGTCTAACCTTGTTCCTATTGCCCGATGAAGAGCCTTCCAGAATCGTGACGTGAACCTAGGGTCCCTATCTGATATGATCGATACCGGTACACCATGTAGTCTCACAACCTCGGCCACGTACAACTTAGCCAACCTCTGTAGAGGATAGTCGACCCGAACCGGTATAAAGTGAGCGGACTTCGTCAGCCGATCCACAACTACCCAAATTGAATCCTTCTTAGTGGGCGTAAGGGGTAGCCCACTAACAAAATCCATCGTGAATCTCTCCCATTTCCACTGCGGATCCTTCACCGGTTGCAACAACCCCGAAGGCAACTAGTGTTCCGCCTTCACTTGCTGACATGTCAAACACTTTCCTACAAATTCCATTACCTCTCGCTTCAAACCTGGCCACCAGAATTGTTCCCGCAAATCACGATACATCTTAACCCCTCCAGGATGCATAGCATAAGGACTACTATACGCCTTCTGAAGAATCATCTGCCTTAACTCCACATCCTTTGGCATAAAAACTTTCTTACAAAAACACAGAATTCCATCACCATTCAAACTATAGTCCTCTCCTTCACCATTCTGCACTTGTCAGATTCGAGCACCCAAAACATCATCCAAAAGTTGCTTCTCTCTGATCCGTCTTGTCCACGTAGGTCTTACTTGAAGTTCAGCTACCAAACTGCCATCTTCGTACAGACTGAGATGAGCGAGCATCGCCCTCAAAGCCGCTATCGCCTTCCTACTCAGCGCATCCGCCACCACGTTAGCCTTACCCGGGTGGTACTCAATCGAGCAGTCATAATCCTTTAACAGCTCGACCCACCTTCTCTGTCTTAGGTTCAACTCCTTCTGGGTAAGGATATACTTCAGGCTCTTATGGTCCGTATAAATAACCGACTTCTCCCCATACAGGTAGTGCCTCCAAATCTTTAGAGCAAACACTACCGCTGCCAATTCCAAATCATGCGTAGGGTAGTTCAACTCATGTGGTCTTAACCGTCGAGACGCATATGTAACCACCTTCCCATCTTGCATCAACACACAAGCTGAACCCGTGTGTGACGCATCACAGTAGACGGTAAATTCTTTTCCCGCCTCTGGCTGAATTAACACTGGTGCTTCCGTCAGGATCCTCTTCAGCTTCTCAAAGCTCTCCTGCTGTTTGTCGGTCCACACAAACGGTGCTCCCTTCCTCAACAACTTAGTTAAAGGTGCCGCTATCAATGAGAACCCTTCCACAAACCTTCTGTAATACCCGGCCAATCCCAAGAAACTTCAAACTTTCACCACAGACTTTGGTGGTTTCCAATTCAACACGGCTTCTATCTTCCGAGGGTCCACCCTGATTCCTTCTGCAGAAACTACATGCCCTAAGAAAGTTACTTCCCTTAGCCAAAACTCACACTTACTGAACTTTGCGAACAACCGCTTCTCCCTGAAAGTTCGCAACACCACACGAAGATGTTCATCATGTTCCTCCTCTGACTTGGAATAAACCAAGATGTCGTCAATGAACACTACGACGAACCGGTCAAGATATGGTTGGAACACCCGGTTCATCATATCCATAAATGCTGCTGGCGCGTTCGTCAACCCGAACGGCATCACCAAGAACTCATAATGACCGTACCGAGTCCGAAACACCGTCTTATGAATGTCTCCTTCCTTAACCCTTAACTGATGATATCCCGACCTTAAGTCAATCTTAGAAAAGACCGAAGCTCCTTTGAGCTGATCGAACAGATCATCGATTCTCGGTAGTGGGTACTTATTCTTAATAGTCAACTTATTCAATTGACGATAATCCACACACATACGCATGGATTCGTCCTTCTTCTTCACGTATAGGACCGGCGCTCCCCACGGAAACACACTTGGTCGGATAAAACCACGATCCAACAGTTCCTAGATCTGAGCTTTGAGTTCCATCAACTCTTTCGGTTCCATTAGGTAAGGAGCAATGGACACCGGAGCCGTACCCAGAAGTAGCTCTATTCCAAACTCCACTTCGCGATCCGGGGGTAATCCGGGCAATTCTTCAGGAAAGACATCAGTGAAATCTTTGACTGTTCAAACCTCATCGACAGTCACCTCCTTAACATCCAAAGTACTGATAAAGGCTAGAAACGCATTACATCCCTTCCGAACCATCTTAACAGCTTTTAATGCGGACACTACGTTGGACAAGTAATTCCTTCATTCTCCTAATACAACCACCTCCCCGCCTTCCGGGGTATTCAACACCATGCGCTTAGCCTCACAATCAAACTTAGCATGATGTTTCGTCAACCAATCCATTCCTAAGATAAGGTCAAACTCTCCAAACGGTAATTCCATTAAGTCTGCCGGGAACCCCTTGAGTTTCTAAAGGTACATCCTTAAATAGTTTGTCCACTACCCTAGATTGTCCTAGGGGACTAACCACAGTCATCTTCCTAGAAGTTTTTTCAGAATCTATACTTAGGGTCTCAGATACCGAACATGCAACATAGGAGTGGGTTGACCCAATATCAATCAAGGCAAGAAATGGTTTATCAACAATAAGAAACATACCGGTTATAACATCCGGTGCGTCACCATCCTCCCGTCAGCGAGCTGCATAAACTAGACCCAGCTGCCTCGCATCTAAATTACCTGCACCTCTACCATGTGCTCCACGACCCCGACCGAATCCATTTCCACCTCTGGCTGCGCCACGACCCCTCGGTCCCTGCGGATCACCTCTCCTAGCCTGATCAGAACCTTGTCCGGCCGGCTGCACCTGATCCTTCTGTGGACAGTCCTTAATCATATGCTCCGTGGATCCACACCTGAAACATCCACCCGTTCTTCTTCTACACTCCCAGAATGTGCTTTCCCGCACCAATTACATAATCGATTCTGGTTCCCCCAGCAGGTGTCGGAGCACGAGCTGGCCCATCAGACCTAGGCCTTTTCTGCAAATTCCCAGATGCTCCTGCCGGCCCAAAATTTCTCTTATCCCTTTCCCGCTCCTTATCTCTTTCTTGTCTTTCAATCCATTTTACCTCCTCAGCTATCTTAACTTTCTCAACCAGAACAGCAAAGTCCCTCTCTCGCTGCGGAGCTATCAACACCCTTAACTCATTCCGCAGCCCATCCTCGAACTACACACAACGTTCATACTCGGTTGCTACCATTCCTCGAGCGTAGCGACTCAGACGCAGAAACTCCGCCTCACATTCAGCCACAGATTTACTTCCCTGCACTAAATTCAGGAATGCCTTCCTCTGTGCATCCACATAGCCGGCCCCAACATACTTTCCTGGAACGACTCCTTAAAGAAGTCCCGATCCAATCCGATCTGCGGCGGTACCCTCCTTCACCGTGAGCCACCAGCGATAGGCCTGCGTCTCGAAGAAGAGACCACGACCCTTTCAACTTCTCCTCCCCGTGAAATCTAAATCGTCCATTATGCGATCAGTTGCTTCCATCCAATACTCAACTGTGTTAGGGTCTATGCCAGAAACTCCCCTAAACACTTCTGCCCCATTGGCCCTAAGCCGCTCAAAGCCGCAGATTTTCGAGCCACGCCCCATGCCTACGCCAGCAACCCTCTCTAAAACCCTCAACATCACCTGAGATACAGCATCATCTCCGGGCGCCTCATCCCAAAATTCTCCTTCTACAGCCGGCAGATCCGACATCTCGTTTCCTGACCCATGGCCAGACCCTACTGGCTCTGACACGATCCTCCTACCCCTACCGCGTCCACGCGGCAGACGTCCTCTACCCCTTGTACTCATTCTTTCGATCGATGTTTATCTAATTAAGAATTTTATGAATCATTAATTCTTTCCACTGGTTAACCATGAACAATCTTATGAACAACAGTTTTAAGGGTAGTTCTTTCGAATTCGCATTCATAATTTAGTCTCATGTTCGTACCCTCTAGTTCTAGGAAACACATACACTCAATTAACATACAAAGAATCATCCATGAACTTATATTCATCAAATAAAGGTGTTTTCATTGTTTCACTACCCAGGGGTATTTTCGTCATTTTATCCTACAGGGGTATTTTCATAATTTTCCAAAATAGGGTTCCTTGGTATTTTGTGAAATAAGGGTATTTTGGTAATTTTGCAACCCGGTGGTATTTCGGTAATTTTGACATACGGGGGTATTTCGGTAATTTTGACATCTAGGGGTTTTTCGGTCATTTTGAAATTCGGGGGTATTTTGGTCATTTCGTACATCAGGGGTGGTTTGGTAATTTTACAAATCAAAGGTATTTTCAAAGGAAAATTTTACAAAACTAAGAAGTTCTTTTTTTTTTAAAACAGGGGTGTCTTGGAGAATTTGATTTCGGAGGAATAACAATAGTGTTCAGGTGTTTGTGGGTTTGTTGTCGTGTGTTGTGTGAGTTTTTCTTTGCTAGGGAAATTTCGTTGACTTTGTAAATCGGGGTGTATTTGCAAATCATGAGTATCTTGGTATTTGTTTTCAAGTAAGGGTGTTTTAGCAATTTGTAAAAATAAGGTGGCTTGGTCCCTTCCGGTTTTAATTATAAGGTTTAGCTTTGTCAACAAGTCCTCATGATTAGGGTGAGCAGTCCTCTACGCACTGTAGGATTCAGTGAAGAGGAGGTGAGTCCCTAGGATTTGCTTAAATACCAAGCTCTCCTGAATGCACTCCCGGACATGCGTATGCCGTTGCCACACCCTAACTCGGCTAAGGTGAGCAGTCACTACGCACTAGGTAGGATTCCAAAATGAAGAGGAGGTGAGTCACTAGGACCGCTGCAAGTACCGTGCTCTTCCTGATCCAAGCCTGAGACATGCGTATGCTGTTACCACACCTTAGTCTTGCGGCTCGTTCACGGGTTTGTTTAGTGAAGTTAAGTCTTATGAGATTTTAGGAGTTGTTTCAGCTAGGCCTAGAGTCCATCAAGTTCTAATCTAACTAATCTACGTCCCATAGAGCCCATCAAGCCCACATACATATAACACTCAATGAGTTCAGAATACTTACCTGGCGGACTTGGGCCGGAGACGCAGGTGCCATGCCGACCTAACAAACATGTTATGCATGTTTCAAAAAACCCATCTTTAGAAAACGTTTTGAGCCCAAAAACCCCAAAGTCGAGTTTTAAACCGGGCTCTGATACCAACTTGTAACACCCCGAACTTGGCCCACACACTACAACCGGATCTGGTATGTCACTTGAGTGATTTTGCAAAACATGTCGCATTTTGGAAAATGATTTCTAGGTTTAATCATTAATACCGAAAACTTAGTAATTTTTTAAGTCATATAAGATATAAAGTTATAAATTGCCTAGGTGACTTTTAATTAAAATTCCAAAAAAAAAAACCTTGTACATGTCTTAGCTTAATTTTAATCATAAAAATTAAAATGTCTAATAATTAAACCCAACTTAAACCCAAAAACATAAATAATAGTCTAGTGGCCCATGGCCTTATTACAACGAAATATAAAACCCACTTAAGAAAAATTTCTAAAAAAATAAATAAAATAAAGTCTTTTTGCGGAATCCTCAGTACTCTATCGCATGGCCACCTTGCTCTCCTCTCCAGCCCGGTCCAATGCACTAAGTGCTACCTGAAATTGTTAAAATAATAGGGTGAGTCGCGAGACTCAGTGTGCAACCCACATGCACCATTAAATTTGTGCCTTAGCCCCACAGAACATATATCAAAATATATTATAACAGAAATTATGCAAAGCCCAACCCAACTCCTAGGTTTCCAACCGCTACACACCACCCTTACCTGCCAATCACACCATTGGGGATTTCTACAATCAACCCACACCGCTACACACCATCGATGGCAGTCATGCTGTAGTTAGCTGTTCATCATCAAATCGTGACAGAGTCACTAGGCTGAAATGGCATAAGCCACCAGAAAACAGAGTTGTGACAGAGTCACCAGGCTGAAATGGCATAAGCCACCAGAACAGATCACTTCCCCTTTCATCAATCACCCAACCCCAAGCATATATAAAAATAGACATATAAAACATATCGTTTTTAACAGAAACATTCACTGATGAATGGAAGAAATCACTAACCTGATATTTAGCCTTTACCCTTCTCGGGTTTCCAAACGTTATGCCGGGATTTCGGCATTTAACAGAGTATAGCAGATTTATTACACATATACATATATATATACAATCAATCTAATGGTGTGAAAAGTTACACACCTGTTATCGCGAAGTACTAAACTCTTAGTCGGTATCCTTGCTATCCGGATTTATAACTTGGTTCAACCAAAAGCCGGAAAATCACAAAAATTGACCTCCCCTATAATTGGCCAAAGGTTAGTAAACCCTGAATTTACACACTAAAATCAATAGATCTCCTTACCTTGAAATCCTGAAAGTGACACGATTCGGTATTCTTGAACTTATGACTTAGAGATCTACACGATTGACTCCTCTTGAGATCCCTAATCACGAAAATAAGAGAAAATAAGAGATTAGTTCCTAAATGGCCATTCAAATAGGGACTTTGAAAAGCCGAGAAAGATTTGGTTTTCTCAAATCAACACTTACCTAAAGTTTCCTTGATTTCGGCACAAGTAGGCACCCCAGACTGATTTCGGCACACACAGAAGACTAGATCTCAAGATTTTGGCTTTTATGAAAAATCCGAAAAGATAACCTATTGTGTTTTCGGCTTTTTTTCTTTTAGAAGATCCAGGTGGTATGTTTCGCTAACAAGGGAAAGTGAGAAGAGAGTAAAGAGAGGCTTGATGATTCGGCTAAGGTGTCTCAAAGAGATGAGAAAGAGAGGATTCAATAATCAAGAAAAAGAAAGAGAGGGAGAATAGAGTAGAAATTTCGACAGAGAAAAAGAAAAGATGGGAGCTTTAGCAGACAATTTCGGCACCCCCCTCTGCATATAGAAAACCTATTCCTCCCCTTAACAGAGATTGATTTTCGGCCAACAACTGCAACACACGATAGCTCCTATCCCTTTTCCTTATCTCAATCTGTTATCTCCTCAAAAATAGCCCCTAGTTATCACCAACTCCTTCTCCCTTTATCTCGCTAATATCCACACAATAAAAATCCCTAAAATTTTTCCTTGTTGCCGTCCCCCCCTTAGTCCCTTATGAGTGCCGAATTTGGCCCTATAACTTGGGCTCCAGGCAGCCAAAATTTGGGCCCTCCTCATGTACTAGTGACGCCAACTATAGCTCCCTTTCTTTGTGCTCACATTTGTTGGGCCACAAGCCCAATATGTCAATTAAACTACTAAAACTTTAATTCAAGCCCCTAGAGTGTCTAAACAGGATATTTAATCAAAGCCTCAGCCCAAACCTGAGCCCCATTTGCACATCCAACCCTTAAATTAATATTTTAAGCACACACTACACAAAATGCACAAGCCCAAAAATTCAGGATGTTACATTTGTTACGATAGATCGGCCCATTATAACACTTTGCAATTTGGCCCATTAAGGCATTCTATCAAATCGGCCCATAGGGGCATTTTTGTAATTCGGCAATCTTACCACTAAGGGTAATTTGGTAATCTCGGAACCCAGCGGTATTTCGGTAATTTACCCTCCAAGGGTATTTTGGTAATTTCGCAACCTAGACTTAACTATTAATTTGGGGCATAAAAATTGAAACTGTCCATCTGTGTCATACTGACTAAATTGACTATAACTCAAGTTAGGAAACTCGAAATTGAAATACGTAAATTTTCCTTGAAATTAGACTCATATATCTTCATACTAAATTTTTTCCAGAATTTTTGGCTTAACCATTTAGTACAGTTTATTCCTTAAATTTTCCCTTGTTTCATTGACCAATGGTTCTGACCTCTATTAACCGAAATTCAAATATCTAACTGTAAAGTTTTCATATGTTGCTCCCACTTGTTTCTATTGAAAATAGGCTCACTAAGGAATCTATACATATAAATTATAACTTATAATTCACTTTTTAAAATTTTAAATGATTTTTCTAAGACAGACCAGGGAACCACGAAGTCAATCAGAGCTAGTGCCACTAAATTTAAAATATCACAGAATATAAAATTTCTCTTTCTACTCCGTTTCTTTCATATGAAAATAGGCACAGTAAGATTTAATTCGATATCGTATTCTCTTTCTAATTCCATTTCTCCTATTTTTCGTGATTTTTCAAAATCACATCACTGCTGCTGACCAAACTGTTTCATTGCAAAATATGGTTACTACTACGAACATACGCACGCCCGAGTGGTCACGGATTCCGGTTTCTGGTTTTCTTCGGTATTTCGACCGAATCATAGAACATATCATACAAACATTCAGAGAGGTATGATATTACACACCATTTCAAACATGTATTCGGAAGGGTACGGGATTACACACCTTATTCGGAATCCATAACACGATACTCTCCGCGGCACCTAAAGGTACAATCGGTTAACAATTAGTCCAAAGCCCAATTTTCAACTTCAACCAAGTATTGCGATTGATTAACAATCTATATCACTTACCAAAAATTTGAGTCTCTTATTACGAGGGATAGGTGATCGAGCGATTTGGTCCTTAAAAATAAACGATTAGTCATCACCTCTATACCGTTTAGCAAACTAACCGATCAACGAAAAAGATCAAAAAGAATCATGACGAATCCCTTACCTTGACAATAATAGATCCCCTTCTATCGATTTCATTAAGGCTAGAAAGATGATGAGAGTGTAAGCTAACACTCTACCGATTCGGCCCACACCAAGAGAACCAAGAAGATGGAAGTAGCAAAGAATAGATTCGGCCTTGCAACCACCAAAAACCCGAGAAGACAAAGAAGCTTCGGCAACCACAAGAACCAAGTTTCGACTATGAGATGAAGTTGATGTTTTGGTTATGGTGTATAAAAGAGAATGTTTGAAAAGAAAAGAGTAGAAGTCAATAGGCAAATTGAAGTTTCGATCAAGAGGAAATGCAATCAAAAGAACCAAAATATTTAGAAAGGAAAAAGAACCAAAGATGTGAAAATGCAAGGGAGAGCTAGAGAAATTCGGTGCCCCCCCTCTTTCCCTTAACCAAAACCATGTATCATCTTTTCCAAAAGATGAGCATTGACCAAATAAAAATCTATCCAAAACACCTTCAACACTATAAGCCAACATGTTCCCTTCACATGCCTTTTTCTTTTGATTTTTTCCATCATCAACCCTTATCTTCCTCTATACCATATTTCTTTAGCCACCTTTCCAAAACCAAAAAGTATTCCTTGCCTAAAATACCATCATGGCCGACACTCTCAATGAATAGCACAAAAAAATAATCAAAATTTGTACCAAGTGGGATTCGAACCTCTTCCCCTAAAGCCCTTCATGTGACGCCTCAACCTCCTTGCCATATGCTCACTTATGCTAGCCATTTACTCACCTATTTCCATAAGCATTGATGCCACTTACCTTCTCACCTTAAAGTGCTTAAACACAAAAGTTTTGCTAAGGCCCAATTTGAACCCGGAACTTCCTAGAACCCCGTAACTTTCCAAAATCACCCTCCTAATAAGTCCAACTTGAAATAATGCCGTTCTCAAATTCTCATAAATTTTAAAATGCTTCTACGCTCAAGGTCCAATGGGCCCAATCCTACTAGGCCCAATTTCGGGTCGTTACAATTCTACCCTCCTTAAAGAAATTTCGTCCTCGAAATTTCCAACCAACTACTAAACGCACCGCTCAAATCACACCACTATGCTTTCGCTGCGCACTCTGATCTTAATAACACTAATGTACTTTTAACAAAATCTTGAATTGTATTATCCTGAATTTTGGGCCTGTGCATTTTATGTGATGTGTGCTTAAAATATTAATTTAAAAGGGTTAGGGGTCCTGATTGGGCTCAAGAATGGGCTGAGGTTTTGTTTAAATATTCTGTTTAGACACTCAAGGATTTAAAATAAAGTTTTAGCAGTTTAAGTGACATATTGGGCTTGTGGCCCAGCAACGAGGGGCACAGTAAAGGGGAGCTATAAGTGGCGTCACAAGTGCATGAGGAGGGCCCAAATTTTGACACCTTGAAGCCCAAGTTTAGGGCTAAAATTCGGCACTTAGAAGAGTAAGGGGGGGACGACACAAGGCTAAATTTTAGGAGATTTTATTATGTTTAATTTTAAGGATAATAGGCAGATAATGAAGAGAGGAATTAGGGCTATTTTTGTGGAGATAATAGATCAAGATAAGGGAAAAGATGAGAGCTCATCGAAGAGGCTAGAGTTGGCCGAAAACTTGACTCTGTAAAGGGGAAAGAATCGGCCCTGTATAGGCAGTAAGGTGTGCCGAATTCTTCATTATGTTCTCTGAAAATTCTCTCAAAAAATTTCTCTTTTATTTTTCGGCAAACTTGAACTCTCTCTTCTCTTTTCTTTTTCTGACAGAAATCAAAAATCTTTAGATCTCAATTGCCGAAACCCTACCATCCTTTTTCTCTTCTCTTTTGGTCGAATCACACTAACCACTCATTGTTTATATTTTTTTTCCAATTCTTTGTTTCTCTAAAAGCCGAAATCACTAAGATCACACCTCCTGAAGTTGCCGAATTTTCTTCAGGGGAGTCTGCTTGTGCCGAATTTTGAAGGAAGCAATAGGTAAGTATTGATTTCAGGATTTCAATGTTTTTCGGCGTTTCAAAATCCCTAGCCGAATGGCTATTTAGAACTAATCTCTTATTTCTCTCTTATTTTTGGCATTCCGGGATCTGAAGTGGGGCCAATCGCATAGATCTCTAAGTTATAGTTCGGTAACACTCGAATTGTGTTACTTTCGGGATTTCAAGGTAAGAGGAATCTATTAGTTTCAAAGTGTAAATTCGGGTATCTATTAACCCTTGGCCGATTGTAGGAGAGGCCCTATTTTCACATCTTTCCGGCTTTTTGAGCAAAGTTATAGATCGGTTTAGCAAGGGTATCAACATTAATCAGGTGTGTAACCTTTCCCACTATTAGATTGGGTGCTAATATATATATGTATAAATCTGCTATACTCTGTTAAATGCCGAAAACCCGGCATTATGATTGAAAACCCGAGGAGGGTAAAGGCTAATCATCAGGTTAGTGATTTCTGTCCTTCTTCAGTAATATGCTTTGTATGTCGATTTCTCTGTATGCTTGGGGTTGGGTGAATGATGAAAGGGAAGTGATGCGTTCGGTGGCTTATGCCATTTCACTGTGCCTTTGTCACAACTCTGCTTACGGTGGCTTATGCCATTTCACCTGACTGACTGTCACAAACTTTGACGATGAGCGACTAAGCTGCAGCATGTCTGCCATCGATGGTGTGTAGCGATGTGGGTTGATTATAGAAATCCCCAATGGTGTGCTTGGCATGTAAGGGTGGTGTGTAGCGGATGGAAACCTAGGATTGGGTTGGGTTATGTATGTCATTTGCTAAATTATGTTTTATTTGCTGATTTGTGGGCTAAGGCCCAATCTGATGGTGCATGAGGGTTGCACACTGAGTTTCGCGACTCACCCAATTATTTTAACCATTTCAGTGACACTTAGTGCATCGGACCGGCCGAGGAGGGAGCAAGGTGGCCATGTGACAGAGCATTGAGGATTCAGCAAAAAGACTTCACTTTATTTATTTATTTTTAAGAAATTTATCTTAAGTGGGTTTTGAGTTTCGTTGTAATAAGGCCATGGGCCACTAGACTATTATACTTTGCTTTGGGTTTTTATTTTGGGCTTTCATTATTGACATTTAAACTTTAACTAAACTAAGGCATGTATTAAGATTTTGGTTTTTATTCATAAAACAACAAGTGAAATTTATATATTATTTAAACTTATCAAGTTATTAAGTTTTCCCGAATAAAAGATTAAATACAAGAAAAATATTTCCCGAAGATTGCGACATCTTTTACAAAACTCTTTTGAGTGGCATGCCAGATCCGACTATAGTGTTTGGGCGGGGTTTGGGGTGTTACAGATTGGTATCAGAGCCTGGTTCAAAACTCGGTTCTGGGGGTTTTTGGGCTCAAAACGTTTTCTAAAGTTAGGCTTTTGAAACATGCTTGTTTTTAAATAATAATAGGTTTGTTAGCTCGGCATGGCACTCATGCGTTCCGCCCAAGCCCGCTGAGTAAGTACTCAACCATTGTGTGATATATATCACATGGGCTTGATGGGCTTTATGGGACGTAGATTAGTTAGATTAGAACTTGATGGACTTTAGGCCTAGCTTAAACCACTCTCTAAAGGCTCATAAGACTTAATTTCACTAAACAAACCCGTAAATGAGTTGCAAGGCTTGGGTGTGGCAACAGCATACGCATGTCTAGGATTGGATCCTAAGAGCTTGGTATTTAAGCGATCCTAGTGACTCACCTCCTCTTGTTTGGAATTCTACAGTGCGTAGTATTTGTTCATCTTAGCCGAGAGTTAGGGTGTGGCAACGGGTATACGCATGTCTAGGAGTGGATTCGGGAGAGCTTGGTATTTAAGCGATCCTAGCGACTCGGCTCCTCTTCACTGGAATCTTACAGTGCGTAGTATTGCTCACTCGATCACGAGGACTTGTTGTGAGCTAAACCTTACAATTAAAACCCGAAAGGGACCAGCCACCCTATTTCTGGAAAAAAAAAATCCCCACGTTTTGCAAAATTCTCAAAATACATTTGATTTGTGAATTTTTCCAACCAACTATGAATTTATAAAAATACCTATGTTTTGAAAATTTAACCGAAAATCTCATGTTTACAAGAGTAACCCGGATTATGAAACTAGATTTTCCCAAAGTACCCTTGTTAGAAAAAAAAACAACAACAACAAATATCCATGGTTTGTAAAATTTCCAAATTACCCGTGTTTTGCAAAATGACCAAAATGACCCTGATTTGTAAAATTACCGAAATACCCCCAGACTTCAAAATTACCAAAATACCCCCAGATTGCAAAATTACCAAAATACCCTTATTTCACAAAATTACCAAGAAACTCTATTTTAGAAATTACGAAAATACCCCTATAGGATAAAATTACAAAAATACCCATGGGTAGTGAAGCAACGAAAACACCCTTACATGGTGAATGCAAGTGCTTGGATGCTATTTGTATGTTGATGATTGAGTGTATGTGTTCCCTAGAATTAGAGGATATGGACTTGAAACTGTATTGTGAATATGAATTCGAAAGAACTACTCTTAAAACTATTATCCATAAGACTGTTCGTGGTTAATTAGTGGAAGAAAATTAATGATTCATAAATTTTTAATCAGATAAACGCTAAGCGAAGAATGAGTACAAGGGGTCGAGGACGTCCGCCGCGTGGACTCGGTAGGGGTAGGATGGCTTTGTGCGAGCGGCGAGGTCCGCCACGGGTCGAGAAAGCGAATGCCGATCCTCCACCGTGGAGGGAGAGTTACGGGATCAGGCGACCGGAGATGAAGCAGTATCTCAGGCGATGCTGCGAGTTTCTCGAAAGAGTTCTTTGGAGTAGGCATGAGCACGGAGCTCGTAAATGCATCTTGGGCGGCTTAGGGCCAATGGGGCAGAAGTGTTTAGGGGAGGTTCTGGCGTAGCCCCTAACAACTGAGTGCATAATGGATGATTTAGATTTCACGGTGGAGGAGAAGTTGAAAGGGGTCGTGTCTCTTCTTCGAGACGAGGCCTATCAATGGCGGCTCACGGTGAAGGAGGGTACTGCGCCATGGTCAGATTGGATGGGACTTCTTTAAGAGAGTCGTTCGGGGAAAATATGTTGGGGCGATTATATGGATGCACAGAGGAAGGCATTTACGAATCTAGTGCGGGAAGTAAATCGTGGTGAATATGAGGTGGAGTTTCATGCTTGAGCAGCTACGCTCGAGGAATGGTGGCGGCCGAATATGAGCGTTGTGTTCGGTTCGAGGATGGATTGCGGAATGAGTTAAGGGTTTTGATAGCACCGCAGAGAGAAAGGGATTTTGTTGTTCGGTGGAGAAGGTTAAGATAGGCGAGGAGGTAAAGCGGATGAAAGATAGGAAAGAGATAAGGAGCGGGGAAGGAATAAGAGAAATTTTGGGCGGTAGGAGCATCAGGGAATTCGCGAGAAAAAGCCTAGGTCGATGGGCGGATCGTGCTTGACACACTGCTGCGGGAATCGAGAATCGAGTATGTAATTGGTGCGGAAAGCACATTGCGGGAGTGTAGAAGAAGAACGGGTGGATGTTTGGTGTGGATCCACGGAGCATCGATTAAGGACTGTCGCATGCAAGTGGATCGAGTACAACCAGTAGCCGGCCGAGTTCTTTGTCGAGACTAGGAGAGGTGACCAGTCTGGACCAAGGGGTCATGGTGCAGACAGAGGTGGAAATGGGGCTGGTCGCGGACGTGGAGCACCGGTAGAGTGCGGTAATGTAGAAGCAAGGCGTGGGTCTAGTTTATGCAGTTTGTCGACAGGAGGATGGTGACGCACCGGATGTCATAACCGGTACGTTTCTTATTGCTGATAACCCTTTACTTACCTTGATTGATATTGGGTCAACCCACTCCTATGTTGCATGTTCGATATCTGAGACCCTAAGTATAGACTCTGAAAAAACCACTAGGAAGATGACTGTGGTTAGTCCTCTAGGACAATCTAGGGTAGTGGACAAGCTATTTAAGGATGTACCGTTAGAGACTCAAGGGGTAGTGTTTCCGGCAGACTTAATGGAATTACCGTTTGGAGAGTTTGACCTTATCCTAGGGATGGATTGGTTGACTAAGCATCGTGCTAAGTTGGATTGTGGGACTAAACGCATGGTGTTGAGTACCCCCAAAGGCGGGGAGGTAGTTGTGTTAGGAGAGAGAAGGAACTATCTGTCCAACGTAGTAACGGCATTAAAGGCTGTTAAGATGATTCAGAAGGGATGTAATGCCTTTCTAGCTTTTATTAGTGCTTTGGGCGCTAAGGAGGGACGGTCGACAAGGTTAGAAACGATAGAAGGATTTTGTGGACGTATTTCCTGAGGAGTTGCCAGGATTACCCCCGGATCGCGAAGTGGAGTTTGGAATAGAACTACTTCCGAGTACGGCTCTGGTATCCATTGCTCCCTATCGAATGGCGCCGAAGGAGCTGGTGGAGCTCAAAGCTCAGATCCAGAAGCTTTTGGATCGAGGATTTATCTGACCGAGTGTGTCTCCATGTGGTGCACCAGTCCTATTCGTGAAAAAAAAGGACGAATCCATGCGTATGTGCGTGGACTATCGTCAACTGAATAAGTTGACGATTAAGAACAAGTACCTATTACCAAGAATCGACGACCTATTCGATCAGCTTAAAGGAGCCTCATTTTTTCAAAGATTGACCTAAGGTCGGGTTGTCATCAGTTAAAGGTAAAGGAAGGGGACATTCATAAGACGGCATTTCGAACACGCTACGGACATTATGAGTTCTTGGTAATGCCATTCGGTTTGACGAACACGCCAGCAGCATTTATGGATATGATGAACCGGGTGTTTCAACCATACCTTGATCGGTTCGTGGTGGTGTTCATCGACGATATCCTGGTTTACTCCAAGTCCGAGGACGAACATGACGGACATCTTCGTGTAGTGTTGCGAATTTTGAGGGAGAAGCAGTTGTATGCAAAGTTCAGCAAGTGTGAGTTCTGGCTGAAAGAAGTGACTTTCTTAGGGCATGTGGTTTTCGCAGAGGGAATTAGGGTAGACCCTCGGAAGATAGAATCTGTATTGGATTGGAAACCGCCGAAGTCTGTGGCGGAGATTCGAAGTTTCTTGGGTTTGGCAGGGTATTACAGGAGATTTGTTGAGGGGTTCTCTTTAATAGCGGCACCTTTAACTAAGTTGTTAAGGAAGGGAGAATTGTTTGTGTGGACTGACAAAAAACAGGAGAGCTTTGAGAAGCTGAAGAGAATTTTGACAGAGGCGCCAGTGTTAATTCAGCCGGAAGCGGGAAAAGAATTTACCGTCTACTGTGATGCGTCACACACAGGGTTGGGGTGTGTGTTGATGCAAGATGGAAAAGTTGTTGCATATGCGTCTCGACAGTTGAGACCGCATGAATTGAACTACCCTACACATGATTTGGAATTAGCGGCGGTAGTGTTTGCTCTGAAGATTTGGAGGCACTACTTGTATGGGGAGAAGTCGGTAATTTACACCGACCATAAAAGTCTAAAGTATCTACTTGCCCAGAAGGAGTTAAATTTAAGACAACGTAGGTGGATCGAGCTCTTGAAGGACTATTATTGCTCGATTGAATACCATTCGGGTAAGGCGAATGTGGTGGCGGATGCGTTAAGCCGTAAGGTAGTATCGGAACTAAGAGCGATGTTCGCCCATCTGAGTTTATTTGACGACGGGAGTTTGCTAGCTGAGTTGCAAGTGAAGCCGACATGGGTAAGTCAGGTTAAGGACAAATAGTTAGTGGATGACGTCCTAAGTGCTCGACTTTTGCAAGCGCGGGATGGTAGAATGGAGGACTATATTCTGAACAATTATGGAGTTTTGTGTTTCCGTGGGAAGATTTGTATGCCAAAAGATGTGGAGTTAAGACAGATGATTCTCTGGGAATCGCATAGTAGCCCTTATGCTATGCATCCTGGAGGAGTTAAGATGTATCAGGATTTGCGCGCGATTCGTGGCAGTTTGAAGCGAGAGTTACGGAATATGTGGGGAAGTGTTTGACGTGCCAGCAAGTCAAAGCTGAACACCAGTTGCCTTTAGGGTTGTTGCAACCGGTGAAGATTCCCCAATGGAAATGGGAAAGAATCACGATGGATTTCGTTAGTGGGTTACCCCTTACACCCACTAAGAAGGACTCAATTTGGGTAATAGTGGATCGGTTGACGAAGTCTGCTCACTTCATACCGGTTCGAGTGGACTTTTCTCTGCAAAAGTTGGCTAAGTTGTACGTGGCTGAGGTTGTAAGACTACATGGTGTACCGGTGTCGATCATATCGGATAGGGACCCTAGGTTCACGTCCACGATTTTGGAAGGCTCTTCATCAAGCAATGGGAACAAGGTTGGACTTTAGTACACTTTTCACCTGAGCATGATGGTCGATGCGAGAGGGTAATTCAGATATTGGAGGATATGCTAAGGGGTTGCATCATCGACTTTAGGGGTAGTTGGGAGGAATATTTGCCCTTGGCAGAATTCGCGTACAATAATAGTTATCAAGCTAGTATTCAGATGGCGCCGTACGAAGCGTTATATGGAAGGAAATGTCGTACTCCTACTTGTTGGATGGAGTTGGGTGAACGTCGGGTGTTGGGTCCTAAGCTAGTTTCGGAAACGGAGGAGAAAGTTAAGTTAATACGGGCTCGATTGAAGGAAGCGTCTGATCGGCAGAAGTCTTATGCGGATCTAAAGCGGAAGGAGGTGGAATTTTCAGTAGGAGACCAAGTCTTTTTGAAGGTATCTCCATGGAAGAAGGTAATAAGGTTTGGATAGAAGGGTAAGTTAAGTCCACGGTTTATTGGGCCATATCGGGTACTAGAACGTGTGGGGCCAGTGGCTTACCGTTTGGATTTGCCTTCAGAGTTGGAGCTGATACATGACGTGTTTCATGTCTCGGCTCTTTGAGGCGTTATCGTTCGATCCATCGTATGTGGTGCCGGTGGAAGAGATTGAAGTAAGGCGGTTTATCTTTTGAGGAAGAACCATTGCAAATCTTGGATCGAGGCGTAAAAGTATTGAGAAAGAAGTCCGTCCCTTTGGTCAAAGTTACGTGGCGAAATCACGGCGCGAGAAGAGGTGGCGTGGGAGCAGGAGGATGTTATACGACGAGTAGTACCCCATCTCTTTTGATCGGAGTAAATTTCGAGGCCAAATTTATTTTAAGGGGAAGAAGCGTAATATCCTAAATTTTGGGCTGTGCATTTTATGTGATGTGTGCTTAAAATATTAATTTAAAAGGGTTAGGGGTCTGATTGGGCTCAAGAATGGGCTGAGGTTTTGTTTAAATATTCTGTTTAGGCGCTCAAGGATTTAAAATAAAGTTTTAGTAGTTTAAGTGGCATATTGGGCTTGTGGCCCGACAACGAGGGGCACGATGAAGGGGGAGCTATAAGTGGTGTCACAAGTGCATGAGGAGGGCCCAAATTTTGTGACTTGAAGCCCAAGTTTAGGGCTAAAATTCGGCACTTAGAAGAGTAAGGGGGATGACACAAGGCTAAATTTTAGGAGAATTTATTATGTTTAATTTTAAGGATAATAGGCGGATAATGAAGAGAGGAATTAGGGCTATTTTTGTGGAGATAATAGATCAAGATAAGGGGAAAAGATGAGAGCTCATCGAAGAGGCTAGAGTTGGCCGAAAATTTGACTCTGTAAAGGGAAAGAATCGGCCTGTATAGGCGATAAGGTGTGCCAAATTCTTCATTATGTTCTCTGAAAATTCTCTCAAAAATTTCTCTTTTATTTTTAAAGCAAACTTGAACTCTCTCTTCTCTTTTCTTTTTTTCTCGAGAAATCAAAACTCTTTAGATCTCAATTGCCGAAACCCTACCATCCTTTTTCTCTTCTCTTTTGGCCAAATCTCACTAACCACTCCTTGTTTATATTTTTTCCAATTCTTTGTTTCTCTAAAAGCCGAAATCACTAAGATCACACCTCCTGAAGTTGCCGAATTTTCTTCAGGGGAGTCTGCTTGTGCCGAATTTTGAAGGAAGCAATAGGTAAGTATTGATTTTAGGATTTCAATGTTTTTCGGCTTTTCAAAATCCCTAGCCGAATGGCTATTTAGAACTAATCTCTTATTTCTCTCTTATTTTCGGCATTCCGGGATCTGAAGTGGGGCCAATCGCATAGATCTCTAAGTTATAGTTCGGTAACACTCGAATTGTGTTACTTTCGGGATTTCAAGGTAAGAGGAATCTATTAGTTTCAAAGTGTAAATTCGGGTATCTATTAACCCTTGGCTGATTGTAGAAGAGGCCCTATTTTCACATCTTTCCGGCTTTTTGAGCAAAGTTATAGATCGGTTTAGCAAGGGTATCAACATTAATCAGGTGTGTAACCTTTCCCACTATTAGATTGGGTGCTAATATATATATGTATAAATCTGCTATACTCTGTTAAATCACAGAAAACTTCGGCATTATGATTGAAAACCCGAGGAGGGTAAAGGCTAATCATCGGGTTAGTGATTTCTGTCCTTCTTGATAATATGCTTTGTATGCCGATTTCTCTGTATGCTTGGGGTTGGGTGAATGATGAAAGGAAGTGATGCATTACGTGGCTTATGCCATTTTAGCTGTGACTTTGTCACAACTCTGCTTTACGGTGGCTTATGCCATTTCACTGGTGACTCTGTCACAACTTTGACGATGAGCAACTAAGCTGCGGCATGTCCGCCATCGATGGTGTGTAGCGGTGTGGGTTGATTATAGAAATCCCCAATGGTGTGCTTGGCGGTAAGGGTGGTGTGTAGAAGATGGAAACCTAGGATTGGGTTGGGTTATGTATGTCATTTGCTAAATTATGTTTTATTTGCTGATTTGTGGGCTAAGGCCCAATCTGATGGTGCATGAGGTTTGCACACTGAGTTTCGCAACTCACCCAATTATTTTAACCATTTCAGGTGACACTTAGTGCATCGGACCGGGCTGGAGGAGGGAGCAAGGTGGCCATGCGATAGAGCATTGAGGATTCAGCAAAAAGACTTCACTTTATTTATTTATTTTTAAGAAATTTATCTTAAGTGGGTTTTGAGTTTCGTTGTAATAAGGCCATGGGCCACTAGACTATTATACTTTGCTTTGGGTTTTATTTTGGGCTTTCATTATTGACATTTAAACTTTAACTAAACTAAGGCATGTATTAAGATTTTGGTTTTTATTCATAAAACAACAAGTGTTAAACGTATCAAGTTATTAAGTTTTCCCGAATAAAAGATTAAATACAAGAAAAATATTTCCCGAAGATTGCGACATCTTTTACAAAACTCTTTTGAGTGGCATGCCAGATTCGGCTGTAGTGTTTGGGCCGGGTTTTGGGTGTTACATGAATCTTCTTTCACTCAACCAAACATCTAACCACAGAAGCAAGCAGTTATCTACCACTTATACCTAAAATTTTCTACATTCAATCATCACGTCCAACCATAACATACCTGACTTGATGGTGATGAAACAATCCGAGCCTTATGCTCCTTAGACCCGCATCTCAAGCATGCTCCCCGACCTCCTCCAGCATTCTCCCGGATGGCGCCTATACGCAATAATCGCAAGTCGAAAAGTTTGGGCGTGCCTTAACACGCTTTACGGAATGAGATCACGACCCAAAAAGAACCGCGATCTCTTTTCTTCTTACAGTCCACACACTCAACTCGAAGTGCTTCACTTGATTCCTTTAACCTCCTCCAATACTTCCTTAACTATCTCGAGTTAGCTCATCAACCCCATTTCGATCATGAGATCCGTCTCAACCATCGGGCGATGCGATGCCTCCCTTCGGAAACATGCCCGATCTTTGAAGATCTAGCCTTAGCACCTCGGCCTCTACCACGTCCACATCTATCGCGTCTACATCCTTTAACGCTCATATTTGCTAAATCGATTTAATCGATTCACGAGTCTTATGAATCAAGTATAATTATTCAATGTTTATTAAACAATGTTTTATGGAGTATAGGAAGTAAAGTTGTTTTCGCAATCGCATCCTAAAGTCTCAATCTCTATACTTTCAGCTCCTTAAACTAAAAGTTCTAGAGTATTCTATTTTGTGGAATTTTCTTACCACGGTACTAACACAATAATCATAAAATAAAAACACATACTTACTTGACTTGGTGCCGGATACCCGTGGTGCCATACTTCCTTTAGAACATGTATTTATAAATTAAAATTTTAAACGGCTTTGAAAACACTTTTGAACCCAAACCACAACCGAGTTTTGCAACCGGGCTCTGATACCATAAAATGTAACACCCCAAACCCGGCCCATGCGTTACGACCGGATCTGACATGTCACATGAGGAAAACATATAAAGTCCTTGTGATTTGTACTAAATTGAATGTTATTTGGTTATGGTTAAGAAAACAAGGTTGGATGTAAATACTTGATAAAATACAACTACATTTGAGAGGTTGTTTTGATGAATCAAAAATCAAGGTAGTGAACTTTAAAACTGTGGCTTTTGAAAATATTGTTGATAATTCGAGAGAAAATTTCTGAGTTAAAATATTTGTAAAAGTTTGTTATAAAATCCATTTATTAATCAATTTTGGAAAACCTTTATTTAAGTTTTAGAAAAAAATACCCATTTAAAATCATTCAAGCAAAATAGTAAGTACGACAAACATAAAGCAAAAATAAAATATTCAGAGGCCTTATTACAATATAAAAACCCAAAATAGTAAGAGTAGTAAAATAAGCGGAAATAGAAATCTAAAGTTCAATAACACCATTACTGAAGTATGGCCTCCACCGAGTCATCCATGGCCCAAATCCACATCACTGAGCATTACCTACAAGGGTTAAGAAAAAGGGGGAGTGAGTTACAAGAACTCAGTGTGAAATCCCCTTACCGTCATCCACTGAGCCTGAACCCATATAGCAATATCTTGGGCCTAAGCGCATTTACATAACAATATTTAAAATGAAGCAAATGTATGAATGTATGCATCCCAACCCATCCTAGATATCCATCCGCTACACACCACCCGTACCATCCCATCACATCTGTGGGGATCAAGTCAACCCACCCCGCCAAACACACCAATCACAGGCAAGTTGCCATTTATAATAATTCGCAGGCAAGATGCCATTTAATTCGCAGGCAAGATGCCATTTCATAATATTTGTGGCTGAGCCACCAGAGTCATAATTATGCGTGGCATAGCCACTATCTGATTGTGAGCCATCGAGAATATCATATACGGTAATATAATCGGCTACACGACCTTGGTAAAAAAAATGATCGACAGTCAGTCGTTAATTCACATGTTAGGCACATAGCCCCGGTAAATACGTTTAGCACAAAGCCATAATCACGATGGCACAAAGCCATATTTAGATTGGCACATAGCCATTATCGGAATTTGTGGCGAGCCACGAAATCGAGAATGTATCATTGCGATCAAACCTTTTCATAATATTTGTGGCAAAGCCACCAAGCTACACTTCTCTTCAACATTTTTCCCATCCCATGCAAAATATGTAAATGCAACATACATAATAAAGCATACATAATAATTTCAAATATAAACAACAATTATTAATCCAGAGATTTGTTACGATAGATCGGCCCATTATAACACTTTGCAATTCGGCCCATTAAGGCATTCTATCAAATCGGCCTATAGGGGCATTTTCGTAATTCGGAAATCTTACCCACTAAGGGTAATTTGATAATCTCGTAACCCAGCGGTATTTCGGTAATTTACCCTCCAAGGTTATTTTGGTAATTTCGCAACCTAGACTTAACTACTAATTTGGGGCATAAAAATTGAAACTGTCCATCTGCGTCATACTAACTAAATTGACTATAACTCGAGTTAGGAAACTCAAAATTTAAATCCGTAAATTTTCCTTGAAACTAGACTCATATATCTTCATACTAAAATTTTCCAGAATTTTTGGCTTAACCATTTAGAACATTTTATTCCTTAAATTTTCCCTTGTTTCACTGACCAATGGTTTTGACCTCTCTTACCTGAAATTCAAATATCTAACTGTACAGTTTTCATATGTTACTCCCACTTGTTTCTATTGAAAATAGGCTCACTAAGGAATATATAAATATAAATTATAACTCATAATTCACTTTGTACAATTTTAAATGATTTTTCTAAGACAGATCAGGGAACCACGAAGTCAATCAGAGCTAGTCCCACTAAATTTAAAATATCATAGAATATAAAATTCTTCTTTCTACTCTGTTTCTTTCATATGAAAATAGACACAGTAAGCTTTAATTTGATATCTTATTCGCTTTCTAATTCCCTTTCTTATATTTTCCATGATTTTTCAAAATCACGTCACTGCTGCTGACCAAACTGTTTCATTGCAAAATATGGTTACTACTACGAACATACGCACGCCCGAGTGGTCACGGATGCCGGTTTCTGGTTTTCTTCGGTATTTTGACCGAATCATAGAACATATCATACAAACATTCAGAGAGGTATCAGATTACACACCATTTCAAACATGTATTCGGAAGGGTACGGGATTACACACCTTATTCGGAATCCGTAACACGATACTCTCCGCGGCACCTAAAGGTACAATCGGTTAACAATTAGTCCAAAGCCCAATTTTCAACTTCAACCAAGTATTGCGATTGATTAACAATCTATATCACTTACCAACAATCCGATTCTCTTATTACGAGGGATAGGTGATCGAGCGATTTGGTCCTTAAAAATAAACGATTAGTCATCACCTCTATACCGTTTAGCAAACTAACCGATCAACGAAAAAGATCAAAAAGAATCATGACGAATCCCTTACCTTGACAATAATAGATCCCCTTCTATCGATTTCCTTAAGGCTAGAAAGATGATGAGAGTGTAAGCTAACACTCTACCGATTCGGCCCACACCAAGAGAACCAAGAAGATAGAAGTAGCAAAGAATAGATTCGGCCTTGCAACCACCGAAAACCCGAGAAGACAAAGAAGCTTCGGCAACCACAAGAACCAAGTTTCGACTATGAGATGAAGTTGATGTTTCGGTTATGGTGTATAAAAGAGAATGTTTGAAAAGAAAAGAGTAGAAGTCAATAGGCAAATTGAAGTTTCGATCAAGAGGAAATGCAATCAAAAGAACCAAAATATTTAGAAAGGAAAAAGAACCAAAGATGTGAAAATGCAAGGGAGAGCTAGAGAAATTCGGCTCCCCCCTCTTTCCCTTAACCAAAACCATGTATCATCTTTTCCAAAAGATGAGCATTGACCAAATAAAAATCTATCCAAAACACCTTCCACACTATAAGCCAACATGTTCCCTTCACATGCCTTTTTCTTTTGATTCTTTCCATCATCAACCCTTATCTTCCTCCATACCATATTTATTTAGCCACCTTTCCAAAACCAAAAAATCTTCCTTGCCTAAAATACCATCATGGCCGACACTCTCAATGAATAGCACAAAAAAATAATCAAAATTTGTATCAAGTGGGATTCGAACCTCTTCCCCTAAAGCCCTTCATGTGACGCCTCAACCTCCTTGCCATATGCTCACTTATGCTAGCCATTTACTCACTTATTTCCATAAGCATTGATGCCACTTACCTTCTCACCTTAAAGTGCTTAAACAAAAAAATTTTACTAAGGCCTAATTTGAACCCGGAACTTCCTAGAACCCCGTAACTTTCTAAAATCACCCTCCTAATAAGTCCAACTTGAAATAATGCCATTCTCAAATTCCTATAAATTTTAAAACGCTTCTACGCTCAAGGTCCAATGGGCCCAATCCTACTAGGCCCAATTTCGGGTCGTTACACCATGTCGATTTTGCAACCTGCTTCCCTAACACACGGAAAAACCCAATTTTTAGGCTTTCTGAGCATTCTAAAGTCTATAAATAACAATTAGAAGAAGACCTAAGGGAGCACGCAGAGAAGATTGAAGAAACTACTCGAAAAACACCATCGGCGCCAACTCAAAAGTGAATCTCCTTCAAGATTGAAGATCTCCTTTCAACTTATTTCGAAGTTTATTTGTATTTCTTTATGTCTTGTAGTTTTTCTATCTTCAAGATGTTTTCTTTTCAGATTATGAACTAAATTCCCTAGATACCTAGGGAAGATGAAACCTATGATGAATCTTATTATTTTATTTCTGAATTACATGATAAATCCTTGATTCTTGTTCTCAATTATGTATGCTTATTTCGTGTTTTAATATTTTAGGGATATTAATTCATGTTTAATGTTCTTATTTCAGTGGAGCAAAATTCCCTGTTTAAGAGTAGATCTAGTATAATTGAGTGTAGTTACATGCAATCCTAGAAATAGGACTACATAAATCTACCAGATTAGTCAAATCTAATAGGGGAATCCATAGATCGAGTTAATGCGACAATAGGGGTTTTAATTAGAAAGAGATTTCAATTAATCAACCTAGAGTCAGTTGTTCTTACTCTCGAAAGAGATATTAACATAATTTAGGGATTTGTACGGATCAAGACACAAGTGAATAAATCGTTTAATTTAGATTCAAAATAATAGGTGAAGCCTAGGTGGATTCTCTCCTGGGTATTGTCTTTCTCATTGGTTGTCTTTAGTTATTTTTTCCCAATTCATTCTCTGTTGCATTCGTAGTTGTAAGAGCCCAATTTTGCCCGGGCTTAATAATAAACCCAAAATAAAGTCCAAGTCCAGTCCAAAATATATCATTTGGCCCGATCGGAATGGCCCATTACTTAAAAAGATTGAAGGTCTATCTACAAGCTTGACGTATATGGAAGTACAATCTTCAAGGATATGCAATCTTAGATATGATATGCAAATCTTAGATATGATATGCAATCCTAGAAGATATGGTATGTAATCTTAGATATGATATGCAAATCTTAGATATGATATGCAATCCTAGAAGTTATGGTATGCAATCTTAGATATGATATGCAATCTTAGAAGATATGGTATGTAATATTAAAAGATATGATTTTGTAATCATAGAGATTTAATTTGTAGATACCTTTTAATCTTAGCCGTTGATGTAATTGATCTGTACCGTTGGATTTGGGGAGGCTCAACTATAAATAGAGGCCTCTCCCTTCATTGTAAAGACACTGAAATGACACTTGAGTTTGAAAGCAATAAGAATTCTTGAGAGCATTCACTCAAATTTCTCTCCCTCTTGCGTTCTTATTTTCTGTGGCTTGTTCTTATTTTGTTCTTCGCTCATCTTCGTTTCTTTTTGAGTTGCTTCCGTTCGAGTTAGATTTTGGTGGAGGAATTTCGTTGAATCCTCATATTGCGAGAGTTAGGTTGACATATGTTTTTTTAACTTTTTTTTATCCATATCATTTTTATATTTTTTTTATTTTTTTTAAGATTGTTATAATATTCGTTAATTGTTTTGAGTATATTATATTACCCTTATTATTCATATATTAATTTATTAAACTTGTATATTTTTATTATATATTATCCTTATGTATTTTAAATTATTATTTATTATTTGATTTAATTATTTTATTATACATTATTTCTAATTTATACATTATTTGTCATATTATATATTTTTAAAATAGTATATCATATAGTATTATATCTTATATTATTTTTAAATTTAATTTTATCTAAGATTATTTATATGGAATAATATATTATTTATTTAAAATGTAGTTTTATATGTATTAGATTATTAAATATACTTTTGTTTAAAGTCATAAATTAGTTATTTTCTTAATATATATATATATATACATTTGTTTTTTTGTATATCATTGCATGAAAGTTTTAAATTTGCATGAAATATGTTCATAGTTGATTTTATTGTTTATTATATTTGTCTATACTTCATCATATATTTGTAATTGCTTTAGTATAGGAATTATTATTCGTAGTATTTCATATTATTATTGCCTATCTTAAATGTTAGCATGTTATAATTGTTTTTTTATTCGATAATGTACAAATGCAATATTGCCACATGGTTATGGTTTAAAATAAAAATACATTTTCACAAAATTAATATTTTATTTAAAGGTTTTTAAAATAAGGCAATGTTTTGGTATTTAGAAATTCGGGAAATAATGCCCAATCGTGCTGGGTGTTGATTTTCCGTTTGGCTAAATAACTAAATGTCTTTTTAAATAAGTTTTATAAATTATGAGATAATCTTAGTGACGAGGGTTTAAGAATATCATGTCCAATCGTCTTTGGATGTAATATTTATAATCTTTCGGATCGAAGAACTCTCATATTTTAAAGCAAATTGATCAAAATTTTTAGAAATCATATTTTTTTAATATTTTTAAATTTCAAACATTTGGACACAATTTTATCGATTAGGTACCAATTTTTGGGCGTTATGAGGGTGCTAACCCTTCCTCATACGTAACCGACTCTCGAACCTGTTTTCTGTTTTTCAAGGTGATCCAATCACACCTGAGTAAAAAGGATTGGTGGCGACTCCCATTTTGTATTTTTAAAAAAAGTCGATCCCAATTTTTTAAAACCGATTTTAAAATGGTTTCGACAGCTTGGTGACTCCACTGGGGACCAATAAGAGAGTCAAGCCGTAAAATCGATAGTTTCATGTCCTCCTGTTTGAATTTAAAAAATTAATTTAAAAATTATGATCCTTTTATTTGCATGTGATTCTGATAAAATATTTATGCATTACACTGCATGACTATTGCGATCACACCCTTAAGTGGGAGCGAGAAACTATGCCTTCGTGAGGTTTTCACCTCCGCATGGGCTAGTGGATTGCTTCCGGAATACATCTGTACCTATGTCTTCGTGAAGTTTTCACTTCCGCATAGCCATAGGGAAATGTATTCCCTGAACCAAACTCGGTCCGTATGAGCCTATAATGGGTGAGGATCGAGAATCACTGATTCGGGTACCTCAACTTTAGAGCTTTGAACCACACGTAGAAAACCTAAGTTCTTACCTAGGTAGAACTATGCTAAACCTTAGTAGTCACCCAAATAGGTGTTCTATGTTGTTTATTTCTTCTGTACTAACGTGTTTTCTTGTGTTTTGATTGCATTGCATCATAGAAAAGAGGTGTTGGTTTCAAATTCGATTACTAAATAGGAAAGTTGGTCATAAGAAAATGGATTTTTGATAAAGTGGATTGTGTCTGATCGTCCGAATATGGTCCAAGTGAACACAACGAGAGAAGACTGATAGTCCATGAAGGAATACAAGACCTTGTCACCCAAGGATTCAAGTTGACAAAGACTATTCTAAAATTACCACATCTCGGCTTTCTTGAAGAGGCTAACAAGTGAACAGGAGTCGTGATCCAGATCAAGCAAAAGGAGCTAGAGGAGGCATCTATTAGAAGTTTGCAAGACTTGACTTTTGCGAAGAAGGGATCCATGTTTTCATTTGGACTATAAGGACAAGGCAGTGTATGCAATCCGTTTTGTGTAAAGAAATCTATTTTCTAGTAAAGTTTTTCTAATGTAACTGAATTCAGAGTCAACGTCTCTCTTTCTTTGCATTCATGCATTTACATTACATCACATCATATGCATTTAAGTTTATAGAAAGAGTCTAATTAGTTGAAAATATAATAGAGAGAGAGAGAGAAGGGAAATCTGGAAGCTGAACACCACTACGGTACACGGGCAAATATAAGGAAAATGGATCAAAGACTTGAACAGTTTCAGAGGGATATGCAAGACCGGATGCGAGGAGCAAATGGCAAAGCTCCAAAGAAGAGATGAGGACCGATCTTTGGAGCCCAAAAGAACATGATGGCTCAAATGGCCCGGATGATGAGTGGGATAATGGATAAAGGAAAGGGTCCCCTAGTTAACGCTGAAGACAATGAGGACTTTCCTAGGGGTTTCACCCCACCACAAGTACAACCTGAGGAGTATCCCCAAAGGCCACCTGTCACAATTAGGCCTCAACAGGGGCAAGCTGATAATAGACCGCCTATGATGTAACATCCTAAATTAGGGGTTATGCGTTTGGAGCATAACTCGAGTGATTAGTAGGCTTTAAGTGTGGTTGGATATATTTTAGGAGTTTTTGAGAACTTTAGGTGAAGGGGAAAAACTTTGGAAAATATTAGAATTTTAAGTGAAAAGGGGAAACTAGGCAAGAAGGCCTTAAAAGAATTCTGTGGAGTTTAGGACACAAGAAGTTAATTGGCAAAGTGGCTTGAGGCGCTAAGGTGCAAGGGAGTGCGGGAGGAAGAGGTTCGAGTAACGCTGGGTGCATCGAGACCTTTTATTTTTGCGTCAAAAGGGAGTCGCTGGGCTAAAAGGCCTTAAGGGAAAAATCTTAGGCTTGTTGGCATAAAAATCGGCCTTGGTAAAGTGGCTTCCATGCGCCACTTAAAGGCCTGGAATAACGCCCTGTCAATGGCCTTGGTTCGAATCCCGTTGGCGGCATGGGCGTGTTTTTATTTTGCTTTGGCGTTAGGAAAGGGGGAGCTAGGGAAAGAGGTGTTAAAAGGAGTTCAGGGTGAATTATATCACAATCAGCGCCTTGGCAAAGTGGCAGGGACGTTACCTGCAGTTGAGGGCTGCGGCAGTTTGCCTCCACCAGGTTCTGTGTTCGAACCAAATATACAGCAGCAGTTGGTTTTATTTTTTATGCAAGCTGGCGTTAGGGGAGGGGAGTAATGGCGTGATTTTAGACTCTCAAGGTGATGAGGATAAACATTGTTTTTCCCTTTAATTTTCGGCTGAAAGTGTTGTGATGTGGTCATATTATATTTTGTATTTGAAGAGGTGATAAGAGATAATAAAAAGGATAATGAAGATATTATTTGGATTTTTGTTAGATTTTATTTGATTAATTTTTATTAAGTGGCAAAGAGAAAATATAGGCATTTGAGTATTCAAATTATCTTGAATAATTTTAAATTAGTGGCCAAGAGAGAATTAAGGAGTTGGCCGAATTTTAAACTCCTTGGAGAGGAGTGGACGGCAAGCATAGGGGGGAGAAGCCAAATTTTCTTAGCATTTTTCTTCATAATTTCGGCTAGTCTCCATCTTTTTGTTTCTTCCTTTTTCATTCTCTCAAAACCGAAAACCCTTCTCTTCTTCTAAAACCTTCGCCGAATCTCCTATACCTTAATCTCCCATCTATTTCTTTCTTTTCTCTTCTCAAACCCTTATCCGAAACTCTTATTTCGCTTTCTTACTTTCTCTTTTTCCATACAAGCCGAACCTTGATTGATTGTGTTGAACAATCATAGTCGAATCTACTCCCTTGGTGTACCGAATTTTCCTTCCTCTATTTGGTGTAGCCTTGGCCGAATATCAAAGCAAGGGGTGATCCCTTCTCGGTGTTTTCCAAATCGGTTTGGGTAGGTAAGTGTGTTAGCCGAATGGCTATTTCTTCCCTCTCTGTTCTCTGTCGAGTTTTACAAAGGTAAGAGTTGGTTTCGGCAATTGTTGTTAAGGGTGCTAATCACATGTTGAAACCGATATGTCATAGGGCCTTCGGGATTTGGAAGCGAGCAAGTGAGTCCATCATCTCTGATCAATCGGTTTTGGGGTAAGGTGGTAAGGATCTATTTTTATTTGGTATTCGATTAAGCCGAAGGCTATTAACTTAATGATTACCGATTTAGGGAAGCAGAAGCACTTTGAGGGTGGTGGCTAGTATTCAAAGACGTTTTGGGTAAGGTTTCGGGTTCACAAGGAACCCTTTTCAATTGTTTTGGTTTGGCCGAATAGGCCATGGCACTAACCTTGTGGTTGGCCAATATAGGGACAAGAAAGCAAGGGTGGCGATTGACTCTTTGGGGTTTAGAGTTAGCGTTAGAATCAGTGTGTACATACACACTTTATGATTAATTAAGCGTGCTAAATGTTTGTGTATGCTAAATCTGGTTTATGTAGCTTTGGATTTAATACCATAACGATATAAGCGAGGATTCGTAAGACTGTCTGTTGCGTATGAGTTTACTATTTGATGCTTTTGGAAAGCATGGCATATTTGGTATATGCGATTTAAATACATGTTGGCATGAATTACATTATATATATATCATGGACTAATGTGGGTTGATGAGAGGAGGGGGCGGTGATATTCGTGTCGACGGACACCGGTGGTTTGGTACCACATTGTGACTACGGTCACGGAGAGGTTTGGCACCTCCGGAGGTTTGGCACCTCATAGCGTCTCGTCCCGGTGGCTTAGCACCACAATGGGTTGGCCCCACGGTTTATATTATGGGATTGACGCCAGTGATTTGGTATCACACGATGGGTTGGCCCCATCATTTGATTTGTGACTTCGGGTCACCAGTGGTTTGGCACCACCAGTGGTTTGGCACCACAAGTATTGACGGATATCGTGACTTTAAGTCACCAGTGGTTTGGCACCACCAGTGGTTTGGTACCACACGGGGTAGAGAAAGGTGTTTGGATGGCTAGGTTGGGTGCATGATTTAGTGCATGTTAATTTGTTATAAATTGTGTATGTTGTTGCACTAAATCGGGGAAGGGTTACACATTGAGTCTTGGTGACTCACCTTCTCCTTTAACATTTTTCAGGTGACTCGTAGGTCGCGGATGAGGAGCCGGATGGACTCGAGGTGGCCATGCAGTGGAAATATTGGTTTAAATGGACTTAAATTATTTTTACTTATTCCTGGTTTCATTTGCTCAAGTTGTAATAAGGCCTCCTAATATTATTTTTACTACTTTGCATGTTTTGGATAATTTGTTTAAATTACTTAGTGACTTTAAAATGGTTATACATGTTTTCTTAAATTCAAACGTAAATGGTTTTTTTTCTATGCCATCGGGTATGTCCAAATCGGTAACAACCTGATTTAATATAATTTTTAAACAACTAAGTTAAGTTTTGTTTCTTCATACACACAAATGTTTTATTTAACGAGAGAATTGAAAATAAGATGTTTTCATCAAAACTCAAATCGGCTAAAGGATTTTCAAAATGGTTTTCTGTGACATACCAAATTCGGTCGTAATGTTTGGGCCGGGTTTGGGGTGTTACAAATTGGTATCGTCGAGCCAGATTCAAAACTTCATTGTGGGGGCCCAAGGCCCAAAATGTTTTAGTAGGCCTTTTGAAATATTTTTGGTTTTGAACAAATGGCCCGAGTCTCCAGACACCCGATCCGCCTGTAAGTACTTCGACTTTTGTATGAATTATTATTGGTAGAAGGAAGGTATGGAACGTAGATAGTATGATAAGTGTTTAGACCCTAGGACTAGTTTACCCCAAAGAAAAGACATAAGACTCTAAAAGCCTAATTAAACAAACCTACGACCAAGTCGCCGAGTTTAGGGTGTGGTAACCCTGGTGCCCATGTCTAGGATTGGATCCGAAGAGCTTGGTATTTAAGCAGTCCTCGTGACTCACCTCCTCTTCGCAGAATCCTGCAGTGCGTAGCTTCAGTTCACCCTAACCATGAGGACTTATTCATAGGCTAAACCCAATAACTAAAACCCGAAAGGGAACTAGCCGTATTTTTTTTATAAAAACCCTAGTTTTAAAACTCTTAAAATTGTCCTTTTTACTTGTGGGAACTATTTTTACAACCTTTCCGAAAATTTTTGATCTATGAAAATTACAAAAATACCCCTAGTGGTAAAATTACTAAAATGCCCCTGACTTCCAAAATTACCAAAATAAACCCGATTTTTGAAATTTCGGCAATACCTTTGATTTGAAAAATATTTTCAAAAATACCCTCGAAACTTGGAGATTTCAAAATGCCTTGATTTGTAAAGATTATTTTTGGTGACCTCGATTTATTACCAAAATACTCCTATAGGAAAAATGACGAAATTACCCCTGGGTAGGGAATGATCAGAAATGCCCAAAGTGGTGAAGTGAATGTTGTGGATGAATGTGAATGTGATTCTCTGAATTAGAATAGTAAACTTGAACTGAAACTTTGTTCGATCGAAAGACCACTTCTAGAAATTCTTTTCATAAAATTGTTCGCGGTTAAACAATTGGAACAAATACTAATGCATAAAACTTTAATCAGATTAAATCGCGACGTTAGAAATGATTTCTAGGGGATGTGTTAGATTTGTTAAGATCAGAGTCTGCAAAGACATAAGCGTAGTACGGTGAGTTAGGATGTCTGATTATTCGTTAGTAAGTAATTTCGAGGGACGAAATTATTTTTAAGGAGGGTAGAATTGTAACATCCTAAATTAGGGGTTATGCGTTTGGAGCATAACTCGAGTGATTAGTAGGCTTTAAGTGTGGTTGGATATATTTTAGGAGTTTTTGAGAACTTTAGGTGAAGGGGAAAAACTTTGGAAAATATTAGAATTTTAAGTGAAAAGGGGAAACTAGGCAAGAAGGCCTTAAAAGAATTCTGTGGAGTTTAGGACACAAGAAGTTAATGGGCAAAGTCGCTTGAGGCGCTAAGGTGCAAGGGAGTGCGGGAGGGAAGAGGTTCGAGTAACGCTGGGGTGCATCGAGAGACCTTTTATTTTTGCGTCAAAAAGGAGCTGGGCTAAAAAGGCCTTAAGGGAAAAATCTTAGGCTTGTTGGCATAAAAACCGGCCTTGGTAAAGTGGCTTCCATGCGCCACTTAAGGGCTGGAATGACGCTTTGGTCAAGGGCCTTGGTTCGAATCTCGTTGGCGGCATGGGCGTGTTTTTATTTTGCTTTGGCGTTAGGAAAGGGGGAGCTAGGGAAAGAGGTGTTAAAAGGAGTTCGGGTGAATTATATCACAATCGATGCCTTGGCAAAGTGGCGGGGGCGTTACTGCGATTGAGGGTGCGGCGGTTTGCCTCCACCAGTTACGTGTTCGAACCAAATATCAAAGCAGCATTGGTTTTATTTTTATGCAAGTGGCGTTAGGGGAGGGAGTAATGGCGTGATTTTAGACTCTCAAGGTGATGAGGATAAACATTGTTTTTCCCTTTAATTTTAATTTGGAAGTGTTGTGATGTGGTCATATTATATTTTGTATTTGAAGAGGTGATAAGAGATAATAAAAGGATAATGAAGATATTATTTAGATTTTTGTTAGATTTTATTTGATTAATTTTTATTAAGTGGCAAAGAGAAAATATAGGCATTTGAGTATTCAAATTATTTTGAATAATTTTAAATTAGTGGCCAAGAGAGAATTAAGGAGTTGGTCGAATTTTAAACTCCTTGGAGAGGAGTGGGCCAGCAAGCATAGGGGAGAAGCCAAATTTTCTTAGCATTTTTCTTCATAATTTCGGCTAGTCGCCATCTTTTGTTTCTTCCTTTTTCATTCTCTCAAAACCGAAAACCCTTCTCTTCTTCTAAAACCTTCACGAATCTCCTATACCTTAATCTCCCATCTATTTCTTTCTTTTCTCTTCTCAAACCCTTAGCCGAAACTTTTATTTCGCTTTCTTACTTTCTCTTTTTCCATACAAGCCGAACCTTGATTGATTGTGTTGAACAATCATAGTCGAATCTACTCCCTTGGTGTGCCGAATTTTCCTTCCTCTATTTGGTGTAGCCTTGGCGAATATCAAAGCAAGGGGTGATCCTTCTCGATGTTTTCCAAATCGGTTTGGGTAGGTAAGTGTGTTAGCCGAATGGCTATTCCTTCCCTCTCTGTTCTCTGTCGACTTTTACAAAGGTAAGAGTTGGTTTCGGCAATTGTTGTTAAGGGTGCTAATCACATGTTGAAACCGATATGTCATAGGGCCTTCGGGATTTGGAAGCGAGCAAGTGAGTCCATCATCTCTGATCAATCGATTTTGGGGTAAGGTGGTAAGGATCTATTTTTATTTGGTATTCGATTAAGCCGAAGGCTATTAACTTAATGATTGCCAATTTAGGGAAGCAGAAGCACTTTAAGGGTGGTGGCTAGTATTCAAAGACGTTTTGGGTAAGGTTTCGGGTTCACAAGGAACCCTTTTCAATTGTTTTGGTTTGGCCGAATAGGCCATGGCACTAACCTTGTGGTTGGCCGAATATAGGGACAAGAAAGCAAGGGTGGCCGATTGACTCTTTGGGGGTTTAGAGTTAGCGTTAGAATCAGGTGTGTACATACACACTTTATGATTAATTAACCGTGCTAAATGTTTGTGTATGCTAAATCTGGTTTATGTAGCTTTGGATTTAATACCATAACGATATAAGCGAGGATTCAGGTAAGACTCTGTTCGTATGAGTTTACTATTTGATGCTTTTGGAAAGCATGGCATATTTGGTATATGCGATTTAAATACATGTTGGCATGAATTTTGTTATATATATATCATGGACTAATGTGGGTTGATGAGAGGAGGGGGCAGTGATATTCGTGTCGACCGCGGACACCGTGGTTTGGTACCACATTGTGACTACGGTCACCGAGGTTTGGCACCTCCGAGGTTTGGCACCTCATAGCGTCTCGTCCCAGTGGCTTAGCACCACAGTGGGTTGGCCCCACAGTTTATATTATGGGATTGACGCCAGTGATTTGGTATCACACGATGGGTTAGCCCCATCATTTGATTTGTGACTTCGGGTCACCAGTGGTTTGGCACCACTCGTGGTTTGGCACCACAAGTATTGACGGATATCGTGACTTTAAGTCACCAGTGGTTTGGCACCACCAGTGGTTTGGTACCACACGGGGTAGAGAAAGGTGTTTGGATGGCTAGGTTGGGTGCATGATTTAGTGCATGTTAATTTGTTATAAATTGTGTATGTTGTTGCACTAAATCGGGGAAGGGTTACACATTGAGTCTTGGTGACTCACCTTCTCCTTTAACATTTTTCAGGTGACTCGTAGATCGCGGATGAGGAGCCGGATGGACTCGAGGTGGCCATGCAGTGGAAATATTGGTTTAAATGGACTTGAATTATTTTTACTTATTCCTGGTTTCATTTGCTCAAGTTGTAATAAGGCCTCCTAAGATTATTTTTATTACTTTGCATGTTTTGGATAATTTGTTTAAATTACTTAGTAACTTTAAAATGGTTATACATGTTTTCTTAAATTCAAACGTAAATGGTTTTTTTTTCTATGCCATCGGGTATGTCTGAAATCGGTAACAACCTGATTTAATATAATTTTTAAACAACTAAGTTAAGTTTTGTTTCTTCATACACACAAATGTTTTATTTAACGAGATAATTGAAAATAAGATGTTTTCATCAAAACTCAAATCGGCTAAAGGGATTTTCAAAATGGTTTTCTCTGTGACATACCAAATTCGGTCGTAATGTTTGGGTCGGGTTTGGGGTGTTACATATGAACTTCCAAGTGGGCTCAGGATCTAACCCAGGAGACAACCCTGCTAATCCCGTCATCCCTGATTTGGATATGGCAGAGAGGGAAGGGATAAGAACTGAATCCTCAAGGCAATTAGAGGATCGTTGCAAATGGTTGGAAGAAAAATTCAAGACTTTGGAAAATGCCGACCATTATCATGGTATAGACGCAAAGGACTTGAGTTTGGTCCTCGATTACTTCCTCATAAATTCAAGATGCCCGAATTTGAGAAGTATAATGGGACTAGTTGCCCTGAAGCCCAAATCACTATGTTTTGCAGACGCATGACTGGCTACGTGAACAATGATTAACTCTTGATTCATTGCTTCTAAGACAGTTTAGTGGGGGCAGCGTCCAGGTGGTACAATCAACTTAGCCGTGCCAATATTAGCTCTTGGAGGGACTTAGCTCAAGCCTTCATGAAGCAATACAATCATGTCACGATATGACGCTTTGCGTAATCACTTTGCGAGAACATGGAGAAGAAGTCAAATGAATGCTTCAGGCAGTATGTGCAAAGATGGAGGGAGGTCACCATGCACGTTCAGCCACCACTCCTAGAAAAGGAGACTAAAATGCTATTCATCAATACCTTGAAGGCTCCATTCATTACTCATATGATAGGAAGCACCACCAAAAGCTTTGCGGATATAGTGATGGCAGGAGAGATGAATGAAAATGCCATAAGAGGTGGCAAGATCGAGGTAGGGGAAACCACTAGAAGGTCTACTCCTAAGAAAAAGGATGACGAGGTGAATAATACGAGTACATACAACAAAGGGTACTCAAAAGTAATTACTGTTAGTCAGCCAAAGGTGATCACTGCTGGGCAATAAGGGTCGACAAGACACGAATCAGGCCTTAGACAAAATTCTGAAAAGCTCCAATTTACGCAAATTCCCATGACATATAAGGAGTTATATCATACTTTATTAGAAGCACGTGTGGTGTCCCCATATTATCTGCAAATGCCGTTACAACCCCCATATCCTAAATGGTATGATTCCAACGCTCAATGTGATTACCACGCAGGAATAACGGGGCATTCGATAGAAAAACTGTGCTTGCCTTTAAAAGGTAGTTGAGAGGCTTCTTAAGTTAGGAGTTGTCGAGTTGAATGATACACCCAGTGTGGAGAATCCATTACCCAATCATGGAGATAAGAAAGTTGTGATCCCTTGAAGGAATTGAAAGTGAAGAGGGAATCGGGGAATAAAAATTTTTAGGTCCTTACATACTTGGGAAGTCTTTGAACAATGGAACTGTGGAAAGGATCATTGTATTTTTAGAGTGGATTTAGAGTAATATTCAAAACATGCTTGTTGTCTTAAGCCTAGAGGCAACAAGAACTCTTTTGTGAAATAGGCTTATGTTCAAAATTTTATTTCAATAAAATGCATCTGTTTGAGCACATATTCTTTCATTCTTTCTATTTTATATTGTACATTCTTTTTTAGAATATTCTTTCATTCTTTATTCATGACCATACAAATACTCATCCTTAGAATCATTTATTCTTTGGATTCGTTTACCTTCGTACCTAGGTACCCAGATATCAATGATGTGAGCAACGTTGTTACTGACTCCCTTTTTGAACGATATATGGGTCTAGGGGATCTCAGGACTTTGAAGATAACAGAGATTGTGACATGTCTTCTGATTTGTTAAAAACGATAAAACAGACCTTACTCTACAACGGTCATTGGATATTGTGAGCCTAGAAAGGGGTAAAGATCGAAGCCTAGTTCACCACCAAAATAAGGCAAGACATCATTGAGTTGTTTTCAAGAATTCAAAGATGTTTTCACACAATAATATCAGGATATGCCTTGGCTAATAAGAAGCAGGCTAAACAAAGAGAATCGGGCACTGTTGATTCACCATGGAAGGGGATTACATCAGTCATATCGCAAATACGACAAGATTCATATGCCTACTCCAATTCTTCGCAAATTTTCCATATGTGGGGCATGGATGTGATGGGGACCAATCTCGTCAAAAGCTTTTAGTCAATATTGACTCATCGGCATAGTTATCGTTTACTTCACTAAGAGAGTGGAAGTAGCTTCATATGCCAATGTTACAAGATCGAAGTCATCAAATTCATCAAAAAAAAAGATCAAGATGCTAGCAGAATGCCATAAAGGATCGTGTTTAAATAACTGTACAAAGTCAAAGTTTACAGTTCGTCCAAAGATCACACAGCATATCACAGTGCAACAAAAGTTGCCAAAAAAAAAGTGGCTAAGATTGGTAAAGATTGGCATAAGAAGCTATCACTATTCTCTATGAAACGTTGGCTAGGACCTTTGCTGGGGCAACACATTTCTCATCGGAATAGAAACAGTTTTGCCAATTGAACCTGATTGAAGAAAATGTTAAAAGTTATCTGCCACGGCCAGAGGATATGAGCTTACAGGAGTTCATCTTAGGGAATTCCACGAGGAAACCTGAGGTTGAAAAAAGATTTTTTCCTCTACAAAACAATTTTAGAGGAAAGTATATACCAAATCCCAGGAAGGACTTATATAGGGCTGTTCTAGAGGAGTGTTGATATTGACCAAGATGGATGGCGAAGACTTTCCCAATACGGTGAATCGGTGTTTAGTCAAGAGATATTTTACCCGAAAGAGGAAAGACCAAGGTGAAAACCCGAAAGAGGCGCCTCGAACAAAAAAAAAAAAAAAAAAAAAAAAAAAAAAGGAGAGGCCGGCGAAAACCCGCAAAGGGCGCTTTGAGACCAAAGGGATTTGAGTTGAAAATCCGAAAGGGCAGCTCAATTTTGACCAAAAGTGGGGCATACAATAGTCTTGCTACATTGGAATTAACAATGAGGAAGTATGTTACATCTTGGGGGCATCGAAAAAGTACTCTCGGATCCCTAAACACATATTGAGCTTAAAATGGTCCTCAAGAAGTTGGAACAAAGAAGCTCAGTCATGATATCTGGGGGCACCTAGTTTCCCATTTTACCCATTTTAAATCTTTGATTACTTTATTCTTTTCAAAGAAACACCCCAATTAATTTTCTTCTATAGCTTTTGTTATATTAACTTTATTCTTTTTAAGATATACCAATCAATTTTCATTTATTGCCTTGGTTATCTTTGATTAGCCTATTTGTTTGAGCTATGCTCCTAACTAATTTCTTTTTGTCCATTCTCGTAATCTTTTTCAAGCATTTTATATTGAAATAACGATTAATGGACTAATAACACTTTCATAAAGGAATTTCGCATATTACTCTAGAAGCTTCTAAATAATATGAGGAATCAAACATGACTATTGTTCATAACTCATCAAGCCTAAGGGTGAAAACATTGAAAAATGATTATCTCTTGATTCTTATGGGATAAGACAATTTAGTTGGTGATACTATATTGGCAAATGACGAATAAGGCCAATCTATGTGTAAAAGGATCATTGTCGGGGTACCACTGCATTTATGTAAATTTCGACTCATACATCTTGTCATTACACTTAGGGAATGGTGTAGCAGATTGAAAGTGATACAAGTTACTGTACCTTTGAGTGGTAAATAAATATAAAAGAAACCAAATGTCATTCCCTGAGTCGCAATGGGAGATACCAACTTCATGTCCCAAGGTTCAAGCGGGGCTGACTTAGAAATTACATTGGGGCAAGCTGGTTGAGCAGAGCATGATTGATGAACAAGAATAGAAAAACAAATGAGTGATAACACCTAGAGTAGGAATCATACTCATAACATTTTTGTATCATAGCAAATTTCATTAGGAGCATTTGATTCATTCTGGTCATTGCATTCTAATCCTAATCATTTTCATGACATGTTGCATTCACGTCACTCATAACACATGAAACCGAGTCTATAGGATATGTCCTTTAGTAGACGGTGTAGCGATATCGGTGAAGTTTTAGATCTTATCTTCCTGAAGTTGTAGGAAGCAGATCGAAGACATTTTAGTCTTATCTCCCTGAGGTTGCAGCGGAGTAGACTAAAAACAGAAGATTTTATCTCCCTGAAGTTGCAGTGGAGCAAATCGAAAGCAGAAGATCTTATCTTCCTAAAGTTGTAGGAAGCAGATCGAAGACGTTTAGTCTTATCTCCCTGAGGTTGCAGCGGAGTAGACTAAAAATAGAAGATTTTATCTCCCTGAAGTTGCAGTGGAGCAAATCGAGAGCAGAAGATCTTATCTTCCTAAAGTTGTAGGAAGCAGATCGAAGACGTTTTAGTCTTATCTCCCTGAGGTTGCAGCGGAGTAGACTAAAAACAGAATATTTTATCTCCCTGAAGTTGTAGTAGAGCAAATCGAAAGCGGAAGATCTTATCTTCCTAAAGTTGTAGGAAGCGGATCGAGACGTTTAGTCTTATCTCCACGAGGTTGCAGTGAGTAGACTAAAAATAGAAGATTTTATCTCCCTGAAGTTGCGAAGGAGGAAATCGAGAGCGCAGAAGATCTTATCTTCCTAAAGTTGTAGGAAGCAGATCGAAGACGTTTTAGTCTTATCTCCCTGAGGTTGCAGCGGAGTAGACTAAAAACAGAAGATTTTATCTCCCTGAAGTTGCAGTGGAGCAAATCGAAAGCAGAAGATCTTATCTTCCTAAAGTTGTAGGAAGCGGTCGAAGACGTTTAGTCTTATCTCCCCGAGGTTGCAAATGAGTAGACTAAAAATGTAAGATTTTATCTCCACGAAGTTGCAAAGTGGAGCAAATCGAGAGCGAGAAGATCTTATCTTCCTAAAGTTGTAGGAAGCAAATTGAAGACGTTTTAGTCTTATCTCCCTGAGGTTTCAGCGGAGTAGACTAAAAACAGAAGATTTTATCTCCCTGAAGTGGCAGTGGAGCAAATCAAAAGTAGAAGATATTATCTTCCTAAAGTTGTAGGAAGCAGATCGAAGACATTTTAGTCTTATCTCCCTGAGGTTGTAGCGGAGTAGACTAAAAACAGAAGATTTTATCTCCCTGAAGTTGCAGTGGAGCAAATCGAAAGCAGAAGAAGTAACATCCTGGAAAGGGCCTATGCATTTTCGGTTTAATTGTACGAAGTAACATGTTTTATGTACTAAGAATAAATTTTGAACAATTTTGGAAACCTGAAAATGTATGGAAATGTTAAGTTAAAAATGGAAAGTGAACATTTTGGAAACTTGGAAATGGATGGAAATGATTTGGAAATGATTCAAAATAGGAAAGTGCACATTTACTGAAACTTGGAAATGTAAGAAAATGTCAAGTTTACAGAGCCGAACGAAAATTTTTGGAAACTTAGAAATGACTTAGAAATGTCGAGTTTTAAAGTTTAAAAGAGGAAATTAAGGCAAGGTGGCCTTAAAAGAAAAAGTTTGTGAAATTTGACACACAAGCAGGCTTGGAAAAGTGGCCTGAAGATGCCACTTAGGGCCTCTGGAAATGGCGCCACATGCAAGGTGTTGGGCCTGGGTTCGAGTCACTTAGGAAGCAAAGCAAATAAAAGAAGTTTTATTTTTGCTTCCAGAAGCTCTGAGGTGGACGGCACAAGCCTTCTAGAAAGGAGGAGTTTTATTCTCTTTAATATTCGATTAATAAGGTGATAAATAAGGGATTTAATTTGGATTATTTTTGAAGAGATAATAAAGGATTATTCTCTAATTATTTTAAATTAAGAGATAAAGCTATCAAATAAAGAAGAGTGGTGGCCAAGTAAGGGATTCTGAGGAGTAGTTTCGGCTATAAAAGGAAGGAAATAGGGCTACTCATCAATTTTTCTTCCTCCTCCTCTCTCTGCCGAATTTCCGAGTGCTCTCCTCTCTTCTCTTCTCTTTTTCTTTTGTCAAGCCGAATCTATAGTCCACCATTGCCAAAATTCTCAAGTTTCTTTTCCTTATTTTCGTGGAAACCAAATACCCCAAGAGAACCTCTAGTCGAATTCTCCATTAAATCCAAAAAGTTGAAACTTTATCATCTAGTCATCAAGGCCGATTCTTTAAGGGGCTTTTAACAAGGGTGCTACCGATTTCTTAAAAAGGGTAAGATCCAAAGTTTGGTTTCAATTCTTTTATATTTTAAACCTATCTAAAATTTAAGGACTAATCTCTATTATGGATTTTGGCCGAGTTATGGAAGGGTGTTTTCGGGATTTAAGAAATTATCAACTACAAGAAGGTATCTTTCGGAACTTCTAAGATCTAAGGTAAGTTATGAATACCATTCGCCATAAGCTATATTATTATGATTTAATGTTAGATTGGATCTAACATGGGTACATAGGGATTTCGACAGACAATAAAGAAGCAAGGATCCAATTCGGGATTTAAGATTTGGAAGGTAAGAACAAAGGTAAATTCGGCCAAGGCCTATTTTAGTAGTAGATCTATTATTATGTGTTTTAAGCGAAAACTAACCAATTCAAGGGATTTAGTGACTAGCCGATTTCAAAGGGGAAAAATACGAGTTTACGGGATTTGATTAAATCATCAAATCGACACCAAGGTAAGCTTTAAGAATACAAATCCTACTAGGATTTGGTTTTCTAACCGAATAGGCTTTGTGCTAAATAGTAAGTGATTAATCAATTGTAGGAACTTGAGATCTAAGGCGATAGATCGATTTTGGGATTTCAATTGAAGTGGTTAAGCAAATCAGGTGTGTACCCCACACTACTTCTTAATATGTTTCATGGCCTAGTTTATTAAAATATGTGATATTAAGAATATGAAAGTGGCTAGGGTACCATGTTATGGTACTAAGTACTCAGTGCACGTTTCTACTTCTACAAAGAATATGAAAAAGGTCATTAGTAACATGAGAATATGATAAGAATGTGAACTCGGCATATTTATGCATATCATCATTATATGGGGCATATGGGTTTGTTTGAAAGGAGAAGTGAATGTGGTGACCTAAGACCACGAACACGGTGACCTAAGACCGTGGTATCCGAATGTGGTGACCTAAGACCACGATGAATCGAATGTGGTGACCTAAGACCACGATGTCTGAATGCGGTGACCTAAGACCGCGATATCCCGAATGTGGTGACCTAAGACCACAAATGCGGTGACCTAAGACCGCGATATGGAGTGTAGCGGAAGGAGGGTCGACTTAGTAGTCCCCACGATGTATGCAGGTTGAGTGCAGGGGAGTGTAGCGGATGGCTTATTAGGTTTGGGTTTGGGAATGCATCATAATTTGTATGCTATGATATGAATGCGTAACATTTGTATGCCCGATTCTATTTTGATTTAGTGTTTGTGTACACATTGAGTCTGCTTTGACTCACCTGTTGTGGGACCATGTTTCGTGATGATTAGTGATGGACCTGGGAACGGCGGAACTTGTGGTGGCCATGCTCAACATGAAGTTTTTATTTTATGAACTACTATTTCTATTTAAGTACTTGAAGTACTTGGAAATTATTTGATGTAATAAGGCCATAAGGTCATAGTTGGATTTTTTCCATTTATTTCTATTTATTATGATTATGAGTTTTACCTATTAAAGTTTAAGTAAAATTTTTAATATAAAGAATTGAATTCGTTTTCAACACAAGCCCAACCCAAAACAATTTTTTTTAAAATCGCGCAAGTTTTCTCTAGGTAACGAAAGAATTTTGAAACCGGTTTACTTGAGGAACATACCAAATCTGGGCAAATCTCGTGGGCCGGGTTTGGGGTGTTCAGTTTGGTATCAGAGCCCAGTTTTAAAACTCTCGGCCTGTGGGCCAAGGCCCAAAATGTTTTCAAAGCGAGCCCAAATGAGTTTTTTTTAAAAATATTTTATAAAACAAGCAGGTTTTCTGGCATAGCACCTAAAGTCTCCGACCCGCAGTCCACCAGGTAAGTACCCCTAACTATTTGTGTGATTATGTGTAATGAATATTAGAAGGGTAGAAAAGGAATGGAACGTAGAATAGCATGATAGGAACTTGAACCATAGGACTAGTCTACTCAAACACAAACACATAAGACTTAAGGAACGTTAAACAAACCCATGGCTAAGTCACTAAGTTAGGGTGTGGTAACCCCAATGCGCATGTCTAGGATTGGATCCTAAGAGCACAGTATTTAAGCGATCCTAGTGACTCACCTCCTCTTCGCAGAACCCTACAGTGCGTAGCTTCTGGTTCACCCTAACACGAGGGGGCTCGATGAGGTGTGGCAACCTCTGTGCGCATGTCTCAGGAATGGTTTCGGTGGGAGCTTGGTATTTAAGCGATCCGTGTGACTCACCTCCTCTCCACTCGAATCCTCGCTGCAGTGCGTAGCTTTAGTTCACCCCGACCAAGAGGACTCGGTCATAGGCTAAACACAATAACTAAAACCCGAAAGGGAATTACCCGTGTTTATAAAAACAACAAAACCCTAGTTTTAGAACTCTTAAAACTATCTTCTAAATTCATGAAAACCATCTTTACAAAATTTTCCGAAAGATTTCTGATTTATACAAAAATGCCCATAGTGGTAAAATTACCAAAATACCCTTGGTTTATAAAATGACCAACTACCCAACAGTTTTGCCAAAATTTCATTATTTTATCAATGTTCAAAAACCCTAATTTGCAAATTATCAAAAATACCTTGAATTTTGGAAATTTCAAAATTGCCCCTAACTTATAAAATTACCAAAATGACCCTGATTTCCAAAATTTTTGCAACATCACCGTTTTGAAAAGTACAATTCTCAAAAAGAACCCTCAAAGTTTTGCAACCTTTGAAATATCCCTGATTTATAAGATTTTACAAATTTACCCCACTTGGAAAAAAAATCACCAAAATACCCCCGAGGTCTAAAATCACCGAAATACCCCTGGATTTCAAAATTTTTCAAAATACCCAGAAATTTAAAAATACCAAAATACTTTGTGACAAAATCACCAAGGAACTTTTTCCTTTTGAAAAATTACGAAAATACCCCTGTAGGACAGAATTACGAAAATACCCCAGGTAGTGGAAGGAAAAAAACAATAACAATGAAAACTACAACCTTTCTCTCGAATGAACGAGAGTTCATGATTGTTTGATGGATGTATGGATGAATGAATGGAAAGATCGTGTGTATATAATAAAGAACCACTCCTAAAACTCTTTTCATAAAATTTCTTCGCGGGTAATCAAGTGAAACAAAGACTAATTCATAAAACTTCTTAATCGGATCACGACGTTAGAAATGAGCTCTAGAGGACGTGGTCATCGTGGGCGAGGTAGAGGAAGGATGACGGTGTCGAACCCGTTAGATCGGGTCAAGGGTCGACAATGAGATACCACCGCCACCACCACCACCCCAATGTTGGTGTTGAGCGTTAAGCTCGACGGGGATGATGCCGTGTCGCAGTCGTCTGCGAGTTTTGGAGTTGGTGGTCGTGCGGAGGAAATTCGGGAACCCGTAAGTTCTCAGTACTCGCGACAGCCCGAGCTAATGGAGCCGAAATGTTTCGTGGGGTATCGGGTGTGGCACCCGATTCACCGAGTCTTCGTTGGAAGCAACAGAGCGCATCATGGATGAGCTTGACTTGACCCCGAGGAGAAGTTAAAAGGAATGGTGGCACCGCATTCTGCGATGAAGCGTATCGCTGGTGGTTGACTGTTCGGGATGGTGCCACGGTGAGGATCCGACACGGGAATATGTTAAGGAAGCATTTCGGAAGAAGTATGTGAGAACCGTATATACTAATGAGCAAAGGAAGGCATTTCGGGGCCGTTCAAGGAACAAGTCCGTGGCGGAGTATGAGGCTGAATTCTTAAGATTGAGCCGATATGCTCGAGGAGTAGTGGCAACCGAGCATGAGCGCCGTCTCCGCTTTGAGGACGGGCTAAGGGATGATCTCGAGATCGTTGATATAGCACCGCATCGGGAGCGGGAGTTTTCTCTTTGGTAGAAAAGGCCAAGGTGGCCGAGGAATCAAGGATTCTACAAAGCGTGGCTATGGATAGGAATAGGCCCAAAAGAGGTTTTGGAACGTCTGGAAAGGTTCATAAGAGGCCCAGAGTTGATGGGCCGCGAGGTCAGCAAGTTGGTTCAGAAGGGCGGTATCGACCTTGTGATGTGTTTGGAAAGAAGCACTTAGGAGAGTGCTGGAAGAAAACAGGAGGATGTTTTAGATGTGGGTCCAAGGACCATGTGATCAAGGATTGTCCTAAGCAATCAGATAAAAGCCGACCAACAGCTCAGAATATTAGTCAGACTAGTAGAGGAGGACCGCAGCCTCAACGAGGTCGTAGTTTGAGTAACAGAGGTAATGGTGCTGGCAGAGGCCGTGGAACACAAGGTAGAGGTGCTGCTAATGCTGAGGCAAGGCAACCAAGTTTGGTTTATGCGGTTCGCCGGAGGGAAGATGGAGACGCCACGGACGTTATAACCGTCGTTCTTTATTTTTGACAAGCCCTATTTTTCTCTAATTGATGTGGGCTCGACCCATTCCTATGTTGCATGTAGTGTAGTGGAAACACTAGGCCTAGAGTCTGAACCTTCTGATAGGCAGATGATTGTAGTAAGCCCATTAGGCCTAACTGTAGTGGTGGATAAGATCTTTCGGAATGTACCCCTAAAGATTCAGGGAGTGAACTTTCGGGCTGACTTAATGGAACTACCTTTCGGGGAGTTGAACTTATACTTGGAATGGACTGGCTAGTAGAGCACCGAGTCGTGTTGGATTGTGCGGCTAAACGAATGGAACTAAGGACCCCGGAGGATGAAGTAGTAGTAATGATCGGAGAGAGAAGAAACTACCCGTCCAACGTAGTTTCAAAGATGAAGGCCGAGAAAATGGTTAAGAAAGGGTGCAAGGCGTTCTTAGCCTTCGTAAGTGCGTTAGGTGGAAAGGAAGAAGGTGTCAGTGGAGTTAGAACGGTGAAAGACTTTGAAGATGTATTTTCAGAGGAATTACCAGGAATACCCCTAGATAGGGAGGTGGAGTTTGGAATAAACTTACTACAGGGAACAGCTCCTGTGTCAATCGCTCCATACCGAATGGCGCCAAAGGAGTTAGTTGAGCTCAAGGCTCAAATCCAAGAGTTGTTGGATTGTGGGTTCATACGACGACCGTGTGTCTCCATGGGGAGCACCGCTTTTGTTTGTAAAGAAGAAGGACGGAACTATGCGTATGTGCATAGATTACCGTCGATTGAATAAGTGACCATCAAGAACAAGTATCCTTTGCCAAGGATCGATGACTTGTTCGATCACCAAGAGGGACATGATATTCTCAAAGATAGACTTAAGGTTGGGATATCACCGCTGAAGGTGAAGGAGGCGGATATCCATAAGACCGCTTTTAGGACAAGATACGGCCATTTTGAGTTTGTGGTGATGCCGTTTGGATTGACAAACGCTCCAAATTGCGCTCATGGATATGATGAACCGAGTTTTTCAACCCTACTTGGATAGGTTCGTCGTTGTGTTCATCGACGATATTTTGGTGTATTCTAAGTCCAAGAGGAGCATGATGAACATCTCCGAGTGGTGCTACAAGTGTTAAGGAGAAGAAGCTCTATGCCAAATTCAAAGAAGTGTGGATTTTGGCTTAAGGAGGTGGCATTCTTAGGGCATGTGGTATCCGCAGAAGGAATAAGAGTGGATCCTAGGAAGATCGAAGTAGTGTTGGATTGGAAACCACCTAGGTCCGTGGCTGAGATTCGAAGTTTCTTAGGTTTGGCAGGCTATTACAGAAGGTTCGTAGAAGGATTCTCGTCAATAGCCGCGCCTTTGAAAAAGTTACTAAGGAAGGAAGTACCCTTTGAATGGTCTGATAAGCAACAGAAGAGCTTTGACAACCTTAAGAAGGTGTTGACGGAGGCTCCAGTGTTAATTCAACCGGAGGCTGGGAAGGATTTTGTGGTGTACTATGACGCTTCGCATACGGGATTAGGATGTGTGCTAATGCAAGAAGGAAAAGTAGTCGCTTATGCGTCTCGGCAACTAAGGCCTCATGAGGTTAACTACCCAACTCATGACTTGGAACTGGCAGCAGTGGTTTTCGCCCTTAAGGTTTGGAGGCACTACCTCTATGGAGAAAGGTTAGTGATCTACACAGACCACAAGAGCCTTAAGTATCTGTTGACTCAGAAGGAGTTGAACTTGAGGCAACGAAGGTGGGTGGAGTTGTTGAAGGACTACGATCGTTCGATAGAATATCATCCGGCAAGGCGAATGTGGTAGCCGATGCCCTAAGTCGGAAGGTTGTGTCGGATCTAAGGGCTATGTTCGCTCACTTAAGTTTGTACGATGATGGAAGCCTATTGGCGAGTTGCAAGTCAAGCCCACATGGTGAAGGAGGTGAAAGAGGGACAGCTTGGTTGATAAGGATCTAAGTGTTAAGTTACAACAAGTACAGAATGTAGAGAGTTAGAGGATTATAGTGTTAATGATGAGGGAGTATTGTGCTTCAAGGGAAAGGCATGTATGCCTAAGGACAAGGAGTTAAGACAAAGGATTCTTCGGAGGCGCATAGTAGCCCTTATGCTATGCATCCCGAGGCATTAAGTCGTCTGAGAGATCTAAGGGAACAATTTTGGTGGTCCGATCTTAAGCAAGAAGTGACTGAATTTGTGGGGAAATGTTTGACGTGACAGCAAGTTAAGGCTTTGAACACCAAGTTCCATCGAGATTGCTTCAACCAATCGAGATTCCGCAATGGAAGTGGGAGAGAATTACCATGGATTTCGTTAGTGGGCTTCCCTTACGCCTACTAAGAAGGACTCGGTATGGGTGATAGTGGACCGTTTGACTAAGTCCGCGCACTTCATCCCGGTAGAGTTGACTATTCTCTTGTGTGGCTAAGTTATATGTGGCGGAAATTGTGAGGTTACATGGTGTACCGCTGATCATCTCATGCAGAGACCCAAGGTTTACGTCTCGGTTACTCGAGGGCACTTCATCAAGCTTTAGGCACTAAGTTGGACTTCACTACGGCTTTTCATCCACAATCGACGGGCGATCTGAACGAGTTATACAAATGTTGGAGGATATGTTGAGAGGTCAGTGTGATGGATTTCCGAGGAAGTTGGGAAGACTATTTGCCTTTAGCTGAGTTCGCCTACAACAACAGCTATCAGGCTAGCATTCGGATGGCACCATATGAAGCATTGTATGGTCGGAAGTGTAGAACTCCTACTTGTTGGACTGAGTTAGGAGAACGTCAAGTTTTGGGTCCAGAGTTAGTGGCCGAAAGAGAAGGTTGAGATGATTCGAGCACGGTTAAAGGAAGCCTCGATAGGCCAAAGTCGTTACGCAGACCTTAAGCGGAAGGAAATAGAGTTTGAAGTGGGAGACCAAGTGTTTCTGAAAGTCTCGCCTTGGAAAAAGGTAATGAGGTTCGGTCGCAAGGGGAAGTTAAGCCCAAGGTTTATAGGGCCCTATCGAGTACTGAAGCGAGTTGGAGCAGTGGCATACCAATTGGAGTTGCCACCAGAGTTGCGGCAGATGCACGACGTATTCCATGTATCCATGCTACGTCGTTACCGATCGGATCCGTCTCATGTGGTACCTGTCGAAGAAGTAGAGCTAAGGCCAGACTTATCCTACGAGGAAGAGCCAATTCGGATATTGGAACGTGATGTGAAAGTGCTACGGTGGAAGTCAGTTCCTCTAGTCAAGGTGTTATGGCGCAATCATGGATCGGAAGAAGCTTCGTCGGAACCAAAAGAGGCAATGCGACAACAATACCCTCAATTATTTTAGTTAGAAAATTTTGAGGACGAAATTATTTTAAGGGGGGTAGAATTGTAACATCCTGGAAAGGGCCTATGCATTTTCGGTTTAATTGTACGAAGTAACATGTTTTATGTACTAAGAATAAATTTTGAACAATTTTGGAAACCTGAAAATGTATGGAAATGTTAAGTTAAAAAAAAATGGAAAGTGAACATTTTTGGAAACTTGGAAATGGATGGAAAGGATTTGGAAATGATTCAAAATAGGAAAGTGCACATTTAAGAAACTTGGAAATGTAAGAAAATGTCAAGTTTACAGAGTCGAACGAAAATTTTTTGAAACTTAGAAATGACTTAGAAATGTCGATTTTTAAAGTTTAAAAGAGGAAATTAAGGCAAGGTGGCCTTAAAAGAAAAAGTTTGTGAAATTTGACACACAAACAGGCTTGGAAAAGTGGCTCAAGATGCCACTTAGGGCCTCTGAAATGGCGCCACATGCAAGGTGTTGGGCCTGGGTTCGAGTCACTTGGGAAGCAAATAAAAGAAGTTTTATTTTTGCTTCCGTAAGCTCTCCAAGGTGGACGGCACAAGCCTTCTAGAAAGGAGGAGTTTTATTCTCTTTAATATTCGATTAATAAGGTGATAAATAAGGGATTTAATTTGGATTATTTTTGAAGAGATAATAAAGGATTATTCTCTAATTATTTTAAATTAAGAGATAAAGCTATCAAATAAAGAAGAGTGGTGGCCAAGTAAGGGATTCTGAGGAGTAGTTTCGGCTATAAAAGGAAGGAAATAGGGCTACTCATCAATTTTTCTTCCTCCTCCTCTCTCTCTCGCCAATTTCTCGAGTGCTCTCCTCTCTTCTCTTCTCTTTTTCTTTTGTCAAGCCGAATCTATAGTCCACCATTGCCAAAATTCTCAAGTTTCTTTTCCTTATTTTCGTGGAAACCAAATACCCCAAGAGAACCTCTAGTCGACTTCTCCATTAAATCCCAAAGCCGAAACTTTATCATCTAGTCATTAAGGCCGATTCTTTAAGGGGCTTTTAACAAGGGTGCTACCGATTTCTTAAAAAGGGTAAGATCCAAAGTTTGGTTTCAATTCTTTTATATTTTAAACCTATCTAAAATTTAGGGACTAATCTCTATTATGGATTTTGGCCGAGTTATGGAAGGGTGTTTTCGGGATTTAAGAAATTATCAACTACAAGAAGGTATCTTTCGAAACTTCTAAGATCTAAGGTAAGTTATGAATACCATTCGACCATAAGCTATATTATTATGATTTAATGTTAGATTGGATCTAACATGGGTACATAGGGATTTCGACAGTAATAAAGAAGCAAGGATCCAATTCGGGATTTAAGATTTGGAAGGTAAGAACAAAGGTAAATTCGGCCAAAGCCTATTTTAGTAGTAGATCTATTATTATGTGTTTTAAGCCAAAACTAACCAATTCAAGGGATTTAGTGACTAGCCGATTTCAAAGGGGAAAAATACGAGTTTCTGGGATTTGATTAAATCATCAAATCGACACCAAGGTAAGCTTTAAGAATACAAATCCTACAAGGATTTGGTTTTCTAGCCGAATAGGCTTTGTGCTAAATAGTAAGTGATTAATCAATTGTAGGAACTTGAGATCTAAGGCGTGAGATCGATTTCGGATTTCAAAGAAGTGGTTAAGCAAATCAGTGTGTACCCCACACTACTTCTTAATATGTTTCATGGCCGGTTTTATTAAAATATGTGATATTAAGAATATGAAAGTGGCTAGGGTACCATGTTATGGTACTAAGTACTCAGGTACGTTTCCTACTTCTACAAAGAATATGAAAAAGGTCATTAGTAACATGAGAATATGATAAGAATGTGAACTCTGGCATATTTATGCATATCATCATTATATGGGGCATATGGGTTTGTTTGAAAGGGGAAGTGAATGTGGTGACCTAAGACCACGAACACGGTGACCTAAGACCGTGGTATCTCGAATGTGGTGACCTAAGACCACGATGAATCAATGTGGTGACCTAAGACAACGAGAATCTGAATGCGGTGACCTAAGACCGCGATATCTGAATGTGGTGACCTAAGACCACAAATGCGGTGACCTAAGACCGCGATATGGAGTGTAGCGGAAGGAGGGTCGACTTAGTAGTCCCCACGGTGTACAAAGTTGGTACGGGGAGTGTAGCGGATGGCTTATTAGGTTTGGGTTTGGGAATGCATCATAATTTGTATGCTATGATATGAATGCGTAACATTTGTATGCCCGATTCTATTTTGATTTAGTGTTTGTGTACACATTGAGTCTGCTTTGACTCACCCCGCTGTGGGACCATGTTTGGTGATGATCGCTGATGGACCGGACGGCGCGAACTTGTGGTGGCCATGCTCAACATGAAGTTTTTATTTTATGAACTACTATTTCTATTTAAGTACTTGAATTACTTGGAAATTATTTGATGTAATAAGGCCATAAGGCCATAGTTGGATTATTTTCCATTTATTTCTATTTATTATGATTATGAGTTTTACCTATTAAAGTTTAAGTAAAATTTTTAATATAAAGAATTGAATTAGCTTTTCAACACAAGCCCAACCCAAAACAATTTTTTTAAAATCGCACAAGTTTTCTCTAGGTAACGAAAGAATTTTGAAACTCATTTACTTGAGGAACATACCAAATGGGCAAATCTCGTGGGCCGGGTTTGGGGTGTTTCAGATTTGCATCGAGCCCGCTTTAAAACTCTCTACTGTGGGCCAAGGCCCAAAACATTTTCAAAGCGAGCCCAAATGAGTTTTTTTGAAAATATTTTATGAAACAAGCAGTTTTACGGCATAGCACCTAAAGTCTCCGACCATGATCCACCGGTAAGTACCCTAACTATTTGTGTGATTATGTGTAATGAATACTAGAAGGGTAGAAAAGGAATGGAACGTAGAATAGCATGATAGGAACTTGAACCCTAGGACTAGTCTACTCAAACACAAACACATAAGACTTAAGGAACGTTAAACAAACCCATGGCTAAGTCACTAAGTTAGGGTGTGGTAACCCCTGCATGCGCATGTCTAGGATTGGATCCTAAGAGCCTCAGTATTTAAGCAGTCCTAGTGACTCACCTCCTCTTCGCAGAATCCTACCGTGCGTAGCTTCTGGTTCACCCTAACACGAGAGGGCTCGATGGGTGTGGCAACCTCCATGCGCATGTCTAGGAATGGTTTCGGTGGGAGCTTGGTATTTAAGCGACCACGTGACTCACCTCCTCTCCACTCGAATCCTGCACAGTGCGTAGCTTTGTTCACCCCGACCAAGAGGACTCCTGGTCATAAGCTAAACACAATAACTAAAACCCGAAAGGGAATTAGCCGTGTTTATAAAAACAACAAAAACCCTAGTTTTAGAACTCTTAAAACTTTCTTCTAAATTCATGAAAACCATCTTTACAAAATTTTTCAAAGATTTTCGATTTATACAAAATGCCCCTAGTGGTAAAATTACCAAAATACCCTTGGTTTATAAAATGACCAACTACCCAACAGCTTTTGCCAAAATTTCATTATTTTATCAATGTTCAAAACCCTAATTTGCAAATTATTAAAAATACCTTGAATTTTGGAAATTTCAAAATTGCCTCTAACTTATAAAATTACCAAAATGACCCTGATTTCCAAATTTTTGCAACATCACCGCTTTGAAAAGTACAATTCTCAAAAGAACCCTCAAAGTTTTGCAACCTTTGAAATATCCCCGATTTATAAGATTTTACAAATTTACCCCGGCTTGGAAAAAAATCACCAAAATACCCCGAGGTCCAAAATCACCGAAATACCCCTGGATTTCAAAATTTTTCAAAATACCCCGAAATTTAAAAATACCAAAATACTTTGTGACAAAATCACCAAGGAACTTTTTCCTTTTGCTAAATTACGAAAATACCCCTGTAGGACAGAATTACGAAAATACCCCTAGGTAGTGGAAGGAAAAAAAACAATAACAATGAAAACTACAACCTTTCTCTGAATGAACGAGAGTTCATGATTGTTTGATGGATGTATGGATGAATGAATGGAAAGACTGTGTGTATAATAAAGAACCACTCCTAAAACTCTTTTCATAAAATTTCTTCGCGGGTAATCAAGTGAAACAAAGACTAATTCATAAAACTTCTTAATCGATCACGACGTTAGAAATGAGCTCTAGAGGACGTGGTCATCGTGGGACGAGGTAGAGGAAGGATGATTTGTCAAAACCCGTTAGATCGGGTCAAGGGTCCGACAATGAGATACCACCGCCACCACCACCCCCCCCGTTGGTGGTGTTGAGCGAAGCTCGACGATGATGATGTCGTGTCGCAGTCGCTTTGTGAGTTTTGGAGTTGGTGGCTGGTGCAGGAGGAAATTCGGGAACCCGTAAGTCTGTGCCTGAGCAGCTCCGAGCTAATGGAGTTGAAATGTTTCGTGGGGTATCGAGTGTGGCACCCGGGCCACCGAGTAATCGGTTGGAAGCAACAGAGCGCATCATGGATGAGCTTGACTTGACCCCGAGGAGAAGTTAAAAGGAATGGTGGCACTTTATTACGCGATGAAGCGTATCGGTGGTGGTTGACTATTCGGGATGGTGCCACGGCTGAGGATCTGACCTGGGAATATGTTAAGGAAGCATTTCAGAAGAAGTATGTGGGAACCAGGTATACTGATGAGCAAAGGAAGGCATTTCTGGGGCTGGTTCAAGGGAACAAGTCCGTGGCGGAGTATGAGGCTGAATTCTTAAGGTTGAGCCGATATGCTCGAGGAGTAGTGGCAATCGAGCATGAGCGCCGTGTCCGCTTTGAGGACGGGCTAAGGGATGATCTCGAGACCGCGTTGATAGCACCGCATCGAGAGGGAGTTTTCGCTTTGGTAGAAAAGGCCAAGGTGGCTGAGGAATCAAGGATTCTACAAAGCGCGTGCTATGGATAGGAATAGGCCCAAAAGAGGTTTTGGAACGTCCGAAAGGTTCATAAGAGGCCTAGAGTTGATGGGCCGCGAGGTCGCAAGTTGGTTCGTAAGGCGGTGATCGACCTTGTGATGTGTGTGGAAAGAAGCACTTAGGAGAGTCTTTGGAAAGAAAACAGGAGGATGTTTTAGATGTGGGTCCAAGGACCATGTGATCAAGGATTGTCCTAAGCAATCGATGAAAGCCGACCAACACTCGTAATGTTAGTCGACCGGTAGAGGAGGATCGCAGCCTCAACGAGGTCGTGGTTCGAAAGTAATGAGAGGTAATGGTGCCGGCAGAGGCCGTGGAACACAAGGTAGAGGTGCTTTGCTAATGCTGAGGCAAGGCAACCAGGTTTGGTTTATGCGGTTCGCCGGAGGGAAGATGGAGACGCGCCGGACGTTATAACCGGTACGTTCTTTGCCCGGGCTTAATAATAAACCCAAAATAAAGTCCAAGTCCAGTCCAAAATATATCATTTGGCCCGATCGGAATGGCCCATTACTTAAAAAGATTGAAGGTCTATCTACAAGCTTGACGTATATGGAAGTACAATCTTCAAGGATATGCAATCTTAGATATGATATGCAAATCTTAGATATGATATGCAATCCTAGAAGATATGGTATGCAATCTTAGATATGATATGCAATCCTAGAAGTTATGGTATGCAATCTTAGATATGATATGCAATCTTAGAAGATATGATTTTGTAATATTAAAAGATATGATTTTGTAATCTTAGAGATTTAATTTGTAGATACCTTTTAATCTTAGCCGTTGATGTAATTGATCTGTACCGTTGGATTTGGGGAGGCTCAACTATAAATAGAGGCCTCTCCCTTCATTGTAAAGACACTGAAATGACACTTGAGTTTGAAAGCAATAAGAATTCTTAAGAGCATTCACTCAAATTTCTCTCTCTCTGCGTTCTTTTTTTACGTGGCTTGTTCTTATTTTGTTCTTCGCTCATCTTCGCTTTCTTTTGAGTTGCTTCCGTTCGAAAGTTAGATTTTGGTGGAGAATTTCGTTGAATCCTCATATTATGGGAGTTAGGTTGACATATGTTTTTTTAACTTTTTTTATCCATATCATTTTTATATTTTTTTATTTTTTTAAGATTGTTATAATATTCGTTAATTGTTTTGAGTATATTATATTACCCTTATTATTCATATATTAATTTATTAAACTTTTATATTTTTATTATATATTATCCTTATGTATTTTAAATTATTATTTATTATTTGATTTAATTATTTTATTATACATTATTTCTAACTTATACATTATTTGTCATATTATATATTTTTAAAATAGTATATCATATAGTATTATATCTTATATTATTTTTAAATTTTATTTTATCTAAGATTATTTATATGGAATAATATATTATTTATTTAAAATGTAGTTTTATATGTATTAGATTATTAAATATACTTTTATTTAAAGTCATAAATTAGTTATTTTCTTAATATATATATATATATATACATTTGTTTTTTTGTATATCATTGCATGAAAGTTTTAAATTTGCATGAAATATGTTCATAGTTGATTTTATTGTTTATTATATTTGTCTATACTTCATCATATATTTGTAATTGCTTTAGTATAGGAATTATTATTCGTAGTATTTCATATTATTATTGCCTATCTTAAATGTTAGCATGTTATAATTGTTTTTTTATTCGATAATGTACAAATGCAATATTGACACATGGTTATGGTTTAAAATAAAAAATACATATTCACAAAATTAATATTTTATTTAAAGGTTTTTAAAAATGAGGCAATGTTTTGGTATTTAGAAATTTGGGAAATAATGCCCAATCGTGCTGGGTGTTGATTTTCCGTTTGGCTAAATAACTAAATATCTTTTTAAATAAGTTTTATAAATTATGAGATAATCTTAGTGACGAGGGTTTAAGAATATCATGTCCAATCGTGCTGGATGTAATATTTATAATCTTTCGGATCGAAGAACTCTCATATTTTAAAGCAAATTGATCAAAATTTTTTAGAAATCATATTTTTTTAATATTTTTAAATTTCAAACATTTGGACACAATTTTATCGATTAGGTACCAATTTTTGGGTGTTATGATGGTGCTAACCCTTCCTCATACGTAACCGACTCTCGAACCTGTTTTTTATTTTTCAAGGTGATCCAATCACACCTGAGTAAAAAGGATTGGTGGCGACTCCCATTTTGTATTTTTAAAAAAAGTCGATCCCCATTTTTTAAAACTGATTTTAAAATGGTTTCGACAGTAGTTAAATTAGATTAGTTAAATTAGATTAAAAACAATCACTTCAATTTATCAGCTAAATAATAGAAAAACGGCAATTACTAGTACTTTTAGTCCTCGTGGATACGATATTCCCTACTCACCATAGCTATACTATTGTTCGATAGGTGCTGTCGAACCATTTTTAAAGTTTTTATAAAAACGGGGGTCGACTTTAAAAAACAAAAACGGGAGTCGCCACCAATCCCTTTTTACTTAGGTGTGATTGGATCACCTTATAAAGCGTTTTATTTCAAAATGTTGATTTTGGTCCACGAAATACAAGAAAACAAGTTTGGGAGTCGGTTACGTACGAGGAAGGATTAGCACCCTCGTAACGCCCAAAATTGGTACCGGATTGATTAGTCATTGCCCTAATGTCAAAAATTCGAAAAGATTTGAAAACATGATTTCTTTAAAAATTGAACAATTTGAGTTGGAATTGGAGATTCCTTTGTTCCGAAAGCATACAAACATCACATCCAGCACGTTAGGACATGATGTTTTAAACCCTCGTAACCAAAATCATCTCATGATTTACAAAATTCATTAAAAGGATATTTAGTTATTTGGACGAACAAAAAACCGAAACCCAACACGTTAGGGCACAATTTCTCGAACTTCTAAACACGAAACATTGCCTTGTTTTCTGAAATCCTTATCCCGAGATAACAAAACGTCATATCCAGTGAGTTAGGACACGACATTTTTGAATTTTTGAAAATAAGTTTTTATTTAACCCCTTTTTAAAAAAAGAAAGCAACAAGTTATTTTTGGACTCGAGGAGAAAGAATAAAAACCCAATAAGTTAAGGTACGATTTCTTTCGAACCCTAGAACGCAGAGTATTTGCTTATTTCAAAACCAAATTTTTGATGCATCAAAGAAAATATAATATGATTGTAATAAAATGAAAAATAAATCATAATGCCAATATGCTTAACGGAATAAAAGTGTGGGTAATCATATGAATAATAATAATGAAGGGAAAAATAATAAAAAAAATATTAAGTAATAATAATAGTAAATAAATAAACAAATAAATAAAGAAAAGAAAAGAAAATAATAACAAAAATAAAGTTAGTATCAAATTAACAAATAGATAAATAATATATACAATAATTTAAAGATAATAAAATAATAATAATAATAGTAATAATAAAAATAATAATAATAAAATGGAAATATGTTAATAAATAAATAATAATAAAAATAATATTAACAATTATAAAATAATAATAATCATGAAAATAATGATAAAAATAATAGCAAAAATAAAAATAGTATTAATAATAATAAAATAATGTAAGGATATTAAAATTAATAGTAATAATAATATGAAAATAATAGTAGTAGTAAAATAAAAGTATATTAATTATAAAAATAATAATATATGTTAATATAAAAATAATTAGTAGAAAAATAAAACAATAATAGAAATAATGAAAATAGCAATAATAATGGTAATACTTAAAATAATAATAATAGTAACAATACTAATAAGGATAGATATAATAATAATAATAATAATAATAATAATAATAATAGCTATAGTAATAATATAAGAAAATAATGGAGATAAATGAATATGATAATAATAATAAAGTTAATCATATAAAATAAATAAATAAATAAATAACACTAATGATAATATTAAAATAATAGTAAAAACAATAATAATAATAATTAAAAAATAAAATTAGCAATGAAAATAATAATAAACAAAAAAAGGACGAAATTGAACTAAAAAATAAAAGTTTGGGGCAAATCTGAAGATAAATAAAAGGAAAGGGACCTTGTTGAACACACCCCAAAAGGACAGGGACTAATCATGAAAGTATTCCCCTGTCCAAAATGCACCGTGTCAATGAGGACCAAAATGAATCAGAAAAGAAAAGACTGGGGCGAATTTAAAAAAAATAAAAAAACTGAATTTAAAAATAAAAAAATGCGGAAGGGCTTGATGCGCAAATAGCCTATTTTAAAATAAAACACGTGGATCCTTCGGGTCGGGTCGACTGCGCGCGGATCCTGGATGAAACGGCGTCGTTTTGGGCTATAGAAACCAACCCCAAAACGGCGCTGTTTTAGTTACCTATATAAACAAAAAATTTTAAAATTTTTCATTCTTTACTTCAGCAGAGAAAAAAAAAATAGAGAGCCTTCAAAATGCTCTCCCTTGGGCGATTTCCGGTGAGTTCCCCGGCGAGACTCGCCACCGAAATGTAAGTTTTTTCTTTTTTTTAGTATTTTATATATATTATATATTGTTTAAAAAAATAAAAACAAAATAAAATAACAGTATTCGGAAATAGAAAATAAAAATAAAATTGAAACAGAACCTTGGCTGATTTGATTCTTTTTTTTTTAGTGTTGTATTTATGTATAAATCTCTCTGTATATTCGTATGTCTCCCCTCAATTACAGATTACATCAGGCTTTTATAGCCTGGAAAATAAAAAGGAAAAACATCTTTTGCTGCTGCGTTTTGCTTTTTTGTGCAGGATAACGACGATCTCGGAGGTGATAGGGGGATTTGTGCAAGCTGCGGCACGACTGGCAGCGTGATCGAGGGGCTGCTGGGGCGCGAGGGTGCGTGCTAACTCCTGCGGCGCCTAGGATTTCAGAAACCCTAGGCTACTGAAATTTTTTAGGCCCCTTTGGGCCGTGTAAATTTTGGATTAGGGTTACTGGGGGTGTTTTGTAATTTGGGCCAGGGTGTATTCGGGTAATGGGTATTAGTCTTAGGTTGTATTTGGGCTAATCGGGTTTGGGTATTTTATTGGTTTTGGGCTTTGTAAAAGGACTGTAAAAGACTTTGGACATTTATTTTTTATTATTTTTGTTTTGGTTTGTTATAAGCCCGGGCAAAATGGGCTGATTACAACTGCCCCTCTTTGCCCATTGTCCTGTAACGAGAATAGAGCAAAGACTATAAAAGGACCAATTTTGCCCGGTCTTGCTGAATCTTGACCTCTTGGCCCTTTTCTTTCTCCAAATGGCTTCCAACTCCACTGCAACTTCAACGGTATTGGAACTTCATCTTGATTTCAGTAAGTCTGATGGCTTCAATCTGCTTCCTGCAACTTCAGGAATGCCAGAGTCTTAAGTAACCACTAGCTATCAAGGCTCTTGGATCGTTATGTCAGAGTCTTAAAAATTTATAAAAAGATTGATCGAGCCTGGAAACTAATTATGACAACGGTTGAGGCAAGCGCACCTATCGAACAGTAGTATAGTTTAGTGGCAAGACCGGATTGTCGAACCCAAAGGAACTAAAAGTACTAATACTAACTTTCTTTCTATTATTTAGCCTAAAAATTAAAGGATTTGTTATTTAAACTAAAATTAACTAACTACTAAGCTAAAGATCCTAAGACAAAGAGAATGAATTGGGAAAATACTTGTGGGAAAAACCAATTGATTAAGACAATACCCGAGGAAGAATCCACCTAGACTTTACTTGTTATCTAACTTTGAACCAGACGATTTATTCACTTGACTTGATCCGTAGGATTCCCTAATGTATATTAATCCCTCTCTCGAGGCGACTAACGTCTAACCCTAGGTTGATTAATTAAAATCTCTTTCTAATTAAAACCCCTAAGATTGTATTAACTCGATCTATGGATTCCCATATTAGGTTTCACCTTAATTCGGCAAAATTTCATCACCCTATGTCTAGGCGCGCGAGCAACTCCGCTTAGTTATGCTAGATCTACTCTTAGACAGGGACTTTTGCTCCACTGCCTAAGCACATCAATACTTTAATCAATATCCTGAAATATCAAAGCAAGAATTAAGAACACATAATTAAGAACAATGTAACATCCTGAAATTGGGCCTAGTAGGATTGGGCCTTGAGCTTTAGAAAAAAAAATTTGAGTATTATTTTTGTGTTGGCTCGGGTAGGAATTTTGTGTGTTAGCATAGTCTTGTGAAGGCTTGATTTTATTTAGGAAGTTAGAATAATTTTTTTAGTAAGGTTTATTTAATTAAGTGGATTAAGTGAGCTTAGCACTTAAGTTAATTTAAGTGTTAAATTAAAGCACAAGAGGAGTAAGTGGCAAGATGGTTAAGGAGCTTGAAAGGTGGCTTGAGGTTAGAGGTTCGAGTATCATGGAAAGCATTTTTTTTGAAGACTTTATTTTGTGTTCTAGCATTGATGGACGGTCAACCTATGTTTATGATAGGTTGGACCTTAAGTTTTTGGTAAGTTGAATTTTGTTTAAGGAAAGCATGATGTTGGGGATAAGAATCTTGAAGTTATGGTATTAAGAGGGGACAAAAGGCATGGAATATGGAGGATGTTTTGGAAAGTAATCCTAGGCCTTTAGTGGATGAATGTGGACGGCATGGGTGTCTAGGGGGGTGGCCGAATTTTGTAAGTAGCTTTGGGGGGGGGAATAGTTGGTCAATTTTTCCTATTGAACATCTTTTTGCATTTTTGTTTTCCCTCTCCAAAAACACTCTCTTTGGCCGAATGTTATTGTGCATTTTGGTGCAATTTTTGCTTTTGGATTTAGCCTTATTTTGTGTGAACCAAATACCATTTCTCTTCTTCCAATTGTTCTCTTGAAACCGAAACAACATTAGAACTTTTGTGCACTTTTCTTCTTTGGCAAAATAGTGTTTGGCCGAATCTCTCTCTCCCACATCTCTCTTTTCTTCATTTGACTTTTGTTTAATCACATTTTCTTTCATCCTCTCTTGGCCGAATCTTTACCCATCTCAAATTCCTTTTCTTTTTCTTTCACTCAAAGTTTAAACATCCATTACCATTCTATTTCTCTTTTCTTTTTCACTTCACCATAGCCGAATTTTTTTCTACTTCCTTTTAGTATTATTTTTGGCCGAATATTCAAGGGTAGACTCTCTTTGATTTTTCTTCAATCGATTTTGGAAAAGGGTAAGTGTTCTTGGCCATTTCTTCTTCAATTCTTTTCTCGTCTCTATGTTATTTTCTTGTGGACTAAGGCTGAATCTATGGGCATTGGTTTGCAAGGTTCTAATCATTCTTAGAAACCAATTTCTTTTAGGCTCTTCGGACGTTGGAAGCAATCAATCTAAGTCTCGATTCGTTGACAATCGTTTTGGGTAAGTTTAGGTAAGACTTGGTTTTTCGAAGGATAATTATCTGGGATTTAGTGTTATGGCCGAATGGCCTTTGTTCTTAATCTTAATATTGGCCGATTGTAGGACAAGGTGATCTAGTGGTAGATCGGATCTTCGGACGTTAGTTATTGCTCTGGTGAAAGGTGTGTATCTTACACACTTTATAACTTGGTTAATATATGTATTTATGTGTGTTATAACTAATCATATTATGAAAGTGGGAAAAAACGATGAGATTTGGATATGATACCATGATGGTATGAATGAGGACTCGTAAGTCCGTTTCGATATGTTGTTAATACATGTGGATTGAAATCATGATCTACGATTTATGATACATTTGTTATGAGATACATACCAAAGTATATTGACATGATCTGCTTTATTTATTGCATTGGCATGGGCAATATGAGAGGAGGGGGAAGATTATTTGTGACTTCGGTCACCAAAGATTTGGTATCACATTCGTGTCTTCTGGACACCGTGGTTTGGCACCACCAAAGATTTGGTATCACATTCGTGTCTTCGCACACGGAGGTTTGGGACCTCATAGCGACTCGTCCCTCGTGGTTAACACCACCGTGGGTTGGCCCCACTTTTGAGATATGGGATCGCCCGCCGTGATTTGGTATCACACGTGGGTTGGCCCCACAACTTGATGATTCGTGTCTTCTGACACCGCTGGTTTGGCACCACCAAAGATTTGGTATCACATTCGTGTCTTCGGACACCGGAGGTTTGGCACCTCATAGCGACTTGTCCCCGTGGACTAATTCCACCATGGGTTGGCCCCACTTTTGAGATATGGGATTGTCGCGGTGATTTGGTATCACACGTGGGTTGGCCCCACAGATGGATTATTCGTGACTACGGTCACCACGGTGATTTGGTATCACATTTGTGTCTTTGGACACCGGTGGTTTGGCACCACCAAAGGTGGTTTAGTACCACACGGGTAGAAAAGGAGTTATGGATGGCTAGGTTGGGTGCATTATACATATATGTTGCTTTGTTATAATTTGTGTAAGTATGTGGTATTTACCCGGGAGAGGGAATATGCACTGAGTCTTGGTGACTCACCTTCTCCCTTATATTTTCAGGTGAATCGTGAGATCGCGGATTTGGAGCCGGATGAACTCGAGGAGGCCATGCAATAAAGTTTGGTTTTACATGAACTTCCATTTGGGTACTTTATTTTAATTTGGTTTTCATATTTTTTTGGATTTGTAATAGGGCCTCTTTAATTATGGTTTTGAATTATTTATATGCTTTGGGATTTATTCTAAACATGTTTAAGTATATCACTTGATTAATCTAATAATTGAGCTCAAAGTTTTCTAACCTAAAAACTCGCAATGGTTTTAAAAAAATCTTACCATCGGGTAATATGAATAGTTCGATAGAAAAATTACAAGTTAAGTGTTTTCAACAAATTAAGTGATTTCCAAAATTCAAGTTTCTATACTCAATTGCAAATGGATTTTCAAAGTGATATTTCAAATTTTCTTAAAAAGATATAAATGTTTTCTATCCTATGATTTATCAACTAAGTTTTAAAGTTTTATGTAATTCAAAGTAAATCTCAGTTTTAACTTATTTTCGACAAATAAAGAATTTCAAAGAGTTTTTCACAAAATATAATTGTTAATTCGATTCTTTCAAAAATATTTTTCTTAGTGACATACCAGATTCGGTCGTGGCGTATTGACCGGGTTTGGGGTGTTACAAATTGGTATCAGAGCCAAGTTCAAAAGCTCGGCTGTGGGCCCAAGGCCCAAAATGTTTTAAAGAATGGATTTTAAAATGTTTTGATTATATGGTTGGAAAGGCATGGCCTCGAGTCTCCGACATCAATTCGCCCTGGTAAGTACATCAAACCGTTGATTTTAATGATATGATATGATGATGTTGGCATGACTGTATAGTAGTAGGAACTACTTTAAAGACCCAAAACTATAGGTTGATCTTATTAAAATTATTCATAAAACTGTGTTTTAAGAAAGTGGAATAATGACTAATGCATAACGCTTTTAAATCTGATAAGTCGAGATGTTAGACATGAGCACTCGAGATCGTGGACGTTGTGGATGTGGTAAAAGTCGAAGTGTTAGGGCTAGATTTTCAGTACCGAGGCATAATTCCAGTAAGGAGGCGTTAGCATCGCTAGTGGCTGAGACAGAGTATCATGATCGAGTTCGGATTGATGAGCTGACTCAGATAGTTAAAGAATCGGTGAAGCACTTGGAGTTGGGTCTGTGGACTGTAAAAAGGAACAGAGATCACGGTTCTCTAGGGTCACAATCGCGTTCTGTAAAACATGTCAAGGCATGATCGAACTTTTTGGCTTGCGATTATTGTGGAAGGTGTCATCCGGGAGAATGTTGGAGGAAGATAGGAGTATGCTTGAGATGCAGGTCTAAGGAGCTTAAGGCTCAGGATTGTTTCCTCACTCTCAAGTTAGGTATGTTTTGGTTGGAAGTGATGGTTGATTGTAGGAAAATTTTTGGTATAAGTGTAAGTGTTAGATAATGGTTTGCTATGGTGGATTAGTATGTTGGTTGTGTGAAAAAAAAAAGGGATTTAAGATTTTGTTAAAAGTACATTGTAGTTTTATTAAGATCGAGTCTTGTGAAGAACGTAGTGTGGCGAGATAGGATGTACGACTGTTAGTTAGTTGGAAATTTCGAGGACAAAATTTCTTTAAGGAGGGTAGATTTGTAACATCCTGAAATTGGGCCTAGTAGGATTGGGCCTTGAGCTTTAGAAAAAAAAAATTTGAGTATTATTTTTGTGTTGGCTCGGGTAGGAATTTTGTGTGTTAGCATAGTCTTGTGAAGGCTTGATTTTATTTAGGAAGTTAGAATAATTTTTTTAGTAAGGTTTATTTAATGAAGTGGATTAAGTGAGCTTAGCACTTAAGTTAATTTAAGTGTTAAATTAAAGCACAAGAGGAGTAAGTGGCAAGATGGTTAAGGAGCTTGAAAGGTGGCTTGAGGTTAGAGGTTCGAGTATCATGGAAAGCATTTTTTTTGAAGACTTTATTTTGTGTTCTAGCATTGATGGACGGTCAACCTATGTTTATGATAGGTTGGACCTTAAGTTTTTGGTAAGTTGAATTTTGTTTAAGGAAAGCATGATGTTGGGGATAAGAATCTTGAAGTTATGGTATTAAGAGGGGACAAAAGGCATGGAATATGGAGGATGTTTTGGAAAGTAATCCTAGGCCTTTAGTGGATGAATGTGGACTGCATGGGTGTCTAGGGGGTGGCCGAATTTTGTAAGTAGCTTTGGGGGAATAGTTGGTCAATTTTTCCTATTGAACATCTTTTGCATTTTTGTTTTCCCTCTCCAAAAACACTCTCTTTGGCCGAATGTTATTGTGCATTTTGGTGCAATTTTTGCTTTTGGATTTAGCCTTATTTTGTGTGAACCAAATACCATTTCTCTTCTTTCAATTGTTCTCTTGAAACCGAAACAACATTGGAACTTTTGTGCACTTTTCTTCTTTGGCAAAATAGTGTTTGGCCGAATCTCTCTCTCCACATCTCTCTTTTCTTCATTTGACTTTTGTTTAATCACATTTTCTTTCATCCTCTCTTGGCCGAATCTTTACCCATCTCAAATTCCTTTTCTTTTCTTTCACTCAAAGTTTAAACATCCATTACCATTCTATTTCTCTTTTCTTTTTCACTTCACCATAGCCGAATTTTTTTCTACTTCCTTTTAGTATTATTTTTGGCCGAATATTCAAGGGTAGACTCTCTTTGATTTTTCTTCAATCGATTTTGGAAAAGGGTAAGTGTTCTTGGCCGCTTCTTCTTCAATTCTTTTCTCGCTCTCTATGTTATTTTCTTGTGGACTAAGGCCGAATCTATGGGCATTGGTTTGCAAGGTTCTAATCATTCTTAGAAACCGATTTCTTTTAGGCTCTTCTGGACGTTGGAAGCAATCAATCTAAGTCTCGATTCGTTGACAATCGCTTTTGGGTAAGTTTAGGTAAGACTTGGTTTTTTGAAGGATAATTATCTGGGATTTAGTGTTATGGCCGAATGGCCTTTGTTCATAATCTTAATATTGGCCGATTGTAGGACAAGGTGATCTAGTGGTAGATCGGATCTTCGGACGTTAGTTATTGCTTTGGTGAAAGGTGTGTATCTTACACACTTTATAACTTGGTTAATATATGTATTTATGTGTGTTATAACTAATCATATTATGAAAGTGGGAAAACGATGAGATTTGGATATGATACCATGATGGTATGAATGAGGACTCAGGTAAGTCCGTTTCGATATGTTGTTAATACATGTGGATTGAAATCATGATCTACGATCTATGATACATTTGTTATGAGATACATACCAAAGTATATTGACATGATCTGTTTATTTATTGCATTGGCATGGGCAATATGAGAGGAGGGGGAAGATTATTTGTGACTTCGGTCACCAGTGATTTGGTATCACATTCGTGTCTTCGGACACCAAAGGTTTTGCACCACCAAAGGTTTGGTATCACATTCGTGTCTTCGGACACCAGAGGTTTGGGACCTCATAGCGACTCGTCCCTGTGGTTAACACCACCGTGGCTTGGCCCCACTTTTGAGATATGGGATCGTCTGCCAGTGATTTGGTATCACACGTGGGTTGGCCCCACAACTTGATGATTCGTGTCTTCGGACACCAGTGGTTTGGCACCACCAGTGATTTGGTATCACATTCGTCTCTTCGGACACCAGAGGTTTGGCACCTCATAGCGACTTGTCCCTGTGGACTAATTCCACCGTGGGTTGGCCCCACTTTTGAGATATGGGATTGTCTGCCAGTGATTTGGTATCACACGTGGGTTGGCCCCACAGATGGATTATTCGTGACTACGGTCACCAGTGATTTGGTGTCACATTTGTGTTTTTGGACACCAGTGGTTTGGCACCACCAGTGGTTTGGTACCACACGGGGTAGAAAAGGAGTTATGGATGGCTAGGTTGGGTGCATTATACATATATGTTGCTTTGTTATAATTTGTGTAAGTATGTGGTATTTACCCGGGAGAGGAATATGCATCGAGTCTTGGTGACTCACCTTCTCCCTTATATTTTCAGTGAATCGTGAGACCATGGATTTGGAGCCGGATGAACTCGAGGAGGCCATGCAATAAAGTTTGGTTTTATATGAACTTCCATTTGGGTACTTTATTTTAATTTGGTTTTCATATTTTTTTGGATTTGTAATAGGGCCTCTTTAATTATGGTTTTGAATTATTTATATGCTTTGGGATTTATTCTAAACATGTTTAAGTATATCACTTGATTAATCTAATAATTGAGCTCAAAGTTTTCTAACCTAAAAACTCGCAATGGTTTTAAAAAAATCTTACCATCGGGTAATATGAATAGTTCGATAGAAAAATTACAAGTTAAGTGTTTTCAACAAATTAAGTGATTTCCAAAATTCAAGTTTCTATACTCAATTGCAAACGGATTTTCAAAGTGATATTTCAAATTTTCTTAAAAAGATATAAATGTTTTCTATCCTATGATTTATCAACTAAGTTTTAAAGTTTTATGTAATTCAAAGTAAATCTCGCTTTTAACTTATTTTCGACAAATAAAAAGAATTTCAAAGAGTTTTTCACAAAATATAATTGTTAATTCGATTCTTTCAAAAATATTTTTCTTAGTGACATACCAGATTCGGTCGTGGCGTATTGACCGGGTTTGGGGTGTTACAAACAAATCAAGTATTTATCATATAGTTCAGAAAACAATAACAAGATCCGTCTTAGGTTTCATCCCCCTCAGGTATCTGAGGGTTTAGTTCATAATTATAAAAGAATACATCTCAGAAGAAAAGATAAAACAAAACATAAGAAAAACCCTAAAACCCCCTGAAGGAATTAAAGAGAAGATCCTCCGTCTTGAGTATGATTTCGGCTTCTTGAGATGAATCAACTAGCTTTCTTCGAGTGAATCCCACAATTCTGACCTCTCTGGCTCGGCTCCTTGGCCTAGCTGGACGCCCCGACAGAGGGCTTCTGTCGAACTCCCCCTTTAAGTTGCCCCCTAGGGTGTTTATATAGGCTTTGGAATGTGTTTCTTTGCCTCCAAGTATCCTATTCCGAGTGAAATTTCTCTTTGTCATGGCAAGGACACGCCCGTGTAGCACGCCCGTGTGAATCGACTTCAGGCCGTGTTTGGGTCTGTTAAGGAGGCACGACCGTGTAACACCCCTAACCCGTATCCGTCACTGGAATTAGGGTTACGAGGCATTACCGATCAAATTACGACTCAATACAGTCATTTAATTTAAAATCATGCACAAACTCATTTACAATAATTTTTTTTTAAATTCCATATTCGAACCGACTAATATATATATGTCAAATCATGTTACATATGCTTTATAAGTCCAAGAGCCAAACCGTATGACCTACAATCATGACATTCGAATATTCAAATTAAAAATAAACTTATTACATTACATTAACTAAATATCAAATATATCTTTTATAAAACCTATGCACATTTGAATTATTAAGTACAACAAGACATACCTTATGGCTTAAATAACATCTATACATGAGACATTATCAAATATTACCACATAATAAAATATGGTCTTGTACTTTATTAATTCTTGCACGGATTACTAATATCATTAACCATTTTCGGACACTAAGGCAAATCATAATACACCCAATTTGCATGTTCAACAACCGATCCAAATTAATATATATACCTAGCCACTCATTTCTTCATTTGTTCGACTAGCAAATTACCTATTAAATCTATACCCATTTTATCAAAATAAAAGTTGTCCCTTTTTGAACACAAATGACAATTCAAGCATACCTATTTCGCATGCAAATTATCATGTTTAAACCTCATATGTTCAACCATTCAAACATAATATATGTGAATACTTTGCCATTTCAAACCGAATCTATATAACTAATACTCAATCAAATATATATTTTCATCACTTTTCATACTTCCAAAATAAGCTAACTATAAAGCTGACTATACTTCAAACCTACCATATCTCATTTCCAAATCATATAACCACATCACAAACATATTTACCATGAAACATACCTCCAAATTAGACTTAAGACATGACCGAATATGCAACCATTAACATCATAATCAAGCCATTTTCGCATGGCTATATATAGATATACAATTTCAAAACCAACAATATCAAAATTAGTCTATACATGCCACGTAACCAAATCTCCAAGCATTTGTTTACCGAAACAAAAATTGGATAGTGTGATGAGATCTCCTTCGACTTCCAACCCGAGCAAATCTTCGAAACTCTATAAACATGGGAAAATTACACAAAGTAAGCTTTGAAAGCTTAGTAAGCCATAAGCAAATAATTCACCATAGAAACATATATAATTCAATTCAAAATAGGCCAAATTTAGTTAATCACATACACATATACAATCACTTTTCTCATATAATCCATGTTTCTCGTTAAATAACTTCACTTACCTTATTTTTCATTTAACAAATAAACCTCATACGTACCTGAATTATTTAGCTCAAATACACAGTCGGTCACCAATTCATTCATGGAAATATCATAATCATGCATACATTCCATCTCATAATTTATATCTAATTCACTTACTCATAATTCACTTACTCATAATTTATATCACCATTCGTAAACTTTCACATTTCATAGCCTTAAGGCCGAACACTCACACATTCAATAATAGATTTCACATCGATCTATAAATCACTTTTTTTTTCATCTCAAAACGAATACATATACATTTACACAAGTATACATATATTTCACATTTTCTTAATTTCATATGCATATATCACCTACCGAATTTACACTTGCATTTCAAACCCATATGAATCACATATTAACATGTATAATACAAAATTTTATTTCAACAATTAATACTTACTTTATTATCCAAAAGATGATCTATCATCACATACCTGATCATTTTATCTCGTTTAACACATTCAATAACCGATACACTTAAAGGATCAGCAAACCCGCACACTCAGTGCCAAAACCTTGTAACGTATCGCACACTTAGTGCCAAATCCTTGTAACGTATCGCACACTTAGTGCCGTCACATTTAACATCTCGCACACTTAGTGCCAAATCCTTGTAACGTATCGCACACTTAGTGCCGTCACATTTAACATCTCGCACACTTAGTGCTATAGTTCATACTATCATTTCCGTACACTAGTTTCACATATTACAAATCAGCATATAAATATCATGTTTATTTATAATTAACAACACATATATGCTTATAAACTTACCTCAAACCATAGATGATTATTCCACGACCTTCTCTCTTCCCCGGTTTATAATCGATCTATTTATTTCACGATCAAAGCATAATAATAAATCAATATATTAACTAACTCAAATATCAAATCAAGTTCAGACTCAAACCATCCTATCATTTAATTACAATTAGTAAAAACATATTTATTCCTCACAAATGGTCAACACAAACACAACCATTATCCTATTCATTTAAATTTGAACAACATGAATACAGTAGGAATTTATATTAGTTCATGAAACCTAAAAGAAAGTCTCAAAGACTTACGTATTTGGATAGCATTAAGATGCTCTAAAATAAACAACATTATTATACAAAATATTACAATATAAATGAGAAATAACACCAATTCAGATAGTATTAGGATACTTCTAAAATAAACAACTTTAATGCACAATTATGGCAGTATAACTGGGTACTTAATATCAATTCAGACAGCATTCAAATTCTGCATTTTAGCAGCCCAAATGACCAACCAAATCACTTAAATAATAATTAACGATTAACTTATTATTACAGCACCTATTAATTACCAATTACATTCTTCGATAGCTTAATTTGGCATCAATTTAGACATCATTAATTAACATTATTACAACCATTTCTCCAGTTGTAATTAATTACCCATCGACAACCTAAACAACATAAACATACAGCTATTGAACACCATTTAACCAGCACATTAACTAACACTTAGACATAGATTCTGCAGCATTTACTTTGCTTTTAATTCTCATTCAATAACTTCATAAATAGTTGCATTAACCCCTTTAAAAAAATCAGGTTTAGACGCCATAAACTACAACTAAATAAACATCATTAATTATTCATTTGCAACTTCAACCATTATTACCATAATTTAAAGTCATTCAGATCACATTTATTAACATCTAAACAACAATTTACTGCTGCTTTAATACACCGAACGGCAATCCATAAAACAACATAAATACAGTCACTTAGACAACATTAATTGACGCCTAAACAACAATTTTTTCTGTTGCATTAATACACCAACAAAGAATGATCCTAAAGCAGCATAAATACACCACTCTCTGAACATCATTAACAACGCAATATTCGAACAACATCAATACCACAATCGGATAGCATAAACAGGGCAGCAATTAACAATACCAACAAGGTAAAATCCGGACAGCAATTTAACCGTTTCAGCAATTATCAAACACAAGAGAATAAAAGTTCAAGGAAAAACTCACTAAGGTTCCCAACACCGATTCTACCTATTCAATTTGTTCCTTCCCTTTTCTGCTAATCAACCCCAGTGTTACAGAAATGGAGTATAACAACACAAGCATTCACTAAATTCTTTTTAACACAAGTGAGAAACTCTTCATCTACTAGACATGCAACACTTACAACTAGAAAAGAAACTCTTCTCTTCTCCCACACATTCGGTTAAGCTCAAATCAACAATGCAACTAGAACTTGTTAACAAAAAGCTATGGGCAAGGGAGAGTTTAGAAGAATTACCCTTCTACTTGAAAAATTTAACTTCTAACCAAACAAATTTCATGGTTTTTCACTACATGCAGTCGGCCTCTCCTCTCTAGCTTCATTCGAAAGAGACAAGGAAGCAAGATAGAGGAAATAAAAAATTTAAGTCTTTTCTTTTCTTACTTATTATCGGTTGAAGAGAATAAAGAAAAGATGAACACTAATGTGGCTTTATTTTATTATAATTCATATTAATAAGCTAATTACCAAATTAACCTTTGTAATTTAATAACAAAACCTTTTAATGGTGGTCCATTACCGTCCACTTGCCTATATAGTGGCCAAATATTATTTTAAGGACTTCACAATTAATAGACCATAGCAATTTAGTGCTTTAACAATTAGATTACCACTTTTACATTTTACACGATTAAGTCCTTTTATAAAATTGAGCACACAAACGATAAAATTTTCACACGAAACTTTCACACATCTTAATTCACATACTGTAAACACCAAAGATAATATTATAATATTTTTTTTGACTAGGATTTGTGGTCCCGAAACCACTATTCCGACTAAGGTCTAAACCAGGTTGTTACAGGCCGTGTGGCTGGGGCCCAGGCCGAGTGCATTTCTTTCTTTGGCCCATTTGGTCCGTTTTAAGCCGGTTTTCCATTCTTTTCATCCTCTTATGCTCTCCTGAGTATAAAATATGAAATTAAAGGATTAAAAGCACCAAATTCCATAATTCAAGGGATAAATCATCCAAAAGCATGCTAAATGTGGGATTAAAATATGTTACTATTACGGTTTATCAAATACCCCCACACTTAAGCTTTTGCTTGTCCTCAAGCAAAATTCTCAACTCACAATTAAAACAAACTTCCTCGATTCATAATATTCATCAATAATGTTTCATCATAATTCAAAGATAATTCATACATGGATAATTCAACTCAAAGAGTCCTAAAGATTCAAACAATCTAAGTCATACATTTTTGTAGCATGAAAACGTAGGTGTTTACCTCTTCTAAATAATTACCTTTGATTCAAAATCGACAAGGATTGACATCCTCACTAAAGATTCACTCAAATCACTCGAGGTGTTTAAGGTTCAGGAAAAAGCACTCATATGTCAAACATGAAAAGTTAATCCCATAGGCTTGCATGAAAATCAAATCTCCACCACTATAATATGAGATGATACACAAATTAAAAGGTCTTTAACAGGGTTGTAACGGGGCTTGGGTTAAAGGTGTGGATAAAGGCAGAATTAGAGGGTTAGAATCGAGATTGACTTGACAAATTACCTAACTAGAAAAATGAGCTAATAATTACATCAACTAAAAACTTGTAATACTAATAATACGAGCTTTTTCTTCAAGATGTGGAATTTAAATATGTAAGCTCACTTACTAATAAAACTAATAATGAATATACTTCATCGTTTTTTTTTTGTTAAGAGCAAATCATTAAATATTTACAATAATAAGAAAGTACTTTAACAACTGAAATATAGAACATAGTTAGGCAACTGCTCAAAATCAAATCTCGACAAAAAGGGTAGTTAAGAAGAATGGTGATGACAAATACAAAGGGTTTTGGTTTAAAATTAGTGGGTGAGTCAATAAAAAGGGTTGTTAGGATCAAAAGGGGTTCACTAGGGGTTAATTGTGAGGGTAGGCTTTTAGTGGAGTAAGTGGGTCAAAACCTAAGTGCCTTTATCATCTCTGTATATCAAATCAAAGGTGTGGTCTCGACATGTATAATCGATGCAAGTTCTAGAATAACAGATCAATGTTGACACACTCATAATAAATAAAGTGAGCAAGAAAAAGAATATATGCTCTATAAGGCTCAAAATCTCACAAAAGTTATGGGTTTTTTATATCAACCTTGTAAATTTCAAACTTCAAGGTAATAATTAGATTCAGGTAGACAACCTAGCAACTTTTTAATTATGAAAAATAGACTTATCATGCTTGATTTTCTAGTATCTTAAAGTTTAAATCATCAATGTACAATTAACTATGACTTAATCCAAAACATATCAATAAAAATCATAAATCATAGGAAATTTCATTCTAATCATAATATGAGAAAATTACTTAAGAAACAAGACATAATTCAGGATTTGAGAATAATGCAAAAAGTTAGGCACTTTTAAGTTTCACCTCCCCACACTTAAGATGTACATTGCCCTCAATGTACAAAGATAGATATAGATGCAAAATATTAATAGAATCATAAGATAGGGAGAGAAGTGAAACTTCCTCAATGTACATTGCCCTAGGGTGTTTATATAGGCTTTTAAATGTGTTTCTTTGCCTCCAAGTATCCTATTCCGAGTGAAATTTCTCTTTGTCACGACAGGGACACGCCTGTGTAGCATGCCCTGTGAATCGACTTCAGGCCGTGTTTGGGTCTGTTAAGGAGGCATGGCCGTGTGGCTGGGGCCCAAGTCGTGTGCATTTCTTTCTTTGGCCCATTTGGTAAGTTTTAAGCCTGTTTTTCGTTCTTTTCATCCTCCTATGCTCTCCTGAGTATAAAATATGAAATTAAAGGATTAAGAGCACCAAATTCCATAATTCAAGGGATAAATCATCCAAAAGCATGCTAAATATGGGATTAAAATATGTTACTATTACGGTTTACCACTCTTCAAGGCAGGAATCCAATTCGAGGCCAAATACAGAAAAGCTCCAGTTCACACCCATCCTGATGACATAAAAGGAGCTGTATCAGAATCTTTTATGTGCATGTGGTGTCTCCATCCTACTCGGAACCCGTGCAACCTCCATTCCCAAAATGGTATAATGAGAACGCCCAATGCGAGTACCACGAGGGAATAACAGGTCACTCAATTGAAAACTGTACTACGTTTAAAAAGTTGGTCGAAAGGTTCATTAAAATGAGAATTGTGAAGTTTGACGTTTCATCATAACCTGATCTTTGACGAGCCAGTAAATGCGATAATTGAAGGAGGAGACAAGAAACTTGCGACTCCTTGAAGAAGTCAAAATCGAAGAGGGAACCGGGGAACGGAGTTTCCAAGCCCTTGCATACTTGGGAGTGTTTTGAATAATGGGACTGTGGAAGAGATCCATGTATTTTTAGAGCTAATCTAGAGTAATATTCAAAACACGCTTGTTGCCTTAAGCCTAGAGGCAATAAGAACCCTTTTGTGAAATAGGCTTGTGTCCGGAATTTTTATTTCAATAAAATGTATCTTTTTGAGCAAATATTCTTTTTTTTTTCATTTCATACTGTACAAACAATTGTTTTTAGTTTTTTTTTCTTTTGTTTGTTCTTTGGACTTTCTTTCAAGTATTCTTTCATTCATGACCATACAAATAATCATCCTTTGAATCATTTATTCTTTGGAATCTTCCTTCGAACCTACAATAGGTATCCATATATTAATGATGTGAGCAACGCTGTTACTGACTCAGAGTCTTCTTTCGAGTAAGATATGTGTCTAGAGGGATCTCAGGACTTTGAAGATGACAGAGATTGTAACCTATCTTCTGATTTGTTAAGAATGGTAGAACAAGATGAAAAACAGACCCTACTCTACAAAGAGTCAGTGGATATTATGAGCCTAGAAAAGAGGTGAAGATTGTAGCCTAGCGAGACATCATTGAGTTATTTTCAAGAATTCAAATATGTTTTCACACGATCATATCAGGATATGCCTGGGCTACTAAGACGCGGGCTAAACATGAGGATCGGGCACTGTTGGTCTACCATGGAAGGGGATTGCATCAGTTATACCGCAAATACTGAATTGCAGAAGATGAGATTTATGTGACTCCTCCATTTTCTTTATAGACTTTACGATATGTAGGGCATGGATGTTATGGGGTCGATCTCTTCAAAAGCTTCTAGTTGACATCGAATTATCTTTTTGGTCATCGATTACTTCACTAAGAGGGTGAATGTTGCTTCATATGCCAATATTGCAAAGACGACATTCATCAAATTTCGAACAAAAAAAAAAAGAGATCAGGTGCCGACAAAGAGTGCTAAAAAGAACAATGTCAAAAGTTTGGAAGTTTGTTCAAAGATCAGGCAACATATCACAGTGCAGTAAAGGCAGCAAAAAAAAAGATCATGGGAAAGAGGACTGAGACTTGTAAAGATTGACATAAAGAAGTTACCATTTACCCTCTGTCTTATTGAACGTCGGCTAGAACCTTCTCTGGGGCAACACATTTCTCATCGGAATAGAAACAATTTTGCCAATTGAACCTAATCGAAGGAAAAAAGGTTTAAAGCTATCTGTCACGACCAGATGATGCAAGCTTACAACAAAAGAGGTTCATCCTAGAGAATTCAACGAGGGGAACCTGATGTTGAAAAAGATCTTTCTTATACAAAAGGATTTCAGAGGAAAGCAGATGCCAAACTGGGAAGGACCTTATGTAGTAAAAAGGGCCTGTTCTAGAGGAGCATTGATATTGACCGAGACGGATGGCGAAGACTTGCCCAATTCGACGAATTCAGGTTCAGTCAAGAAGTATTTTACCTAAAAGGGGAATGCCAAGGTGAAAACCTGCAAAGGGTGCCTTGAGATCAAATTCAAAAAAAAAGGAGAGGCCAAGGCGAAAACCCGCAAAGGGCGCTTTGAGACCAAAGGGGTTTTGAGCTAAAAACCCGAAAAGGGCGGCTCAAATTTTGATCAAAGATAAGGCATGTGGTAGTCTTGCTATGCTTGAATTAACAATGAGGAAGTATGCTATGTCTTGGGGTGTAACACCCCAAACCCGGCCTAGAAGTTAGGATCGAATCTGGTGTGTCACATGGAAGTAAAAAAAACCATATTTGTGATTATTAAAAACTTGCTTGAGAAATACAGCCTCTTTGTTAAAACCAAAAACACTTAAGCAATTGTTAACTACTTGAAAAAGTAATAATCTTTAAAAAAAACCTTTTTAGTAGCGAAAGCATATTTGAAATGAACAAAATAAAAATGTGATGTTTAGAAATAGAGTTGCAGAAGCATTTTGAAAACGTTGCGGAAACGTAGATAAAATACAAGTATTTTTGAGAGGTTGTTTGACAAATCGATAATAGAACTAGTAATCTTTTAAAACCGTGACTTTTGAAAATGTCGTTGATAATTTGAAAGAAAATATGAGTTAAAATTATTTGTAAAAGTTTGTTATGAAATCCTTTTGTTAATCAATTTTGGAAAATCTTTATTTAAGTTTTTAGAAAAATTCCCATTTCAAAACAACTCAAGCAAAATTAAAGTACGTCAACATAAAGCAAAAATAAATACTCCAGAGGCCTTATTACATCATAAAAAAACCCAAAATAGTAAAATGAACGGAAATAGAAATCTAAAGTTCAAAATAAACACCATTTCTGAAGTATGGCCTCCACCGAGTCATCCATGGCCCCAAATCCTCGTCACAGAGCATTACCTACAAGGGTTAAGAAAAAGGGGGGGTGAGTTACAAGAACTTAGTGTATAATCCCCTTACCGTCATCCACTGGGCCTGAACTGTAACATCCTGGAAAGGGCCTATGCATTTTCGGTTTAATTGTACGAAGTAACATGTTTTATGTACTAAGAATAAATTTTGAACAATTTTGGAAACCTGAAAATGTGTGGAAATGTTAAGTTAAAAAAAATGGAAAGTGAACATTTTTGGAAACTTGGAAATGGATGGAAATGATTTGAAATGAATCAAAATAGGAAAGTGCACATTTAAAATTTGGAAATGTAAGAAAATGTCAAGTTTACTGAGCCGAACGAAAATTTTTGGAAACTTAGAAATGACTTAGAAATGTCGAGTTTTAAAGTTTAAAAGAGGAAATTAAGGCAAGGTGGCCTTAAAAGAAAAAGTTTGTGAAATTTGACACACAAACAGGCTTGGAAAAGTGGCACAAGATGCCACTTAGGGCCTCTGGAAATGGCGCCACATGCAAGGTGTTGGGCACTGGTTCGAGTCACTTGGGAAGCAAATAAAAGAAGTTTTATTTTTGCTTCCGAAGCTCCGAGGTGGATGGCACAAGCCTTCTAGAAAGGAGGAGTTTTATTCTCTTTAATATTCGATTAATAAGGTGATAAATAAGGGATTTAATTTGGATTATTTTTGAAGAGATAATAAAGGATTATTCTCTAATTATTTTAAATTAAGAGATAAAGCTATCAAATAAAGAAGAGTGGTGGCCAAGTAAGGGATTCTGAGGAGTAGTTTCGGCTATAAAAGGAAGGAAATAGGGCTACTCATCAATTTTTCTTCCTCCTCCTCTCTCTGCCGAATTTCTGAGTGCTCTCTCTCTCTCTCTTCTCTTTTTGTTTGTCAAGCCGAATCTATAGTCCACCATTGCCAAAATTCTCAAGTTTCTTTTCCTTATTTTCGTGGAAACCAAATACCCCAAGAGAACCCCTAGTCGACTTCTCCATTAAATCCCAAAAGCCGAAACTTTATCATCTAGTCATCAAGGCCGATTCTTTAAGGGGCTTTTAACAAGGGTGCTACTGATTTCTTAAAAAGGGTAAGATCCAAAGTTTGGTTTCAATTCTTTTGTATTTTAAACCTATCTAAAATTTAGGGACTAATCTCTATTATGGATTTTGGCCGAGTTATTGAAGGGTGTTTTCGGGATTTAAGAAATTGTCAACTACAAGAAGGTATCTTTCGGAACTTCTAAGATCTAAGGTAAGTTATGAATACCACTCGGCCATAAGCTATATTATTATGATTTAATGTTAGATTGGATCTAACATGGGTACATAGGGATTTCGACAAAGAATAAAGAAGCAAGGATCCAATTCGGGATTTAAGATTTGGAAGGTAAGAACAAAGGTAAATTCGGCCAAGGCCTATTTTAGTAGTAGATCTATTATTATGTGTTTTAAGCCGAAAACTAACCAATTCAAGGGATTTAGTGACTAGCCGATTTCAAAGGGGAAAAATACGAGTTTCTAGGATTCGATTAAATCATCAAATCGACACCAAGGTAAGCTTTAAGAATACAAATCCTACTAGGATTTGGTTTTCTAGCCGAATAGGCTTTGTGCTAAATAGTAAGTGATTAATCAATTGTAGGAACTTGAGATCTAAGGCAGTAGATCAGATTTCGGGATTTCAGTGAAGTGGTTAAGCAAATCAGGTGTGTACCCCACACTACTTCTTAATATGTTTCATGGCCTGCTTTATTAAAATATGTGATATTAAGAATATGAAAGTGGCTAGGGTACCATGTTATGGTACTAAGTACTCAGTGCACGTTTCCTACTTCTACAAAGAATATGAAAAGGTCATTAGTAACATGAGAATATGATAAGAATGTGAACTCGGCATATTTATGCATATCATCATTATATGGGGCATATGGGTTTGTTTGAAAGGGAAGTGAATGTGGTGACTTAAGACCACGAACACGGTGACCTAAGACCGTGATATCGAAAGTGGTGACCTAAGACCACAATGAATCTGAAAGTGGTGACCTAAGACCACGATGTCTGAACGTGGTGACCTAAGACCACAAATGCGGTGACCTAAGACCACGATATGGAGTGTAGCGAGAAGAGGGTCGACTTAGTAGTCCCCACGCGTGCAAAGGTGGTACGGGGAGTGTAGCGGATGGCTTATTAGGTTTAGGTTTGGGAATGCATCATAATTTGTATGCTATGATATGAATGCGTAACATTTGTATGCCCTGATTCTATTTTGATTTAGTGTTTGTGTACACATTGAGTCTGTTTGACTCACCCTGTTGGGGAATCTTTTTCAGTGATGATCGGTGATGGACCGGACTAGCGAGAACTTGTGGTGGCCATGCTCAACATGAAGTTTTTATTTTATGAACTACTATTTCTATTTAAGTACTTGAATTACTTGGAAATTATTTGATGTAATAAGGCCATAAGGCCATAGTTGGATTGTTTTCCATTTATTTCTATTTATTATGATTATGAGTTTTACCTATTAAAGTTTAAGTAAAATTTTTAATATAAAGAATTGAATTGCCAACACAAGCCCAACCTAAAACAATTTTTTCAAAATCGCACAAGTTTTCTCTAGGTAACGAAAAGAATTTTGAAACCGGGTTTACTTGAGGAACATACCAAATGCAGGCAAATCTCGTGGGGCCGGGTTTGGGGTGTTTCGATTTGGTATCGAGCCAGCTTTAAAAACTCTCGGCTTTGTGGGCCAAGGCCCAAAACGCTTACAAAGCGAGCCCAAATGAGTTTTTTTGAAAATATTTTATGAAACAAGCGTGTTTTCTCGGCATGGCACCTAAAGTCTCCGACCATGATCCACCCACTGTAAGTACCCTAACTATATGTGTGATTATGTGTAATGAATATTAGAAGGGTAGAAAAGGAATGGAACGTAGAATAGCATGATAGGACCTTGAACCCTAGGACTAGTCTACTCAAACACAAACACATAAGACTTAAGGAACGTTAAACAAACCCATGGCTAAGTCACTAAGTTAGGGTGTGGTAACCCTGCATGCATGTCTAGGATTGGATCCTAAGAGCACAGTATTTAAGCGATCCTAGTGACTCACCTCCTCTTCAGCAGAATCCTACCTAGTGCGTAGCTTCGGTTCACCCTAACCTGAGGGCTCAGAGGGTGTGGCAACCTCTGCGCGCATGTCTAGGAATGGTTTCGGTGGGAGCTTGGTATTTAAGCGATCCGCGTGACTCACCTCCTCTCCACTCGAATCTCACTCGGTGCGTAGCTTTGGTTCACCCCGACCAAGAGGACTCGGTCATAGGCTAAACACAATAACTAAAACTCGAAGGGAATTAGCCGTGTTTTTATAAAAACAACAAAACCCTAGTTTTAGAACTCTTAAAACTTTCTTCTAAATTCATGAAAACCATCTTTACAAAATTTTCCAAAAGATTTCCGATTTATACAAAAATGCCCCTAGTGGTAAAATTACCAAAATACCCTTACCTTGTTTATAAAATGACCAACTACCCAACAGCTTTGCCAAAATTTCATTATTTTATCAATGTTCAAAACCCTAAATTGCAAATTATCAAAAATACCTTGAATTTTGGAAATTTCAAAATTTCCCCTAACTTATAAAATTACCAAAATGACCCTAATTTCCAAAATTTTTGCAACATCACCGCTTTGAAAAGTACAATTCTCAAAAAGAACCCTCAAAGTTTTGCAACCTTTGAAATATCCCTGATTTATAAGATTTTACAAATTTGCCCCGCTTGGAAAAAAATCACCAAAATACCCCCAGGGTCCAAAATCACCAAATACCCTGGATTTCAAAATTTTTCAAAATACCCTGGAATTTAAAAATACCAAAATACTTTGTGACAAAATCACCAAGGAACTTTTTCCTTTTGAAAAATTACGAAAATACCCTGTAGGGACAGAATTACGAAAATACCCTAGGTAGTGGAAGGAAAAAAAAATAACAATGAAAACTACAACCTTTCTCTCGAATGAACGAGTTCATGATTGTTTCATGGATGTATGGATGAATGAATGGAAAGACTATGTGCATACGAAAGAACCACTCCTAAAACTCTTTTCATAAAATTTCTTCGCGGGTAATCAAGTGAAACAAAGACTAATTCATAAAACTTCTTAATCGATCACGACGTTAGAAATGAGCTCTAGAGGACGTGGTCGCCGTGGGCGAGGTAGAGGAAGGATGACGGTGTCGTAACCCGTTAGATCGGGTCAAGGGTCCGACAATGAGATACCACCACCACCACCACCCCCACTATTGGTGTTGAGCGTTAAGCTCGGGATGGGATGATGCTTTGTGTCGCAGTCGTACTACGAGTTTTGGAGTTGGTGGTCAGTGCAGAGGAAATTCGAGAACCCGTAAGTGCATACTGAGCGGCTCCAAGCTAATGGAGCCGAAATGTTTCGTGGAGTATCGGGTGTGGCACCCAAATTCACCGAGTACTTGGTTGGAAGCAACAGAGCGCATCATGGATGAGCTTGACTTGACCCCGAGGAGAAGTTAAAAGGAATGGTGGCACCGCACGCGATGAAGCGTACGCGGTGGTGGTTGACTGTTCGGGATGGTGCCACGGTGAGGATCGACACGGAATATGTTAAGGAAGCATTTCGTAAGAAGTATGTGGGAACCCGGGTACCGATGAGCAAAGGAAGGCATTTAAGGGCCGGTTCAAGGGAACAAGTCCGTGGCGGAGTATGAGGTGAATTCACGAGGTTGAGCCGATATGCTCGAGGATTAGTGGCAATCGAGCATGAGCGCCGTGTCCGCTTTGAGAGGACGGGCTAAGGGATGATCTCGAGATCTGTTGATAGCACCGCATCGGGAGCGGGAGTTTTTCTCGCCTTGGTAGAAAAGGCCAAGGTGGCTGAGGAATCAAGGATTCTACAAAGCGGGCTATGGATAGGAATAGGCCCAAAAGAGGTTTTGGAACGTCTGAAAGGTTCATAGGAGGCCTAGAGTTGATGGGCCGCGAGGTCGCAAGTTGGTTCAAAAGGGCGGTATCGACATTGTGATGTGTGTGGAAAGAAGCACTTAGGAGAGTCTTTGGAAGAAAGCAGGAGGATGTTTTAGATGTGGGTCCAAGGACCATGTGATCAAGGATTGTCCTAAGCAATCGGATGAAAGCCGACCAACACTTTCGGAATGTTAGTCGACTAGTAGAGGAGGACCGCAGCCTCAACGAGGTCGTGGTTCGAGTAACAGAGGTAATGGTGCTTTGCGCAGAGGCCGTGGAACACAAGGCGAGGTGTCTTTGCTAATCTTTGAGCAAGGCAACCAGTTTGGTTTATGCGGTTCGCGGAGGGAAGATGGAGACGCAGCGGACATTATAAGCGATGCACGTTCTTTATTTTTGACAAGCCCTATTTTTCTCTAATTGATGTGGGCTCGACCCATTCCTATGTTGCATGTAGTGTAGTGGAAACACTAGGCCTAGACTCAAACCTTCCGATAGGTAGATGACTCAGTAAGCCCATTAGGCCTAACCGTAGTGGTGGATAAGATCTTTCGGAATGTACCCTTAGAGATTCGGGAGTGAACTTTCTGGTGACTTAATGGAACTACCTTTCGAGAGTTTGAACTTATACTTGGAATGGATGGCTAGTAGAGCACCGAGCCGTGTTGGATTGTGTGGCTAAACGAATGGAACTAAGGACCCCGGAGGATGAAGTAGTAGTAATGATCGGAGAGAGAAGAAACTACACATCCCAACGTAGTTTCGGCGTTGAAGGCGAGAAAATGGTTAAGAAAGGGTGCAAGGCGTTCTTAGCCTTCGTAAGTGCGTTAGGTGGAAAGGAAGAAGGTGTCGGTGGAGTTAGAACGGTGAAAGACTTTGAAGATGTATTTCCAAGGAATTACAGAATACCCCGGATAGGGAGGTGGAGTTTGGAATAGACTTACTACAGGAACAGCTCCTGTGTCAATCGCTCCATACCGAATGGCGCCAAAGGAGTTAGTTGAGCTCAAGGCTCAAATCCAAGAGTTGTTGGATCGTGGGTTCATACGACCTAGTGTGTCTCCATGGGGAGCACCAGTTACATTTGTAAAGAAGAAGGACGGAACTATGCGTATGTGCATAGATTACAAATCGATTGAATAAGTGACCATCAAGAACAAGTATCCTTTGCCAAGGATCGATGACTTGTTCGATCAAATTTGAAGAGGGCCGCAGATATTCTCAAAGATAGACTTAAGGTCGGGATATCACCATTGAAGGTGAAGGAGGCGGATATCCATAAGATCGCTTTTAGGACAAGATACGGCCATTTTGAGTTTGTGGTGATGCCGTTTGGATTGACAAACGCTCGGCCGCGTTCATGGATATGATGAACCGAGTTTTTCAACCCTACTTGGATAGGTTCGTCATTGTGTTCATCGACGATATTTTGGTGTATTCTAAGTCTCAAGAGGAGCATGATGAACATCTCCGAGTGGTGCTACAAGTGTTAAGGAGAAGAAGCTCTATGCCAAATTCAGGCCAAGTGTGGATTTTGGCTTAAGGAGGTGGCATTCTTAGGGCATGTGGTATCCGCAGAAGGAATAAGAGTGGATCCTAGGAAGATCGAAGCGTTGTTGGATTGGAAACCACCTAGGTCCGTGTACGAGATTCAAGTTTCTTAGGTTTGGCGAGGCTATTACGGAAGGTTCGTAGAAATATTCTCGTCAATAGCTGCGCCTTTGACAAAGTTACTAAGGAAGGAAGTACCCTTTGAATGGTCTGATAAGCAACAGAAGAGCTTTGACAACCTTAAGAAGGTGTTGACGGAGGCTCCAGTGTTAATTCAAATGGAGGCTGGGAAGGATTTTGTGGTGTCTTGTGACGCTTCACTTACGGGATTAGGATGTGTGCTAATGCAAGAAGGAAAAGTAGTCGCTTGCGTCTCGGCAACTAAGGCCTCATGAGGTTAACTACCCAACTCATGACTTGGAACCGCAAAGATGGTTTTTCGCCCTTAAGGTTTGGAGGCACTACCTTTATGGAGAAAGGTCGGTGATCTACACAGACCATAAGAGCCTTAAGTATCTGTTGACTCAGAAGGAGTTGAACTTGAGGCAACGAAGGTGGGTGGAGTTGTTGAAGGACTACGATCGATCGATAGAATATCATCCGGCAAGGCAAATGTGGTAGCTGATGCCCTAAGTCGGAAGGTTGTGTCGGATCTAAGGGCTATGTTCGCTCACTTAAGTTTGTACGATGATGGAAGCCTGTTGGCGAGTTGCAAGTCAAGCCCACATGGTCAAGGGAGGTGAAAGAGGGACATTTGGTTGATAAGGATCTAAGTGCTAAGTTACAGCAAGTGCAGAACGGAGAGTTAGAGGAATATAGTGTTAATGATGAGGGAGTATTGTGCTTCAAGGGAAAGGCATGTATGCCTAAGGACAAGGAGTTAAGACAAAGGATTCTTCGGGAGGCGCATAGTAGCCCTTATGCTATGCATCCCGGAGGCATTAAGCTGTACAGAGATCTAAGGGAACAATTTTGGTGGTCTGATCTTAAGCAAGAAGTGACTGAATTTGTGGGGAAATGTTTGACGTGTCAGCAAGTTAAGGCTGAACACCAAGTTCCATCAGGATTGCTTCAACCAATCGAGATTCCGCAATGGAAGTGGGAGAGAATTACCATGGATTTCGTTAGTGGGCTTCCCCTTACGCCTACTAAGAAGGACTCGGTATGGGTGATAGTGGACCGTTTGACTAAGTCCGCGCACTTCATCCCGGTAAGAGTTGACTATTCTCTTGCTGGCTAAGTTATATGTGGCGAAAATTGTGAGGTTACATGGTGTACCAAGATGTCGATCATCTCAGCGACAGAGACCCAAGGTTTACGTCTCGGTTCTGGAGGGCACTTCATCAAGCTTTAGGCACTAAGTTGGACTTCACTACGACTTTTCATCCACAATCGACAGGCAGATCAACGCAGTTATACAAGTGTTGGAGGATATGTTGAGAGGTCAGTGTGATGGATTTCCGAGGAAGTTGGGAAGACTATTTGCCTTTAGCCGAGTTCGCCTACAACAACAACGGCTATCGGCTAGTATTCGGATGGCACTATATGAAGCATTGTATGGTCAGAAGTGTAGAACTCCTACTTGTTGGACTGAGTTAGGAGAACGTCGAGTTTTGGGTCCAGAGTTAGTGGCCGAAACTGAAGAGAAGGTTGAGATGATTCGAGCACGGTTAAAGGAAGCCTCGATAGGCAGAAGTCATACGCAGACCTTAAGCGGAAGGAAATAGAGTTTGAAGTGGGAGACCAAGTGTTTCTGAAAGTCTCGCCTTGGAAAAAGGTAATGAGGTTCGGTCGCAAGGGGAAGTTAAGCCCAAGGTTTATAGGGCCCTATCGAGTACTGAAGCGAGTTGGAGCAGTGGCATACCAATTGGAGTTGCCACGAGTTGCGGCGGATGCACGCGTATTCCATGTATCCATGCTACGTCGTTACCGATCAGATCCGTCTCATGTGGTACCTATCGAAGAAGTAGAGCTAAGGCCAGACTTATCCTACGAGGAAGAGCCGATTCGGATATTGGAACGTGATGTGAAAGTGCTACGGAGGAAGTCAGTTCCTCTAGTCAAGGTGTTATGGCGCAATCATGGATCGGAAGAAGCTTCATGGGAACCAGAAGAGGCAATGCGACAACAATACCCTCAATTATTTTAGTTAGAAAATTTCGAGGACGAAATTATTTTTAAGGGGGTAGAATTGTAACATCCTGGAAAGGGCCTATGCATTTTCGGTTTAATTGTACAAAGTAACATGTTTTATGTACTAAGAATAAATTTTGAACAATTTTGGAAACTCAAAATGTATGGAAATGTTAAGTTAAAAAAATGGAAAGTGAACATTTTTGGAAACTTGGAAATGGATGGAAATGATTTGGAAATGAATCAAAATAGGAAAGTGCACATTTCTGGAAATTTGGAAATGTAAGAAAATGTCAAGTTTACAGAGCCGAACGAAAATTTTTGGAAACTTAGAAATGACTTAGAAATGTCGAGTTTTAAAGTTTAAAAGAGGAAATTAAGGCAAGGTGGCCTTAAAAGAAAAAGTTTGTGAAATTTGACACACAAACAGGCTTGGAAAAGTGGCCCGAAGATGCCACTTAGGGCCTCTGAAATGGCGCCACATGCAAGGTGTTGGGCACAGGTTCGAGTCACTTGGGAAGAAAATAAATGAAGTTTTATTTTTGCTTCCAGAAGCTCTGAGGTGGACGGCACAAGCCTTCTAGAAAGGAGGAGTTTTATTCTCTTTAATATTCTATTAATAAGGTGATAAATAAGGGATTTAATTTGGATTATTTTTGAAGAGATAATAAAGGATTATTCTCTAATTACTTTAAATTATGAGATAAAGCTATCAAATAAAGAAGAGTGGTGGCCAAGTAAGGGATTCTGAGGAGTAGTTTCGGCTATAAAAGGAAGGAAATATGGCTACTCATCAATTTTTCTTCCTCCTCCTCTCTCTGCCGAATTTCTGAGTGCTCTCCTCTCTTCTCTTCTCTTTTTCGTTTCTCAAGCCGAATCTATAGTCCACCATTGCCAAAATTCTCAAGTTTCTTTTCCTTATTTTCGTGGAAACCAAATACCCCAAGAGAACCCCTAGTCGACTTCTCCATTAAATCCCAAAAGTGAAACTTTATCATCTAGTCATCAAGGCCGATTCTTTAAGGGGCTTTTAACAAGGGTGCTACCGATTTCTTAAAAGGGTAAGATCCAAAGTTTGGTTTCAATTCTTTTGTATTTTAAACCTATCTGAAATTTAGGGACTAATCTCTATTATGGATTTTGGCCGAGTTATGGAAGGGTGTTTTCTGGATTTAAGAAATTGTCAACTACAAGAAGGTATCTTTCTGAACTTCTAAGATCTAAGGTAAGTTATGAATACCATTCGGCCATAAGCTATATTATTATGATTTAATGTTAGATTGGATCTAACATGGGTACATAGGGATTTCACACAATAAAAAGAAGCAAGGATCCAATTCGGGATTTAAGATTTGGAAGGTAAGAACAAAGGTAAATTCGGCCAAGGCCTATTTTAGTAGTAGATCTATTATTATGTGTTTTAAGCCGAAAACTAACCAATTCAAGGGATTTAGTGACTAGCCGATTTCAAAGGGGAAAATACGAGTTTCGGGATTCGATTAAATCATCAAATCGACACCAAGGTAAGCTTTAAGAATACAAATCCTACTAGGATTTGGTTTTCTAGCCGAATAGGCTTTGTGCTAAATAGTAAGTGATTAATCAATTGTAGGAACTTGAGATCTAAGGCAATAGATCGATTTCGGATTTCAAAGAAGTGGTTAAGCAAATCAGTGTGTACCCCACACTACTTCTTAATATGTTTCATGGCTTGTTTTATTAAAATATGTGATATTAAGAATATGAAAGTGGCTAGGGTACCATGTTATGGTACTAAGTACTCAGTGCACGTTTCCTACTTCTACAAAGAATATGAAAAAGGTCATTAGTAACATGAGAATATGATAAGAATGTGAACTCGGCATATTTATGCATATCATCATTATATGGGGCATATGGGTTTGTTTGAAAGGGGAAGTGAATGTGGTGACTTAAGACCACGAACACGGTGACCTAAGACCGTGATATCTGAAAGTGGTGACCTAAGACCACGATGTCTGAAAGTGGTGACCTAAGACCACGATGTCTGAACGTGGTGACCTAAGACCACAAATGCGGTGACCTAAGACCGCGATATGGAGTGTAGCGGAAGGAGGGTCGACTTAGTAGTCCCCACGGTGTACAAAGTTGGTATGGGGAGTGTAGCGGATGGCTTATTAGGTTTGGGTTTGGGAATGCATCATAATTTGTATGCTATGATATGAATGCGTAACATTTGTATGCCCGATTCTATTTTGATTTAGTGTTTGTGTACACATTGAGTCTGTTTGACTCACCCTTGGGGAATATTTTTCAGTGATGATCGGTGATGGACCAGGGACGGAGCGAGAACTTGTGGTGGCCATGCTCAACATGAAGTTTTTATTTTATGAACTACTATTTCTATTTAAGTACTTGAATTACTTGGAAATTATTTGATGTAATAAGGCCATAAGGCCATAGTTGGATTGTTTTCCATTTATTTCTATTTATTATGATTATGAGTTTTACCTATTAAAGTTTAAGTAAAATTTTTAATATAAAGAATTGAATTAGTTTTCAACACAAGCCCAACCCAAAACAATTTTTTCAAAATCGCACAAGTTTTCTCTAGGTAACGAAAGAATTTTGAAACCGGTTTACTTGAGGAACATACCAAATCTGGGCAAATCTCGTGGGCCGGGTTTGGGGTGTTTCATGAACCCATTTAGCAATATTTTGGGCCTAAGCCCCTTTTCACATAATAATGTATCAATTATATTGTATGAATGTAATACAATCCCAAACCAACCTAATAATCCATCCGCTACACACCACCCGTACCATCCATCACACCTGTGGGGATCTTTTGTCAACCCACCCCGCCAACACACCAATCATAGACATTTAGCCATTTATATCAAATTCGAATTGTGGATAAGCCACCAGAATAACAGAATATACGTGGCTTAGCCACCAGACAAAATGTGACAGAGTCACCAGATTATGTGGCAGAGCCACCAAATTTCACTTCCTCGATCATCAATATCCCAATCCCATGCAACTTATGTAAATGCAACATACATAGTAAATCATGATATTTATAACATAACCACGATAATTAATAACTCAGAGATTTATTACAAACAATTTGGCCAATTAACACTTTGCAAAATCAGCCCATTAGGGCGGGCATTACATCAAATTGGCTCATTAAGCCATATGTCAGATCGGCCCATTAAGCAATATATCAAATCGGCCCATTATGGATATATATCAAATCGGCCCGTTAAGGCAATATATCAAATCGGCCCGTTAAGGGAATATAAAAAATCAGCCCATTAAGGCAATATAACAATTCGGACCATTAAGGCAGTATAACAAATCGGCCCGTTAAGGCAGTATAACAAATCGGCCCTTTAGGGGCATTTTCGTAATTCGGCCCATAGGGGCATTTTCGTAATTCGATAATCTTACCCACTAAGGGTAATTTGGTAATCTCGCAATCCAGGGGTATTTCGGTATTATGGTAATTTCGCAACCCAGACTTAACTACTAATTTGGGGCATAAAAATTGAAACTGTCCATCTGCGTCATACTGACTAAATTGACTATAACTCGAGTTAGGAAACTCAAAATTTAAATCCGTAAATTTTCCTTGAAACTAGACTCATATATATTATTACTAAAGTTTTTTCAGAATTTTTGGCTTAACCATTTAGTACAGTTTATTCCTTAAAATTTCCCTTGTTTCACTGACCAACGGTTCTTACCTCTCTTACCCGAAATTCAAATATCTAACTGTACAGTTTTCTTATGTTGCTCCCACTTATTTCTATTGAAAATAGGCTCACTAAGGAATCTATACATATAAACTATAACTCATAATTCACTTTGTACAATTTTATACGATTTTTCCAAGACAGATCAGGGAACCACGAAGTCATTCAGAACCAGTCTCACTAAAATTAAGATATCACAGAATATACAATTTCTATTCCTCCTTTGTTTCTTTCATATAGAAATAGACACAGTAAGCTTTAATTCAATATCTTATTTGCTTTCTAATTCCCTTTCTCCTTTTTTTCGTGATTTTTCAAAATCACGTCACTGCTGCTGACCAAACTATTTCATTGCAAAATATGGTTACCACTACGAATATACGCACGCCCGAGTGGTCTCGGATGCCGGTTTTCCGGTTTTCTTCGGTATTTCGACCGAATCATAGAACATATCATACAAACATTCAGAGAGGTAAGAGATTACACACCATTTCAAACATGTATTCGAAAGGGTACGGGATTACACACCTGATAAGGATTCCCTAAAGAACCACTCTTCGTTGCCCCCTAAATATAAAATCGATCAAAAGTTAGCCTCGATTTCTTAAAAGTTCCAAAAGTCCAAAAGTACTCACTCACAAGAGTCACTTACCACAATCGTGATCCTTCCCTACTAGATTCTAAAATCCGGTCTTGCACCTTGGCTATTGCAACGAGTCCCAATCAACTTTCGAAACCAAGGCTAAGAGAAAGATAAGTAGCAGCAAGGATGGCTTGATTCGGCCTTCATCAAAAGAGAATAAGAGGAGTTTAAAATAACAACAAGTGGCTAGATTTGGCTTAGCCAAGGGATGAGAGCTTCAGCTTAGCCAAGTCAAGAGAAGAAAGAACAAACAACATGAATAAGAAGAAAGAACCTTTACCTTAATAATAGGGATGAACCGAAATGAAGAACACGGTTTGGCACTAGTAGCAAGACAACAAAGAAGGATCGGTAGTTTCGGTTTTCAAGAGAAGATGAGTGAAAATAATTGGTCACAAAGGCTAGGTGTTTTCAGCAAGACAAGAAAGAAAAGAGAAAATGCCCACTATTGTCTTGAAGTTGCGGCAATGAGAGGAGAAGTTGGAAGAATGAACACAAGGGATGCCAAAAGGAATTAGGCCTAACCAACACCAAAACTATCAAAATGCTCCCATCAAAATTCGGCTACCCTCTCCCTTTCCCAAACCATTATCATCTTTACCAAAAGATGAACATAGACCAAATAAAACCTTTCCAAAACATCCCCCACGAAAAATGCCAACATGTTCCCTATTCCTTCCCTTTTCTTTTACTCCTTTCCATCCACTCTTCCTTACCATATTTCCTTAGCCACCTTGCCAAAATTAAAAAGTCCAACTTGCCTTATTTACTAGCTTGGCCGACACTTAGGGAAAGAATAAAAAAAAAATAGTCAAAATTTTGCATCAAGGGGATTCGAACCTCTTCCCTCCATACTCTTCACTTAATGCCATATCCTCTTTACCATAAGCTCCTTTGTGCAAGCAAATTACTCTCTTATTTCCATAAGCCTTTATGCCATTTACTGTCTCTCCTTAAAGTGCTTAAACACAAAATTTTTCCTATAACTTAACTTGAACCCGAAACTTCCGAGAAACCTCGTAACTCTCCAAAATCACCTTCCTAATAAGTCCAACTTGAAATAATGCCGTTCTCAAATTTCCATGAATTTTAAAATGTTTCTACGCTCAAGGCCCAATGGGCCCAATAGGTCCAATTCTACAAGGCCCAATTTTGGGATGTTACAATTCTGCCCTCCTTAAAGAAATTTTGTCCTCGAAATTTCCAACCAACTACTAAACGCATCGCTCAAATCACACCACTATGCTTTCGCTGCGCACTCTGATCTTAATAACACTAATGTACTTTTAACATAATCTTGAATCCTCTTTCACACAACCAAACACCTGACTTGATGGTGATGAAACAATCCCGAGCCTTATGCTCATTAGACCGCATCTCAAGCATGCTCCTGACCTCCTCCAGCATTCTTCCAGATGACGCCTTCTGCAATAATCACAAGCCAAAAAGTTTGTACGTGCCTTAACACGCTTTACGGAACAAGACTGCGACCCAAAAGAACCGCGATCTAATTTCTTCTTACAGTCCACGCGCCCAACTCGAAGTGTTCGACCAATTTCTCTAACCTCCTCCACAAGCTCCTAACTAGCCGAGTCACTCATCAATTCCAGCTCGACCATAAGACTCGCGTCTCGACCATCGGCAATGCCAACACCTCCCTTTCGGGAACATGCCCTGATGCTGAAGATCTAGCCTTAGCACCTCGGCCTCTACCACGTCCACGTCTATCGCGTCCACGTCTTCTAGCGTTCATGTTCACTAATGTCGACTTAATCTTATTACGAGTATTATGAATCAGTATACTATTTCAGTGTTTTATTAAACAATGTTTTATGGGGTATAGGAAGTAAAGTTGTTTTCGTAGTACGTATCTAAGGTCTCAATTTCTATAGTTTCAGCTCCTAAAGCTAAGAGTTCTAGAGTATTTATACAGTCATACCACAATAATCATAAATTGAAAACATAAACTTACTTGACTTGGTGCCGGATACCCGTGGTGCCATACTTCCTTTAGAACATACATGTATAATTTAAAATTTTAAACGGCTTTGAAAACACTTTTGAACCCAAACCACAGCCGAGTTTTGTAACCTAGGCTTTGATACCATAAAATGTAACACCCCAAACCCAGCCTAGAAGTTAGGCCCGAATCTGGTGTGTCACATGGAAGTAAAAAAAAACCATCTTTACGATTATTAAAAACTTGCTTGAGAAATACAGCCTCTTTGTTAAAACCAAAAACACTTAAGCAATTGTTAACTACTTGAAAACGTAATAATCTTTAAAAAAAAAACCTCTTTAGTAGCAAAAGCATATTTGAAATGAACAAAATAAAAATGTGATGTTTAGAAATAGAGTTGCAGAAGCATTTTGAAAACGTTGCGGAAACGTAGATAAAATACAAGTATTTTTGAGAGGTTGTTTGATAAATCGATAATCGAACTAGTAATCTTTTAAAACCGTGACTTTTGAAAATGTCGTTGATAATTTGAAAGAAAATTCGAGTTAAAATTATTTGTAAAAGTTTGTTATGAAATCCTTTTGTTAATCAATTTTGGAAAATCTTTATTTAAGTTTTTAGAAAAATTCCCATTTAAAAACAATTCAAGCAAAATTAAAGTACGTCAACATAAAGCAAAAATAAATACTCCAGAGGCCTTATTACATCATAAAAAAACCCAAAATAGTAAAATGAACGGAAATAGAAATCTAAAGTTCAAAATAAACACCATTTCTGAAGTATGGCCTCCACCGAGTCATCCATGGCCCCAAATCCTCGTCACGGAGCATTACCTACAAGGGTTAAGAAAAAGGGGGGTGAGTTACAAGAACTCAGTGTATAATCCCCTTACCGTCATCCACTGGGCCTGAACCCATTTAGCAATATTTTGGGCCTAAGCCCCTTTTCACATAATAATGTATCAATTATATTGTATGAATGTAATGCAATCCCAAACCAACCTAATAATCCATCCGCTACACACCACCCGTACCATCCATCACACCTGTGGGGATCTTTTGTCAACCCACCCTGCCAACACACCAATCATAGGCATTTAGCCATTTATATCAAATTCGAATTGTGGACAAGCCACCAGAATAACAGAATATACGTGGCTTAGCCACCAGACAAAATGTGACAGAGTCACCAAATTATGTGGCAGAGCCACCAAATTTCACTTCCCCGACCATCAATATCCCAATCCCATGCAACTTATGTAAATGCAACATACATAGTAAATCATGATATTTACAACATAACCACGATAATTAATAACTCAGAGATTTATTACAAATAATTTGGCCCATTAACACTTTGCAAAATCAGCCCATTAGGGCATTACATCAAATTGGCTCATTAAGCCATATGTCAGATCGGCCCATTTAGCAATATATCAGATCGGCCCATTAAGCAATATATCAAATCGGCCCATTATGGATATATATCAACTCGGCCCGTTAAGGTAATATATCAAATCGGCCCGTTAAGGCAATATAACAAATCAACCCATTAAGGCAATATAACAATTCGGCCCGTTAAGGCAATATAACAAATCGGCCCATTAAGGCAGTATAACAAATCGGCCTTTTAGGGGCATTTCCGTAATTTGGCCCATAGGGGCATTTTCGTAATTCGGCCCATAGGGGCATTTTTGTAATTCGGCCCATAGGGGCATTTTCGTAATTCGGTAATCTTACCCACTAAGGGTAATTTGGTAATCTCCCAATCCAGGGGTATTTTGGTAATTTACCCTCTAAGGGTATTATGGTAATTTCGCAACCCAGACTTAACTACTAATTTGGGGCATAAAAATTGAAACTGTCCATCTGCGTCATACTGACTAAATTGACTATAAATCGAGTTAGGAAACTCAAAATTTAAATCCGTAAATTTTCTTTGAAACTAGACTCATATATATTCTTACTAAAGTTTTTTCAGAATTTTTGGCTTAACCATTTAGTACAGTTTATTCCTTAAAATTTCCCTTGTTTCACTGACCAACGGTTCTGCCTCTCTTACCCGAAATTCAAATATCTAACTGTACAGTTTTCTTATGTTGCTCCCACTTGTTTCTATTGAATATAGGCTCACTAAGGAATCTATACATATAAACTATAACTCATAATTCACTTTTTACAATTTTATACGATTTTTCCAAGATAGATCAGGGAACCACGAAGTCATTCAGAACCAGTCTCACTAAAATTAAGATATCAGAGAATATACAATTTCTCTTCCACCTCTATTTCTTTCATATAGAAATAGAGACAGTAAGCTTTAATTCGATATCTTATATGCTTTCTAATTCCCTTTCTCCTATTTTTCGTGATTTTTCAAAATCACGTCACTGCTGCTGACCAAACTGTTTCATTGCAAAATATGGTTACCACTACGAATATACGCACGCCCGAGTGGTCTCGGATGCCGGTTTTCCGGTTTTCTTCAGTATTTCGACCGAATCATAGAACATATCATACAAACATTCAGAGAGGTAAGAGATTACACACCATTTCAAACATGTATTCGGAAGGGTACGGGATTACACACCTGATAAGGATTCCCTAAAGAACCACTCTTTGTTGCCCCCTAAATATAAAATCGATCAAAAGTTAGCCTCGATTTCTTAAAAGTTCCAAAAGTCCAAAAGTACTCACTCACAAGAGTCACTTACCACAATCGCGATCCTTCCCTACTAGATTCTAAAATCCGGTCTTGCACCTTGGCTATTGCAACGAGTCCCAATCAACTTTCGAAACCAAGGCTAAGAGAAAGATAAGTAGCAGCAATGATGGCTTGATTCAGCCTTCATCAAAAGAGAATAAGAGGAGTTTAAAATAACAACAAGTGGCTAGATTCGGCTTAGCCAAGGGATGAGAGCTTCAGCTTAGCCAAGTCAAGAGAAGAAAGAACAAACAACATGAATAAGAAGAAAGAGCCTTTACCTTAAAAATAGGGATGAACCGAAATGAAGAACACGGTTTGGCACTAGTAGCAAGACAACAAAGAAGGATCGGTAGTTTCGGTTTTCAAGAGAAGATGAGTTAAAATAATTGGTCACAGAGGCTAGGAGTTTTTGGCAAGACAAGAAAGAAAAGAGAAAATGCCCACTATTGTCTTGAAGTTGCGGCAATGAGAGGAGAAGTTGGAAGAATGAACACAAGGGATGCCAAAAGGAATTAGGCCTAACCAACACCAAAACTATCAAAATGCTCCCATCAAAATTCGGCTACCCTCTCCCTTTCCCAAACCATTATCATCTTTACCAAAAGATGAACATAGACCAAATAAAACCTTTCCAAAACATCCCCCACGAAAAATGCCAACATGTTCCCTATTCCTTCCCTTTTCTTTTACTCATTTCCATCCACTCTTCCTTACCATATTTCCTTAGCCACCTTGCCAAAATTAAAAAGTCCAACTTGCCTTATTTACTAGCTTGGCCGACACTTAGGGAAAGAATACAAAAAAAATAGTCAAAATTTTGCATCAAGGGGATTCAAACCTCTTCCCTCCATACTCTTCACTTAATGCCATATCCTCTTTACCATAAGCTCCTTTGTGCAAGCAAATTACTCTCTTATTTCCATAAGCCTTGATGCTTTACTATCTCTCCTTAAAGTTCTTAAACACAAAAATTTTCCTATAACTTAACTTGAACCCGGAACTTCCTAGAAACCTCGTAACTCTCCAAAATCACCTTCCTAATAAGTCCAACTTGAAATAATGCCGTTCTCAAATTCACATGAATTTTAAAACGCCTCTACGCTCAAGGCCCAATGGGCCCAATAGGTCCAATTCTACTAGGCCCAATTTTGGGATGTTACATGGGGCATTGTCAAAGTACTCCGGATCCTCTAAACACGTATTGAGCTCAAAATGGTCCTGAAGAAGTTTGTACAGAGAAGCTCAGGCTGCGATATCTGGGGCACCTAGCTTCTATCTAACCCATTTTGAATTTTCTATCTTTGATTACTTTATTCTTTTCAAGATACACCCCAATCAATTTTCTTTTATTTCCTTGGTTATCTTTGATTAACTTATTTGTTTCGAGCTATGCTTCTGATTAATTTCTTTCTTGTCCATTGTTGTGATCTTTTTCAAGCATTTTATATTGAAATAACTATTAATGGACTAATAATACTTTCATAAAAGGAGTTTCGCATATTACTCTGGAAGCTTCTAAATAATATGAGAATTTGAAACAGGACTATTTTTTAGAACTCACCAAGCCTAAGGGTTGGAAATATTGAAAGATGATTATCTCTTTAGATTTTTATTGGTTGAACAAAAAGATAAGACATTTCGTCAGTGATACCTTCTCGACAAATAATGAGCATTGTCAACCTAAGTGTAAAAGTGGATCATTTCTAGGAAAAGAAAAATGATACTCTGCATTCATGCAAATTTCAGGCATATACATCTGGTCATTACACCCAGGGAATGGTGTGACAAATCAAATTTATTGAAGATGATACAAATTCTATACCTCTGAGTGGCAGCAGGATGGATGGAAGAAACCAAATGTTATTCCCCTGAAGTTGCAGTGGGAGGTACAAACTTTATGTCCTAAGGTTCAAGTGGAGTGGACTCAGAATTACCATGGGGAAAATTATTTGAGCAGAATATGATTGATACTTCGAGAAGAACGAGGATGAAGAACAAATGAGTGATGACACCTTAAGTAGGAATCATGCTCAAAACATTTCTGCATCATAGCGCGTCTAATTAGGAGCATTTGATTCATTTCGATCAGGGCATCCTAATCATTCGGCATAAGCATATACCCATTCTACAGGTCATGTCCTCTATAGGACAATGTAGTAGGGTAGATTCACGCTTTCAGCCGGCCTCCCTAAAGTTGCAGCGGAGCTGAAACACCCCAAACCCGGCCCACGAGCCCAGACCGGATCTGGTATGTTACTTGAGTAAAACGTTTCAAATTCATGTTTATTACTTTGGAAAATTTGGGTGGTTTTATAAAAATGCCGAGTTGTTTTGGATTTAATCTTTAATTCGAAAATCGTTTGTGTTTAGGTGTCAAAACATTTAAAATTTATTTTTAAGAAAAGTTGCTTAAACTTTAAATTGATAAAAATTGTACCATAATAAAATAAATGAAAATGCATGCATAATCAGTTTATAGCTATGGCCTTATTACATTAAAACAAAACCCGAATAAATCCAAAATACTTAGAAATAAAAAGTCCAAAATTAAAATAAAGCCTGAGTTGAACATGGCCACCACTAAGCTCCTGCCGACCCGTCCAGTTCTTCGAGTGTCACTGAAAAATATCCCACAACGGGGGTGAGTCAAACAGACTCGGTGTATATAACCAACACCAATCCCAACGATTTAGGCACATCAAATCATACACATATAATGAATATAAATAATAATGCAATCCCGAACCCAAACCTAGATAACCATCCGCTACACATCACCCGTACCAACCATCACACCGTGGGGACTACTAAGTCGACCCTCCATCCGCTACACATCATCGAAGCGATCATTGCTGCAGACGCACGTGCTCATCGCCTCTTATAAATTTTGTGGCATAGCCACCAGATAATATTTTGTGACATAAGTCACCATTTTCGATTTTCGTGACATGAGTCACCACATTCAGATATTGTGGTATAAACCACCAGATCACTTCCCCTTTTCATATAACCCATATGCCCCATGTCATACAAAATATGCAATATCATGCCTTATGCCTTATTTCACATTCTTATAAACACATATATTAAATTGATGCCATAAATCTATTAAGAGTTAGTGTGGGGTACACACAGTTTTATATTTAACGAATTCACTGAAATCCCGAAAATCCTGATCTAACACTCTAGATCCTTAGTTCCTATATTCGGCCAACACTTAATACTTTTAGTAAAATGCCATTCGGCTAAACAATCAAATCCCGAAGGATTATTGAAATCAAAATCCTTACCTTGCTGCCGATTTGATTACTAATAAAATCCCGAAACTTTGTGACACTCCTTCCTTACAATCGGCCAATACTAGATCACCTGACTTGGTTAGTTTCGGCTTCTAAATAACTAAGAAATATATTTGAATCACTAAATATAGACTTGGCCGAATGTTTAGGTTCACTTACCTTGCGAATCTTAAATCCCGAAATTGCTACTTGCTCTTGGTGATGTCGAGATCCCTATAGGTATATGTTAGATTCGGTTTTAACACTTAATCCCATGAAAGTGGCCCATGGCCGAATGCTTCATATCACTTACCTCGATCACTTCCAATCCCGAAAGACTCCTTCACGCTGGCTACAACCAAAACACGAGATTATGGCTTAATACACATTCGGCCATCCTTAGAAATCAAGGCTTAACCATTGATTTCGGCACACTAAAAGAAAAGAACCTAAACCGATTGCTAAAGGAGAGAAAATACTTACCACTATTAAAGCACCCTCAGAGAATCGGCTCTTAGATCCCAAAGAGAAAGGTTTCGGCTAATCCACAAGAAAAGAAGAAGTTTGGGAAAAAGAAATAGGTTCGGCCAAGAAACAAATAGAGAAAGAGAAGAAGAAAACGCTAATGACCTTAATGGTCTTTGAAGTTTCGGTCACCAACCAAAAGAGTATGAAAGCCGAAACTAGATGACTACTGCACAAGGGGAAGGAACGGCACTTAGAGAGAAAAGAAAGGTCTAAATTTCGGCACACCCTCCTTATCAACTTCAAAACCGAAAATGCCACCCTTAGAGTCCTATATTCGGCCACCACCCTTTCTCCTCTCCTATCCCTTATTTTGCTCCTATTTTCTCTCTTCTCTACCCATTCAAAATAGTTTGAATGAGTCAAGCATTATCACCTCCCTTTAGCCGAATTTTAAAAGGAATTTAATCTCATCTAAAGCTCATCCCCTCAGTCTCCCCATGCTGTCCACTTCTGCTCATCCTTGCTGCAAAAATAAAACTCCCTTTTGCTTCCCTTGCTGCTCGAACCTAAGCCCTTTTTCCCTGCTTGTGGCGTCACTTACTAAGGCCCTAAGTGGCTCCTCATTGCCACTTTTCCAAGCCCAATCTTATGTCTAATTTCCCCTGCAAATTCTCTTAAGGCCTATCAAGCTTAGCTCCTCTTTAAAACTTAAAATACAATATTTTCTATGGCATTCACCTACACTCTGAAGTTCTCAAAATTCATAAAACATATTTACAACACACACAGGCATGCTACTTCACATGATTAAGCAATAATGCACAAGCCCAAAATCCTGGATATTACAGTTCTACCCCCCTTAAAATAATTTCGTCCTCGAAATTACCTGGCTGAAATAAGTGAGGGTATTGTTGTCGCATTGTTTCTTCCAGCTCCCACGAAGCTTCTTCCGATCCATGATTACGCCATAATACTTTGACTAGAGGAACTGACTTCCTTCGTAGCACTTTCACATCTCGTTCCAAAATCTGAATCGGCTTTTCCTCGTAGGACAAATCTGGCCTTAGCTCCACCTCCTCAACTGGCACTACATGAGATGGATCCGATCGGTAACGACGTAGCATAGAAACATGGAATACATCGTGCATCTGCTGCAATTTCGAAGGCAACTCTAACTGGTATGCCACTGGACCAACTCGCTTTAATACCCGATAAGGTCCTATAAACCTTGGACTTAATTTCCCTTTGCGACCAAATCTCATCACCTTCCTCCAAGGCGAAACCTTAAGAAACACTCGATCTCCCACAGCAAATTCTATTTCCTTTTGCTTAAGATCCGCATACGACTTCGCGCACGCCGGATGCCTCCTTTAATCGTGCCCGAATTAACTTAACCTTTTCTTCAGATTCTCCCACAATCTCTGGACCCAAAACTTGACGTTCTCCTAATTCCGTCCAACACGTAGGAGTGCGACACCTCCGTCCATACAGTGCTTCATACGGTGCCATCCGAATACTGGCTTGATAGTTGTTATTATATGCAAATTCTGCTAGAGGCAAATATTCTTCCCAACTTCCACTAAAGTCTATTACATAGCCTCTCAACATATCTTCCAACACTTGGATTACTCGCTCAGATTGACCGTCCGACTGTGGATGAAATGCCGTAGTAAAATCCAATCTGGTGCCTAAAGCCTGATGTAGTGCTTTCCAAAACTGAGACGTAAATCTTGCATCCCTATTTGAAATAATCGACACCGGCACTCCATGCAACCTTACAATTTTCGCCACATACAACTTCGCCAACTTCTGCAAAGAATAATCAACCCGCACAAGAATGAAATGCACGGACTTTGTCAATCGATCCACTATCACCCATACCGAGTCCTTCTTAGTAGGCGTAAGGGGAAGCCCACTAACGAAGTCCATGGTGATTCTCTCCCACTTCCACTACTGCGGAATCTTTATCGGTGAAAACAACCACAGACGGAACTTGGTGTTCAGCCTTCACTTGCTGACACGTCAAGCATTTCCCTACAAATTCGGTAACTTCCCTCTTAAGACCAGGCCACCAAAACTGTTCCCTTAGGTCTCTATACAACTTACTACCTCCAGGATGCATAGCATAGGGGCTACTATGCGATTCCTGGAGAATTCTCCGTCTTAACTCCTCGTTCTTCGGCATACAGACCTTACCCTTGAAACACAATACTTCATCGTTGTTAACACCATAATCCTCTAACTCTCCACTCTGCACTTGCCGTAGCTTAGCATTTAGATCCTCATCCATTAACTGACTTTCTTTCACCTAATTCAACCATGTCGGTTTAACTTGCAACTCTGCTAACAAACTTCCATCGTCATACAAGCTTAGATGTGCGAACATCGCTCTCAGATCCGACACTACTTTCCGACTTAGGGCATCTGCCACTACATTCGCCTTGCCCGGGTGATACTCTATAGAACAATCGTAATCTTTCAGTAACTCCACCCACCTTCGCTGTCTTAGGTTCAGCTCTTTCTGAGTCAGCAGATACTTAAGGCTCTTGTGGTCTGTGTAGATTACCGACTTTTCTCCATAGAGATAGTGCCTCCATACCTTAAGAGCAAAGACCACCGCCGCCAATTCCAAATCATGCGTCGGGTAGTTAACCTCATGCGGCCTTAATTGTCGAGACGCATAAGCGACTACTTTCCCGTCTTGCATCAATACGCATCCTAATCCTGTATGAGAAGCGTCACAGTACACCACAAAATCCTTTCCTGCCTCCGGCTGTATCAAAACCGGAGCTTCAGTCAAAACCCTCTTAAGTTTCTCAAAACTTTCCTGTTGCTTATCTGTCCATACGAAAGGTTCTTCCTTTCTCAACAACTTCGTCAAAGGTGCGGCTATTGATGAGAACCCTTCTACAAACCTTCTGTAGTAGCTTGCCAATCCCAAGAAACTACGAACCTCCGCCACAGACTTAGGTGGTTTCCAATCCAACACTGCCTCAATCTTCCTAGGATCCACTCTTATCCCTTCTGCAGACACTACATGCCCTAAGAACGCAACTTCCTTAAGCCAAAATTCACACTTGCTGAATTTGGCATAGAGCTTCTTCTCCCTTAACACTTGCAACACTATCCGGAGATGCTCGTCATGTTCCTCCTCCGACTTAGAATACACTAGGATGTCGTCTATGAACACAACGACGAATCGATCCAAGTAGGGTTGAAAAACCCGGTTCATCATATCCATGAACGCAGCTGGGGCGTTCGTCAATCCGAACGGCATTACTAAGAACTCATAATGCCCGTATCTTGTTCGGAAGGCTATCTTATGGATATCTGCTTCCTTCACCTTAAGTTGATGATATCCAGACCTTAGATCTATCTTCGAGAATACTGCTGCCCCCTTCAGTTGATCGAACAAGTCGTCTATCCTCGGTAATGGGTGCTTGTTCTTGATGGTCAGCTTATTCAACTGACGATAATCTATGCACATACGCATAGTTCCGTCCTTCTTCTTCACAAACAAGACCGGTGCCCCTCATGGAGACACACTGGGTCGGATAAACCCACGATCAAGCAACTCTTGGATTTGAGCCTTGAGCTCAACCAATTCCTTTGGTGCCATTCTGTACGGGGCGATTGACACAGGAGTTGTTCCCGGTAGCAAGTCAATTCCAAACTCCACCTCCCTATCCGGGGGTATTCCAGGTAATTCCCCCGGAAAGACATCCACAAATTCCCTTACCGTTCTAACCCTTTCCACACTTGTTTCCTTAGTGTCCAAGGCACTGACCCACATCAGAAAAGCTAGACATCCTTTCCTTACCATCTTCTCCTCCTTAAGAGCGGATACTACATTCGACAAATAGTTTCGTCTTTCGCCCATCACCACAACTTCCTTATCGTCGGGAGTTCTCAACGACATGCGTTTAGCGGCGCAATCCACATTCGCACGGTACTTCACTAACCAATCCATGCCTAAAATTAGATCAAATTCCCCGAATGGTAGTTCCACTAAGTCAGTTGGGAACTGCGTCCCCTAAACTTCTAAAGGCACTTCCTTAAAGAGTTTATCTACTATCACAGTCTGCCCTAAAGGACTAAGTACAGTCATCTTCCTAGGTACAGTCTCAGAGTTCACATGCAAAGTTTCGGATACTTCACTAGCAACATAGGAATGAGTTGACCCTATGTCTATCAAAGCAATAAAGGGTAACCCCGAAATAAGGAACGTACCCGTTATAACATCAGGTGCATCACTGTCTTCCCTCCGACGAACTGCATATACCAGTCCTGGCTGTCTAGCCTCAGTATTACCAACACCTCTGCCTGGTGTTCCACGTCCTCTTCCAGCACCGTTTCCTCTGCCAATCGGACCACGACCCCGCTGAGGCTGCTGTCCCCCTCTTCCAGCCTGATTAGAACCCTGACCTGTTGGTCGGCCCCCGTCTATTTTTATAGGACAGTCCTTAATCATGTGGTCCTTGGACCCACACTTGAAACATCCCCCTGTCTTCTTCCAACACTCTCCTAGGTGCCTCTTCCCACACTGATCACAAGTACGATACTGCCCTCCTGTAGAAACCTGCTGACCTCGCGGCCCATCCACCCTCTTTTTCTTTTGAGCATTCCCGGATGACCCTGATGATCCAAACCCTCTCTTATGCCTGTTCCAATCCGTATTCTGCCTTACAGATTCTTTAATTCCTTCGGCTACCTTAGCCTTCTCTACTAACACGGCAAATTCCCGCTCCTGCTGCGGAGCTATCAACAACCTTAGATCATCCCTAAGTTTGTCCTCAAACCGGACACATCGTTCATGCTCCGTAGCCACAATTCCTCGAGCATACCGGCTCAACCTTAAGAATTCAGCCTCGTACTCCACTACGGACTTGTTCCCTTGAACTAGCCCCAGAAATGCCTTCCTCTGAGCATCAGTATAACTAGTTCCAACATACTTCTTCTGATATGCCGCCTTAACATACTCCCAAGTGAGATCCTCAGCTGTAGCACCATCTCGAACTGTGAGCCACCACTGATATGCCTCATCGCGAAGTAGCGACACCATTCCCTTCAGCTTCTCTTCAGCAGTCAGATCCAGCTCATCCATAATTTGCTCTGTCGCTTCCAACCAATACTCAGCCGTACTGGGCGCCACGCTGGATACACCACGAAACACCTCAGCTCTATTGGCTCGGAGTCGCTCGGGTACAGATTTCCGAGCTCCCCCACCTCCACCTGCTCCAGCCACCATCTCAAGAACTCGCAGCACTGCCTGCGATACTGCATCATCCCCCGTCTGATCTTGCTGCTCAACCCCAACAGCTAGTGGTGGGGGTGGTGGTACCTCATTTTCGGACCCTTGACCAGACCTAACGGGTTCCGATACGGCCATTCTGTCTCTACCACGTCCTCGCACATTACGACCACGTCCCCTATAACTCATGTCTACGATCGCGATTCAATCTGTTTTAAAAAGTTTTATGCATTAGTCTTTGTTCCACTGATTACCCACGAAGAAATTTTATGTAAAGGAGTTTAGTAGTAGTTCTTTCGATCATTACAGGGTTTCCATTTCAAGTCTTCTACCCTAATTCAGAGAAGCACATCCATTCAATAGTATCTACTACACACATTCATCACTCGAACATTTTCGTCCGATCCAATCCCAAGGGTATTTTCGTAATTTGTCCTATAGGGGTATTTTGGTAAATTTCCAAACCAGGGTATCCTTATGTTTTGCAAAATAGGGGTTTTTGGTATTTTTGTAAAGTAAGAATATTTTAGAAAAAAGTTGAGGGTAGTGTGGTAATTTCATAAACCAAGGGTATTTTAGTAATTTTTCAAACCAGGGGTATTTTAGTAAATTTCTGTAAATCGGGAATATTTCGGAAAAAAATTTTGTAAAAGAGTTTTTACAAATCAAAGGGGTAATTTGGTGCTTTTAAAACTAAGGTTTATAAAACAATGTAGCAGGTCCCTTTCGGGTTTTAATTATTGAGTTTAACATGTGAATGAGTCCTCTTGGTTAGGGTGAACCGTTACTACGCACCAGGTAGGATTCGAGTGAAGAGAAGGTGAGTCACTAGGACTGCTTAAATACCAGGCTCTTCCTGAATCCAATCCTAGACATGCGCACAATGGTTGCCACACCCTAACTCGGTGACTTAATCACAGGTTTGTTTAGTTAGGCATTAAGTCTTATGAAATTCTTGTGTTGGGATAAACTAATCCTAGGGTTCCATAACTTAATATACTAATCTACATTCCCGTTATACCCATATACAAATCATACAACAGTTAGGGGTACTTACCTGGTGGACTTCGAGTCGGAGACTTAGGTGCCATGCCGGAAAACCTGCTCAATTCCAAAAATTTTCACAAAAACTTATCTGGTCTCGATTTTGAAAATGTTATGGGATTTAAACCCAAGGCCGAGAGTTTAAAACCTGGCTCTGATACCAAACTGAAACACCCCAAACCCAGCCCACGAGCCCAGACCGGATCTGGTATGTTACTTGAGTAAAACATTTCAAATTCATGTTTATTACTTTGGAAAATTTGGGTGGTTTTATAAAAATGCCGAGTTGTTTTGGAGTTAATCTTTAATTCAAAAATCGTTTGTGTTTAGGTGTCAAAACATTTAAAATTTATTTTTAAGAAAAGTTGCTTAAACTTTAAATTGATAAAAATTGTACCATAATAAAATAAATGAAAATGCATGCATAATCAGTTTATAGCTATGGCCTTATTACATTAAAACAAAACCCGAATAAATCCAAAATACTTAGAAATAAAAAGTCCAAAATTAAAATAAAGCCTGAGTTAAACATGGCCACCACTAAGCTCCCGCCACCCGGTCCGTTATCTTGAGTGTCACCTGAAAAATATCCCACAACGGGGTGAGTCAAACAGACTCAGTGTGTATAACCAACACCAATCCCAACGATTTAGGCACATCAAATCATACACATATAATGAATATAAATAATAATGCAATCCCAAACCCAAACCTAGATAACCATCCGCTACACATCACCCGTACCAACCATCACACCGTGGGGACTACTAAGTCGACCCTCCATCCGCTACACATCATCGAAGCTGCGATCATTGCGGACGACGTGCTCATCGCCTCTTATAAATTTTGTGGCATAGCCACCGATAATATTTCGTGACATAAGTCACCACATTCGATTTCGTGACATGAGTCACCACATTCGGATATTGTGGTATAAACCACCAGATCACTTCCCCTTTTCATATAACCCATATGCCCCATGTCATACAAAATATGCAATATCATGCCTTATGCCTTATTTCACATTCTTATAAACACATATATTAAATTGATGCCATAAATCTATTAAGAGTTAGTGTGGGGTACACACCTGGTTTACTTAACGAATTCACTGAAATCCCGAAAATCCCGATCTAACACTCTAGATCCTTAGTTCCTATATTCGGCCAACACTTAATACTTTTAGTAAAATGCCATTCGGCTAAACAATCAAATCCCGAAGGATTATTGAAATCAAAATCCTTACCTTGCTGCCGATTTGATTACTAATAAAATCCCGAAACTTTGTGACACTCCTTCCTTGCAATCGGCCAATACTAGATCACCTGACTTGGTTAGTTTCGGCTTCTAAATAACTAAGAAACATATTTGAATCACTAAATATAAACTTGGCCGAATGTTCAGGTTCACTTACCTTGCGAATCTTAAATCCCGAAATTGCTACTTGCTCTTGGTGATGTCGAGATCCCTATAGGTATATGTTAGATTCGGTTTTAACACTTAATCCCATGAAAGTGGCCCATGGCTGAATGCTTCATATCACTTACCTCGATCACTTCCAATCCTGAAAGACTCCTTCACGCTGGCTACAACCAAAACACGAGATTATGGCTTAATACACATTCGGCCATCCTTAGAAATCAAGGCTTAACCATTGATTTCAAGCACACTAAAAGAAAAGAACCTAAACCGATTGCTAAAGGAGAGAAAATACTTACCACTATTAAAGCACCCTCGGAGAATCGGCTCTTAGATCCCAAAGAGAAAGGTTTCAGCTAATCCACAAGAAAAGAAGAAGTTTGGGAAAAAGAAATAGGTTCGGCCAAGAAACAAATAGAGAAAGAGAAGAAGAAAACGCTAATGACCTTAATGGTCTTTGAAGTTTCGGTCACCAACCAAAAGAGTATGAAAGCCGAAACTAGATGACTACTACACAAGGGGAAGGAACGGCACTTAGAGAGAAAAGAAAGGTCTAAATTTCGGCACACCCTCCTTATCAACTTCAAAACCGAAAATGCCACCCTTAGAGTCCTATATTCGGCCACCACCCTTTCTCCTCTCCTATCCCTTATTTTGCTCCTACTTTCTCTCTTCTCTACCCATTCAAAATAGTTTGAATGAGTCAAGCATTATCACCTCCCTTTAGCCGAATTTTAAAAGGAATTTAATCTCATCTAAAGCTCATCCCCTCAGTCTCCCCATGCCGTCCACTTCTGCTCATCCTTGCTGCAAAAATAAAACTCCCTTTTGCTTCCCTTGCTGCTCGAACCTAGGCCCTTTTTCCCTACTTGTGGCGTCACTTACTAAGGCCCTAAGTGGCGCCTCCTTGGCACTTTTCCAAGCCCAATCTTGTGTCTAATTTCCCCTACAAATTCTCTTAAGGCCTATCAAGCTTAGCTCCTCTTTAAAACTTAAAATACAATATTTTCTAAGGCATTCACCTACACTCTGAAGTTCTCAAAATTCATAAAACATATTTACAACACACACAGGCATGCTACTTCACATGATTAAGCAATAATGCACAAGCCCAAAATCCCGGATATTACAGGAGCAGACTAAAGACATCAGATCTTATCTCCCTGAAGTTATAGGAAACAGATTGAAGATATTAGCCTGCCTCTCTGAAGTTACAGCGGAGCAGACTGAAGACAGCAGATCTTATCTTCCTAAAGTTGCAGGAAGCAAATCGAAGATATTAGCCTGTCTCCCTGAAGTTGCAGCGGAGCAGACTGAAGACATTAGATCTTATCTTCCTGAAGTTGCGGGAAGTAGATCGAAGATATTAGCCTGCCTCCCTGAAGTTGCAGCGGAGCAGACTGAAGACATTAGATCTTATCTTCCTGAAGTTGCAGGAAGCAGATCGAAGATATTAGCCTGCCTCCCTGAAGTTGTAGCGGAGTAGACTCAAGACAAGCAGATCTTATCTTCCGAAGTTGCAGAAAGCGGATCGAAGATATTAGCTGCCTCCACTGAAGTTGCTTGAAAGGTGGCCGATCAAGATAGCAGATCTTATCTTCCTGAAGTTGTAGGAAGCAGATCGAAGATATTAGCTTGCCTCCCTGAGTTTGCAGTGGAGCAAACTGAAAATAACAGATCTTGTCTTCCTGAATATTGCAGTGAAGCAAGATCAAAGATACTAGTCTCACTTTCCTGAAGTTACAAAAGGATGGATTAAATCTACAAGAGCAGGTCTTATCTCCCTGAAGTTGCAGTAGAATAAGATTAAAGCTACAGATTCAATCTCCTTGAAGTTGCAGTTGGGTTAGAGACTACTTGAAGAAGATGAGGATCAAGAAGTTAAGGCTCGACAAGACCGGGAAAAATTGGTCCTTTTATAGTCTTTGCTCCATTCTCGTTACACAACAATGAGCAAAGAGGGGCAGCTGTAATAGGCCAATATATCCCGGGCTCATACAAAAAATAATAAACCCAAAATAATAAAACAAAGTCCAAGTCCAGTCCAAAATATATCATTTGGCCCGATCAGAATGGCCCATTACTTGAAAAGATTGAAGGTTCATCTACAAGCTTGACGTATATGGAAACACAATCTTCAAGGATATGCAATCTTAGATATGATATGCAAATCTAGATATGATATGCAATCCTAGAAGATATGATATGCAATCTTAGATATGATATGCAAATCTTAGATATGATATGCAATCCTAGAAGATATGGTATGCAATCTTAGAAGATATGATTTTGTAATCTTAGAGATTTAATTTGTAGATACCTTAATCTTAGCTGTTGATGTAATTGATCTATACCGTTGGATTTGGGGAGGCTCAACTATAAATAGAGGCCTCTCCCTTCATTGTAAAGGATTGGAATTTTGAGTAATAAAAAATTCTTGAGAGCATTCACTCAAATTTCTCTCTCTTTTACGTTCTTATTTTCTGTGGCTTGTTCCTATTTTGTTCTTCGCTCATCTTCGTTTCTTTTTTAGTTGCTTTCGTTCGAGTTAGATTTTGGTGGAGGAATTTCGTTGAAGCCACATATTGCGGGAGTTAGGTTGACTTATGTGTTTTTTAACTTTTTTTTATTTATCCATTTAATTGCTTAATCATTATTTATTCATTTATTTTAATTATTTTAAACTTTTTTTCTTTTTTGCTTTTCCCTATTTACATTAAATTGTTTTATCATATATATTATTTTTTATTTGAATTTAATCTTGTGAATAATTTTTTTTTCCTTAATTTTTTTCATAGATTCTTTTAAAATTGCTATTATCTACTCTATATTTTTTATTTTGATTGTTCATTTTTTAAAAAAATTTGAATCCATTATCTTTGTTTACCTTAACATTATTATTATTGCTTGTCATTCTTTTACTTAATTGTTTATGTTAGTGCTAATTGTTAATATAATATGTAACTTTAGTAAATTGCACTTTTTTGTAATAACTTAATGTTACTTTTTTCAAATCTTTGTTTAAAAATATCTATCTTCTTTAATTACCATATTTTATCCAAAAGTTTTTCTTAAATAAGGCAATGTTTTGTGTTTAGAAATTCGGGAAATAGTGCCCTAACGTGCTGGGTTTCGATTTTCCGTTTAACTAAATAACTAAATATCCTTTTAATGAATTTTGTGAATCATGAGATGATTTTGGTTACGAGGGTTTAAAACATCATGTCCTAACGTGCTGGATGTGATGTTTGTATTCTTTCCGAACAAAGGAATCTCAAGTTCCAACTCAAATTGTTCAAGTTTTTAAAGAAATCATGTTTTCAAATCTTTTCAAATTTTCGACATTAGGACAATAACTAATCAATCCGGTACCAATTTTGGGCGTTACGAGGGTGCTAATCCTTCCTCGTACGTAACCGACTCCCGAACCCGTTTTCTTGAATTTCGTAGGCCAAAATCAATGTTTTGAAATAAAACGTTTTATAAGGTGATCCAATCACACCTAAGCAAAAAGGGATTGGTGGCGACTCCCGTTTTCATTTTTTTTAAAGTCGATCCCTGTTTTTTCAAAAAAAAAAATGGTTTCGACTGGGTATATCTTTGAAAAGAATGAAGTAGTCAAAGATAGCAAATTCAAAATGGGTAAGATAGAAGCTAGGTACCCCAGATATCGCAGACGGAGCTTCTCTGTACAAACTTCTTAAGGACCATTTTCAGATCAATATGTGTTTAGAGGATCCGGAGTACTTTGTCAATGCCCCAAGACATAGCATACTTCCTCATTGTTAATTCAGGCATAGCAAGACTACCACATGCCCTATCTTGATCAAAATTTGAGCCGCCCTTTTTGGGTTTTCAACTCAAAACCCTTTTGGTCTCAAGGCGCCCTTTGCGGGTTTTCGCCTTGGCCTTTCCTTCTTTTTTTTCTTTCTTTCTTTCTTCTTTTTTTTTTTTTTGAATTTGAAATCAAGGCGCCCTTTGCGAGTTTTCACCTTGGCCTTTCCCATTTCAGGTAAAATATTTCTTGAATGAACCTAAATTCACCGGATTGGGCAAGTCTTTGGCATCCATCTTAGTCAATATCAATGCTCCTCTAGAACAAGCCCTTTTTTGCTACATAAGGTCCTTCCCTGTTTGGCATCTGTTTTCTTTTGAAATCTTTTTGTATAAGAAAGATCTGTTTCGACATTAGGTTCCCCTTGTGGAATTCTCTAGGATGAACCTCTTTGTCGTAAGCTCGCATCATCTGACCGTGATGGATAGCTTTTAACCTTTTCTTCGATTAGGTTCAATTGACAACAATGCTTCCATTCCATAAACCAATGGGTAAGGTGTTGCCCCGGCAAAAATCCTGGCCAACATTCGATAATCATAAAAGATAAATAGTAACTTCTTTATGTTAATCTTTACAAGTCTCGATCATCTTTTCTACAATCCTTGTTTTGTTTTTTTTTTGTTTTTTCTTTTCTGGCTGCCTTTGTTGCTCTATGATATGGTGTCTGATCTTTGAACAGACTACAAACTTTTGACTTTTTCCTTTTTGGTATTCTTTGTCGGCGCCTGATCTTTTTTTTTTTTAAGAATTTGATGACTATCGACTTTGTAACATTGGCATATAAAGCTACTTCCACCTTCTTAGTGAAGTAAACGATGACCAAGACGATGAATCGATGTCGACTAGAAGCTTTTGACGATATCGGTCCCATAACATCCATGCCCCACATATAAAAATCTGTGAAGAAATAGATAAGGCATATGAATCTCATCTTCTTCAATTCAGTATTTACGGTATAACTGATGCAATCCCCTTCCATGGTAGACCAACAGTGCTCGATCCTTATGTTTAGCCCACATCTTAGTAGCCCAGGCATGTCCTGTTATGATCATGCAAAACATCTTTGAATTCTTGAAAATAACTCAATGGTGTCTTGTTTTATTTCTGTGGTGAGTTGGGTTTCGATCTTCACCCCTTTTCTAGGCTCATAATATCCGCTGACCCATTGTGGAGTAAGGTCTGTTTTTCATCTTGTTAAACCATTCTTAATAAATCAAAAGATATGTTACAATCTCTATCATCTTCAAAGTCCTGAGATCCTTCTAGACACTTATCTTACTCAAAAGGGGACTCTGAGTCAGTAGCAGCATTGCTCACATCATTGATATCTGGAGACCTATTATAGGTTCGAAGGAAGATTCTAAAGAATAAATGATTCAAAGAATGGTTATTTGTATGATATGATCATGAATGAATAAAAGAATATTTGAAAGAAAGTCCAAAAATAAAAGAATCTATACGTGGAAAGAATAAAAGAATATTTGTTCAAAAAGATGTATTTTATTGAAATAAAGATTTTGGACACGAGCCTATTTCACAAAGGGATTCTTATTGCCTCTAGGCTTAAGGAAAAAAGCGTGTTTTGAATATTACTCTAGATTAGCTCTAAAAATATAGGGATCTCTTCCACAGTCCCATTATTCAAAACACTCCAAGTACTCAAGAGCTTGGAAACCTCGTTCCCTCCTCACTTTTGATTTCTTCAAGGAGTCGCAACTTTCTTGTATCCTCCATTGCCCCGTTCAGCATCTGGGCCATTTGAGCCATTATGTTCCTTTGAGCTTCCAACATTTGGTCTCTCATTTCTTGTTGGAGCTTTGCCAATCGCTCTTGCATCTGGTCTTGCATGTTTCTTTGAATTTGTTCAAGTCTTTGATCCATTTTCTTTGTCTTGGCACGTGTACCGTAACAGTGTTAAGTTTTTAGGTTTTCTTTCCCTCTTTCTCTTTTCTCTCTCTTTTATAATTCCAACTAATTAGACTCTCTCTATAAACTTAAATGCAAATGATATGATGTAATGCAGATGCATGGAATGAATGCAAAAGAAAGAGAGGCGTTGATTCTGAATTCAATTTCATTAGAAAAACTTCTCTAGAAAGCAGATTTCTTTACATAAAACGGATTACATATGCGGCCTTGTCCTCATATTCCAAGCCAAACATCAATCCCCTTCTTCGCAAAGGTCAAATCTTGCAAACTTCTAATAGATGTCTCCACTAGCTCTTTTTTGCTTGATCTGGGCTGCGACTCACTGCTCACTTATTTCCATAATGCTCGTTAGCCTCTTCAAGAAAGCCGAGACATGGTGATTCTTGAATAGTCTTTGTCAGCTTGAATCCTTGGGCAATAAAGTCTTGTATTCCTTCACAGACTATCAGCCTTCTCTCGTTGTGTTTACTTGGACCCTATTCGGACGACCGTATTATAATCCACTTTATCAAGAAATCTATTTTTTCATGACAAACTCTTCCATTTAGCAATCAAATTTGAATCAACACCTCTTTTCTATGATGTGAATGAAATGCAATCAAAACAAAAGAGAACACGTTAGCACAAGAGAAATAAATAACAAAATAGGGCACCTATCTGGGTGACCACTAGGGTTTGGCATAGTTCTACCTAGGGTAAGCCCTTAGGTTTTCTACATGTGGTTTAGCTCTAAAGTTGAGGTACCCGAAGCAGCAGATTCCTCGATCCTCACCCATTATAGGCTCATATGGATCGAGTTCAGTTTAGGGGAATACATTTCCCTATGGCTATGCAGAGGTGAAAACCTCACGAAGACATAGGTACGGATGTATCCCGGAAGCAGTCCACTAGCCTATGCGGAGGTGAAAACCTCACGAAGGCATAGTTTCTCACTCCCACTTAAAAGGTGCGACCACAACGGTCATGCAGTGCAATGCAGAGATATTTTATAAAATAGAACCACATGCGATAAAAGGATCATGGTTTTTCAAATCATATTTTTTTAAAATTTAAACAAAAGGACAAGAAATAATCAAATTTTCGGCTCGACTCTCTTATTATGTCCCCAGCGGAGTCGCCAAGCTGTCGAAACAATTTTTAAAGTTTTTTATAAAAATGGGGGTCGACTTTAAAAAACAAAATTGGGAGTCGCCACCAATCCCTTTTTACTTAGGTGTGATTGGTTATAAAGCGTTTTATTTCAAAATGTTGATTTTGGTCCACGAAATACAAGAAAATAGGTTCGAGAGTCGGTTACGTATGAGGAAGGATTAGCACCCTCGTAACGCCCAAAATTGGTACTGGATTGATTAGTCATTGCCCTAATGTCGAAAATTCGAAAAGATTTGAAAACATGATTTCTTTAAAATTTGAACAATTTGAGTTGGAATTGGAGATTCCTTTGTTCCGAAAGCATACAAACATCACATCCAGCATGTTAGGACGTGATGTTTTAAACCCTCGTAACCAAAATCATCTCATGATTTACAAAATTCATTAAAAGGATATTTAGTTATTTGGACGAACAAAAAAATGAAACCCAACACGTTAGGGCACAATTTCTTGAACTTCTAAACACGAAACATTGCCTTGTTTTCTGAAATCCTTATCCCGGGATAACAAAACGTCATGTCCAGTGAGTTAGGACATGACATTTTTGAATTTTCAAAAATAAGTTTTTATTTAACCCTTTTTAAAAAAAAGAAAGTAACAAGTTATTTTTGGACTCGAGGAGAAAGAATCAAAACCCAATAAGTTAAGGTACGATTTCTGTCGAACCCTAGAACGCAGAGTATTTGCTTATTTCAAAACCAAAATTTTGATGCATCAAAGAAAATATAATATGATTGTAATAAAATGAAAAATAAATCATAATGGAAACATGCTTAACGGAATAAAAGTGTGGGTAATCATATGAATAATAATAATGAAGGCAAAAATAATAAAAAAATATTAACTAATAATAATAGTAAATAAATAAACAAATAAATAAAGAAAAGAAAAGAAAATAATAACAAAAATAAAGTTAGTATCAAATTAACAAATAGATAAATAATATATACAATAATTTAAAGATAATAAAATAGTAATAATAGTAATAATAAATAATAATAATAATAAAATGGAAATATGTTAATAAATAAATAATAATAATAATATTAACAATTATAAAATGAAAATAATGATAAAAATAATAGCAAAAATAAAAATAGTATTAATAATAATAAAATAATGTAAGGATATTAAAATTAATAGTAATAATAATATGAAAATAATAGTAGTAGTAAAATAAAAGTATATTAATTATAAAAATAATAATATATGTTAATATACAAATAATTAGTAAAAAAATAAAACAATAATAGAAATAATGAAAATAGCAATAATAATGGTAATACTTAAAATAATAATAATAGTAACAATACTAAGAAGGATAGATATAATAATAATAATAATAATAATAATAGCTATAGTAATAATATAAGAAAATAATGGAGATAAATGAATATGATAATAATAATAAAGTTAATCATATAAAAATAAATAAATAAAAAACAGTAATGATAATATTAAAATAATAGTAAAAACAATAATAATAATAATAATAATAATTGTAACACCCCAAACCCGGCCCATGCGTTATGACCGAATCTGACATGTCACATGAGAGAAAAAAAAACATGTTAAATCCTTTTTATTCGTACTAAAATAGGTATTGTTTAGTTATAATCGAGAAAACAAGTTTGTTTTGAAATATTTGATAAAGTACTACTAACCTCGAAGGTCGATTGATAAATCGACAATTTGAACTAGAGATCTTATAAAAGCGTGGCTTTTGAAAATATCGTTGATAATTTGAGAGAAAATTTCCAAGTAAATATATTTGTAAAAGTTTTTTATGAAATCCATATGTTAATCAATTTTGGAAAAACCGTTGGTTATGCTTTTAGAAAATCCCCATTTAAAACAATTTAAACAAGATAATAAGTACGTCAAACATAATACAAAATAAAATAATCCAGAGGCCTTATTACAACATAAAAACCCAAAATAGTAAAAATAGTAAAGTAAATGGAAATAGAAATCTAAAGTTCAATAAAAACCATTTTTGAAGTATGGCCTCCATCCGAGTTATCCATGGCCCAAGTCCACATCACTGAGCATTACCTGCAAGGGTTAAGGAAAAGGGGTGAGTTACTAGAACTCAATGTATAATCCCCTTACCGTTGTCCACTGGGCCTGAACCCATTTAGCATCATCTTGGGCCTAAGCCAATTTAGCAACATCTTGGGTCGAAGCCCAATTACATAACTGTATATATAAATATGCAAAGTATGCAACCCAACCCATCCATCCAATCTCTCCCCCGACCAACCAATCTCTCCTGTGGGGATCAAGTCAACCCACCCCGCCAGTCTCTCCAATTTACAGACAAGCTGCCATTTATAATAATTTTGTGGCTAAGCCACCAGAGTATCATATACGGTAATATAATCGGCACACAGCCTTAATCACGATGACACAAAGCCATATTTAAATTGGCACATAGCCATTATCAGAATTTGTAGCATTGCCACCGGGCTACACTTCTCTTCATTCAAGTTTCCCATCCCATGTGATATGTAAAGATGCAATATACATAATAACATAAAATATCCACATGTATAACAACCATTAGTCTAGTGATTTATTACGGTGAATCGGCCCATTATTGAGCTTTGAAATTCAGCCCACTAAGGCATTCTATCAATTTGGCCCATAGGGGCATTTTTGTAAATCGGTCCATAGGGACATTTCGGTAATTCGGTCCATCGGGACATTTTCGTAATTCTCACAATTTTAAATCCCGATTTTGACAAATCTATCGAAATAATGTAATTTAAGCCAATTTCCTGGTTTATGCCATATTACGATTTTAATCCTAAAAATAATAACGATCTATTTCCAATATGATATCAAATCTTAAATATCTGGGATAGCGGTGTGAGATTACACACTTGATTACGGTGAGTATTAAACTCTCTTGATCGTCGGCACCTATGACAACATAACACTCGATTAATCTAATGAACGAGATTTTTATTAATCTAAATCTAAACCAAGCGATCTATTGAAACGCTTACCCTCGGTATCGTGAACAACCACGATCCGTCTATTCTCACCGGATGATGGTCCACAACCCAGTGGAAAATCTCGAACCGCCAATACCGCTCTACGCTTGAATTTAGGAGTAGGAATCGCAAATCCACTCCTTTTGAGTTCTCCGATTGCTTTTCCTTTCAACTCGGTTCCACTTGCCTCCACTGAAAAGATCTCGGTTAGAAAAACTACTACTATGAAAGAAAGTAGTCATTTAGGGATAAGATTCGGCTTACCTCTATTTCCGAAAGATCAACGATTGAATAAGAACGAACGATAAATCCCTATAATAGCTGTTTAGTCAAAACTTCAGTCCGATTTGCATCATAGCCAAGAAGAGATATAACAAAAAATCCAAAAATGAACCCCTTACCTAAATGATGATAGATCCGAATTCAATCGCTTGACTTAAAACTAAAGAGGAATTGGCAAGAATGTGCTTTTCGGCCACTCACTAGAACACTACGAAAGAAAAGATGGTCACGTTTAGAGAGAGTAGAAGAAATGATGTTTTCGGTTAAGAAAACCATCCCATGACAAAGGCACATATTCGGCATGAAGAAAAGAATTCAAAAAGAAGAGTATTACTTACCAATTCGGTCAAGAAGTGAGTGCCAACATGAACGAGAAAGAAATAATGGAGAAGAGGTGAAAGATTCAAAAGTTCGGCTATGGAGGAAAATGAGCAAGAATATTCGGCCTCAAGGAACTATTGTTTTTAAGAGAAAGAGAGAGAGTTGAGGAAATAATCAAAAGAAAAGAGAAGATGGGCAAGAGTGCTAAACTTGTTTCGGCTTTCAAAGGGAAAAATGAGTAGAAATAATTTAGACACAAAGGCTAAATGGTTTCGGCAAAGCAAAGAAAAAGATACTCACTAGTGGCTTTGGTGTTTCGACAATGAGAAAAGAAATTAGAGAAAAAGAACACAAAAGTGCTAAAAGAAAGTAGGCCTTACAAGCACTAAATTTGCCAAAAGGCAAATGCAAAATTCGGCTATCCCAAAACCCCTCCCAAACCGTGCATACCTTACCAATAGGATCAAAAATTGACCACAAACACTTTCCAAAACACCACCCACGTATTAAGCCAACATGTTCCCTTCTCTTGCCATTTTCTTTTTGTTCTTTCCTTCACTTCTCCTTGTTTACCTCCATACCATATTTCTTTAGCCACCTTTCCATAATTAAAAAGTCTCCACTTACCATAATTACCATCATGGCCGACACTTAGGGAAGGAATACAAAAATTAAATCCCAAAATTTGCACTAGGTGGGATTCGAACTCCACCCCTCAAGCCCATACATGCAACGCCACACCACTCCTCTTCTAGCTTCACTTGTGCTAGCAAAATGCACACTTATTTCCATAAGCCTTGATGCCACTTATCTTCTCTCCTTAAAGTGCTTAAACACAAAAATTTTACTAAGGCCCAACTCAACCCCGAGCCTTCTTAGGACCCCTAATCATACACAATTACTATTTTTAACTAGCCTAACGCAAGAAATAATGCAACACCTAAAATTCTGAATTTTAGGATGTTACAATTCTACCCCTTTAAAGAAATTTCGGCCTCGAAATTTACCTGATTAAAAGAGATGAGGATATTGTTGCCGAATTGCGTCCTCTGGCTCCCATGTAGCTTCCTTTGATCCGTGATTACGCCATAATACTTTGACTAATGGTACCGACTTCCTTCTCAGCACCTTAACGTCCCGATCTAAAATCTGTACTGGCTCCTCTTCAAAAGACAAGTCAGGACTTAATTCAACTTCCTCCACCGGTACAACATGAGATGGATCCGAACGATAACGCCTTAACATAGAGACATGGAATACACTATGTATCTGACTTAACTCCGGAGGTAACTCAAGTTGATAAGCCACTGGCTCAACACGTTTCAGTACCCGATATGGTCCGATGAACCTAGGGCTCAACTTGCCCTTCCGTCCAAATCTAAAGATCCTTTTCCAAGGTGAGACCTTCAGAAAAACCTGATCTCTCACTGCAAACTCTATATCCTTACGCTTCAGATCCGCGTATGATTTTTGTCTATCCGAAGCTTCCTTTAACCGTGCCCGAATTACCTTTACTTTTTCCTCTGTCTCCGAGTTCAAATCAGGACCCGATGAATCGCCGCTCCCCACTCGGTCCAACAAGTAGGAGTACGACACCTACGACCATACAACGCCTCGTAGGGTGCCATCTGGATGCTGGATTGATAGCTGTTGTTGTATGTAAACTCTGCCAAAGGTAGAAAATCTTCCCAACTACCCCTGAAGTCAATCACACAGCCCCTTAACATGTCTTCCAGAATCTGGATAACCCTCTCCGACTGACCATCAGTCTGCGGATGAAACGCCGTGCTAAAATTTAACCTTGTACCCAAAGCTTCATGTAAAGCCTTCTAAAACTGTGATGTAAACCTAGGGTCCCTGTCCAATATAATAGACACTAGTACCCCATGTAACCTCACGATCTCTGCTACATACAAATTGGCCAACTTCTACAATGAATAATCCGTACGAACAGGTAGGAAATGAGCAGTCTTCGTCAACTGATCCACTATTACCTAAACGAAATCTTTCTTAGTAGGCGTTAAGGGTAACCCACTAACAAAGTCCATCGTTATTCTTTCCCATTTCCATGTTGAAATTTTCACCGGTTGCAGCAACCCTGACGGTAGTTGATGCTCCGCCTTTACCTACTGACATGTCAAGCACTTGCTCAAAAAATTAGTAACCTCCCGCTTCAACCCTGGCCACCAATACTGTTCACGGAGGTCTCGATACATCTTATTTCCCCCGGGGTGCATAGCATATGGGCTACTATGCGCCTCACGCAGAATCATCTGTCTCAAATCCGAATCCTTAGGCATACAAACTCTTCCATGGAAACATAATACTCTATCACTATTCAATCCAAAATCCCCTATCTCACCACCTTCCACCTGCTGAAGCCGATAACCTAAACTTTCATCTATTAATTGCTTTTCCTTAATCTGGCTTACCCATGCAGGCTTCACCTGAAGTTTGGCTAGCAGACTACCATCTTCATACAGGCTGAGATGAGCGAACATCGCTCTCAAGTCCGATATCATCTTATGACACAACACATCTGCCACTACGTTAGCCTTTCCGGGATGATACTCGATTGAGAGGTCATAATCCTTCAATAGTTCAATCCACCTCCGTTGTCTTAAGTTCAACTCCTTCTGGGTAAGGAGGTACTTTAGACTCTTATGATCCGTATAGATAATCGACTTCTCACCGTACAGATAGTGTCTCCAAATCTTCAAAGCAAACACCACTGCAGCTAACTCCAAATCATGAGTGGGATAGTTTACCTCATGCGGTCTTAATTGACGAGATCCATAAGCCACCACCTTTCCCCCTTGCATCAACACACATCCCAAGCCCGTGTGTGACGCATCACAATAAATAGTAAACTCCTTACCAGCCTCAGGTTGAATCAATACTGGCGCTTCTGTCAGTATCTTCTTCAATTTCTCAAAGCTCTCTTGTTGCTTATCTGACTACACAAACGGTACTCCCTTACGCAATGCCTTAGTTAGTTAGGCGCAAAGAATCAACGAAAACCCTCAACGAATCGCTCAGAATACCCACCCGGTAAGCCTAGAAAACTCCGAATTTCTCGCCATCGACTTTGGTGGTTTCCAATCCAAAACAAATTTCAACTTTTCGAGGATCCACTCTAATTCCCTCGGCAGACACAACATGCCCCAAAAAGGTCACTTCCTTCAGCCAAAATTCACACTTACTGAATTTGGCATACAGCTGCTTCTCTCTCAAAATCTGCAATACAATTCGTAGATGCGAATCATGCTCTTCTTCAGTCTTTGAGTACACCAAGATGTCATCTATGAACACCACCACAAACCGGTCTAGATAGGGTTGGAAAACCCGATTCATCATGTCCATAAATGCAGCTGGTGTATTTTTCAACCCGAACGGCATCACCAAGAATTTGTAATGCCAATAACGAGTTAAAAATGCAGTCTTATGAATATCCGCCTCCTTGACCTTAAGCTGGTGATAACCCGATCTCAAATCTATCTTCGAGAAAACCGAAACTCCTCGCAATTGATCGAACAGGTCATCGATCCTTGGCAACGGATACCTGTTCTTGATCGTCAACTTATTCAATTGCCTATAATCGATACACATACGCATCGACCCATCCTTCTTCTTAACGAACAAGACCGAAGCTCCCCAAGGAGACACACTCGGTCGAATGAATCTGCGATCCAACAACTCCTGAATCTGAGCTTTAAGCTCCGCTAACTCCTTCGGTGCCATTCTATAAGAAGCAATGGACACCGGAGCCGTTCTTGGCAACAGATTAATGCCAAACTCTACCTCCCGATCCGGAGGCAATCCTGGGAGTTCCTCGGGAAAGACGTCCGGAAACTCTTTCACCGTTCTAACACTATCTACCGACAACTGTTTGGCATCCAAAGCACTGATGAAGGCTAAGAACGCTCCACACCCCTTTCGCACCAACTTTTCTACCTTTAGAGCAGATACCACATTAGACAGATAATTTCTTCTTTCACCTATCATCATCACTTCCTTATCCTCCGAAGTCCTTAGTATCATCTGCTTTGCAGCATAGTCCAAGTTCGCACGGTGTTTAACCAACCAGTCCATTCCCAAAATAAGATTGAACTCGCCGAATGGCAGTTCCATCAAATCTACCAGAAATATTTCCCCTTGAACTTCTAAGGGCACATCCCTAAATAACTTATTTACTACCACCGACTGTCCTAAAGGGCTAATCACAGTTGTTTCTCTAGAAGTAATCTCAGATCTAATGTTCAAGGTTCCAGACACAGTACAAGCCACATACGAATGGGTGGATCCAACATCTATCAAAGCAGTAACAGGTATGTCAGCTATGAAAAACATACCGGTTATGACATCAGGCGCATCGCCATTCTCTCGATGTCTGACCGCATAGACCAACCCTGGCTGTCTCGCCTCCGCGTTATCCCTATTATCAGTACCTCTACCCAGTGCACCCTGACCTCGTCCTACGCCATTACCACCTCGACCTGGCCCACGGCCTCCCGATGGCTGCTGAACGCCTCTAGCTTGCTGCGCAACATTATTACGAACACCTTGAGTATGAGCAGGTTGTCGAGGGCAATCTCTAAACCGATGGTCCTTGGAACCACACTTGAAACAACCACCGGTTCTCTTCCAACATTCACATGAGTGAATTCTCCCACAATCAGCACAAGGCTGTATCTGATTAGTAGCAACTGGAGCACCCGCACGAACTGGTCCCTCATTTCTAGCCCTCTTCTAAAAACCTCTAGCAGGACCTGAGTACCCAGAGTCTCTCTTGTTCCTGCCCCTATCCTTGTCTCGGTTTTGCCTCTCCGAGTGTTTAACCTCCTCAGCTATCTTGGCTTTCTCCACCAGTGTGGCAAAATTCCTCTCCTTTTGTGGGGCTATCAGTACCCGCAACTCATCACGCAACCTGTCTTCAAAATGCACACAGCGTTCATAATCAGTCGATACTATTCCCCGAGCGTACCGACTAAGACGCGGAAATTCTGCCTCGTATGCTGCCACAGATTTACCTCCTTGAACCAGATTCAGGAATTCCTTCTTTCGGGCATCCACATAGCTAGCCCCGACATATTTTCCTTGAAATGAGGTTTTAAAGAATTCCCAGGTAATGCGATCAGCCTGAGTGCCTTCCCGAACAGTGAGCCACCACTGATACGCCTCGTCTCTCAGCAAAGACACCACTCTTTTTAGTTTTTACTCGGCGGTGCAATCCAGGTCGTCCATAATTCGCTCCACAGCTTCAAGCAAATACTCCGCTACATTAGGGGCTACACCCAAAATACCTCTAAAAACCTCAGCTCCATTCGATCTAAGTCGCTCCAATATTGACCCACGAGCTGCTGACCCAGTTTTTGCCCCAGCAACCCTTTCCAAAACTCGCAACATTGCTTGGGATGAGGCGTCGTCCCTCTCTCATACGATCGTGTGACCCGGCTTCATCCACAGTGACTCAAGGTGCGTCCATTTCAGGCATATGTCCCGATGCCTCAGACACAACTCTAGCACCTCGGCCTCTACCACGGCCACGTCTACCGCGTCCACGTCCTCTAGCGCTCATATTTGCTAATTCGATTTAATCTGATTAAGAGTCTTATGAATTAGTATGCTATTTCAGTGTTTATTAAACAATATTTTATGAAGTATAGGAAGTAAAGTCGTTTTTGCAAAAACGCATCCTATAGTCTCAATCTCTATAGTTTCAGCTCCTAAAACTAAAAGTTCTAGAGTATTTTTATAGTCATACCACAATATTCATAAAATGGTAACTGATACTTACTTGACTTGGTGCCGGATACCCGTGGTGCCATACTTCTTTTAGAACATATATGCATAATTTAAAATTTAAACGGTCTTAAAAACGTTTTTGAACCCAAACCACAGTAGAGTTTTGCAATCGGGCTCTGATACCATAAAATGTAACACCCCAAACCCGGCCCATGCGTTATGATCGAATCTGACATGTCACATGAGAGAAAAAAACATGTTAAATCCTTTTTATTCGTACTAAAATAGGTATTGTTTAGTTATAATCGAGAAAATAAGTTTGTTTTGAAATATTTGATAAAGTACTACTAATCTCGAAGGTCGATTGATAAATCGACAATTTGAACTAGATATCTTATAAAAGCGTGACTTTTGAAAATATCGTTGATAATTTAAGAGAAAATTTCCAAGTTAATATATTTGTAAAAGTTTGTTATGAAATTCATATGTTAATCAATTTTGGAAAAACCGTTGGTTATGCTTTTAGAAAATCCCCATTTAAAACAATTTAAACAAGATAATAAGTACGTCAAACATAATACAAAATAAAATAATCCAGAGGCCTTATTACAACATAAAAACCCAAAATAGTAAAAATAGTAAAGTAAACGGAAATAGAAATCTAAAGTTCAATAAAAACCATTTCTGAAGTATGGCCTCCATCCGAGTTATCCATGGCCCAAGTCCACATCACTAAGCATTACCTGCAAGGGTTAAGGAAAAGGGGTGAGTTACTAGAACTCAATGTATAATCCCCTTACCGTTGTCCACTGGGCCTGAACCCATTTAGCATCATCTTGGGCCTAAGCCCATATAGCAACATCTTGGGCCGAAGCCCAATTACATAACAGTATATATAAATATGCAAAGTATGCAACCCAACCCATCCATCCAATCTCTCCCCCGACTAACCAATCTCTCCTGTGGGGATCAAGTCAACCCACCCCGCCAGTCTCTCCAATTTGCAGACAAGCTGCCATTTATAATAATTTTTTGGCTAAGCCACCAGAGTATCATATACGGAAATATAATCGGCACACAGCCTTAATCACGATGGTACAAAGCCATATTTAAATTGGCACATAGCCATTATCAGAATTTGTGGCATTGCCACCGGGCTACACTTCTCTTCATTCAAGTTTCCCATCCCATGTAATATGTAAAGATGCAATATACATAATAACATAAAATACCCACATGTATAACAACCATTAGTCTAGTGATTTATTACGGTGAATCGACCCATTATTGAGCTTTGAAATTCGGCCCACTAAGGCATTCTATCAATTTGGCCCATAGGGGCATTTCGGTAAATCGATCCATAGGGACATTTCGGTAATTCGATCCATAGGGACATTCTCGTAATTCTCACAATTTTAAATCCTGATTTTGACAAATCTATCGAAATAATGTAATTTAAGCCAATTTCCTGGTTTATGCCATATTACGATTTTAATCCTAAAAATAATAACGATCTAATTCCAATATGATATCAAATCTTAAATACCCGGGATAGCGGTGTGAGATTACACACCTGATTACGGTGAGTATTAAACTCTTTTGACCGTCGGCACCTATGACAACATAACACTCGATTAATCTAATGAACGAGATTTTTATTAATCTAAATCTAAACCAAGCGATCTATTGAAACGCTTACCCTCGGTATCGTGAACAACCACGATCCGTCTATTCTCACCGGATGATGGTCCACAACCCGGTGGAAAATCTCGAACCGCCGATACCGCTCTACGCTTGAATTTAGAAGTAGGAATCGCAAATCCACTCCTTTTGAGTTCTCCGATCGCTTTTCCTTTCAACTCGGTTCCACTTACCTCCATTGAAAAGATCTCGATTAGAAAAACTACTACTACGAAAGAAAGTAGTCATTTAGGGATAAGATTCGGCTTACCTCTATTTCTAAAAGATCAACGATTGAATAAGAACGAACGATAAATCCCTATAATAGCCATTTAGTCAAAACTTCAGTCCGATTTGCATCATCGCCAAGTAAAGATATAACGAAAAATCCAAAAATGAGCCCCTTACCTAAATGATGATAGATCCGACTTCAATCGCTTGACTTAAGACTAAAAAGGAATTGGCAAGAATGTGCTTCCCGGCCACTCACTAGAACACTACGAAAGAAAAAATGATCACGTTTAGAGAGAGTAGAAGAAATGATGTTTTCGGTTAAGAAAATCGTCCCATGACAAAGGCACATATTCGACATGAAGAAAAGAATTCAAAAAGAAGAGTATTACTTACCGATTCGGTCAAGAAGTGAGTGCCAACATGAACGAGAAAAAAATAATGGAGAAGAGGTGAAAGATTCAAAAGTTCAGCTATGGAGGAAAATGAGCAAGAATATTCGGCCTCAAGAAACTATTGTTTTTAAGAGAAAGAGAGAGAGTTGAGGAAGTAATCAAAAGAAAAGAGAAGATGGGCAAGAGTGCTAAACTTGTTTCGGCTTTCAAATGGAAAAATTAGTAGAAATAATTTGGACACAAAGGCTAAATGGTTTCGACAAAGTAAAGAAAAAGATACTCACTAGTGGCTTTGGTGTTTCGGTAATGAGAAAAGAAATTGGAGAAAAAGAACACAAAAGTGCTAAAAGAAAGTAGGCCTTACAAGCACTAAACTTGCCAAAAGGCAAATGCAAAATTTGGCTATCCCAAAACCCCTCCCAAACCGTGCATACCTTACCAATAGGATCAAAAATTGACCACAAACACTTTCCAAAACACCACCCACGTATAAAGCCAACATGTTCCCTTCTCTTGCCATTTTTTTTTGGTTCTTTCCTTTACTTCTCCTTTTTTACCTCCATACCATATTTCTTTAGCCACATTTCCATAATTAAAAAGTCTCCCCTTACCATAATTACCATCATGGCCGACACTTAGGGAAGGAATACAAAAATTAAATCCCAAAATTTGCACTAGGTGGGATTCGAACTCCACCCCTCAAGCCCATACATGCAACGCCACACCACTCCTCTTCTAGCTTCACTTGTACTAGCAAAATTGTAACACCCCAAACCTGGCCCATGCGTTAAGACCGGATCTGACATGTCACATGAGAAAAACATGTTAAATCCTTTGGAGAAAACGAGTTGATTTGAAATATTTGATAAAGTACTACTAACCTCGAAGGTTGTTTGGTAAATCAATAATTTGAACTAGAAATCTTTATAAATCGTGACTTTTGAAAATATCGTTGATAGTTCGAGAAAAACTTTCCGAGTTAAAATATTTGTAAAAGTTTGTTATGAAATCCATTTGTTAATCTATTTTGGAAAACCTTTATTTAAGTTTTTAGAAAAATACCCATTTAAAATCATTCAAGCAAAATAGTAAGTACGACAAACATAAAGCAAAAATAAAATATTCCAGAGGCCTTATTACAACATAAAAACCCAAAATAGTAAGATTAGTAAAATAAGCGGAAATAGAAATCTAAAGTTCAATAACACCATTACTGAAGTATGGCCTCCATCGAGTCATCCATGGCCCAAATCCACATCACTGAGCATTCCCTACAAGTTTTAAGAAAAAGGGGGAGTGAGTTACAAGAACTCAGTGTGAAATCCTTACCAAGTCATCCACTAGGCTCGAACCCATATAGCAATATCATGGGCCTAAGCCCTTTTACATAACAATCTTAAAATGAAGCAAATGTATGAATGTATGCAACCCAAGCCATCCTAGCTATCCATCCACTACACACCACCCGTACCATCCCATCACACCTGTGGGGATCAAGTTAACCCACCCCGCCAAACACACCAATCGCAGGCAAGTTGCCATTTATATAATAATTTGATTGTGGCCAAGCCACCGAAATCATAATGAAACATATTAACATACATTTTTGTGGCAAAGCCACCGGGCTACACTTCTCTTCAACATTTTTCCCATCCCATGCGAAAAATTATGCAATGTCACATATATTATAAAACATAATAATTTCAAATATAAACAACAATCATCAATCCGAAGATTTGTTACGATAAATCGGCCCATTATCACGCTTTGAAGTTCGGCTCATTAGGGCAATCTATCAAATCGGCCCATAGGGGCATTTTCGTAATTCGGCCCATAAGGGTATTTTCGTAATTCGGCACTTTTAAGGATTTATATGCAATACGGCCCATTAAGGCATTCTAGCAAATCGGCCCTTTAGGGGCATTTCCGTAATTTTACAAATAATCCCTATTTTGACAAAACTCAGTATTTACGATGTTTAAGCAAATCACTCGATTCATACCATTTTATCGATTTTGAGTTTTTAAGCAACAATGATCGATATTTCTAATATGATGCTAAAACACAGATTTACGGGACTTCGATGAGATTACACACCTGATTACGGTAAGTATTAAACTCTCTTGATCGTCGGCACCTATGACAACATAACACTCGATTAATCTAATGAACAAGATTTTTATTAATCTAAATCTAAATCATCGATCTAAAATACTTACTCTCTAAATCGTGAACGACCACGATTTATCGATTCTCACCGGATGATGGTCCACAACCCGGTGGAAAATCCTGAACCACCGATACTGCCCTTCGTTTGAATTTAGGAATAGGGATCGCAGATCCGCTCCTTTTGTGATCTCCACTCGCTTTCCCTTTCAAGTCAGTACCCCTAGCCTCCATCGGATAAAATCTTAGTCAGAACGATATTACGTTGATATGAGATGATTGACTAAGGAAAAGATTCGGCTTACCACTAGAATTGTATGATCAACAAGTGGATAGATCGAGTGATTTAGTCCTTAAAAATATAATTGATTAGTCACAACCAATATTCCGTTTAGCAAACTAACCGGCCAACGAAAAAGATCTAAAAAGAACCATGATGAATCCCTTACCTTAAAGATTATAAAACCGATTCCCAACGATTGTACAATGGCTACGGATGAGTCAAAGTTTCGGCCTTCCACTATAACTCTACATTAGAAGTGATCACATTGTAAAGAGTTATGAAAGGAAGATATTTCGGTTGGAACAAAGTGAATATCCGAATGTTGATAGCACACATTCAGTAAGGAAAAAGAAAAGTAAAAAGATAGAATAGAACCACTTACCTATTGATCGAAGAAGTGAGTGTCAATACGAATGAGAAGAAATGATAAAGAAGAGATGAAGGGTTCGGCTATAGAGGAAAAATGAGCAAGAATATTCGGCTATGGGGGTATGGATTAGAGAAGAAGAAAGAAGGGTTGGAGAATTTTGTAAAAAGGAAAAGAAAGATGGAAAAGGAGTGCTTAACTAGATTCGGTTTTCCAAAGGAAAATGAGTGAAATAATTTGGTCTCAATGGCTTAGGTACTTTTGGCAAACAAGAAAGAAATGAAGAAAATGCTCACTAATGGCTTGAAGTTTCGGCAAAGAGAAGAAGAAGTTTGGAGAAAATGACACAAAATAATGCTAAAAGGAATTTGGCCTAACAAGCACCAAAGTTTGCCAAATGACAAATGAAGAATTCGGCTACCCCAATACCCCTTCCCAAACCGTGTTTTGCTTTGCCAAAAGGGATAAGTGTTGACCAAAAACACTTTCCAAAACATCACCCATGAAAAAGGCCAACATGCTCCCTTATCTTGCCTTTTTTCTTTTGATTTCTTTCCTTACCCTCACCCTTGCCTTATTTCCTTAGCCACCATACCATAATTAAAAAGTCTTCCCTGCCTTAAATACCACCTTGGCCGACACTTAGGGAAGGAACACAAAAAAATAATAGCCAAAATTTGCACCAAATGGGATTCAAACCTCTTCCCTTAAAGTCCTTCATGTGACGCCACAACCTCTTTGCCATATGCTCAATTATGCTAACAAATTACTCACCTATTCCATAAGCCTTGATGCCACTTACTATCTCTCCTTAATAGGCTTAAACAAAAAAATTTTACTAGGGCCCAATTCAACCCCGAGCCTTCATAGAACCCCTAAACATGCACAATTAATATTTTACCTAGCCTCACACAAGATATTATGCAACACATAAAATTCTAAATTTTAGGATGTTACAATTCTACCCCCCTTAAAGAAAATTTCGGCATCAAAATTTACCTTATTTAAAAGAGATAAGGATATTGCTGCCGAATCGTGTCCACAGGCTCCCACGTAGCTTCCTTCGACCCGTGATTACGCCATAGAACTTTGACTAACGGTACCGACTTCCTTCTCAGCACCTTAACGTCCCAATCTAAAATCTGTACTGGCTCTTCTTCAAAGGATAAGTCAGGTCTTAACTCAACTTCCTCCACCGGTACAACATGAGATGGATCTGAACGATAATGCCTTAACATAGAGACATGGAATACACTATGTATTTGACTTAACTCCGGAGGTAACTCAAGCTGATAAGCCACTGGCCCAACACGCTTCAATACACGGTATGGTCCGGTGAACCTAGGGCTCAACTTGCCCTTCCGTCCAAATCTAAAGATATTCTTCCAAGGTGAGACCTTTAGAAAGACCTGATCTCCCACCGCAAACTCAATATCCTTACGCTTGTATCCGCGCATTTATTTTTGTCTATCCAAAGCTTCCTTTAACCATGCCCGAATTACCTTTACTTTTCCTCCGTCTCCGAAATCAACTCAGGACCCAATAATTGCTGGTCCCCCAGCTCAGTCCAACAAGTAGGAGTACGGCACCTACGACCATACAACGCCTCGTAGGGTGCCATCTGGATGCTGGATTGATAGCTGTTGTTGTATGTAAACTCTTCCAATGGTAGAAAATCTTCCCAACTACCCCCGAAATCGATCACACAAATTTCTTAACATGTCTTCCAGATCTCAGATACTCTCCCCGATCGACCATCTGTCGCTGCGAATGAAATGCCGTGGTCTTGAAGTTTAACCTTATTCCCAAAGCTTCATGTAAGGCCTTCCAAAACCGTGATGATAAACCTAGGGTCCTCGTCCGATATAATAGACACTGTGTACCCCATGTAACCTCACGATCTCTCAAGCATTACTACAACTTGGCGGCTACGCAATGAATAATCCGTACGAACAGGTATGAAATGAGCAGTCTTCTTTAACTGATCCACTATTACCCAAACGAAATATTTCTTAGTAGGCGATAAGGGTAACCCACTAACAAAGTCCATCGTTATCCTTTCCCATTTCCATAACTGAATTTTCACCGATTGTAGCAATCCTGATGGCAATTGATGTTCCGCCTTCACTTGCTGACATGTTAAGCACTTACTCACGAATTCAGTAACCTCCCGTTTCAATCCTGGCCACCAATACTGCTCACGAAGGTCTCGATACATCTTATTTCCCCCGGGGTGCATAGCATATGGGCTACTATGCGCCTCACGCAGAATTATTTGTCTCAATTCTGAATCTTTGGGCATACAAATTATTTCACAAAAACACAATACCCTGTCACTATTCAATCCAAAATCCCCTATCTCACCGCCTTCCATTTTCCGAAGTAAGGAACCCAACCTTTCATCTATTAACTGCTTCTCCTTAATCTGCCTTACCTATGTGGGCTTCACCTGAAGTTCGGCTAGCAGACTACCATCTTCATATAGGCTAAGATGGGCAAACATCGCTCTCAAGTCCGATATCACCTTACGACTCAACGCATCTGCCACTACGTTAGCCTTTTCGAGATGATACTCGATTGAGAAGTCATAATCTTTCAACAATTCTATCCACCTCCGCTGTCTTAAGTTCAACTCTTTCTGGGTAAGGAGGTACTTCAGACTCTTATGATCCGTATAGATAATCGACTTCTCACCATACAAATACTGTCACCAAATCTTAAGAGCAAACACCACTGCAGCTAACTCCAAATCATGAGTAGGATAGTTCACCTCATACGGCCTTAATTGACGAGATGCATAAGCCACTACCTTTCCCCCTTGCATCAATACACATCCCAAGCCTGTGTGTGACGTATCGCAATAAACAATGAACTCCTTACCAGCCTCAGGTTGAATCAATACTGGTGCTTCTGTCAGAATCTTCTTCAATTTCTCAAAGCTCTCTTGCTGTTTATCTGACCAGACAAACGGTACTACCTTATGTAACAGCTTAGTTAGGGGTGCAGCAATCAACGAAAACCCCTCAACGAATCGCCTGTAATAACCAGCCAACCCTAGGAAACTTCGAATTTCGGCCACTGACTTCAGTGGTTTCCAGTCCAACACAACCTCGATCTTCCGGGGATCAACTCTAATTTCTTCGGCAGACACAACATGCCCCAAAAAGGACACTTCCCTCAGCCAAAATTCACACTTACTGAATTTGGCAAATAATTGCTTCTCCCTTAATATCTGCAATACTACCCTCAGATGCGAATCATGTTCTTCTTCATTCTTCGAGTACACCAAGATGTCATCTATGAACACCACCACAAACCGATCTAAATAGGGTTGGAAGACCCGGTTCATCATGTCCATAAATGCAGCTGGTGCATTAGTCAACCCGAACGACATCACCAAGAACTCGTAATGCCCATAACGAGTTCGAAACGCAGTCTTATGAATATCAGCCTCATTTACTTTAAGCTGGTGATAACCCGATCTCAAATCTATCTTCGAAAAACTGAAGCTCCTCGCAGTTGATCAAATAGATCGTCGATTCTCAGCAACGGATACTGATCACTGTGAATCAGAGTTTTAAAATTTATAAAAGAATGATCGAACCTGGAAACTAACTCTGACAACGATTGAGGCAAGTGCACCTATCGAACAGTAGTATAGCTTAGGCAAGACCGGATTATCGAACCCAAAGGAACTAAAAGTACTAATACTAACTTTCTTTTTATTATTTAGCCTAAAATAAGTGAAGTTGTTTATTAATCTAAATTAATTAACTACTAAACTAAAGACTCTAAGACAAAGAAGAATGAATTTGGAAAATAACTTGGGAAAAACTCAGTTTATTTAGACGATACCCTAGAAAGAATCCACCTAGACTTCACTTGTTATCTAACACTGAACCATATGATTTATTCACTTAGTTTGATCTGTAAGACTCCCTAACGTATATTAAACCCTCTCTCGAGGCGAATAACGTCTAACCCTAGGTTAATTAGTGGAACTCTCGTTCTCTTATAATAACCCCCTAGAATAGCAGTAAATCGATCTGTGGACTCCCATATTAGGTTTCACCCTAACCCGGCAAAATCTCGTCAACCTATCTCTAGGTGTACGATCAACTCCGCTTAATTATATTGGATCTACTCTTAGGCAGGGTCTATTCCTCCTCCACCTAAGCACATTAAATTTGGATTAAGCTCACATAATTAAGAACAAACTAAGTTATTATCATATAATTCAAATAATCAAATAACAAGGTTCATCATAGGTTTCATCCCCTTCGGGTATCCAAAGGTTTAGTTCATAACAATAGAGGAAAACATCTCAAGAGAAAAGATAAAACAAAACATAAGAAATCCCTAAAACCCCCTGAAAGAATTGAGGAGGAGATCCTCCATCTTGAGTAGAATTTCGGCTTCTCGAGATGAATCAACTGGCTATCCCCGAGTGAATCCCCACAAATCTGCCTTCTCTGGCCTAGCACGACGCCCCTAGATGATGGCTTTGGGCTCCCCCTTTCAGGTCATACTTAGGGTGTATTTATAGGCTTTAGAAATACGTTTCTTTCTCCCTAAGTATCCTTTCCCGAATGAAATTGCTCTTTTCCACGGTAGAGGCACGGCCATGGCGCACGCCCGAGTAAATCGTGGACAGCCCGTGTTCAGATTTCTTTAATGAGACACGGCCGTATGAGTCGGGGTTAGACCGTGTTCTAGATGATTGACTTGGCACGGCCGTATGGGTCCAAGTCCAGGCCGTGTCAATTTTCTCTTTGGCCCGTTTTGGTCTGTTTTGAGCCCGTTTCTCGTTCTTTTTATCATTGGGTGCTTTCCTGAGTATAAGACATGAAAAGAAAGGATTAAGAGAACCTTTTTACATAAATCAAGGGATAATTCATCCAAAAGCATACTAAATGTGGGCCTAAAATATGTTACTATTTCAGTTTATCAAATATCCCCACACTTAAGCTTTTGCTTGTCCTTAAGCAAAATTATCAACTTACAATTAAAATGAACTTCCTGTAATTCATAATAGTCATTGATAGTGTCTCATCATAATTCATAGATAATTTATACATGGATAATTCAACTCAAAGCGTCCTAAAAATTCAAACAATATAAGTCATAGATTTTGTAGCTCGAAAACTTAGGCGTCTCCCCTTATCTAAATAATTACCTTTAATTTGAAATCGACAAGGATTGACATCCTCACAAAAGATTCACTCAAATCACTCAAAGTGTTTAAGGTTCAGAATTTAGGCACTCAAAAGTCAAACATGAAGAGTTAATCCCATAGGCTTGCATGAAAATCAAATCTCCACCACTATAATATGAGATGAAACACAAATCAAAAGGTCTTTGTTAGGGTTATAACGGGGCTAGGGTTAAGGTGTGGAATAAGGCCGAATTAGAGGGTTAAAATCGAGATTGAATTGACAAATTACCTAACTAAGAACTAATGAACTACTAATAATAATTACATCAATTGAAAACTAATAATACTAATAATGCGAGCTTCTTCTTTGATATTTGGAATTTAAGCGTATAAGCTCATTTAATCACAACTAGTGATGAATAATGAATATACTCTTGATGATATTTTTTTTAGGAACAATTATAAATACATAACAAAAGATAAATTACTGAAATAAAAACATAGTTAGGCTATTAATCAAATCAGATCTCGATATAAGGGTAGTCAAAAGGAATGGTGATAACAAAAACAAAGGGGTTCTGGGTTAATATTAGCGGTTATGTCAATAAATAGGGTTGTTAGGATTAAAAGGGTTCGCTAGGGGTTAATTATGAAGGTAGGCTTTTTATGGAGTAAGTGGGTTAAATCCTAGGTGCCTTTATCATCTCTGTGTATCAAATCAAAAAGTGTGGTCTCGACATGTATAATCGATGCAAGTTCTAGAATAACAAATTAGTGTTGACATACTCATAATCAATAAAGTGAGCAAGAAAAAGAATATATGCTCTACAAGGCTCAAAAACTCACAAAAATTATGGGTATTTTGATGTCAACCTCGTAAAATTCAAACTTCAAAGTAATATTTAAACTCAGTTCTGCAATCTAAAAAAATTTTAATTTCTGAAAAATAGAGTTATCATGCTTGATTCTCTAGTATTCTTCAAATTTAATTATCAATGCACAATTATCAATGACTTAATCTAAAACATATCAATAAAAATCATAAATCATCAGAAATTTCATCCTAATTAGTAATATGAGTAATTTACTTTCAAACAAGACTAAATTCAGGGATTTGAGAATAATGAAAAAATTAGGCACCTTTTTAGGTTGTTCACCCCCCACACTTAAGATGTACATTGTCCTCAATGTACAAAGTTAGATAATATAAATGTAATGTTCAGATCAGAAGATATGGGGATAAGTAAAACTCACTGAATTTTCGGATGATTCCTTGAGAGTAGATTGTGCCTTTCGTGGTGGTGATGGGCCGTCTGGATGACGAACCTGCGCTAGATGAAGAAATCGGGAGGCTCGTGGAGAATTAGCCAGGACATCTAGAGTAATATTAAAACTATACTAATAATGTAATTAAAGACAAGAGAGATAAAGAGAAGGAGACTAAGAAGAAAACTAAAATTAAAAGAAAAGATGAATGGACTGGGAAGTCCTTATTGTTGGGTGTGATTTCTAAGGCTGAGGTTATGGTGGTGGTGGTGGCGTGATTCCCTAACAGCCTTTAGAACCTAAAATTAAGAAACTAAGATAAAATAAACTATATTAAGCATAAGATTGTTAAAGGGAAGGAAATTGAAGCAAAATAGGAAAATAACATAAAAACTAGATAGCCTCAAATATCCTTGGCTTGTTGTTTGGATGAAGCTGCGGGCATGAACTCATGTGAATCGGTCTCCTTTGAGGAGATTGGCCTTTTACGCTTCTTTGCCATGGATATGATTTTGTTGTAGCTCAAGAGTTATAGAGGCTTTGTTTCTAAGGAAAGGGGAGAGATTTTTGAAAGAAAAAGAAAATGGAAGAAGGTGGGGTGAAGGGGAAGGGCTGTGGGGTTTAAATAAAATTTTGCATCTGAGGCTCTCTCACGCCCATGGATGGAGGGTGTGTCGATTCACACGGCCGCATCGTTCGACCGTGTTCCTAGGCGTGTTGGTTCCCCATGCTCGTGTCTAGCCTATGTTTGACAAGTCAGTATGTTGGCACGGTTTTAAGGCACGGGCATGTTCTGCCTGTGGTTGGAAAGTCAGTAGCTTCACACGATTATGGGGCACGGCCGTGCCACTTTGTCGGTGCCCGTGGGGTAGTAGTTGGGTCCGTGATTCTAAAAATCTATTTTGCCCTGACATGTACCTTCTCTGCTCTGTTAGTTCAAAGATTCGGAGTACCCACACGGCCACGGCCACGGCCGTGTGGCCTAGAATTCTGCACTTGGTTAGTTGGTTGTTAGTTGCTAAAAAGGAAGATGAAAAGGAAAATTAAGATAAACTGAATATAAAAAATAATAGTATTAGTGCTCGGGTTGCCTCCTGAGAAGCGCTCGTTTATAGTCTTAAGCTAGACTCTCCTCTCGTTTACTTTGTCAGGGTGGTTTGAGGAGTTGGAAGTCCTTCCTCATGCTATCATTTGCGTCTTCGTGAAAAAATTTAAGTCGAGATGTGTCTATAGTAAAAGTTCCAAAAATAGGATTACTTACCTCGACTGTTTCGTGTGGGAAAACACTGGTTACCCTAAAAGATATTTCTTTGTTTGTGCTAGGGTCCGGAGGAGATATTCGAGGATCTGCCTGATCTAACAGTACTTGGTCCCCTATTTTAAAGTGGTTTGTTGTTCCTATTAGCTCTTTTGGGGGCTCCTTCAGTTTTATCTTGTGTGGTTCCGGTTCTTCGTCGTGTATCCCTAATTTCTCCTTGAATTGTGTCTTCCACTCGTCTAGATCATCGAACTAAATCCCTCGATCTTCATGAGTTATTTCTTTGTTGGCATGGGGTTTAGGATCGGGTTCAGTTGTACTCTTTGGTGGTACTTCCTGGAAATAAGGGTTAACCGAATGGTTATCGTGAGAATTTACGTTCTCACCTTGATTACTCGATGTTCTAGCCGAATCGAGAGCCTTGATGGTGACTGCCTGATTACCTACGCAAAGTATGAGTTCTCCCGCATCAACATCAATTTTAGTCCCGCATTTGCTAAAAGGGTCTTCCTAAAATTAGGGGATTGAATTATCCTCATCCATGTCTAAGACAACAAAATCTCACTGGGAAAATGAATCATCAATTTTTACGAGAACATCTTCCATAATACCCTAGGAATTCTAACAGCTTTTATCACCTAATTGAATGCTCATCCTAGTTTGTTAGGGTTTCCTAGACCTAATTGTTTAAACAATTTATAAGGCATGACATTTATGCTTGCCCCTAAATCGCCTAACGATTATTAACAGCTAGTCTACCAATTAAACATGGAATTGTAAAACTCCCTGGATCTTTTAGCTTTTGTGGTAGTCTATTTTGGAGAATTGTTTGAGCACTTTGCGTTAAGTTCCACATGTGATGACTCGTCTAACTTCCGTTTGTTTGTCGGAAGCTCTTTTAAAAATTTCCTAGAATTTGACATCTCGCGAAAGAGCTTCAAGTAATGGTAAGTTAATATGTAATTTCTTTAAAAGTTTAAGAAACTTACCGAACTGTTCTTCGTGTTGTCTCTTCTTAATGCCTCGGGTAAGGTACGCGAGGTTGGTACTCCTTGATTACCGGTTTGGCTTGTCTTGTGCTACCTCAACTTTACCTCTTTCTACCTCGCTTCCTTGTGTTGACTGGGTTCGTCTACTTCTTCGCTTTCTTGAGTCATTATGGCTTGGATTTGCTCCTTTGGATTAATTTCAAGATACTCAGACGCGCTTTGCGGTCGTTCGGATAATAGCTTTGCAATTTCTCCGATCGATCGGGTAATTTCCGATTGCCTTTGTAAGTCCTCCAACTTGGTTCTCGATCTTTTTGATCGATGTTTGTTGAGTGTCGAGTGTTACCTCGCTTTTTGAGAGACGGGCTTCTATGGATGCTATGAATTTGTTTAACGCCTCTTCAAGATTCGGCTTCTTTTCCTGTGGATAGGGCTGATTTTGGAAATTTTGAGGAGGTTGTTGTCTTTGATTTCCTTGATTTCCTTGTCATCCCCACGAAAAATTTGGGTGGTTCCTCCAACCTGGATTATAATTATTACTATATGGGTTATTATTAGATCTGAAATTGTTACCTATATAGTTCATCTGTTCGCTCTCTGGTTGGTATGGTGGGTACTCAGAATTTGCCAGGGTTCCACTTGTGCCGCACTGCATCACTGGATGTACCTGCGAGGAACACAAACTATCAATCTTCTTATTCATCAAATCTACCTGATTTGATAGCATGGTTATCTTGCGTCGAGGTTGTAAACTCGTCGCTTTTGTTGGCCTCGTTCTTGTAACTTGCCACCGATAGTTATTCAAATGACATCTCTTCAATAAACTCGTAGGTCGCCTCGGAGTTCTATTATTCAAGGTTCCACCGTGGCCGAGTCAATTAGTTGCCTCGTTGAGGGGTTTACACCATTATAGAAAGTCTAGACTTGAAGCCACAAGGGTAAAACCATGGTGCGGACACCTTCTCAAGAGATCTTTATATCTCTCCCATGCATCGTATAATGTCTCTAAATCCATCTGCATAAAGGAAGATATATCATTACGTAATTTGGCCGTTTTGGCCGGTGGGAAATATTTTAATAAAAAAATTTCGGTCATTTATTCCCATGTAGTGATTGACCCTCGTGGTAACGAAGTTTAACCATCGCTTAGCTTTATTCTTTAATGAAAAGGGAAATAATCAAAGACGTATGGCATCATCAGAAATGCCATTTATTTTGAAGGTATCACAGAACTCTAAAATTAGCTATATGAGTGTTTGGATCTTCATCCTCTGTAAACCATCAAATTGAACAAACTGTTGAATCATTTGTATAGTGTTAGGCTTTAATTCAAAATTATTAGCGACTATAGCAGCCTAACAATACTAGATTCGACTCTGTTAAATGAGGTTTAGCATAATCATACATAGTACGCGAGCATTATTTTCTCACCACATCTTGTGGTGGAAGATTATTTTCGCCCATCCCTTCAAAGAGGATTGGATCTGTCTTCTCGCTCTCTTTGGTAATTTAGGGCTCGCCTAATTTCTCTCACGATTTCTCCGAGCGGTAGCTTCAATATCACTATCGTATTCTAAAAGTCCTCTCGGGTTCCTTCCAGTCATAAACTAGAGGTACCTGCGAGGAAAAGAAAGAAAGAAAGTTTAGCAAATTTAAAATTAAAACTAAAAGAAAAATAAATTGCGAAAAATAAAAATAATGGCTAAAGTAATAAAAATAGATTTTTCTTAATATTTTAGTTCCCCGGCAACGGCGCCAAAAACTTGATCATGTGAATCGAGTTTTAAAATTTATAAAAGAATGATCGAACACGAAAACTAACTCGACAACGATTGAGGCAAGTGCACCTATCGAACAGTAGTATAGCTTAGTCAAGACCGGATTATTGAACCCAAAGGAACTAAAAGTACTAATACTAACTTTCTTTTTATTATTTAGCCTAAAATAAGTGAAGTTGTTTATTAATATAAATTAATTAACTACTAAACTAAAGACTCTAAGACAAAGAAGAATGAATTTGGAAAATAACTTGGGAAAAACTCAGTTGATTTAGACGATACCCTAAGAAGAATCCACCTAGACTTCACTTGTTATCTAACACTGAACCATATGATTTATTCACTTAGTTTGATCCGTAAGACTCCCTAACGTATATTAAACCCTCTCTCGAGGCGAATAACGTCTAACCCTAGGTTAATTAGTGGAACTCTCATTCTCTTATAATAACCCCCTAGAATAGCAGTAAATCGATCTGTGGACTCCCATATTAGGTTTCACCCTAACCCGGCAAAATCTCGTCAACCTATCTCTAGGCGTGCGATCAACTCCGCTTAATTATATTGGATCTACTCTTAGGCAGGGTCTATTCCTCCTCCACCTAAGCACATTAAATTTGGATTAAGCTCACATAATTAAGAACAAACTAAGTTATTATCATATAATTCAAATAATCAAATAACAAGGTTCATCATAGGTTTCATCCCCTTCGGGTATCCAAAGGTTTAGTTCATAACAATAGAGGAAAACATCTCAAGAAAAAGATAAAACAAAACATAAGAAATCCCTAAAACCCCCTGAAGGAATTGAAGAGGAGATCCTCCATCTTGAGTAGAATTCTGGCTTCTCGAGATGAATCAACTGGCTATCCCCGAGTGAATCCCCACAAATTTGCCTTCTCTGGCCTAGCACGACGCCCCTAGACGATGGCTTTGGGCTCCCCCTTTCAGGTCATACTTAGGGTGTATTTATAGGCTTTTGAAATACATTTCTTTCTCCCTAAGTATCTTTTCCCGAATGAATTTGCTCTTTTCCACGGCAGAGGCACGGCCATGGCGCACGCCCGTGTAAATCGTGGACAGGCCATGTTCAAATTTCTTTAATGAGACACGGCCGTGTGAGTCGGGGTTAGACTGTGTTCTAGATGACTGACTTGGCACGGCCGTGTGGGTCCAAGTCCAGGCCATGTCGATTTCCTCTTTGGCCCGTTTTGGTCTGTTTTGAGCCTGTTTCTCGTTCTTTTTATCCTTGGGTGCTTTCCTGAGTATAAGACATGAAAAGAAAGGATTAAGAGCACCTTTTTACATAAATCAAGGGATAATTCATCCAAAAGCATACTAAATGTGGGCCTAAAATATGTTACTATTTCGGTTTATCAGATACTTGTTCTTGATTGTCAATTTATTCAATTGCCTATAATCGATGCACATACGCATCGACCCATCATTCTTCTTAACGAACAAGACCGGCGCTCCCCACGGTGACACACTCGGTCGAATGAATCCGCGATCCAACAACTCCTGAATCTGAGCTTTAAGCTCCGCTAACTCCTTTGGCGCCATTCTATAAGGAGCAATGGACACCGGAGCCGTTCCCGGCAACAGCTCAATGCCAAACTCTACCTCCCGATCCGGAGGCAATCCTGAAAGCTCCTCAGAAAAGACATCCAAAAACTCTTTCACCGTTCTGACACTTTTTATCATCAACTCTTTGGCATCCAAATCACTGATAAAGGCTAAGAATGCTCCACACCCCTTTCGCACCAACTTTTCTGCTTTTAAAGCAAATACCACATTAGACAGATAGTTTCTTCTTTCACCTATCATCATCACTTCCTTATCCTCCGAAGTTATTAGCACCATCTGCTTTGCAGCACAATCTAAGTTCGCACGGTGTTTCACCAACCAGTCCATGCCTAAAATAAGGTCGAACTCACCGAATGGCAGTTCCATCAAATCCGCTAGAAATATTTCCCCCTGAATCTCTAAGGGCACATCCCTAAACAACTTATTTACTATCACCGACTGTCCTAAAGGGCTAATTACAGTTGTTTCTCTAGTAGTAATCTCAGATCTAATGTTTAAGGTTCCAGACACATCACAAGCAACATACGAATGGGTGGATCCAATATCAATCAAAGCAGTAACAGGAACATCAGCTATGAAAAACGTACCGGTTATGACATCCGGTGTATCGCCATCCTCCCAAAGTCTGACCGCATAGACCAACCCTGGCTGTCTTGCCTCCGCGTTACCCTATTACCGCACCTCTACCCGTGCACCCGACCTGCGTCCTACGCCATTACCACCTCGACCTGGCCCACGACCTCTCGGCGGCTGTTGAACGCCTTTAGCTGGCTGCGCATCATTGTTACGAATAACCTGAGTCTGAGCAGGCAGTCGAGGGCAATCTCTAAGTCGATGGTCCTTGGAACCACATTTGAAGCAACCACCGGTTCTCTTCCAAAGATTCACCCAAGTGGAGTTTCCCACAAACCGCATGGTGTCAGAGCGATTGGTAGCAGCTGTATTCTCGCTCGAGCCGGCTCCTCATTCCCGGGCCTCTTCTCGAAAACCTCTAGCAGGACCTGAGTACTCAAAGCCTCTCTTACTGTTGCCCCTATCCTTGTCTCGGTTCTTCCGCTCTGAATGTTTAGCTTCTTCAGCTATCTTTGCTTTCTCCACCAGTGTGGCAAAATTCCTCTCCTTCTGTGGGGCTATCAGTACCCGCAACTCATCACGCAACCCGTCCTCAAAATGCACACAGCGTTCATAGTCAGTCGGCACTATTCCCCGGGCATACCGACTCAAACGCAGAAATTCTGCCTCATATGCTGCCACAGATTTACCTCCTTGGACCAGATTCAGGAATTCCTTCCTTCGGGCATCCACATAGCTAGCCCCGACATATTTTCCTTGAAATGCGGTTTTAAAGAATTCCCAGGTAATGCGATTGGCCTGAATGCCTTCCCGCACAGTGAGCCACCACTGGTACGCCTCGTCTCTCAGCAAAGACACTACTCCTTTCGGTTTCTGCTCGACGGTGCAATCCAAATCGTCCATGATTCACTCCACCGCCTCAAGCCAGTACTCCGCTACATTTGGGGCTACTCCCGAGATACCCCTAAAAACCTCAGCTCCATTCGATCTGAGTCGCTCCGATATCGACCCACGAGATGTCGACCCAGTTCTTGCCCCAGCAACCCTTTCCAAAACTCGCAACATTGCTTGGGATAGAGCGTCATCCTCTCTCATACGATCGTGTGACCCGGCTTGATCACACAGTGGCAAAGGCGTCCATTTCCAGTATATGCCCCGATGCCTCGGACACAACTCTAGCACCTCGGCCTCTACCACGACCCACGTCTACCGCATCCACGCCCTCTAGCGCTCATATTTGCTAGTTCGATTTAATCGATTAAGAGTCTTATGAATCGCTTATATACTATTTCAAAGGTTTATTAAACAATATTTTATGAAGTATAAAAAGTAAAGTCGTTTTCGCAAAACGCATCCTATAGTCTCAATCTCTATAGTTTCAGCTCCTAAAACTAAAAGTTCTAGAGTATTTCTACGATCATATCACAATAATCATAATCATAAAATGATAACATTTACTTACTTGACTTGGTGCCGGATACTCATGGTGCCATACTTCCTTTAGAAAATACATGTATAATTTAAAATTTAAACTGCTTTGAAAACGTGTTTGAACCCAAACCACAGCCGAGTTTTGCAACCTGGCTCTAATACCATAAAATGTAACACCCAAAACCCGGCCCATGCGTTAAGACAGGATCTGACATGTCACATGAGAAAAACATGTTAAATCCTTTTGAGAAAACGAGTTGATTTGAAATATTTGATAAAGTACTACTAACCTCGAAGGTTGTTTGGTAAATCAATAATTTGAACTAAAAATCTTTATAAATCGTGACTTTTGAAAATATCGTTGATAGTTCGAGAAAAACTTTCCGAGTTAAAATATTTGTAAAAGTTTGTTATGAAATCCATTTGTTAATCTATTTTTGAAAACCTTTATTTAAGTTTTTAGAAAAATACCCATTTAAAATCATTCAAGCAAAATAGTAAGCACGACAAACATAAAGCAAAAATAAAATATTCCAGAGGCCTTATTACAACATAAAAACCCAAAATAGTAAGAGTAGTAAAATAAGAGGAAATAGAAATCTAAAGTTAAATAACACCATTACTATAGTATGGCCTCCATCGAGTCATCCATGGCCCAAATCCACATCACTGAGCATTACCTACAAGGGTTAAGAAAAAGGGGGAGTGAGTTACAAGAACTCAGTGTGAAATCCCTTACCGTCATCCACTAGGCCTAAACCCATATAGCAATATCATGGGCCTAAGCTCTTTTACATAACAATCTTAAAATGAAGCAAATGTATGAATGTATGCAACCCAAGCCATCCTAGTTATCCATCCACTACACACCACCCGTACCATCCCATCACACCTGTGGGGATCAAGTCAACCCACCCCGCCAAACACACCAATCGCAGGCAAGTTGCCATTTATATAATAATTTGATTGTGGCCAAGCCACTGAAATCATAATGAAACATATTAACACACATTTTTGTGGCAAAGCCACCGGGCTACACTTCTCTTCAACATTTTTCCCATCCCATGCGAAAAATTATGCAATATCACATATATTATAAAACATAATAATTTCAAATATAAACAACAATCATCAATCTGAAGATTTGTTACGATAAATCGGCCCATTATCACACTTTATAGTTCGGCCCATTAGGGCAATCTATCAAATCGGCCCATAGGGGCATTTTCGTAATTCGGCCCATAAGGGTATTTTCGTAATTCGGCACTTTTAAGGATTTATATGCAATACGACCCATTAAGGCATTCTAGCAAATCGGCCCTTTAGGGGCATTTCTGTAATTTTACAAATAATCCCTATTTTGACAAAACTCAGTATTTACGATGCTTAGGCAAATCACTCGATTCATACCATTTTACCGGTTTTGAGTTTTTGAGCAACAATAATCGATATTTCTAATATGATGCTAAAACACAGATTTACGGGACTTCGGTTAGATTACACACCTGATTACGGTAAGTATTAAACTCTCTTAATTGTCGGCACCTATGACAACATAACACTCGATTAATCTAATGAACGAGATTTTTTATTAATCTAAATCTAAATCATCGATCTAAAATACTTACTCTCTAAATTGTGAACGACCACGATTTGTCGATTCTAACCGGATGATGGTCCACAACCCGGTGGAAAATCCCGAACCACCAAAACGCCTCTTCGCTTAAATTTAGGAATAGGGATCGCAGATCCGCTCCTTTGTGATCTCCACTCGCTTTCCCTTTCAAGTCGGTACTCTAGCCTCCATCTGGATAAAATCTTAGTCGAACGATATTACGTTGATATGAGATGATTGACTAAGGAAAAGATTCGACTTACCACTAGAATCGTATGATCAACAAGTGGATAGATCGAGTGATTTAGTCCCTAAAAATATAATTGATTAGTCACAACCACTATTCCGCTTAGCAAACTAACCTGGTCAACGAAAAAGATCTAAAAAGAACCATGATGAATCCCTTACCTTAAAGATTATAAAACCGATTCCCAACGATTGTACAATGGCTATGGATGAGTCAAAGTTTTCGGCTTCCACTATAACTCTACATTAGAAGTGATCACATTGTAAAGAGTTATGAAAGGAAGATATTTCGTTGGAACAAAGTGAATATCCTGGATGTTGATAGCACACATTCGGCTAGGAAAAAGAAAAGTAAAAGATAGAATAGAACCACTTACCGATTGATCGAAGGAGTGAGTGTCAACACGAATGAGAAGAAATGATAAAGAAGAGATGAAGGGTTCTGGCTATAGAGGAAAAATGAGCAAGAATATTCGGCTATGGGGGTATGGATTAGAGAAGAAGAAAGAAGGGTTGGAGAATTTTGTAAAAGGAAAAGAAAGATGGAAAAGGAGTGCTTAACTAGATTCGGTTTTCCAAAGGAAAATGAGTGAAATAATTTGGTCTCAATGGCTTAGGTACTTTCGGCAAACAAGAAAGAAATGAAGAAAATGCTCACTAATGGCTTGAAGTTTCGGCAAAGAGAAGAAGAAGTTTGGAGAAAATGACACAAAATAATGCTAAAAAGAATTTGGCCTAACAAGAACCAAAGTTTGCCAAATGACAAATGAAGAATTCGGCTACCCCAATACCCCTTCCCAAACCGTGTTTTGCTTTGCCAAAAGGGATAAGTGTAGACCAAAAACACTTTCCAAAACATCACCCATGAAAAAGGCCAACATGCTCCCTTATCTTGCCTTTTTATTTTGATTTCTTTCCTTACCCTAACCCTTGCCTTATTTCCTTAGCCACCATACCATAATTAAAAAGTCTTCCCTGCCTTAAATACCACCTTGGCCGACACTTAGGGAAGGAACACAAAAAAATAATAGCCAAAATTTGCACCAAATGGGATTCGAACCTCTTCCCTTAAAGTCCTTCATGTGACACCACAACCTCTTTCCCATATGCTCAATTATGCTAGCAAATTACTCACCTATTCCATAAGCCTTGATGCCACTTACTATCTCTCCTTAATAGGCTTAAACAAAAAATTTTTACTAGGGCCCAATTCAACCCCGAGCCTTCATAGAACCCCTAAACATACACAATTAATATTTTAGCTAGCCTCACTCGAGATATTATGCAACACATAAAATTCTAAATTTTAGGATGTTACAAAAATGCACACTTATTTCCATAAGCCTTGATGCCACTTATCTTCTCTCCTTAAAGTGCTTAAACACAAAAATTTTACTAAGGCCCAACTCAACCCCGAGCCTTCTTTGGACCCCTAATCATACACAATTACTATTTTTAACTAGCCTAACGCAAGAAATAATGCAACACCTAAAATTCTGAATTTCAGGATGTTACAATAATAATTAAAAAATAAAATTAGCAATAAAAATAATAATAAACAAAAAAGGACGAAATTGAACTAAAAAATAAAAGTTTGGGGCGAATCTAAAGATAAATAAAAGGAAAGGGACCTTGTTGAACACGCCCCAAAAAGACAGGGACTAATCATGAAATTATTCTCCTGTCCAAAACGCACCATGTCAATGAGGACCAAAATGAATCAGAAAAGAAAAGACTGGGGCGAATTTAAAAAAAAATAAAAAAATTGAATTTAAAAATGAAGAAAATGCGGAAGGGCTTAATGCGCTAATAGCCCATTCTGTCACTTACACGCAAGACTAAACACAAAAGCACACCTTTCTCTCAGACCCTCACCACTAACATCAGAACTTCTAACCCCCAAAATCTGGGGCGTTACAAAATTATAAATACTCCCCATTACAATTTATTTTTGGTCAAGAGACAATCTTACAATTTTTGGATGTGCGGTATATGTTCCAACTGCTCCACCACAACGCACAAAGATGGTTCATAATAAGAGATTGGGAATGTATATTTATATGAGTCTCCTTATAATATTTTTGAGCAATTAATTCGAGATTTAATTATGACATGAGTTATCAGTTTTCCCAACATTAGGGGGAGAGGATAAAAAGCTGGATTAATAAAGTACTTGAAATGAATTTCAATATCTAAGATCCTCGTACAAAGCAATGTGAACCAGAATTTCAACAGATGATTCATTTAACAAATCAACTGCCAGATTCATTAAATCTCACATACCAGCTGAAAATGCTCCAATACGAATTGATGTCCTAATAGGGCAAACTGTAAGTACAAAAAAAAAGTAATCCATGCATGAAGCGTGGAAGACCGGTCGGTTCCAAAGATAAAAATCCTCGTAAAAAGAAAGGAGCAAACATTCAAGATGGTCATATAGTCGAGGCAGGGATTACTGAAGAGACCCATGACATAACTAATTATAAAACTCAAAAAGAGATTTAGGCACCTAAAAGTGAAAATGGAAATGATGAAAATAAAGAGATCTCGATAAGTTATGTCAATACGAGAAAAATATGGAATCGAAAAAAAATATAGTTGTCGACAACAATTTTGCTTATAGTATTACTATTGAAATAATAAAAGAAAATGAGGATCTTGAGCCTAAATCTACTAAGGAATGTAAAAATAGAAAAGATTGGCCAAAATTGTAACACCCCTTACCCGTATTCGACACCCGAACCGGGTACGAGGCATTACCATACTTAACTTGCTCAATCATACAACATTGATTTGTAAGAATTTCATCTCGAACTAAAACTTTTCATTCAAGACCATAATGTCCTTATTATATGTCTACGAGACCCTAAACTTATACCCAGAATGATTCAGGACTAAACCGGAAACTTTTGAATCCTTGGACAAATTTGACATATAACAGGGTCACACGCTCGTGTGAAGGAGGAAACACGCCCGTGTGGAAATTCACAAGCCCTGTTTCTCACCCGTGGGGATTTATTTTTCGATTCGAACCTACAGGGGTTTTCACACGGCCGAACACACGCCCGTGTCCCTGGCCCGTGTCCCTCACACGGCCACGACACGCCCGTGTGGAAAAACCATGGCATTCTGTTTATGACGTCATCACCTCACTAAGGTCACACGGCCAAGGCACACGCCCGTGTCCTTAGACCGTGTGTCTAAATAAATTCCTAATTTCATGTGCAAACTTCACACGACCTGGGTACACGCCCACACCCATGGCCGTGTCTTCCACACTCCCGAGTCTCTGCCCATGTGTTTACTACTGAGCATACTGACTTGTAAATCTAGCATGCATGGGGACACACGGCCTCTCCGCACGCCCATGGGGCTGACCGTGTGTCACACACGGCCTAAACACACGCCCGTGTGTCTACCCGTGTGGACAAGTGTAAGGCTATCTACCAAGCCATTTGCCACCCTACAATGCAACCACACTTATACCAAATCAATTCAACTTATATCATGACCATAAGGAACTTCTAAGAACTCAAAACCAAAACATCCACACAAGCATCCATTTCATGAATTTCATCATCGTCGAATATATGAACTTATCTAGTATTGGCCAATTTCCAATGACCATTTACAAAATGAATTGAACAACATTAATAGCAACACTTTGGCTAGATAATATGACATAACAAAATGACCAAGTCCTATACATACCATACTCAAAATGAATCTAATTTTGCTATACCAAGGAGTAGTCGATAGTGTGATTCCCAACTCCGACGTCCCACGATCCCTGAGTTAGCTTGGCAACACTACAAGGAAAAGGGAACTGAGAGGAGTAAGCATAAAGCTTAGTAAGTTTGCATGAAACAAGTAACAACAATAAGACTCATAATGTCATCTATTAATTTCGTTGAAGAAAGACACAAAGTCTTTAGCACATTGCCATAACTTACTCATGCTTACCCTTACCAATTACATATCATGTCACATCTCGTAAACCATGCTCGTGAATTACTCACATATACCTGTATCACTTCATCACATAGCTTTAACACTAATTTCATCTCAGTTATAAGCTTAACTATTTGTCCCATTGAATCATTTGAGATACTCAAGGTTACATGATCATCATCATTCTCATGAATACGACGCCAATGCCACATCCCAGATGTGGTCTTACATGGGGTCACCTCTAGATGCCGATGCCATATCCTAGACATGGTCTTATAAGGGATTTCATATCAATTGTCGATTCCATATCCCAGATATAGTCTTATACGATCCTCATATTCAATGTCGATGCCATATCCCAGATATGGTCTTATACGGGATTTCAATTCAGTGTCGAGGCCATGTCCCAGACACGGTCTTATACGGGACCTTACCCATCTCAAGTCTTGTGGACATTATTCTCTCATTTATTAAAGTCCAACCGGGACTTCAGCATTACAATTCTCATCATTTTTCCCATTCAAAATCATTACTCAAATTCATAGAAATATTATACATTTTCACAAATATCAAACATTTTAAATCATACTAGCATGATGCTGAACTCATTACACACAAACTTACCCCGATTTCAAAATAGGCCAAATTACCGATCTAATCCGATACCTTGCCCTTTCCTCGGTCAAGGTTAGTTCTTTGTTCTTCTTGATCTATAATAACAATTTAGCTCATTTAATTATCACATTAATCAACACATTTCAATAATCATACTTTGGCAAAATTACTATTTTGCCCTTATACTTTCATAAAATGACTATTTTACCCCTAGGCTCGTAAATCAATTCTAATCCAATTTCTTCCTTTAACAAGCCTAGGTGAACATTTATTTCTCTTATGGAAACTCTCAATACTCATCGTTTCACACATTTACCACATATTTTATAACCTTTACAAAAAGGTCCTTTTAGGTGTTTTCATGATAACACCTTTCACAAAAGTTGTTTATCTAACAACTAGGACTCATATTCTTCCATAAAAAAAATGCAGCAAACAACTTAAATGCTCACATGGCAAAACTCTAAACTTTCAACCATTTTGCAAAATAGTCCCCTCTTTAGCTAGCTTAAGCCTTAGGGGTTCCAAAAGTACAATTATAATCAAGAAATGATCATCAAATCACTTACTTGTAAGGAGAGAAGCTTGCTGAAATTTTTGAGCTTTCAAACCCTTATTTTGCTGCTAATTTTCAGTGGAGAAGAAGAGAAGAAAAGATGATATCTTTTCTTTCTTTATTTTATTATAAAACATCAATTTAGTCCACCAAATTCCTACCAACTTTGACTTATTAATCAACTCCTTGTCCCCTATGGCCGGCCACCCTATATATAAAGGTCTAATTGCACATTAAGGGCCTCCAATTAATATTCTATGGCTTTTAGACACCTTTAGCTTGTAAAATAGAACTTTTGCACTTTATGCGATTTAGTCCTTTTTCGCAATTAAGCATGCAATCGCTAAAATTAAAGCACCAAAATTTTCATGCACTCTTATAACCATGCTATAACTCATAAAATAACATTAAAATAATTTTATTCAACCTCAGATTACTGGTTCCGAAACCACTATTCTGATTAGCCCCTAAATCGGGCTGTTACAATTCTCCCCCTTAAGGATTTTCGTCCCTGAAAATCTTACCGGTGAAAAGGTTGGGATATTGGTTTCTTATAGTCTCCTCGGGCTCCCATGTAACCTCTTTCACCCCATGTCTTTGCCATAGTACTTTCACAAGTTCTATACTTTTTTTCTCAATTGCTTGACTTCTCGTGCCAAAATCTTAACCGGCTCTTCGCCATAAGTCATATCCAGTCGAATTTCTACCTCCGATGGTACAATCACATGCGAAGGGTCTGAACGATATCGATGTAACATAGACACGTGGAAGAAATCATGAATCTTTTCCAGATCAGATGGCAAGGCCAAACGATAAGCTACCAACCCTATCCTCTCGGTAATCTCATATGGTCCGATGAAACGCGGACTCAATTTGCCTTTCCGGCCAAATCAGAGGAATTTTCTCCATGGTGATACTTTCAAAAACACTTTATCACCTACTTGAAACTCAATCTCTTTCCGTTTCAAATCTGAATAGGACTTTTGTCTATTTGAGGCAGCTTTTAGACATTCACGTATCACTTTTACCTTCTCTTCGGTTTCTCTGACTAGATCGACCCCGTGAATCTGATTCTCCCTGAGTTCAGTCCAATACAAGGGCGTTCGGTACTTACGCCCGTATAATGCCTCATAAGGCTCCATCTTCAAGCTCGACTGAAAGCTGTTATTGTAGGCGAATTCCACCAATGGCAAATATTTCTCCCAATTACCTTGGAAATCCAAAACACAACATCGAAGCATGTCTTCAAGTATCTGAATTACTCTCTCCGACTGCCCATCAGTTTGCAGATGGAAAGCTGTACTAAAGCTCAATTTTGTGCCTAAAGCCTCTTGCAACTTTTTCCAAAACCGAGACGTAAATCTCGGATCTCCATCCGAAATAATCGACAACGGTACCCCATAAAGTCTTACTATTTTTGACACATACAAATCCGCCAGCTTATCAAGTGAATAATCAATCCGTATTGGTATGAAATGGGCTGACTTCATAAGTCTATCAACCACGACCTATACAGCAACTTTCTTTTTCGGTGACAACGGCAAACCTGTCACGAAGTCCATAGTAATACGGTCCCACTTCCACTCAGGAACCATAATAGGCTGAAGTAAACCTGAGGGTACTTGATGTTCAGCCTTCACCTGTTGACAAATTAGACATCTCGATACAAAATCTGAAATGTCTTTCTTCATACTAGGCCACCAATACCATTTCCTTAAGTCATTATACATCTTCGTGCTGCCTGGATGTACAGAAAAACATCCATTATGTGCTTCATGCAGAATCTTTAGAATAAGCTCATCATCTTTGGGTATACAGACTCTACCTCGGAACATCAAACATCCATCAAGATTTATCCGAAAGTCTGACTTAACATTTGACTCACATAGAACTCTTTTAGCTTGTAAATCATTGTCACCTTTCTGAGCTTCACAAATCTCTTGGAGAAACATCGGTCTAGTCCTCAACTCGGCTAGAATAGCACCATCATCTGACAAAGCTATCCGTGTATTCATGGGTCTCAGCGCAAATAGGGATTTCCTACTCAAGGCATCGGCGACCACGTTCGCCTTTCTCAGATGGTAGTCAATCACTAGCTCATAATCCTTTATTAGTTCTAACCATCTTCTCTGCCTTAGGTTCAACTCCTTTTGAGTCATCAAGTACTTTAGGCTCTTATGATCAGTGAACACCCGACATTTCTCACCATACAAATGGTGTATCCAAAGCTTTAGTGCAAATACGATTGCGGCTAATTCCAAATCGTGGGTTGAGCAATTCTTCTCGTTTGACTTTAACTGTCTAGAGGCATATGCTATCACCTTGCCCTCTTGCATGAGTACACAACCTAATCTGTTCAAGGATGCATCGCTGTAAACCACAAATTCTTTTTCCAACTCCGGTTGCACTAAAACAGGAGCTTCAGTCAACAACGCCTTTAGTTTCTCAAAACTCTGATGGCACTTTTCTGTCCATTCAAACTTCACATCTTTTTGCTATAGCATCATCATCGGAGTAGCTATCATGGAAAACCCTTTAACGAACCGTCTACAGTAACCCGCTAAGCCCAAAAAGCTTCTAATCTCGAATATACTACTCAGCAATTTCCACTCCACAATAACCGAGATCTTACTCGGATCAACTCTAATGCCATCGCCCAACACAATGTGTCCTAAGAATCCAACCTCTCGGAGCCAAAACTCACTCTTGCTAAACTTAGCATACAACTGCTTAACTCCAAAATAGTTCTCAGATGCTTTGCATGTTCATCCTTGTCCCGGGAATAAATTAGTATGTCGTCAGTAAAAACAACTACGGATTTATCTAAGTACGATCGGAAGATACGGTTCATTAAATCCATAAAGACCGTAGGAGCATTTGTTAAGCCAAATGGCATGACAGGTGATAAACCGTAAAATTAACATATTTTAAGCCCACATTTAGCATGCTTTTGGATTATTTATCCCTTATTTTATGTAATTTGGTGCTCTTAATCTTTTGTTTTCATGTTTTATACTCAGGGAAGCACCGGAGGATGAAAAGAACAAGAAACGAGCTTAAAATGGGCCAAATAGGCCATATCGCGAAATTGACACGGGCTGGGCCCAAGACCACACGGCTGTGCCTCATCAACAAAGTCCACACGGCCTAGCCACGATTTACACGGGCGTGTGCCAGGGCCGTGCCCCTGTCGTGACAAAGAGAAATTTCATTCGGATTAGGATACTTAGGGGCAAAGAAACACATTCCAAAGCCTATATAAACACCCTAAGTATGACCTAAGGGGGGAAGCCCAAGGCTGTTGTCAAGGGGCGTCTTGCTAGGCCAAAGGAGGCAGATTTGTGGAGGTTTACTTGAAGATAACCAGTTGATCCATCTCAAGAAGCTGGAATCATACTCAAGACGGAGGATCTCTTCTTCAATTCCTTCAGGGGGTTTTAGGGATTTCTTATGTTTTGTTTTATCATTTCTTCTGAGATGTTTTCTTTTATCGTTATGAACTAAACCCTCAGATACCTGAGGGGGATGAAACTTAGATGAATCTTGTTATCATTTGCTAAACTATATGATAAATATTTGACTTGTTCTTAATTATGTGTTCTTAATTCTTGTGTTGATATTTCATGGATATTAATTCAAGTTTGATGTGCTTAGGTGGAGGAGCAAAAGTCCCTGCCTAAGAGTAAATCTAGCATAGTTAAGCGGAGTTGATCGCACGCCTAAAGATAGGGTGACGAAATTTTGTCGGATTAGGGTGAAACCTAATATGGGATTCTATAGATCGAGTTAATGCAATTCTAGGGGTTTTAATTAGAAAGAGATTTCAATTAATCAACCTAGGGTTAGACGTTATTCGCTTTGAGAGAGGGTTTAATATACATTAGGGAATCTTACGGATCAAGTCAAGTGAATAAATCATCTGGTTCAAAGTTAGATAACAAGTGAAGTCTAGGTGGATTCTTCCTTGGGTATTGTCCTTATCAACTGGTTTTTTCCCAAAAGTATTTCCCAAATTTATTCTTCTTTGTCTTAGAGTTTTTAGTTTAGTAGTTAGTTAATTTAGATTAAACAACAAATTCCCTTTATTTTAGGCTAGATAATAAAAAAGAAAGTTAGTATTAATACTTTTAGTTCCTTTGGGTTCGACATTCCAGTCTTGCCTTAACTATACTACTGATCGATAGGTGCGCTTGCCTCAAATCGTTGTCATAGTTAGTTTCCAGGTTCGATCATTCTCATTATAAATTTTAAGACTTTGACATCGCATAAAACAACGATCAAGTTTTTGGCGCCGTTGCCGGGGAACTAAAATATTAAGAAAGCTCAAATTTTATTACTTTAGCCATTTTTTATTTTTTTATTTTTGCAATTTACTTTTATTTCCTAGTTTAAACTTTGGTAATTTTCTTTCTTTTTCTCCTTTCAGGTACCTCTAGTTTATGACTAGAAGGAACCTGACAGGACCTCTAATTTACAACAGTGATATTGAAAGAACAGTTCATAGAAATCGCAGAGAAATAAGGCGAAGCTTAAACTACGTAGAAGAAGGGCAAGAAGGCGAAACCAATCCTACTGAAGGGATGGCCGAGAATAATCCACCACCTCAAGAGATGGCCGAAAATCATGCTCCTCGAACTATGTATGATTATGCTAAACCTAGTTTAATAGGAACTGAGTCAAGTATTGTTAGACCTGCTATTGCTGCAAATAATTTTGAACTGAAACCTAACACAATTCGGATGATACAACAATTTGTTCAGTTTGATGGTTTGCAGGATGAGGATCCTAACACACATTTAGCAAATTTCCTAGAATTTTACGATACTTTCAAGATAAATGGCGTTACTGACGATGCCATCCGTCTTCGGTTATTTCCCTTTTCTTTGAGGAATAAAGCCAAACAGTGGTTGCATTCTCTTCCACAAGGGTCAATCACTACATGGGATCAAATGACCAAAAAATTTTTATTAAAATATTTTTCGCCGGCCAAAACGGCCAAGTTAAGGAATGATATCTCTTCTTTTGTGCAAATGGATTTAGAGACACTTTACGACGCATGGGAGAGATACAAAGATTTGCTGAGAAGGTGTCCACACCATGGATTACCCTTGTGGCTACAGGTCCAAACTTTTACAACGGTGAAAACCCTTCAACAAGGCAATTAATTGATTGACCACGGCCAGTGTACTTTGAATAAAAAAACTCTCCCCGCGACCTACGAATTTATAGAAGAGATGTCATCAATAACTATCGCTGGCAAGTCACAAGGACAAGGCCAACAAAAGCAAATGAGTTTATAACCTCGACGCAAAGAATAATGCTATCAAATCGGTAGAGATGTTACATAAAAATGTGATGGTGTATATGGTCCTCGCAGTACAAACGGTTATGCGATCGCGACACAAGTGGAGGCGTGGCGAATCCTGAGTGCCCACCCTACAGACAGGGCATGGAGAGCGAACAAATAAACTATATGGGTAACAATTTCCGATCGAACAATAACCCTTATAGTAATACTTATAATCCAGGTTGGAATAACCACCCCAATTTCTCATGGGGTGGTCAAGGTAACCAAAGACAACAAAACTTCCAACAACAGCCCTACCCACAGGAAAAGAAGCCCAACCTCGAGAAGATGCTGAAAAAATTCATAGCAGCCGTAGAAACACGTCTCCAGAATATGGAAACAAAATTTGAAGCATCGATACAGGAGCTCAAGGGTTAAATTGGTCAACTGGCTAAGGAGATCTCTGAAAGACCACAAGGAAGACTACCAAGCAACACTGAGACTAACCCAAGGGAACAAGTCCAAGCCATAACAGCTCAAGAAAGTAAAGGGTTAGATGAGCCCAATTCAAGGCAAGAGAATGTGGTCAGAGAAGGTAAGGTTGAGGTAAGTAATAATAAGCCAAAACTGGTAATTAAAGAGTACCAACCTCGCATACCATATCCCGAAGCATTAAGGAGAGACGACACAGAGGAACAGTTTGGTAAGTTTCTTAAACTTTTAAAGAAATTACATATTAACTTACCGTTACTTGAAGCTCTTTCGCAAATGCTAGATTCTAGAAAATTTTTAAAAGAGCTGTTGACGAAAAAGCGAAGGATAGACGAGGCATCACATGTGGAACTAAACACAATATGCTCGGCAATATTGCAAAATAGACTACCACAAAAATTAAAAGATCCAGGGAGTTTTACAATTCCATGCTTAATTGGTAGTTTATCTATTGATAATGCGTTAGCTGATTTAGGGGCAAGCATAAATTTCATGCCTTATAAAATGTTTAAACAACTAGGTCTAGGGAAACCCAAACAAACTAGGATGAGCATTCAATTAGCTGATAAAACTATTAGAATTTCGAGGGGTATAATTGAAGATGTACTCGTAAAAGTTGAAAATTCGTATTCCTAGTAGACTTTGTCATATTAGACATGGATGAGGACAATAGTATCCCCTTAATCTTAGGAAGACCATTTTTAGCAACTGCCAAAGCTAAAATTGATATTGATGCAGGAGAACTCATACTTCGTGTAGGTAATGAGATAGTTACACTCTAAGCTCTCGATTCGGCTAGAACATCGAGTAATCAAGGTGAGAAAATAAATTCTATGGATAACAATTCGGTTAACCCTTCTTTTCAGGAAGCACCACAAAAGGACACAACTGAACCCGATCCTATACCCCGTGCCAACAAAGAAATAACTCATGAGGAACGAAGGATTCAGATCAATGATCTAGACGAGTGGAAGACGCATTTCAAGGAAAAATTAGGGATATACGAAGCAGAACCAAAGCTACTCTACGAAGCAGACAAGTTCAAAATTGGAGATCAGGTATTGATAGATAAAGCAGACCCTCGAATATCTCCTCCTGATCCTAACACAAACAAAGAAATCCCTTTTAAGGTAATCAGTTTTTCCCATACGGAACCGTCGAGGTAAGTAATCCTATTTTTTGCACTTTCAAAATAAGCGCATCTCGACTTGAACTTTATTATGATAATGAAACTGATAGCATGAGGAAGGACTTTCAACTCCTCAAACCACCCTGATTATGCAAACGAGAGGTAAGTCTAGCTTAAGACTTTAAACGAGCGCTTCTCGGGAGGCAACCCGAGCACTAACTCCATTACTCTTTCTATTTTATTTTATTTTATTTCCACTCTTAATTATCCTTTGTAGCAACTAACTATAAACTAACCAAGGCCAATTTCCATACCAAACGGCATTACACACGGCCGTGGCCGTGTAGGTACACCTTATCTCCGTACTGACATGGCAGAAATGGTACGAGTCAGGATGGATTGTATCTTCGAGTCACGAACCCAACCACCCCACCACGACCGTGCGACATGGCCGTGGCCGACACCGAGAAATCCACACGGAGGAGGCACGCCCGTGCTAGGAGACCGTGGTCGACACTATTTCATCAAACATGGGCGTGGCGACTTGAACATGGGCGTGGAAGAAACGAACATAGCACAACACGGCCGTACGATACGGCCGTGTGACCCAACACGCCCATGGTAAACGGGCGTGGGGATGTACCAGACCTCAAAACTCTATTTAAACCACCCCCTCTTCTCAACTACTCCCCATTCCCCTTCCTCTATACATTCTCAGACCCCCCTTCCATATTCCCCTTCCTTGGCCCTTTTCCAAACTCTAGATGTACACCATATCCATGTCGAAGAAGCGAAAGGATCCTAGCATAGTCTTCCCCTGTGGGAGACCGATCTACATAAGTTCATGCCGGCCGCTTCATCCACTCGACAAGCCAAGGATATTTGAGGCCATTTCGTTTTTAATTTTCTTTTTTCGTCGCATTTATTTTCCTTCCCTTTATCTTCCTTGTCCTTAAATAAATAATTAGTTTATTTTTAATTTTTCTTAATATTTCTTGGCTATTTCTTCACGGGCTACCCAATTTCTTCATCTAGTGCAGTAATAGTGGGCAGCCCCTATACCACCACCACAGACGCCTCCTCCAACTCATCTTTCACCTCCGAATCAAGTTTCCACACCTCCAACTCAAGGAATCCATCCAAATTCAGGAAGTTTCATCTTTCCCTATCTTTTATGAATTTCTATCTATCTTTGTACATTCAGGAAGTTTCATCTTTCCCTATCTTCTCGAGCCTCTTCTCCCTGACCCAAATTCTCGAGTCTACTTTCTACTAGCATAGTCCCTTGTGCGGGAGTCGGTGCATTACTTGCAGCATCATCGGCTGCAGTTCGATCGGGATCCATTTACTATATAAAAACACAATTCAAATCGTTAGGAGTCGTCACACTATCATTATGCAAATACTCGTACATATAGCATGTATAGCTAGACTCATACTTACGCTACGTTAGTCTGAGAATCGACTAAACTGTAGCTCTGATACCACTAAATGTAACACGTTTTACCTGTATTTGACACCCGAACTGAGTACGAGGCATTACCATACTTAACTTGCTCAATCATACAACATTGATTCGTAAGAATTTCATCTCGAACTAAAACTTTTCATTCAAGACCATAATGTCCTTATTATAGGTCTGTGAGACCCTAAACTCATACCCGGAATGATTCAGGACTAAACCAAAAACTTTTGAATCCTTGGACAAATTTGACATATAACAGGGTCACTCGCCCGTGTGAAGGAGGAAACACGCCCGTGTGGAAATTCACATGCCCTTGTTCCTCACCCGTGTGGATTTATTTTTTGATTCGAACCTACAGGGGTTTTCACACAGCTAGACACACGCCCGTGTCTTAGCCTGTGTGCAAAACCCATGGCATTCTGTTTATGACATCATCACCTTACTAAGGTCTTAGCCCGTGTGTTTACTACTAAGCATACTAACTTCTAAACCTAGCATGCATGGGGACACACGGCCTCTCCACACGCCCATGGGGCTGACCGTGTGTCTACCTGTGTGGACAAGTGTAAGGCTATCTACCAAGCCATTTGCCACCCTACAACGCAACCACACTTATACCAAATCAATTCAACTTATATCATGACCATAAGACACTTCTAAGAACTCAAAACCAAAACATCCACACAAGCATGCATTTCATGAATTTCATCATCATCGAATATATGAACTTATCGAGTATTGGCCAATTTCAATGACCATTTACAAAATGAATTGAACAACATTAATAGACAACACTTTGGCTAACAAATATGACATAACAAAATGACCAAGGTCTATACATGCCATACTCAAAATGAATCTAACTTTGCTATACCAAGTAGTAGTCGATAGTCTAGTTCCCAACTCCGACGTCCCACGATCCCTGAGTTAGCTTGGCAACACTACAAGGAAAAGGGAAATGAGAGGAGTAAGCATAAAGCTTAGTAAGTTTGCATGAAACAAGTAACAACAATAAGACTCATAACGTCATCCATTAATTTCGTTGAAGAAAGACACAAAGTCTTAAGCACATTGCCATAACTTACTCATGCTTACCCTTACAAATTACATATCATGCCACATCTCATAAACCATTCTCGTGAATTACTCACATATACCTGTATCACTTCATCACATAGCTTTAACACTAATTTCATCTCAATTATAAAATTAACTATTTATCCCATTGAATCACTTGGGATACTCAAGGTTACATGATCATCATCATTCTCATGAATACGACGCCAATCCCACATCCCACACATGGTCTTATACGGGATTTCATATCAATTGTCGATGCCATATCCCAGATATGGTCTTATACGATCCTCATATTCGATGCCGATGCCATATCCCAGATATGGTCTTATACAAGATTTCAATTCGGTGCCGTGGCCATGTCCCAGACACGGTCTTATACGGGACCTTACCCATCTCAAGTCTTGTGGACATTATTCTCTCATTTATTAAAGTCCAACCGGGACTTCAGCATCACAATTCTCATCATTTTTCCCATTCAACATCATTACTCAAATTCATAAAAATATTATACATTTTCACACATATCAAACATTTTAAACCATACCAGCATGATGCTGAACTCATTACACACAAACTTACCTCGATTTCAAAATAGGCCAAATTGCCGATCTAATCCGATACCTTGCCCTTTCCTCGGTCAAGGTTAATTCTTCGTTCTTCTTGATCTATAATAAAAATTTAGATCATTTAATTATCACATTATTCAACACATTTCAATAATCATACTTTGGCAAAATTACTATTTTGCCCTTATACTTTCACAAAATGACTATTTTGCCCCTAAGCTCGTAAATTAATTCTAATCAAATTTCTTCCTTTAACAAGCCTAGGTGAACATTTATTTCTCTTACGAGAACTCTCAATACTCATCGTTTCACACATTGACCACATATTTTATAACCTTTACAAAAAGGTCCTTTGAGGTGTTTTCATGATAACACCTTTCACAAAAGTTGTTTATCTAACAATTAGGACTCATATTCTTCCATTAAAAAATGCAGCAAAAAACTTAAATGCTCACATGGAAAAACTCTAAACTTTCAACCATTTTGCAAAATAGTCCCCTATTTAGCTAGCTTAAGCCTTAGGGGTTCCAAAAGTACAATTATAATCAAGAAATGATCATCAAATCACTTACTTGTAAGGAGAGAAGATTGCTAAAATTTTTAAGCTTTGAAACCCTTATTTTGCTGCTAATTTTTGGTGGAGAAGAAGAGAAGAAAATATGATATCTTTTCTTTATTTATTTTATTATAAAACATCGATTTAGTCCACCAAATTCCTACGAACTTTGACTTATTAATCAACTCCTTGTCCCCTATGGTCGGCCACCCTATATCTAAGGGTCTAATTTCATATTAATAGCCTCCAATTAATATTCTATGGCTTTTAGACACCTTTAGCTTGTAAAATAGAACTTTCACACTTTATGCGATTTAGTCCTTTTTCGCAATTAAGAATGCAATCGCTAAAATTAAAGCACCAAAATTTTCATGCACTCTTATAAACATGCTATAACTCATAAAATAACATTAAAATAATTTTATTCAACCTTGAATTAGTGGTTTTGAAACCACTGCTCCGACTAGTCCCTAAATCGGGCTGTTACAAAAATGGAAAAATGCAATTCAAGCAGAATTGAATTCACTTTCTAAATGTGAAGTTTTTGGACCTGTAGTCCAAACACCTAAAGGTGTAAAATCGGTAGGATATAAATGGGTATTTGTGCCAAAAAAAAATGAAATTGATGAATTCGTAAGATATAAAGCTTGCCTTGTAGCACAAGGATTTTTGCAAAGGCCCAGCATTGATTATGAAGAGACATATTCTCCTGTGGTGGATGAAATCATGTTTAGATATCTTATTAATCTTGCAGTACGTGAAAAACTTGACATGCATCTAATGGATGTTGTTACATCCTATTTATATGGTACACTTGATAATGAAATTTATATGAAAATTCCTAAAGGATTTAAAATCCCAAAAAGATATAAAGTTTCTTGTGAAAATCGCCCAATCAGATTAAAGAAAAGTTTATATGGAATAAAACAATCTAGACGTATGTGGTACAATCATCTTAATGAATACTTGTTAAAAGAATGTTACAAAAATGATCCAATTTGTCCATATATCTTTATAAAAAGGTTTGGATCAAATTTTGTGATAATTGATGTTTATGTTGATGATCTAAATATTATTGGAACTCCTGAAGAGCTTCAAAATACAATAAATTGTTTAAAGAAAGAATTTGAGATGAAAGATCTTGGAAAAACAAAGTTTTATCTTTGATTACAAATCGAGCATTTAAAAGATGAAATTCATGTTCATTAATCAACTTATATGGGAAAGATATTAAAGAAATTTTACATGGATAAAACACACCCATTAAGCACTCCGGGTTTTTACGATCGTTAGATGTGAGTAAAGATCAATTTCGTCCTTGCAAGAATGATGAAGAGTTTCTTGGTCCTGAAGTACCATATATAAGTGTCATAGGGGCATTGATGTATCTTGCAAACAACACAAGACCTGATATAGCTTTCGTTGTAAACTTGTTAGCAAGATTTAGTTCTTCTCCAATATGTAGACATTGGAATGAAATTAAACATCTATTTAGATATTTTAGAGGGACCATTGATATGGGGTTATTTTATTCAAATGATTCAAAATTCCTATTAGTTAGCTATGCTGATGCTGGATACTTATTAGATCCACATAAAGGTCGATCTCAAACAGGATATTTATTTAAATGTGGGGGTACTGCCATATCATGGCGTTCAACAAAGCAAACATTACTTGCTGCTTCTTCAATCATGGAAAAATAATTGCAATGCATGAGGCAAGTCGAGAGTGTGTTTGGCTAAGGTTATTGACCCAACATATCCAGAAGATATGTAATTTGCCTTTACAGGAAAAGATGTCAACTATCTTAAATGAAGATAATGCAACATGTATAGCTCAATTGAAGGGTGGTTACATCAAAGGTGATAGAACGAAACATATTTCACCAAAATTATTATTCACCCATGATCTTGAGAAAAGAGGTGATATAAATGTTCAACAAATTCATTCTAGGTATAATTTAGCAGATCTTTTTACTAAGGCATTGCCAACTTCAACATTTGAAAGACTACTACAAAAGTTTGGAATGCGTCAACTCAAAGATGTAATGTAATGTTGCCATCAGCGGGAGTCTAAAAACAAGTTATACTATTTTCCTTTAACTAAGGTTTTATCCCATTGGGTTTTCCTGGTAAAGGTTTTTAACGAGGCAGCTTGTAATAGAAGATTGTGTACTCTTTTTCCTTTATTAGTTTTTTTTCCCACAGGGTTTTTTCCTAATAAGGTTTTAACTAGGCACATTATCTACCAATGGACATCCAAGGGGGAGTGTTGTAACACCCCAAACCCGGCCTAGACGTTATGGCCGAATCTGGTGATGTCACACGGAATAGGTTTTGAAAACGGTGTCGACTTGATAAACCATTCAATTTTTACACCATGAGTTCGTTCATGAGTTTACTGAAAATGTTATTCAATTAATTAGTTTGACAAAACACTTATTACAGCAGAAATTTTACAAATTCATTATATTTTAGAAACCCGATTTGTTATTTTTAGAAAACAAACCCCCTTTTAGTGTAAAATCGTCGAATTCATAACATATCTTATCAAAATTTGAAAATTCACAATAAAACAAAAACCAACAGTTAAAAACCATAAATTCCAGAGAGTCCCTGAAATTACAACACTCAAAAGTAAACCAAATCATAAATAAAAACCATAAGTCACCGTTGAGTCTCTGCCGCACCGATCCACCTAAGTCTGTGGATTACCTGACAGAACAGACAAACAGATGTGAGTTTTTGTAAACTCAGTGTGTAATCCAACAAAATTAAGCATGCAAACATACGGTATCATAGACATAGTCAGAAGCAGATACAGATTCAGATTCAGATCTAGTTTCAAATTCAGATTCAGATTATAGAAACAGATATACAAAAATCCTAGCCCCATCCTCTACACACCAACTCCGTCCATGTAACACCCTGGTTTAGGGGCTGTGCATATGGGGTATAAATCAAGTGTTAGTAGGTTTTTGGGAGTGCTTGGTTGAGTTTTAGAGGCTCTAAGAATGTTGGGATGAGAAGGGAAGGCTTTGGAAAATTTAGATTTTTAGGGTAAAAAGGAATTGGGCCTAGGAGAATTGAGCCCAATGGGCCTTAGGCGTAGTAGCGTTTAAATTTTTGGAGAACAAGAGACCGGCTTAAATGCAAGTTGGACCTATTGGATAAGTGATTTTGGAAGGTTAGAAGGCTTCTATGAAGTCCCGGATCAAATATTAGCTTTGGGGAAATTTTGGTTTTAGGTGAAAAAAACCTTGGAAGTTGGCGGTAGGCCTTAAGAATAAAATGTGGGGAAAAATGACACAAGTAGAGTGTGTGGTGTAGTGGCAAAGTGACGCCACATAAGAGACAAGGGGGTGACGCCACAAGGGAAGGAAGGAGGTCCAAGGTTCAAGTCTTGGCTTTTGCATTTTGGTTTTCTTTTTACTTGGACCTCGTAATTTGGCTATAGTTTATATTTAGTTGCGCATGGTTTAAGACACAAGAGGAGCTTGTGGCTTGGTGGCAAGTGGTGTGTTGAACTATTGAAGGGAGCCAGGTTCGAATCTCATGAGAAGCAAGGGAGTATTTATTTTGCGATGCTGACGGGAAGAGTTTCAGTTGAATTTAAACTCTCATCGACGAAGGATCCCACATCGGAAAGATACAAAGAAGGAAGGTGAAGTGCTAGCTATATAAGGAGCATCCTAGGGAGGAGAGTAAACACATCTTGGAGGGCGTTTGGGCACGGGAGTGGTCTGAGCGGCTTACAACACCGCAGTCCTATCGTGTGTAACTCTCTCTACTCTAGTTGTAGAGCGGCAAATGCCGAAGTGCGATCGGCCACGGTAATAGTAGCCACACGAGCGCAAGCGGCGCACGTGTGGGGCTTCGGCGCGATAGTTGAGGCCATCGCAGTATTCTTGTGGGTTGGGCCGCTTGGGGCGTGATGGGCCGGTGGGCCCAATGGGCCCGTGGGCCCTTATGAGTAAATTGTGCGATTGTGTAGTATATAGTGAACTAGACTAGGTGGAACTTATATACGTGGCTAGATTTGTGTTAGGTGGGCCACACGAGCGCAGTGGGCCGAATGGGTAAAATTGGGCTTTAGGCCCAATAGTCCATTTCGACCGAAATGGTAGTTGGGTCGCCGGGCGACATCTGGCCTTTAGAAAGGCCATTCCAGTACGAAATTACCGATATACCCTTGGTGGGTAAATTACTTAAAATGCCCTTTAGTAGGTAAAATTACGATTTTACCCTTAAAGGTTGATTAGCAAGGTAGGGGCGTGTTAGTTTTCTTTGTGCTATAGTTTTTGTCTTGGCCGAATGGCCTAAGTGTTCATTGTTTTTATGCCAAGGCCGATTGTAGGGAAGAAGAGCACATCATTTGGAACCTTTTGTAAGTCCGTTAGTCTCATGCGCGAAGCGAAGTAGCGTTTGGGTTTTGGTATCATTTAGGTGCGTAATCATCGCACTATTTCGTGGTTTTGGTTTGCTAACATGTTTATGTGTGTATTATGTGTAATAGCCGCTTATAATGGCATAAGTGATGAATAATCGGTGATGGTAAGTTAATCTTGATATACATTTATATATGTACAATGTGGTAGTGATAAGTGATAAATACTCATTCTATATGATATTCTTGCATGATTTATTGACACATGGGCATGGGATTGGATTGAAGAAGGAAGAAGTGTACACAGGATGTACGTGGTCTAATGATAGCTCAGTTACATTAGCGCTTGAGGGTTAGCTTTGTGCTACCTCAAGGGAGGTGTTGGCTAGGTGCCCATCTCGGCGGTTGATTGCTATGTGCATCACCGTGAGACGATTACGATATTTGGATCACTTTGGTTGATCGGTGGCTCACCACCACTACCTCGAGCAAATGAGAATGCCGAGGTAAGATTTATGGATCACGATGTGATCGGTGGCTCACCCACGGCCTTGTGCAGCAGCAGTCCGCGAGGTAACATATGTGGGATCACTCGGTTGTGATCGGTGGATTAGCCACGCCTTAGGCGTGAGTCCGCTAAGGTTGGTGTCACGGTTGGATAGTAGGTTGGGCCGAGATGCATTCTTGCATGATTTGTTTCGATGGTCAGTGTGGGTATGGGCCAAGCCCATACGGATGGAAATATGTGTTGTGGTTATGCACCGAGTCGGTGGACTCACTCTTTTCATTAACCATTTCGGTAGTGCATAAAGTCGGACCGGGATCTGGAGAGGACAAGGTGGCCCATGCCGAGGATGATGTTCAATTATTCCATGCTAAATTTTGATATAAGTACTTTATTTGAATTGTTGGGTTGTAATAAAGGCCATTTTATGTTTTTGGTATTACTTTAACTATGGTTTATTTAAATTAAATTGCTACGTGAAAATGATTTATGGTTTGCAACCTATTTATTCAAATTGGATATTATAAACTAAAGTTTTAAAAATGAATGAGTTTTATAGCAAAGTTTTATTCCAAAGATATGTTTTCCAAAATTCAAAGAAACTACGATGTTTTATTTTAAGATTTTCAACCGTCTTTTCCTGGAAGGACATAACTGTAGATTCTTGTCAGTAGCGAATGGGCCGGGTTTGGGGATGTTACAGTCCATCCCATCACACCATGTGGGGTTAAAAACACCCACCCATCCCTACACACCGTGTCGTGCCACTAAGACACATATAAGATAATATGCAGCCAAGCTGCCAGAATATAGGCGTTTAACGCTGAACAGAATACTTCCTCCTCATATACTAATCCCACCCCAATAACAGATACAGAAATTAGATACAGATATAACAGATTACACATGCTCAACATGCTTATGTACAGATAACAAATATACGTATAGCAGTATAGTCAAGCATACATTCAGTATCCTACTCAGATCAGTCTATCAGAGTATCATAGCATACAAATTAGGGTTTAATAGCCCTTACCGACCCTACAGTAGGCCCATAGTCGATCAGAGCGACCCGCACGACCCTAGGGAAAATTTTAGAATTATGGGCCCACATGCCCGTGTGGGCTCACACGCCTTAATTGGCCTTGGTCGTGTGGTCCACACGGTCTTGCCCAAAATCCACACGCCCATGTGAAATGCCCGTGTGGGCCCACACACCCAACTTGGCCTAGCCCGTGTGGCTCACACGGCCACACTCCGGCCACCACACGGCCGTGTCCTGTGCACGGCCAAGCCTTCGTCGATCACACGGGCGACCACACATCCGTGTGGCGTCGACAGTGCAGTTTTTGGCTTTTGCCGAAACCTCATTTTCTACGTTTCGGGTACACACCTGATTCATTTACGTCGCGAAATCACTCTCGAGACCACCAACACCTATCATTTTCCAACATATCACCAAATTAGTCGTTTCAAACAAGACTAACCCGAACTACAATAAGATAGACAACCCTTATAATTACCAAAACCCTTACCTTCGAACAACAACGATGATTTCGCACCCTAGAGTGCCGATTAACAGCAACCAGCCCCTTGAACTTCTCCTAAACCACACAAAAACAAGCCCCATCAACTAACGATTTACAAACCAAAATAATTAACCACCCTTACCACACTTACCAAACGCACAAAAACACCTAAATATTAAGATGCGGGATCACGACAGCAGACAAAAACATGAAGCAGAATTGCCGAAAAGGAAAAAGGGAGAAGAAAATGACAGAGATTAGGCAGTAAATTAACTTCAGAGTTCTTTGGGAATTTTTGGAAGAGAGAAATTTTAGAAAAATAAAATATAATATAATATAATAAAAATTCGGATAATTATCAGGAATCCCTCAAATTCCTCTCCACTATCCACGAACAACCACTTCTCAGAATCCCAACTCCACCGAAATTCTATCAGATAACAGAGCAAAAATATAAAACCCTTGCTAACGCAGGAATTCGAACACAAGACCTCTACCACACCAACGCCCTTACCACTCGAACCAGCAGGCTCATTCTGATATAAATTTACAGGAAATTAAATATAAGCCCACCCAACAAAGGTAAGGCTTAGATCAAAAATAACAAAATTAACAAATCTAGGACTTGAACCCAAGACCCCATACACACACCCAAAACACTTAGCCACTGAAGCAAATACACACTTGTGTAAAATATTTACAGAAATATGAATAAATTATTCAGGGCGTTACAAGTGTTATGAATACCTTATTAAGTGGATGTCCATCATGATAAAGTTTTGATGTACTTTAAATTCTAATAGTTATTAGAATTAGATATCTACTTCTTTTATACTTCTTATGCCTATAAATAGAGACTCTGATGAAGCACTATAAATCATCCATTTGATCAATAAAGTACATTCTTTATTGCTTTCATTTTTTTTTGTTCTTTATTCTTTCTATCTCTCTTTATTTTATAACAGAAACACACTTATTAGAGAGTTTTTTTTTCTTAAAACTCCCTTAAACCAAAATAATATTAGTTAGAAACAACAAATAAGATAATATTGGTGAGATTTTTTTCGTCTCAGATCCAATTTAATTTTTATATATACCTGATTTTATTTAATTTTTTAATTCATATCTCAAAAGTAAAATAAATTTTTAACTTGTTTCTTCCAAAAATTATACTCAATTATTAAATTTGATTTGTCATTATAGATACTTTAATATCAACACTAACAAAATGTACTGATATAGGCTCATCATATATTAACAGATAAGTGAAATGTTGGTATATACCAGTATTGTTTGAACTGGACTGGTCGATTGGACTGGCAATTGATCGGGAGATCGATCCATAGAGTGGCTTTGAACCGGCTAGATCGGGAACGGGTACGAACTGATTGAACTAGTTAAAAAATTGGTCGAACCGGATTTTAAAAAAAAATATTTTTAATTTTTAATCATTTTCTAATCGGACCGGTTGAACTGGTCGGATTGACTGAAATGGTGGTCTAATCGGTTCAATCATCAATCTGATTTAAGAAAACATTGATATAAACCTATTTATATTTACGGAATTAGATCTTCGATAAAAGTATGCATTGGCATATGGCAATTTATTTATAATATACTGATTTTCATTATGATTTAATATAATATATTTTCATATATTATTTAATTTAAATATAATATAAGTATTTTTATAAATTTAATGTTTAATTATAGTTCAACTCAAATATAATTTTAATTAATTTTTTACTTATTTATTTTTCATATATATTTCAATTTAACATCCTTAATAATGATTTTCGATTTTGATCTCACTAGTAGTGTTGGGTTTGAATTTAAATATATACCATAAGGTTGATTTTAATTTCACTATTATAATAACTAATCTTATTACCACTATTATTTTTAGTCTTAGTGAAACCAACTTCGCCGTTGATCTCGACAGACCCACTCTTACAATAATTGTGAATAAGCTATTGCCTAATGACAAAGCTCCTGTAAGTATCAAGGTTCAAATCTAATAAAAAAACTCATCCTCTTTAACATTGAAAAATATAAACTAATTTAACCTCAAATTGTAGTTTATTGGTCAGGTATTTATCTTCTCTAAGAATAATTTAGGTTAGTTTGACCTTGAAATAATTTGAGTTAGTTTAACCTTAAATTTTGGCTTATTGGTCGAGTGTTTACTTTCTCCAAGAATAATTTAAATTTGATTCACAGTTGTAAAAAAAAATTAAACTAATTGCAGGTGAAGCATTAGTAAACTAAAACTTTGTATCATAATTAATTGATTTTGTCTATATTTATTGTTTCATTCTTATCTTAATTTGGTAAAGTCGTGTGTTAACATTGGAATCCGTAATTAATTAGTTAATGAAAAAATTATATATATAGATTTAGGGTTTATGGTTCAAGATTCTAGATTTAGGATTTAGTGTTATGGGTTCTAGTTTATGGTTTATTGTTATGTTGTTTAGGGTTTGGTTAGGGTTATGTTTTTAGGATTTATGGTTTAAGATTTAGTGTTTAAGGTTTAGGGTTCGAGATTCTAGATTTAGTGTTCATGGTTATGTGTTCAAGTTTAGGGTTTGGATTTTTAGGTTATGGGTTCGAGATTCTAGATTTAGTGTTTATGGTAAAAAAAATTATCAAATTTATGTATTGCCATAAAAAAATTTTGTTGAAATGTAAATGTTTATATATCAAGATTATTTATCATAATATTGGTAATTTTTTACCCTAAATCTAAAATCTCAAAATAATGAACCTTAAACCCTAAGCCTAAACACTAAACTTGAACCCATTACCATAAACCCTTAAACCATAAACTCCAAACTCGTAACTCGTAAACTTAAACATTTGAACCTTAATCCTGAACTTAAAACTCTAAACTATAAACCCTGAACCCCAAATCCAAAACCGAATCTTGAACCGTAAATCTTAAACCCTAAACTTTAGGGTTTGGGGTTCAAAGTTTAAGGTTCATGGTTCGAGTTCAAGGTTCGAGATTTTTGGTTCGAGGTTCAGGATAAAATAATTACCAAAATTATGTGTTAATGACATGTAAAAAATTACGCAAAAATTACTATTTTTTAAAAAAAAAAATTGGTTGGAAAAAAATAAAAAATATTAACTTATGGGGGAAAAACAACATGATTAAAATTTGCAAAAGAATAAACAATGTTTGCTTTTAATTTAAAAAAATAATTATTTTAAGTAATTTAATTAAAGTTAAATTAAGTTGGAGAATATATTAAAGATAGGTTAGTGTATACTAATACATTGATATAGACCTATTTATACTTACGGAATTGGATCTTCGGTAAAAGTATGCATTGGTATATGACAATTTATTTATAATGTAATTATTTTCATTATGATTTAATATAATACATTTTTGTATATTATTTAATTTAAATATAATATAAGTATTTTTATAAATTTAATGTTTAATTATATTTTAACTCAAATATAAGTTTAATTAATTTGGTTTTTTTATTTATTTTTTATATACATATATTTCAATTCAACATCCTTAATAGTTATTTTCAATTTTGATCTACTAGTAGTGTTGCATATGAATTTAAATATATACTACGAGGTTGATTTTAATTTTTCACTACTATAATAACTAATCTCATTATCACTATTATTTTTAGTTTTAGTGAAACCAACTTTTGATCTCGATTGACCCACTATTACAAAAATTGTCAATAAGCTATTGCCTAATGACAAACCTCCTTAAACAGGCATCAAGGTTCAAATCTAATAAAAGAAACTCATCCTCTTTAACATTAAAAAATATAAACTAGTTTAATCTTAAGTTGTAGTTTATTGGTCAAGTGTTTACCTTCTCAAAGAATAATTTAGGTCAGTTTAACCTCAGAATAATTTGAGTTAGTTTAACCTCAAATTGTGACTTATTATTCAAGTGTCTACTTTCTCCAAAAATAATTTAGATTTGAATTGTAAAAAAAAAATATAAACTAATTGCAGGTGAAGCATTAGTAAACTAAAACTTTGTATCATAATTAATTTATTTTGTCTATATTTATTGTTTCATTCTTATCTTACTTTCATAAACTCGTGTGTTAACAATGGATTCAATAATTAATTAAATAATGAAAACAATATATATAATAAGTATATGATCCAATAATAAGCAAAATAAGTATAAAGTACAGCAAATCATGGGAATTGGGGAAACTCCCATTTATACAAAGCAATATAAGTGGTGGACAAAAAAATAAGACTCTGGATTGGAATAGCCACCCATCACCTAGCGAAAGGGATTTTTAAGGACTAGAAGGAGAAGGTGGTGGAGAGAAGAATGGAATAGAAGGAATTGTAGTTGGGATTGTGGGAATCGAAGGCATGCACTACACCAAAACAGACTTTTAGCGGTGTTTTTAGTGGCGTTTTAAAGAAAAACGCCGCCAATATTATACATTAGCGGCATTTGAAAGAAAACGCCGCAGAAAAATGAGCAATAGAGGCGTTTATTTCAAAAACGCCGCTAAAAAGGATAAATAGCGGCGTTTTTTCCCCAAACGCCGCTAAAGGTCAGAGCATTAGTGGCGCTTTTGAAAAAAGGCCGCTAAAGGTCAGAGCATTAGCGGGGCTTTTGAAAAAACGCCGCTAAAGGTCAGATCATTAGCGGCGCTTCTGTAAAAACGCCGCTAAAGGTCAGAGCATTAGCGGCGCTTCTGAAAAAACGCCGCTAAAGGTCAGATCATTAGCGACGCTTTTGTGAAAGCGCCGCTAAATGTCAAAATATTAGCGGCGCTTTTGGAAAAATGCCACTAAAGGTCAGATCATTAGCGGCGTTTTTCCAAAAACACCGCAAAGATGTTAATCAATACGACGATGTTTTGTAATTGAGCATGTCATTAGCTGCGTTTTTTTAAAAAACGCCGCAAAAATAAATAATTTAAGGGTTATGGTTTTAGGGGTTGGCTATTAGGCATTAGGGGTTAGTGTTATTAATAAAAAAATTAATTTATTTTAGGGTCTATATAAGCATTAACATTCTATTTTAGGGTTGGCTATTAGGCATTAGGGGTGAGATTGCATTTTTTACTTACAAATTAATTTCAGCCCATAACAAAATCTGATTGTGTATCTATTTATCCCTAAGCCTTAAACGGTCTAAACCCAAAACTCTAAACCATATATCTAGATTCTAAACCCTAAATCATAACTCTAAACACACGACCATAAACCCCTAAACCTCAAACACTAAACCATTAACCATTAATCTTCATAGTTTAGGGTCTAGGGTTTAGATTTAGGGTTGAGGGTTTAAGATTTAAGATTAAGGGTTAGGTTAGGGTTTAGGTCGGGTTTGAAACACCCCACACCCGGCCCACGAGCCTGGACCGGATCTAGTATGTTCCTTAAGTAAACCGGTTTTCGAATTCTTCATTACTTAGAGAAAATTTGTAAAATTTTAGGAAATATTGTTTTGGATTGGGCTTAGGTTGGGAAACCCATTTAACTAATTTAAAAATCCAATTTTATTAAGGTGACAAAATAATTTTCTTTAGGTTTATAAGAATATATTTCACTTAAAATTTAATCCAACAATCGTTTGTAACAAAATAATTAAAAATAAAGCAGAAATAAAGAAAATCCACTTGGGCCTTATGGCCTTATTACATCAAATAACCCCAAAATAAAATTAAATGTACTTAGAAAATATAAAGTCAAAATTCTAAATAAAGTCTTCAAGTGAAGCATGGCCACCTCAAGGTCTACCGTCCCGATCACTCACTGTTCATCACCTGAAAAATGTTCCCACAACGGGGTGAGTCAACAGACTCAATGTGTACATCATACTAACATTCAACAAACCGCATATAAGTTCGTATCAAGTTCATGTTCATATAAAATAAATGATGCAACCCAAACCCAAGCCTAATGGTCCATCCGCTACACACCACCCGTACACTGCCAGGTCACCACCGGGGGACTACTAAGTCAACCTCCATCCGCTACACACCATCGAAGGCATTCAGCTGCGATCGGCGTGCTCATCGCCCATATAATTTGTGTCATTAGACACCATATTCAAATAATGTAACCGAAGTTACCAAATTCGAGATAATGCAACCGGTTACCATATTCAAATTCTGTGACCGTAGTCACCATATTCCGCTGGTGAGACCGAAGTCAACACCTTCTTCCCCTTTCACATATACCCCGAATGCCCCATATATTTTATATCATGCATAACATACTTAATTTCTCATTATTCACATGTAACAATATACATATTCATAATCCTATCAAAAGTAGGAAACGTGCACTGGTACTTTTACCATATTTATGGTACTTAGCCATATTCACATTCTTATGCATATTCATAGGTTAAAATAATTGCCATATGATATATCGAAAGTTAGTGTGAGTACACACCGATTGGCTTAATAGATTCCTTGAAATCCGTAAGAACGATCTACCGATCTAAAGTTTAGATCTGTTAATTCCTATATTCGCCCATCATACAAAAACACATTAATACCCTTTTCGATTTTAAAACCAAATCCCAATAGGAATGGTATTACTAATACTTACCTTGTTTGCCGATTGGATTGATCAAGTTCCCAAAAATTACTAGTATCCCTTTTCCTTGAAATCGGCTAACACTAAATCATGTAATTTTGTCGGTTTCTGACTTTTGGATCAATGAAAAATAATTCTAAATACCAAAAATAAGCCTTGGCCGATTAGATCTATGTACTTACCTTACGCTTTCCAAATCAAGAGGATTCCTTGCCTTATATGTCTTAGATCCTTGATCCTTATATTCGATGATTGTAGACCCCTTTAGATGTCGTAGTTGATTGCTCCTTTACTTAGAATCAAAAAGATTCGGCTTTGACAAAGAGAAACAGAGAAGAAAAAATAGAAGAAGAGGAGATGGATTTTGCTTAAAGAAAGATTCGGCAGAGAGGGGGAGAGAGCTAGGAAAATTTCGGCACAGAGGAAGAGAAAGCAAACGTTGATGAGTAGCCCTCCTGCCCTCCTTTTATAGCCAAAATTATCAGCCTAGGAGTCCCTTACTTGGCCACCACTCCTCTTTTTGATAATATTATCTCTTTTATTTAAAAGATAAAAGCCTTTAATCCATCAATTATCTCCTCCATTTTCTTAAAAGAAAATCCTTTATTTATCACTTATTATTCACATATTTATGCAAATAAAACTCTTCCTTTTCTAGAAACCCATGCCGTCCACCTAAGCCTTCTGGAAGCAAAAATAAAACTTATTTATTTGCTTCTCAAGTGACTCGAACTCAGCCTATTTCCTGCATGTGACGCCATCTCCTTAGGCCCTAAGTGGCATCTTCGTGCCACTTTTCCAAGCCTGTTTGTGTGTCAAACTTCTCCAACTTTTTCTTTTAAGGCCCTCTAGCCCTTATTTCCTATTTTGAACTTTAAAATTTGACATTTCGGCATCATTTCTAAGTTTCCTAAAATTTTCGATCGGCTCAGAACTTGCCATTTTTCTTACATTTCCAAGTTTCCAGAATGTTCACTTTCCATTTTGAATCATTTCCAAAATGTTCGTGTTTCCAAAATGTTCAAGTTTCCAAAATGTTCAAGTTTCCAAAATGTTCATTTCCATTTTCATTTCTAGGTTTCCAAAAGTATCAAAAATTTATTCTTAGTACTTGAGACTTGACATTTCGCATAATTAAACTGAAAATGCATAGGCCCTATTCAGATGTTACGCTTCTACCCCTTAAAATAATTTCGTCCTCGAAATTACTTACTAACAATCGTGCAATCCTTCTCACCGCACTATGCTTACGCTTACGCACTCGATCTTAATAGAACCATCATACTTTCTAGGCACAATCTCTAAGTTCACGCCCTCGTAACTCATTTCTAACGTCGCGATTTAATCTGATTAAAAGTTTTATGCATCGTAAATTTTGTTCCACCGATTATTCGCGAAAACAGTTTATGAAAAGAGATGTTTAAAAGTGGTTCTTTCGATCAAACAAAGTTCTCAACTCAAATTCACTATTCGTAAAGTCACGCTCACATTCATCAACCAATTATGAACTTTCGTTCATTCAGAGAAATGTTGTAGTTTTCATTGTTGTTGTTTTTCCACTATCCAGGGGTATTTTCGTAATGTGTCCTACAGGGGTATTTTCGTAATTTGTCAAAATAAGGTTCCTTGGTGATTTTGTCAATAAGGGTATTTTGGTAATTTTGAAATCCCCGGGGTATTTTGAAAAATTTTAAAATTCGGGGGTATTTCGATAATTTTGGAACTCGGGGGTATTTTGGTAATTAACCAGGGTAAATTTGTAAAGTTTAATAAATCAGGGATATTTCAAAATTTGCAAAACTTTGAGGGTTCTTTTTGAGAATTTTACCTTCCAAAACGGTGATGTTGCAAAAATTTTGAAAATCAGGGTCATTTTGGTAATTTTGTGGGTTAAGGGCAATTTCGTAATTTTTCTCCAAATCAAGGTATTTTTGATAATTTGCAAATTAGGGTTTTTGAACATTTTATAAAGTAATGAAAATTTTGATAAGAACTATGGGTATTTTGGGAATTTCATAAACCAAAAGTATTTTTGTAATTTACCACTAGGGGTATTTTTGTAATTTTATGAATCAAAAATTTTTCGAAAGAATTTTGTAAAAATAGTTCTCACAAATTAAAAAGGTAATTTTAAGAGTTTTAAAACTAGGGTTTATAAAAACACGGCTAGTTCCCTTTCGGGTTTTAGTCATTGTGTTTAGCCTATGACCGAGTCCTCTTGGTTAGGGTGAACCGAAGCTACGCACTGTGGGATTCCAAATAAGAGGAGGTGAGTCACGCGGACTCGCTTAAATACCAAGCTCCCACCGAAACCATTCCTAGACATGCGCACAGAGGTTGCCACACCTACTGAGCCCTCTGGGTTAGGGTGAACCGAAGCTACGCACCAGGTAGGATTCCTGCGAAGAGGAGGTGAGTCACTAGGACTGCTTAAATACCAAGCTCTTCCGGATCCAATCCTAGACATGCGCACAGGGGTTACCACACCCTAGCTCAGTGACTTAGCCATAGGTTTGTTTAGTGCATTAAGTCTTATGTGGTTTTGTGTTTGAGTAGTCTAGTCCTAGGGTTCAAGTTCCTATCATTCTATTCTACGTTCCATGCCTGTTCCTACCTTATAACAGTTCATAAATCACAGAATCACACATAATGTTAGGGGTACTTACCTGGTGGACTGCGGGTCGGAGACTTAGGTGCCATGCCAGAAAACCTGCTCATTTTCAAAAATACTTTCATAAAACTCATTTGGGCTCGATTTGAAAACGTTTTGGGCCTTAGCCCACAGGGCCGAGAGTTTAAAACGGGCTCTGGTACCAAGCTGAAACACCCCACACCCGCCCACGAGCCCGGACCGGATCTCGTATGTTCCTTAAGTAAACCGGTTTTCGAATTCTTCATTACTTAGAGAAAATTTGTAAAATTTTAGGAAATATTGTTTTGGATTGGGCTTAGGTTGGGAAACCCATTTAACTAATTTAAAAATCCAATTTTATTAAGGTGACAGTAATAATTTTCTTTAGGTTTATAAGAATATATTTCACTTAAAATTTAATCCAACAATCGTTTGTAACAAAATAATTAAAAAAATAAAGCGAAATATAAAGAAAATCCACTTGGGCCTTATGGCCTTATTACATCAAATAACCCCAAAATAAAATTAAATGTACTTAGAAAATATAAAGTCCAAATTCTAAATAAAGTCTTCAAGTGAAGCATGGCCACCTCAAGGTCTACCGTCCCGATCACCATCTGCTCATCACACCAAAAATGTTCCCACAACGGGGTGAGTCAACAGACTCAATGTGTACATCATACTAACATTCAACAAACCAGGCATATAAGTTCGTATCAAGTTCATGTTCATATAAAATAAATGATGCAACCCAAACCCAAGCCTAATGGTCCATCCGCTACACACCACCCGTACACTCGCCACCACACCGTGGGGACTACTAAGTCAACCCTCCATCCGCTACACACCATCGAAGGCGATCATTGCGATCGACGTGCTCATCGCCCATATAATTTGTGTCATTAGACACCATATTCAAATAATGTAACCGGTTACCAAATTCGTATAATGTAACCGGTTACCATATTCAAATTCTGTGACCGTAGTCACCATATTCCGCTGGTGAGACCAAAGTCAACACCTTCTTCCCTTTCACATATACCCCGAATGCCCCATATATTTTATATCATGCATAACATACTTAATTTCTCATTATTCACATGTAACAATATACATATTCATAATCCTATCAAAAGTAGGAAACGTGCACGGGTACTTTTACCATATTTATGGTACTTAGCCATATTCACATTCTTATGCATATTCATAGGTTAAAATAATTGCCATATGATATATCGAAAGTTAGTGTGAGTACACACACGATTGGCTTAATAGATTCCTTGAAATCCGTAAGAACGATCTACCGATCTAAAGTTTAGATCTGTTAATTCCTATATTCGGCCCATCATACAAAAACACATTAATACCCTTTTCGATTTTAAAACCAAATCCCAATAGGAATGGTATTACTAATACTTACCTTGTTTGCCGATTGGATTGATCAAGTTCCCAAAAATTACTAGTATCCCTTTTCCTTGAAAGTCGCTAACACTAAATCATGTAATTTTGTCGGTTTAGACTTTTGGATCAATGAAAAATAATTCTAAATACCAAAAATAAGCCTTGGCCGATTAGATCTATGTACTTACCTTACGCTTTCCAAATCTGAAGAGGATTCCTTGCCTTATATGTCTTAGATCCTTGATCCTTATATTCGACAGTTGTAGACCCCTTTAGATGTCGTAGTTGATTGCTCCTTTACTTAGAATCAAAAAGATTCGGCTTTGACAAAGAGAAACAGAGAAGAAAATAGAAGAAGAGGAGATGGATTTTGCTTAAAGAAAGATTCGGCAGAGAGGGGAGAGAGCTAGGAAAATTTCTTGCACAGAGGAAGAGAAAGCAAACGTTGATGAGTAGCCCTCCTGCCCTCCTTTTATAGCCAAAATTATCAGCCTAGGAGTCCCTTACTTGGCCACCACTCCTCTTTTTGATAATATTATCTCTTTTATTTAAAAGATAAAAGCCTTTAATCCATCAATTATCTCCTCCATTTTCTTAAAAGAAAATCCTTTATTTATCACTTATTATTCACATATTTATGCAAATAAAACTCTTCCTTTTCTAGAAACCCATGCCGTCCACCTAAGCCTTCTGGAAGCAAAAATAAAACTTATTTATTTGCTTCTCAAGTGACTCGAACTCAGGCCTATTTCCCTGCATGTGACGCCATCTCCTTAGGCCCTAAGTGGCATCTTCGTGCCACTTTTCCAAGCCTGCTTGTGTGTCAAACTTCTCCAACTTTTTCTTTTAAGGCCCTCTAGCCCTTATTTCCTATTTTGAACTTTAAAATTTGACATTTCGGCATCATTTCTAAGTTTCCTAAAATTTTCGATCGGCTCAGAATTTGCCATTTTTCTTACATTTCAAGTTTCCAGAATGTTCACTTTCCATTTTTGAATCATTTCCAAAAATGTTCAGGTTTCCAAAAATGTTCAAGTTTCCAAAATGTTCAAGTTTCCAAAATGTTCATTTCCATTTTCATTTCTAGGTTTCCAAAAGTATCAAAAATTTATTCTTAGTACTTGAGACTTGACATTTCGTACAATTAAACTGAAAATGCATAGGCCCTATTCAGGATGTTACAGGGTTTATAGTTTAGTTTTTAGTATTTTAGAGTTATGGGGTTTTGGGTTTAGTGCTTACACCATATCGAATAATAAAGTTAGAGTCTTAGTAGTGTTTAGGGATTTAAGTATTAGGGATTTTGATAAAATAGATAAAAATCATATTATTTTAGGGTTTAGGTAAGCAATTAGATTATTTCTTTAATTACCTCTGCAACTTGTAATATATATATGAGTTAAGGTGTATAATTTAGGGTTACGAGGTAGGTGTATAATTTAGGGTTTTAGGATTTAGGTATGAGAAATTAAATTATAAAACTGTACAAATTAAACATATTGTTAGAAACAAAACAAAATTAATTTAAAGGAATCTAATTAATAATTTAAAAAAATTATTAATATTGAAGGTATTAGCGTCGTTTTTGAGAAAAAAAATATTTTGAAAATATTGTTAGAAGGGATTCGGGTTTAGGGGATTATGTTTTAGGGTTTAGGATTTGAGATTTGGGGTTTAGGGTTTATATTTTGAAACTTATTGTTTTTGTTTTCTTACATAAAAAATATATATATAAATTATGTCATGTATCTAATTCTTTTAAATATTGCTCAAAGTTTCAAAAATTATTTATTTAAAATTGATATGAATTATATAATAATTAAATATAAAATTGTAATAAAAGTCAAGCACTCTTTCATCTAGCTTCTTCTATTTATTATTTAACTAGTTTAATTATATTAATTAAAACGTACTTTTTTTAATTTAATATTTAAAATCTTTAAAAAAAATTAATAACACTTAGAAAAAAATTGAAACAAATAACATAGAAAAATATATGTTAAAAATGAAAAAAAATGAAAATACAATTATTTAAAATAATAATAAAGATATATGGGTATATGACTGATTTATTTTAAATTTATATATTAAATAATTTACTATATAAATGCAAAAAAGATAATATTAATATTATTATATTAAATTATCATTATAGTTTTAATTAATTAAACGTAAAAGAGATCATATATTAAACTAGATTGCTTAAAACTCAATTTAAAAAAAAAAATAATTCTATTGGCCAAGTTAAAATTAATTTCATTATCAATTACTATTTTTTTACAAATAAGGTATATTGTTTGAAACAAAGCAAAATTAGTTTAAAAGGAAATTAAGAAAAATTAAAGTATTAAAATTTATTACTATGAAAGACATTAGTGGCGTTTTTGACAAAAACGCCGCAAGACAAAAAGCAGTGTCGTTTCAGTAATTTTTGGCATTTGCGGCGTTTTTATCGAAAACCGCCACTAAAGGTCGGGAATTAGCGGGTTTTTAAAAGCGCATAAAATGCAAATTTTAAACGATGTCGCTTTTGTTTCATTCATTCGAAAACTGCTAAGTTGGACGACGTCGTTTTGTTAAAATGCAAAGAAGTTTAGTGGCGCTCATCGATAAACGCCGCTAAATGTCGGCGTTAGTGGCGCTAATATTAAAAACGCCGCAAAATGTATTTTGCTTTTGAGCAAAACGGTGCCGTTTTTCGTGCTCCGCTTTATCCCCATCCAAACCCCAAATCCCTTATTGTTTTATCCCTAAATCCCTAACCTTCACTGTTTTCCCCTAAAAAATTACCCAAAATCCCTAACTCCTAGAATTCGCTCCGGTGAATCCTCCGCCGTTAAGAAAATCGTTGACAAAAGCATCTTGCACCACCGCTTTCTTCTTTTTAATCTACCTAGGTATTTATTTCGTGTTTTTTCTCGTGCTTATGTTTTTCAATTTTGGATCAACTTTGAACGAAATTAATTTCTTTTCAATCTATTGCAGATAGCTTAGATTGTACAAGTTCTTACATTTTTAGGGCTTGACTTCCCATTTCCAGTTTTATGCTTGTTGACGTTTTTTTTTTTTTTTGGTTTGGTGGTGCGAGCATGCAAGCTGCTTGGAACTGTGTGAGTACTCCGAACTATAGGCTTATGATTTTATACTTCTTGTAATCTTTTCAGATGGTGCTAATTATTAAGTCTGCTTTAGGACAAAGTGAAAAAGTGGAAAGCCGAGTACAAAAATTTCCCAAAGACTCACCTTTTACACTCTAAGGTTTACAAATACAATACAAGAGTTTTTTTTTAAAAATTTAATTACAATTCTAAGCAATTTCCCAAAATTTTGGAAGAAAAATTATTATAAAGTCTGGTGAATGTTTCCATTTTTTTTTAACTTGGGGTTGGTTATGTTTAGCTAAAGAGGTGGGTGAAGAGCATTGTGGGAAAGACAAGGAGCATTGTGGGAAAGACAAGTAAAATTATATTATTTTGAGATTGTTTTCTTGTTTTTTTATTTTTATATAAAATTAATAAAAATTCGTACATGATAAGATTTGAACTTAAAGCACTATAATTCCTTTAGATTTTATCTATTCACCAACTTCGATTATTTCTTGTTAAAGTTTCATTATATATACCGTTATGTAAATTTATCATTTACTTGCTAAATGATTTAAGTCATTATGACATAACCTCTAAACAAGTTTCATTTAGATCAATTATATAATGCCTTTAAGACAGGGACGAAGCTATAAGTTTATCTTCGGGGGACAAAATTATATTATAAAATTTTAAAAGGGTCAAAGTATAATTTTATCTTTATACATGCTTGTTATTATAGAATTTCAAAGGGATTAAATAGAAAAATTTTCAACTTTGGGGGCCAAAGTGTATTTTTACCATAAAACTAACTTATAATTTTAAAAACTTCTAAGAACTAAAATAATAATTTATCTTTTTTTAGGGGGAACGCACCTGCCTACCCCCTTGACCCGTCCCTACTTTAAGAGGATATCATTAACTCTTAATGAGAATTATGATTCCATATCTATAACTAAGTCACACCATGCATAAGTTTTATACCCCATGTATTGACTTATTTGCTTACTACTTTTATTATACTTTAGTCTACAGTACACCAAAGCATATAAGTTATACAAGTGTAGGCATATACTTACTCATGATTAAGGTTATACTTTAGTCTACAGTACGAAATTTGTGGTTTTACAGTCAAATTGATAGTCGAACCTGACCTTTGTCATTATCTTTATGAACCAAAGATAGATTTACCTTTGTACTTTTAACTCCATATTGAAATTTGTGGTTTTACTTTTATTTGATTGGATTCTAAAACAACTAATCTGTTATTTTTTTTAAAATGTAGGAGTTGCTGTTTTCTTATTTGTCTTCTGGAATGTCAAGAGAGTGTGTATGATAAATTAGCTTTCAGCCTTCAGATGTTTGCTTAGTTGATGAAACAAGTGCATCTTCCACAAGTGCATCTTCCACCATCGCATCTTCTGTTACACGCCGCTGCTAGAAATTCAGGCTGTCCAAAATGTTGACCCCAAATTATATTTAAAGGTTTATAATTGTATTCCACAATTGCAATCATCACAGCATTATTAATTTCCTTCAACACTCTCCTACTAACTTGGAAATCTGATTTACAATTCTTCAAACAAAAGGAGACCTGATTTACAGATAAATTTTGACCATTGATTCTTTTTTTACAGATAAATTTACAATTCTTCAAACAAAATGTTTTGTTTTTTTTCAACTTAACAAAAATTAGAATACTAGTGTTTAATAATGTATGTGAATAGACTTTTTGTTTTAATAAATTTCATATGTATTTGTTATAGGTTGTATTGAGAAAGGTATCCGTGATTTCTTTAAAAGTGAGTAGAATTGAAGAGGACTGTGATCGACTCTTTTGAATTGACTATTTTTCTTTCGGTCAAAGAATGTGAGTATTAGTTTTTAGTAAATAGCATTTTTGTAATTAATCAATAGCTTTTGTTAATTCATATGTTGTTTGTATTTCGATTCGCTTTCCTACCGCTTCCCGTGATCCGTCCGATTGGATTTGCTGGTAATAACTATTAAGGTTCGTTTTAGTTCAAAATTCGGATCAATAATGATTATATCATGATGAATTTGACCAAATTGTCAGTCCAAATTACGGTTTATTATCCCGCTTGGTTGGTATATATGTTGTTTTGTTCTATTGTTGTCCAAAAAAAAAAAAAGATTCAAAGTATATAGGTTTGAAAACCTAACGGGTTGCCTTATATCTCACTGTAAGATATAACGGATCCTCCCGGTGTGTAACAATGCCACATATGATGAATCTTAAAGAATTTCACTTAAATTGCTGTTTTATTATTGCTGCTTATTATTAATAATGTTTGAACAACCTCCAAATTGCTATCTAATCATGCCGCTTAGATTTTTACAAGCTCTCGTGTATTATTTTTTAAAATTTAAGGTGCGATACGATATAAAAAAAAACATAAACAAAATATAAAAGTTAATTTTTAAGAATACTTAGATTTATATGGCTTTTTGGTTTATTACTAATTACTAATTTTTATATTAATAATGTTTGATTTTAATATTTAATATTTTCAATGTTTTCCAAAATGGTAATAATATTTTGTTATCGTATAATAATATTGATCATTATTTAAATATGTTTTATTATTAAAAATAAATTATTTTTTAGAAGAAGTAATTTAAAAACTTTTAAATTTAAAAACTTATAAATATTTTGTTATCAATATAATAATATAGATCATTATTTAAATATGTTTTAATATAGAAAATAAATTCTTTTTTAAAAGAAGTAAGTTAAAAACTTTTTAAATTTAACAACATCACAACAAATTTCAATTATAAAAACATATAATAACATTTTCCAAATTACCTCAAACGAAAAACTAAAACCAATCAATATTTAAAAAAACTACAATGTAATGCATGCCATAGATGTTCACACCTCAACTGATTCTCGATTTGAAATTTTAATTTAACTTACATAATACATAATACATAACTTACATAAAATTATTTAACTTACATAATACATAATATAAAGATCTTTGGTCAAATTATTTAACTTACATAATACATAACTTACATAACTTACATAATACATAACTTACATAATACTTGTATAGATTAAAAAAAAAGATTCAAAGTATATAGGCTCGAAACTGACGGGTTGCCTTATATCTCACTCATTAGATATAATGGATCCTCCTAGGTGTAACAATGCCACGTATGATGAATCTTAAAGAATACATAACTTAGTTATATATGTGATCATATCAAGATTTACATAAATTATAAATTAACAATTTAGCCTCAGTAATTTATTGTCAACTTTAGACTTCAACAACTACGAAATGGATAGGAGTTGGATGAAATTGTCAAGGGTAAGCAACGGCTATCGAAATGGAGTAGAAACTTTTCTGAATTTCGCATTTCAAAATGCAAGCCAAGAGAATATGATTCTTTGTCCGTGTAAGAAGTGTTGCAATATCAATTGGCATTATCGTGAAGTTGTCTACGAACATCTTGTTGTTGATGGCTTTGTCCGGGGGTACAAAAAATGGTTTTTCATGGAGAGTGTACATCTAGTGGAGCATCTTCATCGATGAATCTGGGTTATCCTCATAGTGCTTACAATCCGAATGTTAGAGATGATAACATGGAAGGCATGTTGCGGGATGCTTTTAATATACGCAGTGATGGTTTCGGGTCATTTCCACCTGAATTGGGTGCAACCGATGATTATAATTTCGGTGGAAATACTTTCACTGAAGGGGGAAGAAGTGTACCTGATGAACAGCCAAATGAAGAAGCGGCGAGGTTCTACACGTTACTTGGTGAAATGAATGAAGAACTGTATGAGGGATCAAAATTTTCCAAACTGTCTTTCTGTATTCGTCTTTTTCACTTGAAATGTTTGGGAGGATGGACCGGAAACTCGTTGACAATGCTGTTAGAGTTTCTGCAATAAATGTTCCCGTTTGCGAAAATTCCTCAATCTTCCAAAGACATGAAAAAACTGATAAAGGATTTGGGCCTTGGCTACAACAAAATTCATAGTTGCCCAAATGACTGCATGTTGTATTGGGGTGACCGGATAAACCAACAGTGCTGTCATGTATGCGGTCAATCCCATTGGATTAATAGAAATACAGAGGATGGTAACGAGGAAGATCACGATACACAGTCAAGAAAGCAGCCAGTTAAGATTTTGTGGTATTTTCCGCTAATACCAAGGCTTCAACGGCTTTTCATGTCGTCGAAGACAGCCGAGTCAATGACGTGGCACCGTGATGGACGAACCGATGATGGATTGTTAAGGCATCCTGCAGATTCTTTAGCTTGGAAATCTTTTGACTCCAAATTTCCAAGCTTTGCAAGCGATCCTCAGAGTGTGAGGCTTGGGCTAGCATCCGATGGATTTAACCCTTACAAACTCATGAGCACAGCATATAGTACTTGGCCTGTGGTGCTTGTTCCATACAATTTGCCTCCATGGGTTTGCATGAAACAATCATCCTTTATCTTGTCTATGATTATACCTGGAGAGAAAGGGCCCGGGAATGATATTGACGTCTATTTGCAGCCACTTGTTGAAGAGTTAAAATAACTATGGGCTGGTGTTGAGACATACGATGCAATGAGAAAAGAGAACTTTAATTTACGTGCAGCTTTGATGTGGACTATTAATGACTTCCCGGCTTATGCTAATTTATCTGGTTGGAGTACCGGGGATGTTATGCTTGTCCGTGTTGTCTTTGCTTGTGAACATGTTCGCAATGGTTATATAATGGGAAGAAGTTCTCTTACATGGGGCATCGCTCGGTGGTTACCAAAAAATCATAGATTTAGATTTGAGTGCTCGGTTTGACGGCATCAAGAGTTCGAGAAGCTCCTTCAGAGACCGGTGGATCCAAAATATTGTTAATTTTGAAAGATATGAATTTCATTTATGGGAAGATGAATCAACCGGCCAACCCGCGAAGAAATAGAAGATCTAGGGATGATTCTGATGATGAATCTGATGAAGAGGACGATCCTAATGAGGCGGACTTATGGAAAAAAAGAAGTATTTTTTTTTGAGTTGCCTTATTGGGAGCATCAGATTTTACGCCATAATCTTGATGTCATGCATATTGAGAAAAATGTCTGCGAGAACATCATTGGGACTATTTTGAATTTTGATGGAAAATCGAAAGACAATCTTCGAGTCGACTTGATTTAGTCCACATGGGAATTCGGCGTGAGCTTCATCCCCAAGCACTTCCGAATATGAAATATCGGTTGCCACCGCTATTTTTTCAATGTCGAAGACGGAAAAAGAAGTGTTCTGTATGGTGTTGAAGGATATAAAGGTCCCGGATGCGTATGCATCAAATATATCTCGATGTGTGAGTCTTAAGGATCGAAGACTATATGGCTTAAAATCGCATGACTATCACATCTTGATGCAAGACTTATCGCCGATTGCTATGCGGTGTTCTATGTCGAAAAAGGTGACGCCTTGTGTAATTGAACTATCAAATATAATGAAAGGCATTTGTGGTAAAGTTTTGAATGTTCAAGAACTTGAGACACTACAAGATCGAGCCGCATTGACTTTATGCAATCTGGAGAAGATCTTTCCGCCTTCCTTCTTCACAATTATGGTGCACTTGTTAATTCATCTCTCGCGTAAAGCAATACTTGGTGGACCCGTTTTCTATCGATGGATGTATCCCATTGAAAGGTCTTACTTTATTTGCAAATTATTCCTTCATTCACCTTAATGCCTTTAGTTGCAACTTTTGATAATGTTATATATCGTGTTTAGGTTCCTATCCAAATTAAAGTCTTATCGCCGCAATAAGCGTTATCCCAAGGATCAATTGCCGAGGCTACTTGGCAAAGGAATGTATGACTTTCTGCTCGAGGTATTTGGAAGATGTTGAAACAAGAATGAAACAGACCAAGTAGAAATGCTTGGGCTCACAGATCATAACTTGGCGAAACTTATTTATTTCAAAGTTTCGAGAACCGATCGGTAAAGTCGAAATCGCAATTAGACGATAGATCGTGGGTCCAAGCACATCGATACGTTCTTTTTCATCACGATTCAATGGAACCATTTCGAAGTAAGTTCTAGAATTTGATAAATACTCATCAATTATAATTTGTTCGCTCTTCTAACAAAGTAAATCTTTTTAAACGTAGTGAGTACAAACAAATATTGAGAGCTCGTTCACGATCCCGAAGATTAAATCGTGAGAAATTAATAAGTTGTTCACGAATCATTCCATGAATGGTTAAGCCAAATGGTATGCAATTTAAGTTTTCGTTGACAAGTAATAATGTTTTCTCATAACATTTATAATTACTCGATTTACTTTTGATTCAATAGGTTTGGAGTCGGAATGAAGTTAATGACGGTTAAATGGCTTTCACAAGGTCCAAACAGAATAGTGAAAAGATATAGTGCCTTCCTCATCAACGGATACCGATTTCATACAAGGTATCGCGAGAGATTGAGGAGAACCCAAAATTGTGGAATCGTTGTTAATTATTCAATTACAAGTTATGCTAGTGCTAGGGGCAGTAATCCCGCTCGAGGGAATCTGGAGTATTACGGACTTATTATCGACATCATTGAGTTGGATTATTACGGAAAATGCAAAGTTGTCTTATTTCGAGGTGATTGGGCTGATATGAATACGCTTCACGAAATTAAAAACGATCAATATGGCTTTACAATGGTAAATTTCTCTCGATTGATTCACACCGGAGAACAACTGATAGACGAGCCGTATGTGTTTTCTTCTCAAGTTAAACAAGTTTTTTACTCGGAAGATCCAACTGATGAGGGTTGGTACGTTGTACTTCGAAACACCCCTAGAGACTTCTTCGACATTGGCAGTGGAAGTAGAGATGACATAGTCGAAAGATTAGAAACATTGCCTTTTCCAGAACAAAACTTAAATGAAAATATCCCTAGTACTAGTCAACAATTTCAATGGGTTCGTCAGGATGTGGACGAAGATATTTACGAAATATGATTTAGTAAGATTTTATGATTTATTATTTATATGTAATCTTATAATTTTAATGTTGGGCATGTTATATAATTTAACTATTTTAAATGTACTATTATTATTGTTATTTGTTACTAAAATGTTGAACTATTTCATGTGTATTGCAGGAAAAATGCCTAGAAAACGATTACGAGACTTAAACATTTTCCACACTACTCCAAATTTAGAAGAAGCAAATAGTGAACAACAAACAGTTGTTGGATCTTCTAGTCTGCCGGACATAGATGATGAGCCTGGAGAATTTGAAAGTAATGTTAAGTTTATTTTACATGCATGTTGAATTTTATTATTGATTCATTTTTCAATTTTAATATAATAATATATCATTTTTCAGCTGAAGGTGGTGGGACGCGCAGAGGGCGGGGAGGTACATTACTTAAAGATTTATACGACTTAGAGCCTACCGATCGTGTTAAAGTAAGGAGAAACAATCATGGCCAGCCTATTGGATCTGAAGCTCGACTGTTAGCAGGCTATTTGGGCATTATAGCATGAAATGCCAATATGTTGCCCATTAACTACGAATCATGGCATCACATGCCTGATGCCAACAAAAATCAGGCTCTCGATAATATTAAGGTAACAAAACGTGAATGTAATTTATAATACTTTAATTTAACTTTCATTTATATTAACTTTTTAAACTTTTTTTCTTCAGGGTAGATTTACTTTAGAGGTCTCCGATGAATATGTTAAGAAGACATTGGGTAAAAAATGGAGAGATAATAAAAGCACGCTAAAAAAATAATATTTTAAGAAAGACATAAGCCTCGACGAAAAATTGCGAAATGTCCCGCCGGGAATGTTGAGGTACCAATGGGAAGATCAAGTTAGATTCTGGAATTCAAAGAAAGGAGAGGTATTACGTACTTGTAAAGTCTTATAAAATTTTCGGTTTATCGTATTTACTATATACATAATTCAAATTCCATTATTTAGGACCGTGAGCGAGTTGGAACAAGCAAACAGACGTAAAACAAAAATTTACGCACACGGCAGTTCCGTAAGTTTTGCTTGTGTAGCCGAGGCAAGGTATTATAATTTATTATTTCTTTCAAATATTAATGACTTTATACTACTAAATTATATTTTTCTCGCTATAATGTAGGAAGCTTCGTCTCGTCAAAAGTTGGGCGCCACTTTTTTTTGACATTACGCATAGGAAGAAGGACGGATCTCCGATGACATCCGAAAATTCAGAGAAATTTTGGTATATTTACTTAATAATTGATTTATTATAAATATTTATAATGTTTAATTATAGTACTTTAATTCATCGTTTGTAGTTTTAATTTTATAAATTTAAGTTATGTTGCATTCCTTTTTATTATATATTTCGTTTCTAACTCTTTCGTTGATTTATTAGGATAAACTAAAGGAGAAGAAGGCGGAGTATGAAATGGTTGCTTCGAGTGATAGTTCGTTAATCTCGAGGAGATTGATAACGAGATTATTAATGATGTTTTGGGTCCCGAGAGGTACGATCGCTTTCTTGATTGATAGTTCTCGTTAATCTTGAGTATATTTATAACTAAATTATCACTAATGTTTTGGGTCTTAAAAGGTATGGTCGGGTTCGATGTCAAGGATCCGGGGTTACCCCGGCCCAATATTTTGATCCGCTCCCAGCAGATACATGCCTTCCGGAGTCAATCTCGTCTTTGAAGTTCGAGACTAAAAGACCGTATAGCTCGGATGGAAGTGAGCACAAATGAGCAAATTTCTCAACTTAGAGCGGAGGCAAAGAAATGAGGGAGGCAGAGCATATTGCTCAACTTAGAGCGGAGGTAGCAAGTAGCGGAGGCGTAACGTAACATAAAGTATGAAGAACTCTAGCTACAGCTTCAGGCTATGATGAAGATGTTCCAGCAGTCGCAGAGGCCGCCTTCTTAGACATTTGTTTTCTTGTTGTAAGATGATTTTTAACATTATGACATTTAACATTATTGTAAGAATTGTTTGAATTATACTTCATTTATTAATGTATATCATATATCTTTTATTAAATTTGAAGTATCGTTTAGATTTAATGCTTTTAGTGAGATTTAAATGTTTTATTTGCTGTATTGAGTTGAAATTATATGCAATTGCTGTTGTTTTTGGTTTGTTTTAATGCAGGGAGGGTAGGATATTGGAGAAAATGAGCATTGCAAATCTGTGCAAATTAGCGGCGTTTGTGTTAAAAGCGCCGCTAAAAGTCCTTACCTTTAGCGGCGTTTTTTCAAGAAGCGCCGCTAAAAGCCCACACCTTTTGCGGCGTTTTTTTAAAAGCGCCGCTAAAAGCCCATACCTTTTGCGGCATTTTTTTGAAAAGCGCCGCTAAAAGCCACTACCTTTAGCGGCGTTTTTTTGATAAGCGCCGCTAAAAGCCCCTACCTTTAACGGCGTTTTTGTTAAAAGCGCCGCTAAAAGCCCCTACCTTTAGCGGCATTTTTTTGAAAAGCGCCGCTAAAAGTCCATACCTTTTGCGGCTTTTTTGTTAAAAGCGCCGCTAAAAGCCCCTACCTTTAGCGGCGTTTTTCTGAAAAGCACCGCTAAAAGTCCATACCTTTTGCGGCGTTTTTGTTAAAAGCGCCGCTAAAAGCCCCTACCTTTAGCGGCGTTTTGTTTAAAAGCGCCGCTAAAAGCCCATACCTTTAGCGGCATTTTTTTATAAGCACCGCTAAAAGTCTTGACTTTTAGCGGCGTTTTTTCACAAAAAACGCCACTAAATTTTGCGTCGTTTTCTTTAGCGGCGTTTTTTGCGGCGCTTTCGAAAGCGCCGCAAAGACTATTAGTGGCGCTTAAAAACACCGCTAAAAGCCCAAAAAAGGTCGCTAAAAGTCTGTTTTGGTGTAGTGATGCTTGGTAGAGGGGGCAATGTGGCCCTTGGTACACTAGGCAATGTGGGCAAAGCAGGCATGGTAGGAAGTGGAGGAAGCGCCCGTGCCTTGGGAAAGATGGTATGGATGGTCATGGGAGATTAGGGATAGATGGGAATGGTGGGAGTGTGGTTGTAGGCAATGTTGGCATCGGAGGCGATTCTTTGAAGGTGACGAGCTGCTATGCCAACGTCAATGCTTGAAAACGACAAAGCCATGAAGAATGCCAAAGCAAAGCAATTGAAAGATGCCATTTCTGTTAAGCAGATGAAACAAAGTCTTGTTATCTTAATAGCTAGTTTTGAGTGAGGAAGAGAAAGCGTGGTGTAAGGGGTTTATATAGGGTCTTGGAGCCGTGGGAATAGGCCACTGGAGTTGGTGATATTTGATCATACATGGTGGAAAAAGGAGAAAGCTTGGTCAATATTAAAGATATTTTGTAGGTCATCTTCTAATGGATATTGGAGTTTAAAACTGGTGAAATGCAGTTGTTGTGGTTGGCATGGAAGCTACCTCATGTAATAAGTTAGCCTCTTAATTAAATTAATAGCCTCTTAAGTTAGCTGATCAAATTAATCCTCCAGGTTACCAATGTTTCAGCCAATTGCCTGTTATGTAACCCGACATAGGGTTGTTTACTTAACCATGTCAAATATTTTAAAAGGTAATTACATGAATTAACTTGTTGGACATTAATCTAGATGACCTTTTAGTTGTGCATATTCATTTGGTTTTGGATCAGGTTAATTTAAATAAAGTTAATTAAGATTTTAAAATTTTTAAGTTATTTCGGGTTTGGGTCAATTTCAAGTTTGGTTTGCTTTAAATCATTTCAGTAAGAGGCTTAGTTTTTGAGTTAAGTCATTATAGGTCTGGATTGTTTTGAGTTATGGTTACTTCAAGTTTGAGTTATTCTAAGTTACTTGTTATTTAAATTTAAGTTATTTAAAATTAAATTATTTTTAATTTAAATTGTACTGAATTCAAATTAATTTAAATTTAAGTTGAAAAAGTCAAAATTGGCATGTTTACCTTCTTGTTAAACTTACCATTGGTATTGGGCTGCCTACAAGCAAAAAAAAAAAAAAAAAGTGAAAGTTAGAACTCCCAAAATAATATTAGTTAGAAACAACAAATAAGATAATATTGGTGAGTTTTTATTGGTTTAAGATCCAATTTGATTTTTATATATACCTGATTTTATTTAATTTTTAAATTCATATCTCAAAAGTAAAATAAATTGTTAACTTGTTTCTTCCAAAAATTTTACTCAATTATTAAATTTGATTTCTCATTATAGATACTTTTATACCAACACTAACAAAATGTATTGATATAGGCTCATCATATATTAACAGATAAGTAAAATGTTGGTATAAACCAGTGTTGTTTGAACTGGATTGGTCGATTAGACTGGGAATTGATTGGGAGATCGATATGGAGAGTGACTTTGAACCGCTTAGATTGAGAACCGGTACGAACCGATTGAACTGGCTAAAAAACTGGTCGAACCAGAGTTTAAAAAATTTTATTTTTAATTTTTAATCATTTTTTAATCAGACCAATTGAACCGATCGGATTGACCAAAATGGTGGTCTAATCGGTTCGATCATTGATCTGATTTAAAAAAACATTGATATAAACCTATTTATACTTACGGAATTAGATCTTCGATAAAAGTATGCATTGGTATATGGCAATTTATTTATAATGTAATGATTTTCATTATGATTTAATATAATATATTTTCTTATATTATTTAATTTAAATATAATATAAGTATTTTTATAAATTTAATGTTTAATTATAGTTTAACTTAAATATAATTTAATTAATTTTTTATTTATTTATTTTTCATATATATATATATATTTCAATTTATCATCCTTAATAGTGATTTTCAATTTTAATCTCACTAGTAGTATTGAGCTTGAATTTAAATATATACTATAAGATTGATTTTAATTTCACTACTATAATAACTAATCTCATTACTACTATTATTTTTAGTCTTTGTAAAACCAACTTCACATTTGATCTCGATGGACCCACTCTTACAAAAATTGTCAATAAGCTATTGCCTAGTGACAAAGCTCCAGTAAGCATCAAGGTTCAAATCTAATAAAAAAAAACTCATCCTCTTTAACATTGAAAAATGTAAATTAGTTTAACCTCAAATTGTAGTTTATTGGCCAGGTGTTTATTTTCTCTAAGAATAATTTAAGTTAGTTTAACCTCGAGATAATTTGAATTAGTTTAACCTCAAATTATGGCTTATTAGCCAAAGTGTTTACTTTTTTAAAGAATAATTTAGATTTGAGTCAGCCTTGTATCATAATTAATTGATTTTGTCTATATTTGTTGTTTCGATTTTATCTTAATTTGGTAAAGTCGTGTGTTAACAATGGATTCAGTAATTAATTAGTTAATGTTTTATGTATATAAAATAAGTATATAATCCAATAATAAGCAAAATAACTATCAAAGTACAGAAAATCACGGGAATTGGGGAAATTCCCATTTATACAAAGCAATATAAGTGGTGGACAAAAAAACAAGACTCTGGATTGGAATAGCCACCCATCACCTAGCCAAAGGGATTTTTAAGGACTAGAAGGAGAAGGTGGTGGAGAGAAGAATGGAATAGAGGGAATTGTAGTTGGGATTGTGGGAATCGAAGGCATGCTTGGTAGAGGGGGCAATGTGGCCCTTGGTACACTAGGCAATGTGGGCAAAGCAGGCATGGTAGGAAGTGGAGGAAGCGCCCCAGGCCTTGGGAAAGATGGTATGGATGGCTGTGGGAGATTAGGGATAGATGGGAATGGTGGGAGTGTGGTTGTAGGCAATGTTGGCATTGGAGGCAGTTGCTGAAGGTGACGAGCTGCAACCCCAACATCAATGCTCGCAAGCGACAGAGCCACGAAGAATCCCAAAGCAAAGCAATTGAAATAACCCATTTTGTCCAGATATTTTGAAACTAATTATTAGCTGATGAAAGATAGATTTTGAGTGAGGAAGGGAAAGCATGGTGTTGGGGTTTATAAAGGCCTTGGAGCAGTGGGAATAGGCCACTGGAGTTGGTAATATTTGATCATGTATGTTTGGAATGGAGAAAACTTAGTCAATATTGAAGGTATTGGTAGGTCATCTTCTCATGGGATTTTGGAGTTTAAAATAGGTGAAATGCAGTAGTTGTGGTTGGCATGGAAGCTACCTCATGTAATGAAGTCAGCCTCTTAATTAAATTAAGAATATGTCAAATAGTATACCTCGACTAACCTCTAAGTTAGCAAAGTTTCCCAAGCACGTTAGGCATGAGATGATAACTTTCAAAGTTGATTATATACATATATATATATTTATATTTAGAATTAGAGTATTCTCTATACCCTTTTACTGTTTATAAAAATTATTTTTTTTTGGGATTCATAGATATTTTTCTCAAGAATATTATCTCTATTATTCGAGTTGATTATATAAAGAAACTACGTATACACCCCTCAACTATACTTGTAAATTGAATGAGTTGAGTTAGATTTGGATTGGATTGATATGGACCAGATGAATTCAATTTTAAAATTTTCACATGAAATGCCAATTTAGTCTTTGGGTAATTCGGTTTTAGCAATTGAGTTTTTCAAGTAGGTTATCTTAGATTCAGATCATTTAAAGTTTATTCAAGTCATTTAATGTTCAAATTATTTCAAGTTTGAATGTTTTTTTGTTTAAACTGTTGATTTTTTATAATCAAATTGGATTGAATCGAGTTTAAATTCAAATTAATCGAAAACTAAAGTTTAAATTAACAAGTCTGCCTCCAAGTTAAACCTGCCATATTGCATTAGGCTGCCTACAAGCAAGAAGCAATTGGAAGTTGGAACTACCAATTGAGGTGGCAGTGTTTTTGTCTGGGTCAGGTGAGAACATAAGTTAATACCAAGAAACATTATTTAGAAATGGCACAAGACAAGATTGGTGGGTTTTTTTTTCCTCAACTCTAATTTGTATTTTGTTATTTAATTTATTATATATATATATATATATATGTTTCAATTTAATATTTTTTATAGTCATTTTTTATTTTGATATCATTGTTATTATTGCATTCGAATTCACATATTACAATATAGACTTTAATATCACGGTTACTGCAATTAATATTATTATCATTGTTATTTTTAATCTCACCAAAACTAATCTCACCATCGATCTCAATGAACCCGCTCTTATAAAAATTGTCAATAAGCTATCGAGAAAACTCTTTGAATAATGTTTAACTGGTTTCAAATTAAAAATTAGTAAGTTAAAATGTTGTATCATATTAATTTATTTTTTGTCAATAAGCTAGCCCTAGAAAAAGGATTGTGTGAAACAAAAGTTTGTTATCTTAATAGCTAGTTATGAGTGAGGAAGAGAAAGCATGGTGTTAGGGATTATGTAGGCCTTGGAGCAGATCATAAATGGTTGAAAAGGAGGAAACTTGGTGAATATTAAACGTTATAGTAGTTCATCTTCCTATGGGCTATTGGAGTTTAGAAGTGGTGAAATGAAATACAGTTGTTATGGTTGGTTCCTCATAAAATGAAGTCAGCCACTTAACTTAAATCAACTCAAACTCCGTTTCGTATACGTTCCAAGCAAGATTTCCCATTGAGCATGGTACCTTGTTGAAGCTCCAAATATTCCTTATATTTCATAGCTCCATATGCTGGTGGATTCCCCACATTTTCCACCAACTTTGAAGCTGGGCTAACAATGGCATCCAATGCTGGTCCGTGGGGCACCACTATGGATATCCTTACATCTCTGTTGTTCACCACAGCTCGGTGGAGGACACTTTTGTACTTTCCGTTGCTCAAAATCTTGCATAGAAATAAACCGTGTCAAATTAAGCTTGGATAAACTATGCATGATATGGCTACCATATATGAAGTAAATGTGAATCCTATCAACCAAAACAAAACAAGATGGGGATAAAAAGTGCGAGGGAATTTGGGGTTGTACCTCAATATGGTCGCCAATGTTGGCTAGAAATGAATTGGGGATAGGGTCTATATTCACCCATTTGCCTTTGTGTTCTACTTGAAGTCCCCCTATTTGGTTTTGGATTAAGAGGGTCAAAAGACCATGGTCCGAATGTGGAGGCAACCCCATTGCCAGCTCCGGCTGTGGACATGGCGGATACAAGTTTGCTACAATCAGTTGCAAGCCATTCTCAAGGTTTAGGGTTTCATCAATGTAGTCCTTTTCTAGCCCCAGACTTTCAGATATTCCTCCTATTATTTCTCTGGCTACTAGCCGGACTCTTTTGCTGTATTCCAATGCAATTTCTCTGAAAAATTTAGGCAAATGCTGTTGTAATCTATGTTACGTACGCATATTCGAAAATGAGAATAAGATAATGTAGTTTTAACTTTATAAAAGAGTTTTTTTTTTTTTCAAAAATATTTGAATATATTGATATAGGATACATCCACGTACCCGACACTCTTACCGAATTGGAGAGGTCCCAACGAATGGCAAATATTATGTTGCTTGATTCTATTTCTTTTTTAATGAATTAGGATTTTAGTTAATGCCTCCTTACACCTAGATCTGTTCATGAGTTGAAAGCCTGTCCGAAAAATGAAAAAGTTTGGGCAAAAATATAAACTCGAAAAATAAATTTGAGCAAAAAAAAAAAACCCATTTAAAAAACAAGTTGGGTATCAGGTAAACTTTTTTGGCATTGACCCAGATCGGCCTAGCTTGAATTTGAAAAAAAAAAAATTGTTGTCGTTTTTTTCACTATTTTGCTATCCTTTCACTATTCTATTGTTATTATTTTATTGTTATTGTTTGGATATGTATAACTATTGTTTTATTGTTAATTTTGCTATTATTTTAGAGGCATTTGTTTGTTAAGTTACATCTATTTTAGTACTATTTAAGTACAAAGATTTTATTTATTTATTTTTAATTTGTTGTGATATATTTATTTTGATTTTTTTTATTTTTTTTGTGTATGATGTATTATATTTTTTAATTTTATTTTTATATAAAAAATTAATACAAGCAAGACAGATCGAGTTTGGATTTTAACTTTTATATTTGGACTAAGCTTGAACAAAATTTTAGACCTATTTCTTAGATTGAGTCGATCCATAAAATAAACCAAAAAATTTGTTACCATTTGGCCGTGATGACCTCTACTTACACCCAACTTATCCAAATAACAAGTAAGAGAAGGAGTGCAATATTTTGAATGGGTCTACTTCTTGTGCTAAAATTTATTTTCTACACTTTAATTTGACACATTTTATCCCTCTATTTTTAAAAAGCTATTGATAGGTCCAAATTAAAAGTGATTAACAATCTTCAAGTATTCAACTAAATTAGTGTAACTAAATAATAGTAAAAGAAAGTTCGCAACAAATAGCGGTTCGGTTATCTTATAATTATTATATGCCCTTCAATTTCAGTTCGAGTTTTCTAGTTTACCGTTAACGGGGTTTTTGAGAGCTTGAGAAAAAGTTTGTGAATACACTTTCTTAATGGGTGACGGAAGATAAATTTGAACAACAACAAACCTGAAGGAAGGAGGCTTGTTGGGCGAGTGAAACTCAGGGTGCTGAAATATCTTCACATAATCTCTCCAACATAAAATTTCATCCACTGATTCATTGAAACTGGTTCCAAATCTAATCGGATCCAACACATGTTTCCCACCAATTCCTCGCTTCTCTTCCTCCGGTAGCTCGAAAAATTCCCGGCAAACCTCGATGATTGCCTTCATCATCCTCTCCGGCACCCCATGGTTGGTCACCTGAGAATATCCCCAAATCAAATACCAAAAACAAATGATCAATAAAACTAACATCGATTGAAGAAGAAACATATATATACCATGAAGAAGCCCCAGTCCCGGCAGGCTATTCCGAGTTCTCGGATGGTTTTAGACCTTTGATCGGGATGACTAGAGGTGAGGAGGGAGAAATCGATGGTGGGGATTGGTTCTTTCGTGTCTGAAACTGGTTCGTGGTAGGTTTGTTTTGGGAAGGTGTAAATGGAAGGGATGGAAGAAAGTCCGGGCGATTCGGATAGTGCTTTAACGGTTGTTAGCTTCCGTGGTGGTGGTGGGTGAGTAAGAGATGGTTGTGACAGTGGAGAACCGGTCGGAGCAGTGGTGGCCATGGGGAGACTGACGAAGGCGACAGAGAGAGGCTGAGACAGGGTTCTTTGTCGGCGAGGGTGAAGTGGAAATGTATGGTGTGTTGATGTGTTGTTAATAATGGATGTTTGTGGGTGGCTGCCATAACAGTGTCCATTTCAGTACTGTACTTGTCGTATTAAATCATTGTTTCTCAAATTGGATCATCCATCTCATCAATGCTAACCATCTCAATTCCATTCCATTCAAATATTCATTTAATTTCGTATAAAGTTTGTTAATAATTTCTAACGAAGGAATAATAATACATATCTATCATACGCATAATATGTTGTTTTATTATAAATTTTATAAGGAAAATTTAATGAGACAAAATCTTGGTTAAGAAAAAAAGAGTATAACGCGTATTTATTTCCCCTCGTGAAAACATCACGTAATATCTCATATTCTACGTATTCAATCTTGAATATGAGCTTTTTCAGATGACTATTTGAATGTATTACTAAGCATTTATATCATTATTCTTTTGAAAGTCATAAGTGAATTGGAAAATTTTGGAAAAATATATTTTGATCTTTTCAGGAGTTTCAACAATAATCATAACAAATTTTATTCATGATTCTTCTATAAAAATATAAACAGGTATTTTGGATCATTTTATAATCCTCCTTCAACTACTATTCACTCAATCAAATTTACCACATATGTTCAAATTATTTCAGTTCATATAAATGAACAATTTTTCGAAAATTTCAATATGCTTCTAGCATTATAAATCCTTCAATGATTTTAATATAAATTTTACTATATAGCGATTCATAAAAGTTTGTAACAACCACCATTAGACGCAAGTTAAATCTTTTATGAATTGTCAACTTAATAATATATCATAAGATTTTTGCATTCACCACAAAAGAATATTATATTTTTTCATAATCAATGGCAGGACTTAGTGAAAAACTTCATATTTTTATTCCGCTTTTGCAAAACTATTTCATTTGCACCCTCACTGGCTTTATACCTTTAGATATTTGGACTGCTAGTCCAAATACTCCACGAATTTAATTGTACTTGAGTTGCGTCTTTCTATTTTGAACAATCTATTTCATATCTATATTTCTCAATAGATTTATTCAAGATTCTCTTTTTATTTCATTATTTCAACAATAATATTGTATGCAAAATCATTGTCGACCACTTTTATTATCGGTTCCACATTTTCTCGAATTGACATAACTTATCGAGATTTCTTTATTTTCACTACTTTGACCTTCAGTTTCAGGTATCTAAATCTCTTCTGGAGTTTTAATTATGTCTTATGTCTCTTCTGGAACACTCGCCTTCACTATATGACCATCTAAATTTATTATTTTCTTTTATGAGAATTTTCGTATTTGAAACTTGTAATGAGTTATCCTTGTTGAAGTTCTAGTTCAAATTACTCACCCCCTTAATTCATTACAAGTTATTATTTCTCCCCCCTAATATCGGGAAAACTATCGAATCAAAATAATAATCACAAATTATGTCATAATTGAATCTCTAATACATTTAAAACATATAATAAGACTAAGAGACTCGTAATTAATATTTTTTTTTAGTATTCACTCATCTTTGTTATGGTGGAGCAATTGGAATATATACGCACATAAAAAAATTCAAAGATGAGAAATATTTAGCTCTTGACCAAAAATCAATTGTAATAGGGAGTATTTATAACTTACTGGCTTGATGCGTGTAACACGTAAATTAACATAACCTCTTGTTGAAATAGGAAGTTTAGTTCTCATAAGTAATGGTTTAGACATTAACTAGAGGCGTTCAATCAATAATTTATCTAAACCATTATGCGCATAAATAATAAACTTTTACAAAAGTTTTTAAAACTCAATCAATAAATGACTGAGATATAAACTCATTAGTATTAGCAAGATGATTTGTCTTAATTGCATAATCTAAAATTAATTATTTAAACAAGCAATCTTGCTAGCGACATATTACAAGTTGATAACACATACGTGATTATTTAGTAGATGCATCTACCAATATCATATTGTAAGAGCCCAAATTTGCCCGGGCCCAATAAAACCAAAACAAAAACAAACAGAAATAAAAAATAAAAGTCCATTTACAAAAGGCAAGCCCAGTACCAAATGCCTAACCTTAAACCCTAGCCCATATCAGATAACAAGCAGAAACCCTAGCTAGCCAAAGCAGCGCCGTAAGCCTCCACGTCACCATGAGCGTCGCATGCCTCCGTACTGCCACGTCCTCCTCCGTACGGTGGTCGTACCTGCGAAAGGGACAAACTACGACAGCAAATAGCACATTAGAAGAGAAATACGAGGGATTTGTATTTTTTTTCTTTTTTTTTCTTCATTATTCGGCTATAAAAGTCAAACACAAAAACATTGTAAGGGGTTCTTCTTTTTGTTTTCAACGGAATATATCAATACAAACAGCAGCAAAGGTTGTTGATACCTTCTTTTCCCCTTTTTTAGTTCTATTCGAAACTCTCTGTTTATATACAAAGATTCTATTTTTATTTTATTTTTTTTAAAACTATATATATATATATAAAAAGAGAAAAAAAAAACCTTACTTTTTGGAGTTCCACGGTGGCCGGCGGCGGCAATCCACGGCGGTGACTGGTCGGCCGATGACTGGAGCCCCTAGTCGGAAATCGTCGAAAGAGAGAAAAGGGAGAGAGTTTCTTCTGTTTTTTTTTAAAGAGAAATGAAAAATGCTTTTCTTAAAAAAAAAATTAGTATTTATAAGTACATAAAACGGCGCCGTTTAGGGCTGGCTTCAATAGCCCCAAACGACGCGTCGTTTTTCCTCGATCCGTAGCGTTGACGACTGGGGTAGGATCCGCGCGTTTTCCATTTGAGGGGATAATTACTCTTCAAGTCCTTCTGCTTTTAATGGGTTCTGCAATTAAGCTTTCTTCTATTTTAATTTTTCCCAGTAATATAACGCAGTTTTAATTTAGTCCCTGTTTAAATGCTACGTTTAATAACTTGGGTAAATTGTGCTTTTAATCCCCTTTAATTCACGCACATTTGTTTTAGTCCTTTTTCGATTTCTTTTTTTAATATTATTGCTTTTAGCTCTCTAATTTTGTTCTGATTTCAATATAGTCCTTTAATTATTTTATTTAATTATTTGTTTATGGTTTTTTTCTAATTACTTTTTAAAAAAAAATTAATATTAGATATTATTTTTTTTAAATTGTTCTAGATATTATTTATTTTAAATTTCTCTTTACATGTTATTTATTTTCACTAACTATTATTATTATTATTATCATCATCATTATTTTTATTGTTATTAGTATTTTTTTTTTTTTACTTTTAATATTATTACTACTATTATTATTTTCTTTATTATTATTAACTTTATTATTACTATTGTATTATTATTATTTTATCATCTCTAAACTATGGGTAAATGACCAGAATATACCAAAATTTAAAAAAATCTACGGAAAAGGGTCGAAAAATAATTATTTACCGGAAAGGATCATTTCTCCCGAAAACGCATCCACGTCAGCGCGTTTTCAGGGGATGAATCAGAAAAGCACGTCCACGAGGGAGCGCTTTGTGCCACATCAGCAAAAAAATGCGTCCTTGAGGGCGTGCTTTGCTGATGTGGCAAAAGCGCTCCCTCGTAGACGTGCTTTTCCCGCTTCAACGGTCAAATTTTTTTTGACCGTTGGGCCTCCAACGGTAAAAAAAAACCTATAAATACCCCCAACCCTTTTATTTTTTTCACACATTAGTCCTTACTCATTTTTCTCTCAAATTCCTCTCAAATTTCTCTCAAATTCCTTTAAACTTCCTCTCAAATTTCACAGTAGTCCTTTAATATTTACAAAAAAAACCCTTTTTTAAATTTTTTGAAATATATTTTTTTTGATAAATTTAAAAATATTCGATCGTATTAGCAATGACCGGAGAATTAATTCGTCTCGACGATAAACACATCTCCGTCGATCAAATGCAAATGGTAAGTTTTAATTTTAATTTTTCAATACTATTTAAAATTTTTAAGGTTTATGCAATTTTAATTAAATTTTATTTTATAATTTTTTAAATAGTCTGTAGATCGGGTGTTGCAATACTATATTCGTAATATGCCTGGTCCGCCATCGCCGTTTATCGAGAATTACCTGCGGGAAGCGGGTTTTTGGCACGTGGCCACGATAGACCGGGGGTGCAAGTTGGACCCGAAGTTAATCAGTGCGTTGATAGAGAGGTGGAGACCCGAGACGCACACTTTCCATCTTCCATGCGGAGAGTGTACCATCACTCTGGAAGACGTGCAATTGCAATTAAGATTGCCGGTGGATGGGTACTTAGTCACCGGGTCCGCAACTTCTGGCCATTGGGCCGTCGTATGCTACGAGCTTTTGGGTGCTATTCCGGATAACATTTACGGTGGTCGGATCGAGATGGATGGTTACGAGACACATTCCCGGAGCCGAATAATGATTCGACGAAAATAGAAAGAATACGGTATGCTCGGGCATACATTCTTGAGATGATTGGAGGGTATCTGATGCCGGACCTGTCACGAAACCTTGTACACCTGAGATGGCTGCTGAAACTCGTTGATTTTAGAGTAGCCGGTGAATTGAGTTGGGGGTCTGCCGTGCTAGCAAAATTGTATCGAGAGATGTGCGGGGCGACGTGGCCGAATAAAGCGAAAATTGGAGGTTGCCTATCACTACTGCAATCATGGGAATGGTTTCAATTTCTATTTTTACGTCCTCGAGTCGACCACCCATATACATTCCCATTCATAACGAGGTAAATTTAATATTAGATTTTACAATTATTATGTAGATTTAAAATATAATTGTATGCTAAAAATTTATTTAATTAGGTAGAACCATTCGGCGAGTTATGTTGGAATACCTACATCGCTTGAAGATATACAGCTTCTACTAGAGCAACGGTCGGAAGCACAAGTAAGTATTAAATTTTAATTAAATTTCGTAATAAAATAGTCGTTTCGTATTTCGTATTTAGTATTTCGTATTTAGTATTTAGTATTTAATATTTAGTATATAACTAATATTTTTATCATGTTAATATAGTTTGAATGGACAACATACGAGGACCCGTCAATTCGGGAAGTAATTCCGGAGGAGTTCTTTCAAAATCCGAACATTTGGCGTGTGAAGGTCCCATTGATTAACTATGCCACCGTGAAGATGCACCAATCAGATCGGGTTCTGCGTCAATTTGGATTCTGACAACCGATTCCCGTGGCACCTGAGGTGCTCGATGATGAGCACAAAGTCGACTTACGGCAGTTACATAGGATTGGCCAAGATTTTGGTCAGCGTATATCAAATTGTGGGAGAACCGGTATGATTATATACCTACTCGGGAACCGATCATCGTTCCTAAGTTAGCGTGCGTGCCGGAATACATGCCATGGTTTCGGATCCATGACAAGCCGTATTTATTGTCGGAAGAGGAGAGGCGACGGCAACTTCGTGAACAAAGGGAACGATGGGGCCCTTTAAATCCAAGGAGAAGGGGTGATGAGACGGGACCATCAACAGCACCGACACAGTCACCGGGCCCAACACTTCAGCCGACAACACCGACATTATAGCCTTTTCAGATTATGCCAGGTGCGTACCCTAGCCCTTATATGTATCATAACCCTTATATGTTTCCTTTTCCCAGTCCCACGGCAGGTTTGAATGCATGGCCCGGTTTGAGTCCGTTCCCGACTACTCCGACTGGCCAGCCGATCTTGAGGCCGTCGTCGCATGAGGGATCGCACGAGGCGCCGTCGGGGAGCTCTTCTTTTTACTAGTCTCCTTCGCCTTATGGGATTCAGACACCTCCGCCATGGTTTATGCAAACACCTCCCCAGTCGTTATTTTATCAAGGTGGGTCATCCTCCCAACACCCACAACCTGCACCCCCTCGCCGAGGAAATCTGAATCCCCACCGAGGTTCCACAACCCCACTGGAAGCTAGAAGAAGGAGGAATCCAAATACACAGAATCAAATCACCACCCCCATGTGGCACCGATTCCGACCGCCATTTTTTTTATTTTTTTGTAATTTAATTTTTATATCTTTAATAAAATAAAAGTTGTTTTTTTATTTTTTTATTGTAATTTAATTTTTATATCTTTGCTAAAATAAAAGTTGTTTATTTTTTTATTGTAATTTAATTTTTATATCTTTAATAAAATAAAAGTGGTTTTTTATTTTTTTTGTAATTTAATTTTTATATATTTGCTAAAATAAAACAAAAGTTAAAATTATTCAAATAAAAGTTGTTTTTTATTTTTTTATTGTAATTTAATTTTTATATCTTTGCTAAAATAAAATAAAAGTTGTTTATTTTTTTATTGTAATTTAATTTTTATATCTTTGCTAAAATAAAATAAAAGTTGTTTATTTTTTTAATTGTAATTTAATTTTTATATCTTTGCTAAAATAAAATTAAAGTTGTTTATTTTATTTTTTGTAATTTAATTTTTATATCTTTGCTAAAATAAAATAAAAGTTGTTTATTTTATTTTTTGTAATTCAATTTTTATATCTTTAATAAAATAAAAGTTGTTTATTTTTTTATTGTAATTTAATTTTTATATCTTTGCTAAAATAAAATAAAAGTTGTTTTTTATTTTTTTTGTAATTGATTTTTTTTTATCTTTAATAAAATAAAAGTTTTTTTTTTATTTTTTTTGTAATTGATTTTTTTATCTTTAATAAAATAAAAGTTTTTTTTAATTGATTTTTTTTATCTTTAATAAAATAAAAGTTGTTTTTTATTTTTTTTGTAATTGATTTTTTTATCTTTAATAAAATAAAAGTTGTTTTTTTTAATTGATTTTTTTTATCTTTAATAAAATAAAAGTTGTTTTTTATTTTTATTTTTGTAATTGATTTTTTTATCTTTAATAAAATAATTTTTTTTTTGTAATTGATTTTTTTATCTTTGATAAAATAAAAGTTGTTTTTTTAATTGATTTTTTATCTTTAATAAAATAAAAGTTGTTTTTTTATTTATTTTTTTTATTTTTAACAATATGAAAGTTGTTTTTTTTTGTAATTTATTTTTTTTATTTTTAATAAAATGAAAGTTGTTTTTGAATATCTTAATTGTAATTTAATTTTTATATATTTAATGAAATAAAAAACACATACTTTACTTCTATCATGTCTTTAAATACATCTAAACAAAAATGATACTGATTTAAAATGAGATATAACTTTTCATTCTTCCAAGAGATAAAAATGATAAGGAGACTATCAACTATTCCGATTTGGACACGAGCGAGATGTATGGCTCGCTTCCTACACCATCCGTATAACTTCCGTTGGTTGGCCGCTTTCTGATATCCATATTGTTACGTATTCTAGTCGAGCAAGGTCGACCTTTTGGTTTGCGCCGCAGCTTCTCTATCCGGTAATGTGCTTATACGAGCAAGCGATACGACGGCCACTTACGCTCATCCGGGATCGTGGGACTACGTGTCTCCACACGTTGTACATATTTTCTATTTTATACACTTCGTCGACATAGCTCATGGGATCCGAGACGGAGATTCCGACAAGCCGCAAGTACATGAGCGCATGGGTAACGGCGCATCAAATATTCCACGATCGCGCAGTCCTATTTCTCAAGTGTACACGATATTGCCCGCCAACAATACCTTGGTTCGATCTGTCAAACTCTGTCACACGAAACCATAGGTTGTCGCGATCGTGACACACTGTGTGCATGGTGTTGGCCCGTGCCTTCCCATTGTTAATTTCTCGCAATACCTTCGCGCACCATACATGGCCTCCTTGCATTTGGCCTTTATAAGTCGCTGCTCGCTTCGAAAATAGTGCCGCTAAACGAAAATATGTCTCCCGCACAATCGATGTTATCGGCAAATGACGCGTTCCTTTTAGAACAGAATTTATGCATTCGGCCAGGTTTGAGGTCATATGACCATATCGTAGGCCGTCGTCGTATGCTTGTGTCCACTGTTCAAAAGGAATATTGCGTAGGTAGTTTACGCCTTCTTCGTTAACTGAGCGCAAACTCACCAACATCTCGTGAAAACGGTCCTTATTGATCTTGTACCCTACCAATATAAGTTGATAGCGAATATTACATACCACTCTTCAATTAAGAATAAATTGAATATTACAAACGAAATTATATTAATAGATATTACATACCCATATTGGTCACTTGCCGTCGTTGACTTGTAGATCGATGTTGCCCGTGGTAGTTGGACGCAACATGCCTTAGGCAATATCGATGGTGTGTGCGATGCCATAGGCTTCCCTGCCGCTCTATTGCGACTAGTATTCCAGGGCCCCGATCCGATATAACGCATATATCAGGTTGGGGGCAGACATGCCTCCTTAACCTAGATAGAAAGAAATCTCAGTCATCAGCTGACTCCCCCGGTGTTATTGCAAACGCAATTGGAAGGATTCCCCACTGCCGTCATGTGCCACAGCTAGCAATAGCCGATGCATATATCTACCATACATAAAGGTACCGTCAATTTGTACCAATGGCTTGCAGTATATAAATGCGTCTCGGCATTGCTTAAATGTCCGTAATGCACGCTTGAACACTTGGCATCCACGGAGCAATCGATCGTTGTAGTACGCCGCCCGCTTTCAAGGTCCGTTATGCTTTGCTCGGAACATATCTCTCCAAAGACTGACACCACTGCCACACTTCATTATATGAAGCGTCCCACCGATCGTGCAACTTTTCCAACGCCTTCTGCTTGGCTATCTAAGTCTTCCGGTAAGAGGGCGTGTACCCCAATTGGCTACGAATATTTCCAATTAAGGCTAGCACTGTAGTCTTGGGATTCGCCTTCACCGTCGATATTATTAAGTCAGCCAACATCTCTGAATCCATCTTCAGATGATCTTGTGAAACACCACAACGGCGTACGTTAAATAATGCAACATTACGTAATATTAGTATTATTCAAAAACCTTGAACACCTAGTGATACTGTACCGACAAGACATGTATGTGGACCGTTGTACTTTTTGATCTCCCACAAGCCTGTCCTTTTCCTCAATGAGGCCATGATTTTCCATGAACATGTACTGTCTTGCACTGCACACTTGGCCTCGTACTTATCAAGTTTAGATTTAACCATGTTGTAGTTAACCCCGTTCTTGATGCTATATTGTTTCAATGCACCAAGAAAACTATCCTTGTTGGAAAACTCTTTACCAACTTCTAATTCGCCCGAATCCAATGACGAACTTGTACGGTCACGCCTTCTGTGTGGTAGTTCAAGAAACTCCAATACATCGTCTTGAGATAGATCGACATTATGCATATGGGCTGAAAACGAGTACGCCCTGAATCGCGGATCTTCTTCTTCTTCATCTGAACCGCCTTCAACATCGGTTGGAATAGGCTCCGGTTCAGAAAATAATGCAACTTCTGCATCATCGGGGCTGGGCTCTCGAGGTGGATCCACATCGAACTCGTCATCCCATCCACTATCATCTACAACGAACGAGGGCCCCTCGTCGGTGGATATCGTGGGGAGTACATTATCTCTTTTTAAACAACTTTCGTAACGTTCCCAATCATATGTGGATTGCCAACCACTAGAAGTTGATGACGTTCCCCAATACGTATTTCTAGCATCGAACGTCGAGAGAAGGATATGCATGTCCCATCCACCAACCGAGTGTCGTGCAGGGGTTGTGTTTTCCATACTCCCACCAAACACGGGTGCTTCCGTATTCTACCTCCCACTAACAAAGTGTCGGCTTGGGGTCGTGTATTCCCCTCGAACATCAGTAGATGTTGAAGTCGAAGGAAGATCACTTGGCGATGAAAATTGAACATATATGTAACACCCCAAACCCGGCCTAGATGTTATGACCGGATCTGGCATGTCACATAGAAAAGGTTGTTTAAAAACCGCGCGTTTGCTAAAAAGTTCGTATTCTTTTTGAAACCTCGAGCTTCGTTGTTTGTGAAATTCAAATCTGCCTTTATAGTTATCTTGTAAAAACGTTCTTATCATTATTATTTCTGAAAACTTGGTTTATAGCAGAAATCGATTCAGTGAATTACGAAGATGTGATATTTTGAAAACAGTGGTTGTCGTTTTAAGAAAACTCAGTATTCAAACATTTAACAATCTAGAAGTAACCGAATTGAAAGTTAAAAGAAAAATGAAATCCAATGGCCTTATTACATAAAATTAAACCCAAATTAAAATAAGCTTAAAATAAAGTAAAAACGAAATTTACTAAAGTTCGTGAGAAGTACTCTGACGTATGGCCACCACAGAGTCCTCCGCGGCTCCAAATCCTCTAATGCTGGGGATCACCTACAAGGTTAAAGCAGAGGGGTGAGTTACGAGAACTCAGTGTACAATCCCTTAAACGGTCATTAACTGGGCCAGAGCCCATACAGAAGCAAACTGGGCCGAAGCCCATATAGAAGCAAATTGGGCCGAAGCCCATACAGAAGCAAACTGGGCCGAAGCCCATACAGAAGCAAATTGGGCCGAAGCCCATACAGAAGCAAACTGGGCCTTAGCCCTATATACATAATAATACAACCAGAGTATGTAGCCCAACCCAATAATCTATCCGCTACACACCACCCGTACCAGCCCAACACACCTGTGGGGATTTCTAAATCGACCCACCCATCCGCTACACACCAATATGGCAAACAAGCTGCTAATCACAGAATTTATGGCGAAGCCACCAGAATAACAGAATATACGTGGCATAGCCACTATACAGATTATGGCAGAGCCACCAGAATGTGTGGCAGAGCCACCAGATTACGCTTCCTCCGATCATCAATATCTCAATCCCATGCAGAATGTCATCTATGCAAAGCATATATCAAAAATGATGTATGAAATAAATTACCATCATAACCAGATAAACAGAATACACACAATCATACTAATCAACCCTTGAGGGCATAACAGTAATTTTACCCACCGAGGGTATTTCAGTAATTTACCCTCCAGGGGTATTTTGGAAATTTTATCATCTAACAGCCTTTTCAATGGCCTACTGTCGCCTCGAGCGACACATGACCCTTTTTGGGTCTCTACAGAACTATTGGGCCTAAAATCTATTTTAAGCCCAAACGAGCCCACACACTCGTGTGGCCCATTATACGTAGTTTCGGTCTCAGATTTTTAGATTTCGCATTTGGACCTATTGTTTGATTATTTTCCAACAATTTCTCCCTAGTGGACCGAATAGCCCATTGGGCCCATTTGGCCCGTTTCGGCTCGATCAGGCCCGCTATAGCCTCAGTTTCGCGAGAGTGCTCGTGACACTCTCAACGACCTACCGTCATTATTCGTATTTCGATTTACCACTACGAGCGTTCATACGCTTGAGTGGTCACAGATGCCGATTTTCCAATTGTTTGGCTTTCGGCCGAATTACAGAACATTTCAAGCATGCATTCGGAGGGGTGTGAGATTACACACCTGATCACGATTCGCGATACTCGGCACTATTTCCAGAATACCTGAGATTAATACTGACTAACAGTTAGTCTCGATCCTTAACACAACATCTTCCAAGTATTGAGATTGATAAACAACCTACATCACTTACCGACAATCCAAGAAATCCACTACAAGGGATAGGTGTTTAGTTGGCCCTCTGATTAAGCACGTCGAGACCCTAGCAGTGTTTGGCACGACAGACAGATGTTAGTAACCCCTTAATCATGACCACTAAAGAACTCCCATAGCCATTCGGCTTGAGTAAGAACCAACCGAATAATAAAACCCCGTCACCTACATTCGGCCATTACCTTACTACCAGCCAACCCTCGCAAACCAGAGATTAAAAGAAGGATGAGAGGGTATACTAACCCTCCAATAGATTCGGCCTAGCCACAAAAGTCAAGAAGAGAGTTTCAGTTTTAGAATAGAACAAGAGAGAAACGAAAAGAAAGTAGAGAAAGAAACAACAATTACCTTAGATTAAAGATAAGTCGAATGGGAAGAAGAGATTCGGCACCAGCAGCAAAACAAAAGAACTCAAGGTTCACCTATGAGATTAACCAAAACAAAATACCAAAAGATGAGAAGAATGAAGTAAACCGATTGAGAACTAGAACAAAAAAAAAGGGGGTTGAGGTTTCGGCTATAGTATAGAAAGGAGAAAATGGGAGGAGATGGAAGATGATTTTCAGCCAAGAGTGATTAGGTAACTAGCAAAAGAGAGCAAAGTATGGAAACCGAGTGAAATAGAGAGGAAAGGTGAAACTGACAAAATTCGGCAATAGCAAGAAGGAAAAAGAAAAATGCAGAGAAAAGACCCGAAACCACTTGAGTAGAAAATGCCAAAGAAAGAAAGAAAAAGAATGCAAAAGGTTGCTTTGAAAACCTAAAGAAATTCGGCACCTACTCCTCACTAGCCGAAAGTGCCCATACACCACCCCCCTTAGCCGTTTTTTCTTTCCCTCAACACTCCCACATTCGGCCAACCACTCCCCACACCATCCACTTCCCTGATTTTCTCCTACATTTCCTCTCCAACTTCCTCTCCATCACTCATTCAAACAATTTGACCAAGTCTCCCCATCCACCATATAGAGTTCTAGCTGAACTCTACTTCTTCCTCTTGCTTAGCACAAAATAAAAACTCCCAAAAGCAACTAGTAGGATTCGAACCCCACTCCCCTTACTCCACTATTGACGCCACCACCACTCCACCATATGCTCACTTGTGTCTCCTAAACACACCCAATTTTACTTAAGCCCTACTTCCAGTAGCCCTCTCCCCTAAAGAGCCAAAAATCATTTTTTTTCCTATGGCCTCACTTGAACCCAAGACTTCATAGAAACCTCGTAACCTTCTAAAATCACCTTCCTAATAGGTCCAACTTGAAATAATGCTGTTCCCATATTCCCAAAAATTCTAAAACACTCCTACGCCCAAGGCCCGATGGGCCCAATTCTACTAGGCCAAAATTCGGGTCATTACAATATACCTCAAGATAGGGTGATCCACTGGCAAGATGAGTCTCCACCATTGCCTCCAAGCTCCGAGGACCTTTGATGTCGAATGAGTCATATCTCACGGGATCAACCGAAGCAAAATCTATACTTAATAGACTGAACTTTCATTGGCGTTGTTTCGAAGATTTTACGCCTAATTCTTTTGCGAAGTTCTGTCAAATCTATGTTCCGGTTAAAACCCAGTCGCGTTGTGTTCTCCGATAAAAAACAACACTATTTTCGGTGTCACAAACCTCACCATCGTAGTAAATAACAACATTAATACGTTCACTCATCTTCAGTTTCTATTTTACTTTTGTCTCAATTTCTGTTATGCAACCTGAGAATGAAATTTGGCTGATTTATAGTCTAAGGATTGCCAGATTACTGTAGCAAAAGAGCATCCACGTGGGAGCTTTTTTCAGTACTCTTGCTGACAGTGCATCCTGCTTGAAGCGTTTTGGTCATTATTTGTTCAGAAACATCTTCTCAAAATTATATTTCCAGAGACTACTGTAGCAAAAGAGCGTCCACGTGGGAGCTTTTTTCAGTACTCTTACTGACAGTGCATCCTTCTTGAAGCGTTTTGGCCACTATTTGTTCAGAAACGTCTTCTCAAAATTATTTTGCCAGAGACTACTGTAGCAAAAGAGCGTCCACGTGGGAGCTTTTTTCAGTACTCTTGCTGACAGTGCATCCTGCTTGAAGCGTTTTGGCCACTATTTGTTCGTAAACGCCTTCTCAAAATTATTTTGCCAGAGACAACTGTAGCAAAAGAGAGTCCACGTGGGAGCTTTTTTCAAGACTTTTGCGATGAAGGCATCCTGCTTGAAGCGTTTTGGTCACTATTTGTTAAGAAACATCTTCTCAAAATTATATTGCCAGATACTACTATAAAAAAATTCAAACAATTTTTATTTTACTGATATATTTTTCCCAAAACCCTAAACTTAAAATTATTCTAATTAATTAACCCTAAAATCTAGTCTATTAATTTTCTCCTAGAAACCCTAAACCCTAAGACCCTAAAAATCCCTAAACCGTAGCCCTAAAACCTTAAAAACTCATACCCTAACACTAAAAACAACTAAAAAGCCCATCGGGGGTGAAGGGCAAAAGCGCGCCCACGAGGGAGCGCTTTTGCCACATCAGCAAAACGCACCTTCAATGACACTTTTTTTGCTGATGTGGCACAAAGCACTCCCTCGTGGACGCGCTTTTCTGTTTATCCCCTGAAAACGCACTGACGTGGACGCGTTTTATGGGGAAATGGCCCTTTCCGGTAAATAATTATTTTTCGGCCCTTTTCAGTATTTTTTTTTTAAAAATGGTATATTTAGGTCATTTTCCCCTAAACTATTGTACATAATATTTATTTTTAGTTATTGATTTACCATTTGCTTTTATTTTTGTTATTTACATTGTTACCCTTGTTTTTATTCTATTATGCATGTGTACTATGATTCATCTTCCATTTTATTACGATCATATCACCTTTTATTAGATGCATTAAAATTTTCATTTTGAAATAAGGCAATGTTTCGTGTTTGGAAATCTGAGAAATCGTGCCCTAACGTGCTGGGTTTCAATTTTTCGATTGACCAAATAACCGAATATCCTTTTAAGATTTCATTCGTGTTTTCTTAGCTTTAAAAATAAGGCAATATCTTGTGTTTGGAAATCCGAGAAATCGTGCCCTAACGTGCTGGGTTTCGATTTTTTCGTATGACCAGACCCTCGAGTATCCTTTTAAAAAATTTTCAATGCATGATTTTTGGAAATTAAGAGATGATCTTGATATCGTGGGTTTGAAATGTCATACCCTAACGTGTTGGGCGTGAGATTTCATTCCTTCGGAATAAGAGAATTTCAATATCCACTTCATTTTTTTAAAAGTTATTGTATTCTAAATCCTTTCAAATTCTCGACGTTAGGACATTAATTAATCAATTTGGTACCAATTTTGGGCGTTGCGAGGGTGCTAATCCTTCCTCGAATGTAACCGACTCCCGAACCTATTTTCTTAGATTTCGTAGACCAAAATTATTGTTTTAATAAATCAAAATGTTTTATTAAAATAATCCATCTCAAGGTGATCCGATCACACCTCGAATAAAAGATCGGTGGCAACTCCATCTTTCTTTTAAAGTCGATCCCCGATTTTCCAATATAAAATTTGTTTCGACACATATAATATCAAAACCATCCACATGGTGGATGAATGGGCCCATATTCATTTCAGGAATGCAAGACATCAAATCTCAACTTTAGCTAGTAAGTTTCTAAGAATCAATTTTCATTGAGAACAAGCAACAAATGAGAATTCTTTAAATTAAAGAATCTTCTGGTTCTTTAATGAATGTTCATATGAATTCTCAATTAATTTTCTCATCATATATGATATAGGATGGTCTAACTAGTCACACCAAGTAGTAAATGCATTTGTATCAGTAAACTTCCGGTTTACTTTAACATGCTTTTCAATTGTACTAATAATGTCAATATAAATTGTGACAAATTGATAATTTTACTATCATTTCTTTTACTTTGTATCCACATATAAGTACTATTGTAACATTTACTACTGGAAATGTCTAAATCAATGTGAAGTTTATAATGCCACTAAGTCAACAAAATAAATATAATTTCCAAACAATTATATGCAATGTTCGTTTCAGGGAATATGTCAAAATCTTCAAATATCCAAAAAGAAATTATTATAAAAATTATTTTATTTATTACAGACATTCATTTCAAGGAGTGTGCAAAAAGTAATTCAAACAATAATGTAAGCATATATCATATTTCTTACCAATAAGATTATATAGATATCATTTGCTTCAAGGAAAGATAAATTAATATAAATCATTGAACATTCTGTACTAAGAATAAACATTTGGCAACATTTTGAATCATCCATCTTCTTCTTATTTATTTCTCAATAATGAAAATAAGTTAATTTTTTATAATTGTTATGAATTGCTACACTCACTTCAGGGAATGAAGCAAAATTTGGTAGAACAAATAACTCGTTATTTTGTTTAGTCTTAATGAGATATGAGATCAATTCAAAATAATTTTAAAACCCTTTTAACAAGAGTTTTGCATAATAAATTAACTACCAAAAACAAATGGCTAGGTCATGTATAGAAACAAGCTTAAACTAAATATATCAATAAAAGTCACATCTCAAACATAAAAATATGACATAATGAAAAACTAGAAATTCTTTTTTCTTTCATAACCATTATCATAAACATGTATGAAATTAATTCAAAATCCAATCATTCATGCTCATAGAACTTTTCATTTACAATTGTTCATGTCATTTCTCAAAATAATTAACACATGGAATAATATAAAACGTATGAACTAATACCTTTAACAATTCTTTGAACTAAATCAAATTCGAGTAACCATAAAATTCATTGGTTTATTAACACAAATTTACATACTAGATATGTTTTAATAAAATATATTATTTAATTATAAAACATACTATAACAATATAAATAAATTAGTTACTATTCATTTTCATGAACAAATGAGATGCTTAAAACAATATGTAACTGTAACAGCCCGATTTTGGGGCTAGTCGGAATAGTGGTTTCGAAACCACTAAACCGAGGTTAGAGAAAATTATTTTAATATTATTTTATGTGCTATAACATGATAATATGAGTGCATGAGAATTTTGGTGCATTAATTTTAGTGATTGCAAGCTTAATTTTGAAAAGGGACTAAATCGCATTAAGTGCAAAAGTTTTATTCTACACGCTAAAGGTGTCTAATAGCTATAGAATATTAAATTGGAGGTCCTTGATGTACAATTAGACCCTTAGGGATGTGTTGGCCGGCCATAGAGACAAGAAAATAAGATTTTCAAAGAGTAGGTGAAGTTTTGGTGACAAATTGACTAGTACTAATAAAATAAAGATAAAATGATATCATCTTTTCATCTTCTTCCTACAACCACCGAAAATTTCAGCAAAGAGGGGCTTTGGAAAGCTTGAAAGTTTTCAGCCACTTAAACCCTTGCAAGTAAGTGATTTTAATGGATATCCTTAATAATTTTTGTACTTTTGGAACCCTTGTAGCTTAAGCTAGCTAATGAGGGGACTATTTTGCAATATGGTTGAGAGTCTAAGGTTTTTCCATGAAAAATTTTATGCTTTTTTCTGAATTTTTATGGAAGAAAATGAATCTTAGTTGTTAAATAAACAACTTTTGTGAAAGGATTTTTCACGAAAACACCAAAAGGGACCATTTTGTGAAGTTTATAAAATGATTAGTAAATGTGTGAAATAATTGGAATTGTGAGTTGCTATAAGCTTAAAGTATATTCGTCTAGGCTTGGTTAGTAAGGAAATTTGATGAAAATCGATTTACGAGCCTAGAGGAAAAATCGTAATTTTGTGAAAGTCTAAGGGCAAAACGATAATTTTTCCAAAGTAGAAATTTTAAAATGTCTTGATTTATGCGATGATTAAATGAGTGAATTTTATCATTTTAGATTAAGAAAAACGGTGTCCAGATCTAGATCGGGGAAAAGCCAAGCTAGTAGATTAATTCGATTTAGTCGCTCACTTTTTGTATACCAAGGTAAGTTGTATGTAAATAATACAACTCTATTACTATTATGCATTAAACAATTGATATTGCATAAAATGTTTAGTTATTGATATGAATACACATGACTAAATTCGACGGGGTATACTCCCGGTTGAACCTTAGGAATAGATTGGATATCCAAGCCATGACACTTGGTTGATATGTATGCCAGCGTAAGACAATGTCTGGGACATGGCATCGGCATCGAGACGAGAGCTAGTGTAAGACCATGTCTGGGACATGGCATCAGCCTCAATATGTAAGCCAGTGTAAAACCATGTCTGGGACATGGAATCGGTGATGACATGTGTGCTAGTGTAAGACCATGTCTGGGACATGGCATCGGCGTTAATATGTGAGAGCCAGTGTAAGACCATTTCTGGGACATGGCATCGGCCTCGATATGTAAGCCAATGTAAGACCATGTCTGGGACATGGCATCAGCATTTTACCCTATTGTGTGAGGCTTATCGGATATCCTTTGATATTCCAATGGGTTCAACGAGTAAATTAAAGCTTGTGTCAAAAGTGAGAAAAGTTATGATTATGTTGTAAGTGGTACAAGTACATACATGAGATTTTTTTTGAGGAATGAGTTCGAATTATGTTGTATGATTAGTAAGGGTGAAATGAGTAAGTTATACCTTTATTTATTTGAGAATCATGTTCAAGTTTAAAATATGTTATGAGTTTGTTAATGCTTGGTAATTGTTGTTAATTATTTGCCTATGATTTACTGAGCTTTGTGCTTACTCCCTCTCCTTTTCATTTTCTTATAGAGCCGCCAAGTTAGCTCGGGAATTCAAAGGACGTCGAAGGCTCGATCACACTATCAAACTGAACATTTGGTATAGTTAGTTTCATCTTTTTGTGTATGGCATTTATAGGGGCTTAGTATTTGTCAAGTGTCATATTGTTTTGGCCAAATGTGTTGGCTTAATTTGAAGATGAATTCTTTTTGTATAAGGCCATAGTTGATGGCTAATATTTATTGTTGATTAATAAAAATGATGGTATGTCTATGCATGAATGAGTAGGTTGTTTGAGGTGGCTTATGTTGGTGCAAGTAGGGGTGGCAGAAAGGGCTTGGTAAATAGCCTTGTTTTTTGTCCACACGGGTAGACACACGAGCGTGTGTCTAGGTCGTGTGTGACACACGGTCTACCCCATGGGCGTGTGGTTTGGCCGTGTGTCCCCCTGTATTCTGAGTTGGCAAAACAGAACGCCCAGTATGAACCACATGGGCAAAGGCACGGCCGTGTGTCTCAACCGTGTGAAAGACACGACCATAGGACATGGGCATGTGCCCAGGCCGTGTGAAGTCTGCACCTGGATTTAGAAATTTAATTTGCCACACGGTCTAAGGACACGGGCGTGTGCCTTGGCCGCGTGACCTTATTAGGTTGATGACGTCAGAAACAGAATGTCAAGGTTTTTGCACACGGGCTGAGACACGGGCATGTCATGGCCGTGTGTGGGATACGGGCCATGGACACGAGTGTGTGTCAGGCCGTGTGGAAACCTCTGTAGGTTCGAATTGAGAAATAAATCCATAGGGGTGTGGGACACGGGTGTGTCCCTATAAGCTTAGGCCGTGTGAATCACACGATCTGTCAACATGGCCATGTTATCAAGTCACACGGGCGTGTCACACTTCCACACAGGCGTGTGCCCCTATTTTTTAATGACATTTTCCTAGGTTTTCCAAAGAACTTGATCTTATCTCGAAATGTTTCTAAGATGTGTTTTGGGCCTCGTAGGCCCATATTAAAGATGTTAAGAGGAAGTTTGAAAAGTTTTAAATTTGAACGGACTTTTATGATTCAGAGTTATGTGTATGCATGTGTTTAAGTTAGGTAACGCCCCGTACCCTGTCCCGGTGTCGGATACGGGTAAGGGGTGTTTCATTTAATGGTATCAGAGCTATGGTTTAGTCGATTCTCGGACTAACCTAGCATGTGTACGAGTTTACCTATACATGCCATATATGAATTCTCGGACTAACCTAGCATGTGTACGAGTCTACCTATACATGCCATATATGAATTATGATAGTGTGATGACTCTTGACAATTTAAAATGTATTTTTATATAGTAAATGAATTTCGATGGAGCAGTGGCGGATGATGTCGAGAGTAATGCACCGGCTCCTGCAGAAGGGACCAAGCTAGTTGAAAGTGGGCCCGTGACACTGAGTCAAGGCAGAGGGGCTAGAGAAGCCTTCCTCCATATGATGAATGTATGGTACCCAGAATTTGTTCGTGCAAACCCGAACGCTCCACCCCCTCCACCTCCTCCAATTCCCCAGCCTGCCCCTACAGCTCCCTAAGTAGTGGAAACAATTAGAAGAGAAAAACTTCGGTAGACAGAATTCGAAAGCAAGGGGCTGAAGAATTTAGAGCCAATATAGATGATGACCGAGAGAGGGCAGAGTTCTGGCTAGAAAATACCATTAGGGTATTCGATGAGTTGTCTTGCACACCTGAGGAGTGCATGAAGTGTGTCGTGTCACTCCTGTGAGACTCGGCCTATCAATGGTGGAACACCCTTGTGTTGGTTGTACCAAGGGAAAGGATTACATGGGAGTTTTTCCAAGAGGAATTCCGGAAGAAGTATATTAGTCAGAGGTTTATAGACCAGGAGAGGAAGAAATTTCTAGAATTGAAGCAAGGCCGAATGACAGTAACAGAATATGAGCGTGAGTTTGTTAGACTCAGCAAATACGCTAGGAAGTGCGTATCTATCGAAGCCATCATGTGCAAGAGATTTAAGGATGGATTGAACAAAGACATCCTATTATTAGTTGGCATTTTAGAGTTAAGAGAGTTTGTGGTGCTTGTTGAGAGAGCTTGTAAGGCCGAAGAATTGGCCAAAGAGAAAAGGAAAGCTGATATTGAGTCTTGTGACTCAAATAAAAGACAGTTGGGGAAATCATTTCAGTCCTCATCTAAGAAATCAAGAGACTTCATTACTCGATCCAATGCTTCAGTTGGATTCTCGAATAGAAATAAGAATAAGCAATACACGGCGTCTAAGGCCCAGAACACTTCAATTGCGAGTGTTGGTAGTGCCCGACCTAATAGACCGAAATGCTCACAGTATGGAAGACGTCACTTCGGGGAATGCTGAGGAAATAAAAGAGGCTGCTTCAAGTGCGGTTCATTAGACCATTTCATTCGAAATTGTCTTGAGATGAATGAGAAAGACGGAAAACAAGAAGTGCGAGCGAGTAATGTACCTTCGAGGGGTAGACCATAGAAGAACCCGGGAAGTGGGGCTAACAGTAGAGGTGCGCCTAAAGACTCCACTGTGAGATCAGAGGGTAGAGCTCCTGCCAGGACATATGCCATTCGCGCTCGCGAAGAGGCATCGTCACCAGATGTGATTACGGGTACTTTTTCTCTTCATGATACCTTTGTTATTGCTTTGATTGATCCGGGGTCTACTCATTCCTATATTTGTATGAAATTGGTGTCTAATATGAATATGCCTGTTGAGTTTACAAAATTTATGATAAAAGTGTCAAACCCGTTAGGCAAGCATGTGATAGTTGACAAAGTGTGTTAAAATTGTCTATTGATGATTAGAAGCCATTATTTTCCGGCTAATCTCATGCTACTACCGTTTGATGAATTTGACCTAATTCTTGGCATGGATTTGTTGACTGTTCATAATGTGTTAGTAAACTATGGTAGTAAGTTTATTAAACTGAGATGTGAAAAATGGGGATATTATTCAGGTTGAATCAGGTGAATCGAATAGCTTGCCTGTAGTGATTTCTCTTTTAGCAGCTGAGAAATGTATGAGAAAAGGGTATGAGTCCTATCTTGCAATTGTGTTGAATACCCAAGAGTCAGAAGTAAAGATTGAGTCAGTGCCGGTGGTATGCGAGTATCCAGATGTGTTTTCGGAAGAGTTACCTGGATTGCCTCAAGTTAGGGAGGTTGAGTTTGGTATTGAGTTGGTTCCCAGTACGGCACCTATTTTGATTGCCCCGTATAGGATGGCACCGTTGGAGTTAAAAGAATTGAAGGCTCAGTTACAAGAGTTGACAGATAAAGGTTTCGCAAGACTGAGCTATTCTCCGTGGGGTGCACCAGTACTTTTTGTGAAAAAGAAATACGGGTCGATAAGATTATGTATAGACTACAGACAGCTCAATAAGGTTACAGTTAAGAATAAGTATCCTTTGCCAAGGATCGACGATTTGTTCGACCAATTGAAGGGAGCCACGGTGTTTTCTAAGATAGACTTGAGGTCCGGCTATTACCAGTTGAGAGTTAAGGAACATGATATACCGAAAACTGCATTTCGGATGAGGTATGGCCATTATGAGTTCCTAGTCATGCCCTTTGGCTTAACGAATGCTCCTGCCGTATTTATGGATTTAATGAATCGTATTTTTTTACCGTACTTGGATAAGTTTGTAGTTATTTTTATTGATGACATATTAATTTATTCTCGGGATGAGAGTGAGCACGCGGAGCATTTGAGAACTATTTTGCAAACATTAAGAGATAAGCAGTTGTATTCTAAGTTTAGCAAAAGTGAGTTTTGGCTCTGAGAGGTCGGATTTTTAGGACACAACGTGTCGGGTGATGGAACTAGAGTTGATCCGAGTAAGATCTCGTCTATTGTTGGGTGGAAACCGCCGAGGAATGTATCAGAGATTAGAAGCTTTTTAGGCTTAGCGAGATACTACAGACGGTTTGTCAAAGGATTCTCCATGATTGCTACTCCTATGACAAGGTTGCTACAGAAAGATGTCAAGTTCGAATGGACAGAGAAGTGCCAACAGAGTTTTGAGAAACTAAAAGCATTGTTGACTGAAGCTCCGATTTTAGTGCAACCGGAACCAGGAAAGGAATAGGTGGTGTATAGCGATGTATCCTTAAATGGATTGGGATGTGTGCTTATGCAAGAAGGCCAGGTAATAGCTTATGCCTCGAGACAGCTGAAGCCACATGAGAAAAACTATCCAACTCACGATTTAGAGCTGGCCGTCATAGTGTTTGCACTGAAAATTTGGAGAAACCATTTGTATGGCGAGAAATGCCGAGTGCTCACCGACCATAGCGAGAAATGCCGAGTGCTCACCGACCATAAGAGTCTAAAGTATTTGATGACTCAAAAGGAGTTAAATCTACAACAGCGGAGATGGTTAGAGCTGATAAATGATAATGAGTTGATAATTGATTATCACCCTGGAAAGGCGAATGTGGTCGGCGATGCTCTGAATAGGAAGTCATTGTTTGCCTTGAGGGCTATGAATACTCAGTTGTCCGTGACTGACGATGGTTTGATTTTAGCCAAGTTGAGAGCGAAACCAATGTTTTTGCAAGAGATCTACGAAGCTCAAAAAGGTGATAAAGAATTGCAAGCCAAGATAACTTAGTGTGAAGCGGGTATTGAATCGGATTTTTAGATTGGTGCCGACGGTTATTTGATGTTTCGAGAGAGGATCTGTGTACCCAAGGATGAAGAGCTTATTCAGAAAATTTTACAAGAGGCCCATAGTGGTTGTTTTTCTATCCACTCGGGTAGTGTGAAAATGTATAATGACCTGAAGAAAATGTATTGGTTGTCGGGAATGAAAAGAGACATCTCAGAGTTTGTCTCTAAGTACTTAATTTGTCAGCAAGTGAAAGCCGAACACCAAGTACCTTCGGGTTTACTTCAGCCGGTGATGGTTCCCGAGTGGAAATGGGACCGTATAACTATGGATTTTGTGTCTGGATTTCCATTGACGCCAAAGAAGAAAGATGTTGTATGGGTTGTGGTTGATAGGCTAACTAAGTCAGCTCATTTTATACCAGTGTGTACCGACTACACACTTGAGAAATTTGTTGATCTTTATGTTTCTGAAATTGTGAGACTTCACGGAGTATCGTTGTCGATCATTTTGGATAGAGATCCGAGGTTCACATCACGATTAGGAAAAAGTTACAAGAAGCTCTAGGGACAAAGTTAAATCTTAGCACGGCTTTCCACCCGCAAACCGACGGTCTGTCGAAAAGAGTAATTCAGATTCTTGAAGATATGCTGTGGTGTTGTGTTCTTGAGTTTCAAGGCAGTTGGGAAAAGTACTTGTCGTTAGTAGAATTTGCCTAAAACAATAGGTATCAGTCGAGTTTGAAAATGACGCCTTATGAGGCTTTGTATGGGCGTAAGTGCCGAACGCCCTTATATTGGATCGATCTTAGAGAAAATCTGATACACGGGGTTGACTTAGTTAGAGAAACAGAAGAGAAAGTAAAAGTAATTCGTGGTTGTTTGAAGGTCGCTTCGAATAGACAAAAATCCTACGCAGATTTGAAACAAAAAGAAATTGAGTTTCAAGTCGGTGATAAGGTGTTCTTGAAAGTATTCCCATGGAAGAGAGTCCTCAGATTCGGTAGAAAAGGCAAATTAAGTCCATGTTTTATTGGACCTTATGAGGTGATTGAGAAGATTGGACCCGTAGCTTATCGATTAGCCTTGCCATCCGAGTTAGAAAAGATCCATGATGTATTTCACGTGTCTATGTTGCGTCATTAACGTTCTGACCCATCACATGTGATTTCACCAACAGAGGTTGAGATTTGTTCAGACATGACCTATGGTGAAGAGCCGGCTAAGATTTTAGATCGAGAGGTCAAACAATTGAGAAATAAAAGTGTAGCACTTGTGAAAGTACTATGGCATAGACATGGGGTTGAAGAGGCCACATGGGAACCCGAGCAGACCATGAGAGACCAATATCCGAACCTTTTTGCTGGAAAGATTTTTGGGGACGAAAATCCCTAAGGGGGAGAATTGTAACAGCCCAATTTTAGGGCTAGTCGAAACAGTGCTTTTGAAACCACTAAATTGAGGTCAGAGAAAATTATTTTAATATTATTTTATGTGTTATAACATGATAATATGAGTGCATGAAAATTTCGGTGCATTAATTTTAGTGATTGCAAGCTTAATTTTGAAAAAGGACTAAATCGCATAAAGTGCGAAAGTTTTATTCTACAAGCTAAAGGTGTCTAATAGCTATAGAATATTAAATTGGAGGTCCTTAATGTGCAATTAGACCCTTAGGGATGTGTTGGCCGGCCATAGAGACAAGAAAATAAGATTTTCAAAGAGTAGGTGAAGTTTTTGTGACAAATTGACTAGTAATAATAAAATAAAGATAAAATGATATCATCTTTTCATCTTCTTCCTACAACCACTGAAAATTTCAGCAAAGAGGGGCTTTGGAAAGCTTGAAAATTTTCAGCCACTTAAACCCTTGCAAGTAAGTGATTTTAATGGCTATCCTTGATAATTTTTGTACTTTTGGAACCCTTGTAGCTTAAGCTAGCTAATGATGGGACTATTTTGCAATATGGTTGAGAGTCTAAGGTTTTGCCATGAAAACATTTATGTTGTTTGCTGAATTTTTATGGAAGAAAATGAATCTTAGTTGTTAAATAAACAACTTTTGTGAAAGGATTTTTCATGAAAACACCAAAAGGGACCATTTTGTGAAGTTTATAAAATGAATAGTAAATGTGTGAAATAATTGGAATTGTGAGTTGCTATAAGCTTAAAGTATATTCTTCTAGGCTTGGTTAGTAAGGAAATTTGATGAAAATTGATTTACGAGCCTAGGGGCAAAATCATAATTTTGTGAAAGTCTAAGGGCAAAACGGTAATTTTTCCAAAGTAGAAATTTTAAAATTTCTTGATTTATGCGATGATTAAATGAGTGAATTTTGTCATTTTAGATTAAGAAAAACGGAGTCCGGACCTAGACCGGGGAAAAGCCAAGCTAGTAGATTAATTCGATTTAGTCGCTCACTTTTTGTATACCAAGGTAAGTTGTATGTAAATAATACAACTCTATTACTACTATGCATTAAACAATTGATATTGCATAAAATGTTTAGTTATTGATATGAATACACATGACTAAATTCGACGTGGTATACTCCCTGTTGAACCTTAGGAATAGATTGGATATCCAATCCAAGACACTTTGTTGATATGTATGCCAGTGTAAGACCATGTCTGGGACATGGCATCGTCATCGAGACGAGAGCTAGTGTAAGACCATGTCTGGGACATGGCATCAGCCTCAATAAGTAAGCCAGTGTAAGACCTTGTCTGGGACATGGCATCGGCGTTAATATGTGAGAGCCAGTGTAAGACCATGTCTGGGACATAGCATCGGCATCGAGACGAGAGCTAGTGTAAGACCATGCCTGGGACATGGCATCGGCCTCGATATGTAAGCTAGTGTAAGACCATGTCTGGGACATGGCATCGGCATTTTACCCTATTATGTGAGGCTTATCGGATATCCTTTGATATTCCAATGGGTTCAACGAGTAAATTAAAGCTTGTGTCAAAAGTGAGAAAAGTTATGTTTATGTTGTAAGTGGTACAGGTACCTACATGAGTTTTTTTTTTGAGGAATGAGTTCGAATTATGTTGTATGATTAGTAAGGGTGAAATGAGTAAGTTATACCTTTATTTATTTGAGAATCATGTACAAGTTTAAAATATGTTATGAGTTTGTTAATGCTTGGTAATTGTTGTTAATTATTTACCTATGACTTACTAAGCTTTTTGCTTACTCCTTCTCATTTTCATTTTCTTATAGAGCCGCCAAGTTAGCTCGGGAATTCAAATGACGTCAGAGGCTTGATCACACTATCAAACTGAACATTTGGTATAGTTGGTTTCATCTTTTTTAGTATGGCATGTATAGGGGCTTAGTATTTGTCAAGTGTCATATTGTTTTGGCCAAATATGTTGGCTTGATTTGAAGCTGAATTCTTTTTGTACAAGGCCATAGTTGATGGCTAATATTTATTGTTGATTTATAAAAATGATGGTATGTTTATGCATGAATGAGTAGGTTGTTTGAGGTGGCTTATGTTGGTGCAAGTAGGTGTGGCAAAAAGGGCTTGGTAAATAGCCTTGTTTTTGTCCACACGGGTAGACACACGGGCGTGTGTCTAGGTCATGTGTGACACACGGTCTACCCCATGGGCGTGTGGTTTGGCCGCGTGTTTCCCTGCATTCTGAGTTGGCAAAACAGAATGCCCAGTATGAACCACATAGGTAGAGGCACGGTCGTGTGTCACAACTGTGTGAAAGACACGACCATAAGACATGGGCATGTGCCCAGGCCGTGTGAAGTCTGCACCTTAATTTAGGAATTTAATTCACCACATGGTCTAAAGACACGGGCGTGTGCCTTGGCCGTGTGACCTTATTAGGTTGATGACGTCAGAAACAGAATGTCAAGGTTTTTACACACGAGCTGTGACACGGGCGTGTCATGGCCGTGAGTACGATACGGGCCACGGATACGGGCATGTGTCAGGCCGTGTGGAAACCCCTGTAGGTTCGAATTGAGAAATAAATCTACAAGGCGTGGGACACGGGTGTGTCCCTATATGCTTAGGCCGTGTGAATCACACGATCTGTCAACATGGCCATGTTATCAAGTCACACAGGCGTGTCACACTTCTACACGGGCGTGTGGCCCTGTTTTCTTTTTTTTAATGACATTTTACTAGGTTTTCTAAAGAACTCGATCTTCTAAGATGTGTTTTGGACCTCGTAGGCCCATACTAAGGATGTTAAGAGGAAGTTTGAAAAGTTTTAAATATGAATGGACTTTTATGAGTCGAAAGTGTGTGTATGCATGTGTTTAAGTTAGGTAACGCCTCGTACCCTGTCCGACGTTGGATACGGGTAAGGGGTGTTACAGTAACCCATGTAATCAAAACTTAAAAAGAAGACCATCTCAAATATTTAAACCATATATCAAGTTGATTTAATATTTAAGGATGTACCTTTTTTTTCTGCGTTGAGTCTTGACAATTTTATCAAGAAGTAAGCAAATTAAACTCCAATAGTATACTTTGAATCCAATCAAAATCTATTAATAGCAAACTTTGAGAGTGGATCTTATTTTCCAGGTGTACAACAGTTACATAACCAATGAAATTTCATACATAAGTTTTCTCTCTTGCAAGTTCTCATTAGTAATATTTTTCCACGTAATTTTAATTTAGAACTTATTCTTAGTACTGTAGACTGATACTCACAGTTATAGAAAAACACTTGCAACTTCAGATGCATCCCACCATAACGAGCTTTAGATAGAATTACCATATTCTATTGCTCATAAGTAGAGTTGAGCATGGGCTGGGCCATCCGGCCCGGCCCGAAGGCCTGCTCGAAAAATGGGAGGGTTCGAGTAAAAATATAGGCCCAAAAAATGGGCTTGGAAAGAAACTAAGGCCCGTTTAAAAAACGGGACGGGCTTCAGGTAAGAATTTCTTGGCTCGAGCCCGGCCCGAAATATATTAAATAATTTATTTTTTAATCCTTTTTTAATTTTTAACTTTACCTTTCTTTAACTTTCATTTGCCTGACTTCATTTAGCTTTCTTCCTAGTTCATCTTCCTCCCCATTGTTCCCATTTCCAAAATCCCTAAGTCACCACTGGCCACCACCACCTCCGATCCAGAAGTCTCCACCTCCCGAACACCCATTCACCTCCACTCTCCACCTCAAGCTCAGCTCCCGAACACACTTGGAGTTGCTTTTTCCTACACATCTCGTAAATTCCTCTGTTATCTTTTACCTATTCTGATATCATATTTCTTCAATCTTGATTTACTCGAACTAAATTACCATACAGGATACTTCCAAATGTTATTCTCTTGTATTGAAAAGTCATTGGCATTCTTGAATGTAAAAATATCGTTCTCCCAAATGCCAAAGAAGTTTGAATCAATCTAGACAGATAAATTCGGTTTCAAGAAGTTAAGACCCGACTGTGTTTGTCAATAATCATGCATAAATTGTTAAATTTAATTTAATTTGTGCATGGAATTAGATAGATAATTGAGGTTACATAAATTGTGTTATTTTGTTTGTCACTTTTTAAGGTGAAGATGATAAATAAGTGGAGCTCAATTTGTGAACTAAACCAAATGTCGTTAAAATATCCATTACAGTCCCTCTGTTATTTAAACAACCCAACCACATATAAGAACTTGAATTCTTTAGCATAATGAATTTGAAGCAAAACCATGCATTTATTTTCATTAGCACATAGCACAAAAATCTCTAGTTTATATCCGATATGTGGCCTTAAGTACCTTTTGTCTTTGATGACTTGTCATAATTAGGGATGGCAACACGACAGGGTGAGTTGTTTTTAGGTTCGGCCTGACTCGACTCGGTTTTGCCTGTTTAATGCTTTAGCATTTGATTCAAACCTCGACTCCTTCCTCGACCTTGCATCTTACCTTGATCTGTGAAAGTTGAGTTTCAATGCTTTAAGTTGAGTCTCATGGTTGCTATTAAATATATAAAATCATCAAGACATATGGCATTAGAAGAGAAAATGCGAAATGATTTTTTCAAAAAACTTGGAGGATTGTGGGTTCAACCTTTGTGGAAGTTGTTAGGTTTTTTTTTTCTCTACTGGAAAAATGCTAACTTTCTTTAATTCCACAATCATTATTTTAGTTCCCAAGGTTCCAAATCCTATTTACATGACAAACTTTAGGCCAATTCCCTACTGCTCCACTTTTTACAAATGTGTAAGAAAGATTCTAGCTAATCAGCTTAAGAAATGTTTTCCTAGCATCATCACTTAACCAATGAGCTTTCATGAAGAAGGAGATATTTGAATGATAATGTTTTATTAGCACAAGAACTGGTTAATAGTTACAAAGAGAAAGACTATTTCACCAAGATGTACACTAAAAGTGGACTTAAAGAAGGCTTTTGATTCCTGAAGTTGGGATTTCCTATTACAAGTGCCAACGGTTCTTGGATTTTCAAAGAAGTTTAGGAAGTGGATTGAAGCTTATATCACTAAACCAAAGTAATCAGTGGCTTTTAATGGTGGTTTAATGGTGTATATTTCTAGTAAAAAAAAGGGTTAAACAAGGTGATCCCCTGTTCCCTTATTTGTTCATTTTGGGCATGAATGTTTTGTCTTTCCTTCTTAATGCGACTAGGAATCACAAAATTTTGGAGTCTCCTAAGTGAAAAAAATTTTGTCGCTCCCATCTTTGTTTTGCGAATGACCTATTGGTTTTCACCAAAGGGAATTTGGCATCTATACAAGCAGTTAAAAATGTTCTTGGCTTATTTTATCAAGTCTCTACACTACAAATAAACTCATCTAAGAGTGAATTATTTAACACTAGTCTAAATAATTTTGAGGTGTAAGAAATTGTAGAACCTACTGGCCTGAAGTTTGGACCTCTCCTAGTTAGGTACCTTGTTGTACCATTAGTAACTAGGAATTTGAGATAGAGTGACTTCCTGTAACATCCTGAAATTTGAGATTTTATGTTTTGTGTTATATCATGCGATAGGTTAGTTTAAAATGTTAATTGTGTATGTTTAAGGGTCCTAAGAAGGCTCGGGAGGGAATTGGGCCTTAGCAAAATTTTTATGTTTAAGCACTTTAAGGAGAGAAGGTAAGTGGCAGCAATGCTTATGGAAATAAGTGAGTAATTTGCTAGCATAAGTGAGCATATGGCAAGGAGGTTGTGGCGTCAAGTGAAGAGCATGGAGGGAAGAGGTTCGAATCCCACCTAGTGCAAATTATTTTGACTAATTTTTGTGCTTCTTCCCAAAGTGTCGACCATGGTGGTAATTATGGTAAGGGAGACTTTTTAATTATGGAAAGATGGCTAAAGAAATATGGTATGGAGGAAAGCAAGGGAAAATAAAGGAAAGAATCAAAAGAAAAAGGCAAGAGAAAGGAACATGTTAGCCTATTATGTGGGTGATGTTTTGGAAAGATTATTTTGGTCAACATTCATCCTCTTGGCAAAAGTGATACACGGTTTTGTGGGGTAAAGAGGGGGAGCCGAAATTCTTTAGGCATTTGGTAAGTTTTTGGTGCATGAGAGGTTGTTTTCTTCTTAGCATTTTAGTGTCTTCTCTTCCAATTTTTTCTCTCACTTTCCGAAACCCTAAAGCCAATATTGTGCACCATTTTCCTTTGTTTTGGTCGAAACACTCAAGCAAATTGTGCATTTTCTTCTTTTTGAGTTGTTTTGCCGAATCACTAAATCCATTTGGTTCATTTTCTTTTGGTGATAGCCAAAACACCCTAATACCTCTTTGTCCATCACCTCTTTTCTTTTTTTTTTCACCTTTTCTTCAATCTTTCTCCTTTTCTCTTATACCAACATTTCTTTGTGGCCGAAACTCTTTGGTCTCTTTCTCTCCATTAACCGAATCTTGATCATCTTCTCTTCTTCTTCTTGCAAGTTGGACATTTCTTTCTTGATTAAATCGGGTAAATGACTTTATTCTAATCTTTTCATTCTCTTTTCTCTCTAGCCGAATGAGTGTTCCTCATCATTTGGTTGTTTCATATTATTTCTAAACCGAAATGGTGTTTTCCATACTCCCTCATATCTTAATCGTTATCTTTTTGTAGTGTAATAGTGGGAAAGCCGAATCTATCATCTTTGACTCATCCGTAGTCATAAGTACAATCATTGGAAATCGATTTTACCATCGTTAAGGGACTATATCGATCGTTCTTATTCACTCGTGGATCCCTCGAAAATAGTGGTAAGCCTACTCCTATCACTAAAACAACTACTTTCTCTCATAGTAGTTTTCTAATCGAGATTTTTCCTATGGAGGCAAGTGGAACCGATTTGAAAGGAAAGGCGTTAGTAGGAGACAAAAGGAGTGGATTTGCAATTCCTACTCCTAAGTTTAAACGAAGGGCGGTATCGGTTGTTTGGGATATTCCACCGGGTTGTGGGCCATCATCCGGTGAAAATAGACAAATTGTGGTCGTTCACGATACTAAGGGTAAGCGTTTCAATAGATCGTTTGATTTAGATTTAGATTAATAAATCTCGTTTGTTGGATTAATCGAGTGTAATGGTGACTTAGGTGTCGACGATCAAGAAGGATTAATCCTTACCGTAATCAGGTGTGTAATCTCACATCGAAATCCCGTAAATCTGTGATTTATCATCAAGTTAGAAAATTGATCGATGTTGCTTAAGAACTTAATAACGGTATTATGGTATAAATCGAGTGATTTGCTTAAACATCGTTAATACTAAGATTTGACAAAATCAGAGTTAAATTGTAGAATTACAAAAATACCCTCAATGGGCCGTTTTTATCAAAATACCTTAACGAGACGAATTGCTTAAATACCTTTAAAGTGCCGATTTATAAAACTGCCCCTATGGGCTGATTTACGAAAATGCCCCTATGGGCCGATTTACTAGAATGCCTTAATGGGCCGAATTACAAATTGATATAATGGGCTGATACATTGTAATAAATTATTGGATTAATAATGGTTGTACATATGTGGTTATTATGCTTTATTATGTATGTTGCATGTTACATATTGCATGGGTTGGGAAAAATTGCATGAAGAGCAGTGTAGCCTGGTGGCATTGCCACAAAATATTACTTATGATCTCGGTGGCTTGGCCACAATAAACAAATATATATATTAAATGGCAACTTGCTGCGAATGGTGTGCGGCGCGAGGTGGGTTGACTTGATCCCCACGGTATATGATTGGTGGTCGGGGTGTGATGGATGGATGGGTTGGGTTACATTCATATCATTTTAATATTGTTATGTAATTGGTCTTAAGCCCAAGTTATTACTAAATGGATTCAGGCCCAGTGGATGACGGTAAGGGGATTATACACTGAGTTCTAGTAACTCACCCTTTTTCCTTAACCCTTGCAGGTAATGCTCAGTGAGGTGAACTTGGGCCATGGATAACTCGGTGGAGGCCATACTTCAGAAATGGTGTTTTTGAACTTTAGATTTCTATTTACGTTTACTTTATTATTTTTGCTATTTTGGGTTTTTAAGTTGTGATAAGGCCTCTGGAATATTTTATTTTTGCTTTATGTTTGACGTACGTATTATCTTGCTTGATTTGTTTTAATTGGGAATTTTCTAAAAAAAATCATAAATTACGGTTTTCTAATATTGATTAACAAAAGGTTTTTCTTTTCTAAATATGTACAAACACTTTAACTCGAATTCTCTTTCAAATTACCAACGACATTTTCAAAAGTCACAGTTTTAAAGTTCACTACCTCGATTTCTGATTCATCAATCAACCTCTCATAAATAGTTGCATTTTATCAAGAACTTATATCCAAACTTGTTTTCTTAACCATAAACAAATAACACCTATTTTAGTACGAATCACAAGATTTTTATATGTTTTCCCTTATGTGACATGTCAGATCCGGTCGTAAAGCATGGGCCGGGTTTGGGGTGTTACACTTCCACCCTCTTGTTGAAAATATTACAAGTAGGATTAAAAGTTGGGTTGCTAGAAATTTGACTTTTGCATGAAGGCTTCGGTTGATTCAATCAGTTGTGTTTGGCATTCAATTTTTTTTGTGTAGAAACTTGTTGCCTTCAAAGGTTATAAAGAAGATCACTTAAATCTCTAGTCAATTTAAAAACCTTTGGAGGGATTCTCGAGCTGTAGTGCAGGGAATGAGACAAACCAAGGGCATGAAAGAAATAATGATGCTCATTGTTTTACTATGTTTAAACCTATATGTTACTTGTTATGTGATGGAAATGAAACCATGAGAGAAAGAAAATGGGGAACTAATTTGAAAGCTGAAAATAACAAGAGAGGAATGAGAACTATAGTACAGAAGAAGATATTACAGCATTAAGAATCATCTGGAACTATTCTAAAGACTGTTTTTATTTTCTAGCTAGTGCTATTTTCCATCCACTTAAAGTGCATTTCTTGATACTGACCACAAAGTGGGAAATTTTTTTTTCTATTTTTTTTATAAGAAGAAAAGCTTTCTACTATATCTTTGACCTTGTTTGTTTGGGTTTCCCCAGAAAAAATGGCCTAGATTTCTTTGAAAGAAAATTTTACCTAGAAAAATAAACAAGATTAGCAACAAAAATATTGGAGGAATAGTTGTGTTTTAAGTGTTTATTATAGAAAGTGAATGATTTCGAAATCTAGTCAAATCATTAATCTTAAATTCTCAATTCCTGTATTAAATTTGAACTCCATGCCCCTTGAAAATGATAGAAGTATTTTTATCATCGGCCATGGTGTTAACAAATATTATTCAAGTTGCTTAGGCAAGTAGTGGCTTCTAATGGAAATATTATTAAAGACTGTAAAGTGGTAATTTTCATGTTTCTTGTTTTGGAATTGGTGTGTTGTGGAAAGAATAATTTGGGCTAATTTTAGCTAACATTTTATGATAGTAGTAAATAATAATATGGAATGATTCATATATTATATATAATTGTTGAACAATTATATTAACTTTTGGTTTATTTGGATTCCAGGACTTGAGTTTTTATGACTATGGCTAGTTCGAACACTCCTATACCTGTGGACGATGGGTTTAATGAGTATGAAGGTGCTACCAAACGTCAAAAGTCTACCACTTCAAATGTGTGGGATGAAATGACAAAGCTTGAATGCGAGGACAAAAATGAATTGAAGGCACAATGTAATCACTGTAAGAGTATCTTTTCTGCTAAATCTTCTAGTGGAACTTCTCATTTAAGATGTCATCTAAATAAATGTTTGAAAAAAGTTAATAAGGACATCACTCAATACACCATAGCCAATCAACCATCATTAGGAGGTGGTCCATCTATAAAAAACTACAAGTTTGATGTTTGATGAGTGTCGTCAGTTTGTTTCTACTTTTCTTGTGTGTGGCAAGCATTCATTTAGGACAGTTGAAGAACCGGGATTTAGATACATGATGAGAATTGCTAGTCCTAATTTTAAGAATATAAGTAGATTTACAGCTGTTAGGGATGTCCTAATGTATTATGCAAAAGAGAGAGATCATGTTAAAGAAGAGTTAGCTAAAGCACCCGCTTTAATTTGTCTAACTTCAGATTATTAGAATTCAGATCATACTAATGATGAATATATTTGCATTACTGCTCATTGGATTGATAAAGATTGGAAGCTACAAAAGAGAATCATAAGTTTTAGAGCTTTATTTCCTCCGTATGATGGTTTGAACATAGCGAATGAACTTGTTTTATGTTTATCTCAATGGGGTATCGATAAGAAAATTTTTAGCATCACTTTGGATAATGCTTCTTATAATAATTTGTTGGTTTCTTGTCTTAAAAATTGTTTTCGTGCGAACCGAGCTATTTGGTGTGATGGTGCTTTTTTCAAGTTAGATGTTGTGCACATATTTTGAATCTTATAGTTGATAAACCGTAATATATACATATTTTAATCCCACATTTAGCATACTTTTTGGATGATTTATCCTTTGAATTGTGGAATTTGAAGCTCCTAATCCTTTAATTTCATGTTTTATACTTAGGAGAGCATCGGAGGATGAAAAGAATGAGAAACGGGCCAAAAACGGAGAAAATGGGCTTACCTTAGAGACTCACATGGCCTGGACTATCACCCACGGCCGTGCGTTTCAAGTAACAACCGAGACACGGCCAGATCACACGGCCGTGTGTGGCAAACAGGATCGACCACGGCCAAGAGAGTCGACCACGGGCGTGTCACACGGGCGTGTCCCTGCTATAGCCAAGATGAGTTTCATTCGAAATAGGATACTTAGGGGCAAAGAAAGACATTCCGAAGCCTATATAAACGCCCTAAGTATAACCTAAAAAGTGTCTTTGGTCAGGGGCGAAGCCAAAGAGGGCTGAACTCAGGGAATTACTCCAAGAAAGCCAGTTGATCCATCTCAGAAGCCGGAATCACACTCAAGACAGAAGATTTTCCCTTCAATTTCCTTTAGGGGGTTTTAGGGTTTTTCTTATGTTTTGTTATTTACTTTCTTCTGAGATGTATTCTTTTATAATTTTGAACTAAACCCCTCAAATACCTGAGTGGGTGAAACCTAAAATGGATCTTGTTATTGTTTTCTGAACTATATGATAAATACCTGATTTGTTCTTAATTATGTGTTCTTAATTCTTGTTTTAATATTTCAGGATATTGATTCAAGTATTGATGTGCTTAGGCAGTGGAGCAAAAGTCCCTGTTTAAGAGTAGATCTAGCATAGTTAAGCGGAGTTGATCGCAACCCTAGAGATAGGATGACGAAAATCCGTCGGATTAGTCTCAAACCTAATATGGGAGTCCATAGATCGAGTTAATGTAACACTAGGGGTTTTAATTAGAAAGAGATTTCAATTAATCAACCTAGGGTTAGACGTTAGTAGCCTCGAAAGAGGTATTAATATAAATTAGGGAATCCTATGGATCAAGCCAAGTGAATAAATCGTCTGGTTCAGAGTTAAATAACAAGTGAAGTCTAGGTGGATTCTTCCTGGGGTATTGTCTTAATCAACTGGTTTTTCCCAAAAGTATTTTCCCAATTCACTCTCTGTGTCTTTGCAACCTTAGCTTAGTAATTAGTTAGATAAATATCAATCCCCTTTATTTTAGGCTAGATAATAAAAAGAAAGTCAGTACTAGTAATTTTGGTTCCTTTGGGTTCGACATTCCGGTCTTGCCACTAAGCTAAACTACTGTTCGATAGGTGCGCTTGCCTCAATCGTGGTGATAGTTAGTTTCTAGGCTCGATCATTCATTATATAAATATTAAAACTCTCAGACACTATCAAGTTTTTGGCGCCGTTGCCGGGGAACTAAGATATTAGGAACACTTGATTTTTATTACTTTAGCCATTTTTTATTTTTGCAATTAACTTTTATTTTTTTAATTCTACTTTGCTAATTTTTATTTTTCCTTGCTTCTGGCAGGTATTCTAGTTTATGACTAGAAGAAACCCGACAAGACCTCTACTTTATGATAGTGATATAGAAGGAACCGTTTGCAGAAATCGAAGAGAAATTAGGAGAAGCCTACAATACACACAAGAAGAGTAAGAGGACGATACTAATAACACGGAAGAGATGGCTGACCCCAGAACAATCCACTTCCTCCTGTGGTTGCCGAAAATCCTCCTCCTCGAACTATGTATGATAATGCTAAACCTAATTTAACAGGAACTGAATCAAGTATTGTTGGACCTGCTGTCGCGACAAATAATTTTGAACTGAAACCTAACACTATACAGATGATTCAACAATTTGTTCAATTTGATGGTTTGCAGGATGAGGACCCTAACACACACTTAGCGAACTTCTTGAAATTATGCGATACGTTCAAAATTAATGGTGTTTCTGATGATGCCATTCTCCTTTGGTTATTTCCCTTTTCTTTAAGGAATAAAGCCAAACAGTGGTTGAATTCTCTTCCAAGAGGATCAATTACTACATGGGAGCAAATGACCGAGAAATTTTTGTTAAAATATTTTCTGCCGACTAAAACGGCTAAGTTGAGGAATGATATCTCTTCTTTTGTGCAAATGGATTTAGAGACACTTTACGATGCATGGGAGAGATATAAGGATTTATTGAGAAGGTCCCCTCATCATGGGTTACCATTATGGCTACAGGTTCAAACCTTCTATAACGGTGTGAACCCCTCAACTAGGTAGCTTATCGATGCAGCTGCCGGTGGAACCTTAAATAATAAAACACCTGAGGCTGCTTATGAATTCATTGAAGAGATGTCACTGAATAATTATCAGTGGCAAGTTATGAGGACAAAGCCGACAAAAGTCGCGAAGTTTTTTCAACCTCGACGCAGTAACCATGCTATCAAATCAGGTAGAACTCTTAAGTAAGAAAATTGATGGTCTGTGTGTTTCCTCGCAGGTACATCCAGTGATGCAGTGCGATACAAAAGGAGGAGGGTCGAGCAACACAGAATACCCACCCTACAACCCTGGCATAGAAAACGAATAGATGAACTATATGGGTAACAATTTTAGACCTCAAAATAACCCTTATAGTAACACTTATAATCCAGGGTGGAGGAACCATCCGAATTTCTCATGGGAGGTCAAGGAAATCAAAGACAACAACCCCTCCAGGGCTTTCAACAAAGAACCTTATCCACAAGAGAAAAAGTTGAACCTTGAGGAGATGCTAACAAAATTTATCGCGGTGTCAGAAACCCGTTTTCAAAACAACGAGACAATGCTAAAAAATCAGCAGGCATCAATTCAAGGGATCAAGAACCAGTTAGGTCAGCTAGCTAAGCTCATCTCAGAACGACCGCATGGTTGCTTGCCAAGTAACACTGAGACTAACCCAAAGGAGCAAATTCATGCCATTACTGATCACGATAGTGAAGGGTTAGTAGAATCCAAATTTGAGCCAAGGCAAGAACCCGTGGTAAATAAAGGTAAGGTTGGGGTAAGCCACGATACACAGAAACCTGTCATTAAAGAGTATACACCTCGAGTGCCATATCCCAATGCAATGAAGAAAGACCACACAGAGGAACAATTTGGTAAATTTCTTAAACTCTTAAAGAAATTACATATTAACTTACTGTTTCTTGAAGCTCTCTTGCAGATGCCAGATTCAAGGAAATTTTTAAAAGAGCTTCTGACAAACAAACAGAGGTTAGATGAGGCGTCACATGTGGAGCTAAACACAGTGTGCTCAGCAATTCTACAAAACAAACTACCACAGAAATTAAAAGATCCAGGAGTTTTACGATTCCTTGTTTAATTGGTAGTTTATCTATTGATAATGCTTTAGCAGATCTAGGGGCAAGCATCAATGTTATGCCTTACAAAATGTTTAAACAACTAGGTCTAGGGAAACCCAAACAAACTAGGATGAGCATTCAATTAGCTGATAAAACCATTAGAGTTCCTAGGGGTATAATCGAAGATGTGCTAGTAAAAGTTGATAAATTTATATTCCTAGTAGACTTTGTCGTTTTAGACATGGATGAGGAAAACAATGTTCCTTTAATTTTAGGAAGACCCTTTTTAGCAACTGCTAGAACTAAAATTGACGTTGGTACAAGAGAACTCACACTTTGTGTAGGTGACGAAACGATCACTTTTCAGGCGCTTGACTCGGCTAGGACGTCAAGTTAAAAAGGTGAGAACATAAATTCTATTGATGACCATTCGGTCAAACCTTGTTTTCAGGAAGCACCTCGGAAGTACACATCTAAGCCAGATCCTAGATCTCATGCAAACAAGGAAGTAATTCATGAGGAACGAAGGCTTCAGGTCGAGGAACTAGACGAGTGGAAGACACATTTCAAGGAGAAACTAGGAACACACGAAGCAAAACCGAGGGAATCCCCAAACGAACTTATAGGAACAGCAAATCACTTCAAGATAGGGGATTAGGTATTGTTGGAAAAGACAGACCCTCGAATCACCGTTCCAGACCTTAATGAAGAGATCCCTTTTACGGTACTGAATGCCTTCCCATATGGAACAGTCGGGGTAACTAATCCTAAGTTCGCCACTTTTAAAGTAAACACTACTCGACTCAAACTTGTTAGAATTGATAGCAGGAAAGGGGAGTTTCCACTCCTCAAACCACCATGATCGTGCGAATGAAAGGTAAGTCTAGCTTAGGACTTTAAACAAGCGCTTCTCGGGAGGCAACCCGAGCACTAACCCCTTTAATTTTCATATCTTTGATTTTTAGCACCTAACTAAAAACTAACAAAGTTAAATAAAGCATAGGTTTCCGTGCCACACGGCCTTGCACAGGGTGTGGCCGTGGCCGTGTGGGCATCACGGATTTACACACTGGCATGACAGAGGTCGTACGAGCCAAGGACGAAAAATCCCCAGACCATAGATGGCTATAAATTGCCACGGCCGTGCGATATGGCCGTGGCCGAAACTAAAAAAGTCACACGGGTATGAGACACGCTCGTGCTTTGAGCCCGTGGCCGACGCTGAGAATGATACACGGGCGTGGAAACCTCTACACAGGCGTGGGAGAAATGAACGAGCCACCACACGGCCGTGCGATACGGCCGTGTGACCAAACACGCCCACAGCACATGGGCGTGGGCAGCACCAGGTCCTTGTTTCTTATTTAAGACCCCTCCCCTTCTTCTCACTTTCTCCCTAAATTCTTCCTCCACCAACCCCCAGCCACCATACCCCTTTCTCTTCTCACTATCCTCTCCCTTCATTTTCCATTCCCCTTCCCCTTATTCCTTTTCTTTCACCATCCTCACCACCATCCCCATGCCGAAGAAACGGAAGAACCCTAGCACAGTCTCCCCGTGTGAGACAGATATACATAAGTTCAGGTCGGCCGCTTCATCGACCCAACAAGCCAATGACATTTGAGTCAATTTATTCTACATATGTCTTTTCTCTTCTCCTTTATTTTCCTTCTCTTTATCTTTCTTGTCTTTAAATACATATTTAGTATATTTTGAAGTATTATTATCATTTCATGGCTATTCCTTCACAAGTTACCAAATTTCTTCATCTAGCACAGTGATTGTTGGCGGCCACAATACCACCGCTAGAGACGCCTCCTCCAACTTATCTTTCACCTCTGAGTCAAGTTCCCACACTCCCAACTCAAGAAATCAATCCGAAATCCAGGAAGTTTCACCTCTCCCCCTCTCTTATGATCTATTACTACATGGTTATTATATTTTTTTGTACATTGAGGATAATGTACATCTTAAGTGTGGGGGGTGAATTTTATCGTGGAAAGTGCCTAACTTTTTGCATTGTTCTCAAATCCCTGAGTTATATCTTGTTCTTAAATAATCTTCTCATATTACTGTTAGAATGAAACTTCCTTTGATTTATGATTTTCATTGATATGTTTTGGATTAAGTCATAGTTAATTGTGCAGTGATGAGTTAAACTCTAGGAGAATAGAGAATCAAGCATGATGAGTCTATTTTCAGAATTAAAAATTGATAGGTTGTCTACCTGAATCTAATTATTACCTTGAAGTTTTAAATTTACAAGGTTGACATCAAAAACCATAATTTGTGAGATTTTGAGCCTTTTAGAGCATATATTTTTCTTGCTCACTTTATTGTTGGTTATGAGTGTGTCAACATTGATTTGTTATTCTAGAACTTGCTTTGATTATACATGTCAAGACCACACTTTTGATTTGATATACTGAGATGATAAAGGCACCTTGGTTTTAACCCACTTACTCCATAAAAAGCCTACCTTCATAATTAACCCCTAGTGAACCCCTTTGAATCCTAACAAACCACTTCTTGACTCACCAATTAATATTAACCCAAAACCCACTTTGTATTTGTTACCACCATTTCTCTTGACTACCCTTATATCGAGATTTGATTTGATCGGTTACTTAACTATTTTCTTTATTTCAGTTATTAAATTCTATATTATTATTGTACTTGATTTGTTCTTAATTAAAAAAAATGAAGTATATTTATTATAACTTCTTTGTTATTGGAGCTTAAGAAGTTAATTTTATATTTTGAGAAGAAGCTCATGTTATTAGTATTAAGTTTTCAATTGATGTAATTATTTAAGCTTTAGTTACTCTTCTAGTTAGGTAATTTATCAATTCAGTCTCGATACTAACCCTCTAATTCAGCCTTTATCCACACGTTTAACCTAAGCCCCTTTACAACCCATAAAAGACCTTTTGATTTGTGTATCATATCATTTTAGAGTGGTGGAGATTTGATTTTCATGCAAGCCTATGGGATTAACTTTTCATGTTTGGCTCTTGAGTGCTTATTTTTGAACCTTAAACACCTTGAGTGAACCTTTAAGTGAGGATGTCAATTTTTGTCGATTTTGAATTAGATGTGATTATTTAGGCAAGGGGAAACACCTATGTTTTCGTACTATAAAAACTATGACTTTGATTGTTTGAATCTTTAGGAACCTTCTGGTTAAATTATCAATGTATGAATTACCTGTGAATTATGATGAAACATTATTGATGAATATTATGAATTGAGGGAAGTTGATTTTAATTGTGAGTTGAGAATTTTGCTTGAGGACAAGCAAATGCTTAAGTGTGGGGGTATTTGATAAACCGTAATATATACATATTTTAATCCCACATTTAGCATACTTTTTGGATGATTTGTCCTTTGAATTGTGGAATTTGATTCTCCTAATCCTTTAATTTCATGTTTTATACTTAGGAGAGCATAGGAGGATGAAAAGAACGAGAAACGGGCCAAAAATAGAGAAAATGGGCTTACCTTAGAGACTCACACGGCCTGGACTATCACCCACAATCGTGCGTTCCGAGTAACAACTGAGACACGGCCTAGAACATCGTACATGGCCAGATCACACGGTCGTGTGTGGTAAACAGGATCGACGACGGCCAAGAAAGTCGACCACGGGCGTGTCCCTGCTATAGCCAAGATGAGTTTCATTCAGAATAGGATACTTAGGGGCGAAGAAAGACATTCCGGAGCCTATATAAACGCCCTAAGTATAACCTAAAAAGTGTCTTTGGTCAGGGGCGAAGCCAGAGAGGGCTGAACTCAGGGAATTACTCCAAGAAAGCCAGTTCATCCATCTCAGAAGCCGAAATCACACTCAAGACGAAAGATTTTCCCTTCAATTTCCTTCAGGGGGTTTTAGGGTTTTTCTTATGTTTTTTTATTTACTTTCTTCTGAGATGTATTCTTTTATAATTATGAACTAAACCCCTCAAATACCTGAGGGGGATGAAACCTAAGACAGATCTTGTTATTGTTTTCTGAACTATATGATAAATACCTGATTTGTTCTTAATTATGTGTTCTTAATTCTTGTTTTAATATTTCAGGATATTGATTCAAGTATTGACGTGCTTAGGCAGTGGAGCAAAAGTCCCTATTTAAGAGTAGATCTAGCATAGTTAAGCGGAGTTGATCGCAACCCTAGAGATAGGATGACCAAAATCTATCGGATTAGGGTCAAACCTAATATGAGAGTCCATAGATCGAGTTAATGCAACACTAGGGGTTTTAATTAGAAAGAGATTTCAATTAATCAACCTAGGGTTAGACGTTAGTAGCCTCGAAAGAGGTATTAATATAAATTAGGGAATCCTACGGATCAAGTCAAGTGAATAAATCGTGCAGTTCGAGTTAAATAACAAGTGAAGTCTAGGTGGATTCTTCCTTGGGTATTGTCTTAATCAACTGGTTTTTCCCAAAAGTATTTTCCCAATTCACTCTCTGTGTCTTAGCAACCTTAGCTGAGTAATTAGTTGAATAAATATCAATCCCCTTTATTTTAGGCTAGATAATAAAAAGAAAGTCAGTACTAGTAATTTTGGTTCCTTTGGGTTCAACATTCCGGTCTTGCCACTAAACTATACAACTGTTCGATAGGTGTGCTTGCCTCAATCATGGTGATAGTTAGTTTCTAGGCTCGATCATTCATTATATAAACACTAAAACTCTCAGACACGATCAATAGTTAAAGCTGGTTTGGAACTTGCTGATGATGTTGTTGGTAAGATTCAAAATGGAATTAAGTACATAAAAAGTCGAGAATTCGTAGGAAAAGATTTTATGATGTGGCCGACAAAATTTTTCATTTGAATGTGACCAAAAAGTTGTGTCAAGATGTGTGTGTGAGATGGAATTATACTTATTTGATGTTTGAATCTTCTCTCTACTATAAAGATGTGCTAGATTATTGGGGCCAACGGGATAAAGACTATCAAATGTTTGCACTTTCTGACGAGGAGTGGAGAAATGTTGCTATTCTTTGCAAATTTTTGAAAGTCTTTTATGATGTGACTTGTATTTTTTCTGGTTCTAATTATCCGACGGCCAATTTTTATTTCAGAGGGGTTTGGAAGGTTCACAAAGTCTTGCTTGATACAGTTAAAGGTCCTTATTCTTTTTTAACCCCAATGGTTAAACAAATGCAAGAGAAATTTAATAAATATTGGGCTGAGTATTCGTTGATATTGTCATGTGCTTCAATTTTAGATCCTCGTTACAAGTTGAATTATGTGCAGTACTGCTTTACTACAATCTATGGTATTCATGCTTCAGATTTTGTTGAAACCATTCTTAGCAATCTTAGACTCTTGCTTGATGAGTATGTTAAGAAATCCAAATCCACGTCTTCCTCTTTGGCCGAGAATTCTAATGTCTCAGATAAAGATCTCGTTGATTCTAGTTTGCATCAATACAATGTTAATAGTGTTGGTTTTGGGGGAGATTTTGATGAGAGTGGTGATTATAAACAGTATTTAAATGAATCAGCACTAAGAGTGAAAAGTCACAGTTGGACATTTATTTGGAAGAACCGGAGCTTGAGTTGAATAGTCAAATAGATGTTTTGGATTATTGGAGCAAAAGTTCAGTTCAATATAATGAGCTTTCATTATTGGCTCGTGATCTTTTGGCAATTCCAATATCGAATGTAGCTTCTGAGTCCGCTTTTAGCATGGGTAAGAAAGTTATCACACCTTTGAGAAGTTCACTTAAGCCAAAAATGGTTCAAGTCGTTGTTTGCCTTGATGATTGGATGCGAGCTAAGGGATTTTCAACGGGTAATTATTATCCTCGTTTTATTGTTAATTTTATATTATTTTTTATCAATTTGATAATCTAATTATTTATTCTTATTTCATGTTAGAAATTGGTGACAAGAATGACGATGACGATGAGGACGATGATGACAATGTTTCTTCGGTTGCTTTTTAGGTTACCTTCCTTTCTAACTGTTGACAATTTAATTTAGCTTACAATTTATAGTTTCTTATAAAATTAAATATGTTAATTGGTTAATGTATAGATATATTGGTTGGTTGATTATATTTTGCGTTTTTGGTACTGTTTTGAGGATGTTGGTGATGTTGTTTTTCTGCTGTTTAGTGTTGTTTTTATGTTGTTTGGCACTGTTTTGTTGCTGTTTGATGCTGTTTTGGTGCTGTTTTATTATTCTTTTATGGTATTTTATTGTTCTGTTGTCGTTTTTAATATTATTTCGATATTGTAGAACTTTTTTGTTATTATCAATTTGGTTATTATTTTAGTTCAAACAAGTTGTTTCAATTTTAATATAACTACTTCTTATTGTTCTGTTGTCGTTTTTAATATTATTTTGATATGATCTTTGAGATCGTATAATATATTGATTGAATATCAAGACTTTTTTTGTGGAGATGAACAATGGATGGTTGCGTTTGGCTGCATGTGCCATCACATCTCGCATTTGATTTGAGAGACAGAAATTGATTTTATAAATTATGCAATGCCAACAGTGTACATACATAGGTATAGAAGAGGATATTTGACCTTTATGTGCATAACATCACTTCACTCTTACAATTACAACAGACGATATTGAAAAGAAAAGATATAAGAAAGCATAAAAGCACAATGAACCTTAAGCACAATGAACCTTAAGCATAAAAAAAAAAACACATCTTTGGGCATCAACCACTAAAAACTCAAAGAATTGGTAGAAAAATTTCAATGTTTTTGTATTTTGTTTTAGTATCATTTTTTATTGGTTTCTTGTTTTAATATTTGTTTTTATTTTTTTAAATGTATTTGATTTATTATATTTTATTTTTTAATAAAATAAGTTAAAAAATTAATATTAGCCGGGCCGCGCTCGGGCCTACCAATTTTATGTCGGGCCGGGTTTGGACAATTTTTCAATCCCATATTTCACAGGTAAGCCCGCCCAAAAACGGGCCGAAAATTTTTTTGGGCCCGGCCCGGCCCATGCACACCTCTACTCATAAGTAGATCTTTCACAATCAAATATTTTGCTTTCAACCTCTTAATGGGGATGATGATAAAAGAAGATCACAAAGATAGTCACAGTCAATTTAATTTAATAACAAGAATAATCAATAACTCATTCCTCTCTTTTTTTTCATCCTTTCAAAATAGATATATATAGCAATAGTGATTCACATGAAATATAATATTTTCTTCATTCACAATGTCAATATGATATTCATTATAATGAATATCTTTTAAAACTTGTAACACCCCAAACCTGGCCTAGACGTTATGGCCGAATCTGGCGATATCACATGGAATGGGATTTGAAATCGAATATACCCAGTTAAAGTCGTTTCTGTTTATTAGCATCTATTTACCTCTCGTCAATTTCAAAAATAAATTCCTCGTTAATTTTGATTCATTTAAAAACATATTCTGTAGCGAAAGCTTTTTAAAACGTGTTATTTAGAGAAAATAGTTCGCGTTTAAGAAAACGTTGTGTTTAATAAAACCGAGTTTTCGTTGCAGTTCAAAAGTTCAAGAAAACGGTAAAATAAACCAAAACGAAAGAAAATAGTCCAAAACTCCAATTTACAACAAAATACTCTCGAAATAATAAAATTTAAATCAGTCCAATAACCGCGTGGTCACCGTAGAGTCCTCTGCCGCACCGATCCGTCTAATTCTGAGGATTACCTGTACAGTTAAAACAGGAAGGGGTGAGTTTACGTAAACTCAGTGTGTAATCCCCACAAATCACATATATACAGTCAGTCACAACAAACGAATCAAATGCGATGCAGGCCTAACCCATTTCGGCCAAGTAATAGTTCAAGCTTTAGCCCATTTCGCCAAATGAATGATATGCATTAGGGCCTAAGCCCGTCACAGTAACAGTATTAGATATACATTTATCAGTAACAGAATCCTACCCAACCAGCCTTTACACACCATCTCCGTCCATCCCTACGCTCCACGTGGGGTTTAAAACACCCACCCATCCCTACACTCTAAGTAGTACCAAATGCGGCACATAATCAGTAAATTGTAGTTGAGCTGCCAGATATTAGGCTTAAGAGCCTTTCAGTACGCTTCCTCCAAATATCAACATCCCAACCCAATGCAATGCAACATACAGTATATGACATGCTAATACATGATTATCAATTAAACTTACAGTTCAATATTCATTCATATAATCATCATGCTCAGTACATACATAATACATACAATTTACGCATTTATGGGTCTAAGTAGTGCTTATCGACCCTACAGGAGGTTCACAGTCGATTTGGGCGACCCGTGCAACCTTAGAACACATTCCGGTTAAATGGGCTCACATGCCCATGTGGCCCACACGCCCCTATTGGCCTTGGCCCATGTGGATCACATGGCCTAGCCCAAATTCCCAAATGAGTTATTCAGTAGATTGAGCAACCAAACCTTACCTTCAATCGAACAACGGTACTTCCACAGCACTAATTCCCTGACGAATGATTTCGAGCCTCTGAATTTTCCCCTAATCGAAAATAAGCACAAAAAATCCCCGTTACAACACTAACCTCAACCTTAAGATAGCGGCAGAAAAGTTACTTACCGAGCGAGCGTAAACAACGTCGAACAAAAAGGAGGACAATTGCAAAATCAAAAAAGAGAGGAAGAAAGCAGAGAAAAACTTGGCAGAGAAGCCTCGAAAATTTTTGAAATCGTTCGAACTGAGAAAGAAAATCAAATTTTTGAAAAAGATAAAAAATAAAAACAAACTAAAATCTGATAACTTCCCCCACATCCCTTAATTATCTCCACTAACCCACTACCCAGAATTCCTATTTGACCGAAACTCTCTCGCTCAAACGAGAAAAAATAGACTCCCACTCTCGTGCAGGGATTCGAACATAAGACCTTTAGCAATCTGACTCCCTACTTAACCACCAGACCAGCATGCCCATTCTTACATGGTTTAATAAATAATTAAATATAAGCCCACTGAACAGAGATAAGGCTTATATCAGAAAAATACCACAATTTGCCAAAACTAAGGCTTGAACTTGGGACCTCACACACACACCCAGAACACTTAACCACTGAAGAAGATACATATTTGTGTCCTATTTTAACAGAAACATAAATAGAAATTTCGGGGCGTTACAACTCTACCCCCTAAAAGAAAATGTCGGCCTCGAAATTTAGCTGATCAGAACAGATGAGGATACTGTTGATGCATCACATCCTCAGGCTCCCACGTGGCCTTCTCAGTGCTATGATTCCGCCACAGCACCTTCACTAAAGGAACGGATTTCCTCCTCAAAACCTTAACGTCGCGAGCTAGAATCTGAATCGGCTCCTCCTCGAAGGTCAAATCTGGTCGAATCTCAATCTCCTAAACATCAAGACATGTAATACGTCATGAATACGGTCTAGCTCTGAAGGTAACTCCAACTGATAAGCGACCGGTCCCACTCTCTTCAGAATTCGGTAAGGCTCAATAAACCTAGGGCTCAACTTGCCCTTGCGACCGAACCTCAGAACTTTCTTCCATGGCGAGACCTTAAGAAACACGAAGTCCCCCATAGAATACTTAATCTCAAATCTCTTCAGATCAGCATAAGACTTATGTCTGTCTGAAGCCACTTTCAGACGATCCCGAATAAGTCGAACCTTATCCTCAGTCTCAGAAACCAACTCAGGACCCAAAACTGGACGTTCACCCAACTCAGTCCAACACAAAGAAGTACGACACTTACAACCATACAGAGCCTCGTAAGGAGCCATCTGAATACTCGAATGGAAGCTGTTATTGTAGGCGAACTCGTCAAATGGAAAATAATCCTCCCAACTGCCTCGAAAATCAATAACACAACTCCTCAACATATCCTCCAGTATTTGAATCACCATATCAGATTGACCATCGGTCTGAGGATGAAACGCAATACTGAAGTCCAATCTCGAACCCAGAGCCTCATGTAACTTTTTCTAGAACCGGGACGTGAAATGAATATCGAATATCCCTATCAAAAATGATTGAGACTGGTACCCCATGCAGTCTCACTATCTCAGAAATATAGAGCTTCGCCAACTTCTGAAGAGAGTAGTCGGTCCTAACCGGAATGAAGTGTGCAGACTTAGTTAGTCGATCCACGATGACCCAGACAGAATCCTTCTTAGTGGGTGTCAAGGTTAACCCACTAACAAAGTCCATAGTCACTCATTTCCAATTTCATAAGGGAATCTTAACCGGTTGCAGCAAACCCAAAGGTAACTGATGTTTGATCGCTGTGAATCAGAGCTTTAAAATTTATAAAAAGAATGATCGAACACGAAACTAACTCGACAACGATTGAGGCAAGTGCACCTATCGAATGATAGTATAGCTTAGGCAAGACTGGATTATCGAACCCAAAGGAACTAAAAAAGTACTAATACTAACTTTCTTTTTATTATTTAGCCTAAAATATGTGAAGTTGTTTATTAATCTAAATTAATTAACTACTAAACTAAATACTCTAAGACAAAGAAGAATGAATTTGGAAAATAACTTGGGAAAAACTCAGTTGATTTAGACGATACCTAGGAAGAATCCACCTAGACTTCACTTGTTATCTAACACCAACCATACAATTTATTCACTTAGTTTGATCCGTAAGACTCCCTAACGTATATTAAACCCTCTCTCGAGGCGAATAACGCCTAACCCTAGGTTAATTAGTGGAACTCTCGTTCTCTTATAATAACCCCTAGAATAGCAAAGAATCGATCTATGGATTCCCATATTAGGTTTCACCCTAATCCGCAAAATCTCGTCACCCTATCTCTAGGCATGCGATCAACTCCGCTTAATTATGTTGGATCTACTCTTAGGCAAGGTCTATTCCTCCTCCACCTAAGCACATTAAATTTGGATTAAGCTCACATAATTAAGAACAAACTAAGTATTTATCATATAATTCAGAAAACAATAACAAGATTCATCATAGGTTTCATCCCTTCTGAATATCCGAAGGGTTTAGTTCATAACAATAAAGGAAAACATCTCAAGAGAAAAGATAAAACAAAACATAAGAAATCCCTAAAACCTCCCGAAGGAATTGAAGAGGAGATCCTCTGTCTTGAGTATAACTCGCTTCTTGAGATGGATCAACTGCTATCCTCGAGTGAATCCCACAAATCGCCTTCTTTAGCCTAGCACGACGCCCTAGACGATGGCTTTGGGCCCCCTTTCAGTCAAACTTAGGTGTATTTATAGGCTTTTGAAATACGTTTCTTTCTCCCTAAGTATCCTTTCCCGAATGAAATTGCTCTTCTCCACGGCAGAGGCACGGCCATGGCGCACGCCCGTGTAAATCGTAGCCAGGCCGTGTTCAGATTTCTTTAATGAGACACGACCGTGTTAGTCGGGGTTAGGCCGTGTTCTAGATGATTGACTTGGCACGGTCGTGTGGGTCCAAGTCCAGGCCGTGTCGATTTTTTCATTGGTCCGTTTTGAGCCCGTTTCTCGTTCTTTTTATCCTTGGGTGCTTTCCTGAGTATAAGACATGAAAAGAAAGGATTAAGAGCACCTTTTTACATAAACCAAGGGATAATTCATCCAAAAGCATACTAAATGTGAGCCTAAAATATATTGCTATTTTGGTTTATCAAATACCCCCACACTTAAGCTTTTGCTTGTCCTCAAGCAAAATTCTCAACTTACAATTAAAACGAACTTCCTATAATTCATAATAGTCATTGATAGTGTCTCATCATAATTCATAGATAATTTATACATGGATAATTCAATTCAAAGTGTCCTAAAAATTCAAACAGTATAAGTCATAGATTTTGTAGCTCGAAAACATAGGCGTCTCCCCTTGTCTAGATAATTACCTTTAATTTGAAATCGACAAGGATTGACATCCTCACAAAAGATTCACTCAAATCACTCAAAGTGTTTAAGGTTCAGAATTTAGGCACTCAAAAGTCAAACATGAAGAGTTAATCCCATAGGCTTGCATGAAAATCAAATCTCCACCACTGAAATATGGGATGAAACACAAATCAAAAGGTCTTTAACAGGGTTGTAACGGGGCTAGGGTTAAGGTGTGGAATAAGGCTAAATTAGAGGGTTAGAATCGAGATTGAATTGACAAATTACCTAACTAAGAACTAATGAACTAATAATAATAATTACATCAATTGAAAACTAATAATACTAATAATACGAGCTTTTTTTTCGATATTTGGATTTTAAATGTATACGCTCGTTTAATCACATAACTAATAATGAATATACTTCGTTTTTTTTTTTAGAACAACTAAATACATAATAAAGGATAAACTACTAAAATTCATAATTAGGCAACTAATCAGATCAAATCTCAATATAAGGGTAGTCAAAAGGAATGGTGATAACAAAAACAAAGGGGTTCTGGGTTAATATTAGCGGTTATGTCAATAAATAGGGTTGTTAGGATTAAAGGGGGTTCACTAGGGGTTAATTATGAAGGTAGGATTTTTATGGAGTAAGTGGGTTAAATCCTAGGTGCCTTTATCATCTCTGTGTATCAAATCAAAAAAATGTGGTCTCGACATGTATAATCGATGCAAGTTCTAGAATAACAAATCAGTGTTGACATACTCATAATTAATAAAGTGAGCAAGAAAAAGAATGTATGCTCTATAAGGCTCAAAATCTCACAAAAATTATGGGTATTTTGATGTCAACCTCGTAAATTTCAAACTTCAAAGTAATATTTAAACTTAGTTCGACAACCTAGAAAATTTTTAATTTCTGAAAAATAGACTTATCATGCTTGATTCTCTAGTATTCTTCAAATTTAATTATCAATGCACAATTATCAATGACTTAATCTAAAACATATCAATAAAAATCATAAATCATCAGAAATTCCATCCTAATTAGTAATATGAGTAATTTACTTTCAAACAAGACTAAATTCAGGGATTTGAAAATAATGCAAAAAGTTTGGTACCTAATTTCAGAAATTTGAGAATAATGAAAAAATTAGGCACCTTTTTAGGTTGTTCACCCCCCACACTTAAGATGTACATTGCCCTCAATGTACAAAGATATATAATATAAATGTAACGTTCAGATCAAAAGATATGGGGATAAGTGAAACTCCCTGAATTATGGATGTAATCCTTGAGTTGGATGAACGATATGTTGGAGGGGTCTGTCTGGGTGGCGGTTCTGCGCTAGATGAAGAAATTGGGTAGCTCATGCAGGATTAGCCAGGTTATAATAATAATAATTAAAACTATACTAATTAAATAATTAAAGAAAAGTAAGCTATAGTGAAGAAAAATAAAGATGAAACTAAAATTAAAAGAAAAGATGGATAGACCGTAGAGTCCTTATTGTTGGGTGTGATTTCTAAGGCTGAGGATATGGTGGTGGTCGTGGCGTGATTCCCTAGCAGCCTTTAGAACCTAAAATTAAGAAACTAAGGTAAAATAAACTAAATTAAGCATAAGATTGTTAAAGGGAAGGATATTGAAGCAAAAGAGAAAAATGAAATAAAAATTAGATAGCCTCAAATATCCTTGGCTTGTCGTGAGAATGAAACGGCCGGCATGAACTTATGTAGATCGGTCTCCTTTGAGGAGATTGTGCTTGATTCCTTCCGCTTCTTTGGCATGGTTCTAGCGTAGCTCAAGAGTGATAGAGGCTTTGTTTCTAAGGAAAGGGGAGAGATTTTTGAAAGGAAAAGAAGATGGAAGAAGGTGGGGTGAAGGGGGAGGGCTGTGGGGTTTAAATAAATTTTGTATCTGAGGCTCTCCCACGCCCGTGGACGGAGTGTGTGTCGATTCACACGGCCGCCTCGCACGGTCGTGTTCCTAGGTGTGTTGGTTACCCCACGCTTGTGTCTAGCCTGTGTTCGACAAGTCAGTATGTTGGCACGGTTTCGGTCACGGGCGTGTTCAGCCCGTGCTTGGAAAGGCAGTAGCTTCACACGGTTATGAGGCACGGACGTGCCCCTTTATCGGTGCCCGTGGTGTAGTGGTTGGATCTGTGATGTCGAAAAGTGGTTAGAATTGATTCGCACGGCCTCTGCTATGTCAGTACAGGGATTCTTATGGTCCACACGGCCACGGTCATGGCCGTGTGCAAGGCCATGTGTCCTGGAATTCTGCACCCCTTGTTAGTTTATAACTAAGTGTTCAGAAAGAAAAGAAGAAAAGAAAAATAAATTTAAAGCAAAATGTGAGAATAAATTATGTTAGTGCTCGGGTTGCCTCTCGAGAAGCGCTCGTTTATAGTCTTAAGCTAGAATTTACCTCTCATTTGCATCTTCAGGGTGGTTTGAGGAGTTGGAAGTCCTTCCTCATGCTATCATTTGTGTCTTCGTGAAAAAATTTAAGTCGAGATGTGCTTATAGTAAAAGTACAAAAAATAGGATTACTTACCTCGACTGTTCCGTGTGGAAAAACACTGGTTACCCTAAAAGATATTTCTTTGTTTGTGCTAGGGTCCAGAGGAGATGTTCGAGGGTCTGCCTGATCTAACAGTACCTGGTCCCCTATTTTGAAGTGGTTTGTTGTTCCTATGAGCTTATCTGGCGGCTCTTTCGGTTTTACCTTATTTGGTTTCGTTTCTTTGTAGTGTATCCCTAATTTCTCCTTGAAGTGTGTCTTCCACTCGTCTAGATCATCGAACTGAATCCCTCGATCTTCATGAGTTATTTATTTATTGGCATAGGGTTTAGGATCGGGTTCAGTTGTATTCTTTGGTGGTGCTTCCTGAAAATAAGAGTTAACCGAATGGTTATCAGTAGAATTTACGTTCTCACCTTGATTATTCGATGTTCTAGTCGAGTCGAGAGCCTTGAGGGTGACCGTCTCATTACCTACACAAAGTATGAGTTCTCCTACATCAACATCAATTTTAGTCCTGGTAGTTGCTAAAAAGGGTCTTCCTAAAATTAGGGGGATCGAATTATCCTCATCCATGTCTAAGACAACAAAATCTACTGGGAAAAACGAATCATCAATTTTACAAGAACATCTTCGATAATACCCCAAGGAATTCTAACAGCTTTATCACTAATTGAATGCTCATCCTAGTTTGTTTGGGTTTCCTAGACCTAATTGTTTAAACAATTTGTAAGGCATGACATTTATGCTTGCCCCCTAAATCACTAACGCATTATCAACAGCTAGTCTACCAATTAAACATGGAATTGTAAAACTCCCGAATCTTTTAGCTTTTGTGGTAGTCTATTTTGGAGAATTGTTGAGCACTTTGCGTTAAGTTCCACATGTGACGACTCATCTAACTTCCGTTTGTTTGTCAAAAGTTCTTTTAAAATTTCCTAGAATCTGGCATCTGCGAAAGAGCTTCAAGTAATGGTAAGTTAATATGTAATTTCTTTAAAAGTTTAAGAAACTTACCGAACTGTTCTTCTGTGTCGTCTCTTCTTAATGCCTCTGGGTAAAGTTCGCGAGGTTGGTACTCCTTGATTACCGATTTTGGCTTGTCTTGTGTTACCTCAACTTTACCTTTTTCTACCTCGTTTCCTTGTGTTGGACTGGGTTCGTCTACTTCTTCACTTTCTTGAGCTGTTATGGCTTGGATTTGCTCCTTTGGATTAATTTCAGTATTACTCGATAGACGCCCTTGCGGTCGTTCGGATAATAGCTTCGCAATTTGTCCGACTGACTGGGTAATTTCCTCGATTACCTTTGTAAGTCCTCCCACTTGGTTCTCGATTGTTTTGATCGATGTTTGTTGGGTGTCGAGTGTTACCTCAGTTTTTTGGAGACGGGCTTCTGTGGATGCCATGAATTTGTTCAACGTCTCTTCAAGGTTCGGCTTCTTTTCCTGTGGATAGGGCTAATTTTGGAAGTTTTGAGGAGGTTGTTGTCTTTGATTTCCTTGTCCTCCCCACGAAAAATTTGGGTGGTTCCTCCAACCTGGATTATAATTATTACTATATAGTTTATTATTAGATCTGAAATTGTTACCTATATAGTTCATCTGTTCGCTCTCTGTGCCCGGTTGGTAGAGTGGGTACTCAGGATTCGCCACAGTTCCACTTGCGTCATACTGCATGACTGGATGTACCTGCGAAGAACACAAACTATCAAGCTTCTTATTTATCAACTCTACCTGATTTGATAGCATGGTTATCTGCGTCGAGGTTGTAAACTCCTATTGCTTTTGTTGGCCTTGTTCTTGTAACTTGCCACTGATAGTTATTCAGCGACATCTCTTCAATAAACTCGTAGGCTGCCTCAGGAGTTCTATTATTCAAGGTTCCACCAGCGGCTGAGTCGATTAGTTGTCTCATTAAGGGGTTTACACCGTTATAGAAAGTCTGGACTTGGAGCCACAAAGGTAAACCATGGTGCGGACACCTTCTCAAGAGATCCTTATATCTCTCCCATGCATCGTATAATGTCTCTAAATCCATCTGCACAAAAGAAGATATATCATTACGTAATTTGGCCGTTTTGGCCGGTGGGAAATATTTTAATAAAAAATTTTCGGTCATTTGTTCCCATGTAGTGATTGACCCTCGTGGTAGCGATTTTAACCATTGTTTACCTTTATTCTTTAATGAAAAGGGAAATAACCGAAGTCATATAGCATCATCAGAAATGCCATTTATTTTGAAGGTATCACAGAACTCTAAAAAGTTAGCTATATGAGCGTTTGGATCTTCGTCCTGCAAACCATCAAATTGAACAAACTGTTGAATCATTTGTATGGTGTTAGGCTTTAATTCAAAATTATTAGCAGCTATAGCAGGCCTAACAATACTAGATTCAGCTCCTGTTAAATGAGGTTTAGCATAATCAAACATAGTACGATGAGCATTATTTTCTGCCACATCTTGTGGTGGAAGATTATTTTCGTCCATCCCTTCAGCAGGATTGGATCTGTCTTCTTGCTCTCCTTGATAATTTAAGGCTCGCCTAATTTCTCTGCGATTTCTCTGAGCGGTAGCTTCAATATCACTGTCGTATTCTAAAACTCCTCTCGGGTTCCTTCTAGTCATACACTAGAGGTACCTGCTAGGAAAAGAAAGAAATAGAATTTAGCAAATTTTAAAAATAAAAACTAAAAATAAAAATAAATTACAAAAAATAAAAATGATGGCTAAAGTAATAAAAATATAGCTTTCTTAATATTTTAGTTCCCCGGCAACGGTGCCAAAAACTTGATCGCTGTGAATCAGAGCTTTAAAATTTATAAAAAGAATGATCGAACCTGGAAACTAACTCTGACAACGATTGAGGCAAGTGCACCTATCGAACAGTAGTATAGCTTAGGCAAGACCGGATTATCGAACCCAAAGGAACTAAAAGTACTAATACTAACTTTCTTTTTATTATTTAGCCTAAAATAAGTGAAGTTGTTTATTAATCTAAATTAATTAACTACTAAACTAAAGACTCTAAGACAAAGAAGAATGAATTTGGAAAATAACTTGGGAAAAACTCAGTTGATTTAGACGATACCCTAGGAAGAATCCACCTAGACTTCACTTGTTATCTAACACTGAACCATACGATTTATTCACTTAGTTTGATCCGTAAGATTCCCTAACGTATATTAAACCCTCTCTCGAGGCGAATAATGTCTAACCCTAGGTTAATTAGTGGAACTCTCGTTCTCTTATAATAACCCCCTAGAATAGCAGTAAATCGATCTATGGATTCCCATATTAGGTTTCACCCTATCCGGCAAAATCTCGTCACCCTATCTCTAGGCGTGCAATCAACTTCGCTTAATTATATTGGATCTACTCTTAGGCAGGGTCTATTCCTCCTCCACCTAAGCACATTAAATTTGGATTAAGCTCACATAATTAAGAACAAACTAAGTATTTATCATATAATTCAGAAAACAATAACAAGATTTATCATAGGTTTCATCCCCTTCGGGTATCCGAAGGGTTTAGTTCATAACAATAAAGGAAAACATCTCAAGAGAAAAGATAAAACAAAACATAAGAAATCCTTAAAACCCCCTGAAGGAATTGAAGAGGAGATCCTCCGTCTTGAGTATAACTCTGGCTTCTTGAGATGGATCAACTGGCTATCCCTGAGTGAATCCCCACAAATCTGCCTTCTCTGGCCTAACACGACACCCCTAGACAATGGCTTTGGGCCCCCCCTTTCAGGTCATACTTAGGGTGTATTTATAGGCTTTTGAAATACGTTTCTTTCTCCCTAAGTATCCTTTCCCGAATGAAATTGCTCTTCTCCACGGCAGAGGCACGACCATAGCGCACGCCCGTGTAAATCGTGGCCAGGCCGTGTTCGGATTTCTTTAATGAGACACGGCCGTGTTAGTCGGGGTTAGGCCGTGTTCTAGATGATTGACTTGGCACGGCCGTGTGGGTCCAAGTCCAGGCCGTGTCGATTTCCTCATTGGCCTGTTTTGGTCCGTTTTGAGCCCGTTTCTCGTTCTTTTTATCCTTGGGTGCTTTCCTGAGTATAACACATGAAAAGAAAGGATTAAGAGCACCTTTTTACATAAATCAAGGTATAATTCATCCAAAAGCATACTAAATGTGGGCCTAAAATATGTTACTATTTTGGTTTATCAATGTTCAGCCTTAACCTGCTAGCATGTCAGACATCGTGCCACAAAATCAGTAACCTCACGCTTAAAACCCAGCCACTAGTACAGTTCTCAAAGATCTTGGTACATCTTATTCCTACCGGGATGCATAGCATAAGGACTACTATGCACCTCCCTCAAAATCGACTGTCTTAGATCCACATCGTTTGGTACACAGATTCGTCCTCAAAAACACAACACACCATCACTGTTTAACCCAAAGTCGACAGTAGTACCACTCTCAATCTGCCGAAATCTCAAGCTCAGAGACTCATCCCCTAACTGCTTATCCCAAATCTGCTCAATCCAAGTCGGCTTAACATGCAACTTGGCCAACAGACTCCCATCATCAAACAAACTAAGGCGAGCAAACATCGCCCTCAGATCAGTCATCGCCCTACGGCTCAATGCATCGGCCACCACATTGGCCTTACCAGGGTGGTACTCAATAGTACAGTCATAATCCTTAAGCAGCTTAATCCATCTACGCTTCCTAAGATTCAACTCCTTCTAAGTCAGGAGGTACTTGAGGCTTTTGTGATTAGTGTAGATAATACACCTCTCACCGTATAGATAGTGCCTCTAGATTTTCAAAGAAAAGACTACAGCGGCTAGTTCCAAATCATGGGTCGAATAGTTTGCCTCATACGTCTTGAGCTGACGAGACGTATATGCCACAACCTTTCCATCCTGCATCGAAACACAACCCAAGCCCACATGTGACGCATTGCTGTACACTACAAACTTCTTGTCGGATTCATGCTGTATCAGAATAGGAGCCTGAGTTAGAACAGACTTGAGCTTCTCAAAGCTCTCTTGCTGTGCATCAGTCCAGACGAAAGGGACACCCTTACGTAGAAGCTTAGTTAAGGGCGCTACAATCAGTGAGAAACCTTCTATAAACTGTCGATAATAACCTGTCAGACCCAGAAACTGCGGATTTTCGACCCATTCTTAGGTTGTTTCCAATCCAGTACAGCCTCAATCTTCCTGGGATCAACTCGGATCCCTTCAGCAGACACTACGTGCCCCAAGAAAGTGACTTCACGAAGCCAGAACTCACACTTACTGAATTTAGCGTAGAGTTACTTCTCACGCAGAATCTGGAGCACTATTCTAAAATGCTCATCATGCTCCTCTTCAGTCTTAGAGTATACCAAGATGTCATCGATGAAAACTACGATGAACTGATCCAAATAGGGCTAAAACACTCGGTTCATCAGATCTATAAATGCGACTGGTGCATTCGTTGACCCGAAAGGCATAACTAGGAACTCGTAATGCCCATAACGAGTCCTAAAAGCAATATTATGAATATCCACATCCTTAACTCTGAGCTGATGGTACCCAGAACAAAGATCTATCTTAGAAAATACCGAAGCCCCTCGGAACTGATCAAATAAGTGGTCGATCCTCGGAAGTGGATACTTATTCTTAATAGTCAGCTTGTTCAGCTGTCGATAATCAATACACATCATAATGGTCCCGTCCTTATTCTTTACAAACAAGATCGGTGCTCCCCACGGAGACATACTCGGACGGATGAAACCACGATCCAAAAGTTTTTACAGTTGAGCCTTAAGCTCTGTAAGCTCCTTCGGTGCCATTCGATAGGGATCAATAGACACTGGAGCTGTACTAGGAAGAAGCTCAATCCCAAATTCCACTTCCCGATTTGGAGGTAATCCCGGTAGCTCCTTAGGAAAGATATCCAGAAAATATCTTACAGTTCTGATGTCCTTTACAGTAGAGTCCTCAGAAACGAAAACACTAATATAGGCCAAGAACGCCTCACATCCCTTACTAACCAGTTTTTCAGCCACTAGTGCAGAGATCACATTCATCAAATAATTTCGATGTTCCCCAATCATTACTACCTCATTATCCTCCTCAGTTTTCAAAACGACCCTCTTAGTCGCACAGTCGAGACTAACACGGTGCTTGACCAACCAGTCCATACCCAAAATCAGGTCGAACTCCCCAAATGGAAGCTCCATCAGATTAGCCAGAAATACCGATCCTTGAACCTCTAGAGGAACATCTCTATAAAGTTTGCTAACCCGAATAGATTTCCCCAACGAACTCAGTATAGTGACCTCACTCGTAGTGCTCTTAACCAATAACCCTAGATTTTCAGAAACAGAACAGGCTATGTAGGAATGAGTAGATCCTATGCCTATCAAAGCAAGATATGGTACATCAAAAATAAGGAACGTGCCAGTGATGACGTCAAGAGCATCTCCGTTCTCTCAGCGACGAGCAGCATAAACAAGGGCAAGCTGCGTCACCTCAGTCTGGCCAGCACCTCTGCATGGTGCTCTCTGTCTACGGCCCATACCGTTACCACCCCTAGCCTGACCACAGCCCCTCGGTGGTTGCTAAACTACCCTCTGTAACTGTGCAGCACCAAAACTTGGAGCTTGCATCTGATCGGCCCTCAACAGACACTCTCAAATACGATGCTCTAATGACCCACACATCAAACATGCCTTAGTCCTCCTCCAACACTTGCCCTGATGGCGTCAACCACAATTCTCACATAGCTGCAAACCAGTAGGAGCAACAGGGGGCCCAGCTTTAATCGACTCATCAGTCTTGGCCATTTTCTTAGGCCTCTGTACCGAACTCGAGGGCTTCGAATCCCTCTTGTTCTTACCCCTCTCACGGTCTCTGTTCTGGCGCTCAGCGCGCTTAACATCCTCGGTGATCTTCACCTTCTCTACCAGTACAGCAAACTCTCACTCCCTCTGTGGAGCTATCAGTACCCTCAAATTATCCCTAAGGCCGTCCTCAAACCGGATACATCTCTCATATTTAGTCGCCACCATACCTCGCGCATAGCGTCTCAGTCTCAAAAAATTGACCTCATACTCGGCCACTGATCGGTCTCCCTGAGTGAGATTTAGAAACTCACGTCTACGAGCATCGATGTAACTTGCTCCCTCATACTTTCCTTGGAAGGCAAACTTAAAGAACTCCCAAGATAGACAGTCGGGCTGAGTGCCCTTCTTAACGGTTAGCCACCACTGATAAGCCTCATCGCGAAGCAACGAGACTGCACCCTTCAATTTCTGCTCAGGGGTACAGTCTAAATCGTCCATTATCCTCTATGTGGCCTCCAACCAGTATTCATCCACATTAGGGGAGACTCCTGTGACACCCCTAAATAACTCAGCTCCATTGGACCGAGTCGCTCAAGAATCGACCTCTACCCCAGATCCAAAGTGTTGGGCCCAAACACCTCTCTCGGATATCCTTAACATAGCCTGGGACAATGCGTCGTCCCCAGCCGATCGACTCTGAGACCTAGTCTTAGTAGCAGGTGACACGGGTGTCTCACTCGTGTCCAGATTCGGCATACTGCCCAAATATGAGGACTTAGCTCGAGCCCTTGTACAGCCCCTACCACGGCCTCGAGTACCACGTCTACAGATACCTCGTGCGCTCATGTCTATTCGGATTTATCTCAGACACGAATTTTATGAATCGATTCATGATTTCAATAGTTACTAACAGATGTTTTATGTAAAGCAGTATCATAAATTCAGAATTTGTTTTCGCATAGCTGATCTCTATCGATTTGATTCACTACAGCCAAAGATATACACTACTAGAGTGTTTCAATGCAGACTATCTATAGCAGTTTATCAGAATACTTACAGGATCGGCGTCGGTGAGTCGGTGTACCACAATCTCAGTCAAGTCATTTCAAATCATTTAAAAATCAGTTCTTAAAAACCAAGTTTTAAAACCCAAAATCCACAGCTGAGTTTTGCAACTTGACTCTGATACCACTAAATGTAACACCCCAAACCCGGCCTAGATGTTATGGTCGAATCTGGCGATATCACATGGAATGGGATTTAAAATCGAATATACCTAGTTAAAGTCGTTTCCGTTTATTAGCATCTATTTACCTCTCGTCAATTTCAAAAATAAATTTCTCGTTAATTTTGATTTATTTAAAAACATATTTTGTAGCGGAAGCTTTTTAAAACGTGTTATTTAGAGAAAATCGTTCGCGTTTAAGAAAACGTTGTGTTTAATAAAATCGAGTTTTTGTTGCAGTTCAAAAGTTTAAGAAAACGGTAAAATAAACCAAAACGAAAGTAAATAGTCCAAAAGTCCAATTTACAATAAAATACTCCCGAAATAATAAAGATTAAATTAGTCCAATAACCGTATGGTCACCGTAGAGTCCTCTATCGCACCGATCCGTCTAATTCTGGGGATTACCTGTACAATTAAAATAGGAAGGGATGAGTTTACGTAAACTAAGAGTCTAATCCCCACAAATCACATGCATACAATCGGTCACACAACAAATAAATCACATGCGATGCAGGCCTAAGCCCATTTCGATTCGATAAGATTGGCCGCCTTAGCCCATTTCGATTCGATGTGCTTTTGCTTTAGCCCATTTTAGTTTCAGTAACAGATATGCATTAGGGCATAAGCCCGTCACAGTAATAGTATTAGATATACATTTATCAGTAACAGAATCCTACCCAACCAGCCTCTACACACCATCTTCGTCCATCCCTACACTCCACGTGGGGTTTAAAACATCCACCCATCCCTACACTCCAAGTAGTACCGAACGCGGCACATAATCAGTAAATTGCAGCTGAGCTGCCAGATATTAGGCTTAAGAGCCTTTCAGTACACTTCCTTCAAATATCAACATCCCAACACAATGCAATGCAACATACAGTATATGACATGCTAATACATGATTATCAGTTAAACTTAAAGTTCAATATTCATTCATATAATCATCATGCTCAGTACATACATAATACATACAATTCATGCATTTATGGGTCTAAGTAGTGCTTACTGACCCTACAGTAGGTTCACAGTCGACTTGGGCGACCCGTGCAACCTTAGAACACATTTCAGTTAAATGGGCTCACACGCCCATGTGGCCTGCCCGTGTCGGCCCACACGCCCCGATTGGCCTTGGCCCGTGTGCATCACACGGCCTGGCCTAAATTTCTACACGCCTATGTCGACTACCCGTGTGGGCCTACATGCCCGTGTGGCCCACACGCCCCAAATCAGTCTAGCCCGTGTGTCGCACACGGCCTACCTGGCCATCACACGGCCGTGTCTTGCGCGCATAGCCTGGCTTCATTGATCACACGCCCGTGTTATATCACACACCACACGGGCGATCACACGCCCGTGTGGTGTCGTCAGTGGGGTTTCTGACTTTCACCGAAACCTCATTTTCTACGTTTTCGAGTACACACCTAGTATGATTTCAATGCTACTGCAACTACGAGCACTCCAAAACCTAAAAACATCCAAAATGCCTCCGAATTATTTGCTTAAAACGATAACTAAACCGATCCCAAATGAGTTATTCAGTAGATTGAGCAACCAAACCTTACCTTCAATTGAACAATGGTACTTCCACACCACTAATTCCCCGACGAATGGTTTCGAGCCTCTAAATTTTCCCCTAATCGGAAATAAGCACAAAAAATCTCCGTTACAACACTAACCTCAACCTTAAGATAGCGGCAGAAAAGTTACTTACTGAACGAGCGTAAACAACGTCGAACAAAAAGGAGGACAATTGCAAAACCGGAAAAGAGAGGAAGAAAGCAGAGAAAAACTTGGCAAAGAAGCCTCAGAAATTTTTGAAAACGTCCGAACTGAGAAAGAAAACTGAATTTTTGAAAAAGATAAAAAAAAATAAAAACAAACTAAAATCTGATAACTTCCTCCACATCCCTTAATTATCTCCACTAACCCACTACTCAGAATTCCTGTTTGACCGAAACTCTTTCGGTCAAACGAGCAAAAATAGACTCCCACGCGCGTGTAGGGATTCGAACACAAGACCTTCAACAATCTGACTCCCTACTTAACTACCAAACCAGCAGGCCCATTCTGACATGGTTTAATAAATAATTAAATATAAGCCTACTGAACAGATATAAGGCTTATATCAGAAAAATACCAAAATTTGCCAAAACTAATGCTTGAACTTGGGACCTCTCACACACACCCAGAACACTTAACCAGTGAAGCAGATACACATTTGTGTCCTATTTTAACAGAAACAGAAATAAAAATTTTGGGGCGTTACAAAACTAATGCATTAACCATCACAAATTTTGTGCTTTTTTAGATATTGATATATTAGCTCTTCTAGAGCTTTCAACTAATTTTGTACTATAAATTATTGGAATAATATTTGTTTGTTTCAGTACCAAATAAGATAAATATTTTATATCTGTAATGATAGAATTCATTACTACATTCTCATATATTTCCTTAAAGAATATTAATAGAAACAAAACATTTGGGCATATGCCACATATGTGGCCAATAATCTTTCATATCACATTGATAACATAAGTTATCTTTACCCTTTATAGAGTTATCTTGAGAACTCTCATTGTTCTCTTATTTATTACTATGTTCCCAATTTTAGTAGTCCATGATTATATCTTTTATTTTCTTTATGTTTGCATTCACTTCGAGGAATGCAACAAATCTAGTAGGACAAACTTCTAAATGCCTACATTGATTTTTTATTTCATAATCACCATCGCAAGCATACGTGGATTTCAAATCAAAATCTATCTATTCATGTTGTCATGATTAGTCTCCAATTATAATAAACATGATATAATAAATAAATCATAGTAAACTATACCTGAAGATCTTTAACATCATCGTCATCACCCACGTAAGGATTATATAAATTTCTTTGGATAATGATTACTCATAGTGTGCAGGCCTCAATTGAAGACTGAAATTGCAATAGCTCTAGAATCATGCGTAGATTTGGAGTGGTTGTATTATAAAATAAAAGAGGATCGTGCTTATAACGTATTATAAAATAAAAAGATAGAAAGTAAAAGAGCATATTTTATCGATCAATGGGAATCATTTACAATGCTTCTCCAAAGTATATATTTATAGACATAAGAAGTATAAATGAAACAGAACTCTACTTCTAATGACTATTAGAATTTAAAGTATATCAAAACTTATCTAGATCTTGATGGACATCCATTTAATAATAAAATATTTATAACAATTGTTTGAGTTTCATTATTTTAATATTTATATTTAATATCTAAACTATTAGAAATATATTATTTGTTCGGTTATTGTACATGTGCAAATTTTTAATTGTTTGTGAACATGTTTATTTAATGTTCAAAAATAAATTTATTTAATTTAGTATAAAAATATATAATTTTAAATATAATGAATTCAAACACAATAATAAAGTTCTTAATGAAGAGAAACCAAATCTAAACCTACTTTAAAGAAACAAACTAAACATGAATAAAGATTGTTTATTTAAGTTCGATTCATTTTTTGCGCTACTTAAAGTGATTGTAATTATCTAATCCAAAAGCTAGAGTTTTAAATTCCAAATTATTCGAACATAAAATAATCCGAACCCGAAATTAACCCAAATTTAGAAAGATTTACTCATACGCAAACAAATATTACACTAGAAACTAAATCCCTCTATTTCGTATATGTTCCAAGCAAGATTTCCCATCGAGCTTGTTGCTTTGTTGAAGCTCCACGTATTCTTTATATTTCATTGCTCGGTATGCCAATGGGTTTTGACCATCTTCCAGCAACATTGGAGCCGGACTCACTGCGGCGTCCGCAGCCGGTCCATGCGCCAGTGCTATGGATATCCTTATATCTCTATCATTTACCACAGCTCGATGGAGTACACTTTTATACTTCCTGTTGCTCAGAATCTTGCATAAATTTAAAATTATATCCAATCAATTAGGAGAAATAACGATTTAGTTCAGATCAATTTTGGAAAAAAATTGAAAACCAATTATAAAATGAAAGGTCAAATTATGGTTTTGGCCCTTCTACTATACTAAATCTATATTAACATGATGATGTGGGAAATTTTCAAATCAACATTTAAACGAAATAGTTGATGGTGTTAATTAACTTAATTAACTAATTATATTATAGAAATAGAAAGATGAAATTAAATCAAAAAGTAGAGTGAGTAAATCCAAAAGTTGAAGATAAAAAAGCAGAATTTGGGAGTTGTACCTCAATATGGTCCCCAATGTTGGCTAGAAATGAATTCGGGATGGGGTGGATATTGACCCATTTGTCTTTGTGTAGCACTTGAAGCCCCACGGTGTCGTTTTGGATGAGAAGGGTCAAAAGACCATGGTCGGAGTGAGCGGGCAACCCCATGGCGAGTTCTGGCTGTGGACATGATGGATACAAGTTTGCTATCATAATCTGAAGGCAATTTTCCAGATTTGAGGCCTTCTCAATGTATTTGTCTTCTAACCCCAAGCTTTCTGATATTCCTCTCACTATTTCTTTCATTACTCCTCGGGTTCTTTTGCTGTATTCTAAAGCAATTTCTCTTATGGCAAAAGAAAAATAAAAAATCGGGACAAAACTTATGTTAGATGAATTGATTATATCAATATCATATATATATATATATATATGTACCCAATATGTATGACAACATGAGCTACGATTAATGGATGTTATTATCGAATTATGTTAGAATAAATACCAAGTAATTCAGACACAGTACTATTTAGAAAGTGAATGAACAAGAGCAATTAATGTCAGCAATAACTAAATCGCTCACTTAAACTACTTTATTTATTTGAGAGAGATTAAGTTACTCTTAATCTAGTACAATGATTTCCTTAATATTTATTCCAATTATGTATATATGGCTTCTACTTGCCTATTTGGTTCAATTTTATTAAATATGGATTAGTCCAAATTCTATTTTTAATATAATTTTTAAATAAAAATTTAAAAACTGATGAATGGAATCGATCCGTACTTATGAAATTTAATTATATTATCTTTAATATTAATTTTTTTCTCGTCAGATGTATGTATATATTAATTAAAATTATATTAAATTATTTCATATTTTTGTACACTTCTTTTGTAAAATATTATAAAAAAAATTTACCTAATAATTCATTGAAATTAATACATGATAGTTGTATGCCAAATATTACAGTTTATAATTATAAAAGATATGTTGTTTTAATTTGAATGGAACGATTTTTGACACGAATTTAACTAGTGTTTACTCCCATTTTCACTCTTAATACTGTATTAGAAAAAATATGGATATGTTATCTTTAATATTTCATTAAACAATGCTACGTAATTTGTTTTCTGAAACCAATCTAATGGTATAAAAAGAAAAAACCTGAAGGAAGGGGGATTGCTGGGTGAGTGAAAGGCAGGATGCTGAAAAATCTTGAGATAATCTCTCCAATACAAAATTTTATCCACTGATGGGTTGAAACTGGTCCCATATCGTATAGGATCCAATACATGTTTCCCTTCACATTCTCCCTTTTCTTCCTCTGTTAGCTCGAAAAATTCCCTACAAACCTCTATCATTGCCTTCATTATCCTCTCCGGCACCCCATGATTGGTCACCTGATAATGCTCATTTTATCAAAAATATAAAATTCTTTGAAAATCATGACTATGTATATATATGTATATATGTATTGTACCATGAAGAAGCCCCAGTCCCGGCAGGCTTTTCCAAGTTCTCGGATGGTTCTAGACCGCTCATCGGGATTACTAGAGATGAGGAGGGAGAAATCGATGGTGGGGATTGGTTCTTTCGTGTCTGAAACTGGTTCGTGGTAGGTTTGTTTTGGGAAGGTGTAAATGGAAGGGATGGAAGAAAGTCCGGGCGATTCGGATAGTGCTTTAACGGTTGTTAGCTTCCGTCGTGGTGGTGGGTGAGTAAGAGATGGTTGTGACAGTGGAGAACCGGTCGGAGCAGTGGTGGCCATGGGGAGACTGATGAAGGCGACGGAGAGAGGCTGAGACAGGGTTCTTTGTCGGCAAGGATGAAGTGGAAATGTATGGTGTGTTGATGTGTTGCTAATAATGGATGTTTGTGGGTGGCTGCCATAACAGTATCCATTTCAGTACTTTACTTGTCGTATTAAATCATTGTTTCTCAAATTGGATCATCCATCTCATCAATGCTAACCACCTCAATTCCATTCCATTCAAATATTTTCAATTCATTTAATTTCGTTTAAAGTTTGTTAATAATTCCTAACTAAGGAAGAAGAGTACATATATATGATACGCATAATATGTTGTCTTATTATAAATTTTATCAAGAAAATTTAATGGGACAAAACCTTGGTTAAGAAAAAAAGAGTATAACGCGTATTTATTCTCCCTCGTAAAAACATCACGTAATATCTCATATTTTACGTATTCAATCTTGAATATCAATTTTTTCATATGACTATTTGAATGTATTGCTAAGCATTTATATCATCATTCTTTTGAAAGTCATAAGTGGGAGAAAATTTTGAGAAAATATATTTTGATCTTTTCAGGAGTTTCAACAATAATCATAACAAATTTTAATCATGGTTCTTCTATAAAAATATAAACAGGTATTTTGGATCATTTTATAATCCTCCTTCAACTACTATTCACTCAGTCAAATTTACCACATATGTTCAAATTATTTCAATTCATATAAATGAACAATTTTTCGAGAATTTCAATATGATTCTAGCATTATAAATCCTTCAATGATTTTAATATAAATTTTACTATATAGTGATTCATAAAAGGTTGTAACAACCACCATTAAACGCAAGTTAAATCTTTTATGAATTGTCAATTTAATAATATATCTAAAGGTTTTTGCATCCACTACAAAAGAATATTATATCTTTTCATAATCAATGGCAGGACTTAGTGAAAAACTTCATATTTTTATTCCGCTTTTGTAAAACTATTTCATTTGCACCCTCACTGGCTTTATACCTTTAGATATTTGGACTACTAGTCCAAATACTCCACGAATTTAATTGTACTTGAGTTGTGTATTTCTATTTTGAACAATCTATTTCATATCTATATTTCTCAATAGATTTATTCAAGATTCTCTTTTTATTTCATTATTTCAACAATAATATTGTATGCAAAATCATTGTCGACCACTTTTATTATCGGTTCTACATTTTCTCGAATTGCCATAACTTATCGAGATTTCTTTATTTTCACTACTTTAACCTTCAGTTTCAGGTACCTAAATATCTTCTGGAGTTTTAATTATGTCTTAGGTCTCTTTTGGAGCACCCGTCTTCACTATATGACCATCTAAATTTATTATTTTCTTTTATGAGAATTTTCATATTTGGAACTTGTGATGAGTTATCCTTGTTGAAGTTCTAGTTCAAATTACTCACCCCTAATTCATTACAAGTTATTATTTCTGTCCCCCTAATATCAAGAAAACTATCGAATCAAAATAGTAATCACAAATCATGTCATAATTGAATCTCCAATACATTTAAAAAATATAATAATACTAGGAGACTCGTAATTAATAATATTCCCAACTTTTTTTGAGTATTCACTCATCTTTGTTGTGGTAAAGCAATTGGAATATATACGCAAATACAAAAATTCAAAGATGAGAAATATTTAGCTCTTGACCAAAAATCAATTGTAATAAGGAGTATTTATAACTTATTGGCTTGATGCGTGCAACACGTAAATCAACATAACCTCATGTTGAAATAGGAAGTTTAGTTCTCATAAGTAATGATTTAGACATTAATTAGAGGCGTTCAATCAATAATTTATCTAAACCATTATACGCATAAATAACATACTTTTACAAAAGTTTTTCAAACTCAATCAATAAATGACTGAGATATAAACTCATTAGTATTAGCAAGATGAATTGTCTTAATTGCATAAACTAAAATTAATTATTTAAACAAGCAATCTTGCAAGCGACAGATTGCAAGTTGATAACATATACGTGATTATTTTGTAGATGCATCTACCAATATCATATAATATCAAAATCATCCACATGGTAGATGAATGGACCCATATTCATTTCAGAAATGCAAGACATTAAATCTCAACTTTAGCTAGTGAGTTTTTAAGAATCAATTTTCATTGAGAACAAGCAACAAATGAGAATTCTTTAAATTAAAGAATCTTCTGGTTTTTTAATGAATGTCCATATGAATTCTCAATTAATTTTCTCATCATATATGATACAGGATGGTCTAACTAGTCAAGCCAAGTAGTAAATGCATTTGTATCAGTAAACTTCCGGTTTACTTTAACATGCATTTCAATTGTACTAATAATGTCAATATAAATTGTGACAAATTGATAATTTTACTGTCATTTCTTTTACTTTGTATTCACATATAAGTACTATTGTAACATTCACTATTGGAAATATCTAAATCAATGTAAAGTTTATAATGCCACTAAGTCAACAAAATAAATATAATTTTCAAACAATTATATGCAATATTCATTTCAAGGAATATACCAAAATCTTCAAATATTAAAAAAAAAAAAAAATTATTATATTTATTACTTACATTCATTTCAAAAATTTGTTTTGTGAAGGTGTAAATGGAAGGGATGGAAGAAAGTCCGGGCGATTCGGATAGTGCTTTAACGGTCGTTAGCTTCGGTGGCGGTGGGTGGGTGAGAAAGGGATGGTTGTGAGAGCTGAGGACCGATTGGAGCGATGGCTGGCATGTGGGAACACCGAGGGCGGCAATAGAGAGGCTGAGACACGATTCTTGACTGCAAAATAATTCAATTTGATTTTTGGGTGATGCCAAAACAACAAATTTGTCTTTTTTCTTCTGTTAGTAGCCAACTTGCCGCTCGAAAATGTCAAAAATAATTAAAACAGGTAATCAAATTTGAACAGACTCTATATTCAAGAAATATTCACCAATGAGTCTTCCAAAAATTAAATGGCAGTTTCTTTTCATGAAGTAAAAGATGTTTATCAAATCATGAACCCTTACCCCTCATGGGAGGCACTCTTGCTCTATCAACTTGGAAACAATTCCAACTAGTCCTTGACAGCAAACTGGGAATGGATTCTCGTCCAATATGTTTCTTAATTAATAACTTTATCTTTTCTTTTTGGGTGATGTCAAATGAATTAATTGTCTTTCCTTTTGTTAGTTGTTATACCCAATCATAGTTTCTTTCATGGCATACTTTTGAAATCGCACCCTAAACTTTCAAAACATTTTGATTGAGTATTTACTATTACAATTCCTTTTGTTAACTAATTTTTTATCGGATTAAATTGTAGTATTATCTTCAGTATTTTTAATTTTTGAAATTATAATAGTTTGTATTATAAAAATACATGTTTTTTTTTTTTTGGAGTAATCTGGAAGTTGATGTCTTCAATATATTTCTCCGGATTTTGCTTTAAATTGTAAAATATAAAAAACATTAAAATACAAAAAATCTTAAAATAACATGAAAAAAGAAATTTACCAATAAAACATTTTTCTTTGAATTTTTGTAGGCAGGACTTCTCGTATAAAACATTTGTACCTAATGGTTTGCTTATTATCAAAATTGATATAAATGGTATTTGCTATATTATTTCTTTAATTGTTGATACTATTTAATTTGTTTATTGTTTTGAAAAAGAAAGTCAAGGGTAAGTTATGAAATATTGTATTTATTGTTTTATTATTTCAATTAATTTATTTATTTGCTGACCGTGTCGATTAAGTCTTAGCTCGATTGACATGAGCATTGTTACCACTGGAGGAGGACATGGGTTTGAGTGCATTGAAGCGTATTATCCTTCTAATTATGGGTTGGGGAGGAGTTATGCGTAATTCTAGGCATTGAGTAAAAAGATCAAATATAATCAAAACTTATAATGAAATTATTCAAAAAAAAAATTATTTGCCAACCATCAATTTTCTTATTGATGGAAAGACACATTATATGATTAATTTGAATTTACTGAAATGAAAAAGAAAAAAATAAATACATTTGAAATATTTAATTTAATGTTGTATTATATGATAAAATAATAAAAATTAAGCCAATAAATTTAAACCAATAAAATAATAAAATTTGAAATAAATAAATAAAATAATAAAATCTAATAAACCAATTTTAGTCTCATATATATAAAAAATAAATAGTTAACAAATTGAACCCAATATAATTTAAACTCGAATTAAAATTCGAAACTCATAATTTCCAATAATAATCCCTTCCAAAAATTTTGTTCACGCAGTCTTTACTAAAACGATCATAATTTGAACTCCCAATTTCAAAATTAAGTGATTCAATGTGTGTTTTGAAGCTAAGAAATAGCTCTTCAAATGCTATGCAGACATCTTAATTCAAAAATGCTTGAATCCTATCCAAAAATTTGACACAAGTCCACTGATCTTTTAAATTTGAAAATTGATAGCTTAGTTAAATTGACTTTAATAAATTTCACCCCATCCGTGCATCTATCACGTTGAGTAGAGCTAAAACCGAGGGTATCGTTGTCATCGAATGTTTTAAGTTTTGTTTTTCGGCTTTCAATTTTTTATTTTTTTGGTTTTTCATAATACATTGTTGGGGATTGACTCGTATAAATAATAATATAGAAAATATAGAGAAAATCAAACACACAAATTTTACGTGAAAAACCCTCAATTAAGAGGATAAAAAACCACAGACAAAAGAGATTTCACTAATAAGAAAGAAATATAAAAAGAACAAGATGGAGATAATAAAAACAAACCTTGAACCCCAAATACAAAGCCCTTAGACTAAAACACAAATTTCTCTTAAAGCTTTGTTAAAGCTATTTCTTAATTGTATTATGTTGTATTTTTCATCAACCTTTCTAGAGTTACTAAGGCCCTTTTATAAGCCAAATTCGGAGGTCAAATATAACTAAAACCTCTTGGATAAATTAGAGTTTGACTGGAAAAAATAATCAGATTTTAACTAGGAGAATAAACCTGATTAAGTAGGGAACACATCGCCACGTCGTGTCATTGCGTATCGCGTCGTCGAGACGTCGACTCTTTCTCATAATGACGCTGATCCTATTTCGTCCAAAATGCGAGGTACACTCCACAAACATAAACACCAAATTAAAACTTTTGCAAAAAAAATATATCGAAGAAGAAAGGGGACAATCTTAATAGTAAATCCCCAATTTTTGGGTAATTGATATTAAAATATTTTTTATTTGTTTCCATTTTTTATATCTCTCGATTATGCATTTAATTATATACCAAAAACATTATGCATTTAATTGATACTATTAAATTAAATTCCAAAAGAAATTGATACAATTGAATTCAATAGTCAAAATTATTTTTAAAAATTCACATTTGGTTTTAATTTATGGAAAATAAAGTTCCAATTGCAATTATTTCGTAAATTGGATTCTAATTTTTAAAACATATTTACTGTGATTTCATAATTCTTGCTTGCATATTTGCGCAAATTAGGTCATTGACATATTTTGGAATTTCTTACTAAAATACTAATAATGTATAAAACAATGATTAATTATCGAGAGTTAGTTTAGCAATATTTTTAAATAGTACTTTTGAGATAAAAAGCGCTTTTGAGATAAAAACATTATTAAACAAGATACTTTTGAGAGAAAAAAATGTTTTTCAAATGCTAAAAACTAATCAAACGCAGAAGCAGAAAATTTGAGCGTTTTCTCAAAAATGTTTTTTATTCCAAAAATACTTCTTAGAAACATTGTTAAACTAGCAGTTGTCAACATTTCATTGGTCCGACATGGCAATTGGAGAACTACTCTAGAACTAAAACTAATCATATATTTAAGAAAATCTTGTTATAGAATAGATATATTAGATTTGAGCATTTAAGTATCAATTCAAATCTAACATGATACATATTTAAAAGGATGAATTTTTTTTTTCTTTGTGAATGAAATTTCATTATAAAAAATTATTCATAGATACAACCAAGCCTCCTTGGAGGCATTTCAAAAAATTGGGTACTACTCTTATTATCAACATCCATTTTAGTTAGACTATCTGCTTCTTTATTGAAATCTCTGGAAATATGTTGAATTGACCATTGAGATAATTTAGCCACCCGAAGATTAATTCTTCTGACCAAATTTGAATTTGACACCTTTGTAGTACTCCCCTAAATGACTTGTACCGCCTCATGACTGTTGGAATCGATTAACACCCTGTCGAAACCCTTATCCATAGCTATTGTCAATCCTTCCAAAATGCCCCATAACTCAGAGTCGAGAACTGAACATATGCCCACACCCCTGTTATACCCAATAATCCAGCCGCCCTATCTGTCACGAAGAACTCCCTCGATCATGGCAAACTCGGATTCCTCTTTTACTGCTCCGTCAAAATTCAATTGAATCCAATTCCCAATCTTTGGCACAACTACTGTTGGAACTTGACAGTTGGAGATATTTACCTTAAGAGCTGATGTGTATTGTTTAGCCCAACTGAAGGAGGTTTTAATCAATTCCTCAGTACTTCACGTTATGCCTTGGAAGATAAAGAGGTTCTGGTTTTTCCAAATCCGCCAAGCTACCATACCAAAGAAGCATTGCCAGTTTATCCCGTCCAGATGCAAATTGAGATGATTCTGAAGGTTAGCTGAAATCCAATCCTGCAAAACACCTAGAAAAAAAAGAATTATATTTGGTCACTAGAATAATCTATTTCCAAGTATCCTTAATGGCGTGTAAAATGTCTTCACATTCATTGCCGCATATACCACAACAACCATTTGACCCAAGTCCTCTTTTCGCACGCTCAGATTTAGTTAGAATATGTTTTTTAAGAGCGAGCCAAATAAAATATCTAACTCGTTGAGGACCCTGAAACTTCCAAGGTAATTGCCATATGTCATTCTTGGGATTCCAAGTCTCTTCCCAAATTTTCCAAAATGCACTCTTGATTGAAAAATAACCATTAGAGGATCCTGCCCAAGTGATCCTATCAGGACCGACTTCCAACTGAGGTGGAGGAATACCCATAATACGCCTAACCACATCCTCCGACACCTATAGGTGAAATAAATCAAGATTATAATGCCCATCCTCCAAAACCATACTACTCAACATGTTCTCCCTTTCCATATTCGAACGAGATGGAATATGATTTAACAAATGGCCAAATTTTGGAATCCAAGGGTCACTCCAACAAGTTTGAAAAAAAATTATAATTAATATTTAATTATGCTTAAATAAAGTTATTATATATTTATAAGTCTTATACTATTTTCCATTTTACCTAATTACATGTTATGTTATTATTCACTGGTTGTACATCAAAAGTATTCCTATTTAAAATGTGTGATAAAATTAAAAAAAAAAACGTTGTACCTAATGCATTAATAGCTCTAGGTTAGATGTGTTAAAAACATTGTATCATTAAAATTTAAGAGGTTCATTTATCTTTTTAGCACATCAGTATAGGAGTAAGCATTCAATCAAATTGAATTGAGTGAATCATTGCAATTTACTTTTGGTCAGGAATCAAATACAACCCATTTTAGAATTTATGAATGTGTGATATATGTTCAATTTGCTTCACCACAATACACAAAATGAGTATTCAAAAAAAGTTGAGAATACATATATTAATTATGAGCCTCTTTATATTATTAAATGTTTTAAATGAATTGGAGATTCAATTCTGACATTATTTGTGATTAGTATTTGATTTAATAGTTTTCCCAACATTAGGGGAGAGAAATAATAGTTGGATAAATAAAATACTTAGAATGAATTATCATTATCTAAATCCTCGTAGAAAGTAATTTGAACAAAAAATTCAAAAAAGGTAATTCACTTTATTATAAGTTAATTGTCAAATGCATTTACTAACCTAATGAAAATAACCAAGTGTTATATATCAACTAATGTTTTCATTTGAATTGAAGTCTCAGTAGGACAACTTGTTAAAATAGATGAAAGTAATACATGCCTAAAGCATAGTAAATTGATTGGTTCCAAATATTTAAAAAAAATCATATAAGAAAATAATAAATATAGATGGTCATGTAATGGAGGCAGGTGCCTTAGAAGAGACTCAAGACATAACTAATCATTAAAACTCCATAAGAAATTCAGGCACCTGAAGATGAAAATAATGAAAATAAAGAGATTTTGATAAGTCATGTCAATACGAGAAAATATGGAACTTTGAAAATAGAAAGTTGTTGACAACGATATTCTGCATGCAATACTATTATTGAAATAATGAAAGAAAATGAGAATCTTGAATAAATTTGTTGAGGAATAGATTGACTAAAATGGAAAAACCCTATTCAAGTAGTATTAAATTCATAAAGTTTGTGGACCAATAGTCCAAATGTCTAAAGGTATAAGGCCAATGAGATACAAATGAAGTAGTTTTGCGAAAAACGAAATAAGAAAATGAAATTTTTTGCTAAGTCTTGGCATTGATTATGAAAGATATTCTTTTGTGGTGAATGCAATAACTTTTAGATATTTTATTAGTCTGGTAGTTCATGAAAATTTGACATGCATCTAATGATTGTTGTTATAACCCTTATATCAATCACCATATAGTGACGTTTATATTAAAATCCTTGAAGGATTTAGAATGCTAGAATCATACAGAAATTCTCTAGAAATTATTCAAAACATGGATTGAATTGATTTGAACATATGTATAATTATAGAAGGATCATGATCAAAGTTTGTCATAATTATTGTTGGAATTCCTAAAAAGATCAAAATATATTTCCCCAAAATTCTTCCTTTTTCAGGTGATCATTTGAAAAGTTAGCATTTAAGATTGAATACGTAGAATATGAGATATCATATGATGTTGTTATGAGGAAGAGTAAATGCACGTTGTACTCGTTTTTCCTTAACCAATGTTTTATCTCATTGGGTTTTCTAATAAGGTTTTTAATGAAACAGCATATTATGCGTATTATAAATATGTGTACTCTTTTTCCTAGTAAGGTTTTAACGAGACACATTAACTATCAATGGACATCTAAGGGGGAGTGTTAGAAATATTTTATTATTAAGTAGATGTCCATCAAGATCAAAATAAGTTTGATGTACTTTAGGGACTCTAATATTCATTAGAAGTGGAGTTTTATTTCATTTTTATTTCTTATGTCTATAAATATAAACTTTGGAAAAAAAAAACATTATAAGCATCCCCATTAATCTATAAAAAAATATGTAAATTCTCTTTTGCTCTCCTATTTCTTATTATTTTACTTTCTTTATTATTATTTTTTTCAGAACATTTTTGTTATTTTCTAATTTTTTTTAGAATTGCTATTTTCTAATTTTTAATATATACATATATAAAATGATATATGTTTTAACCACATTTGTGAAAGATTTTTATGCTAACTATGAACATAAAATTATTTTTTTCTTTATAATAACATGTATACACATACATCAATAAATGTTAAATGTAATGGTGAAGCACATTACACTTTTAATGAAAGAATGTAATTTCAAACTTTAAAAACGATATTATTAAAAAAAAACAACCTCAAACTTTGAATATAAATTGTAGAATGAAAATAAAAAATAAAAAAAATAATACGTATACATACTAATTATTAGATTAGAATATAGTGAAAGCCACAATGGTGGATTTAGGGGGATTAGGGCCTGCCAACCCCCCTAAAATAGAATTTTTTTCATTTTGACTTTTTAATTTTTTAAAAATTTTAAATTAGTAAAGGTAAAATTACACTTTGACCCCCTAAAAATGATACAATTTTAATTTAATCCTTTAAAAATTATAAAGATATAGACAATTTAATTCCGGTCTCCCTAAATTTTTCCTGGCTTCACCCCTGAAAACCAACCATTAACTATACCGAAGATCATGTCTATCATGTTGGGACATGCATGTCTAAATTTTGTTGCTAAAAGAAGTTAGATGTTCTGGAATTTGATGACGTGTTTCGATAAAAATATTAAATTTGAAAAATAGATTTAGATGCCGGTTGAGTTTTAGTTCGATTAGCATAGGCATTATTGCTAATGTAGATTATGGATAGTTTTAGACATTGTGTCAAAAAAAAAGCAAATATGATCAGAAATTGTTCAAAAAAATAGAAAAAGAAAATTAGATTTAAATAAAAAAAAGTTAGATCTATTGAAAATATAGATTGAACTCAAAATTTGAAATTATCTCAAATAATAAGATTATCATAATGTAATATTATTTATTATATTTTTAGGCATGTTATATTATCTTATTTAGTTTATTTGACTGAAATATAAAATTTTATTATTTGATTGGTAAGAGGTAAAATTACTTAAAATTAAATTTTCTTAAATTCTCCATTTTCTTTTAAAAATTTAATTCTTTCAACATTAATAGAAAAATATCATTGGAATTTGAAATTTCGTATTCTCTTTTTTATTACAGGAACATAAATATTTACATTTAATGTAATATTATTATAATTAATATATTATTTTTCTTTAAATACAAACCTTATCCCATTTATTTTTGTAAATTATATAAATAGTCATTCAATTATCAAAAATTTTTATTTCAGGCACTCAAAATAAAAAATTTGCAATTTAAGCACTTATGTTATATAGTTAGGTCATTTTGATCAATCCCATTAAAATAAAAACTGGTAAACTGACATGGCAGTTAAAAAATTAGTATAATAATAAATTTAGCTCTTATCTTTTACATGTTATATCGATTTAGTCATAATTTTTTTAAAAATTAACCCTCAAAATTTATAAATATTTTCAATTTAATCCTAATTTTAAAAATATTCAAATAAATATATAAAAATACATAAATATTTGGGTAAATTACCAAAAAATACCTTTTTTTTTCAAAATTTACGAAAAAGGACATTTTCTCCAATTATTTACCGGAATGGGCCATTTTCCCCGAAAGCGCGTCCACGTCAGCGCGATGTCAGGGTACGTGGCAGGAAAACGCGTCCTTGGGGAGCGTTTTCTGCCACATCAGCAAAAATCGCGTCCTTGAGGGCGCGCTTTGCTGATGTGGCAAAAACGCTCCCCCAGGGACGCGTTTTTGCCCTGCCCCAATGGCCTTTTTTTTTGACCGTTGGGCCTCCAACGGTAAAAAAAAAAAACTATAAAATCCCCCCTTTCATTTTTTTTCACACAAAAGTCCTTACTCAACTTTCTCTCAACTTTCTCTCAAATTCCTCTAAAGTTCCTCTCAAATTTTACAAAAGTCCTTTAATTTTTACTAAAAGGCCCTGTTTAAAAGTTTTTTGAATTAGTTTTTTTTTTTAATTTAAAAATATTCGATCGTATTAGCAATGGCCGGAGAATTAATTTGTCTCGACAATAAACACATCTCCTTTGATCAAATGACAATGGTAAGTTATAATTTTAATTTTTCAATACTATTTAATATTTTTTAGGTTTATGCAATTTTAATTAATTTTTATTTTATATTTTTTTAATAACAGTCTGTAGATCGGGTGTTGCAATGCTATATTCGCAATATGCCTGGTCCGCCATCGCCGTTGATCCAGAATTACCTGCGAAGCGGGTTTTTGCACGTGGCCACGATAGGCGGGTGCAAGTTGGACCCGAAGCTAATCGGTCGCGTTGATAGAGAGGTGGAGACTCGAGACGCACACTTTCCATCTTCCATGCGAGAGAGTGTACTATCACTCTGGGAAGACATGCGATTGCAATTGGGAATGCCGGTGGATGGAGTGCGTAGTCACCGGGTCCGCAACTTCCGGTGATTGGGGCCCGTATGCTATGAGCTTTTGGGTGCTATTCCGGATAACATTAACAGAGGTCGGATCGAGATGGGCTGGTTCGAGACACATTCGGGAGCGGATAATGATTCGACGAATAAGAAAGAATACGGTATGCTCGGGCATACATTCTTGAGATGATTGGAGGCTATCTGATGCCGGACTTGACACGAAACCTCGTACATCTGAGATGGCTGCTGAAACTCGTTATTTTAGAGCAGCCGGTGAATTGAGTTGGGGGTCTGCCGTGCTAACAAAATTGTATCGGGAGATGTGCGGGGCGACGCGACCGAATAAAGCCAAAATCGGAGGTTGCCTATCACTACTGCAATCATGGGCACGGTTTCGCTTTCCAATTTTACGTCCTCGACTGGACCACCCATATACATTCCCACTCATAACGAGGTAAATTTAATATTAGATTTTACAATTATTACGTAGATTTAAAATATAATTGTATGTTAAAAATTTATTTAATTAGGTGGAACCATTCGGCGAGTTATGTTGGAATACCTACCTCGCTTGAAGATATACGGCTTCTATTAGACCAACGGTCGGAAGCACAAGTAAGTATTAAATAAAATATATTTTCGTAATAAAATAGTCGTTTCGTATTTAGTATTTAGTATTTAGTATTATGTATATAACTAATACTTTTATCATGTTAATATAGTTTCAATGGACACCATACGAGGATCCGTCAATTCGGGCAGTAATTCCGGATGAGTTCTTTCAAAATCCGAACATTTGGCATGTGAAGGTCCCATTGGTCAACTATGCCACCGTGGAGATGCACCAGTCAGATCGGGTTCTGCGTCAATTTGGATTCCGACAACCAATTCCCGTGGCACCTGAGGTGCTCGATGATGAGCACAAAGTCGACTTACGGCAGTTGCATACGGATTGGCCAAGATTTTGGTCAGCATATATCGGATTATGGAAAAACCGGTATGATTATATACCTACTCGAGAACCGATCATCGTTCCTGAGTTAGCGTGCGTGCCAGAATACATGCCATGGTTTAGGATCCATGGCAAGCCGTATTTATTGTTAGAAAAAGAGAGGCGACGGCAACTTCATGTACAAAGGGAACGACGGGGCCCTTTAAATCCAAGGAGAAGGGATGATGGGACGGGCCCATCAGTAGCGTCGACACAACCACCGGGCCCATCAATAGTGCCCACACAGTCACCGGGCCCAACACTTCAGCCGACAACACCCACATCATAGCCTTTTCCGGTTATGCCAGGTGCGTATCCTAGCCCTTATATGTATCCTAACCCTTATATGTTTCCTTTTCCCAGTCCTATGGTAGGTTGGAATGCAAGGCCCGGTTCGAGTCCGTTCCCGACTACTCCGAGTGGACCGCCGATCTATAGGCCGTCGTCGCATGAGGGATCGCACAAGGCGCCATCGGGGAGCTCTTCTTTTTACCAATCTCCGATGCCTTATGGGATTCAAACACTTCCACCATGGGTGACGCAAACACCTCTGCAGTTATTATTTTATCAAGGTGGGTCATCCTCCCAACACCCACCACCAGACCCCCTGCCGGAGGAACCAGAATCCCCGCCGGAGCAACCACAACCCCCGCCGGAAGCTGGAACAAGGAGGAATCCAGTAGCGTATAATGCGACCACCCCATGTCACCGATTCCGACCTAGCACCAACATTGATTTTTTTAATATATTTGTATAAACTTTTTTATATTGTTTCATTTAATAAAATAAAAAGTTGTTTTTAATATTTTAACTGTAATTTACTTTTTATATTTTTAATAAAATAAAAAAATTTATTGTAATTTATTTTTTATATTTTTTATAAAATAAAAGTTATTTTTTATTTTTTTATTGTAATTTAATTTTTATATTTTTAATAAAATAAAATTTGTTTTTATTTTTTATTGTAATTTATTTTTATATTTTTTATAAAATAAAAGTTGTTTTTAATATCCTAATTGTGATTTAATTTTTTATTTTTAATAAAATAAAATTTGTTTTTAATATCCTAATTGTAATTTAATTTTTTATTTTTAATAAAATAAAAGTTGTTTTTAATATCCTAATTGTAATTTACTTTGTATATTTTTAATAAAATCAATTTTTTTTAATAAGGCAATATGTTTAAAATTTTTATATTTTTAATATATTTCTACAAACTTTTTTATATTGTTACATTTAATAAAATAAAGTTGATTTTAATTTTTTAATTATAATTTACTTTTTATATTTTTAATAAAATAAAAGTTGTTTTTAATATCCTAAGTGTATTGGTTCAAGTAAGGACTAAATCGAAAATGTGAGAAAAGTTTTGTGGCTCAATAGTAAATATTCAAAATTTGAGGGGTTAAAATGTATATATGAAAAAACTTGAAGGGCCAATGGTGTAAATATTTTAAAGGTGGAAGGATCTAGAAACTAAGAAGAAATGGATGAATTAGGACTAAATTGAATAAGTGAAAAAGTATGAGGGGTTAATTTGTAATTTTATCAAGATGGGTGTTGATCCAATGTAGGAATTTTGAAGGATCGTAAGGGGCAAAATAATCATTTAGCAAGAAAGATAATTTTGAAGAATAATGATGATGGTGATATTTTAGATTAATTGAATAACTTTTTTTTTGTTTTGCAACTTAGTCCTTCTACAAAAGTTCACCATTTTCATCAAGAAATTAAAAGAATTTTCATAGCCACCAAGAGACAAAAATGATAAGGAGACTATCAACTATTCCGATTTGGACATGAGCGAGATATATGGCCTGGGTTCCTACACCATCCGCATAACTTCTGTTGGTTGGCTGTTTCTCGGATATTTATATTGTTGCGTATTCTAGTCGAGCAAGGTCGACCCTTTGGTTTGCGACTCATTTATCTATCCGGTAATAGCTTAAATGGAGCAAGCGATACAGACAGCCACTTACGTTCATATGGGACTTGTGGGAATACGTGTCTCCACATGTTGTACATGTATTCTATTTTGTACACTTCGTCGACATAGCTCATGGGATCTAGACGGAGATTCTGACAAGCTGCAATTACATGAGCTCATGGATAACGAAGTCGTCAAATATCCACGATCGCGAGTCCTATTTCTCAAGTGTACCGCGATATTGCCCGCCAACAATACCTTGGTTCGGTCACAAACTCTGTCACACGAAACCATAGGTTGTCGCGATCGTGACACACTGTGTGCATGGTGTTGGCCCGTGCCTTCGCCTTGTTAATTTCTCGCAATACCTTCGCGCACCATACATGGCCTCCCTGCATTTGGCCTTTATAACTCGCTGCTCGCTTGAAAATAGTGCCACTAAACGAAAATATGTCTCTCGCACAACCGATGTTATCGTAAAATGACGCGTTCCTTTTAGAAACGAAATTTATGCATTCACCCGGGTTTGAGGTCATATGACCATATCGTAGGCGCGTCGTATGCTTGTGTCCACTGTTCGAAAGGTATGTTGCATAGGTAGTTTGCGCCTTCTTCGTTAACTGAGCGCAAAATCACCAACATCTCGTGAAAACGGTCTTTATTGATCTCGTACCCTGCCAATATAAGTTGATAGCGAATATTACATACCACTCTTCAATTAAGAATAAATTGAATATTACAAACGAAATTATATTAATAGATATTACATACCCATGTTGGTCACTTGCCGTCGTTCACTTGTAGATCGATGTTGCCCGTGGTAGTTGGACGCAACATGCCTTAGGCAATATCGATGGTGTGTGCGATGCCATAAGCTTCCCTGTCGCTCTATTGCGGCTAGTATTCTAGGGCCCCGATCCGATATAACACATATATCGAGGTTGAGGCGGACATGCCTCCTTAACCTAGATAGAAAGAAATCTCGGTCATCACCGACTCCCCGGTGTTATTGCAAATGCAATTGGAAGGATTCTCCATCGCCATCCTGTACACACGACTAGCAATAGCCGTCGTATATCTACCATACATAAAGGTACCGTCAATTTGTACCAATGGCTTGCAGTATAGAAATGCGTCTCGGCATTGCTTAAATGTCCAGAACAGATGCTTGAACACTTGGCATCCACGGAGCAATCGATCGTTGTAGTACACAGGTACCGTTTCAAGGTCTGTTATGCTGCCTGAGACATATCTCTCCAGCACCTGACACCACTGCCACACTTCATTATATGAAGCGTCCCACCGACTATGCAACTTTTCCAATGCCATCTGCTTAGCTATCCAAGTCTTGCGGTAAGAGGGCGTGTACCTCAATTGGCTACGAATATTGGCAATTAAGACCGGCACTGAAGTCTTGGGATCCGCCTTCATCGTCGGTATTATTAAGCTAGCCAACATATCTGAATCCATCTGGGGATGATCTTGTGGAACACATGTCAACGAAGTACGTTAAATAATGCAACATTACGTAGTATCAGTATTATTCAAAAACCCTAAACACCTAGTGATACTGTACCGGCAAGACATGTATATGGACCTTTGTACTTTTTAATCTCCCACAAGCCTATCCTTTTCCTCAACGAGGCCATGATTTTCTATGAACATGTACCGTCTTGCATTGCACACTTGGCCTCGTACTTATCGAGTTTGGATTTAACCACGTTGTAGTTAACCCCGTTCTTGATGCTATATTGTTTCAATGCACCAAGAATACTATCCTTGTTGGAAAACTCTTTACCAACTTCTAATTCACCCGAATCCAACGACGAACTTGTACGGTCACACCTTCTGTGTGGTAGTTCAGGAAACTCCAACGCATCGTCTTGAGATAGATCGACATTATGCATGTGGGCTGGAGGTGAGTACGTCCTGAATCGCGGATCTTCTTCTTCTTCATCTGAACCCCCTTCAACATCTTTAGGTATGGTTGGAACAGGCTCCGGTTCAGAAAATAATGCAACTTCTGCACCATCGGGGTTGGGTTCTCGAGGTGGATCCACATCGGACTCATCATCCGACCCACCATCATCTGCAACAAACGAGGTCCCCTCGCTAGTGGATGTCGTGGGGAGTACATTATCCCTTCTTAAACAACTTTTGTAATATCCCCAATCATATGTGGATTGCCAACCACTAGAAGTTGATGACGTTCCCCAATACGTATTTTTAGCATCGAACGTCGACCCACCGATATGCATGTCCCATCCACCAACCGAGTGTCGTGCAGGGGTTGTATTTTCCATACTACCACCAAACACGGGCGCTTCCGTATTCTGCCTCCCACTAACAGAGTGTCGGCTTGGGGTCGTGTATTACCCTCGAACAGCAGTAGATGTTGAAGTCGAAGAAATATCACTTGGTGATAAAAATTGTACATATACCTCAAGATAAGGTGATCCACTGGCAAGATGAGTCTCCACCATTGCCTCCAAGCTCCGAGGACCTTTGATGTTGAATGAGTCATATCTCACGGGATCAACCGAAGCACAAAATCTATACTTAATAGACAGAACTTTCATTGGCGTTGTTCTAAAGATTTTACGCCTAATTCTTTTGTGAAGTTCTGTCAAATCTATGTTCTAGTTAAAAACCAGTCGCGCTGTGTTCTCCGATAAAAAAACAACTCCATTTCCGGTGTCACGAACCTCACCATCATAGTAAATAACAGCACTAATACGTTCACTCATCTTAAATTTCTATTATACTTTTGCCTCAATTTCTATTATGCAACCTGAGAATGAAATTTGGCTCATTTATAGTCTAAGGACAAATAGGAACTACTGTAGCAAAAAAACGTCCACGTGGGAGCTTTTTTTCAAGACTTTGCCGACAATGCATCCTGCTTGAAGCGTTTTGGTCACTATTTGTTCAGAAAGGTCTTCTCAAAATTATCTTTTCAGGGAACTCATCAGAGCAAAAGAGCGTTGATAAACCGTAATATGTTCATATTTTAATCCCACATTTAGCATACTTTTGGATGATTTATTCCCTGAATTGTGGAATTTGGTGCTTCTAATCCTTTATTTTTATGTTTTATACTTAGGAAAGCATAGGAGGATGAAAAGAACACGAAACGGGCTAAAAACGGACCAAATGGGCCAAAGTAAGAAATCAACACGGCCTGGAGGTAGCTACACGGCCGTGCCCCTTTAGCAGACCCAACCACGGCCTACAACTCGATTTACACGGGCGTGCCACACGGGCGTGTCCCTGCCGTGACAAAGAGGAATTTCACTCGGATTAGGATACTTAGAGGCGAAGAAACACATTCCGGAGCCTATATAAACACCCTAAGTATAACCTAAAAGGTGCTTTTGGTCAAGGGGGCGTCCAGCTAGGCCAAGGAGCCAAGCCAGAGAGGTCAGAATTGTGGGATTTACTCGAAGAAAGCCAGTTGATTCATCTCAAGAAGTCGAAATCATACTCAAGACGGAGGATCTCTCCTTCAATTCCTTCAGGGGGTTTTAGGGTTTTCTTATGTTTTGTTTTATCTTTTCTTCTGAAATGTATTCTTTTATGATTATGAACTAAACCCCTCAAATACCTGAGGGGGATGAAACCTAAGACGGATCTTGTTATTGTTTTCTGAACTATATGATAAATACTTGATTTGTTCTTAATTATGTGTTCTTAATTCTTGTTTTGATATTTCAAGATATTGATTCAAGTATTGATGTGCTTAGGCGGAGGAGGAATAGACCACTGTCTAAGAGTAGATCTAGCATAATTAAGCGGAGTTGATCGCAACCCTAGAGATAGGATGATTTAAAATCGCCAGATTAGGGTCAAACCTAATATGGGAGTCCATAAATCGAGTTAATGCAATCCTAGGGTTTTAATTAGAAATAGATTTCAATTAATCAACCTAGGGTTAGACGTTAGTAGCCTCGAGAGAGAGTATTAATATAAATTAGGGAATCCTACGGATCGTCAAAGTGAATAAATCGTCTGTTCGAGTTAAATAACAAGTGAAGTCTAGGTGGATTCTTCCTTGGATATTGTCTTAATCAATTGGTTTTTCCCATAAGTATTTCTCCAATTCATTCTCTTTGTCTTAGCGTCTTTAGCTTAGTAGTTAGTTAATTTTAAATTAAACAATAATTCACTTCAATTCTTAGGCTAAATAATAGAAAGAAAGTTAGTATTAGTACTTTTGGTTCCTTTGGGTTCGACATTCCGGTCTTGCCACTAAACTATACTACTGTTCGATAGGTGCGCTTGCCTCAATCGTTGTCACAGTTAGTTTCTAGGCTAGATCATTCATTATATAAATTTTTAAGACTATCGATACCAACGATCAAGCGTCCACGTGGGAGCTTTTTTCAGTACTCTTGCTGACAGTGCATCCTGCTTGAAGCGTTTTGGTCACTATTTGTTCAGAAAGGTCTTCTCAAAATTATCTTTTCAGGAACTACTGTAGCAAAAGAGCGTCCCACGTGGGAGCTTTTTTCAAAGACTCTTCTTGACGATGCAGCATCCTGCTTGAAGCGTTTTGGTCACTATTTGTTCAGAAAGGTCTTCTCAAAATTATCTTTTCAGGAACTACTGTAGCAAAAGAGCGTCCACGTGGGAGCTTTTTTCAGTACTCTTGCTGACAGCGCATCCTACTTGAAGCGTTTTGGTCACTATTTGTTCATAAATGTCTTCTCAAAATTATTTTACCAGATACTATTGTAAAAATAAATAAATAATTTTTATATTGCTGATATATTTTTTCAAAAACCCTAAACATAAAATTATTTTAATTAATTAACCCTAAACTCTAGTTCATTAATTTTCCCCTAAACCCTAAACCCTAAAAAACCATAAAAAACCATAAACTCTAGCCCTAAAACCCTAAAAACCCTAACCCTAACCCTAAAAACAGCTGAAAACCCTAACGAAATAAACGGGCAAAACGCGTCCCTGGGGGAGCGTTTTTACCACATCAGCAAAGCGCGCCCTCAAGGATGCGATTTTTGCTGATGTGGCAGAAAACGCTCCCCCAGGGATGCGTTTTCCTGCCACGTACCCTGACATCGCGCTGACGTGGACGCGCTTTCGGGAAAAATGGCCCATTCCGGTAAATAATTGGAGAAAATGTCATTTTCCATAAATTTTGAAAAAAAAAAGGTATTTTTTGATAATTTACCCTAAATATTTTCAAAAATATATCAAAATATAATAATAAATTTAACCCACCGACAAATGTGGGTGTGGATGGGAGCATTGTTAATTTGGGTTTTCTTGTTGGCTGGTTGTTGGGCTCTTTTTTAATTGGAGATTTGATGCTTCCATTTCTGATTGATTTTCTGTTCTTCATGTAAAGGTCCAGAGGATTATTGCAGGCTAAGACCACTGAGACATATTTGTATTGGCTTTCTCATTAATTATCATAGCAAAGCAAGCTATGAAAATGTTCTCAAGAAGGTACTTTCTTCAAATGCCATTATTCTCTCCTTTTACTTCTTCAAATAAAACAGTTTGGGGTGGGTTAAATTTATTGTTATTTTATATTTTTTAAAATTTATTAATTTTTTTTTGAAATTTTTTATGTATTTCTTTGAATTTTTTAGAATTAGGATCAAATTAAGAATATTTGTAAATTTTGAGGGTTAATTTTTAAAATTATGACTAAATTGATATAATATGTAAAAGTTTAGGGCTAAATTTATTATTATACCATTTTTTTAACTACCACATCAGCTTGTCTTTTTAAAAAAATTTAACTGGAGTCACCAAAATAACCGAACTACGTAATATGAATGCTTAAATTAGAAAGTTTTTATTTTTAAATGCCTAAAATAAAAATATCTCTAAAGTTTTCCCTTATTTTTTATATAAACCTGATAACATTATTTGAATACAATTATCTCAATCTATTTTATTTTACTATTGCATATCATTTTCTTTCTTATGTAGTTTTTAATTTGGACAATATGCTATTTATATTAAATATGATAATCCATAATTTTTTTTATTTTTTATTAAATTATTTATGATAATAATTTAATAAATATACATAATTTATTTACTTAGTATATAAAATTCATAAAATAAAGAGACAAAATTGACCAATATTATTTTTTAAAAAAAAGACTAAAATTGTAAAAATTTTAAAAATTACCTTTACCCTATATTTTGAAATCTTGGTACCATTCAGAATGTAAGATTACCGTATTAAGGAAATCTTTGTGAACCAAACGAGAGAATGTGATGTTGGAAGGGAATATTATTACATATGACTTTTTTTATTTAATTCAATATTCACAAATTACTAACATTAGTATCAATATAACACCATTATATATTTGTTGGAAAAATTGCATTTTATGAGAAATTTGAGGCATATTCTCAATAGGTAAAGGTGGAGAGTTGAATCATAATTTTATGGTTTCATATTCTACTCCATGAGACCTTTACAACGGTATATCATATGCTCAAAATGGTTGAGTGATGAATGAGAAATTGATGCTCAAATTAAGCTACTTGGAAATATTGTTGAAGAAAAATAAAAGGCTTATATATGTGGGATGTGTTTATATATGTGAACTCTCTTAAAAAGTAATTGAATGATTAAGGTTGTAACATTGTTTCGTGCGCAAGGGGGCTGTAGGTCCAAACTCGACGGGGTTGGGGCGCACCCGCATGACGTGGGCAACGCGAAATGGCCGAAATTCTGTTGTTCTCAAAAATCTCATGTTTATCTTTTGTGTTTTCTAAATATTCTGGTGATAGAAAAAGCATTGTTCGTTCGATTGATCGTAGTTGAGGTGTTACTATTTCGACCACTGATGTTGTTGTATCCTGGGAGACTTTCAACCAACGTTACTCCAAGTACTGTAGGAGCGACCGAATATGTCTTAAGGAAACTGTGTTTCATAGGCCTCAACATTTCGTAAAATCTCGATTCTCCTTTATTTCAATTGTTTATTATGATTTTATTTGATTTTCATATTTGATAAATTAACTATAAATAATTTTGTTCATATTTTATTTTATGTGTTTATTTATAATTAATTATTTTTGTTCGCTAACGTGTTTTATCCAACAATATTTACATAACATACACAAAATAATTATATTTATATAATGTAAAAAATAAATTGATGTATTTATTTTTTTTAAATATGTATAATTGAATCGAAATTAAAATTTTATTAATAAATTCGAGGAACAACTAAAGTTGCATATATATAATTGCACCAAATCAAAATTCATGTATCAAATTGTACATTATATTAGACTTCATATATAATTTTAATATTTTTATGCAGTACAATTTCAAACTCATATACGCATCTAAACTATCACACAAGATAGAACCTACGGATTGATCCGCGACCTCAGGAACGTGTTGAATGCTTTTGACTAATAGGTCAAGATTCATAATTTTAAAATGGAAAAATATAATTTTTGGCTCCTAAACTTTGCAACTAGGTCTTAGTACCTATGCCTTGTTTATTCACTTTGGTATCTGAACTTGACAACTAGATTCATTTTGATCTTTAGACTTGAAAATTATAAAAGTTTGATGATGTGGCACTCTGAGATTGTGCCACATCATCACTTGAAGATTAAAAAAATTTATATAAATTTTTAGGTGTTTGTGCGGTACAATCTTAAAGTGTCATATAAAATGTTCTAATAACCAAACCAATGGTTGAACAGATCAAACCATTGTTTTTCCTTTCAATCGATTTGATCAGTTCAACTACTAGATCAACGATAATTAAATAAATAATTAAAAATTTATAATAATAAAAATTAAAAATATTAAACTAATTCAACTTGTTGAACTACTAGTTTTTGTTTCAATATTTACTTTTCACCAATTTCAAACATTTTCCAGTTCAATCGATTCAACTCTTTTATTTAATCATTATACCAATCGGTTCGACTGACCAATCCAGTTTTGTTCCAATAACACTAATCATATAATCAAATCTTAATAGAATCCAAGTTTAGAGACCAAAATAAACATAATTACTAAGTTCAGATATCAAGTAAAATAAAAACTATATCAAAATATTAAAATAAATCTAATTATCAAATTTAAGTGCGAAAAATTTATACCAAAAGAATATAGTAAAAGGCGACCGTGAGCTATATCACAAAAGACCTTGTCTATCATATTGGGCCATGGAGGCCTGATTTTTGTTGCTATAAGTGGTTTAGCTCTCACCTTTTCCTCATAATTTTCACGTTTCTAATTTTCAAAAGATATTTTATTTAAAAGGTAAATTATATTAGTAGTTATTAATTATTAATAATTTTTATCAATAAATTATAAAATGATCACTTTGATTTTTTCATTTTTAGTCATTTAACTATTAGAATTAGAATTTTCTTTATTGTCACTAGCTATTAAATTATTTAATTTGGTAGCTTTTAAAATTGATATAATAGTAACTTTAACTCTCAACATTTATACATTATGTCAATTTAGTCTTAATTTTAAACAAATTAACTCTTAACATTTACATATGATATAATTTGATCTCTCTTTTCTTTTTTGTAATTTTACTTTTATTAGTGACATCGATAATTGATTTTTTTATATTTCTAATTTTGGTACATTTTTTTATTAAATTTAGTTAATAAAAATTTCTTTTTAGATAAAATAGTTAAAAGAATATGTAAACTTTAAAGATTAATTTTTTTTAAAATTAAATTTACTATTTTACCCATTTTAAAAACGGTGACATTATCTTCTCGCAGCCATATAATCACTCATGTCTAAATTTTTTTTGAATAATTAAATTAAATTACGATTTTATTACTAAAAAAGTTATCCATATTATTCAGTACGAAATTTCAATAAAAAAATCAGAATATTTATTTGTAATAATGTTTTCCACCACACGCCGAAGGAAAGACGGCAAATAAATACTTGTGGAGAACGACGGCAAATAAGTACTTGTCGCCAAGAAGAAGGTAGAGATTCTTTCAAAATAAATTTCATTTCCTGTTGAATTATTGCATTGCAATTGTCAGCAAAAATAGAAATGAAAATAAGTTACAAAGGTATAATTTCAGAAGGAAAAATATAAAAATTTTCCCACTCCATTTACTGTCAATTGCTCCCCGGTTCCACTTTTTTTGTTTTTAATTTTAATCAAAATTCAAAGGTGCCCCAGAGTTTGATTTGAGTTTTCTCTTTCTGTTGATTTTCTCGGCATCCAAACAATGGAGAGTTTAGCCCTCCACTGCTCCTTCACCACCACCACCACTACTCCTTTCTCACTTAATCCCGGCATTTCCCTCCATTTCCGCTCTAAACCCATATCCAGATCATCCCCGCCGTCCATTTTCCCGCCATCTTCTTCATTCCCCGCCCTCCGATCCCCTCTCAATTCTCTCTTGTTTTCCCCTCTTCCCAAACGAAGAAACCCTTTACTTATCCTTACCCGTGCCACTTCTCGAAACGACAAAGACCCACCACCTCAAACAACACCTCCGCCGCCGCCACAAGGAGCTAAACTCCTCCCTTTCCTCATCTCAATTTCAATAGGCCTCATTGTTCGTTTCCTAATCCCCATACCCGTGGAAGTAACACTCCAAGCCTGGCAACTCTTCGCCATCTTTTTATCAACAATCACCGGTCTGGTCTTAAGCCCTTTACCCGTCGGAGCATGGGCTTTCTTAGGCCTCACAACTTCCATCGTTACCGGAACGCTGCCGTTCACCACCGCCTTCGGTGCCTTCACCAACGAAGTGATTTGGTTGATCGTTATTTCCTTCTTCTTCGCTCGTGGGTTCGTTAAAACGGGGCTTGGTGATAGGATCGCTACTTATTTCGTCAAATGGTTGGGAAAAAGCACCTTGGGATTGTCTTATGGGTTGACTTTGAGTGAGGCCTTGATTGCACCGGCGATGCCTAGTACTACCGCTAGAGCCGGCGGAGTTTTTGTACCCATCATCAAGTCGTTGTCTCTGTCGGCGGGAAGCCGGCCCGGGGATCCATCGTCTCGGAAGCTTGGGAGTTACCTGGTTCAATCTCAGTTTCAGGTTAAACCCATTTCTAGCTTATTAATGATTGATCACATGCATAGTTTATTTGTTTCTTAATTGTTTATTTGAATTTATGGGTGGGGATGATTAAATTGTTAATTTGTGGAAGAAGACTTCTGCCAGTCTAGTACCTTGAAATATCTATGAGTCTATTATATACATATTTGGCTTATATCACAATTTGGTCCTTGAACTATAACTTTTTTTTTTTAAAATTTTGGTACTTGAAACTTTCTTTTCTCATTTTAGTACTTGAATTATCATTTTCATCTATTTTACCTAAAAATTTATGGGTTAATATAATTTTTAGTCCTTGAACTTGGCAATTATGTACATTTTGGTACTTATACCTTTTTCTATCCATTTTGGTACCTAAACTTGACAACTACATCCATTTTGATCCTGAATTTGGTAAATGTAAACGTTTAATTTTTAAGTGATAACGTGGTACAATCTCGAAGTGTCGCGTCATCAAATCTTAATGAATCTTTAGGGTTTGAATCGGCAAAAGCCATTTCCACCTCAACCATCAGTGTGTTCCTTATGTTTCTATATATCTCTTTAAATGCTTTTGTTTTCCAATTTCTAGTTGATTACTGATAATTACATGCATAGTAAGTTTATGTCTTAATTGTTCATTTGAATTTATTAGTTTAGGGATAATTAATGTTTTGGTGTTTAATTGTGGAAGAAGGTTTTTGTTAGTGTTTAGTTTAATCCAAGTTCTCTGTTTTAATTTCGCTGTCCTACTCGAACTCATGAATATCTGTGTGTGTGTATATATGTCCTAGAACAAAAAAAAAAAAAAAAAGTATATATGTCTAAACCCAGGGTATCCTGAGCCATATTGGACTTGAGATTGATCTTGGTTGGGTCAAGGCGGTTTCTAACATAAGGCCTCTTCAATAGACGCATTTTACGGGGTTCGAACTTGTTCTTACCCTTATGTAGGAATGGTCGCTTCCACCTCAACCAATAGCTTATTGGCTAGGTTTCTATATGTATTGTTTAATATTTTGGTTCGCCCCATTTCTAGGCCGGTTACTTGATTGTTGATTTGGACTTTTAGGTGGAATAGTTAATCTGTACCATTAAAAAATGGAAGACAACTTTTGTTGGTGCTTATCAGGATTTTCGGTTTTAATAAAGTCAGGCTCTTTTTTCATTTCTATGTTCTATTGGAACTCATGCATATCGATGACAGGCTTCCACCAACTCCAGTGCTCTTTTCCTTACTGCTTCAGCTCAAAATTTGCTATGCCTCAAATTAGCCGAGGAGCTCGGGATTATCATTTTGAATCCTTGGGTTTCATGGTTCAAGGCTGCTAGTTTACCAGCACTTGTTTCCCTACTGCTAACTCCGCTTATTTTATACAAGTTTTACCCTCCGGAAATCAAAGATACGCCCGATGCCCCGGCAATGGCGGCAAAGAAACTCGAACAGATGGGTCCTGTCACAAAAAATGAATGGATCATGGTTGGAACTATGCTTCTTGCTGTTACTCTATGGGTCTGCGGGTAAGTGGCATCTCATCTTACTAATTCAGAGTTTCTTTGTATTTGAGCTGAGAAATTGACGTCTTTGTATCTAGTTTTGTTGTGTGTGCATGAAGTTCGTGTATGTTTATCTTTTTAAACTTGATATCTACCGTATCGCCCTTGTTACCCTTTCTTTATGAATTGCCTCTGTGAAGTTCAATTGTCTTGCGAGTGTCGTAGTGAGGGTTAAATTTCAATCATGTGGCGGTTTGGAGGTTTCAGAAATGGTTTATTTGACGAATTTAGTTAGAAGTATATAAGCATGATTGTACTTTCTAGTTTCTCTTTATCATTCACCGGTTTTGTCGGTAGCCGTAGTTGATTCCGTGTTGTTCTGCCCCCATCTGGTTTAAGGCAATTGAAAAAACTTTTTTCGATTTCATTGTTTGTGCGTATGAATCAGACTTTTTACATAACCATTATTTTTACCTTTGTACGAGTGTATGCGAAGTTTGAGTCTATGGTTTCTCAGGTTTGGTTTTGCTTCAGAATGAGTAATTTACTAGTTTTCTGAGTTTTTGATATTTCCTGAGCCGTATACAGTGACACTCTCGGCATTCCAAGTGTTGTGGCTGCAATGATCGGTTTATCGATGCTCCTTTTGTTAGGAGTGCTTGATTGGGATGACTGCTTAAGCGAAAAATCAGCATGGGACACACTAGCATGGTTTGCTGTTTTGGTAGGCATGGCAAGCCAATTGACAAACCTCGGGATAGTGAGTTGGATGTCCGGTTGTGTTGCCAAGAGCCTTCAATCTCTTTCTTTAAGCTGGCCTGTGGCATTTGTCGTTCTTCAGGCATCATACTTTCTCATCCATTACCTATTCGCAAGCCAAACCGGTCATGTAGGAGCATTATACTCTGCTTTCCTTGCTATGCACTTGGCGGCCGGAGTACCTGGTGTATTAGCAGCGATGGCTCTCGCTTACAATACCAACCTTTTTGGTTCCATAACACATTATAGCAGCGGTCAGGCGGCCGTCTACTATGGAGGTGCGTTTCTTTTCCTTCACACTCTATGAACTATGTTTTCTCACCATGGCTTTCTCATACATCTATGTATACATTCATGAGCACCATGCATATAGTTTCTCCGTCAGTGCGTACATGCATCATACATAGTAGCTCAAGTCCGACCCGACGGGTCTCAAACTTTATTTAAACTTACTGATATTTGTAAATATTTAATTCAAGTTCGTTAAGTCTGTCCATAATTTTAAATTTTTATAATAATAAAAAATCTTATATTTATTTGTTTTAAAATTTTCTTTTCTTCAAAAAAAATAAAAAAATATACACAAACAACTTAAGTAATTTTTAATTTTTACATTATCATGTTATACATTTAATTTTAACATTTATAAGATTAGAAAAACGGGTTGATCAGGATTGAGCTTGAGCTTTGAATATTAGAATCTAAGTTGGACATATATTTTAAACAACCCAATGTTTTTACCAAAAGTTATTTCAGACAAACTTTCAAACTTGAACCGGTGATGATGCAATATTAGCATCTTTGATGGTGTAATCTTGTAACTAAAGATTTGTTTGAATTGACTGAATTATTAAATGACAATTTGGATGGGTGGTGTTAATTTGCAGCCGGATATATAGAGCTACCAGACGTATTCAAAATGGGTTTTGTAATGGCCATTGTTAATGCCATTGTATGGGGAGGTGTTGGAACTTTATGGTGGAAATTTTTAGGCATCTACTGATTTCCCAGTTTTAAACCCCCCTCCCTCTTTCCTGTAATATATATTCTCAGATTTGCTTCCAACAAAAATCTCAACAGTTTTTAGCTTTCGTAAACGAGACATTTGTACTTTGAACTCGATTCGAGTATTTTTATATTTGATTCGAGTAACTTGAGAATTTATATAAAAACCCTAAACGAGGAAACTGTTAATTGACCTTACAAAAAGGCATTAATCTGTGCTTACTTGAAGCAGTGAGAAGAAGCCCGTCTCGGTGCATTGCTTACTTCTTGTGATATGATAAAAAATTTGAAATATTTTATCTTATTAGAGCACATTCATTTGGTATTTAAAATAGTACACCATAAGTGACCATTAGTAGAAAAATGAGACATCCAATGGAAATTACTTTTTGAATTACGAGAGCAGTATACAATAGAGTGGGAGCATTTTTTCACGCTTTAAATAATGGAATATTTACACGGAAGTAAACTTGGCAACGGAAGCATCATCAATCCCACTCAAAACTCATTTTAATTCGATTTAACCATTCAATCAAAATCATTGTAATAATGTTAAGTTACTCATTGATCAGTTAAAATATATAATTAATCGTTTTTCCGAATTTTTTTATCATTCGAGTCTGTCGCTCTCTGGCATGGTTTTAGTCTGTTCTCGTTGACACGATCTTAAATTCAGTGTTTTTGTGATTTTGCTGGTTTTCTGTTCCGACTTTGGACTCCAATGGAGGATGAGATGGCGATCTGCGGCTTGATGATGAGGAGGAAGATGCTTTTCAGGAAGATGCGAAAGTTACTGAACAGGATCTTCAATTTTCTCTGGTTAGAACTTGTTTGACTGACAACGTGGTCCACTTCCCATCCCTTTGAAACACCATGGTTGATTTATGGCACCCGATTGGAGGTATTTCCATTACCAATTTGGGTGACAAATATTTATCTAAATTTTTCTGTGATTGATATGAACAGGGTGCTAGAATGAATGTTGTGGTTCTTTAACAACCATTTGTTATTGATGCACAAATTACAATTAAGAGATGACTCGTTAACTATATCTCTTAATCATGTTGTGCGTTGGATTCAAATCCATAATTTGCCCCCGAGCCTTATGTCGAAAACAATGACAAGGTGGTTTGGTTCTTTTTTGGGTGAGTTTTTAGAGTACAATACCAGGATTTCGTCATTGGGATTGCAGCGGTATATGCAAATAAAAGTTCGCCTGGATGTGCGGTTAGCTCTTAAATAAAAAAGTAGGTTCAATTGGGAGTTAGAACGTATTATGCTCGGTTCCAATATGAAAAACTCAGTCCTTTTTGCTTCATTTGTGGTAGACTTGAACATGGGGAAAGTTTTTGTCCAGTGAGGGTTGGGGTAGATCCGGCCCAAATTGTATTTGGTTGGGATATCATGTTGAGAACTTTCACAAGAGGAGGGCTAGCGAGAGTTAGTCGCTAGTTGCGTGAACTGGATGGAACGAGTAGTCAAAATCTAAAAAAGGAAAGGGGATCAGTCTTGTGCAAAATAGGGGATGTCACGCGTAATTTGGGTCTTACTATCAATTATCGATTTGGTGACACGAATGAGGGGATTCTGACTGGATTTAATGGCGCCATTCAGGACTAACAGTTTTGAAGCTACAGTTAATGGGCTTATGGAATTAGGGTCTGATGGTGAAAACAGTCTCATTCAAGTAGATGATGGGAAAAAAAAAAGACAAAGAACTTTAGGTAGTACATCCATCATTGAGGTTTTAGGAGAAACCAATGTGCCACGAGACACTGATGATTTATCGGTTGGCTCTGCTAGGCAGGCAGTCAGGCGCAATGAAAATCTTCAGCTGGAACGTCCGTGAACTGGGGAATCCACGGGCAGTTCATCGTCTCAGGAATAAACTGAGAGAAGTTCGTCCCCATATATTGTTTCTAATGGAAACAAAAATCAGTGTGAGAAAGATGGAAAGTATTCGAAGAAAACTTGGATTTCAAAATGGTATAGAAGTAGGAGCTGAGGGTTCGAAAGGTGGATTATGTTTAGGATGGAGGCAACATGATGTGGTCATTCTATGAAGTTTCTCCCAACACCATATAGATGTTGTAATACAATAAGAGCAAGATGGTTTGTGCTGGTGGTTTACCGAGTTTTATGGACACCCAGATGAACGTCTAAGAGGATACACTTGGGATCTTCTTCGTCAATTGGGTCAGGACCAAAGTCTCCCATGGTTAGTGGTTTGAAGATTTCAATGAAATTCTTTTTTTCTTTTGAGAAGAAGGGTGGTCGTATTCATGCGGAGAAAAATATGAAAGTATTTCGCTTTGCGTTGTCCGATTGTGACCTTAGTGATTTGGGTTTTTTTCAGGAGATGGTTCACTTGGAAGAGGCAAATTTGCTACAACAAACAGTCAGGAAAGACTCGACAGGGGAGTTGCCAACTCGGCGTGGTGGAGCTAGTTTTTCGAATTTTCTGTTGCTCATTTAAGTCATTCAATCTCTTACCATTGCCCGGTATTGGTGGATACGAGTGGACGAAAATACATACATCATGTGAATGGGCAAAGGAAATTAATATTTAATGCTGACTAGCGTTTGGAGGGTGACTGCGAGAATGTGATTCGAGATTATTGGGGTTCAGTTTCTAAAAGTTTCCCTGTGAAGCTAGCGGGTTTGTTGCAGTAGCTTCTTGCTTGGAGTTTTACAATTAAGCGTGATCGCAAGGCCTATAAGAAAAAGCTCGAGGATAGAATGAGGGAACTGCATGCAGTTGATCCGACTGATGATACTCTTGCCTAATTGACAGAAATTTAACTAGATTTGAACTTAAAGGTGGATAAGGAGGAAATTTTCTGATAGCAATAGGCGCGGTTCAATTGGCTTTCTAATGGGGATCATAATATTATTTTTTTTCCCATAAGATGGCCACAGGGAGGAAAGAGAGGAATGCTATCAAAGGTCTCGAAGATAATGAAGGGAGCTGGGTCTCTGACGAAAATGGTGTTGTGCGAATAGCCACCAACTATTTCTGTAATTTGTTCTCTGCGTCTAAGGAGGGAGATGCATAATGTATATTTGATAATGAAAAGAGAAGGATCTCCGATGAGATAAATGCCAAATTGATGCAACCGTCTCTAAGGAGGAGATTTGGATTGCGGCCAAAGCAATGGCTCCTCTTAAAGCTTTTGGGATTGACGGATTTTCAACCTTGTTTTATTATAGATATTGGCATATTTTGGGGCCAGAGGTAACATCTTATTGTCTTGCAGTGATTCGAGGAGAAGTAATGGTGGAGGATATCAATAGTGCGCATACCATCTTGATCCCAAAGGTTAGTAAACCAAGAATCATTATGCAATTTAGACCAATTAACCTTTGTAATGTCTTATATAAAATTATTGCTAAGGTTCTTGTAAACAAAATGAGTGGTTTCTTGAACTTCTGCGTCTATGAGGCACAAGGGACTTTCATACCTAGTAGGCAAATCTCTGATAATGTTTTGGTTGCCTATGAGATATTGCACTTTTTGAAAACCAAGCGTTGGGGCAAGAAAGTAAATTTTTCCCTAAAACTTAATATGAGTAAAGCTTAGGACTGAATAGAGTGAGATTTCTTAGCCGGGATGATGTTAAAGTTGGGTTTTCATATTGATTGGGTGACATTAATTATGCAGTGTGTCACTTTAGTTATTTACTTAGTGGGAATCAATTAGAATAACAGTGAATGTTTTGTGCCTTTAAGAGGTCTACGACCTCTCAACCCTTATTTATTCTTACTATATGTTGAAGGCTTTTCCACGATTTTGACTGAGGCTAAAGAACGAAACTTAATACAGGGCGTTTGAATAGGTAGAGGTCCTTTGGCCATAAACCACTTATTCTTTACGGACTATAGTATTTTCTTTGGATATGCTTCGAAGGAATGTACTAAGAATATCTATCGCATCATTTCAGAATACGAGAAAGCTTCAGGGCAGAAGGTCAATTATGACAAGTCATTGCTTTATTTCAAGGCAAGTGTTTATGAAAGCGAGAAAGATATAGTGGGTACCATCCTAGGGGTTCGGGTATCATCGAATCCAGAAAAGTATCTAGGTTTGCCTATGATGGTAGGTAGAAATAAGAAACGGGCATTTATGCATTATGTGGACAGATTTCGTAGTAGAATGGAAAGTTGGAATCTGCGGTTTTTATCAATGGGAGGAAAAGAGACTCTAATTAAAGTAGTATTGCAAGCTCTTCTAGTTTATGTCATGCAATGCTTTCTTTTTCCAAAAACATTGTGTATCAAGCTAGAAAACGTGCTCAATATTTTTTTGTGGAGGAATACTAAATCATTAAAAGGTATTCGTTGGAGTTCTTGGAAAAATTTATGTTTATCGAAATTCGTTAGGGGCTTGGGGTTTCGCGATTTTACGATGTTTAATTTATCTTTGTTAGCCAAACAGTGCTAGCGCATTCGGACTCAACCAGACTGTTTACTAGCCAAGGTATTAAAAGCACATTATTATCCACATAAAGAGTTTTTAACTACTGGGTTAGGCTCTCACCCTTCCCTTACCTCGAGAAGCATTCTAAGTGCCAAGGGTTTACTTGAAAAGGGACTATAATGACGCATTGGCAATGGGTACTCAGTGAATATATGGAACGACCCTTGGATTCTTAGACCTAAGGATGGTAGAATTAGGTGTTAGAAAATTAATATCAGATATACTAAGGTGTCTCACCTAATTCACTCAGAAAGCTGTACTTGGAAGGAAGATGTCGTTTGCGAGCTCGCAGACGCTGATCAAGCTGAAGCTATTTTGTCCATTCCACTAACTAGGTCAAAACCACCTGATACCATGATTTGGAGGTTCGAATAAATGGGGGTGTATACAGAAAAGAGGGGTTACAAGATAATTCTACATGATAAATTACAATCACTGAGAGATTTCCCTATTGCTATGACAACAACTATTAAAACTTTCTCCGAATTATGGAAACTACATCTGCCAGAGAAGATAAAGGTTACATTGTGGAAAGTTTACAATGATTTCATTCCTACGTATGCTAATCTCAACAAACGCAACATTCCCACTCCTATTGGTTGTCCATTGTGCCAAGAGAGTATGGAAACTATAGACCACTTGTTGCATTTCTGCTCGGTCACAAGCCAAATTTGGAGGGTTTTGCAAATTATAGTGCCCCTATCTCAAAACACTCAGATTACAGAACTTAGTTAATCGAGACTTTCCATATTGCAAATGACAGATCTAGAAAACTATTGGCATTAACTATCTGGTCTATTTGGTTTGCATGAAATCGGTTATAGGGGTGAGCAAAATCTGACTCGATTCGAAAAATTCGATAAAAATTTTAAATTTTGAATTAAATAGTCCGAGTTATTCGAATTATTCGAGTTATTTGGATCAACTCGAAAAAAATTCAAATTTTTCAGTTTAACTCGGATATGAATTACACAATTCGAGTTATCCGAAAATCCGAATAAGAAATGACAAAACTACGTCGTTTTGATAAATTTTAATTTTTAAATTTAATTTTTTTTCATCAGCCTTACTATTAATCCTTAAGCAGTTAAGCCCTTAAGCTTAGTTTGTTTCTGTCGTTCCAAATTCCCACCCCTCCCCCCAATTTTTCCTTTCTTCTTTACTCAAATATTTTAATTCCTTCCAGTTCCCCGCACCTTTCATCCCCCCTTCCACAACTACGGTTCCACCGTCCACAGGCCACCGCCACAACCAAGGTTCCACAGGCCACAACCACCATCAGTTGTTTAAGGTGAGATTGTATATATATATATTTTTTGGTTTTGTGCATGTGACTATGTGAGTGAGTGAGTGTTTAATATTTTTACTTTTTAGTTTTCACCTTTATATTCTAAAAACAATTATTGTTCTCTTTTTGAAGCTTCTTCTTGCTCCTTACGGCAATAAATAACAAATAGATCGGGTGCTTTTCTGAAACCTTTTAATGTTTGTTTTTTTTTTTCTGAAATAACAAGAAGTAACTCACTTTTAATGTTTGTTTTTTTTTCTGAAATCTTAAGCTTTTCTTTGTAAAGCTTCAAGAGATCGGGTGCTTTGTTTACGAAACAGTCAACAAACAGTCAAGCATATATATATATATATATTAATGCATATATATACTGCAGTACTGCTTAGTTTCATTAAGTCATGTGCATATATATATATCAATACATATATATACTATTTTGCTTCATTTAAGGCATGCGCATATATATATTAATGTATATATTATATATATTCCGTTTAGCTTTATTTAAGTCCTGCATATTATATATATATATATATATATATATATATTATAAAAACCAATTCAAATTAAATTAATCAACTCTTTAAATAAATTAATTTTGCAAAAGCAAAAAAGAAACAGACCTTTAACTTGATGCCTAATAATGTTATGTTTATTACATTTATTTAAATAGTATGTGACAAAGGTGATGGAATTTTAGTTCATTCAATTTCTATTCCTAAACATGTGGATGAGAATGATTATTAGGCTAAAATAATTTGTTTCTATCCATTATAAATATTAGTTGAAATAATTGGAAATCTCACTTTAATCTCCCAAAAGAAGTGTTATGGACTTATGGCTTCTTTCATCTTTGACTATTGATTTATTTTATATTATTTATTGTAAACTTTATTTCTTTTTATTATTATTTATGTGAACCACAACTCTTCAAATAAGAGTTTTAAAATTTTGGCTTTTTATTCTCATTTTTTTAAAACTTTTGGTACGTTTGCTCAATTATATGTTTCGTTAATATATTCGATAAGTTAAATTAGTATATTTTATAAGTAAGTTACTCTATTGTTTTTGTTTTGAGTTAATTTTGAACGCTTTAATTTGAATTGTTGATGGATATTTGTGTGGAACAAATCTATTAGTATAAAACTTTGATGGAATTATGACCTTTGACTTTAATTGATTATATTTATTTTTGTAGATGAATGACTCAATATCATCCCAAAAGTCCCAAAGCAAAAAAGCATTACAAGAAGCTTCACCTACTTCTCCTACTAAAGTTGTTCGCATAACAAAGAAGGGAAATACTCGAAGAAAGACCAAACCAAGGGCACCTTGTTGGCAACATTTCAGCAAATACTCAACAGAAGATGGGGAGAATAGGGCAAAGTGTAATTATTGCGATGCCACTTACACAATGGAAACCGGGGCTTCTACCACCAATCTAAATAACCATTTGAAGACTTGCTCAAAAAAACCCCGAGGTAATACCTCTGATCTTAAGCAAGTAGAACTTGCATTTACAAAATCAAGTAAGAAAATGTAGATTTGTCAACTTGGGTGTTTAATCAAGATGATATTAAAAATGCATTGATTAATATGATCATTGTGGATGAATTACCTTTTAAATTTGTGGAAGGGGAGGGTTTTAAGTTCTTTATTTCTATAGCATGCCCAAGGTTTCATCTTCCATCTCGTTGGACAATTAGAAAAAGTTGTCTTGATTTGTTTAATTCCATGAAGAATACATTAAAACAATCTTTTCAAAAAGACACAAGTAGAATTTGTTTGACGACGCACACTTGGGCGTCATTGCAAAGGATATCCTACATGGTTCTAATGACTTCATTGGATAGATGATGAGTGGAAGTTACAAAAGAGAATTATAAACTTTTGCCCAATTTCTGCTCATAGAGGTGAGAGCATTGGTCAAGCCCTTGAGAAATGTCTTCGGGATTGGGGGATTGAGAAGGTCTTTGCAATTATCATTGATAATGCATCTTCTAACAATGTTGTTTATTGATTATTTGAGAAAGAAGATGGTTCATCGAAAAGCTTTTGTTGCGAATGGTAAATATATACATATGAGATGTGCGGCACACATTATTAACCTCATTGTTCAAGAAGGGGTTAAGGACGCTTCTATATCTGTGGATCGAGTTAGAGGAGCTGTGAGATATATTAGAGCATCACCATCAAGGTTATCTAAATTCAACCATCGGGCAAAAGAAGAAATGGTAGGTACTAAGGCTCATTTATGTCTAGATGTGCCTACTAGATGGAATTCAACTTATATGATGTTAAATGTGGCTGAAAAATATGAATGTGTGTTTGAAGCTTATGTTCATGATGATCATAATTTTTTCTAGACCTTAATGTCGGATATGGAGTCCCCACATGTGATGATTGGGAAAATGTTCAAGAGTTACGAAAGTGCTTGAGCCTTTTCATGAACTTACATTGAAGGTGTCTGGATCATTACATGTCACCTCTAATACTTTTTTTGAAGTAGTCACAGATTTGCATTGTCTTCTCGATGGGTGGAAACATTGTGGGGATTTAAACATAATGTCTATGGCTTCAAAAATGAATGAAAAGTACAAGAAGTACTGGGGTGATTCAAAAGTGATGAACTTGCTTATTTATCTAGCAGCTTATCTTTGACCCACTACAGAAATTGATTTTCTTGCATTTGGAGTCAACTTGCTTTTTCCTACTATTGCAGATGACATTATAAGGATGGTCAATAGAAAATTGCATTATTTGTTTGATGAATATTCTGCAATTGTTGAGGGAAATCATCACATGAACTTTGAAGTTGAAAGTAATTTTCCTACTAAAGCTCCAAGTTCAAGTGAAAATGAAATAAATCAAGTAAAACCAAATATAGGCTTAGTCATGCAACAATATATGAAGAAAAAGCAACGTGTTGGCTTGGAAAGTAAATCTGAGTTGGATAGATACTTGGGAGAAGATTGTGAAAATGATTCAGATTCATTTGATTTGTTATTGTGGTGGAAAGTTAATAGTCCAAGATTCCCAATTGTTACGCAAATGGCTCGAGATGTGTTATCCGTTCCTATTTCAACCGTTGCATCCGAAAGTGCTTTTAGCACAAGTGGACGTGTTCTAGATAATTTTAGAAGTTCTTTGACTCCTTCTATGGTGGAGGCTTTGGTTTGCACGCAAGATTGGCTTCGAAGGTCAAAAGATCCTATCAACCTTGAGGAGTATGTGGAGGAACTTCAAAATATAGATGATGGCAAGGGACTAACTTTAATCCAAAAGGTTAACTGCTTATTTTATTTATTTTTATAAATATTCTCACAATTTAACTAACATTTTTCTATTTTGATATTTATTAGAATTGTCAAAGTTATCGGAACATGAGGATGGTAACATACTTAACTACAACTCACAAAATTGAATGTTTATGTTTAATTTTTCTATTAAAGATTTTCATAATTTAAGAATACATTTTTATTTTTGTTACAGAATTGTTTCGTGTACTATCTACAAAGTGTTCAAGAAGATGAAGCTTGAAGATAGTTTGATTTTAACTTTTTAGAATAGATATTTTGTTAATCCTTATGAAAACTTCAACCTTGCATTTGCTTTGATTTGGTCAAAACAATTGGTTAAACTTTGGATTTTGTTGTGTAGGAAGCTTGAATTTATTTTGTTGAATTCGAGTCCTGAGCGTCACACCATGACCATCTATATCATACTTTTGGTGTATCATTTTGTTATATCATATTTCGTGTAGTAGTGACATGTATCCCTATATCATGCTTTTGGTATATCATTTTATTATCTTGAATAAAAGATAGTTCTTGATGCATAATTATGCACTATGTAAATATAATTATGCATGTGGTGTAATAGCTTATGTAGTTAACTCAAATTATGGCCACAATGATCATCTTGCAACGTTATATATAGTTATTTTGCATGCCTAAAATAGTTCTTTACATGTAATTATTTAGTAAATTATATTGTTCATGTAGTTAAATAATATTGTACTTCATTTGCTAGCTAAATAATTAGTTCATGTAAATATAATATTGAGTATAAATAATAGGATTCGTTAACTCGACTCGAAATTTTTTGACTCGATTCGACTCGATTTGAAAAAATTTCAAATTGAATTCGGTTGCTAAAATAGGATTCGTCAACTCGACTAACTCAAATTTTTTTGACTCGATTCGACTCGACTCGATTGAATACTCACCCCTAATCGGTTAATTCATGAGGGTATAAGACAGGCAATAAATGAATTATCGAGGTTCATTTCAGGCTATCTACATGAAATTGATGCTCTAGAGGCTATGAGGACTACTACTTGCCCCCTATTAGGGATGTAAATAGCGGTCGAGTAGCAGAATAACGGCTGTTATATAGCGGTACTGGCACCGTCCGAAACCGCTACTACTGAAAATAGTGGTGTGAAGCGAAGTCACACCAATAGCGGTGGATCACGGCCGTAATTTAATGGGTAACGACCAATTGTGGCAATAACGGGCCGCTACTCCTATTATTTTTCCGCTATTCCCGTTGATATCTATTTTTTTACTTTGTTATTAGTTATTAGTTGTGTGAATTTTAAAAAAATTCACTAGCGCGATACCCGCAGTGACTACAATAGCATCCGTTATATTGCGGCCGCAACTGCAATTTAAATCCCTGCCCCCTATGTATGCGATTTGGAGACCACCTAAATCGGGTTTTATTAAATTAAATTTTGATTCCTCTTTTCAAGCACAGGAGAAAAAATCTATTTCAGGAGTTATTGCAAAAAATGAAATGGGTCTGATTATTGGGGCTTGTACTTACCCTCACTTTAATATTGCAGATGCTTTTGTTGCTGAAGCCAGGGCTTGCGAACAGGCGGTTCGATTTGCACAAGAGCTTGGCTTCCGCCGTGTTCAGATTGAAGGTGACTCGTTGATGATTATCAAACGACTACATTCCTGCACAGTAGACAGATCAGTTCTAGGCCCGAATGTTGTTGATATTAAATGCAGTTTGGTATTCTTTGATAGGGTTACCTTTCACCATGTAAAAAGAGAGGCAAATGCAGCGGCCCATGTCTTGGCCAGGGAGGGGTGCTGTTTCTCTGAAGAAAGGTTCTGGGTTGAAGAGGCATCGGAATTCGTTGAGTGAACGGCGGCGGTAGACTAGTCGCACTACAATGCCCTAATCTGGGTTTCTAGCTTTGGATTTTTGGAAATTTCTATCTTTCACTCCAATGATAATATTGAAGCTTCGCTCTCTATTGGGTTTTCTTGATGTTTCATGCAGTTATCTCGTTTCCAGGTTCTTTAAAGAGTTTTTAGCTGGATCCATGGTTTGGAGCTTTTAGGGAAGATCTATTTTCTGTCGATGGAGGTTACTGCTTTAGGTTTTGTTTGTTTGTGTGTGTGTTTTTTTTTTTTTTTGGTTTGGCTTTAATTTGGGTTGCAGACTTCTTTAATTGCTTGTTTCTCGATGTCTGTGCTTTGAGACACGTTTAGTTTTCTTTATTTCCTCCCTTATTTTTAATGGATCGTAATCAATCGATTAAATCAGTTTTTTTAGAAACTAAACCCACCAATAATTCTCTTAATCATCTCAAATGATTAATTACATTTTTTTTTTTTAACTGAACCATCCAACCTGTTACTTTCCCAACTTTCAAATGAAATTCCTGGGTTAAAAGTTGAAGACTACTTTACACGTGGGTATGCGAGGCCTCGGAATTTTGTGTGGCAATGGCGGTGGGAGCAGCTGCCATTAAGTGGTATACTATGGACCATTTTACTTTTCAACTTTGCCATGGGACTCCTGCTTTTAACCAGGAAAAAATCTCAAATTTTGCTATTACACCTTATACTTTGTTTAAGTTATGAATTTAGTACCTATACTTTAAAATTTGAAAATTATATTCCTAATCAAATGATAATTATTAAATTCATTAATATGCTAAACATATTATCGCATGTATAATGCTATGTTTGTTTGTTATGCATAATGCAAGACTAATAACATAATTTAACTATTATCATTGGGTCAGAATAAAATTTTCAAAATTTAAAAAATATAATGATTAAAATTGATCAAATTAAAATAAAAATACTAAATTCACAAAGTACAAAGTTTTCTTGAATGGTGAAAATCGAGTCTGGAATTTTTTTTAAAAAAAATGAAAATCAATTTAAATTATTTTGATTTTATTACATTCGGTTCTATTTCAGATCTATTATTACTCATATATATTGATTTTAAGTTCCCAAAATAAAATTTCTTAATTTATCAATTTCAGATCTATTTACATTTTGATAGTATAAACATAAATATTTTATATTTAAATTAATAAAAATAACATGAAAATAATATATAATTATATAAAATTTTAAAAACAAAGAGGTTGATCTCAATTAGATTCAATAACGTAATTTAATTCAACTAAAAACAATTGCAGCCTTATGCTTTCCCACCCCCATTCTAAGCATCCAAGAAATTGCGATTGGTTTTAAAAATAAAAAATTCTGATCAATTTAAAAAACTATCGATTCAACCTTAATTCAATTGCTATTAGCAATCGAGATAACACAAGTTTAATATTATTGTATAACAATCGAAATATGACGAGTATAAATTTAAGGAAATGACTAAGATTTGAACGGAAAATTAAGTTTCACTTCACGAACGGCTTAGTTGACAAGAGAATATGAGTCGATTCAAGGAATACTATAGTGTTAAAATCTAACATGATGCACTCATAGTATATAACTGCAATAATGACAAATCATTAAAAATAAAGCCACTCGTATTGATTTTTAAAAGCTTTTGATGACGTGTCAAATATAAACCTAATCTATCATAACCAATTTCTTGTGATAATCATACAAGAAAGTTATATATATATATTAATGTGATAATTCCAAGAAAACATCTTCCAAATATTAAGTTTAGAAAACATCTCCATCATCAACTCCCTTATTGTTAACAAAAACAATTAAGAAAGAGTGCATATAGCCTCATTTGCAATTAGAAAAGCTTCAACTTCAAAAATTAATAACCAGTGAAATACTTAAGAAACTTTTAGCAATGCTTCGACGGTTCATAAACCGAGAGGCGTGATCTAAGAACAATTAACTGCAGGGAATCAAGGGGATAGCGGAACCGAGCAACTTCTCCATACAAAAATAACCAGAGAAGTAAAATCGTACCGTGAAGATTGGCGATTTCACTCTTGTTTCTCTTCCTCGCGTTTGGGAGCTTCTTTGATCTCGTCTGTTGCATCATCCTAGATGGATGAAAACAAATCATAGTTAACGAAGAAAAAAAAGTATGGAAAGAACACACATATATAGATAGCAGCTATGCTACTCAAACTCCTCGAAGTATTCGCATCCAGTACATGGATATGAATATGGGGATATGACCTCCGAGATTCCTCCAAATATATATGAAAAACCTTAGAAAAGTGTAAACCATACCTGTATACAACGCTCAAAACTGGGCCCAAGTAACATAGGATGGCAAAATATAGAAGTAAAAAACAAAATGAAATGCACCAGGTCTAAGTCCTAACCTGCATATCTGAAGTCCATAAGGTGAGATTATCACGAAGGAGTTGCATTATCAAAGTGCTGTCCTTATATGAATCCTCTCCAAGAGTATCCAGCTCGGAGATGGCTTCATCAAAAGCCTGAGGAAAGAAACCGGAATAGAATTAAAAGACGAAACAATGAAACACCGAATGAAGACAATGTTTTTCCGCTGAAATATAGACTAAACCAAAATTATGAATATTGGTATTCTACCTGTTTGGCAAGACTACAAGCACGATCAGGAGAATTCAAGATCTCGTAGTAGAAGACGGAGAAGTTCAGAGCCAACCCTAATCGAATAGGATGAGTTGGAGCCAGCTCCGAAGTTGCAATTTCCTGAAAAGAAAACAGCACAAAATGATATGCATATAAAACCAAAAAAAGGGGCGGTACTATGGACAAAAAATAAATTATAATCACTACAGCAAACTCAAAAACACACAAGGGAGAACACCTTCCAATTTAAGCATAAATTTAAGAAAATAAAAACAAAATCAGATTCAAAGCTTTAGAGAATAACAGTAGCAGTAATAAAGGGGTATGTAAATGGGGATTTTATCAATTCATGACGGAAGGGGAAAAGGCTCAACGATTCAAACCATCTAACATCAAACCATATGAAACGATGGATTGAATTAATACAAATCACACAACATAAGCCAGGGCAAAGGCAACAAAAGATTCAAATCAAAGTTCCTTAGCAAAATTAGGAAATACTAGTACAAAATATTAAGTTAATACCCTCCGGTGTCGGGTAGCCACGTTGAGTTCCAACTAAATCCATAGTTGAGTCAGGTTGAACCCTTAAACGGAAGGCATTGGGCTGCTTATCACTGACCCAACAAGGGTCGGTAGTATAAAACCAATTCAATATTTATATTATTGAAACCAATTTCTAGCTAATATTCACAAATTTGATCTTCCAATCTGATTTAATGCCTTCCGCTCATGTTTCCAAATCAGGTCATGGAATTCAAATCAGATTCGGATGTGGTATGAAATTAACAGCACAAGTGAAAATTTAGATAAAATAAACATCAACCAGATTCAAAAAAAAAAAAAATGAACACAATTAATCATAATGCACATTTAAAATTAACCAAATAAAGCTAAAAAAATGCACGGATCGAAAAGGAAATTACAAAAATGTTCACAAACCTGAGCAGATTTATACGCAGTGAGCGTATTCTCGGCAGCGGCTTTCCTGTCATCGCCAGTCTTGAACTCAGCCAAGTACCTATGGTAATCTCCCTTCATTTTCAGATAAAAGACCTTGGAATCCCCGGTCTTGGCTGCCGGAACGAGCTTCTCGTCGAGGAGCTTCAAGATTCCGGCGCAAATCTCGGACAACTCAGCCTCGATCTTGGCCCTGTACTCACGGATGACGGAGACGTGGTCGGCGTTGCCGCGTCCTTCCTCCTTCTGCTCGATGGAGGAAACGATCCTCCAGGAGGCGCGTCGGGCGCCGATGACGTTCTTGTATGCGACAGAGAGGAGGTTCCTTTCCTCGACGGAGAGCTCGTCGGAGGAGGGGACGGCGGAGACGACGGTCTCCATGAGCTTCACCATCTCCTCGTAGCGCTCGGCTTGCTCGGCGAGCTTCGCCATGTAGACATTATCCTCGCGTGGGGAAGAGGTGGCCATGGAATTGGGTGCTGTTTGGATTGGAAGAAAAAAAAAGATAGAGAGGATTTGAGAGGTTGAGTTTTGAGAGAAAATGCTAAAAAGGAGATTTGCCTTTGATGTTTTTTTCTTTTTTATTTAATAAAAGGGCCAAGGCTTGTTTTTCTCTTTGACCTTTTTCCTTTTTCTTTTTACTTTTTTTTTTGCTTAATTTCAAAATTAGCTCCAAAACTATATTATTTTTCACAATTAGGTAATTAAAGTTTTGTTTTCAAGGGTAAACTGCAAAGTTGTCTTTCAAATTTCATAAGTTTTCATTTTGGGTACCAAAAATAAAAATTTTATAAATTAGGCACTGCTGTTACATACTTCTATCATTTTAGTCACCCATAGTTAATTTGCCACTAAATATACTCATTTTAGTCACCCAACTTCAATAAATTTTCATTTTAATCACTCATTTTCTTTTTTAGAATTAATTTTATTTTTTTTCAAAAAAACCCTAGGTTTTTACAGGGAATTAAGTTATTTAATTGTTGCCCTAATTTTTCTCTTGTAACTCAATTCCATGTAAAACTTAGGCTTTTCCCAAGCTTTTCAAAACTACCAGACAATCAATTCATTGGTTTGAACGATTCAATTAAATAAATCATTAAATAATTAATAATAATAAAAATATTAAAACTTGTTAAATCATTTTTTTAGCCTAGTTGAATCGATTCGTACTAAATCTCGGCTCAATCGTTCTAAAAGCTTTCCCTAGACCGGTACCTTAAACATTTCTCAACCCAAACGATCCAATCAACCGATTCAATTTAGTTCAAATAATCATGGTTTTCCCATATAAAAAACCCAGGTAATTCCCTTTTATTAAAAACTAAAATTAATTCTAAAAAGGATAAAGGAAAATAAAAAGATAAAATGCTTTTCCCTGTAAAAATCCAATTTTCTTTATAAAAACCGACAATTTCCTTAAAACCAAAAGTTTTTCTCTCTTATTTTAAAAAAAATTAAATCAATTCTAAGAAAAAGGGAAATGAAGAAGATAAATTAATTTTTCCAGTAAAAGTTAAAGTTTTTTTTTCCTATAAAACTCAAGTAATTCTTTGTAAAATCTCATATTTTTCCTTCCCTTTTGAGAAAATATTGAAATTAATTCTAAAAAGAAAAAAAATAAAGGAAACTAAAAAGATAAAATGATTTTTCTAACCCAAATTTCCCTATAAAATCCCGGGTTTTTCCCTTACTAAAGAAAACTAAAATTAATTCTAAAAAATATAAAAGAAATTCAAAAGATAAAATGAGTAACCAAAATGAAAATTTACTAAAGTTAGGTGACTAAAATGAGTACATCTAATGGCAAATTAATGTCCAGTGACTAAAATGATATAAGTATGTAATAACAGTGACTAATGTGACAAAAGTATATAACGACAGTGCCTAAATTGCAACTTTTTTTGCTGCCCAAAAATGAAAACTTATAAAAATTAGTGACCAACGATATAGTTTACTCTTTTTTCAAAAGTGCTATCTAAACTATCATAAGTTTTCATTTTTTGGATGAAAACTACACAGTATAATCAGAAAATTAATAGTTTAAGTACCCAATTTTGATCCAAAAAACTTTAGGTTCCTAAGTGGGAAATGCAGTAAAATTTGAAGGTCAATTTTGCATTTAAGCCTTTTTATTTTATTTTATTGGTGTTTACATGAGTTATATTTTTGGCTGAAGCAACCTTAAGTTTTACTTGGTAAAGTGGAAAGAAAATGGAAAGATAGAAAATTGAAGGAATAGAATTCTAGAAGGATGGAAATCATAAATTTTCCACCTTTTGACAACATTTTCCACCTTGGTCCCTAGACCTTTTTTGTTTACATTAGTCCCAAAATTTGACAGTTTATCCTTAATAAGGATGGCAAAAAAATCTGAATCTGACAGGTTCTGACCCGACCCAAGCTGTTAGGGTCGGATTTTTTCTTGAAAAATCGGGTTCAAGTTGGGTCGAGTTAGATGAAATTAGAAAAATAATCGAGTTGGGTTGGATTTGAGATAAATCCGCCTCGTCTCAAGATATTTACAAAAATGCCCCTAATATATATACATATTAAATTTTTGCTTTCAATAAATAAATATATAAATAAAAATTAAATTAATACGTTTTAAATCAAAACTTAAAAAAAATTATTTGATTCAAAATGAAAAATAAAACAATTAAAAAAATTAATCTTTTTTACTTAAAATAAAACTAAAATAATTAAATTGAATTCGGGGCATGGCGGAATTGGGTCTCCTATTAAATTTCGAGTTCGAGTTCAAGTTGAATTTTTTCCCTTAAAAGTTGGGCCGAGGTGAGGCGGATTGATCAAGTTTTAGATTGGGATCAAGGCGGGCAAAAATCCGCCCCATCCCATTGGCATCCCTAATCCCTAAACTTGGGTTTCCATAATGTCTGATTATGGCACTTTAATAATCTGTCACGTCATCACCTAAAAATTTAAAAAATACTATATAAAATCTAAAAAATACAATTAAATATAAATAAATTTTAATTTAAAAAATATGTGATGACATGGTAAAATCTTAAAGTATCACGTCATCACATGATAACAAAATCCAACTTCATGTATCAAATTGAGAAAAGCTATTAAGTCCCAACTAAAGTGGACAAAACAAAGTTCAAGAACAATGCGGGAAAAGTTACAAAACTTATAGAGTAAATGTTACTTTATCCCTTATTTTTTAAGAGTTAATGACATGAATGGCCTCATAACTTTAACAATTTTCTAACATAGTACTTGTATTTTTAAAATATCAATTTGGTACGTGAAATTTTATTTTATCTATTAAAGTGGTACTTCTTTCTGACGTCATTAAGTTCGACGAGACATTCTGACCAATGAAATGGTGACAGGCGTCACATTTTGCCACTAAACCGAGAAATTATTTTATGAACTCTTTCTACCAAATCATTCATGGTCCCGCCCAATTAAAAGAAAACACATCATCTTTGATTTGGAAGTAGTTCAAATGTACATATGATGTGAAAAAAAAGATGATATGTTATTTTTTAATTGGACGAACCATAAATAATATAATAAAAATGATCTATAAAATAATTTCTCGTGTGCAGCCATTTGAAGTTACCAACACATAATTATTCCATATTTTTCTTTAACATGTTTTTTTTTTCTCTCTAAATTTTATTAAAAAATTCATCTTCCGTGTTTTTCTTTGTCTAACCCAAACCCTAATTTTCTACTATATTAATCTCCACAGGGGCTTTTATTTTATTTGTCTAATTTTCAAACCTCATATAAACACAAAAATATTTTTTCAATCAATTTTCAAATATTAAATTTGAAACTCTAGTACAAATACATATAAATGCGTAATTTTTTATTTTATTTCGCATGTTGGAAAAATTATGTATCAAACATTTTTATTGAATTTTTTTATTTCTCTTTATCAAACATGGTTTTCAATTTCTAAAAATTAGAAAATGAAAATAAAAAATATTTTCAAAAACCAAACGGAACATTACTTTTGCATTTTTAATTAAATATGCTTAATATTTATGTTTTGAAGTATTTGTCAAGTGTCACCATCATAGCGATCAAGTTGCCATGTCATAAAAAAAATTAACAACGTACGAGGAAATTACTACATTGATAGACGAAATTAAACTTCAAGTACTAAAATCGACACTTTAAAAGAATAAGTACCAAATTGGAATATTTGTTATAGTAAAAAGGCCAATCATGAAATTATCCCTTTATAATTTCTTTGTATTTTCCTTTTGTTATGAAATATATTATTATATTAAACATTTAATATAAAATGTACGGATAATTTCAATAGACGTCCCCAAGCTATGACCAAAATTTTAAAATAATCTTTAAACTTCAAAATATTCAAAATTTATCTTTAAAGTGTCAATATCGTATCATCTAGGTCCTTCTTTCAACCTAACATCAAACTTGGATATTAAATTCCTACTTAGATTTGATATGAAAGATATTTAAAACACAATAATCAAATTTTAAACATGCCTACACTTATTGCATGGATAACATAGATTTGACGTGTAATAAAACAATATCATTAAATTTAAGGGAGTTGGTTCTCTTTCTCCAATGTATCATGTATCCATATTGTTTATGCAATTGGTATAAACAAGTTTAAAATTTGATACACTTGTTTTAAATATGATCCACACTAGATTTGAACTAACACTTAACGTTCAAGTCGAGAGTTAGGCTGACAAAGAGACTTGATTGATGCGATATTTAATACTTTGAAGATTCAATTAAAATGTTTTGAAGTTTAAGGATAAATTTGAAATTTAACACATTTTTTGGGGATGTCTAGTGGAATTAATCTTAAATTTTAATTATTTTATAAACATTTGATGTTTTAATATTTGTGATGTAACTTGTAACACCACTCACTTGAGACCGTTGCCGGAGTCGAGCACGAGTCGTTATTTAACTTAACTTACCACTTCGGGTATAAAAATAATTTATTTCATCATTCACAACAAAACTGTCCATCTGCGCAACAGTCATTAATTTAATTATAACTCGAGTTACGAAACTCGAAATTTAGATCCGTAAATTTTTCCTGAAGATAAACTCATATATCTTCTCACTATAAAATTTTCAGAATTTTTGGTTCGGCCAATTAGTACAGTTTATTCATTAAAGTCTCCCCTGTTTCACAGTTCAACGGTTCTGACCACTCTTCACTAAAAATCAATTTTCTCATTGTACAATTTTTATATGTTGTTCCTACTTATTTCTACTTAAAGTAGACTCACTAAGGAATCTATACATATAAATTATAACTCATAATTATTTTTTTACAATTTTAAATGTTTTTCTAAAGTCTAAACAGGGGACTTCAAATATCATTCTGACCCTGTCTTACTAAAATTCAAATATCACAGAATATAAAATTCCTTTGCTTACACTATTTCTTTCATATGAAATTAGACACAACAAGATTTAATTCTATATCTTATTCACCTTCTAATTCTATTTCTCCTATTTTTAGTGATTTTTCAAAGTCACATCACTGCTGTTGTCCAAAAACTGTTTCATTGCAAATTTTTACTTTTTCATATTTTCTTTGTAGTAAGCATCACTTAGGTATCCATACAAAATAATTCGATCCCTATACATGCCATAACCTAAAACATTTCAAAAGCATTTATATACCAAAGTAAAGGCTTGATAGTGTGATACGAGGCTCCGACGATCTCCAATCCAAGTAAGTTCAACACACTATAAAACAAAGAAAAAGAAAAGAACGAGTAAGCTACTAATAGCTTAGTAAGTTACATGTAAACAATAAGCACTAAAGTAATAATTAACATTTTTTTTTACATATAACTAATCAATATCCTTCTTAACAAATTCATTCACTTACACATGTACAATCTTACCAATTCACTTGCACATACATTTAAATACTTAATCATTATCACGTATGCTCATTCTTTCAACTATACATGCATACACACTTCATCTCATATTCACTTTAATTTATTATTAATCCCGTGGAACACTCGGAATATACACGGATACGTAGAGAATTAGCACATAAGTGCCACAATCGATATGTAGCCGGTTACCATCGATATGTAGCCGGCTACCATCGTAATGTAGCCGGCTACCATCGATCAATAACACCGAAATGTCCACGGCCCGCTCACACAAGCCGCCGATGTCCGCAACACATGCTAGATCACCCAGCACCCGGGACTCATCTGTAACATCAGAACACTCGGTCTCTAGTGATATATCACTTGTATCCACTTCTATTCCTAAGTTCAACCGGGAATTTACTTTTAACACTTATTTTAAACACTTTATCACTTGAATTATTCATGAAAATTTTTTCTTCCACATTCAATATTAATTCAAAAATCAAATACAATTCACAATTTATAAAAATATATTGCTATTATTTACACATAACTTACCTCGGATGCAAAACGACTATTTTCGTAAATTAGTCGATAACCTTCTCTTTTCCCCGACCACCTTCACTATTCCTTCTTTCTTGATCTATATTAGCACAATTTAATACATTTTATCAACATTCCATTCAAATACAATTCATACACAATATTTTGGAAAAATTACGTTTTTGCCCCTAAAGTTTCATATATTTACACTTTTGCCCCAAAGCTCGAAAATTAAACTTTTTCCCTTATTCTTATGTTTTATGACATGCTGATTATTTTTCCCTTCTATGACAATATCAAATTCTCACTCTAACATATACTTATGAACATTAGGTATTTTTACCGATTAAGCCGTCTTACTCGTTTTCACTTAAAATCGTTTATCAAAAGTTGTTTAACATAATTTCAAACCTCATATTCTATCATAAAACATCAAAATAAACACGTTTCACCTATGGGTATTTTTCCAAATATGACCCTAGGTTAAATTATTGCTAGTACAAGCTAAATCGAGTTACCGGGACGCCAAAAACGTAAAGAACATTAAAAACGGGGCTTGGAATCACTTACTATGGTGTTTGGAAGCTTGAAACAAACCCTAGCTATGGAGAACCCTTGAAATTTCTTCCTAATGAATAATATGGACATATTTTGCCATCTTTTTCCTTTTTTTAATCTTTTAATTACTAGATGACTAAAATACCCTTCATTAAAAACTTTGGTTATTTCTACCTATGTATGTCCATTTTTATCCATGAAAGCCTAATGGTATAATTACCATTTAAGGACCTCTACTTCAATTATGCTCTTCAATTAAATCCTTTAACATGTAGAACTCATATTTATCAACTTTTGCAATTAAGTCCTAATAGGCAAATTAGACATGCAATTCATGAAATTTTCTATCGATATTCTAACACATGCATCTAATCACTCGATAAATTATAAAAATTAATCAGAATAAATTTTTCTACTTCAGAATTTTGGTTTCGAAACCACTATTCCGTTTAGGCCCTATTTCAGGCTATCACAACTCTCCCCCCTTTAGAGATTTTCGTCCCCGAAAATCTTACCAGTGAATAAGTTGGGATACTGTTTCCTCATAGCCTCCTCAGTTTCCCATGTTGCCTCTTCCACTCCATGTCGTTGCCATAACACTTTCACTAAAGCAATTTCTTTGTTTCTCAATTGTTTCACTTCTCGTGCTAAGATTCGAATCGGCTCTTCTTCGTATATCATATCTGATCGAATTTCCACTTCAGTTGGTGAAATCACATGCGATGGGTTCGATCGATATCGCCTCAACATAGAAACATGAAACACGTTATGAATTCTTTCTAATTCTGAATGTAAAGACAATCGATAAGCCACTGGACCGATTCTTTCTATCACTTCAAACAGACCAATAAATCTTGGACTTAATTTACCTTTACGGCCAAATCTCAAAATTTTCTTCCATGGAGACACTTTCAAAAATACTTTATCACCCACTTGAAATTCAATCTCTTTTCTTTTCAAGTCCGCATACGACTTCTGTCGATCCGATGCAGCTTTCAAACAATCACGGATTATCTTCACTTTTTCTTCACTTTCTTTTACCAAATCAACTCCTCGCAAACCGATTTTCCTTAAGTTCACCCAATATAATGGAGTCCGACACTTTCGTCCCATACAACGCTTCATAAGGTGCCATTTTTATGCTCGATTAATAACTATTATTATATGCAAATTCCACCAAAGGTAGATATCTTTCCCAATTGCCTTCAAATTCCAATACACAACATCTCAACATGTCTTCGAGTACTTGAATTACTCTTTCAGACTGTCCATCGGTTTGGGGATGGAATGTTGTACTAAAATTCAATTTAGTACCCAATGCCTCTTGTAACTTCTTCCAAAACCTTGAAGTAAACCGTGGATCTCGATCAGATATAATAGACATAGACACACCATGTAATCGGGCTATTTCAGCAATATACAATTCGGCTAACTTGTCAAGTGAAAAATTCATTCGCACAGGAATGAAATGAGCCGACTTAGTCAATCGATCAACTATCACCCAAATTAAATCTTTCTTTTTCGGTGACAATGGTAATCCCGACACAAAATCCATAGTAATTCTTTCCCATTTCCATTTTGGTATAGTAATTGGCTAGAGTAATCCCGAAGGTACCTGATGTTCTGCTTTGACCTGTTGACATATCAAACATCTTGATACAAACTCAGAAATATCACGTTTCATACCTGGCCACTAGTACATCTTTTTCAAATCATTATACATTTTATTACTTCCCGGATGTACGGACATAATACCACTGTGTGCCTCATGAAAAATTTTCTGTACAAGCTCTGAATTCTTCGGTACACAAACTCGCCTCAATAATAAACAACCATCACCCCAATCAAATTCTCAATCATTACCCGACTCACATTGTACTCGCTTATCCTGTAACTTCTCATCATTCTTCCGAGCTTCACATATTTATCAGAGAAATGTCGGTTTAGCTCTCAATTTAGCTATAATTGAACCATCATCAGTCAGTGACAACCGGGTATTCATAGCTCGTAAAGCAAACAGAGATTTCGACTCAAAGCATCGGCTACAACATTAGTCTTACCTGGATGGTAATCAATAATCAAATAATAGTCCTTTATCGCTTCAAGCCACCGCTACTGCCTCAAATTCAAATCTTTCTCGTGTCATCAAATATTTCAAGCTTTTATGATCAGTATAAATATGACATTTTTCACCGCACAAGTAATGCCGCCATATCTTCAAATAAGAAATACAATAGCAACTAATTCAAGATCATGTACTGGGTAATTTCTTTCATGTGGTTTAAGTTGTCTTGAAGCATAGGCTATTACTTTACCTTCTTGCATCAAGACACAACCTAAACCATTTAATGAGGCATCACTGTAAATAAAAAATTCCTTACCCGATTCAGGCTGCACTAATACAGGTGCTTTCGTTAGTAGATCTTTCAATCGGTCGAAACTCTACTGACATTCATCAGTCCACTCGAACTTCACATCTTTCTGCAATAATCGAGTCATCGGAGAAGCTATCATAGAGAATCCCTGTACAAATCTCCGATAATAACCAGCTAAACCCAAGAAACTTCTAATTTCAGATACATTCTTCGGTGGACTCCAATTGACAATAGCTGAGATTTTACTTAGATCTACCCTGATGCCTTCGACGGATACAATATGTCCAAGAAAACCCACTTCTCGAAGCCAAAATTCACATTTACTGAATTTAGCATATAACTGCTTCTCACGCAGAATTTGCAACATAATTCTCAAATGTTCTACGTGTTCTTCTTCATCTCGAGAATAAACCAAAATATCATCAATAAATACTACCACAAATCTGTCTAAGTACGGTCTGAATATCCGGTTCATCAAATCCATGAATACTGCAGGTGCATTAGTTAACCCAAACGGCATAGCCAGAAACTCATAATGCCCATACCTGGTTCTGAAAGTAGTCTTTGGCACATCTGACTCTTTAACCCTCAATTGGTAATATCCGGATCTCAAATCAATTTTGGAAAACACCGTAGCATCCTTTAACTGATCAAACAAATCATCTATTCGAGGCAATGGATACTTATTTTTCACTGTCACTTTGTTAAGTTGACGATAATCAATACATAATCTCAATGTCCCATCTTTTTTCTTCACAAATGGCACGGGAGCACCCCACGGGGAGTAACTTCGTCTCACAAATCCTTTATCAGCCAACTCTTATAATTGCAGTTTTAATTCTGTCAGTTCGGTTGGTGCCATTGTGTAAGGAGCAATCGATATTGGAGCGGTACCGGGCATTACTTCAATACCAATTTCCACTTCTCTAACAGGAGGCAAACCTGGCAACTCTTCCGGAAACACATCTAAATATTCACATACCACCGACACTGATTCGATCTTTATTTCAGACACTTTTGTATTCAACACATAAGCAAGATATGCTTCACAACCATTTTTTAAACATTTCTGAGCAGACATGGCAGAAATCACAATTAGCATCACATTTGACTTATCTGTTTTAACCCAAAGAACTTCACCGCTACTACACTTCAACTCAAGAATTTTCTGACTACAATCTATCTTGGCCTTATGTAATGTCAACCAATCCATTCCCAAAATAACATCAAACTCATCAAATGGCAACAACATCAAGTTGGCAGGGAAACAATGACTTTGTATCATCAAATGACAATTTTTACATATTTTATCAACTATCACATGCTTATCTAAAGGATTCGACACTTTAACCACATACTCAGTCGATTCAACACACAAATTCTTATCAGACACTAAATTCATGCATACATACGAATGAGTAGAACCAGGATCAATCAATGCAATAACATTAGTGTCGTAAAGAGAAAATATACCAGTGATCACATCAGGAGAAGATGCTTCTTCTCTAGCTCGGATGGCATAAGCTCTCGCTGGAGCTCTCGCTTCGGATCTTACGGTGGTGTCTTTTATTATACCTTTACCACTAGTTCCAGTCCCCACATTTCTTGGTGGTCTTCCTCTAGTAGTCACACTACTCGATTTCACATTTTGAAACTTTTCTATCTCTTCTCTTTCTGGACAATCTTTCACAAAATGATCTTGAGATCCACACTTCAAACATGCTCGGCTGATAAAATAACATTCTCCCAATTGTTGTTTTCCACAATGTTGACATTCCGGTCTAATAGGTTTAACACTACCTACACTTGCCATAGAGGTCGCTTGAGCTTTAGAACTTGAATTTTGTCTTCCTCGATCTCTTTGAAAATTCACACTAGAAACATTCGATCGAGTATTCATTTCTCTAGACTTCTTTGCTTGAGACTGGAATGACTTGCCCATTGATCTTTTTCTTGCATCTTTTACTTCACTTTCCACCTTTCTTTTCTCTTTGCTCAACTCTTCAGCCTTGATAGCTCTTTCAACTAGTACCACTAATTCTTTAATTTCAAGAATTCCCACTAACAATCGAATATCCTCGTTCAATCCATCTTCAAACCTCTTGCACAATGTAGCTTCATTAGATACATACTCTTGGGCATACTTGCTTAATTTGACAAATTCTCGTTCATATTCGGCTATCGTCATACGCCCTTGTTTCAATTCAAGAAACTCTTTTCTCTTTTGATCAATAAAACGCTGACTTATGTACTTCTTCCGGAATTCCTCTTGAAAGAAATCCCATGTAACTTTCTCTTTAGGCACCACTGACACTAAAGTTTTCCACCAATTATAAGCCGAATCCCTCAATAAGGAGATAGCACATTTGAGACTTTCTTCTAGAGTACAAGATAATTCATCCAACACTCTGATGGTATTTTCAAGCCAGAACTCTGCTCTCTCAGGATCATCATTTACATTAGCTCGGACCTCTTCGGCTCCATACTTTCGAATTTTGTCCACTGGAGGCTTTGACAATCTTAACACTTCAGTTTGTTGAGGAGCTATGGGAACAGCTTTAGGAATAGGAGGGGGCGGAGGAGGTCGAACATTAGGATTAGTTCTAAAAAACTCGGTATACCAATTGCTCATCATATGGAGAAAGGCTTCCCGAGCCTAATCTCCTTGGCCTTGAGTCTCGGGTCGATTTTCATCTGGCGCCGTCCCTTACGCGGGAGCAGGCACATTACTTTGAGCATCATCAGCTGTAGCTCCATTAGGATCCATTACTATATAAAAGAAAACATTTTAAGATGTCAGGAGTCGTCACACTATCATTATTCAATTATGGCATGTATAGGTAATCTATTACTGATAAACCGAAACAGTAACATATTCTAGGCCCACATTTAGTATGCTTTTGGATGAATTATCCCTTGATTTATGTAAAAAGGTGCTCTTAATCCTTTCTTTTCATGTCTTATACTCAAGAAAGTACCCAAGGATAAAAAGAACGAGAAACGGGCTCAAAACGGACCAAAACAGACCAATGAGGAAATCAACACGGCCTAGACTTAGACCCACACGGCCGTGCCAAGTCAATAATCTAGAACACGGTCTAACCCCGACTCACACGGCCGTGTCTTATTAAAGAAATCTGAACACGGCCTGGCCACGATTCACACGGGCGTGCGCCATGGCCGTGCCTCTGCCGTGAAGAAGAGCAATTTCATTCGGGAAAGGATACTTAGGGAGAAAGAAACATATTTTAAAAGCCTATAAATACACCCTAAGTATGACCTAAGAGGGGGAGCCTAAAGCCATCGTCTAGGGGCGTCGTGCTAGGCCAGAGAAGGCAAATTTGTGGGGATTCACTCAGGGATAGCCAGTTGATCCATCTCAAGAAGCCAAAATTATACTCAAGACGGAGGATCTCTCTTTCAATTCCTTCAGAGGTTTTAGGGATTTCTTATGTTTTGTTTTATCTTTTCTCTTGAGATGTTTTCCTTTATTGTTATGAACTAAACCCTTCTGGATACAGAAGAGGGATGAAACCTATGATGAATCTTGTTATTGTTTTCTCTCGAATTATATCATAAATACTTAGTTTGTTCTTAATTATGTGAGCTTAATCCAAATTTAATGTGCTTAGGTGGAGGAGGAATAGACCACGCCTAAGAGTAGATCCAACATAATTAAGCGGAGTTGATCGCACGCCTAGAGATAGGGTGACGAGATTTTGCCTGATTAGGGTGAAACCTAATATGGGAATCCATAGATCGATTTATTCGCTATTCTAGGAGGTTATTATAAGAGAACGAGAGTTCCACTAATTAACCTAGGGTTAGATGTTATTCGCCTCGAGAGAGGGTTTAATATACGTTAGGAGTCTTACGGATCAAACTAAGTGAATAAATCGTATGGTTCAAATGTTAGATAACAAGTGAAGTCTAGGTGGATTCTTCCTAGGGTATCATCTAAATCAACTGAGTTTTTCCCAAGTTATTTTCCAAATTCATTCTTCTTTGTCTTAGAGTCTTTAGTTTAGTAGTTAATTAATTTAGATTAGATAAACAATCTCTCTTTATTTTTAGGCTAGATAATAAAAAGAAAGTTAGTATTAGTACTTTTAGTTTCTTTGGGTTCGATAATTCGGTCTTACCTAAGCTATACTACTGTTCGATAGGTGCACTTGCCTCAATTATTGTCAGAGTTAGTTTCTAGGTTCGATCATTCTTTTTATAAATTTTAAAACTCTGATTTACAGCGATCAAGTTTTTGGCGTCGTTGCTGGGGAACTAAAATATTAAGAAAGCTCTATTTTTATTACTTTAGCCATTATTTTTATTTTTATTTTTATTGTTTTTAAATTCTGCTAAATTTTCTTTCTTTCTTTTCCTAGCAGGTACCTCTAGTTTATGACTAGAAGGAACCTGAGAGGACCTTTAGAATACGACAGTGATATTGAAGCTACCGCTCGGAGAAATCGCAGAGAAATTAGGCGAGCCCTAAATTACACGAAAGAAGAGCGAGAAGACAGATCCAATCCTACTGAAGGGATGGACGAAAATAACCCACCACCACAAGATGTGGGAGAAAATAATGCTCCTCGTACTATGTTTGATTATGCTAAACCTCATTTAACAGAGCCGAATCTAGTATTGTTAGGCTCGCTATAGTCGCTAATAATTTTGAATTGAAGCCTAACACTATAAAAATGATTCAACAGTTTGTTCAATTTGATGGTTTGCAGGACGAAGATCCGAACACTCATATAGCTAATTTTTTAGAGTTTTGTGATACCTTCAAAAATAAATGGCGTTTCTGATGATGCCATACGACTTCAGTTATTTCCCTTTTCATTAAGGAATAAAGCCAAACAGTGGTTAAACTCGTTACCATGAGGGTCAATCACTACATGGGATCAATTGACCGAATTTTTTTTATTAAAATATTTCCCACCAGCCAAAACGGCCAAATTACGCAATGATATATCTTCTTTTGTGCAGATGGATTTAGAGACATTATACGATGCATGGGAGAGATATAAGGATCTCTTGAGAAGGTGTCCGCACCATGGTTTACCTTTGTGACTCCAAGTCCAGACTTTCTATAACGGTGTAAACCCCTCAATGAGACAACTAATTGATTCAGCCGCCGGTGGAACCTTGAATAATAGAACTCTTGAGGCAGCCTACGAGTTTATTGAAGAGATGTCGCTGAATAACTATTAGTGGCAAGTTACAAGAACAAGGCCAACAAAAACAGCCGGAGTTTACAACCTCGACGCAGTAACCATGCTATCAAATCAGGTAGAGTTGATGAATAAAAAGCTTGATAGTTTGTGTTCTTCGCAGGTACATTCAGTGATGCAGTGCGACGCAAGTGGAACTGTGGCGAATCCTGAGTACCCACCCTACCAACCGGGCACAGAAAGCGAACAGATGAACTATATAGGTAACAATTTCAGATCTAATAATAATCTATATAGTAATAATTATAATCCAGGTTGGAGGAACCACCCAAATTTTTCATGGGGAGGCCAAGGAAATCAAGGAAATCAAAGACAACAACCTCCTCAAAATTTCCAAAATCAGCCTTATCCACAGGAAAAGAAGCCGAATCTTGAAGAGACGTTGAACAAATTCATAGCATCCACAGAGGCCCGTCTCCAAAAAACTGAGGTAACACTCGACACCCAACAAACATCAATCAAAACGATCGAGAACCAAGTTGGAGGACTTACAAAGGCAATCGGGGAAATTACTCAGTCAGTCGGACAAATTGCGAAGCTATTGTCCGAACGACCGCAAGGGCGTCTACCGAGTAATACTAAAATTAATCCAAAGGAGCAAATCCAAGCCATAACAGCTCAAGAAAGCGAAGAAGTAGACGAACCCAGTCCAACACAAGGAAACGAGGTAGAAAAAGGTAAAGTTGAGGTAACACAAGACAAGCCAAAACCGGTAATCAAGGAATACCAACCTCGCATACCATATCCCGAAGCGTTAACGAGAGACGACACAGAGGAACAGTTCGGTAAGTTTCTTAAACTTTTAAAGAAATTACATATTAACTTACCGTTACTTGAAGCTCTTTCACAGATGCCAGATTCGAGAAAATTTTTAAAACATCTCTTGACGAATAAGCGCAAGATAGACGAAGATCCACATGTGGAATTAAACGCAGTGTGCTCAACAATGTTACAAAATAGACTACCACAAAAGCTAAAAGATCTAGGGAGTTTTACAATTCCATGCTTAATTGGTAGACTAACTATTGATAATGCGTTAGCTGATTTAGGGGCAAGCATAAATGTCATGCCTTACAAATTGTTTAAACAATTAGGTCTAGGGAAACCCAAACAAACTAGGATGAGCATTCAATTAGGTGATAAAATCAAGTTAGAATTCCTAGGGGTATTATCGAAGATGTTCTTGTAAAAATTGATAGATTCATTTTCCCAGTAGATTTTGTTGTCTTAGACATGGATGAGGATAATTCGATTCCCTAATTTTAGGAAGACCCTTTTAGCAACTCGCCAGACTAAAATTGATGTTGATGCAGAGAACTCATACTTTGTGTAGGGAATGAGACAGTCACCATCAAGGCTCTCGATCGGCTAGAACATCGAATAATCAAGGTGAGAACGTAAATTCTACCGATAATCATTCTGGTTAACCCCTATTTTCGTGAAGCACCACCAAGGAATACAATCAACTCGACCCTAAACCTCGAGCCAACAAGGAAGTAGTTCATGAAGATCGAGGGATTCAGATCGATGATCTAGATGAGTGGAAGACACACTTCAAGGAGAAATTAGGGATACACGACGAAGAACCGGAACCACACAAGATAAAACTGAAGGAGCCCCCAAAAGAGCTAATAGGAACAACAAACCACTTCAAAATAGGGTACAGTGCATCATTAGATCGCATGAGATCCTTGAATATCTCCTCCGGACCCTAACACAAACAAAGAAATACCTTTTAGGGTAACCAGTGTTTTCCCATACGGAATAGTCGAGGTAAGTAATTCTATTTTTGGTACTTTTACTATAAACACATCTCGACTTAAATCTTTTCACGAGGATACAAATGATGGCATGAGGAATGCTTCCGACTCCTCAAACCACCCTGACAATGCAAATGAGAGGAGAGTCTAGCTTAAGATTATAAACTAGCGCTTCTCGGGAGGCAACCCGAGCACTAACACAATTCATTTTTACATATTGCTTTAAATTTATTTTTTTTCTTCTTTTCTTTACACTTAGTTATAAACTAACCAGAACTGTAGATTTCCAAGTCACACGGCCTTGCACACGGTCGTGGCCGTGGCCGTGTGGACCATAAGAATCCCGTCATCGACATAGCGAGGGCCGTGCGAATCAGTTCCAACCACTTTTCGACTTTACGGATCCAACCACTACACCACGGGCACCGACAAAGGGGTACGGCCGTGCCCCATGACCGTGTGAAGCTACTGACTTTCCAACCACGGGCAGAACACGCCCGTGCCTTAAAATCATGCCAACATACTGACTTGTCGAACACAGGCTAGACACGAGCGTGGGGTAACCAACACACCTAGGAACACGGCCGTGCGAGTCGGCCGTGTGAATCGACACACCCTCCGCCCACGGGCGTGGGAGAGCCTCGAGATACAAAATTTTATTTAAACCCCACACCCTCCCCTTCACCCCACCTTCTTCCATCTTCTTTTCTTTCAAAAATCTCTCTCATTTCCTTAGAAACAAAGCCTCTATCACTCTTGAGCTACGCTAGAACCATGCCAAAGAAGCGGAAGGAATCAAGCACAATCTCCTCAAAGGAGACCCTCTACATAAGTTCATGTCAAGTTGCTTCATTCTCACGACAAGCCAAGGATATTTGAGGCTATCTAGTTTTTAATTCGTTTTTCTCTTTTGCTTGAATTTCCTTATCTGTACTTCTCTTCTGCTTAAATTAGTTTATTTTATTTTAACTTCTTAGTATCAGGTTCTAAAGGCTGCTTGGGAATCACGCCACTTCCACCATCACCAACACCTCCGTCACCTTCAAAGTCACACTCACCTCTCGAACCATCTACCAATAAGGATTCTCAAGCCCCTTTATCTTTTAGCATTAGTTTAATTCAATTTCTATTTTCTTTCTCTTTACCTTTCTTGTCTTTAATTATATATTTAGTTTATTTGAAATTTGTCTTAATAAATCCTGGCTAATCCCCCACGAGTCTCCCAATTTCTTCATCTAGCGCAGAACTCGTGGGCAACCACCACATCCAGACTGGCCCTCCAACTTATCTCTCACCACGACCACCGCCAACTCAAGGAGCTCATCCATAATTCAGGGAGTTTTACTTATCCCCATATCTTCTGATCTGAAAATTACATTTATATTATCTATCTTTGTACATTGAGGGCAATGTACATCTTAAGTGTGGGGGGGGTGAACAACTTAAAAAGGTGGCCTAACTTTTTTTCCATTATTCTCAAATTTCTAAAATTAGGTACCAAACTTTTTGCATTATTCTCAAAATCCCTGAATTTAGTCTTGTTTTTAAGTAATTTACTCATATTACTAATTAGGATGAAATTTCTGATGATTTATGATTTTTATTGATATGTTTTAGATTAAGTCATTGATAATTGTGCATTGATGATTAAATTCTAAAAATACTAGAGAATCAAGCATAATAAGTCTATTTTTCTGAATTAAAAATTTTCTAGGTCGACTACCTGAATTTAAATATTACCTTGAAATTTGATATTTACAAGGTTGATGTAAAAAATACCCATAATTTTTGTGAGTTTTTGAGCCTCATAGAGCATAAATTCGTTTTCTTGCTCACTTTATTGATTATGAGTATGCCAACACTGATTTGTTATTCTAGAACTTGCATCGATTATACATGTCGAGACCACACTTTTGATTTGATATACAGAGATGATAAAGGCACCTAGGTTTTAACCCACTAACTCCATTAAAAGCCTACCTTCACAAATTAACCCCTAGTGAACCCCTTTTAATCCTAACAACCCTATTTATTGACTCACCCACTAATATTAACCCCAAACCCTTTGTAATTGTTATCACCATTCTTTCTAACTACCCCTATATCGAGATTTGATCTGATTAGTTGCCTAATTATGAATTTTAGTAATTTATCCTTTATTGTGTATTTAGTTTGTTCTTAAAAAAAACGACGAAGTATATTCATTATTAGTTATGTGATTAAACGAGCTTATACATTTATTTAAATTCCAAATATCGAAGAAGAAGCTCGTATTATTAGTATTAGTAGTTTTCAATTGATGTAATTATTATTATTAGTTCATTAGTTCTTAGTTAGGTAATTTGTCAATTCAATCTCGATTCTAACCTTCTAATTCAGCCTTATTCCACACCTTAACCCTAGCCCCGTTACAACCCTAACAAAGACCTTTTGATTTGTGTTTCATCTCATATTTCAGAGGTGGAGATTTGATTTTCATGCAAGCCTATGGGATTAACTCTTCATGTTTGACTTTTGAGTGCCTAAATTTTGAACCTTAAACACTTTGAGTGATTTGAGTGAATCTTTTGTGAGGATGTCAATCCTTGTCGATTTCAAATTAAAGGTAATTATTTAGATAAGGGGAGACGCCTATGTTTTCGAGCTACAAAATCTATGACTTAGATTGTTTGAATTTTTAGAACTCTTTGAATTGAATTATCCATGTATAAATTATCTATGAATTATGATAAAACATTGTTGATAGGAATTATGAATTATAGGAAGTTCGTGTTAATTGTAAGTTGAGAATTTTGCTTGATGACAAGCAAAAGCTTAAGTGTGGGGGTATTTGATAAACCGAAATAGTAACATATTCTAGGCCCACATTTAGTATGCTTTTGGATGAATTATCCCTTGATTTATGTAAAAAGGTGCTCTTAATCCTTTCTTTTCATTTCTTATACTTAGGAAAGTACCCAAGGATAAAAAGAACGAGAAACGGGCTCAAAACGGACCAAAACGGACCAATGAGGAAATTGACATGGCCTGGACTTGGACCCACACGGCCGTGCCAAGTCAATCATCTAGAACACGGTCTAACCCCGACTCACACGGCCGTGTCTCATTAAAGAAATCTGAACACGGCCTGGCCACGATTCACACGGGCGTGCGCCATGGCCGTGCCTCTGCCGTGGAGAAGAGCAATTTCATTCGGGAAAGGATACTTAGGGATAAAGAAACGTATTTCAAAAGCCTATAAATACACCCTAAGTATGACCTAAGAGGGGGAGCCCAAAGCCATCGTCTAGGGGCGTCGTGCTAGGCTAGAGAAGGCAGATTTGTGGGGATTCACTCAGGGATAGCCAGTTGATCCATCTCAAGAAGCTAAAATTATACTCAAGACGGAGGATCTCTCCTTCAATTCCTTCAGGGGGTTTTAGGGATTTCTTATGTTTTGTTTTATCTTTTCTCTTGAGATGTTTTCCTTTATTGTTATGAACTAAACCCTTCAGATAATTCCGAAGAGATGAAACCTATGATGAATCTTGTTATTGTTTTCTGAATTATATCATAAATACTTAGTTTGTTCTTAATTATGTGAGCTTAATCCAAATTTAATGTGCTTAGGTGGAGGAGGAATAGACCCTGCCTAAGAGTAGATCCAACATAATTAAGCGGAGTTGATCGCACGCCTAGAGATAGGGTGACGAGATTTTACTCTGATTAGGGTGAAACCTAATATGGAAATCCATAGATCGATTCTTCGCTATACTAGGGGGTTATTATAAGAGAACAAGAGTTCCACTAATTAACCTAGGGTTAGACGTTATTCGCCTCGAGAGAGGGTTTAATATACGTTAGGGAGTCTTACGGATCAAACTAAGTGAATAAATCGTATGGTTCAGTGTTAGATAACAAGTGAAGTCTAGGTGGATTCTTCCTAGGTATCATCTAAATCAACCGAGTTTTTCCCAAGTTATTTTCCAAATTCATTCTTCTTTGTCTTAGAGTCTTTAGTTTAGTAGTTAATTAATTTAGATTAGATAAACAATCTCTCTTTATTTTTAGGCTAGATAATAAAAAGAAAGTTAGTATTAGTACTTTTAGTTCCTTTGGGTTCGATAATCCGGTCTTGCCTAAGCTATACTACTGTTCGATAGGTGCACTTGCCTCAATCGTTGTCAGAGTTAGTTTCCAGGTTCGATCATTCTTTTTATAAATTTTAAAACTCTGATTTACAGCGATCAATTACACTTGCTACGTTTGTCCGAGAATCGACTAAACCGTAGCTCTGATACCAATAAATGTAATACCACTCAATCGATATCGTTGCCGGAGTCGAGCACGAGGCGTTATTTAACTTAACTTACCACTTCGGGTATAAAAATAATTTATTTCATCATTCACGACAAAACTGTCCATCTACGCAACAGTCATTAATTTAATTATAACTCGAGTTACAGAACTCAAAATTTAGATACGTAAATTTTCCCTGAATCTAGACTCATATATCTTCTCACCATAAAATTTTCAGAATTTTTGGTTTGGCCAATTAGTACATTTTATTCATTAAAGTCTCCCCTGTTTCACAGTTCAACGGTTCTGACCACTCTTCACTAAAAATAAATTTTATCATTGTACAATTTTTATATGTTGTTCCTATGTATTTATACTGAAAGTAGACTAACTAAGGAATCTATAAATTTAAATTATAACTCATAATTATTTTTTTAAAATTTTAAATGTTTTTCTAAAGTCTAAACAGGGGACTTCAAGTATCATTCTGACCGTGTCTTACTAAAATTCAAATATCACAGAATATAAAATTCCTTTGCTTACACTATTTCTTTCATAAGAAATTAGACACAACAAGCTTTAATTCTATATCTTATTCACCTTCTAATTCCATTTCTCCTATTTTTAGTGATTTTTCAAAGTCATGTCACTGCTGTTGTCCAAAAACTGTTTCATTGCAAATTTTTACTTTTTCATATTTTCTTTGTAGTAAGCATCACTTAGGTATCCATACAAAATAATTCGATCCCTATACATGCCATAACCTAAAACATTTCAAAAGCATTTATATACCAAAGTAAAGGCTTGATAGTGTGATACGAGGCTCCGACGATCTCCAATCCAAGTAAGTTCAACACATTATAAAACAAAGAAAAAGAAAAGAACGAGTAAGCTACTAATAGCTTAGTAAGTTACATGTAAACAATAAGCACCAAAGTAATAATTAACAATTTTTTTTGACATATAACTAATCAATATCCTTCTTAACAAATTCATTCACTTACACATGTACAATCTTACCAATTCACTTGCACATACATTTAAATACTTAATCATTATCACGTATGCTCATTCTTTCAACTATACCTGCATACACACTTTATCTCATATTCACTTTAATTTATTATTAATCCCATTGAACACTCGAATATGCGGATACGTGAGAGAATTAGCACATAAGTGCCACACTCGGTATGTAGCCGGTTACCATCAGTAATGTAGCCGGCTACCACCGATCAATAACACCGAAATGTCCACGGGCTGCTCACACAAGCCGTCCGATGTCCGCAACACATGCTAGATCACCCAAAGACCCGGACTCACTGTAACATCAGTAACACCGGGTCTCTAGTGATATATCACTTGTATCCACTTCTATTCCTAAGTTCAACCGAATTTACTCTTAACACTTATTTTAAACACTTTATCACTTGAATAATTCATGAACAATTTTTCTTCCACATTCAATATTAATTCAAAATCAAATACAATTCACAATTTATAAAAATATATTGCTATTATTTACACATAACTTACCTCGGATGCAAAAAACGACTATTTTTAAGTAAATTAGTCGATAACCTTCTCTTTTCCCGATCACCTTCACTATTCCTTCTTTCTTGATCTATATTAGCACAATTTAATACATTTTATCAACATTCCATTCAAATACAATTCATACACAATATTTTGGCAAAATTATATTTTTGCCCCTAAAGTTTCATATATTTACACTTTTGCCCCAAAGCTCAGAAATTAAAATTTGTCCCTTATTCTTATGTTTTATGACATGCTGATTATTTTTCCCTTCTATGACAACATCAAATTCTCACTCTAACATATACTTATGAACATTAGGTATTTTTACCGATTAAGCCGTCTTACTCGTTTTCACTTAAAATCGTTTAGCAAAAGTTGTTTAACATAATTTCAAACCTCATATTCTATCATAAAAAATCAAAATAAACACATTTCACCTATGGGTATTATTCCAAATATGAACCCTAGGTTAAATTATTGCTAGTACAAGCTAAATCGAGTTACCGGGACTCCAAAAATGTAAAGAACATTAAAAATGGGGCTTGGAATCACTTACTATGGAGCTTGGAAGCTTGAAACAAACCCTAGCTATGGAGAACCCTTGAAATTTCGTCCTAATGAAGAAGATGGACATATTTTGCCATCTTTTTCCTTTTTTTAATCTTTTAATTACTAGATGACTAAAATACCCTTCATTAAAAACTTTGGTTATTTCTACCTATGTATGTCCATTTTTATCCATGAAAGCCTAATGGTATAATTTCCATTTAAGGACCTCTACTTCAATTATGCTCTTCAATTAAATCCTTTAACATGTAGAACTCATATTTATCAACTTTTGCAATTAAGTCCTAATAGGCAAATTAGACATGCAATTCATGAAATTTTCTATCGATATTCTAACACATGCATCTAATAACTCGATAAATTATAAAAATTAATCAGAATAAATTTTTCTACTTCAGAATTGTGGTTTCGAAACCACTATTCTGTTTAGGCCCTATTACGGGCTATCACATAACTTCCCAAAATTTCTGTTATGACAGGCAGTCTTGTTTTAGGATCAGGCATTCTGAAATCTCGAGAAATGTTGGAAAAGGAGTCAAATAGAGAATTCTTTTTAAGAAGGTAAAATTGATATTGGAAAGAAATGTAGATGTGAAAATGAGCCCAAAAAGGGATTAAATTGCAAATTTCAAAAAGTTAGAGGACTAAAAAATAAATTTGACCAAAAAGACAATTGATACTTATTAGTTAGAATGTGTATTGGTGTAGTGATAAACACTTTTGGAACAAATTGGAAAATATTTGAAAATGTAAAGACTAAATTGCAAATTACTCATGTTTATCAAGAAAAGGGCATAGGTGTAATTTTCACCACTCGTGGACTTGTATTAAAGACTAAATGTGATTTATGAAATTTGGAATTGTTAAATATCTATTTGATGTGATGAAAGTGGATTAAGAAGTCAAAAACGGCAAAACGGTGATTTTGCCAGATCAAAGCATTTTCGTTTTGTCACATGAATTTTATATTAAAAATATAGTGGAAGCATAATAATATATTAGTGACATCAATTATGAATCATTGGATTGGATTAAAAGACAAAGATAGAATGTTGACCACACAATTTTTAAAATGGGGTTTGACTTGACTTGGTGTTTTTAAAGGAAATATGTAACACCCTTTATCCGATTCGGTCGACGAACCCGAGCTACGGAGTGCTATAGTTAAAGCTGAAACAGAAGACATTCAATTTACATCGATTATTTCAAATAAACATGATATTACTTCATAACTACACAATTAACATTCAAATTAAATATGAATCATACAATCATAATCAAATCAATGCAAAATCACCAAATATAATTTTTCTCGGGCTTTATACAAGCTTACATATGCTCTAGTATCAAGCTAGAATTTAACTAGGACTAATTTGTAACATTTTTAAAATTTAAAAAAAAAAGTTATTTCATAAATAAATTCTTCAAATAATTAATCATATCATAAAAATTCAAATATTATAATATACAATTAAATTCAAGTTTCAAATGAGCTTACGAAAGCTTTTAAACCAACCCGGGAACAAATAAGGTCTTAATCGAAAACTTAGCAAAAAGTATAGAAATTTATGCAAAAAGGGTCACACGGCTGTGTATCCAAGCCGTGTGAAAAGTTGTGACCGAGTGTGATTGAGTTACACGGCCGTTTGTCTAGGCCATGTATCTCACTGAAATCGTATGGATTAAAAAATTAACTTCTTTTAGTGGTCACACGATCGTGTCACCAACCTGTGTGGAGACACACGACCATGTGCCAGATCGTGTGCAACAAAAAATGTACCTTTTTAAACAAGTTACCATTTCAACCATGCCAAAACCTATACCAATGACAATATACAATATTACATCTATTCAAAACATGCCAAAACACACCTAAATCATTGCCTTAAACAACTAATCAATATGCCTCAATGATACCATTTTACAACAAGATTCAAATCAAATAATTAATCCCATTTCATGTCAATTTAAACTATGACCATATACGTTCACTATAAATAATCAAAACACTAAGTTATGGCCACCTATAAATAGCCACATTACCAAAATAACCATACATAAGTTTAGTACCAAATTCACACTCAAGACTTTTACCAATTCTATATTTATTTCACTTTAAATATGCACCTAGGAATCTTATACAATCTACATACCAAAATGCCACTCATTACAACCATTTGAACACCAAACAACCATTTATATGCTTATTCCATAACTTACCAAACTATCCCAAAATCAATATAATCATTAGGCTAACTTATAATCATTACAACCATTTGAACACCAAACAACCATTTATATGTTTATTCCATAGCTTACCAAACTATCCCAAAATCAATATAATCATTAGGCTAACTTATAATCACTCAAGACAACATAAGTACAACTCCACCCTATATACATCCCACATAACCGAGTCTGGGGCAAAGAAAAGACTACCAAATCAGATCCTGGACAGTGTGAGCTCTGGATTAATCTGACTGACGCGTTCCACAAAATAACCTATATAGAGATAGAAAAGCAAACAAGATAAGCATTATGAATGCTTAGTAAGCTCGTATGAAATTTACACAACATACCTTGACCTTAAACTAAATTAAACTATTAAACCAGTTTGGTAATTAATATGGCATCCTTGTCTTCTTTGTACTTTCGTATACAATCCCACAAAAACAAGTAATAGGTTAGTTTATTTATACATCAGGAACTACTAATGTAAATCACATATACTTATACAATGATTTAATATAGCAAATCATATGATATCCAATTCATGCTCAATTTATAAACACATATACTTAAATTCTTTTTCACATCACATTTAATCATGCTTGTTTTGCAACATTACAATTTAATACATTCAGTCTTTTATTCACACTCAATTCATACATGTAACAATTGATTTTCACATTTAATCTTTCTATTCATTTTGAATCCATTTACTTACTATTTTCGTATGAATAACTATAGTAAATATACTTCAGACACACAAGATAAGATTGCTCACACGAGCTGCAACTATAATTGCTCACATGAGCTGTGGGTCAGGATGGCAACTTTACATGATGCTGCTCACACGAGCTGTGAAGAATCAGTAACAATTGCAGGACCTTAGCCATCGGTAAAACATCCAAGACCAGCACCCAAAACTGTATAAACCCTAATGACATGTCATTTGTATCCTAGCTATTCACTAAGTTCACACGGGCCTCTTTTTTCGTATTTAATCCATTTTCAATCTCTGTAACTGTATACTCGCTTTTCGTATTTTCAATACAATTCACATACATTTACGGTGAGTCATCATCATATACACATCATTAAATCATATCACAAATTCGATCAATCAATACTACTCATCTGTTCACTATTAACATTTAAACTTCTTATTTTACAATTTAGTTTGATAGATGTTGTATTAATAAAAATTACACATGTATATATATAATTAATAGGTATAAACACACAATTCAAACATAATAATAGAATATAGTAAGTTCCATATAAACTTACCTGGAAAACAAAAATTGTAACACCCTATACTCGGCCTGGTCGCCAAGCTCGAATATCCAGATGCCATACCACCGTCTCATGTCATACACAACAAGTAAAAGCTCATTCTAAACGAAACGTCTTTCATATTATCATTCGTATAGGTTCTTGAACGAACATATTCTCATTTATCAATTATACATGCTGAACATACATCAAAATGTATTAAAATAATAATTAAACATGCATAAGGTCCATTTAACAAAATCTCAAAACTGTCACGTAGGTATCGATACTGACACTAGGGTATCGATATTTTCTTTAAGTGGAATCGATACCACCTGGAAAAATGATACCAAACTTGCATTCTATTTCTCAATTAAAAACCGAAAGTCTTAAAAATTATCGGTACCTGTCATTAAATATTGATACTTTAACCCCGTGTATCGATACCTGAGCAAAAGTATCGATACCAAATCTCTATTCTAACTTCATGCACGTTTCAAAACACAGAGGTATCGATTTTAAAACCCGATTATCGATACCTCTGCTCCAAACCTCAAAAATGAATCATATATAAGCAATTAATCAATTCTAATTTAGTTCATAAACATCATAAATTAATTACTTTGACAAATAATCATTCAACGACCTAATTAGTAGTTCAATATCGCAAAATTGTGTTTGAGCAAGTAACGTCAATCCATCCTCATGTTCATGAACTCAAGCATAACAATAACATGTAATCCTTATAAACCAAACCAAAAGCAAAATGTCTAGAAGTTAACATGGCTATAAACAAGTCTACCGCATTGCCTTTTTCCCCAAAACGTAAATAAATATAGAACACCTATGAAATAATGCAAAAGTCTTGCTTGGATCACCTCGCGGAACCACACCACTCACACCGGCACACTACTAATCTGCAATGGTTTAACATGAGTGGGTGAGCTTAACAAGCTCAGTGAATTCTCAAAATAACCACAATGCAAACAATTCATCAAGCATCAATGAAACAACCATATAGCATAGCTTCAACAGTTCCAACTCTAGTGTTATTTAATACATACTCGTGCATTATTACTAGTTCTTTTACATGGTAAACATATTCACTTTTAAGCATATATCCTATTACACATACAATCACCTAACATTCAAGCATATATCACAATATTCAAAACATCTTTATAGATAAATTGCATAATGGTCACATACTCATTTAGGCATAAATCACATTACACATATATACATTTTAAGATAATTTGGCACTTGAGCTATGAAACATAGAAGTGAGCTCTATCATCACTCATCGGATACACGAATCTCCAACACACCAAACATAGACTCATAGAATCAAACATGTCCCAAAAGTGAAGCATAAAGTTAACACTCTCCTTATTTCCTCTCACATGTCCCATTGAATGGAGCTTAGCTCACATTCCCTTATCCCTCCAACATGTCCCAGGGCCTCAATGCCTAAAATTACTGTACACATAGGTGAGTACTCACAATCCTATGGCATGCCAACTATATCCAACAGTTTCAAGATCACAAGGCCAAAATATCAAAAATTAAACACATATCACTCACCGATTATTCGTGTATTATCACTGCATATTTGTATCTTTAGCAAAACACTGTCACTAACATTTAACATATACATAACATGTGCACATCTGCACTTCCACAACGGTTAACATAACCATACATCACATGTTATAGCATCTCATCTCAATTCTTATATTCACAAACACATAAGCATATTGTTCACAAGATAGCATAGGTATGAGAAAGCTTACACTCGAAATTTAGAGTAGGGGTTTAAGCTACTACTAAATTCCCAAATATCGCATTGAATCATGTCCACAAGCAATTATTCCAAACACTCACCAATTACACTTTCGCCGAAAAGCCAAAAGCTCAAACTAGCTTTTCCTTGCCTTTATCTCTACTCGTAGAAGGTTCTACTGAATCTATAACTTCAACACAACAAATTCACACAAAAATACATCTAAAAATCATCCAAGGACTCATTACAAGCATATAAAACATAAGCCTAAACTAAGTTCTCATGTAACCGAAACTTATAACATAGCAAACTTTAAATTTGAATATCTCGATCTATACTTAATATTTTCACCTAAAACCAATTCCGTGCATCTTATAATTCACCTACGACTAATTTCCAACCTTTAAACTACAATAAAATACTCAATTCATAGTATCGACTTTTTCGACATGTTTTATGGCTATTTTCAGAAAATTTATTAAAACTCAAGAAATCTTTAATGAAACTTCAAAGTAAGTTTAGAAGCCTTCTATTTACATAAAGAATAATTGAAAAACACTCTGAAACCATGTTTTTATCCAAAATCCCAAAATCCACCATTAACGACTCAATTTTTGACTTTTATTTAAAACATGCGATTTAATAGCTAAAAAATTAGTTTTAAAGACTAAATAACATTTAAAACTATTTATAATTTGAATCATTACCTTAGACGACAAAAATCCAAGCGTTAGATCGAAAACCCGAAAAACTCAAAAGCTTGACAATGGAGGAAACTATGGTATTTTTGGGTGTTTTTCTTGGTCTTTTTATAGAGGTTTGTAACTTAATAGATGATAGAAATTAAAAGGAATTAAGATTTGGAGTTCAAAATTGATTGGAATAGCAAGAGAGAACAAGGGATGACAAACACTAGTCTTGGGGGTTGTTTTTATGTGAAATAATTTGGAGAATGAGGGTTTTTGGCTTGAATTTTAAAATATGGTTAAATTGCTTCATAAAAACTCTAAGTTTTGAATCTTTTACAAGTCAGTGTTTTTTTGCAAAATTAAAGGTATTTAGAACTCATTTTCAGAAATTGATTTATTTTTCTAAAAACCATAATTGAAAACATTATTAGTATATCATGTCGCAAAATTTCGAACACTCTGAGGTCTAAGTAAAGTATTCTGGTGAGTTCCTCTGTACCTTGTGTCTGGTATCTATGTTAAATTGTTTATTCTTAAACTCTGTACAACCATGTAATTTGCTTAGTCATTTGTTCCTGATGTTCATGTCTGAGAGGTCTCATTTAAAGAGTTAGTGCATGCGTGGTTAATTATAGTTAAACAGGCCAGGAAAACCTGATATATATACAGTATGAGTACTCCTTCCTTGGTGTACAAGCTCCGTATCCAGATGGGTGTAAGGAGGTGTCTAAGGGATAATGTATATAATGATAAAGAAGATACAGGATAATACGATTTGCCTCTGGTATGGCACTTGTTGCAAACCGTGATTGGTGAAAACCCGACCTTATAGGGGAACACTTAGATGTTCATACAATGAGGGGATTTAAAAAGATACAGAGGTGTTACCGTCACATAGCTTAGATGAGCGGATTTGAAGATACAGGAAATATTTGGTTATTTGAGAACCAAGGATTAGAAGCTAGCACAAGGAAGAGAGTATGTAGAAAAAGGGTGCATGTAGTATTGCATGTTACATGAGTGCATGAACAGTGGGCATGTCCTTATAGTGGATAAACCACACAAGTGAGGTATTCACAGAGTAGATGTGCCCCTTATTGTCTTATATGAGCATAGAAATAGTGTTTTTCGCTAATTGGTTGAGTTGAATTGCGGTATCATCCGCCAGTTGATTTATAAACCAAGTAAAGTATCCACCAAACATGGCGAAATAATCGAGTCTATTTTTCCTTCTTGTCTAATGAAAATTAAGTTGGGATCATTTTTCCTGGGAACTCATTAAATTCTTACGAACTTACCTAGTTTCTCCTTTCTTTCAAGTTTTTAGATTAAGCATGTTGACTGAAGGGAGACAACCAGATCAACAGCCATTTGTGAGCCTTCTTAATTTTAGGGTTAATATGTATTTACTGGGGGGTGTTAGGTCTCTTATTAGATACCGCCATTTTGGAATTTTTTTTGTATTGAGTATTATTTTAAAAACGTTGAATGATGAATGGAAGCCTTGTCAATGTAACGATATTTATGATTCATTGATGTAAATTCAGTAGACGAAAAAGAGTAATCCAAGGATAATTAAGTCTTCAAATGTGGCAAAATGTTACAATAAAATCGTGCGACCAAATACAGGTAAACTCGGGCTAGAGAAGTACTGCTCTGTTAGAGAGAGTATCCGCCAAAACGGATAATGTTCTTTTCTAGAAAGAAGAAGTTAATAGACGTGTTTTTAGATCGGGTCAACCTGTGATGCTCCATACCCGGATCTAGGAGTCGGGTTGGGCATGGGGTGTCACATGACTTCACTATGGAAGTCGAATATATGGCAGCTTCTGAGGCAACAAAAGAAGCAATATAGTTTCGCAAGTTCCTTATAGATCTTGAATTTGTTCTTGGTATGGAAAAAGTTATCATACTATATCGAGAAAACAGTACGAAAATAGCTATCACCAAAGAAACCTGAAACCACAAGAGGACGAAGTACATTGATAGAAAATATCACATCATAAGGGAGGCAGTAGTAAAAAAAATAGTAGATGTAGTCAAAGTCACATTAGAGGATAACCTTGCGGACTCATTTAGCAAGAATCTGGTAGCTAGGAGTTTTGAGAAACATGTAGAGGGCATGAGAATGTGAAATGTTACTTATCTACTTCACTAGGGCAAGCGGGAGACTGTTGGATCTAATTTCGTAAGTGTAGTATATTCATTTGTATACTTGTATTTTTTGAACAAATTGGTTTAATAAAATTTCCATTGATTACATTAATAGTCTTTTTATATTATCTTCAACATTTTTTGCATGCAAAACAAAATGGAAACAAATATTAGCTTACTGATTATCTAGAATTTAATTAATACTAAACAGTATTACGTGGTTGGATCATAATACAAAAAGACAGTTTGTATTAGTAGATAAACCTAAACATGTCCTTAGTCTAATCTGAAAAGAGCATCGATTGAAAGACTAATATTTCGTCTATCAAGTCTAATTGGAAAGATGTATTGTCTTTGAGCATTGAAACGGATGGCTACCAGTAGATAGAGACATAGATGTGACTGATTGGACTGGCAATAAATTGGACAAGACCCTAGTAGAATTGATCCTAGATCTATTTATGAATCTATTCACTTGTGACATTCATAATGGGGCATACCTTAATCCTGAATGGATGATGAACTGCGTATGCATGATTTGTATACTTTAATGTAAGTAAAAGCTTAAGTTCGAATAAATAAGGAACCAAAAGCTGGTGCATGCAGTATGTAACTTCATTTACAGTAGTGGAATTCATAGCCCAACTAATGGGTAAATGTTATCCTCTCATCGATATTACATGATAGATGAAAAATAAACATTGCCACAACTGTTTGCCTTTGTGATAAATGACTTGATTACTATTTGATAGTAATTGACTTTTCATAAAGAGAGATGTAATAGTTACCATGAGATAAAATATGATCATATTAGGAGAATGAATTTATCCTAAAAAGATTAAAGATATCCTATTAGGGTAACATACTTATGACAAGGTCATTGGACGAGCACTTGTTAAGTATCTTTCGTAAGGGTATATAATTAGGGAGAACTTAGTAACGATACTAAAGTGGAATGACTTCGTGACTAAATAGTTTATAATTAATAGGTAAAAAGATAAAATTTAATTATAAATTATTTGAGCCCTAATTATATATGTCTAATCAGTCTTTTCGCTAGTTTGTTGAAACCATAAATATATGGAAATGTGAAGTTAGAGAAATGGGTCACATTCACAAATGAATGTGTTTTCTCACTAAGTATAGAAATGACTTGAGAATTAATTTAAAGTTTTCAAATAATTATTTAATAATTATAATTAAATAATTGATGTTCGAAAATGGAATTAAATTAATTAGTCATGAATCCATTGAATAGTGAAATCAAATATATTTACTCATAGATTCTTTTAAATTAAAGTTGTCATGTCTTTAATGGAAGTAGAATTGGGTTGAGAAAATTATTTAATTGAGAAATTAATATAGTTAATTTAATTAATTAAATTAATAAAATCATATTTATTTTGGAAAACTAGAAAAAAAATATTGAGTTTGATTAAATTATAAAGTGTTAAGTCAAAATTCTAGAAAACACATATAATTAGACTCAACACACGAGAGGCCCATAATCCTCTCATTAACTAAAGAGGGGTGACAACCTCTACTCTAATTAGAATAGGAGTGTGCTTTCTATTAAATAAATATTATTTATGTAGAGTTTTTTCAACTAGGATTTTTCTATCTCTTTCATAAATAGATGACATCGATTGACCTAATTCACACACTTCTTGATTATTAATTTATCATTAAAATAGCTAGAAATAGTGATAATTTATTTACTTAGAATAAATTCTATTTTCTAATAATTATGATCTTTACCAATTTCTATTGAGAGAATTCTTTTCCTACTCAAAAGTAATAATATCATTTCTTGATTTGTGTTTGATTCATATTGCTCAATTCCACACTTAGGGAAATTTATGGTATGAGGATAGTGAAGAAGTCGCTTGGTTGAAAGCCGGGATCAACTCGAATTCGTCTTGCACGAAGCACATGTACTTTTCAGTAAAAAATTTACTGCTATAAATATCACAACCAACTTGATTTTGAAAATTTTAAACTTACACTATAATTATAAATCATTTTCTTAACCAAATTTTTCTAACAAATGAATTTCGAGAAAATCCACCAAGAAGCTCCAAATAGTTGGCCTAGAGTAATGACCTCCAGGGTAAAATGATGCAGTGAGAGGGTCTTCAAATACAACGCTCAAGTGTCAAGGGTTGCGTATGGGAGCCTGCAACCATGACACACTTGTGTGATCCATCATATTCAAAGGAGGCCATTCGGCCCAACCGGACTGGCCCGTGGCTTGGAGAGATTGAAGGCCCATCTACAAAGCTTGGCAAATATGGAACATGATCCTCAAATATATGTAATCCTAGATATGATATGTAATCTTTAGAAGATACGATTCTATAATCTTAGAGATTTGATTTGTAGATAGCTTTTAATCTTAGCCATTGATGTACTTTGATATGTACCGTTGATTTTGGGAGGCTCAACTATAAATAAAGGCCGCTCCCTGGAACGACGGAAATGTGCAAGTGTACACAATCGCAACAAGTAATAAAGTGAAAAGTAAATGTCGAGTTATTGTACCCACAGGGACTGTGAAAAGAATTATTTATGAAATTAATTTAAAAACACTTTGGTGAAGAAAAATATTTTGATTTGAAGAGGTGATTAAAAACTAGGGTTTTAACTAAGTAAAGTAAATAAAAATAAAATAAAAGTTCCAATGCACGATTTCAAAAGATGATTTTAATCAAGATGACATAATTGTGTTAGATTAATTACATTTCTTAACTTAGACTTACTAAACTCATGTTTATGTTGTTACGAATAAATTCACGGCAACTCGATAATTTGCTAACTTATGAACATACTTACCTACCAAAATCCATTTATCTCTTGACTATATCTCTATGTCAATTCAACCGATTAAACAAATTTTAATAAGCAAATGTGTTAAGGCACATACATACTTATGAAATTAAAATAATCTCTTGTACATATCTCTATGCCAATTCAAACAATTAATTCAATCTCATAAGCACATAAAAGATTACGCGAGGGAATAATGTATTTCTACCTTGAAACAATTTAATCACAATAATCTTGCAAGTTATGCAAGGCAAATGTATCGTTAGATACCGTTGCTAATTTAACCCTAAGCTACCTTAGATGATTAAACATGCACTGATTAAGTATCGTGTCAAATAATTACAATTTCAATCCGTTTAAATAATTAATTCATTAGTTACCTTACAATTGTAATGCAAGAATAACTTAGTTATGGTTTTACTTAATCAAACATCTTACCGAGGCCTATAACAACACAAACAAAATTTTAATAAATTAAGTAGACGAAATGCAATCAACCTAACACGAATTAAATTCAAGCCATATCAATTAAATTAAAATTTCAACATCACAAATATTCATAGACATGTTCATCATAACAACAACAAAAATTAAAAGGATAGGGAACAAGAATCAAATCCGGTGTTTCTCCGTGGCTTGACTGGTTTGCTCCACTCTTCCTTCTTCGTTTGTTCTTGTCGAACCGAGGCTGCTACGAACACTTTAATGCTGCTCCAAATGGTGGATGAATGACTCTTTTTCAAGAGGTGAAATCGGAAAGAGAATAAAGAAAAATGGATGGGAAATGAAGAGAGAAAATTGAGAGAGAAGAGAAGAGATGAGAAAGTTGAGGTGTGTTTCAAATGAGCAGCCAAGGGGGGTTTTTATAGGTTGAGAGGGCTGCTAAAAATAGCCAAAATCAGCAGCCAAAGAGCCCTCCCATGGCCGGCCACACATGTGGCAAGTTCGAAGTTTTCAAACTTGCTATATTAAGGTAGGGGCAAATCTAAAAAGGCACAATTAGTGGAGGGGTTTGTTTGCAATTTGAAAAATTCTTCAAGGGCCATTTTGCAAGCTAATTAATCAGCCAAGAAAGCTGATTGGGTCAGCAAGTGGGGCAGTTTTGGGCTGCCCAGTACTCGGTAGGTTCGGTTTTTCTCGGTTCAGCTCAACTAAGCCACTTTTCATAATTAATTAATAATAATTTATTTAACCCAAATTAAATTGGATATAAATTAAAACTAATTATATTATGAATTAATACACATAATTTGGACCGTCTTAGGTTGAAAAATTAATTCGCCTTGGTGCTTCAAAATTGTTTCTCGGTTTTGCGCTTCTAACAATGACTACTTAGTCGTTTTTTGCCCTTTGTGGAAATCTTTCGAAAATAATCAAAATTTATCAAATTTTGATATAATATTAATTAAAACTCAACATGTTCATAATTTGAGTTCAATTTAATTATTTTATAATTATTATATATTTTTCGACAAGAATTTTACCGAACTTGCATGAATTTGAGTTAAAAAGGGCATGAAAAAGTGTGTATATTTTCGTGTTTTCACTCCCCCTCATTGTAATTCATTCAGTGAGTAATAGAATTTTGACAGCATTAACTCAAAACTTTCTCTCTGGTGTTCTTGCTTTTCTGTGGCTTTGTTCATCTTCCGAGTTCTTTTTCTTTTCATTCTTCTGCTTATTCTTCGTGGGTGCCTTAGACGAATTCTGTTGAATCCTCAATTGTTGGAAGTTAGGTTGACTTAGGCATTTTTGGAGCGAAGAACTGCCTAAGGCCACACAGATTGTATGGGGAAAATCTAAGTCCGTGACAGTTCGTATCCAAGCTAGATTCGAAGGCATCGTTGAAAGATGTCGAAAGAAATTTTTGAACATGTTGAGCCAATGGAGACCCCTAGGAGGGCCAGGAAAGCTAGTCATTCGAGGGACATACTGTTGGCTTTGGAGGATCGACTCGTCACTCTCGAGGAATCCGTGGGGGATGTCAATTAGAAGATCGATGATGTCGATTATAAGGTCACCAATGGGTTGCAGTCCATGAAGGAGCAGCTAAGAGATTATGTGTTGGATTCTGTGGAAAAGCTAACCAGTAGGGAAAATGCCTTCGAGGCTATGATGACAGTCCTAAAAGAGGAGATTGCAGAGCTCAAGGGCGAACTCACAATCTGTAACGACCCGAAATTGGGCCTAGTAGGATTGGGCCCATTGGACCTTGAGCGTAGAAGCGTTTTAAAATTTATGGGAATTTGAGAACGGCATTATTTCAAGTTGGACTTATTAGGAAGGTGATTTTGGAAAGTTACGGGGTTCTAGGAAGTTCCGGGTTCAAATTGGGCCTTAGCAAAATTTTTATGTTTAGGCACTTTAAGGAGAGAAGGCAAGTGGCATTATGACTTAAGGAAATAAGTGTGCATTTTGCTAGCACAAGGAGTCTATTGGTAAAGGTGGAAAGTGGTGTGTGGAGTGTACTAATGGTCTGAGGTTCGAATCCCATCTATTGCAAAATTTTGAATTTATTTTTTTTTGTGCTTCTCTTCCATGTGTCGCCAAGGTGGTATTTAAGGCAAGGAAGACTTTTTAATTATGGTATGGTGGCTAAGGAAAAAGGAAAGGATGAAGGTAAGGAAAGGAATCAAAAGAAAAAGGCAAGATAAGGGAGCATGTTGGCCTTTTTCATGGGTGATGTTTTGGAAAGATTTTGTTGGTCAACATCCACCCTTTTTGGCTAGAGTTCACACGGTTTTGTTAGGGGAAAGGAAGAGCCGAATTTCTTTTTCTCTTTAGATCATTTTGTTAGTTTTTGGGTGCATGAGAGGTATACTTTTCTCTTTGAACATTTGTGTCTTCTTTTCAAATCCATCTTCCTCTTAGCTTTGGCCGAAATCTCCCAACACATTTGTGCATTCTTTTCTTTTGTTTGGCCGAAACACTCACCTTGCTCATCTCCCTTTGATAGCCGAATTACCAAAGCACTTTTCTCCATTCATTTTTCTCTTTGACCATTTCATCAACCTTTTCTTCTTCTTTAATCGACATCACTTTGTGATCACATTTCTGCTCGATTTTCTCTATAGCCAACCCCTTATCATCCTATTTCTTCATCATTTCGTTCCCCATCGTGTAGGAAAATCTCTTCTTAATCGAATCGGTAAGTGATCTTATATCCCTCTTTCTATTTTTATGTTCTTTTTCTTCCTAATCGAATATGAATGTTCATCGTTATTCGGTTAGTCAACTTTGTTTCTTATCAAAACGTCACTCTCTCCATCATTCTCATGTTGTGATCAATACTCTTTCGTAGTGATCTTAGTGGGTGGCCGAATATCATTCTAGCCATAAGTCAAGTGGTGGAAATCGCAACAAGGTAAGGAGTTCTTTATGGATTATTTGATATCGTTCATTATTTGATTGGTTGCTAAATGGATTAATAGTTTGGACTAATCGGTCACTATAGGAACCAAATCGCCCGATCACCTATCCCTCGTAATAAGAGACTCGGATTGTTGGCAAGTGATATAGATTGTTAATCAATCGCAATACTTGGTTGAAGTCGTAAATTGGACTTTGGACTAATTGTTAACCGATTGTACCTTTAGGTGCCGCGGAGAGTATCGTGTTACGAATTCCGAATAAGGTGTGTAATCCCGTACCCTACCGAATACATGTTTGAAATGGTGGTAATCTCATATCTCTTTGAAATTTTGCATGAAATGTTCTGTGATTTGGTCGAAATACCGAAGGAAATCGGAAACCGGCATCCGTGACCACTCGGGCGCGCACGATATTAGTAGTAGTGGTAACCATATTTTGCAATGAAACAGTTTGGTTAGCAGCAGTGACGTGATTTTGAAAAATCACTAAAAATAGGATAAAGGGAATTAGAAAGTGAAAAAGATATCGGATTAAATATTACAGTGTCTATTTTTATATGAAAGAAACAGAGGAGGAAGAGGAATTTTATATTCTGTGATATCTTAATTTTGGTGAGACTGGTTCTGATTGACTTTGTGGTTCCCTGTTCTGTCTTGGAAAAATCATTCAAAATTGTACAAGGTGAATTAAGAGTTATAATTTATATGTATAGATTCCTTAGTGAGCCTATTTTCAATAGAAACAAGTGGGAGCAACATATGAAAACCGTATAGAGAGATATTTGAATTTTGAGTAAGAGAGGTCAGAACCGTTGGTCAGTGAAATAAGGGAATCTTTAATGAATAAACTGTACTAAACGGCTAAGCCAAAAATTCTGTAAAAATTTTAGTAAGAAGATATATGAGTCTAGTTTCAAGGAAAATTTATGGATCTAAATTTCGAGTTTCCTAACTCGAGTTATAGTCAATTTAGTCAGTATGATGTAAATGGACAGTTTCGATTTTTATGCCCCACATTAGTAGTTAAGTCTGGGTTGCGAAATTACCATAATACCCTTAGAGGGTAAGTTACCGAAATACCCCTGGGTTGCGAGATTACCGAATTACCCTTAGTGGGTAAAATTACTGATTTACCGAAATGCCCCTATGGGCCGAATTGATAGAATGCCTTAGTGGGCTAAATTACAAAGCTCAATAATGGGCCGATTCATCGTATTAAATTACTAGACTAATGGTTGTTATACATGTGGATATTTTATGTTGTTATGTGTATTGCATCATCACATATTGCATGGGATGGGAAACTTGAATGAAGAGAAGTATAGACCGGTGGCATTGCCACAAATTCTGATATGGGCTATGTGCCAATTTAAATACGGCTTTGTGCCATCGTGATTAAGGCTGTGTACCGATTATATTACCGTATATGATTCTGGTGGCTTTGCCACAAATTCTTATATGGGCTATGTGCCAATTTAAATATGGCTTTGTGCCATCGTGATTAAGGCTGTGTGCCGATTATGTTACCGTATATGATACTCTGGTGGCTAAGCCACAAAATTATTATAAATGGCAGCTTGTCTGCAAATTGGAGAGATCGCGGGGTGGGTTGACTTGATCCCCACCGAGAGACCGGTTGGTACGGGGAAGAGACTGGTTGGATGGGTTGGGTTGCATACATTTGCTTCATATATATATATATATATATATATGTTCTGTTATGATAGTGGGCTCCGCCTAAGATGTTGCTATATGGGTTCAAGCCAGGTGGATGACTACTAAAGGGATTTCACACTGAGTTCTTGTAACTCACCCCCCTTTTTCTTAACCCTTGTAGGTAATGATCCGTAATGAGGACTTGGGCCCATGGACGACTCGGTGGAGGCCATACTTCAGAAATGGTGTTATTGAACTTTAAATTTCTATTTCGGTTTATTTTATTATTTTGCTATTTTGGTTTAAGTTGTAATAAGGCCTCTGGGATATGTTTTAAATTGCTTTATGTTTAGTCGTACTTATAATATTGCTTGAATTGTTTTAACGGGGATTTTCTAAAATCATAAATAATGGTTTTCCAAAATTGATTAATAAATGGATTTTATAACAAACTTTTACAAATATTTTAACTCAGAAATTTTCTCTCGAATTATCAACAATATTTTCAAAAGCCACGGTTTTAAAGCTCACTACCTCGATTTTAAACTCATCAAACGATCTCTCAAAAATACTTGTATTTTATCTACGTTTCCGCAACGATTTCAAAATACTTCTGCAGCTCTTTTTCTAAACATCACATTTTTGTAAATTGTTTATTTCAAATATGCTTTCGCCACCAAAAAGGTTTAAAAAAATAATTACGTTTTCAAGTAGTTAACAATTGCTTAAGTGTTTTGGGTTTTAACAAAGAGGCTGTAATTCTCAAACAAGTTATTCCATGTGACACGCTAGATTCGGGCCTAACTTCTAGGCCGGGTTTGGGGTGTTACACAATCTGCAAGGCTACTTTAGGTAATGGAGGGTTAGCTGCTGTTGCACCCAAGCCCAATGTTGATGTTCCCAAGCCTAAAGAGTTTAAGGGAACAAGGTCCGCAAGAGATGTGGATAATTTTCTGTGGGGAATGGAGCAATACTTTCATACCAAAGGCATCACGGACGATGCCACTAAGGTAATTACTACTATGTATCTTACTGGCGTTGCTTTGTTGTAGTGGCGTCGTAGGTCAACAGATGTGAGACATGGTGGGACCGAAATCCAGATTTGGGAGGAGTTCCAAAGTGAGTTCAAAGTACAGTTTTATCCAGAGTGTGCTGAGGATGAGGCTCGGGAAAAGTTGCACCAGCTTGCACAACAAGGCACTGTGAGGGAGTATGTGCGGGATTTTAGCGAACTCATGCTTCATATATCAGATATGGATAAGAAAAAGGCGTTCTTTTCCTTCATGGATGGGTTGAAACTATGGGCGAAGCAAGAGTTGTAACGTCGAGGAGTCGAAGAGCTTACCAAGCCCATGACCGTAGCATAATCATTTGCTGAGTTTGGTGGAAAAAAAGACAAGCGTGAGTCTTCCAAGCCCAAATTTAAACCAAAGGGCAATGGTGGGGGAGACAAAGACAAGCCCGCTAAGAATGGCAACTGTAAGAAGCCTTAGGACAAAAAGAAGAATGGGTCTTTAAGTTGCTTCCATTGTGATGGTCTACATATGATCAAGGATTTTGTAAAGAAGGCTGCACTTTTTGCTATGAAAGCAAAGGAGGAGGCAGATAAGGTGGACAACAATCTTGGTTCGATATTAAGGGGTGTCGAAGATAAGACAAGTCATGGGCTGATGTTTGTAGACATCATGGTAGCTGGTAGAGAATTGAATGCGTTTATCGGCATAGGTGCGTTTGATTTGTTCATGTCCGAAGAGATTGCTCGTAAACTTGATCTCTAGATGTAAAATGAGTCGGGTTGGATCAAGACGGTAAACTCAGAAAGTGTTCCAATCAAGGGGGTTGTAAAGGGAATGGATCCCTAACTTGGCGATATGACCGGTAAGGCGATCATTAAGGTAATACCACTTGATGATTATGATTTTATGGTTGGATTAAGTTTCCTTGACCGGGTTAATGCGTCTTTTTTTTCCTTATGGTAATTACATGGTGATTTCACATTCGAACCATCGATGCTTTGTGAGAATGAAAATGAAAGGAGCATGGAGGGAAAAACATTTTCGGCAATCCAATTTGCTAAAGGAGTACGTAGAGATGAAGTCTCATATTTAGCCACCCTGAAGATCGAAGAAGTCGTTAAGTCCGTTGGTGAGATCCTGAAGGAAGTGGGCCAATTATTGCAGTCTTTTCTGGATGTGATGCCTGTCGAGTTGCCCAAAAAATTTTCATCCGAGAGGGAGGTAGACCACAGGATCGACTTAGTGCCAATATGGAGCCGCTAGTAAGGGCCCCAAATCGTATGTCTCTGCCAGAATTAGAAGAGCTGCAAAAATAATTGAAGGAGCTTTTAGATACGGGATTCATTAGGCCATCTAAATCTCCATATGATGCACCAGTGTTGTTTCAAAAGAAACATGATTGGTTGTTAAGAATGTGCATCGGTTATCGGGCCTTAAACAAGATTATTGTGAAGAACAGATACCCTATTCCCCTTATTACAGATTTATTTGATCATTTGGTAGTACGAGATGGTTTACCAAGTTGGATTTGAGATCGGGGTACCATCAAGTTCGGATAGATGAGGGGGACGAGCCAAAGACAGCTTGTGTAATGCGATATGGTTCGTATGAGTTCCTTGTGATGCCCTTCGAACTCACAAATGCCCCAGCTACATTCTGCACCCTAATGAATAAGGTACTTCAACCTTTCCTATAGCGTTTTGTGGTTGTTTACCTTGATGATATTGTGTTGTACAGTAAGTAGGTCGAGGAGCATGTGGAACATTTGAGGGAAAATAAGTTGTTTGTCAAAGAGGAAAAGTGTTCATTTGCCCAACGAGAGGTGCCATTTCTAGGCCACATTGTGGGAGATGGCAGGATCCAGATGGATGAGAGTAAAATTTGGGTCATTGTTGAGTGGGAGCCACCAACCAATGTAACAAAGTTGAGATCTTTCCTTGGGTTAGCGAATTACTATCGACGCTTCATCAAAAGCTACTCCAAAATTACCGCACCCTTGACGGACATGTTGAAAAAGGGTAAGGTATGGGATTGGGATCCGCAATGTGAGAAGGCCTTTAACCAATTGAAACAAGTGATGATAAGAGAGCCTATACATGCTTTGCCGGATTATTCGAAGCCATATGAGGTACGCACGGATGCATCAGATTATGCCATTAGGGGAGTACTGATGCAAGAAGGCCATCTAATTACTTTCGAGAGTCGAAAGCTTAATGAGACGGAGTGGAGGTACATGGTTCAAGAAAAGGATATGACTGTTGTAGCGCATTGCTTGCGCACGTGGAGGCATTATTTATTGGATTCCAGGTTTGTGGTTTTTACCGATAATATTGCAAACAGTTATTTTCTAACCCAGAAAAAGTTGTCTTCCAAACAGGCTCGTTGGTAGGTATTCCTAGCAGTGTTTGATTTCATGATGGAGTATAAGCCAGAGAATGCCAACACTGTGGCTAATGCGCTTAGCCGAAAGATAGAGTTTGTCGTAATCAGCTAACCTGATGGTTCCTTATTGGAGCATATTCGAGAGGGATTGTCCCATGATCCCACAGCCAAAAACTTGATCGAGCTTGCTAAGGAGGCCAAAATGAAGAGATTTTGGCTTGAGAGGGAGTTTCTATACACTCATGGGCACCGTCTTTATGTGCCTCATTATGGAAAATTGCGCAAGGAAGTCATAAAGGAGTGCCATGACTCAATATGGGTGGGCCATCCAGGAATGCACCACACCTTGGCCCCTTTAGAGGATCGTTACTATTAGCCTCACATGGGTGATGATATGGATACCTATGTGAAAACTTGTCTAGTATGCCAACAAGACAAGGTTGAGTTAAAGACTTCGGCCGGTTTGCTACAACCCTTGCCCATTCCGGAAAGATTATGGGAGAGTGTATCCATGGATTTTATTGTTGGTTTGCCTAAGTCTGATGGGTTTGCAAGTATTCTTGTTGTGGTGGACAGGCTTTCGAAGTATGCAACATTTATTCCAGCTACAGAGGAGACAGCTCGTTTGTTCCTTAGACACATGGTGAAATATAGAGGAGTGCCATTGTTTATCATCAATAATCGAGATGGACGATTTACGGGCCAGTTCTGGACGGAGTTGTTCAAGCTGATAGGCTTCGACTTGAACTTTTCCATTAGCATGCATCCATAAACCGATGGGCAAACTGAATGAGTGAATACGTTGTTGGAGACATATCTTCGACACTATGTGAGTGCCACACAAAAGAACTGGGCAAAGTTGTTGGATGTGGCCCAATTTTTATACAACTTGTAACAAAGTGGGGCCACAAATCAAAGTCCGTTCGAGATAGTGATTGGCCAACAGCCACTCACACCCAACGCTGTTGTGACCCGTTATATAGGACCAAATCCAGCAGCTTATCGATTTGCAAAGGATTGGTAAGAGAAGAATGACTTGGCTAGAGCTTGTCTACACAGGGCAAGTAAGCGCAACAAGAAGTGTGTGGATCAGAATCGAAGAGATGTGCAATTTCAGGTGGGTAATTCAATCCTTGCTAAACTACACTTGATTTTGCGATATAATGGTTTGCACAAGGGGCTTGTGCGATGGTATGAGGGACCCTTTCGAGTTTTGAAGAGAGTAGACAAGGTGGCCTACAAGCTTGAGTTGCCGACAAAGCTTAAAGTCCACCTAGTGTTTCACGTGAGCATGCTTAAGCCATTCTATGAGGATCAAGAGGATCCAAATCAGGGCAAGTCCAAACGAGCACCGATGAGGGTAAAGGTCTCCTACGAGCGTGAAGTTGAAAGCATCGAGGCAAACTGTGTGATCAAACAAAAGTACTATCGACCGCGGCATGAATACTTAGTTCGATGGAAGGGACTTCCGACAGTAAAGCGAGTTGGGAACCTGCCAAGGCATTGTGGCAGTTTCAAGGAAAGATGGACCAGTTCAATGAGAAGGACGCGACGAGGGCGTCACTAAAACAAGTGGGAGAGAATGTCATAGGTTGCGTATGTGAGCCCGCAATCATGACACACTTGTGTGATCCATCATGTTCAAAGGAGGTCATTTGGCCCAACCGGACTGGCCCGTGGCTTGGAGAGATTGAAGGCCCATCTACAAAGCTTGGCAAATATGGAACGTGATCTTCAAGGATATGTAATCCTAGATATGATATGTAATCTTTAGAAGATACGATTCTGTAATTTTAGAGATTTGATTTGTAGATAGCTTTTAATCTTAGCCATTGGTGTACTTTGATCTGTACCGTTGATTTTGGGGAGGCTCAACTATAAATGGAGGCCTCTCCCCTCATTGTAATTCATTCAGTGAGTAATAGAATTTTGAGAGCATTCACTCAAAACTTTCTCTCTAGTGTTCTTGCTTTTTTGTGGCTTTGTTCATCTTTCGAGTTCTTTCTCTTTTCATTCTTCTGGTTGTTCTTCGTGAGTGCCTTAAAGGAATTTTGTTGAATCCTTAATTGTTGGAAGTTAGGCTGACTTAAGCATTTTTGGAGCGAAGAAACTGCTTAAGGCCGCACGAATTGCGTGGGGAAAATCTAAGTCCGTGACACAAGGCACAACTCTCCTCCATCACAGAGAACTTGTATTTGTAGTCTAGATGCAGCCCTCGACTCCGTAATAAAACCCCCACCTCCTACCAGGTGGTAGTGTATTCAAGGGTGCCACCTTCCATTAGACCTTCTTCGTCTTTAGTGGGTTTCTTTCCTTCTTCCCCTTGTCACCTTTGCAATAGTATAATTAGAATAGTATAATTTGCAAGTGAATATTATCATTTTCAAGGAGGATGCAACAAATATCTATTAGATGTCTAACAAAAAAGATATTTGTATTATATAAGATTTTTTAGATTTTAATTTTTTTTCAAATATTTAGAAATACCTCCAATCAACATTTATCCATTGGTGGATCTAAACTTTTTTTTTAATAATAATGAATTGTACGAACTCAAAAAAATTTAAAAAATTCTAGAAAGATTTAAATTAATTTTTAAATAATATTATTTATTTACTTATTTTAAATAATAAATTTTATACATTTAATTTAATTATTATCAATATAGATGTAATTAGTATTATTATCCTAACTAATTAAATGATTATTAGGCTCCGTTTGTTTCACTGAAAATGATTTCCGAAAAATGATTTCTGCAAAATAATTTTCTTTTTTAAAAAAAGCTAATATTATTTTGGTGTTTGGATGAATCTGTGTAAAATATTTTCTGTTATTTGGCAGATTTTTTAAAAATATTTCATAAAAACTGTTTTCAATGAAACAAACATACATTTGTTATTTTTTTATCTTTTCATTGTTTAATTGAGTTTATTTTATATTTATAAATTTATATTTGTTCTTTGTAAAACAAAAATGACAAAAATATATTTGTTATAAAATATTATAGTGCAATTTTTTTTTAACAATCGAATTTATTTTATAATAAGAAAATATTTTGTAATAATCAATGCCATAAATTTTGTAATATTTTTGGGTTAGTCTTACTTTTTAGATATCAAAGTTCAGGCTCAGCTGTTAGCATTATTAAAAATACTTTGCTAAATTCATGTTCATTGTAACGTTATTTTTTAGTTACATGAATACCGAGCATTTTTTATTTAAAAATGTGACTTCAACAAAATTGACAAAAAAAAATAACAATATTAACAGTTGGACTTGATTTTCAAATAGGGACTAAATTCCAAATTTGTGAAGAGTACATAGACTTATGGCATATTTTAACCTTTATACTACAAAATATTTATTATTAAAATTGAATATTTTTCAATAATATATGGAGAATATTATTTAAAATTATTATTTTTAAAATTTATTATTAAAATAAAATTAAAATATTAAATAATTTATTAAAATAATCCTGCATAATCTCGAGTGTTATCAATTCCGGTACTTAGACCAAATAATACAATACAAGCAAAAGTTCCTAGATTCATAGAGATATAGAACAACATATAGTTATCATGCTCGCGTATCCACCATTTGAGTCTCCAACATTTATTCCAACATATTCGATTTGACCTATAGACGAATATGCAAGCATACGTTTCATGCTTGTTTGAGTAATAGCAATGAGATTCCTCAATATCATGCTAAGAATAGTTAGGATTTCCAGAAGAAGATGTCGTTCGTTTGATGAGAAATAAAAAGGAATATTGAAAATTCGAGTGGTTGAAGTCGAAGTAGCTACTTTCAAAGTAACAGAAAGAAAAACAACAACTAGAGTGGGAGAGCTTCTTTGTCTCATTCAAAACCGTGCATGAGACTTTCATCTTGCACGACTCCTAAGTGATAAAAGTAAAACACTTATCTTCTTTCTTTTTCCTTTTTTTTTTAACCTTCCTCACGTATGTATAAGATTGAACCCATTTGATTTTTAAAACGGATTACTAATCCTTAATATAATTTAGTATATGATTAGATATAGATAATTAGAATGTATGTTTAATAATATTGAAAATTATAATATTTTATTAATTTTAAATATTTTAAAAATAAAAAATTATTAATAATATAATAATATTAAACTTAAATTAAGTTAATTTTTATATACAAATAAAATCACTCATAAAAGAGCTTTTTTCTAGAAAATGACTTATGCTTTCTAAATGGGTAAATCATTTTATAGGAAAAATGGCTAATTTTCTATTGACCTGTAAGTCATTTTTCGTTGACCAAGCTATTTTCCACGAAACAAACACAAAGAAATACAGAAAACATTTCTAAAAACTATTTTCAATGAAACAAACAGAGACTTAATAACTAATAAGAATCCATATTCCTTATATACAAAAGAATGTTGATGCACCTTTGCAAAACATGCGTTAAGTCTTTACTTGACATGTGTTATGCGCCTTTGCATAACATGTGTTAAGAATCTTTGCTTAACATGCATTCCGCATCTTTATACTGCATGTCTTAGTATTTATATCATTTATTAAGACCCAGTTTGGCAATTGGTTGATAGCTAATAGCTGATTGCAGTGGTTAGTTTGACCAACTGATTCTATTAATTGATTTGACCAATTAATTCTATTAACTATTTATTTAAAAGTTTTTGTATAACCTCCCTAACCCGGCCTAGATGTTAGGCCCGAATTCAGAAGATTACATTGGCTACTAAGATGGCCAAGTGAGCTATCGGAGTTTTTAAAACAGTCATATCAAAACATTTGTTTATTTTAAAAGAAAACTTAGTCTATTTATAGAAAAACCCACGAGTTATCAAAAACTGATTTAGATTAACTTTCCTATGTAACGGTGATTACTTTTTGAAAACTTAGCTAATTTCTAATTTATTTATTACTCAAACTTTTAATTATAATTTAGCAGCAGAAAAGTGATATCTAACTTAGTTTAATTAAAAACCATATTTCCTGCATAGATTAAAATTCATATTTCATCATCCTAAAATCAAATTAAAAATCATGCATGCTAAATAAATCCTAAACATAAGTCCCATGCCACAATATAAATCAAACAGTACAGTTCCAGAATAAAGGAATTATAAAAATAAGTCTAATAATACTTGTATATAAATAAAATTATCTCGAGCCCTCTGTATGCAGTTTTTGCGTCCTAACCTGGTGGGTTATCTGTAAATATGGATGTAATAGGCCAATTTTGGCCTGGCTCGTTTTAAACCAAAATAAAACAAAAAATAAAAAAAACATTAATAAAGGTCCAAAACTTACAGTCCATCTTTTACAAATATCAGGGCTTGATGGCCCAAATTACATCTAACCCGAGCCCAAACTTACAAACCACTACCCAATTACAAGCCCACAACCAACCCTAGCCCAATTAACCTAAAAAATCAGAAAAAAACCCTAGAACCCCCTAGCCAAAGCCAGCGCCGCAACAGCCAAGTCCCATCTCCACGCGCGCCACCACGTCAGCTCCTTCGTACGGTGGTTTCACCTGCAAAGGACAAACAATAAATGACAGCAGAGAGATAACGAAAATAAAAATGTATTTTTTTTCGGCTATAAAAAACGAAGGGAAATCCTATGTTTCTTCTTCCTTTTTTACGCACACAAAATATCAATACAAAATCAGAAAACAGATTCAAGGTGATTGACTATTTTTTTGTTCGCTTGTATTTTTGGTTTTTTTTATTTCATTTTATTGTTTTTTCTTTCGACGATATAAAAAAAAATAAAGAAAGGAGGCCTTACCTCGCTGGTGGCCGGAAGGGAGGAAACCGAAGAGTCTTTCGGTCTTCCATTGATCTTCGAAGGCTATTTTAGATAGTTTTAGGGCAGATCTGAGTTGTGGGGTTTAAAACGATCAAAAAAGGGGTGCTTTTGGGCGTTCCGGCCACCGTGCGATGGTGGACCGACGGTGGTACGGCACCGGTATCCCGACCGGAAATTGCAAAGATGAGAGTTTTTAAAAAAAAATTCAATTTTTTTAAAACAGAAAGGAGAATGATTTTTTTAAAAAATTTCGGCCTTATATACAAAATGAAAATGGCGTCGTTTTAGGCCGTGCATTTAGGCATTGAAACGGCGTCATTTCTTGGCCAAGACCCGCGTGTTGACCCGACCCGGGGAGGATCCGCGTGTTTTTTGAAACTGGTATAATTACCAGTTTGGTCCTTCCGCTTTTTTTGTAGTTTCACAATTAAGTTATTTTTATTTTTTTAATTTAACCCTGACATTTTAATTTTAGTTTCGGTTTGGTCCTTGTTTTTAAAAAATGAGGATTTTGGAACGGCGCCTTTTTGGTGATAAGGCATAATTGCCCATTTGGTCCCTATAATGTGGCGCGCATTTTATTTTGATCCTTATACATTTTCACCTCTGACTTCATTTTTGTTCCGATTTGGTCCTTAATTATTTGGGTTTTAACCTTTTCCTTAACTTATTATTTATTTATTTATTTTAATATGTTACATACTGTTTATTTTAAATTAATTTTCATTTACATAAGATTATTTTATTATATATCATATATTATCTTCTATACATATAGTTAATTTTAATTATTTTTAATCTAATTTAAAATTTTGGTGTATCTTTTACTTTTTAAATTGTTTTATTATTTATCTAAATATTTTATCATATTATTTACTTAAATTATATATTATTCTATTATGTATATATATTATCCATTGTAAACTTCATCATATTTTTTTTATTGTTTCATTAACTATCTATTTTTATATATCATTCATTTTACATACTTTATTTTATTTATATATATTCGATTCCTTTTATATAAAGCCTCATTTTATTTCTTAGTTTTTTATTTTTTGTATATATTTTTGAATCATTATTTACTTTATGTTTTTTTTAGATTAAAATTTTGATATTTATCACTTTTTTTTTTTTTATGTTAGCCTTGGCATTGTCTTTGTACTATTTGAGGTATTAATTATGTTGTTATTACATTTTCTTTTAATTGTTTATATTACTATTGAAAGTTAGCATGTTGTGTAATTTTCGTGAATTGGCATTTAGTGTTTGTATTCTGTATTTTATTGATGTAATGGTTTTATTAACAAATCATCGTCTTAAATAAAAAACGCATTTCGTTTAATTACTAAATTTTATTCAAAAGTTTTTCAAAATAAGGCAATACTCGTATTTGGAAATTTCGAGAAGATTGTGCCCTAACTTACTGGGTTTCGATTTTCCTCGTTGAATCTAAGTAACCGAATACCCTTTTTAAATCAAAACGTATAGATTTCAAATAAAATTTTATTCTCGTGAATTCGAGGTGTTGTGTCCTAACTCACTGGATATGACATTTTGTTATCTCGAAGTAAAGATTTCTAAAAATAAAGGCAATATTCCGTATTTGGGATTTTGAGAAATTGTGCTCTAACTTACTGGGTTCCGATTTTTTCATTTGACCCAAATGACCGAATATCCTTTTTGAATTTAAATGCACGAGTTTTAAAAGTCAAAAGACAAGCTTAGTTTCGAGAATTCAAAATATCGTATCCTAACTCACTGGGCATGACGTTTCACTTCTTTGAAATAAGCGGGTCTCAGCATCCAATTTAATTTATTCAAGTTTTTTTAAAGAGGATCGTATTTTAAAATCTTTTCAAATTTTTCGGCATTAAGACGTTAATAAATCAATTCGGTACCAATTTTGGGCGTTACGAGGGTGCTAATCCTTCCTCGTGCGTAACTGACCCCCGAACCCATTTTCTCGAATTTTGTAGGCCAAAATCATCGTTTTAATAAATTAAAATGTTTTAACGATCAATCTCAAGGTGGCCCGATCACACTTCAAAAAAGGATTGGTGGCGACTCCATTTCCGTTTTTTAAAGTCAACCCCGTTTTTTCACAAAAAAATGGTTTCGACAGCTTGGCGACTCCACTGGGGACCTAAGAGAGTCAAGCCGTAAAATTGATTATTTTCTGTCCTGTTGTCGAAAATTGAAAATCTGATTTGAAAAACTACGATCCTTTTATTGCATTTGTTTGTGTTATTTCATATGATTGCCGTGGTTGGAGTCTCGTAGAGTATTTTCGCATCATATTGCATAAGGACCGTTTGGTCTTACCCTTTTTAAGTGGGAGTGAGAAGCTACTCCTTCGTGAGGTTTTCACCTCCGTGCAGAATAGTGGATCGCTTTCGGGACACATCCATACCTATGTCTTCGTGAGATTTTCATCTCCGTGCAGTCATAGGGAAATGTATTCCCCTGAACTGGACTCGGTCCGTATGAGCCTATAATGGGTGAGGATCGAGGAATCTGCTGGTTCGGGTACCTCAACTTTAGAACCAAACCGCATGTAGAAAACCCTAAGAGCCCACCCTAGATAGTACTGCGCGAAACCCTAGCGGTTACCCGGATAGGTGCTTGATTCTCTTTTATTTACTTTGAGTTTTGTTTTTGTATGTTGTTCTGACTTATTGTGTTTTTGCTATGTTTGCATGTCATTTCATATTCGAAAGAATGTCGATTCGAGTTCGATTACTAAATTAGAGAGCTTATCATGGAGAATGAATTTATTGATAAAGTGGAGGATAACGCGGCTGTCCGTATTTGGTCAGAGAAAACTCAATTAGAGAAAGGAGATAGTCTAGACAAGGGGTATACGTCAGAATTATGGGACTACACCCATATCAGTGTGACGCAAAATATCCTTCAGGAATTAAAAGAAATATGGGATCAGTGGAACATGAGACCAAGTAGTTGTTCTACTATAATTATGGGGACTTGCCGTATCTACTCGACATCAAGGTAGACGAGCATTTATTCCGGGCGCTCGCTTAGTATTGGAACCCTGCATACAATTGCTTTACCTTTGGGAGGGTCGATTTAGTGCCCACTGTGGAAGAATATACAGCCCTACTGCGTTGTCCATAGGTTCAAGTCGATAAAGCTTATTCTAGAGCCGCTTATGTCCCGACCTTTTGGAAGAAATTGATGAACATTACGGGAATGAGTGAATAATGGATTACAGCTAGGATCAAGCAAAAAGGCGAATGTAAGTGCATCCCATGGAAGAATTTGAGAGATTTGATTCTAGCGCATCCCGATACGAAGAACAGAGTCTATGTGTTTGCTTTGAGCATCTACAGATTAATGATCTTCCCTAGGGCATTAGGGTATGTAGATGAGGCGGTCTTGGATCTCTTTGATCGACTTGATAAAGGGGTCACACCTGTTCCGGCAATCTTGGCCGAGACATTTAGATCTTTGAATGTATGTAGAGGTCCGATGAAGGCAGATTTATAGGTTACGCACAGTTTTTGTTGGCTTGGTTCCACAGTCATTTTTGGAAAGTGGAGAAGGTTTCTTATCGGGTTTTCTCCGAGAATTACTCCCCATTAAAGGAGATAGTGGCCACGCCAAGAAGGGATGACATATCAGAGGAAAATTGGATAGCGCTCCTCCAAAATCTCCAGGAAGAAGACGTCGAGTGGAGAGCTCCTTGGTTGATTCCTGACGAAATTCTTTACCGATGTGGGAGTTTTGACTGGGTCCCTTTGCTTAGGATTTGGGGAGCCATTGGGTATGCTCATTTGCTCGAATCGAGGCAATACAAATCAAGACAGTTCATACCGGCAACAAATGGGCTAGCTCAATGTGAGTTTTCGTACCGGGGAGATAACTACAAGAAAAGGGTAAAGGAGATTTCTAACGCTTGGAATCAGACTCGTCGAATGAAAATGCTGGCCGTAGGTTCAGTGACAACTCCCGAGTACAGTGGATAGTGGAGTAAAAGAATTAATGATAATATCCTCGGGCCAAATTCAGAAGGCGCTCAACCGATGGAAGAGTACTTGCAAGTGATCCCGTCAGAACTAGAAATCATAAAGCAAGACTTCGAGAGGAGGAATTTGGAACTTGAAAAGAAAATAGAGCAATTGGAGGAAGAAAAGATGCATTTAAGGTTAGATGCTGATGTTCAAAACCTAGAGGCCGAGAGATTAAGGAAAGGAAAGAATAAAGCCGAGGAAGACTTGGATAGTTTGAAGACGGATTACAAGAAATTGCGTCTATCAATGAGAACCGCCGGATTGGGAAAAACGTCGGAGCAATGGTGACAGGAGATCCAAGAAGAAAGAACCAAAGACGATCGATGGGAGAGAAAATTCCAGGAGGCTCGGGCACAGAAAGAGGCTCTAGAAAGGAGTTTGTTAGAAGCCCAAAGTGACAAAAGGGAATTAAAGGCGAGAGTAGCAGAACTTGAAAAATCACTTCATCAGCACTGAAATCATAATTCTGTGATTGAATTGAGGGCAAGTTTGAACAAGATTGAGGAAATGAAAAGAAAGATAGAAGAATTAGAGTTTGCATTACAAAGTTGTGAGCTCCGGGTAGAGTTTCTGGAGGTAAGTGAGGAACGCTTGAAGAAACAACTTCACCATTCTCAGAATCAAATTAGAGACAGAGATTACATTATGGGCGAGGCCGTGGCTCAGATTCAGGAGGTAGCCGATCATTTACAGACTTTGGCGATTCAAGCCGACATGCTAAGCGTGAAGTATGAGCTAGAATCAGATCGGGTTCAAGAGTTGGCTTCGTTGCTTAGGAAGGTTAAAACTTTGAGCATTAGGGCAAAGCCATATTTGTAATCCGTTTTATGTAAAGAATTTTGTTTTCTAGTAAAGTTTTCTAAATTAAATTGAATCAGAATCGACGCTTTTTTGCATTCATTTTATGCATTAACATTGCATTACATCATCTGCATTAAATCTCATGGAAAGACCCTAATTGGTTAAAATCATTTCAGAGTTAATCTAGAAATCAACAAAAACTTATCAACCAAACATCATTATGGTACTCGAGCAAAGACTAAAGAAATGGACCAAAGGTTTGAGAGATTAGAGCAAATGCAAATACAGATACTAGAGCAATTGGCCAAAATTCAACAAGATATAAAGAATCAGATGCTAGAATTTCAAAGAAACATGTTGAGCCAGTTAACCTAGATGCTAATTGGAGGGTTAGAAAAAGGAAAAAGTCCTATGGTTGATTCCGGGGACGTTAACGAGGACTCCGCTTATCATTTAGGCTTTACCCCAACAAACACCCAAGCACAACCAAACGCATATCCACAAACGGTGTCTATTAACGACAGACCCCAATACCAGACCGGTACCTCGACACTGGTGAACTTCCCGACAAGTTCAGGTTCTAGTCTAGGGGATAACCCAATCAACCCTGTTGTCCTTGATTTGGATGGTCTAGCGAAAACAAAAAAGGCGAGAGTGGAGCTCCCAAAACAATTTGAAGATCGTTACAAATGGAAAAGGCAAGAGAGGAGCTCCCAAATCAATACTTTAAAGGCCACGAGGAAGAGGGAAAATGAAGTGAATAATGCTCGTATGTATAACAAGGGCTATTCAAAGCCAATTACCGTAAGCCAGCCAAGGACGGTAACTACTAGCCATCAGGTCCCTCCAAGGCAATATTCCAATCCAAGACCGAACTCAGAAAAACTTCGGTTCACGCCCATCCTGATCACGTACGAGGAGTTGTACCAAAGTTTGTTTGATGCACATATAGTATCCCCTTTCTACCTAAAACCTATACAACCTCCCTTTCCCAAATGGTACGACGCGAACGCCCAATGCGAGTACCACGCGGGAATCACAGGACACTCGATTGAGAACTGCACCACTTTCAAAAAGATAATCGAAAGACTCATCAACATGGGTATTGTGAAATTTGATGCAGAAAATCCATTACCCAACCATTCTGACAAAGGGGTAAACGCGATAATTGAGAGTGCAGGGAGGAGAATCAAGACAGATGTAGCAGAAGTGAAAACCCCGCTGAGGGAGATTTGGAAGAAAATGGTAGAAAGAGGATTAATCATACAGGACTCAGGGGAGGAACCTAGAGAAGCAAGGAACTACTGTGAGTTCCATGATGAAGAGGGTCACGAGATTCAAAACTGCAGTGAATTCAGATCCTTGGTGCAAGGCCTGATGGATAATAAGGAACTAGAATTCCTTGAAGAAGTCAAAAGCCTGGAAGGAATATCGGGGAATTTGAACATTAACGCCGTATCTGAAGAGGGAACTGGGGAATAGAATTTTCCAAGGGTCTACCTTTACATACTTGGGAGTGTTTTGAACAATGGGACTGTGGAAGGGATCCATGTATTTTTTAGAGCTAATCTAGAGTAATATTCAAAACACACTTGTTTCTTTAAGCCTAGAAGAAATAAGAATCCTTTCGTGAAATAGGCTCATGTCCAAAATCTTTATTTCAATAAAAAATGCATTTTTGTGTCTCACTTTGAGCAAATATTCTTTCATTCCTTTATTTCATTCATGTTCATACCACATAAATAATTATTCTTAGATTCATTTGTTCTTTGAATATTCCTTCATACCCACAACAGGTCCCTAGATATCAACGACATGAGCGACGCTACTACTGACTCAGAATCTACTTTTGAGCAAGATATGTGTCTAGAGGGATCTCAGGACTTTGAAGACGACAGAGATAGTAACCTATCTCCTGATTTGTTAAGGATGGTAGAACAAGATGAAAAATAGATCCTACCTTACAAAAAGTCATTGTGAGCCTAAGAGAAGAGAAAGAGGTGAAGATCGGATCCTGTATCACCACAGAGATAACACGAGACGTCATTGAGTTATTCAAAAAATTCAAAGATGTTTTCGCATGATCATATCAAGAGATGCCTGGGCTACTAAGATGTGTGGATGCTGTTTAGGCTAAAAAATCTTAGCAGAGGTCCATAAAGGTGTCTGAAGAACACATGCTAATGGTTCTACAATGGCCAGGAAAATCATGAGGTTGGGGTACTGCTGGTCCACCATGGAAGGGGATTGCATCAGTTATACCAAGAAATGCCATAAGTGCCAATTTTATGGAGACAAGATTCCTATGCCTCATTTATCTCCTCATGCATGACATCTCTGTGGACTTTCTCTATGTGGGGCATGAATGTCAGTGGGCCAATCTCACCAAAGGCTTCTAGCGGGTATTGATTCGTCTTTATGGTTAACGATTACTTCACCAAGTGTTCAGAAGCTGCTTCATATGCCGACTGTCAGAAAATTCTATGTCAGTATGGAATACCAAAAAGGATCATATCTGACAATGTATTAAATTTGAACAACAGCATGATATCAGAAGCTTGCAGTCTGTTCAAGATTAAACACCGTATCGCCCTAAAACGAACGGTGAAAAAAAAAGATCGTGGGGAAAATGGCTGAAACTTATAAAGATTGGCATGAAAAGTTACCATTTTCTCTCTATGCTTATCGAACGTCTGTCAGAACTTCCACCGGGGCAACGCCTTTCTCATTGGTTTATGGAATGGAGGCAGTTTTACCCATTGAAGTAGAGATACCTTCCCTTCGAGCTTTGTCAAAGCTAAAGTTAGATGAAGTAGAATGGATCCAGTCTCGATATGATCAGTTGAACTCAATTGAGTAAAAGAGGCTAAGGGCTATTCATCAGGGTCAGATGTACCAAAAACGAATGATGCGAGCTTATGATAAAAAGGTTCACCCAAGTGAATTTCACGAGGGGAACCTGGTATTGAAAAAGATCATCCCCATGCAAAAAGATTTTAGAGGGAAATGGATGCCAAATTGGGAAGGACCTTATGTGGTAAAAAGAAAGGGCTTTCTCCGGAGGAGCACTAATTTTCGCTGAAATAGATGGAAAAACTTGCCCAATCCTATAAATTCGGATTCAGTCAAGAAGTACTACACTTAAAGAGGAAAAGAAGCCAAAGTGAAAACTCGCAAAGGGCGCTTTGAGACTTTCTTTAAAAAAAAGATAAGAAAAAGGAGAGGCCAAGGTGAAAACCCGCAAAGGGCGCTTTGAGACCAAAGGAGTTTTGAATTGAAAACCCGCGAAAGGGCAATTCAAATTTTAATCAAAAGATGGGGCATGCGGTAGTCTCACTTTTTCCAAATTAACAAGAAGGAGAGATGTTAAGCCTTGATACCAAAGGGGTTTTGAATTGAAAACCCGTAAAAGGCAACTCAAACTTTGATTAAAGGAGGGCATGTGGTAGTCTTGCGATGCCTGAATTAACAAAGAAGAAGTATGCTACATCTTGGGGCATCTTCAAAGTACTCTTGATCTCCTAAACACATATTGAGCTTAAAATGGTCTTCAGAAAGTTCGTACAGAGAAGCTCAGGCTGCGATATCTGGGGCACCTATTTTTTTCCCCTCGCCATTTTGTATTCCAGCAATATTTGCTTTCTTCAATTAACCCATTCTTTTCAGATTTTGCTCCTAATAAATTTTAGTTTTGTCCATCATCATGATCATTTTCAAGCATTTTGCATTGAAATAACGATTAATGGGCTAATAATAATTTCACAAAAGGAGTTTTGCATATTACTCTGGAAGATTCTAAATAGTACAAGAACCTGAGAAGGACTATTATTTAGAACTCACCAAACCTAAGGGTTGGAAATATTTGAGAAAGAAGAGTCTAAATTGTGACTATCTCTTCAAATTTTCTGTCAAGGATATCAGCTGAACAAGAAGGCAGGATATTACATCAGTGATACAACCTTGATGAGCAGCGAGCAATGACAACCTAAGCATTAGAAAGGGATCATTCTCGTAAAATGATATTCTGCATTCATGCAAATATTATTCATACATAGCCAATTAGGAACATTTGATTCGTCCTGATCATGACGTCATAATCATTTGGCATAAGCATAGGCCCATGAAATCGATTCTACACGTTATGTCCCCCAGAGGACGGTGTAGCAAGATTGGTGAATCCAAAAATCTCATCTCCCTAAAGTTGCAGCGGAGCAGACTGAAGATAGCAGATCTTATTTCCCTGGCGTTACAGTGAAACATATTGAAGTTACAAATTGGCGGATCTTATCTTCCTAAAGTTGCAATGGAGCAGATTGAAGCCACCAGCCTTATCTCCCTTAAGTTGCAGCTGAGCAGACTGAAGACAGCGGATCTTATTTCCCTGGCGTTGCAGTGGAACATATTGAAGCTACAAATTGGCGGATCTTATCTTCCTGAAGTTGCAGTGGAGCAGATTGAAGCCACCAGCCTTATTTCCCTAAAGTTGCAGCGGATCAGACTGAAGACAGCGGATCTTATTTCCCTGGCGTTGCAGTGGAACAAATTGAAGCTACAAATTGGAGGATCTTATCTTCCTGAAGTTGTAGTGGAGCAGATTGAAGCCACCAGCCTTATCTCCTTGAAGTTACAGCGGAGCAGACTGAAGACAGCGGATCTTATTTCCCTGGCGTTGCAGTGGACCAGATTGAAGCTACGAGTTACAAGTCCTATACCTCTGAAGTTGCAGGAGGTCGGATCAAATTTACCAAAACTAAACCTTATCTCCCTGAAGTTGCAGCGGAGCAGACTGAAGATAGCAAATCTTATCCCCCTGAAGTTGCGGCGGAGCAGATTGACGCTACAATGGGATCGAAGCGCTAGTTCCTATGCCCCTGAAGATGCAGTGGGATAGAATGAAGCTACTCGAAGAAGAAAGGCACCAAAACAAGTAGAGACTCAGCGAGGCCGGGCAAAATTGGCCCTTTTTAAGTCTTTGCTCCATTTTCGTTACACGACAACGAGCAAAGAGGGGCAGCTGTAATAGGCCAATTTTGGCCTGGCTCGTTTTAAACCAAAATAAAACAAAAAAAAAACATTAATAAAGGTCCAAAACTTACAATCCATCTTTTACAAATATCACGGCTTGATGGCCCAAATTACATCTAACCCGAGCCCAAACTTACAAACCACTACCCAATTACAAGCCCACAACCAACCCTAGCCCAATTAACCTAAAAATCAGAAAAAACCCTAGAACCCCCTAGCCAAAGCCAGCGCCGCAACAGCCAAGTTCCCTCTCCACGCGCGCCACCACGTCAGCTCCTCCGTACGGTGGTTTCACCTGCAAAGGACAAACAACAAATGACAGCAGAGAGATAACAAAAATAAAAATGTATTTTTTTAGGCTATAAAAACTGAAGGAAAATCCTATGTATCTTCTTCCTTTTTTACGCACACAAAATATCAATACAAAATCAGAAAACAGATTCAAGGTGATTGACTATTTTTTTGTTCGCTTGAATTTTTGGTTTTTTTTATTTCATTTTATTCTTTTTTTCTTTCGACGATATAAAAAAACAAAGAAAGGAGGCCTTACCTCGCTGGTGGCCGGAAGGGAGGAAATCGAAGAGTCTTTCGGTCTTCCATTGATCTTCGAAGGCTATTTTAGATAGTTTTAGGGCAGATCTGAGTTGTGGGGTTTAAAACGTTCAAAAAAGGGGTGCTTCTGGGCGTTTCGGCCACCGTGCGGTGGTGGACCGGCGGTGGTTCGGCGCCGGTATCCCGACCGAAAATCGCAAAGATGAGAGAGTTTTAAAAAAAAATTCAGTTTTTTTAAAACAGAAAGGAGAATGATTTTTTTTAAAATTTTCGGCCTTATATACAGAATGAAAACGGCGTCGTTTTAGGCCGTGCATTTAGGCGCTGAAACGGCGTCGTTTCTTGGCCAAGATCCGCGTGTTTTTTGAAACTGGTATAATTACTAGTTTGGTCCTTCCGCTTTTTTTGTAGTTTCATAATTAAGTTATTTTTATTTTTTTAATTTAACCCTGACATTTTAATTTTGGTTTTGATTTGGTCCTTGTTTTTCAAAAATGAGGATTTTGGAACGGCGCCGTTTTGGTGATAAGGCATAATTGCCAATTTGGTCCCTATAATGTGGCGCGCGTTTTATTTTGATCCTTATACATTTTCACCTAGGACTTCATTTTTGTTCCGATTTGGTCCTTAATTATTTGGGTTTTAACCTTTCCCTTAACTTATTATTTATTTATTTATTTTAATATGTTACATACTGTTTATTTTAAATTAATTTTCATTTACATAAGATTATTTTATTATATATCATATATTATCTTCTATACATATCGTTAATTTTAATTATTTTTAATCTAATTTAAAATTTTGGTGTATCTTTTACTTTTTAAACTGTTTTATTAGTTATCTAAATAATTTATCATATTATTTACTTAAAATATATATTATTCATTTTATTCTATTATGTATATATATTATCCATTGTAAACTTCATCATATTTTTTTATTGTTTCGTTAACTATCTATTTTTATATATCATTCATTTTAGATACTTTATTTTATTTATATATATTCGTTTCCTTTTATATAAAGCCTCGTTTTATTTCTTAGTTTTTTTATTTTTTTGTATATATTTTTGAACCGTTATTTACTTTATGTTTTTTTTAGATTAAAATTTCGATATTTATCACTTTTTTTTTTTTATGTTAGCCTTGGCATTGTCTTTGTACTATTTGAGGTATTAATTATGTTGTTATTACATTTTCTTTTAATTGTTTATATTACTATTGAAAGTTAGCATGTTGTATAATTTTCGTGAATTGGCATTTAGTGTTTGTATTCTGTATTTTATTGATGTAATGGTTCTATTAACAAATCATTGTCTTAAATAAAAAACGCATTTCGTTTAATTACTACATTTTAGTCAAAAGTTTTTCAAAATAATGCAATACTCGTATTTGGGAATTTCGAGAAGATTGTGCCCTAACTTACTGGGTTCCGATTTTCCTCGTTGAATCTAAGTAACTGAGTACCCTTTTTAAATCAAAACGTATAGATTTCAAATAAAAGTTTATTCTCGGGAATTCGAGGTGTTGTGTCCTAACTCACTGGATATGACATTTTGTTATCTCGAAGTAAAGATTTCTAAAAATAAAGGCAATATTCCGTATTTGGAATTTTGAGAAATTGTGCTCTAACTTACTGGGTTCCGATTTTTTCATTTGACCCAAATGACCGAATATCCTTTTTGAATTTAAATGCACGAGTTTTAAAAGTCAAAAGACAAGCTTAGTTTCGAGAATTCAAAATGCCGTATCCTAACTCACTGGGCATGACATTTCACTTCTTTGAAATAAGCGGGTCTCAGCATCCAATTTAATTTATTCAAGTTTTTTTAAAGAGGATTGTATTTTAAAATCTTTCCAAATTTTTCGGCATTAAGACGTTAATAAATCAATTCGGTACCAATTTTGGGCGTTACGAGGGTGCTAATCCTTCCTCGTGCGTAACCGACCCCCGAACCCATTTTCTCGAATTTTGTAGGCCAAAATCATCGTTTTAATAAATTAAAATGTTTTAACAATCAATCTCAAGGTGACCCGACCACACCACAAAAAAGGATTGGTGGCGACTCCATTTTTGTTTTTTAAAGTCAACCCCGTTTTTTCACAAAAAAATGGTTTCGACAATGGAAATTAAAACGGGAGTGAGCTATGAAGCTCAGTGTGAGTCCTATCACAAGTAAGCTAGAGCAAAACAATAATAAAGCATACATATTAACAATTCTCATCACCATAATAATCATATAGAAAGTTCATTCGAGCATGCTTGATGATTGTCAATTCAATGCAATTTTCAATTTAACAGGAAAGACCCTACCTATACTCCGGTACACTCCTTAGTAAGAGTTCCCCAGAACTCCTCCAATGATAACATTCCCGGTTGTGGATAAACCACCAGTATTTGCAGCTAAATTTCCAGTAATAAAATTGTAGATAGACCACCAGTTTTAGAAAAATAATTTGTAGATAAATTGCTACTTGTTGTGGATGCATAAAATGTTTGTAATTTGTGGATGAACCACCAGTAATATACAGATTATTAAACTGTCATTACTTCCATTGTACAATCGTCCCACCCTATGCAATGCAGTATGAAATGCTTGAAACAATATCATGTGAAAATAGTAGTCATGCTCAACATGTTTTTAGTTCAACAGTAGCATTAGACATGGTTAACATGTATTCAATCTAACGGTTATAGTAGACATGCTTTAACATGTATTCGATATTACATTAATATGAATATTAGTAACAGTTTCCCATATCAAACATTATAATAGTAGCAAAACAGTTATCAATTCACAAATTCTAACATATTAATGATATCAAGGACTAAATTGGGTGGATTAAATTCCTAAAATCAATTCAAGGATTATACAGGGACTAAACTGATTAATTCACAAAATTTTGGGCAAAACTATAAAATAGGGGGCACACGGTTGTGTGGCCAGGCCGTGTAATAGACTGTGGCCGTGTGGAAGTTGCAAAATTAAGCTACAAAGGAGACATAACCATGTGGCAGGCTGTATGGAAGGATCTTAGCTATGTGAGATTCGAACTAGCCTAGGGTTTCAAAGGCACATGGCCATGTGAGGGGCCGCGTGAGGAGTCGTGCGGTCCACCCTTGTGGTCGATCGTATGGCCCTAATCCTAGGCACGGTTTACCTCGGTTCACTTGTAAAAGAACACAGATCATTCATCAGAAGCCCGATCAACGTTTCTCACGATCAAATCCAATTCAATCCACCTAAAACAGATCCTTCAAACAATATTTATACATGATTTAATGATTGATTTCAGGATTCATTAAGATTATCGAAATATTCGACAAGAACCGAGAAAGATTGCACAATCGAATTACAAGATTAACGTGGATAGGAGTTCTAAAGAAATTCGAGATTAAACATCAAAATTGAGATGTACTTACTGAACTTGGATGACAAGAAATGGATGTTTCCAATGGTGAAATTGATAACTGGTAGAAAAATGATTCAAATGGAATTGATTTTGGATTCGAAAAGCAAAAATTAATTTTAGCAATGGAAAGAAAATATTTTTCCAAGAAGAATATGAAAAAGAGAAGAGAGAAGAAATAGGGAAAATGAAAGCAAAAATTCAGTTTAGTTTGGAAAAGAAAGCTATAATTCAATTGTTATTAGGAAAAGGGCTAAATACATAGGGTTTTCAAACTTTTAGGGGGTTGCATGGTAATTTACCTTTGTTGCCGAAAATAAAATAGATTTTGGGGATGGAGTTGCTCGAACTCAAGTATGCAAGAGGGAGGAGTGGCGTGCTAACCATTAGTCCTAAGCCTAATTCTTGTTTAGTTTTTAATTCAAACAGTATTTATTTAGTATGGTTTTTATCATAGTTTGCTGAAAATTACACAAAAAGAAATGGAGAGGGGTGGCTTGAACCTAAGACCTCTAGGGAGTGCACTAACTACTTAACCATCATGCCTAAGTCATTTCTTGGTTAATTATTTCAATTAACCCCCAATATTTTTGGGTGTGACAACTCTTCCCTCCTTAAAGAAATTTCGTCCTCAAAATTTACCTAGTTCAAACAAATGAGGATACTATTAACGAAACATCTCTTCCAATTCCCAAGTGGCCTCCTCCGTGCCATGGTTTCGCTATGGAACTTTCACAAAAGGGATTCGTTTCCTTCTCAGAACATTTATATCAAGATCTAGGATTTGTACAGGTTCCTCCACAAAGGATAAATCTGGTCTCACCTCAATCTCTTCTATAGGAACTATATGAGAAGGGTCAGGTCTGTATCATCTCAACATAAAGATGTAGAATACATCATGTATACAGTCTAGTTCCGGAGGTAATTTTAATTGGTATGTAACTGGACCAACTCTCTTAAGGACTTTGTAGGGTCCATTGAACCTAGGACTTAACTTGTCATTTCGCCTGAATCTCATCACTTTCTGCCATTGGGACACCTTTAGGAAGACTTAATCTCTGACACTGTATTCAATGTCTTTCCTCTTTAAGTCTACATACAATTTTTTCCTATCCAGATCTACTTTCAGTCTATCTTGAATCAATTTAATTTTCCCCTTAGACTCTTGTACCACTTTTGGACCCAAAATTTTCCTTTCTCCTAGTTCAGTCCAACACAGTGGTGTTCGGCACTTTCAAACACACAAAGCTTCATAGGGTGCCATTTGTATACTTGATTGGCAGCTATTGTTATAGGCAAACTCTGCTAGAAGAAAATGCTACTCCTAACTTCCTCGGAACTCGATGATGCAACCTCTTAGCATATCTTCTAATATTTAGATGACTTGTTCGGATTGTTCGTCGATTTGCGGATAGAAGACAGTACTAAAATCCAAACGAGTACCCAATGCCTCGTAAAGTTTCTTCTAGAATCGAAATGTAAAACGGGGATCTCAATCTGAGATGATTGATATTGGCACTCTGTGAAGTCTTACAATTTCTTAAATATACAACTTAGTCAACTTTTGTAAAGAATAGTTCATGCGAACAGGTAAGAAATGAGCTGACTTAGTTAATCAATATACTATCACCCAAACTGAATCTTTCTTAGTGAGTGTTAAGGGTAACCCACTAACAAAGTCCATCATTATTTGCTCCCACTTCCACTGCAGTATTTTAATTGACTATAACAACCCAGAAAGAAACTAGTGTTCAGCTTTCACTTGCTGACACGTTAGGCATTTAGCCACAAACTCTGTCATGTCTTGTTTCATCCCAAGCCACCGGTATAGTTCCTTTAAATCCCGATACATCTTATTTCCTCCAGGATGCATGGCATAAGGGCTAGCATGCGCTTCCCGAAGTATGGTCTGTTTAAGATCATTTTCATTTGGCAAATGATATGTTGTAATTCGATGTAGCAGATTAAACTAGTTTTCGTACTTGAGGAGCTTGAATACAAGCACTTTGATCATGTTTTAGTTAAGTTTTTTATATTTTAGTTTAAATTAAATAAAAAGTGTATCTTGAGTCTTTTATTGACCTTAGGGGTCGCATGAAGCCTAAAGGCGAGCTAACGTACTTAGTGTGTAAGAAACCATCCAAAAACGTAGGAACTCAAAGCTGGTTGATGTGTTACAATATGAGGAGTTCAATGTCGTAACATAGGGAGCAGAATGTCATAATTGCTATACTACCTTTGGTGTCGTGACACAACTATGGGATGTCGCAACACACCCCTGAAGCTACCCCTGAACCATGTATACTGCCTTTGATGTCGCGACACAGGGACTAGGGTGTCGCAGCATCGGCCTTATACGGAAAGCACTTATGAGCCAGGGGCATTTTGGTCCACAAAATAGAAATTAAACACGAAAATGTCAGCTGGCTTAGGGTTGAGGACGACAAAAACCCTAAATCTATAAATAAGCTCTTAAAACACTTGTTGAGGACAACTTTCATACTTGGAGATTTTCTCTGTAAATTTAGTTTTAAGTTTTTTTTCCTTTCTTTTAGGCTTTAGGTTTTTTTTTTCCAGTTCTTTCTATTTGATTCGTAGATTCGTAGATTCTATCAAATTTTTGTGGATTTTGCGCTCATCAATTAAATACAATTAGGATTTCTCTTTACACTCTATTCTTGAGTTATTCTTAATGTCTATTTATTTTATCAAGTTTATTGTGTTTATGAAATCCATGAGGAACTAATCCTCTTATGGGGGATTAGTGAGTGGAAGTGTGATTAATTAATTGCTATGTAGGATTTTCTTAGTGGATCAGTTGTTTGGGAGAGAAAGAACTTAAACGCTAGGCTTGATGGCCCTAGGAAGTCATTTAGGTGAGAATTAACCCAAAATTGGTATGGCCTATCCGTGAACATCTTAGCCCTGAACCGATCTGGACTGTGAGGTCGAGAGATAAGTAGTTCTTGTTGACTCGTTAGTTTAGTGGAAGATCGAGAGATCCTACTAGGGTAATGTCGAGTTGATTGAATTGGAACCCAAAATAGGAATTAGTTATGATCACCGAAGCGAACTAATCACCCATGCTTAGATTTGACTGAGTTCAGAGATTCAATTTTCTGTCGTTCTTATTTTATGCATGTTATTTCTTTCCTTAGGTTATACACAATTTCTTCCTTTTATATTTATTTGTAATATGTTTTATTTAAAATACTAATTAGATCTATTTGCGTTTAGGTTAGAATTAATCTAGTTCTCTCCTCCCTTGGGTACGATCCTCGGAGTACTCACCCACTCCGTTGTAATTATATTACAACCTGACCGTATACTTGCAAACACTGCATCTATATTTCATATCTTTTAGTTACGGTATTCATACTCTGGACGTTAGTACGTCTAGGGGTGGTTAGCACACAATACCTTTCTCGAAAGCACAAAATACCCTCATCATTAAACCGGAAGTGTTCAGTTTTTCCGTCCTCCACCTGCTTAATCCATGGCAACAAAGACACATCTAAGGGTTGTTTTGACTTAACCTCATTCGCTAAGGTGAGTTTCGCTTGTAGCTCAGCTAGTAAGCCTCAATCATCCACTAGATTTAACCTAGAAAACATTGCTCTTAAATCGGTCATTTATTTTTTTACTTAGAGTGTCTGCCACTACATTGGCTTTTTCCGATATGGTATTCAGTTACATAATCATAATCCTCTAACAGTTCTGTCCACCTCCGTTGCCTCATGTTCAATTCCTTTTGGGTGAGAAGGTACTTGATACTCTTATGGTCGGTATAGATATAGCACCTCTCACCATACAAATGGTGCCTACAAATTTTTAGTGCAAATACCACTGCTGCCAACTCTAGGTCATGAGTCGGATAGTTGCACTCATGCTGCTTCAACTGTCTTGACGCATAAGCTACTTTATCGCCTTGCTTCAACTGTCTCGACGCATAAACAACCTAGAACCTCTAAGGAGTGCACTAACTACTTAACCATCACGCCTAAGTCATTTCTTGGTTAATTATTTCAATTAACCCCCAATATTTTGGGGCGTGACAGTTTGGTAAAACTTAGCTGAAAGCTAATATGTGTAAAATGACAAATAACAGCATGGCACATTTTATTGTGAAGTATTTATTTATTTATTATAATACTTTAGTCTTTATTGGGTAAAATTATTGAAATAAAACACTATTACTAAGGAATTAAAACATTCATTATGGAAATTACTTAGTGAATATTTTTAAAATTTTAAATAAACAAATTTCTTTAGTTCCTTATTTGTAAATTTCTTAAGTTGCATAAGAAATCATTTTACACAAGTAAATTGAAAATAAATTAAGAGTACATAAATTAATTAGTGAATATTTTTTAGAATGGAGGCTATTGATATATTGGCACCCCTATTAGGTTTGGGAGCATGTGATAAGGAGAGTATTTTTTGAGCAAGCATGGTCAGATATGTCATTCCATATATCTCATTCCCAATCGGTTGTGAAAAAAGTGCTCTTCCCTGCGTTTTTCATTTTGAAGGTTTTAGCTCAACAAGCTCTTGCAAACCTACATTCACCAAATACTACAATTAGAGGGTTTGACTACCCAATCCTTCATTTGTGCCCAAATTAGGTAAAAAAGGCTTAAAACTCTATTTACCGAACACTCTCTAAGTGTTTTATTAAGTTTGTGTCACCTTTAATTGGGTCATCAACTCGGTTAGAAAATTACGTAAATGTCATTTCGTAATTAAAAAAAGTTATATTATTCGAGAATATTTTAGTATTTTTATTTTAACAAAAATCAATAAATATATATATTGTGGTATTCGAATCCACGTCAATTGGATTAGTAAAATATTAAATTTATCACTAAACTAAAACTTCTTTTTTAATATATTTTATACATTTTTATTTTAATATACACAGTTATTATATCCACTAGTTGTATATCTATATCTATACTGTTTATTAAATGTTTTACTGAGTTGGTATCACCCTTAACCAGGTTACCAATTCACTAGGGAAATTACATAAATGCCCTTTTGTAATTAAAATAAGTTATATTATTCAAAGGTAATATAGTCTTTTTATTTTACAAAATAATAGTGAGATTTGAATTCAAACTAATTACATTAGTTTAACTTTTAATTTATCATTTAACTAAAGTTTTATTTGATAATTTTATACATTTCAATTTTTATTATGCACACTTTATTACCTCCATCAATTGTATATATATATATATATTGTAACATCCTGAATTTTTGGGCCTATGCATTTAATGGGTGAATATGTGTAATGAGTTAATTTGAGCATAGTTAATCTGAGTTTAAAATATCAAAATGGGCTTGTGGCCCAGTGGTCCGTGGCGCCACTTAGGGAGCAAGGAGGTGACGCCACACAAGGGAGTAAGGGGCCTAAATTTAAGTTACATGGAGCCCAACTCTTTTAATTTAAGTTAGCTAAATTTCGGCATTAGGGTTAGGTAGAGTGGACGGCAACAAGGCTCAAAAATAGGAGGATTTATGTGAATGGGATAATGTAGATAATATAGTTGATAATATGGAAGGAAAAAAAAAGAAAAGATAGGAGCTATCTACAAGGCTAGGAGTTGGCCGAAATTCCATCACCTAGAGAAGTGAAGAAATCGGTTTCTTTATGGCAAAGGGGGTGCCGAATTTTCCCTTTTTATTTGATTAATTTTTAGAATCAGGAAGGGCACTTTCGGTTTTCATAGGTGAGTGCCAAATTTCTATAAATAGGGAGGGTTCTCTTCTTTATTTTTCTGGCATTTAGGGTTTCCACCTTTTCTTTCTCTTCTTTATTCTAAAAGCCGAAAACTCCATTATTCTCTTCTCTTCTTTCTTCTAAAAAGTTGGCAGAAAAACTCCATTATTATTTTCTCTTCTTTCTTCTAAAAGCCGAATCTCTATAGATTTCTTGAATCATCTTCTCTTACGATCTTCTCAAAAGCCGAATCTCTAAGGGGTAGTCGAATTCTCTGCGTTAAGGTGAGTGCCGATTTTCCTATCTCTTCAATCTCTCTTTCGATTTTTAAGAGACAAGGCCGAATGGCCACTTGGTTGTTAAGGTTTGCAAATGAAGCTAATATTTCCTCTCTTTTTGCGTTTGGGCGGCATTCCGGATTTGAAGGAAACTTGATCATCTAGATTTAAAAGCCGGAAATCGCTAGTCTCTAATTTTGGGATTTTAAGGTAAGGTGATTTTCCCTAGATTTTCACTAGATTCATTCATCGCATGCGAGATCTTAACTTTATGATGCGGATTAACGATCATATGTTGTGATAGTAGTTCTGACAAGGACTTGTGATGGAATTAAATATGGATCAGGCAAAGGAGAGAAACCCTAAGTTTAAGAAACGAGCTGTGTCAGCAGTACAGGATTGGCCACCAGGTTGTGGACCGGCTTCTGAACAACACCTTAGGCAAGTAGCAGTTGTATCGACTTCTGATAGTGTTGACATAGAGAGTGTCGTTCTAACGGTAATCAGGTGTGTAGATCTCTAACACACAAATAATCTGTATGAATGTATATACATGTTTATGTTATGGGCTAAAAGCCGAATAATAGGCTGTGTAGACAGTCGAATAAAACCCTAAAAGGGTTAGGCAAGGATGCAGTGCGTAATCATAGAAATCTCTATGTGTATCAAAATATATATGAAGCTTTGTATGATGTTTTCTTTATGTGTGTATGCATGGGGTGGGATTATGATAATGAAGGGAAGTGCATGATAGGTCACAATAGTGATCGGTGGTAGAAATCCCACGTTATATAAATGTTAGGTCACATAGTGATCGGTGGCTATGCCACATTTAATGATTCCTGACTAACAGGAATAGGCGATGCAGTGTCGTTATGGTGTGTAGCGGATGGAGGGTTGATTGTAGAAATCCCGAGGTGTGATGGTTGGTACGCGCTGGGTGTGTAGAGGATGGAATTCTAGGATGGGTTGGGCTATTCATCATTTCTTTGTTGATCATGTAATTACGATTGTTGCCTCTATGTATGGGCCAAGGCCCATAATGTTTTTGTGGGCCTCAGGTCAGTGTTTTAGGGATTTATACACTGAGTCTTGTGACTCACCCTTTTATTTTTCCTACTTTTTCAGATGAGCAGTAGATCGTGGACATGGGAGCCGAGACGGACTCGAGGGGCCATCAACTTTTTATTTCTATAGATTATTTCAGTTTTTCTTTAAGTTTTAATTTTGGGAATATTTTTTTGTAATAAGGCCCCATAGTTATATTTCACTACATAGTTTTTAATATTTGCAACTTATGAAACTTTGTCTAAGGTTTAATTACTCAAAATAATAATACAAGGTTTTTTTTTTTTCAAATGATATTTATTTATTCAAATATGGTCTAATTAACTTATACTTTCCAAAACCAACGCAGCAAAAGTTTTCAATGTACAACCCGTAGCATACCAGATTTGGTTGAAACTTATGGGCCGGGTTTGGGGTGTTACATTTTGGTATCAGAGCCTAGTTCAAAACTCGGGCTGTGAAATGGGTCTAGTACTGTTTTAAAGTTGATAAGAATTTGGAAAAGTTTGGGTTGAGAAATGGCCTTGAGTCTCTGGCTTTTAGATCCACGCAGGTAAGTATTCGAACTTTTGGATGTGATATGTATGTTGGGCTTGATGGGCTTGATGGACGTAGGCTAGTATATTAGACATTGATGGACTTTAGGCTTAGTTTAAACAACTCTCTAAATTCATAAGATTTAATCCAACCAAACAAACCTGTGAACAAGTCGCCGAGATAGGGTGTGGCAACAGCATAAGCATGTCTAGGATTGGATTCAGGGAGAGCTTGGTATTTAAGCAGTCCTAGTGACTCACCTCCTCTTCGCTGGATTCCTACAGTGCGTAGTATTTGTTCACCCTAGCCACGAGGATTTGTTGACGGGCCAAAATCTATAACTAAAACCCGAAAGGGACCAGCCACCTGATTTTCACAAAATTACTGAGATGTCCCTAGTTTTTAAAAAAAAAATTCGAAACACCCCGATTAGTTAAATTACCAAAATACCCCTAGATTTTCAAATTACCAAAATACCCCTGAAATGCAAAATTACCTTATTTCACAAAGGAACCCTATTTTGGAAAATTACGAAAATACCCCTGTAGGATAAATTACGAAAATACCCCTGGGTAGTGAAACGACGAAAATACCCTTAGGTGATGAATGTAAGTTCGTGGATGCTACTTGTATGTTGATGTTTAATGATTGAATGTATGTGCTTCTTAGGACTAGAAGATGTGAACTTGAGACTGAAACTTGTGGATGTGATTCCGAATTCGAAAGAACTACTCTTAAACTACTGTTCATAAGACTGTTCGTGGTTAATCAGTGGAAGAAAACTATTAATTCATAAAATTTCTAACCAGATAAACGTCAATCGGAAGAATGAGTGCAAGGGGACGAGGACGCTCCAGATACGAATACCGGTTTGTACTCTATCATATTATCCTAAGTGTTTCTTTTGGCTTTAGAATTAGAGTTCGCAGCGGAAGCATAGTGGTGAGACTTGGGTAGTATGATTGATAGTTAGTTGGAAATTTCGGGGACGAAATTTCTTTAAGGGGGTAGAACTGTAATAGACCGAATTTGACCCTAATCGGAATGGTGGTTTCGGGACCACGAATCCGAGTCTGAGAAATATTTTAATATTTTATTTTGTGTTTATTATATGTGAATTAATATGTGTGAAAGTTTCGTAGAAAAATTTCATCGCTTGGGTGCTTAATTTGATAAAAAGGAGTTAATCGCGTAAATTTTAAAAGTCTCAAGCTATAGTGAAAAGTGCCTATTTGATGATGGCTTTTTAAAGTGGAGTATTAAAAAGGTAAATAACCCATTTTTTGAGTTAATGGGTGGCTTATGTCAAGAATAACCTTAAGTTATATGTTAGTTTTATTTTATTTTAAAGGTTAAATTAGTAATTAAATAATTACTTATAATATATGTTAAAATAACATAAACAAAGCCATCATCTTTTCACTCTCTCATGGCGAATATTGAAGGATGAAATAAGCTTTGGGGTTCTTTGATTTTCGGCACTTCTAGGCTAAAATTCAAGGTGAGTTTTTAGTCGGTTTTTGTTAATTTTGACGTTTTTGAGATCGTTGCTTCGAACGGTAGCTTATCCATGTTGAAATTTTTGAATCTAAGCATGTTTGATATTCGGCCATTGATGTGTTCATGTAGTTTTTGATGTTTGATAATTTATTTTAAAGATATGTTAAAGATTAGTATATTTTGTATTGGAAATTTTAGTGAATTTGAGTATTTTGAACTAAATTGAAAAAAATAAATTTTAGAGGGGCTTATTTGTGAAATAAATGAAATAAATGGACTTGTATAGTCCCTATACATATTCGGCCCTTAAGTAGTGTTGAGAAATTTTGTGTATTTTGTGTTTTATGCAAATAGGACAAAATTGTGAAAATGTGAAATAGTAGGGGCAAAATGGTAAATTGCCTAATTATATGCTTAGGGACTAAATTGAGATGAAATGTACTTGAATGAGCTAAATTTTAATGTGTTTAGATCAAGAACAAAGAAAAACGCAGTTTGGATCGGGGAAGACAAAGGTTCTCGAATAAGCCAGGTCTCGCGATCCGTCGACGATCGAGAGTAAGTTCTTAAGTTAAAGTTCATTAAGTTGATAATTAAAAATGTATGAAATCAATTTATGTGATTAATTTGGGTAAATAGCATGTGATAGCCGTATGTGTATGTTTAATTTTGGAATGAATATGTTTTTAAATACAATGTGAATTAGTATATTTGACATGACAGTGAATTGATTTTGTGAATACGATTTGATAGTAATGTATGTGTTAAGAAATGTGAGTTGATGAATTGAGTTGTAACATTTGGGCTTTAAGCCTAGCAGAGCCTTGTGCGGTGTTATATATTAGGCTTTGTGCCTAGCAGGCCTTGTCTGCGGTGTTATATATCGAGCTTTGTGCCTAGCGAGCTTTGTCTTGGTGTTACATTTCGGGCTCTGTGCCTAGCAGGTGCTTTGTCTTAGGTGTTATATATCGGGCTTTGTGCCTAGCGAGCTTTGTGCCTACCGAGCTTTGTCTTGCGTGTTACATTTCGGGCTCTGTGCCTAGCGGTGCTTTGTCTTGCCGTGTTACATTTCGGGCTTTGATGCCTAGCGAGCTTGATGCCGGTGTGGCGTTTTTAAATGGAGAAACCTTAAATTACTCAAGGTGAAAGCGCAGTTAATGTATCGAGTAAATGCCTCGGGTAAGCGTAAGTCCCTTTTTCATTTACCGAGTAAGGTAAGTTATGTTTAATATTAATTGAATTTGAATAATACGGTAGAAATGGTATTATGTGAAATTGAGCTTATGATCAAAGAGTATGAGTAGTATGTGATTGAAATTGAGATTGAATACAATACTTTGGTAGATTCGATTATGAATAGAAATGTCTAATGTAATATGATTTTGATTGGGATAACATAGACAATGTGAATGGTGGATTTATATGATTGAAACAATGTGATTAATGTATTACATATACCTTGTATTTTGATAAAATATAAGTTTAAGGTAAAGAAGTGAAACAATTAGGTTAATGAACTATGGTATTCGGCCTTATATGAATTTGTGTATTGAAATGTTTATTTTTCATTGTTATTGGTAACTATTATAGATGTATAAGTGTTTGGGCGTTGTATTACCATTAACTTAAAACTTACTAAGCTAGTGAGCTTACTCTGTATATGTTTGTCTTTACTGCTTTATAGATCGTTGATTCACTACGGACTCGGAGGATCATCAAGAAAGTCGACCATACTATCACTCTCTTTGGTATAAATGTTTACTTTTCGAATCAAAGGCATGTATAGGCTGAATTATGACTTGAATGAATGATGTTCGGTTTTGTAAATGTATATATGTATATATGGCCTTGCGAATAAGGCTATTACTTTTGGTTAAGTATCGTTTGTATGTTTGATATAATGGTTTGTTTTAATCTTTGATATAAGATGTGTGCATATTATGCTTGGAAGTTAAATGTGGTTATATAGTAATAATCATTTATATGTATTATATATATATGTATGAGTATGCATATTAGGTCGTGTGAATTTTTCTACTTAGATTATTATGTGCTTGGTTAAAATTTAAAGATGATCATGAAAATGTTTATAATTATGTTTTGGGTTGATCATTAGAGTTTTAAATTGAGGACCGAATATATGGTCAATGAATTGGTTGTATTTATATTTTTTTTTTCTTTGGACTAGTTACATATCATATGTGTGTTTGGTAGGTTATTCAACAATCTTGTGTCCATTAATTAATAAGGTAGGATGAATTGATAATTAGGGTTTGACATGGCTTTTGTTTTAGGGACATTGCGCATATTACAATAGCATGATGTGTATGATTGGTTATGCTATAAGGTTCAAATGTCACATATGTGAATGAAAAGCAAATAGAGTATCATGGATCTATTCGTTTTTATTATGCATATTTGTATAATGTATAAAAAAATATGTTGATATTCGACTAATGAAATAGATGTATATATATCTGTTTAACATATGAAATTTGGTGTTGTTATGTGGAAGCTTGATTCGAAACTTGTATAGATTATAAGTAATGATGTGTTGCATTATGAAACCTGGTTTGTAACGTAAGTCTTGAACATTATTTGTTGATATGGAAAAATTTAAATATGCGTATTGGGTTTATTCCATAAATGATCGTGCTAAAATGTGTCTAGTTCGTGCACGCCTCATAACCGTAGTTCAAATGATGGATACGGGTTAAGGGGTGTTACATTTTATTATTATCGAGCTACGGTTTAGTCGATTCTAGGACTACCGTAGTGTGTATGAGTCTAGCTATACATGCCTTTGAATTGTATATATGATATTGTGGTGACTTCGACAATTTCAATTGTATTTTATATAGTAAATGGATCCCGATCCCGATAGAGCCGTGGCGATGATGTGGAGAGTGTTGCGCTGGTCTCGCAAGTGGATCGGTGCCATTAGACTCTCGACCAGATTTCGGGTAGCCATGAGGGGAGGCTAAACAAGCCTTCTATCGGATGATGAGCGAATGGTTTACCCAGTTTATTCAGACTAATCTGGCTGTACAATAACCTCCACCCCCGAATAATCCAACTCCGGTATCTTCAGCACCCCCGATGATAGATTCGATGAGATCTAGCAGGCCTCTCATTGATAAAATCAGAAAATATGGGGCCGAGAAATTCAAGGCCAATGATGATGATGACGCAGAGCGAGCCGAGATGTGGCTTGATAACACTATTCGGGTACTTGATGAGCTATCCTGTACACCAGATGAATGCCTAAAGTGTGCTATATCTCTACTTCGTGACACTGCCTATCACTGGTGGAACACACTGGTATCTGTGGTTCCAAAAGAAAAAGTAACTTGGGACTTCTTTCAAATTGAGTTCCGTAAGAAATATATCAGTCAGAGATTCATCGATCAGAAACGAAAAGAATTTCTGGAATTAAAACAGGGCCGCATGACTGTGACAGAATATGAGCGGAAGTTTTTCAGATTGAGCCATTACGCTCGGGAGTGTATATCTACCGAAGCCATTATGTGTAAAAGATTTGAAGACGGCCTGAATGAAGACATAAAGTTACTTGTTGGCATTCTTGAAATCAAAGAGTTTGTGACATTAGTCGAGCGAGCTTGTAAAGCCGAAGAGCTCGGAAAGGAGAAAAGAAAAGCTGAAGTAAAAGCTAGAGACACTCGAAAAAGATCATCAAGTAAAACTTTCCATTCCGTGCACAAGAAGTTCAGAGATGACCTCAGTCGACATAAAGCCACTTCAGACTTGCCTAAACGTGATCGACCTCCAGTGAGTTCCCGAGCCACTTCGGTAGCTAAGCGTTGGTAATGTTCCACGAGCCGGGCCGAGTGTAAACATTGTGGGAAATGGCATCCGGGAGTTGTAGAGTTCGTGATCGGTCCCTGCTTTAAATGTGGATCGTCGGATCATTTTATTCGAGTGTCCGATGTTAGTCGAGCAAAATGCGACTCGAAACACTAGACCGAGCGGTGTGCCAAAGACGACGGTAGGCCACTCGGACATTCGAACAACGTAGGTGGCGATCGAGAGAGGATGAAGGACACCGCAATACGATCAAAGGCTAGAGCTCCGGCTAGAGCTTATGCTACACGAGCGAGAGGATGCTTCCTCCCCGATGTCATTACGGTACTTTCACCCTTTATGATACTACTCGTGATTGCATTGATTGATCCCGTTCGACTCATTCATATGTGTGTGAAACTCTAGTATTGATGAGACTCTGCTCGCCATTGAGTCTCACGAGTTTGTGATTCGTGTGTCCAACCCTTTGGGTAGATGTGTACTTGTTAATAAAGTGTGTAAAGGTTGCCCGTTGATGATTCGGGATTATTGTTTCCCACCGATTTAATTTTGTTGCCCTTGATGAGTTCGATATAATTTTGGGAATGGATTGGTTAACTTCGCATACGATGCGGTGGTGAATTGCAAAAGAAAGCTTATTGATTTGAGATGTCGAATCGGTGAGATCATCGAAATTGAATCCGATGATTAAAGTGGGTTTCCTCTGATAATATCCTCGATGTTAGCCCTAAGTATGTGAGAAAAGGGTGCGAAGCTTATTTGGCCTATGTCTTTGGATAATAAAGTGTCCGAAAAGCGATTGAATCATGCGGTTGTGTGTGAATACCCGGATGTGTTTCTGAAGAGCTACCGGGTTTACCACCAAGACGAGAGATTGAGTTCGGCATTGAATTAGTACCGAGAACGACTCGATTTTTCGATAGCCCCGTGTCGGATGGCACCTCTTGAGTTAAAAGAGTTGAAAGCACGATTGCAGAGAGTTAACAGATAGGGGCTTTGCACGACCGAAGTTTCTCTCCTTGGGGTGCACCGGTTTTTTTTGTGAAAAGAAAGATGGAGCGATGCGAATGTGCATTGATTATCGGCAACTTAATAAGGTAACCATAAAGAATAAGTACCCGCTACCTCGGATTGATGATTTGTTTGATCAGTTGAAAGGGGCTTTGGTATTTTCGAAATAGATTTGAGATCGGGTTATTATCGATTCATGAGTCGAGATACTGACGATGTGCCAAAGATCGCATTCCGGACGAGTACGGACATTTTGAGTTTCTGGTTATGCCTTTTAGACTCACTAATGCACTGCTTTGTTTTATGGACTTAATGAATCGAGTTTTGAGCATGACGTTTTGGATCGGTTTGTAGTAGTGTTTATTGATGATATACTGATCTACTCTAAAGATGAAACTGAACACGCTGAACACTTGATATTAGTATTACAGACTTTACGGGATCAGCAGTTGTATGCAAAGTTCGATAAGTGTGAGTTCGGATGAAGGAAGTCGACTTTTTGGGTCATGTTGTTTCACTTTTCAGTATTCGAGTTGATCCAGAACAAAATATCGGCTATACTTGATTGGAAACCACCAAGAATGTCTCTAAAATTCGGAGCTTTTTGGGACTTGCGGGATACTACAGATGATTCGTCAAAGGCTTTTCCATGATAGCTACACCTTTGACAAGGCTACTACTGAAAAAGATGTCAAGTTTGAGTGGTCGGAAAAGTGTCGGGAAAGTTTCGAGCAAAAAAGCCCTTTTGACCAAAGCTCCAGGTGTTAGCTCAGCCTGAATCGGGTAAAGAATTTGTTGTTTTTAATGATACTTCTTTGAATGGTTTGGGTTGCGTTTTGATGCAGGAAGGCAAAGTTATAGCCTACGCTTCGAGACAGTTGAAGCCGCACGAAAGAAATTATTCGACTCACGATCTGGAATTAACAGTCATTGTTTTCGCATTGAAAATTTGGCGTCATTACTTATTCGGCGAGAAATGTCACATTTATTCGGATCATAAATGTAACACCCCAAACCTGGCCCAAACATTACGACCGAATTTGGTATGTCACAGAGAAAACCATTTTGAAAATCCCTTTAGCCGATTTGAGTTTTGATGAAAACATCTTATTTTCAATTATCTCGTTAAATAAAACATTTGTGTGTATGAAGAAACAAAACTTTAGTTGTTTAAAAATTATATTAAATCAGGTTGTTACCGATTTCAGACATACCCGATGGCATAGAAAAAAAAACCATTTACGTTTGAATTTAAGAAAACATGTATAACCATTTTAAAGTCACTAAGTAATTTAAACAAATTATCCAAAACATGCAAAGTAATAAAAATAATCTTAGGAGGCCTTATTACAACTTGAGCAAATGAAACCAGGAATAAGTAAAAATAATTCAAGTCCATTTAAACCAATATTTCCACTGCATGGCCACCTCGAGTCCATCCGGCTCCTCATCCGCGATCTACGAGTCACCTGAAAAATGTTAAAGGAGAAGGTGAGTCACCAAGACTCAATGTGTAACCCTTCCCCGATTTAGTGCAACAACATACACAATTTATAACAAATTAACATGCACTAAATCATGCACCCAACCTAGCCATCCAAACGCCTTTCTCTACCCCGTGTGGTACCAAACCACTGGTGGTGCCAAACCACTGGTGACTTAAAGTCACGATATTCATCAATAATTGTGGTGCCAAACCACTGGTGGTGCCAAACCACTGGTGACTCGAAGTCACAAATCAAATGATGGGGCCAACCCATCGTGTGATACCAAATCACTGGCGTCGATCCCATAATATAAACCGTGGGGCCAACCCACTGTGGTGCTAAGCCACTGGGACGAGACGCTATGAGGTGCCAAACCTCTGGAGGTGCCAAACCTCTGGTGACCGTAGTCACGATGTGGTACCAAACCACTGGTGCCCGTCGACACGAATATCACCGCCCCTCCTCTCATCAACCCACATTAGTCCATGATATATATATAATGTAATTCATGCCAACATGTATTTAAATCGCATATACCAAATATGCCATGCTTCCCAAAAGCATCAAATAGTAAACTCATACGAACAGTCTTACGAATCATCGCTTATATCGTTATGGTATTAAATCCAAAGCTACATAAACCAGTTTAGCATACACAAACATTTAGCACAGCTTAATTAATCATAAAGTGTGTATGTACACACTGTCACCAATGATAGTCCTAAATCCGAAAAGACAAATCGGCCACACAAGCTTTCTTTGCCCTATATTCGGCCAAACATGGAAGTTAGTGACATGGCCTATTCGGCCAAACCAATTAAATCTAAAGGGTTATCTCTTGAACCCGAATCCTTACCTACACGTTACTTGAAGAGGCTAGAAGAAAGACTCACACTAACGCTTTCGGCTCTTAAGTCTTGCGACAAGAAGAGAGAATGAGGCCACTATGGAATTCGGCTATGGCTTCTAAATGGCAAGGGGTTATTCGGCTATCCAAGAAAATATGTAGAATGAAAGTTGAAGAAAAGAGAAAGAATAGGGAGAAGAAGTGAGAAGCAATTCGGCTCAAAGAGAGAATTAGAGGAACAATTTTCTGCCAAGGAAAATAAAATGAAGACAAGAATAGTTAAAGGATGGTCACCCCTATTTATACTACTTACATTCGGCACTCCTACCTCCTCTCAATTTCCACTTCCTTCTCCTATAATAACTCTTGAACACATATTCAAAATATATAAAATAAATCTATAATTATCTTCTATTTATCAACTTAAAATAAATCCACCTTAATTAATAGAATAAAAATTATCCATCATTAATCCCTCTTAAATCATCTCTTATCTACCTATAAAAGAATAATCTAAATAAAAATAAATTAACAATTATCTACTACTTATCTAGCCGAAATTTAATAGGAGAATTAGAATCCTCCTCCAATTGGAAGTCCCAAGTGCCGTCCATCGCTTTCCTTCTTTCCCGACGCCAAAAGCCAAAATTAAAACACCCAACCTCTTTGCTCCCGCGCCTTGAACCGGGACTGCTGGAGCTTCACCTGCAGATAACGCCCCACCACTCTGCCAAGACGCCTCTTTGTGATATAATTCACCTCAAATTCTTTTAACACCTCTTTCCCAAGCTCCCCCTTGTCCTAACGCCAAAGCAAAATAAAAACACGCCCATGCCGCCAACGGGATTCGAACCAAAGCCCTAGTTGCCGCAAGCGTCCAAACCACTTTGCTGCTGGTTCTTTTGTGTCATCAACTCCCCATAATTTCTTTTAAAACCTCCTTAGCCCAGCTCCTTATTGACACAAAAATAAATGCTCCTTCCTGCTTCCTTCGCAACTCGAACCTGGGCCCTCTACCCATTGCTTGAGGCGTCACTTGCCCAAGCCTTAAGTAGCGCCCTGCTGCCACTTTACCAAGCCAACCCTTGTGTCCAAAAGTGCCTATTACTTCCCTTAAGGCCTCCCTGGCCCAATTCCCTTTTTAACTCTAAAAATATAAAAGTCCCTAATGCTTCCTACGTCGCTCGAACCTCTTCCCCTGGCACTCCAAGTGACGCAACCACCCTTGCACCTTAGGTGGCATCCCTTGCCACTTTTCCACATCACTTCTTGTGTCTTAAACTCCCCAAAACTTTTCTTAAGGCTACCTTAACCTAGCTCCCCCTTTTTAACTTAAAAACCAATAATTGTCCAAAGCTTTCTCTTCCATCCTAGAATTTTAAAAACCCTTAATTCACTTCCAAACACTGCCAAAACCTACAACTCATGAATTATGCACGAACGCATAACCCCTAATCTAGGATGTTACAATAAAAGTCTAAAGTATTTGATGACTCAGAAAGATCTGAACTTGAGACAACGCAGATGGTTAGAACTGTTGAAAGACTATGAGTTGGTGATTGACTACCATCCGGGAAAAGCTAATGTTGTTGCAGATGCGTTAAGTCGGAAATCATTATTTGCTCTTCGTGCGATGAACGCACAGATGGTTATGTCTAGTGATGGTTCGATCATAACTGAGTTACAAGCAAGACCGATGTTTATTCAGTAAATTTGTGATGCACAGAAAGTTGACAAAGATTTGATTGCTAGACAAATTCAGTGTGAAAAAGGTGCGGAATCAGAGTTTCAAATTGATGCAAATGACTGTTTGAACTTTAAAAGCCGAATGTGTGTTCTAAAGAACTCAGATTTGATTCAGATGATTCTGAGTGAGGCTCATAGTGGTCGATTATCGATACATCCGGGTAGCACGAAAATGTATAATGATTTGAAATAGTTTTATTGGTGGCCTGGCATGAAACGGGATATATCTGAATTTGTGTCAAAGTGCTTAATTTGTCAGCAAGTAAAAGCCGAGCATCAAGTGCCTTCTGGGTTGCTTCAGCCGATCATGATACCTGAATGGAAATGGGATAGAATCACTATGGATTTTGTATCTGGGTTGCCTATGACACCGAGCAAGAAAGATGCAGTTTGGGTTATAGTAGATAGACTGACCAAATCAGCTCATTTTGTACCGGTTCGTATAGATTATTCACTCGATAAACTTGCTGAGTTGTATATATCTCAAATTGTGAGATTACATGGTGTACCGAGTTCTATTATCTCGCATGCAGAGACCGAGATTCACATCGCGATTGTGGAAGAAGTTGCAGGATGCTTTAGGTACTAAACTCCATTTTAGCACCGCTTTTCACCCGCAGATGACAGGCCGGTCGATCTGAGCGAACTATTCAAACACTTGAGGACATGTTGAGATGTTGCGTTCTCGAGTTTGAAGGTACGTGGGAAAGGTACTTACCTTTGATTGAATTTGCTTATAATAACAGTTTTCAATCAAGTATCAAAATGGCACCCTATGAAGCTCTATATGGCCACAAGTGTCGTACGCCTTTGTACTGGACCGAGCTCAGTGAGAATAAGATACTATGGGTCGATTTGATTAAAGAGACTGAACAGAAAGTGGCTATAATCAAAGATAGTTTGAAAGTCGCATCGGATCGTCAAAAGTCTTACGATTTGAAACGTAAAGATATAGAATTTCAAGTAGGAGATCGGGTATTCTTGAAAGTATCTCCGTGGAAGAAAGTACTTCGTTTTTGGTCGGAAAGGCAAAGCGAGTCCGAGATTTATTGGACCGTATGAAATCATCGAACGTATTGGGCCTGTTGCCTATAGATTGAAGTTACCTTCTGAGTTAGAAAAGATACACGATGTATTTCACGTTTTGATGCTTCGTAGATACAGATCAGATCCATCACATGTGATAACCCCGTCTGAGATTGAAATCCGACCTGATATGACGTATGAGGAAGAACCGATCCGTATCTTAGCTCGGAAATAAAAGAGTTAAGAAACAAAAGGATTCCATTAGTGAAAGTACTATGGAATCGGCACGGAGTTGAAGAGGCTACATGGGAGCCTGAGGACTCAATGAGGCAACAATATCCGATGTTGTTTAACGGTAAGATTTTCGGGGACGAAAATCCTTAAGGGGGGAGAGTTGTAACAGACCGAATTTGACCCTAATCGGAATGGTGGTTTCGGGACCACGAATCCGAGTCCGAGAAATATTTTAATATTTTATTTTGTGTTTATTATATGTGAATTAATATGTGTGAAAGTTTCGTAGAAAAATTTCATCGTTTGGGTGCTTAATTTGATAAAAAGGAGTTAATCGCGTAAATTTTAAAAGTCTCAAGCTATAGTGAAAAGTGCCTATTTGATGATGGCTTTTTAAAGTGGAGTATTAAAAAGGTAAATAACCCATTTTTTGAGTTAGTGGGTGGCTTATGTCAAGAATAACCTTAAGTTATATGTTAGTTTTATTTTATTTTAAAGGTTAAATTAGTAATTGAATAATTACTTATAATATATGTTAAAATAACATAAACAAAGCCATCATCTTTTCACTCTCTCATGGCGAATATTGAAGGATGAAATAAGCTTTGGGGTTCTTTGATTTTAGGCACTTCTAGGCTAAAATTCAAGGTGAGTTTTTAGTCGGTTTTTGTTAATTTTGACGTTTTTGAGATCGTTGCTTGACGCGTAGCTTACCCATGTTGAAATTTTTGAATCTAAGCATGTTTGATATTCGGACATTGATGTGTTCATGTAGTTTTTGATGTTTGATAATTTTATTTTAAAGATATGTTAAAGATTAGTATATTTTGTATTGGAAATTTTAGTGAATTTGAGTATTTTGAACTAAATTGAAAAAATAAATTTTAGAGGGGCTTATTTGCGAGATAAATGAAATAAATGGACTTGTATAGTCCCTATACATATTCGGCCCTTAAGTAGTGTTGAGAAATTTTGTGTATTTTGTGTTTTATGCAAATAGGACTAAATTGTGAAAATGTGAAATAGTAGGGGTAAAATGGTAAATTGCCTAATTATATGCTTAGGGACTAAATTGAGATGAAATGTACTTGAATGAGCTAAATTTTAATGTGTTTAGATCAAGAACAAAGAAAAAGCAGTTTGGATCGGGGAAGACAAAGGTTCTCGAATAGCCTGGGTCTACGCGATCCGTCGACAATCGAGTAAGTTCTTAAGTTAAAGTTCATTAAGTTGATAATTAAAAATGTATGAAATCAAATTATGTGATTAATTTGGGTAAATAGCATGTGATAGTCGTATGTGTATGTTTAATTTTGGAATGAATATGTTTTTAAATACAATGTGAATTAGTATATTTGACATGATAGGTGAATTGATTTTGTGAATACGATTTGATAGTAATGTATGTGTTAAGAAATGTGAGTTGATGAATTGAGTTGTAACATTTCGGCTTAAAGCCTAGCAGGCCTTGTGCCGGTGTTATATATTAGGCTTTCTGCCTAGCAGGCCTTGTGCCGGTGTTATATATCAGGCTTTGTGCCGGTGTTACATTTCGGGCTCTGTGTGCTAGCGCGTGCTTTGTGCTTGGTGTTATATATCGAGCTTTGTGCCTAGCGAGCTTTGTGCTTAGGTGTTACATTTCGGCTCTGTGCCTAGCAGTGCTTTGTGCTTAGTGTTACATTTCGGGCTTTGATGCCTAGCAAGCTTGATGCGCTGTGTGGCGTTTTTAAATGGAGAAACCTTAAATTACTCAAGGTGAAACGCAGATTAATGTATCGAGTAAACGCTTCGGAAACGTAAGTCCCTTTTTCATTTACCGAGAGTAAGGTAAGTTATGTTTAATATTAATTGAATTTGAATAATACGGTAGAAATGGTATTATGTGAAATTGAGCTTATGATCAAAGAGTATGAGTAGTATGTGATTGAAATTGAGATTGAATACAATACTTTGGTAGATTCGATTATGAATAGAAATGTCTAATGTAATATGATTTTGATTGGGATAACATAGACAATGTGAATGGTGGATTTATATGATTCAAACAATGTGATTAATGTATTACATATACCTTGTATTTTGATAAAATATAAGTTTAAGGTAAAGAAGTGAAACAATTAGGTTAATAAACTATGGTATTCGGCCTTATATGAATTTGTGTATTGAAATGTTTATTTTTCATTGTTATTGGTAACTATTATAGATGTATAAGTGTTTGGACGTTGTATTACCATTAACTTAAAACTTACTAAGCTAGTGAGCTTACTCTGTATATGTTTGTCTTTCTGTTTTATAGATCGTTGATTCAGCTACGGACTTAGAGGATCATCAAGAAAGTCGACCACACTATCACTCTCTTTGGTATAAATGTTTACTTTTCGAATCAAAGGCATGTATAGGCTGAAATATGACTTGAATGAATGATGTTCGGTTTTGTAAATGTATATATGTATATATGGCCTTGCGAATAAGGCTATTACTTTTGGTTAAGTATCGTTTGTATGTTTGATATAATGGTTTTTTTTAATCTTTGATATAAGATGTGTGCATATTATGCTTGGAAGTTAAATGTGGTTATATAGTAATAATCATTTATATGTATTATATATATATGTATGAGTATGCATATTAGGTCGTGTGAATTTTTCTACTTAGATTATTATGTGCTTGGTTAAAATTTAAAGATGATCATGAAAATGTTTATAATTATGTTTTGGGTTGATCATTAGAGTTTTAAATTGAGGACCGAATATATGGTCAATGAATTGGTTGTATTTATATTTTTTTTTCTTTGGACTAGTTACATATCATATGTGTGTTTGGTAGGTTATTCAACAATCTTGTGTCCATTAATTAATAAGGTAGGATGAATTGATAATTAGGGTTTGACATGGCTTTTGTTTCAGGGACATTGTGCATATTACAATAGCATGATGTGTATGATTGGTTATGCTATAAGGTTCAAATGTCACATATGTGAATGAAAAGCAAATAGAGTATCATGGATCTATTCGTTTTTATTATGCATATTTGTATAAGGTATAAAAAAATATGTTGATATCCGACTAATGAAATAGATGTATATATATCTGTTTAACATATGAAATTTGGTGTTGTTATGTGGAAGCTTGATTCGAAACTTGTATAGATTATAAGTAATGATGTGTTGCATTATGAAACCTGGTTTGTAACGTAAGTCTTGAACATTATTTGTTGATATGGAAAAATTTAAATATGCGTATTGGGTTTATTCCATAAATGACTGTGCTAAACTGTGTCTAGTTCGGTAACGCCTCATAACCGTAGTTCAGCGATGGATACGGATTAAGGGGTGTTACAAGAACTGTAACATCCTGAATTTTTGGGCCTATGCATTTAATGGGTGAATATGTGTAATGAGTTAATTTGAGATTTAGAGGTGCAAATTGGGCTCAGGCTTGGGCTGAGGCCTTGATTAAATATTCTGTTTAGATACTCTAGGGCTTAAAATAAAGTTTTGGTAGCTTAAATGGCAAAATGGGCTTGTAGCCCAGTGGCAAAATGGTGCCACTAAGAGGGAAGGGAGTTGGCGTCAATAGGCAAGGGGAGAGGCCCAATTTGTGGCCGTTTGGAGCCCATGTTTTTGGGCCAAATTCGACACTTATAAGGAGGAGTAGGTTGGACGGCAACAAGGCTATTATTTAGGGGATTTTATTGTTTTAATATGTGGATAATTACAGCTGATAAAGGAGGGAAGAGTTGGAGATAATTAAGCCTCTTTTGGATGGGTGTTTTGATAGGGATAAGGGATAGGATGAGGATCTATCAAGAAGGCTAGTGTTGGCCGAAAATCAAACACAGAGAGGGGGAAAATCGGTTGAGTATAGGCTAAAGGTGTGTGCCAAATTTCTATAAATAGGGGATAGCTCATCAATTCCGGCATTTGAACCCTACCTTTTCTTCTCTTCTGTGCAAAATCCTCGTCTCCTCTACAATTTCTTTTCTTTAATTTCTTCAAAAGCCAAAACCTCTCCCTTCACTCTCTTTTCCATTCTTTTCCTCTTGTCTTTGATTTCCTAAAAAGCCGAATTCTCCCTACCCATTTGTTCATCTCTTCTTCCATTCATTAAGAACCAAAACCCTTGGAAGCCTTATCAGTTGACGAAATCCTTTCCATTCTTTTTCTTCCTAGCCGAAATCTCCAAGCTTCTCTCTTGATTTCTTTTCTTCTTTTCTTTTTCTAGAAACTGAAACTCTTCACTCAGTTCTTCTAAAAGTCGAAAACGCATCAGCCTTCTTTTGTTCATACTTTTTCGAGATTTTTTTAAAAGCCGAAATTCTTAGATCTCTTCTCTGGTGTTTACCGAATCTTCCTACAAGGGGTAGCCGAAATCTTCTGAAGTGGTAAGTGTCAATTATGTTATTCTTTCAATCTTTTCCGGCTTTTGGAGACCATAGCCGAATGGCTAAGATGGTTGACTAACCTCGTATTATCTTTCATGGGCGGCATTCCGGGATTTGAAGAAGATCTAGTCGCATAGGTTTCTAAATCGGTAGCACTCGAATCATCCTACTTCCGGGATCTAATCGTTTTAGGTAAGGAGATCTGTTAATTTAAGCATATAATTCGGGTAAGACACTAACCCTTGGCCGAATATAGGAGAGGCCTTATCTTCGCGTTCTTCCGGCTTTTGAGCAAAGTTGTAGACAAAGGCGATGGATCCGATTAGTGAGGGTATCGACATAGAGGGTAGTCCTACGTATTAATCGTGTGTGTAACACTCTCACACCATTTAGATTGCTTGATTAGTATGCATACAAACTCGTTATATTCTCAGATATTCTTTAAATGTTTGAAATACCAAATGGTTGTTGAAAACCCGAGAAGGGTAAAGGCGAATCACCGGGTTAGTGATCTCTGTCATTCTAAAGTGAATGTTTTTCTTTGAGAAGATATGCTTTATATGTATGCCAATTTCTATGTATGCATGGGGTTGGGTGATTGATGAAAGGGGAAGTGTTCTGTTGTAGTGGCTTTTGCCATGATCTCATTGTAGTGGCTATTGCCATGATCGGACGATGAGCGACTATCTCTGACATGACCGCCATCGATGGTGTGTAGCGGTGTGGGTTGATTGTAGAAATCCCCAATGGTGTGATTGGCAGTAAGGGTGGTGTGTAGCGGATGGAAACCTAGGATTGGGTTGGGCTTTGCATATTTTCTGATATATTATACTCTGTTATCTGTTCTGTGGGGCTAAGGCCCAATCTGATGGTGCACGAGGGTTGCACACAGAGTCTCACAACTCACCCCATTATTTAACATCTTTCAGGTAGCACCTAGTGCATCGGACCGGGTTGGAGAAGAGCGCAAGGTGGCCATGCGAGGATTATTTTGATTCAAAGAAAAGACTTTACTAGTTTATTTATTTTTAATATTTTTACTTAGTGGGTTTAAATTTCATTGTAATAAGGCCATGGGCCACTAGCTTCATATTTTCGTTTGTTTTGGGCTTTTATTATTATTAGACATTTACATTTTACGTTTTAATTAAGTTAAGGCATGTATCAAATTTCGGTTTTTAATCCACTAAGGCATAAATATAAAATGTATATCTTTTACAAATCATCCAACCATTTAGTTTTCTCGAATAAAGTGTTAAACTCAAGAAAAATATTTTCCAAATTAAGACATCTTTTAAAATCTCCCTAAGTGACATGCCAGATCCGGTCATGGTGTTTGGGCCGGGTTTGGGGTGTTACATATATACTAATGTATTTAATTGAGTTAGTGTCACAAGTTAACTCAACACTGTCTCAAGATTGATGACAACACCATGATAAGTAATTTTAATCTATTTTTATCATTTTAACATCGTATATATTTCATGTGTTATTATTAATTAGTTTCAAATCATACATTTTGATATTTATTATATGTTATTTTAAAATACACATTTATATTCTAAATTTGTGATTTCCATACGGATATGCGTATAATAGAATTTCTAATTAATTTTAAGTTTATTTTTCTTTTGAAAATAAGCTCTTTTTTTTTAAATATTTTTTTTGAATGATGTATTTAAAATTATGTTTCACATGTTTAGTTTTGACTTATTTCTAGAGTATATTCTTGGCCTGATTGAAATTTTATTCTTTTAAATATTTTAGAATTATTTTTTTTATAAAAAACTGTATTTAACATTTAATTTTTTTAAATGTTTTAAAGTATTTTAATTTATATTTAAATTTAAAATATTAACAATACGTTTTCTCTTTAATTGATGGTATCCGACCCACTTGAGTAAAGGATCTGTTTTCGGTTTTTCATTTTTTGGCTTTTAATTTTTATTATGCATTTAAAAAGGTTGGTCAAATTCACACGCACAAAAAAAAAAGTTGGTCAATGTAACAAGGTTCATTTTTTAATTTGATAATAAAATTAAGGCATAATTTGGAAAGTCACTAATAATTGAATTTAGGTATAATTATTTGTAATTATACAATGGTGACATATTTGGTTAAGTTTTGCAATTGGTGGATCACCGAATTTAGTGTAATTAAAGTACCCCATTTATACTTTTCAATTCCTAGGAGAGAGTGAAAATTGAAGTAATTACACATATAATTATATCCAAATCTAATTTTTAAAAAATTATATAAGTTATAAAAATTATATTATAAGCATGAGCACGTATAAATATTTGAGACGATTATAGAAAAAATTCTTATATTATAAATCCTAAAAATATATATTATAGAAATAATTTGTATATTTTATAAAGTTATAATAAAAATTTATATTATTTAAATCCTAAAAAATTTCTAAAGTTATGGCAAAAAAAAATTTATTATAAAAAATAATGTACATGTTATAAAAGTGTTATAATATATTTATTTATAAAAAGTTTTGATCAAGTATGGATATAACTTATTTACGTGTCCATGCTATATATTATAAAAATAATATACTTATTCATAAAAAAATTGTTATATTTTTTTCTTATCATAACTTATTTATAAAAAAATAATTTTCTAAAATTATGGAAAAATTATATTATTTATAAAAAGTGTTATGAAAGTTTTGGATAATTTATAAAAATATTATATATTATAAATTTTATATTAATTTTTAATTAATTTACATATTATAAAAATAAAAATAAAAGATTCAACCTAGCATAAGTCTTTCTTCAAATTAAGTTTATATAAGTTTTTATAATTAAAACTATAGACTATTCGGATTGTGAACTCAAATATTATAAGGTCGATGTTAATTATGCAAATAAAAAAGATTATCTTGCATTATATCATAGATATGATACCGTTTGAGAGAATGGTGCCAAACACAAGTACCATAGACAACTCGCACACTCTTTAATTTGAGACATTAGGGGCTTCAAAATGTGTTTGAGAAGACATTTGTTGTTAAAAAAAAATATTTCTCATATTGACATCACCTTAATATAGCATAAAAATCAAGATTGAATCATATTAGCATGTTGCATTTTTCATAACTTCAACCATAAGGAGAATTGAGACGATCCATACTTCGTAGAGTACATGGAAGAAGGAGATCATGATAATTTTAATGATACATGGTTTAGATAATGATGAGCTCGATCAAATACCAACATATGATGATAAGGAGCATATGTTAAATATTAAAGAGGTAATAACCCAACAAATATGCACTAGAACAATTAGATAAAATTGCATTTGATGTTTATTTTCTTGTTATTTTTATTAATAATCATATTATCAACTACTTTTTTTAGACTAACATAATATATATAAGACGATTTGATTTTAATTGTTGTTACTTGTTTAGAAATTATTTTTATCATACTAATATTTTTTTATAATAATTAATATTTTAATAAATTATGTAACTGTGTAATTATACTACCAAACATTACTTAAATAATTACGATATAATTACATTTTATTAACTAAATATGTGTAAAGAATTATAAGAAAATGTTCCATTTCTTATAAATTTAATTTCTATATATATAGATATATAAATTTGCGGTGGACTTGATTAATAGACATCGAATCCTATTTATAACTTAAATATAACATATCAAAAAATAAACAACGAAATTAAGAGAAAATAATTAAAACACAAATGAAAATAATTTTAATATGTACAAATCTATACAAAGTCATTTACCTATTTACAATGATAAAATTATAACACTATAAAAATAAAGAAAAATCCAAATCCATATATATATATATATATATATATCATACTTGGGTCTCGTCTTACAATACCTCGAGAGATAATGAAACTATTTTAGTAAAATTTAACTGTCTCAATTCCCAAGCGATCGTACCAAAAATTCCAATTCCTTTTAAATTTCCTTATTGATCAATGACAACGGTAACATTGTCATCATATCGTATTATCATCCCGTCATCCTGCTCCATCAAACACCCAAAATGTTAAAGAAAAGAGGGAAACGAGTGTAAGATTCATGCTTATATACGCTTATAGATTATAAATATTTTATTATAAATTTATTTAATTTAGATGTAAGAAATTTAATAATTAAAAGTAAGGGTTAGTAAGGAAAAAATAAATGGGTTAATGCAATTTTTAACTCTTGAATTTAGCAATGAAGTTCATTTTGGTGCTTGTATATTTTTTGTCTACTTTATATTTGAACTTGACAATTAGACTCATTTTAGTCCTCGAACTTATTCAAGGTTTAAGGACCAAAATAAATTTAGCTCCCAAGTTCAAGTACCAAAGTGAAACAAAAAAAAGTATAGATGCCAAAATGGATCTGGTTGTCAAGTTCAAGGGCAAAAATTATATTAATCCAAAACAAAATAAAAATTAAAAGTTTGTATATATATACTTTTAAAGTTCACATGTAACACTTCTCACCCATCTCGACGTACGATACAAATGGGAGATGCTATAGGGATGATCTGTCGCAATTTGTTGTAGCAGATTAAACTATTTTCTGTACTTAATGAGCTTGTAGGAAAGCAATTTAGTTATGTTTTTATTTAGTTTTCATTTTTAGTTCGTAAATAATAATATGAGCAATTTTGACTATTTATATGACAATGTGGGCCAATAGATGCCTAAAGGTAGACTAACCTATTTAGTAAGTGTGTAGTACACCGTTCGGAGGCTCGGAGACAGTAGACTGCCCGCGATGTTGCAACACGAAGCTTCAATGTCGCAACATAGTAAACAGAGTACTCAAAAGGAGCAGACTGCCTTCGGTGTCGCGACACAGCCAGAGAGTGTCGCGACATCGACGTGACAAGGTCAATTAATGGGCTAAGGGTGTTTTCGTCTACACAACAACATTTAACAAGAAATAGTCAGCCAAATTAGGTCAAGGATTGACGGCGAACCCTAGGCCTATAAATAGGATTGCTATGCTCAGTTTAGAGATAGTTTTTACTGAAGTTTTATTTTCTGATTCCTACTTAGTTTATTTTCTATTTATAATTTAGGTTTCTTTTCAGTTGTAATTTAGTTAGTTTACTTCATTCTTCGTGGAATTCAGATTGTGGATTCACCAAACTATTCGGCGGATTATTGTTTGCACTGTTATCAATATATCAGGATTTTTCTAAACTTTCTTCTTGATTTATTTCTAATGTTTATCGTTCTAATCAAGTTTATAATGTTTGCTAAATCTATGGGGAGCTAATTCATTAATGGAAGATTAACGAGCGGACGTGAGATTAATTAACTTTTATGTAGGGTTTCTTAGTGAATCAGCTGGTTGGGATAGGGAGAACTTAAAGTCCTAGGCTTGACGACCCTAGGAAGTCATATAGGTAGGAATGAACCCAAAATTGGTATTGTCTATCCATGAAAACCTTACCCCAATCTAGTCTAGACTGTAAAGTCGAGAGATAAGTAGTTCTTGCCAACTCATTAGGTTAATGGAAGGTCGAGAGGCCCTTCTAGGTTAATGACTAGTTGATTGGATATAACCTGAAATAAAAGTTAGTTATGAACACCGAAGCAAGTTAGTCTTCTATCAATTAGATCTAATAAAATCTGCAATTTGTTTTCTTATTTATTTTTATGTTCTTTGGAGTTTTCTATAAATTATTTTTTTCCATCACTTTAGAATTAATCGTAATATAGTTGAATTAAATTACTAATTAGACCTGTTAACGTAGGGATTAGGATTAATTTAGTCTCGTCTCCTTTGGGTACAATCCTCGGAGTACTTTTATACTTCATTGGAAAAATATATTACAACCTGACCCGTATATTTGCAGAAACCGCCTAACACTTATATTTTGGTTGCATTAATCACACTCTCGACGCCGCGATGCGTCGGAGGTCATCAAGTTGTTGGCACCGTTCTTTGATGAGGCAACACACCGAATTAGTTTTAATTTTTGTATTTAATAGGATAATTAGGAAAATTTTAAATTATAGATACGGTTTTAATTTTTATTTACTTTTATTTTTCTCTACTAACGTTTTTACTTTTCTTTGTGGTTTCAATGTATGACTCGGAGTAGGAGCACACCTATAGAGCCAACTACTGATCCAGAAATAATTATCCGTAGAAATCGTCAACAACAACAACAACAGATGCAAAATAACCCACCTGCTATTGTTAATCCACCATACGATAATTCGCTCTTCGATGAACCTAACTTACAAGATCTACCACCAACACCACCGCAATTACCAATAGAGCCACCAATGGCTCGCGAGGAACGCAATCTAAGAAATTATGCGCTACCCACTCTCGACGCAATCCAAGGCAGTATCACAAGGCCGGCTATAACCACCAATAAATGTAACACCCCTCACCCGTATTCACAGTCAGAATAGGGTTACGAGGTATTAACGATAAATACATATCACTTTATATACATAACTCATACATTTATGCATCCATTCTCAAACACCAATCAATCATAATCACATTGTCCCTTATAAGGGCCTACGAGGCCTTAAACACGCTATAGAAGTGGTTCGAGACTAAACTGATAACATATAAAATTCTCGAAAAACTTAGAAAATTTTCAAACATATAAGGGTTACACGTCCGTGTGAACAGGCCGTGTGCCTCACACGGCTTCAGACACGCCCGTGTCCCAGGCCTTGTGAAAGCAGGGCATACATACTGACTTGGGTCACACGGCTGACCACACGCCTATGTGTCTAGCCCGTATGCCCTTCGAAATGGCCACACACGCCCGTGTACCAGGCCGTGTGCTAGGCCGTGCCAATCCTGTAGGGTATACTGACTTATGCAACACGGCCAAGTCACAAGCCCGTGTGCTAGGCCATGTGCCATTTAGGGGTATCTTCGACTTGTGCCACCTGCGGCGGTCACACGCAACAGGTGTGTCGGGCCATGTGAAGCATCTTGACTTCAATTCAATTTCAACACCATGGGACACACGGCCGTGTAGCATGACCGTGTGTCGCACATGGCTGAGACACACGCCCGTGTCTCTGCCCGTGTGGACAAAAATAGGCCATTTGCAAGGCCAACTTGCCACCCTTTTCTCATGCCCACCTAAACAACCAAAATGGTACCATTTCATCATACAATAGGAATCCCAAAACCATCAACCAAGTGCACAAATCATACCATATCCATTTCAACCAAAATCAATATTCAAGTTTATACCAATTACCTATTCAAATCCTTATATCATCACACATTAATTCACAAGTACGTAACTTCTCAAGTTATCGACTTCAATCACACCATATAGATCATATACCAAACTCAAAATATAACCATTTGATCAATTATGAAACCATAACCACATTTATAACAAAATATACCAAAATAAGCCATCACTTATGGCTATATACACAAATCAAAACATATGCATTAACAAGCCAAATCCTATGGCTATATTCACAATCAAAGTACCACATCTAGCCTATACATGCCATATACCATATGTACAATTCAAAAGTACCAACTTAGATATCCGATAGTGCGATGATGTTCCCGATGACTCCCGGATCCGAGCTGGCTTTGATTCACTATAAAACATAGAAAATAACACAAAGTAAGCTTCATAGCTTAGTAAGCTCGTATATGAATAATTTAATTCATCAAATAAATACAAATCAACCAATTGTACATAAAATCGCCATATACACATTAACAACAAACCTTTCTCATGTCTTAAAACATGATCAGATGCCATTTCATCAACTTTCTCTATTTAATACTCGAATAGGTTCTATACGTACCTATATCGCCTCGTACTAACCTCTTTATCCACCACATCATTCATTTACCCGTTGAACCATTCGGAATAGAATTCGGATACTCAAGAATCTCATCGATAAGTACCTATACCATGGCCCGAAGCCAAATCAAGGTAACTTATCCCAAATTACCTATACCATGGCCCGTAGCCAAATCAAGGTAACTGCTTTCTGAAATACCTATACCGTGGCTCGTAGCCAAATCAAGGTATTACTCACACCAATAGTGTCGATATCGTGGCCCGAAGCCAACACTTAACCTAATGACATGTCACTAGCATCCTAAACTATTCCTAAGGTTCAACCGGGAAGTTTCACTTGTCGATTTCATCGTTGAACATATCCGTAAAGTCGTATTCACAATTCAAACATTATCCGTCACCTCATAATCACAGTTTATGAAATTACCACATACGAACTTACCTCATACTCAGAATTGACGAATCGAATCGATTACTTGATAACTTTGCCTTTCCCCCAATCTAATTCCGGATTCCTCTTTTCTTGATCTATATGTATTCAAAATTAACTCATTTAATCACCTACTCATTCAATTTAATCCTTAAACACATATTTGGGCATTTTTACACATTAGCCCCTAAACTTTCACATTTATTCAATTTAGTCTCTATTTCACAAATACAAAAAATTCACAAAATTCAACAAAACCCATGCTTAGCCGATTTATACATAAACCCCTAGCAGCCCAAAACTTTCATTTATTTCACATTTCAACCCCTTAATTTACACTTTTCACAATTAAATCCCTAAAATGCACTTTTACTTAAAATCACTTTACAAAACATTTAAATCTATCAACAAATAGTCATTTTCCATTATCAAACATTCAAAAGCTCAAATATTCATCAATGGCACTTCAGGAATTCATGAACAAATTCGAAAATTAAGGCACGGGTTAGCTAGAATACAAAGCAACGATTACAAAAACATAGAAATCATTAAAAATCGAGCTCAAAACTCTTACCAATCAAGCCTTACAAGTTCCGAACCTTTGAAACCCTTTCAATGGTGTTTTATTTCTCACTTTCGGCTAATTAAAGAAGAAAACAAGATGATATCTTGTTTTCCTTTAATTTAATTCATCATTAATACTAAATTACATTATTAATCTTAACTAAAACATTATTATTTCACATAAACCATGTCCATTAATGTCCACTCATACTCTTAATGGTCTAATTACAACATAAGGACCATAACATTAATAAACCATAGCAATTAAACACCTTTAACAAGTAGAATGCAACTTTTTTCATTTTACGCGATTAAGTCCTTTTTCTTAAATTGAGCTATTAAACGATAAAATTAGCTCACAAAATTTTCACACATACATGCTGTCATGCTGTAAACACATAAAATAATATTAAAATAATTTTCCAACATCGAATTTGTGGTTCCGAAACCACTATTCCAATTTAGCTTAAACCGAGCTATTACAACTCTCCCCCTTAGGGATTTTTGTCCTCGGAAATCTTACCAGTGAATAGGTTCGGGTATTGTTTTATCATAGTATCATCAGGTTCCCACGTATCTTCTTCAACCCCGTGTCGATGCCATAATACTTTCACTAATGCAATTTTCTTATTTCTCAGCTCTTTGATCTCACGAGCTAAAATTTGAATCGGTTCTTCAGCATATGACATATCTGGCTGAATTTCAACCTCGATCGGGGAAATGACGTGTGAAGGGTCGGATCGGTATTGTCGAAGCATCGACACATGAAACACATTATGTATTTTCTCTAACTTAGAAGGTAAAGATAGTCGATATGCCACTGGTCCAACTCGCTCGATAATCTCATGCAGTCCGATGAATCGCGGATTCAATTTCCCTTTCCGACCAAACCGCAATATCTTTTTCCACGGCGATACTTTTAAAAACACTTTATCCCCGATCTGGAACTCAATATCTTTCCGTTTCAGATCTGCATATGATTTTTGTTGATCTGACGCTGCTTTCAGACTATCACGAATTACTTTCACTTTTTCTTTAGTCTCTCTGATCAGATCAACCCCGTGAATCTTATTTTCACTGAGCTCACTCCAATACAACGGTGTTCGACATTTACGATCATATAGAGCTTCGTATGGTGCCATCTTTATACTCGATTGAAAGCTATTATTGTAAGCAAATTCAATCAGCAAAATATATTTCTCCCAGCTACCCTCAAACTCAAGAATGCAACAACGTAACATATCCTCAAGTATCTGAATAACTCGTTCGGATTGACCATCTGTTTGCGGGTGAAACGCAGTGCTAAAATGCAGCTTCGTACCCAAAGCTTCTTGTAATTTCTTCTAAAATCTCAATGTAAACCTCGGATCTCTATCCGAAACAATAGATAGTGGCACTCCATGCAATCGAACAATCTCTGAAATATACAAATCAACCAATTTATCAAGTGAATAATCTATACGTATAGGAATAAAATGAGTCAATTTTGTCAATTTGCCAACAACAACCCAAATCGCATCTTTCTTTTTCGGAGATAAGGGCAAACCTGATACGAAATCCATTGTCACTCTATCCCACTTCCACTCAGGAATCATTATAGGCTATAATAAACCTGACGACACTTGATGCTCAACTTTGACTTGCTGACAAATCAAACATTTTGAAACAAATTCTGAAATATCTCGTTTCATGCCGTGCCACCAATAAAGTTGTTTCAAATTGTTATACATTTTCGTGTTTCCTGGATGTACTGATAAACAACTACTGTGTGCTTCGTTTAGAATCTTTTGAAAGAGTTCAGAATTTCTTGGTACACATATTCTATCACGAAACATCAAACAGTCATCAGATCCTATTCGAAACTCGGAATCAAAAGTCGACTCATACTGAGCTCGTTTTGCTTGCAATTCATTAATTTTTGAGCCTCACAAATCTACCGTAGAAATAATGGTCTCGCTTTCAACTCGGCTACTATCTAACCATCGTCAGATAACGCTAATTGTGTATTCAAAGCACGTAAAGCAAATAAAGACTTTCGGCTCAACGCATCAGCGACTACATTTGCTTTCCCGGGATGATAGTCAATTACCAATTCATAGCCTTTTAGCAATTCTAACCATCTTCGCTGTCGCAAATTCAATTCTTTCTGAGTCATCAGATATTTCAAACTTTTGTGGTCGATGTAAATATGACATTTCTCACCAAACAAGTAATGGCACCAAATTTTCAATGCGAATACTATCGCGGCTAACTCGAGATCATGCGTCGGATAATTCTTTTCGTGTGGCTTCAACTGTCTCGAGGCATAAGCTACAACTTTGCCTCCCTGCATCAAAACACATCCCAGGCCATTTCATGATGCATCACTGAAAACTACAAATTCTTTACCCGAATCAAGCTAACTAACACTGGGGCCTCTGTTAATAATGCTTTCAACTGCTCGAAACTCTGTTGACACTTTTTTGACCACTCAAATCTAACATCTTTTTGAAGCAATCGTGTCATCGGTGTTGCAATCATCGAGAAGCCTTTCACAAATCGTCTATAATAGCCGGCTAGTCCCAAAAAACTACGGACTTCGGTTACATTTCTCGGAGGCTTCCAATCTATAATCGCAGAAATTTTGCTCGGATCTACTTGGATACTCGCGGCTGAAACTATATGTCCCAGAAAACCAACCTCTCGTAACCAAAACTCACATTTGCTAAACTTTGCAAACAACTATTTATCTCTCAAAGTTTGTAGCATGATTCTCAAATGCTCAGCATGCTCACATTCATCACGAGAGTAAATCAAAATTTCATCAATAAACACAACTACAAATCGATCTAAATACAGCCTGAAAATTCGGTTCATCAAATCCATAAAAACAGCAGGTACATTTGTCAGTCCGAAAGGCATAACAAGAAATCCGTAGTGTCCGTACCTTGTTCTAAATGCAGTCTTTGGCACATCCGAGTCTTTCACTCGCAACTAATAACAACCCGATCTCAAATCGATTTTCGAAAATACTATTGCCCCTTTCAACTGATCAAAAAAATCATCAATCTACGGTAGATGGTATTTGTTCTTTATAGTCACTTTATTCAGCTGTCTGTAATCAATACACATTCTCATCGTGCCATCTTTCTTTTTCACAAGCAACACCGGTGCACCCCAGGAAGAGAAACTTGATCTAGCAAAACCCTTATCTATCAACTATTGCAACTGAGCTTTCAATTCTTTTAACTCTGTCGGGGCCATTCTGTATGGAGCTATCGATATCGGCATTGTCCCCGGTACTAATTCAATACCAAACTCAACTTCTCTGATAGGTGGTAAACCCGGTAACTCTTCAGAAAATACATTTGGATACTCACACACAACTGGTACTGATTCAATCTTTGTTTCTATCACTTTCGTATCAAGTACATACGCAAGGTAAGCTTCACACCCCTTTTTTACAAATATCTGAGCTGACATAGACGAGATTACAATTGGCAAACTGTTCAGATCATCATATTCAATTCTAATAGTCTTATTATTCTGAAATTTCAGTTCAATTGTCTTTCATCTACAATTCACTATAGCACTATGCATCGTTAGCCAATCCATACCCAAAATCACATCAAATTCGTCGAATGGCAACAACATCAGATTAGCCAGAAAATAGAAATCCCGATGCATTAACGGACAATTCTTGCAGACTTTGTCAACCAAAACACATTTGCCTAAGGGGTTCGATACTCTAATCACAAATTCAGTAGACTCTACAGGCAAAGTCTTACTAAATACTAAATTTATACATATGTAAGAATGAGTTGATCCTGGATCTATCAATGCAATCACATTAGTATCATAGAGAGTAAAAGTACCGGTGATAACATCTGGTGATGATGCCTCCTCCCGTGCACGGATAGCATAAGCTCGGGCAGGTGTTCGTGCCTCAGATCTAACAATAGAATCTCTCGTAACGCCTTGGTTACCACTCGTATTTCCTGTGTTTTCGGGTGGTCTCCCTCTAGTAGCCGTGTTACTCGGTCTCACATTCTGAACTTCATCTTTCTCATCTGGCTCAGGGCAATCCCGGATGAAATGATCTAACGAACCACATTTATAACAACTTTATTATTTTTATTCCAGCATTCTCCGAAATGTCGTCTTCCACATTTCTGACATTTGGGTTTGTTGTCTCTCACACTGCCAACACTTGCTATTGATGTCGCTTAAGCTTTAGAACCTGAGTATTGTTTTATACGATCCCTGTTCGAATATTCATTAGAAATGTAACAGCCTGATTTAGGGGCTAGTCGGAACAGTGGTCTCGGGATCACAAATCTGGGGTCAGATAAAATTTATTTTAATTTTATTTTATGGGTTATAGCATGATTATAATGGTGCATGAAAATTTTGGTGCTTTAATTTTAGCGATTTCATGCTAAATCGCGAAAAACGACTAAATCGCATAAAGTGCGAAAGTTCTATTTTATTTGCTAGAGGTGCCAAATAGCTATAGAATATTAATTGGAGGTCATTCAAGTACAAATAGGCTATGGGAGGAGTGATGGCCGGCCATAGGGGGACAAAGAAAAGACTTTATCAATGGTTAGGTGGAAATTTGGTGATAAAAATTTATTTTTATCATAAAATAAAGGAAAATATCACCTTTCCTCTCCATCTTCTCTCCACCAAAAATGAGCAGAAAAAATGGGGGTTGAGAGCTCAAAATTTCAGCCAAGCTTTCTTCCTTACAAGTAAGTGATTTTGATGGTTTTAGTTGATAATTTTTGTACTTTTGGAACCCCCAAAGCTTAAGCTAGCTAATGAGGGGACTAAATTGCTAAATGGTTGAAAGTCTAGGGACTTTCCATGAGAGAGTTTATGTTGTTTTCTGAGTTTTTATGGAAGAAAATGAATGTTATGGAGATGAGAAACAACTTTTGTTGGAGGTGTTATCATGAAAACACCTAAATGGGACTAAGTTGTAAATGTTGTAATTTGGTAATAAATCCATGAAATAGTTGGATTTGTGAGTAGTTGTAAGAGAAATAAATGTTCAGCTAGGCTTTTTTAATAAGAAAATATGATGAAAAATGATTTACGAGCCTAGGGGTAAAATCATAATTTTGCCATAGTACAAGGGCAAAATGGTCATTTTTGCCTAAGTAGAGATTATGATGTAATATGATCATAAAATAATTAAATGAGTAAATTTTATTGTTCTAGATCAAAGAAAATGAGATTCGGACCTAGAACTGGAGAAAAGAAAAATATGGACAATTAGGTCACTTTTTGCCTTTTTCGATATCGAGGTAAGTTCGTGTGCTAATAATGCAACTGTAAGTGAAGTATTTAATATTTCGATATTGTATGAAATGTATATTGACTCTACGAATATATATTAAATACGTTTTGACGAGATGTCAAGAATTGAAAGTCATCAATTAAATCTAAGAATAGAGGGAATACAAATATTATGATACTATGATAATTAAGGTCCCATGTAAGACCATAATTGGATTATGGCTTCGGTGTGATATTTCGTATAAGACCATGTCAAGGACATGGCATCGATATGATGTTTCATGTAAGACCCTATTGGGGGTATGATGTTGATTTGATACTATATGTATGAGATTTAAGAGTGTTCTTTAGCATTTTGAATAATTCAACAGGTATGTTGAAAATGAGAAAGTATATGGTTATACCATGAGAGGTACAGGTATGTGCCAGAACTCAATTGAGGTGAATTCGGTATATGATGAAACCATGGTGAGTTATGTGTAAATGAAGCATCCTGATTGCATATGTTATATTTATAAATGCATTTCGTGAATACGAATGATTATTGTAGAAATCTATTTAAGAATGATAGTGTGTGAGGATATTCTCAGATAAACATTCGAAATAGGAAAACGTATGTGGATAAATATCCGTGAATATGTAATAATGGTGGGCTGTGTGCGATACCACCTTATTAATTATTAAATGGTGGGCTATGTGCGATACCACCTTATAAATTGTTAGCGATGGGCTGTGTGCGATACCATCGCCAATATTATCAATGGTGGGTTGTGTGCGATACCACCTTATTATTTGTTACTGATGGGTTGTGTGTGATACCATCGTGTTTAGTATAAATGGTGGGCTGTGTGCGATACCACCTTATTAATTATTGAATGGTGGGCTATGTGCAAAACCACCGAGTATTTATTATTATTCCGGGGTGATATCGAGAAACTTGGTTAAGTGTAATTTGCATGTGGCTTTGTGGTGATAAATGCAGGGTATAAATGCAAGTAAAGATGAACAATGTTTTACCAAATGAGTTTGTGACAGGTGAAAGTTTAGAATGAGTAAACATTATGAACGATTGAATGGGTAACTATTACCTTAAGTGTAAATCTCATTATATTACCTTGTGGTTGAGGGTAACAAATAAATGTCAATAGTTGTTTGTCATTTGCATATGAACTTACTAAGCGTTATTGCTTACTCCTCTTTCTTTCCCATCTCTTATAGGTTAACTTAATTAGCTCGGGTTGGAAACTGCCGGAAATGCTTTCACACTATCGAGTAGACACTTGGGTATGAGATTCAAGTCTTCTTGAGATATGGCATGTATAGGGATCTTATTTTTGTTTAATTAAGTCATAGTTAAAGAAGCCAAATGTGTTGGCCTAAAAGAGTTTATGGTTCGGTTGTATACAGCCATAACTGATGGCTCAAGTTGTTTGTAATTGTACTAGTAATAGTTCTCCCTCGTATATGGGATGAAGATTTGATTTTCATGATTCAAATGTGATAATTCAAGAGTTATAATTGATGATTTGAAAATGTATTGTGGTGATGTGTGAATGTGTGCAAGTGAGGGTGGCTAAATGGCTTGGAAAATAGCCTTGGATTGGTCCACACGGGTAGACACACGGGCGTGTGTCTAGACCGTGTGTGACACACGGTCGGTCCCATGGGCATGTGACTTGGTCGTGTGTCCCCTGCATGTTAGTGTTGCAAGTCGGTGTCGACCACGGGCTAGACACATGGGCGTGTGCCTAGGCCGTGTGCCCATAAATGGGTTGCTGATGTCACAAATAGAATACTCAGGTTTTTACACACGGGCGAGGACACGGGCGTGTCTAGGCCGTGTGGAGCACATGGGCCAAGCACACGGGCGTGTGTCTGGCCGTGTGAAAACCCCTGTAGGTTTGAAAAGAAAATAATTCTACATGGGCATGGAACACAGGTGTGTGATATGTCACACGGGCATGTCCCACTCCTCACACGAGCGTGTGGTCCAATTTTATGTCAAAATTTTTAAAGTGTGTAAAAGTTTCGGTTTGGTCCCTCAGCATCCCGAGTATATGAAAAGGGTCTTGTAGACCCATGATAGGGACGTTACAATTGTAAATGAAAAAGTTTTAAATTGGGACGAATTTTATAGCCCAAAGTCGAATGCTCAAGCAAGTCAAGTCTGGTAATGCCTCGTACCTGGTTCCGGAGTTGAATGCGGGTAAGGGGTGTTACATTTAGTGGTATCAGAGCTATGGTTTAGTCGATTCTCGGACTAACATAGCGTATGAGAGTTTAGTTATACATGCCATATTACTACTCATGATAGTGTGATATCTCTCGGCTCTAGCGAAATTACTTTGTTAAGACAGAGATGATTTCCAATCGAGGTATTTTCGATAATGTTGAAATTGATAACGAGACAATTGAAATGTGTTTATGATGTGATGAATTCAGAAAGGTATGAATAGAAGTTCATGATATGTGTGTGGTAAGGTATGAAATGAGATCATCCTAGGTTGATGAATGAAATGAAATTTATATGGTAATAAGCTTATCTATGTTGGTTCGACATGCATACGGTGTTATACGCTCAACATATTTGATTAAGTGAATATGGTGAGTAAACTTACCCAGTGAATGGGATATGTGTGTATGTACAATTGTTTGAATGATGTATGATTAATATGTCCACATAGTTGAATCTCATGTGCGACTGTCATAGTAGAGAATGTATAATGTTTTGTTTTATGACTCTGTTATGAAGCCACAAATATTATAGTGCGAGAGTTAAACTGGGTAGTTAAATTAAGTAGAACGCAAAAGATGAGTACGGTCGTTCAATGATAAATTGATGAATAAGACCATGGTTGGACCATGGTTGTATATGTGATCCCATATAAGACCATGTCTGGGACATGGCATTGGCATCGATATATGACCCCGTGTAAGACCATATCTGGGATATGGCGTCGGCATCGAATAGTGATTCCATGTAAGACCACGTCTGGGACCTGGTTTCGGTATGAAATCATGTAAGACCATATCTGGGATATGGCGTCGACATCGATATAAGATCCCGTGCAAGACCATATCTAGGATATGGCATTAGCATCAACATGTGTTTCTATGTAAGACCGTATTTGGGATATGGCATTGGTATCGATATGAGATTTCGTGTAAGACCATAGCGAGGCTATGGCATCGTGATGACATGTAAGATTATAACTGGGCTATGATATTGTGATACGAGTAAGACCATAGTTGGACTATGGCAATCAAGTAAATGACATACTCAAACCCGTAAGACATCCTCTAATTTGATAAGTGATGGTAAGAGAAATCAGAGTTAAATGTTGAGTTCTTGAATAGATATTACTATGGAGCCTGCGTTAGTAAAATTACTGTTTGAAATTATGAATGATAGAAACATTTGTAACATAAGTAAGGGTGAAAACTCGCTTGGATCGAGTTGTGCAATTACGATGATATTTCATTAATGATGAATGTTAAATCATATGATTTATGTGTGTAGTCATGAGAGTCAAGTTAGATGCTTTACGACCTCACCCCCTTACCACTGTTGATTTATACCCCCTTACCACTGTTGATTTATAATGAGATTTTTTACAAGAGTCAAGTCAAACAAGTTCATGAGCATGAAATAAAAGAGCTCAGTGGTGAAACAATTAGTAATGTATATAGAGATAAAGGTAGTTGGAAGGTGAGAACAGTTTTGGAAAGAATGTCTGAATGTTTTAAAGATTGCATTGATTATGTAATGTTACGAGCAAAGAGAAAGTTGGCCTCGGCTAATTGACTCAATTGAGTAGGAAGCATGAGGTATGTACTTAACGAGATCTTTTCGAACTGATGTTCATTAGCGAAAGGAATAATAAAAGGGGTTCATGATGACGGAAATGGCCAGAGAAGCAATATTCGAGCTGTAAAAGTGGTTGATTATGACAATCATGGTTGAATAGATTATAATGATCTCTTGGAGTATTCTGTATAGATATCTATTTCCCTTCAGGGGTTATGTGGTTGTTCATTTTTATGACATTACGATCGCGTGAGAATGTTAGCTGATTGTAAAATCAGACGAAACGGTTGTTGATTTGGTTGATTGAAATCGACATTCCTTTATCTCCTCATAATTCTATTTTGGTATTTTGAGGATGAAGTTGGTAATAAAAATTTTAGGTGAGACTAACCTTTTGTTTCTGCTAATCATGGTTATCTTTAAAGTGTGTTCTTCAGGTTGTGATAGTTATATCTACCATGATTACGCTTTTAGTTTGATCTTAGAAAGGTGATAATTCTAGTATATGAATATCTTTGATTTTCGTATAAGATGTTAATATCGACAAAAGTATAAGAAGTGAAATCACAAGTTTCAAATTGTGTGATGGAGTTTTTGGGTAAGCCAAATAGAGTTAATGCATTCAATGTAGATATCCCTGTTACCTTGAACTAAGGCGATAGTAAAGGTTTTCGATTAGCATAACAAGAGAAATTCAAAGGATTGTGTGTTTGAACTGTATTCTCAGTATGGAGAAAAGAGTAGATTGACTTATTGAGATATGATTTGAGCTATGTGTATACTTACGCATGCTTCAACAAAGAGAATAAATTCTGTGTATTCGCTAGTAGGGAGATGGATGGTCTGAATGAGGAAATTAGATTCTAGGGAGCATAATATAGAGATATGCTTATTGAAATTTTCTAACTGGGGTGATAAAGTTGAAAGCTATTGAAGGTACTATTACCTGAAAGTTCTAGTATTGAGTTCAGTTTGAATCAAGAAAAAGAGTTTATGATTTTTAATGATGCGCTAATGAATAAATTGAAAGGTGTTTTAATACCAGAGTGTAAAGAGGTAGTTTACATCTTTGGGTGGTTAGAATTACGTCGAAAAGAACTGTTAGATTGGTGATCCAGAGACGATCACTTTTGCACCCGTGTTGTGAAATTGATGATATAATATGATTTGTGGAAAAACGTCGTGTTCTTTCTGAATCCTGATGAGCTAGAGTATCTAATGTTGTAGAAAAATTTGAATGTAAGATAGTGACGATGGTTTGAGATATTACAAGAGTATGTATAGTTATTGAAATACTTCTCAGATAGTGGACATAGTACAGATATCTGGATGGAAAACCCCCGTTTCATAAATGCGAGTTAGTTACTCGATTGACCTTGGCTAATAGTATCCTAGTTTTGGCGATGTTAATGGCTAAAGCGAGTTTTCCTTTTTAAACAAAGGAGTTCAGAAGTGAGATAGTGAATGGTGTTTTAAATATGTTCCGAATGAGTTGTTTCAGATGTTAAAATTTAGATCAGATAAGATTTCCGTTATTATTGTTACCTTGAGATAGAATTTGCAGGTTGATGAATCCAGAACTTATGCAGAAGTTTTGGTATGAGGCCCAGTAGTAACATGTCTACCCATTTAAGAATAAGAAAAGGGTACGATTATATGCATAAATGTTTTGACAATTGAATACACATCACAGTATGATTGAGTTTATGTTCAGAAGTAGTCGATTGGTAAAAGTCGAATTTTCAGAGTGTTTAAGTCAGGACTATTACAGTCGGTGAAGATCCTAGGGAGAGAAAGTGTGATAAAATACTATAGATTTTGAATTTGGATTGACCTGATTTCCCAATGAGAGGGATATCATCCGAATTGTAGTGAATTATTCAATAAGATCTGAATGATCATTTTAGCTTGTGCAGAGTTCACATTTGTCATATTACTGAGTATATGTGCCCTAGAGGAAGGGTAATTTAAGTTTTAAGGTTGTGCTTCAACCTGGTATCCTAAGGCTTAAAGGTCTTTGGCAAGAAAGAGGTTTGAGGGTACATCGACTTGAGATTTTGAAAGGTTGGTGGAAACGTTTCTTGAATGATTGAAAGCAACTTCTTCTGGTAAGATTTTCGGGGACGAAAATCCCTAAGGGGGAGAATTGTAACAGCCTGATTTAGGGGCTAGTCAGAACAGTGGTCTCGGGATCACTAATCCGGGGTCGGAGAAAATTTATTTTAATTTTATTTTATGGGTTATAGCATGATTATAAGGGTGCATGAAAATTTTGGTGCTTTAATTTTAGCGATTTCATGCTTAATCGCGAAAAAAGACTAAATCGCATAAAGTGCGAAAGTTCTATTTTATTTGCTAGAGGTGCCAAATAGCTATAGAATATTAATTGGAGGTCCTTAAAGTGCAAATAGGCCATGGGAGGAGTGATGGAAGGCCATAGGGGGACAAAGAAAGGACTTTGTCAATGGTTAGGTGGAAATTTGGTGATAAAAATTTATTTTTATCATAAAATAAAGAAAGGAAAATATCACCTTTCCTCTCCATCTTCTCTCCACGGAAAATGAGCAGCAAAAATGGGGGTTGAGAGCTCAAAATTTCAGCCAAGCTTTCTTCCTTACAAGTAAGTGATTTTGATGGTTTTAGTTGATAATTTTTGTACTTTTGGAACCCCCAAAGCTTAAGCTAGCTAATGAGGGGACTAAATTGCTAAATGGTTGAAAGTCTAGGGACTTGCCATGAGAGATTTTATTTTGTTTTCTGAGTTTTTATGGAAGAAAATGAATGTTAGGGAGATGAGAAACAACTTTTGTTGAAGGTGTTATCATGAAAACACCTAAATGGGACTAAGTTGTAAATGTTGTAATTTGGTAATAAATGCATGAAATAGTTGGATTTGTGAGTAGTTGTATGAGAAATAAATGTTCATCTAGGCTTTTTTTAATAAGAAAATGTGATGAAAAATGATTTACGAGCCTAGGGGCAAAATCGTAATTTTGCCATAGTACAAGGGCAAAATGGTCATTTTTGCCTAAGTAGATATTATGATGTAATATGATCATAAAATAATTAAATGAGTAAATTTTATTGTTCTAGATCAAAGAAAACGAGATTCGGACCTAGAACGGGAGAAAAGAAAAATATGGACAATTAGGTCCCTTTTTGCCCTTTTCGATATCGAGGTAAGTTCGTGTGCTAATAATGCAACTGTAAGTGACGTATTTAATATTTCGATATTGTATGAAATGTATATTGACCCTACGAATATATATTAAATACGTTTTGACGAGATGTCAAGAATTGAAAGTCATCAATTGAATCTAAGAATAGAGGGAATGCAAATATTATGATACTATGATAATTAAGGTCCCGTGTAAGACCATAATTGGATTATGGCCTCGGTGTGAGATTTCGTATAAGACCATGTCAGGGACATGGCATCGATATGATGTTTCATGTAAGACCCTATTGGGGGTATGATGTTGATTTGATACTATATGTATGAGATTTAAGAGTGTTCTTTAGCATTTTGAATAATTCAACAGGTATGTTGAAAATGACAAAGTATGTGGTTATACCATGAGAGGTACAGGTATGTGCCAGAACTCAATTGAGGTGAATTTGGTATATGATGAAACCATGGTGAGTTATGTGTAAATGATGCATCATGATTACATATGTTATATTTATAAATGCATTTCGTGAATGAGAATGATTATTGTAGAAATCTATTTAAGAATGATAGTGTTTGCGGATATTCTCGGATAAACATTCAAAATAGGAAAATGTATGTGGATAAATATCCGTGAATGTGTAATAATGGTGGGTTGTGTGTGATACCACCTTATTAATTATTAAATGGTGGGCTATGTGCGATACCACCTTTTAAATTGTTAGCGATGGGCTGTGTGTGATACCATCGCCAATATTATCAATGGTGGGTTGTGTGCGATACCACCTTATTATTTGTTACTGATGGGCTGTGTGCGATACCATCGTGTTTAGTATAAATGGTGGGTTGTGTGCGATACCACCTTATTAATTATTGAATGGTGGGCTGTGTGCGAAACCACCGAGTATTTATTATTATTCCGGGGTAATATCAAGAAACTTGGTTAAGTGTAATTTGCATGTGGCTTTGTGGTGATAAATGCAGGGTATAAATGCAAGTAAAGATGAACAATGTTTTACCAAATGAGTTTGTGACAGGTGAAAGTTTAGAATGAGTAAGCATTATGAACGATTGAATGGGTAACTATTACCTTAAGTGTAAATCTCATTATATTACCTTGTGGTTGAGGGTAATAAATAAATGTCAATAATTGCTTGTCATTTGCATATGAACTTACTAAGCGTTATTGCTTACTCCTCTTTCTTTCCCATCTCTTATAGGTTAACTTAACTAGCTCGGGTTGGAAACCGCCGGAGATGCTTTCACACTATCGAGCAGACACTTGGGTATGAGATTCAAGTCTTCTTGAGATATGGCATGTATAGGGATCTTATTTTGGTTTAATTAAGTCATAGTTAAAGTAGCCAAATGTGTTGGCCTAAAAGAGTTTATGGTTCGGTTGTTTATAGCCATAGCTGATGGCTCAAGTCGTTTGTAATTGTACTAGTAATATTTCTCCCTCGTATATGGGATGAAGATTTGATTTTCATGATTCAAATGTGATAATTCAAGAGTTATAATTGATGATTTGAAAATGTATTGTGGTGATGTGTGAACGTGTGCAAGTGAGGGTGGCTAAATGGCTTGGAAAATAGCCTTGGATTGGTCCACACAGGTAGACACACGGGTGTGTGTCTAGACCGTGTGTGACACACGGTCGGTCCCATGGGCATGTGACTTGGCCGTGTGTCCCCTGCATGTTAGTGTTGCAAGTCAGTGTCGACCACGGGCTAGACACACGGGCGTGTGCCTAGGTCGTGTGCCCATAAATGGGTTGCTGACGTCACAAACAGAATACTCAGGTTTTTACACACGGGCGAGGACACGGGCGTGTCTAGGCCGTGTGGAGCACACGGGCGTGTGTCCGGCCGTGTGAAAACCCCTGTAGGTTTGAAAAGAAAATAATTCTACACGGGCATGGAACACGGGTGTGTGATATGTCACACGGGCGTGTCCCACTCCTCACACGGGCGTGTGGTCCAATTTTATGCCAAAATTTTTAAAGTGTGTAAAAGTTTCGGTTTGGTCCCTCAGCATCCCGAGTATATGAAAAGGGTCTTGTAGACCCATGATAGGGACGTTACGATTGTAAATGAAAAAGTTTTAAATTGGGACGAATTTTATAGCCCAAATTCAAATGCTCAAGCAAGTCAAGTCAGGTAATGCCTTGTACCTGGTTCCGGAGTTGAATACGGGTAAGGGGTGTTACAAGAAACATTTGGGCGAGTATACGAATCTCTGGATTTTTTCGATGAAGATTGATACGGCTTACTCATCGATCTTTTTCTCGAGTATCTAGCTTCTAAATCTGCTTTTCTCTTTTCTTTGCTAAGATCCTCAGCTTTGCAAACCCTTTCAACTAACACGATAAATTCTTTCAACTCTAGAATTCCAACTAGTAGTTTTATATCTTCGTTCAACCCGTCAACGAATCGTTTACACATAATCTCCTCAGTAGACACATTGTAACACCCCATACCCGAGACCGTTGCCGGAGTCGAGCACGAGGCATTACTAGACTTAACTTACTAGTTCGGGACATAATAATTAAAATTGTCCATCTGCATCATGTTCACTAAATCGACTATAACTTGAGTTACGAAACCCAAAATCTAGATCCGTAAATTTTCCTTGAAACTAGACTCATATATATTATTACTATAATTTTTTTAGAATTTTTTGTGTGGCCAATTAGTACAGTTTATTAGTTAAAGTCTCCCCTATTACACAGTTCGACAGTTCTGACCTCTCTTCACTAAAAATTAATTATCTCATAATATACAACTCTTTTTCCTACACCGTTTTTTTTATAAATAAATAGACTCAATAAGCTTTAATTATATATCTCATTCACAACCTAATTCCATTTCTACTATTTTTGGTGATTTTTCAAAGTCACGTCACTGCTGCTGTCCAACTATTCCCCTGCATATAATATCACCAACTTAAGCATGATCAAGCCATATTTATGCATATAAGTATAGCCATTTTCGCATGGCTTCCATACATTATAAGTTTGTTTTTATACAAAACTCCAAGAAGTAAATTAGCTTATACATGCCATGGACCTTGGGTTCAAAAACAAAAAGGTACCAAAAGAGGTGATAATGTGAATGACTTCGACGACAATCCTCGAGCTTGAGCTTCAACTTCAAAATCCAATGAACAATACATAAAACACACCAAGTAAGCTATTATATCTTAGTAAGTTTAAGCAATTTAAATTTATTGAATAATATAGACAAAATTTCATTCAAAATTTCGAAACCTAAACTCTTGGTAGCATCCATACAAATCATCCTAAACCATAATAAAAATTGAATTTATAATCACATCATATTCTTCTAACAATTTCCATATATCAATACCATATGATAAATAACTAATATTTATATCATATACTTACCAAATATTCTATTTGCATTTCAAGCTACTAAAAATCTCAAATTAATAGGTATATTACATACCTTTAATTTACTTACCCTTTCAAACTAAATCGTTCATACATACCCTGTAATAATGCATTTCTTACATTTCCGTATGCATAATAACATTACTCATATAAATCATTTAACGAATCTTATAATTACACAATTGTTGATAAAATTTAGTAACGTGTTGCTCACATAGAGCCGTTACTTGATATTTTCCGTAACGTATCGCTCACATAGAGCTGTTACTCAATATTCATCGTAACGTATCGCTCACATAGAGCCGTTACTCAATACTCTCGTAACGTATCGCTCACTTAGAGCCGTTACTTACATTTCCGCACACATAGTGCTCATTGGCAACCTCCACTTAAACATAACATATAACTTCACATATTATAAAATATATATCATACATAATTCCACACATTCAACCCAAATCTTTCTTTCTATTTCTTACCATTACATTCGGCCTTGTATAATTAAAACCATATTTGTACATTCTATCACTACCATCCCTCATTTCATATTCTCTAGTTGACTACAACTCAACCCAAAAAATATTTATTCAGTCCAAACATATTCACCTATCATACCTATGGCAAACATATCTTTATACCTACCTCAACCATCCAAAATATTTCAATATATATATATATATATGTATATATAAATAGATACATTTTCATGGCATTAACACATTCGGCAACTACCTTTAAAATCAACCTATCCCATTCGACATCCTCAAGGAATTATATATATATATTTTTACATGCACACATATCCGAATATTTATTTATATAAATATAAAATGGTATGTATTCCGTTCCTTATCTCAATTGCACATAAGCATATATTTACAAATCCACATTAACTTAACCATCATGTATAATATTCCATATGCCTTATTCGGCCAAATTAAAAATAAGAGTATTTATGTTACTTAAACATGTACATATATATAGAGAAAATTCACATTAATCCAATTGCTTAGGAACTTACTTCGGAAGTCGATAAACTTGAATTCCCCGGCTATTCGTTTACTTTAGCTTTTCCCCGATCTAGCTCCTTTTCTTTTTGTTCTCGATCTAAGAAATGTCAAATAAAGCTTGTTCATATGCATTTCTATTTAATCTAATTCAAAACTCAAGATTACATAATTTTTACTACTTTTTCAATTAAGTCCCCAAATACACAATTCACAAATTTTCAAAATTTGAATTTAATTCTTAATGGCCAAATGTTATTTACCCCTATACGAATCCATACAACCCAATTTTTGTACATTTTAACCTTTCACTAATTATTTTTCATAATTTGTGCCATTATGCCCTATTTCATTTACAACTTCCTAATCAAAATATGTTAATCTCAACCTTATATATAATATTTTCCATCAAGCAAAACATTTCAAGAACATTCAAAATGGCGAATTCTTAGCATGCTCAAAACTAAAAATCTCACCATGGGTTCAACAATGCTCAAGAAAATGAACTCAAAAATGTAAGTATCTTCAAAAATCATGCTCAAACACTAACCTTAGGAGAACATGCAAGGGCCGAAAATTGAAAGCTTAAGCTTTTCTTCTCCCTTCTCACTTTCGGCAATAAAGAACCAAAGTAAAAGATGAACATTCCCTAGTTGTTTTATTTCTCTTTATTTTAATCAACTTATAATATTAATAAAATGTCACTAATTAAAACAAATTGAATTTAATATATTAGTCCATCATTATGCCGTCCACCACTATAAAAATGGACTATTTGACATGCAAGTCCTTTAATGCAATAAACAATTCAATTAAATCATCCCACTTAATAAAGGCTACTTTTATACTTTACCAATTTGATCCTTTCTCTTAATTTAAGCATACTAAGCAATCAAATTCGCACAATTCAACACACTACACACAAGAATAAAATAATATCATGAGATTTTCCGGCTCGGATTCTTGGTCCCGAAACCACCATTCCGGTTAGGGTCATAATCGGGCTGTTACAACTCCCCCCCTTACGGAATTTTCGTCCCCGAAAATCTTACCGACGAATAAGTGTGGATAGCGTTCTTTCATTGATTCCTCTGTCTCCCAAGTTGCTTCCTCCACCCGTGCTTATGCCACATAACTTTAACTAGCGATACTTTCCTATTTCGCAACTCTTTCACTTCATGAGCTAAGATGCGAATCGGTTCTTCTTCATAAGTCAAATCGGGTTGAATCTCGATTTTTGATGGATTAATCACGTGAGAAGGGTCGGATCTGTATCGTCGAAGCATCGACACGTGGAAGACATTATGAATCTTGTCTAACTCAGATGGTAACCTCAATCTGTACGCAACCGGCCCGATACGCTCAATAACCTCATATGGCCCAATAAATCTCGGACTCAACTTTCCTTTACGACTAAATCTAAATATCTTCTTCCATGGGGAAACTTTCAAAAACACTCGATCTCCAATCTGGAACTCAATGTCCTTACGTTTCAAATCTGCGTAAGACTTTTGACGATCCGATGCCGCTTTCAAACTATCACGAATTTCCGCCACCTTCTGCTCAGTTTCTTTAATCAAATCAACCCCGTGTATCTTGTTTTCACCGAGTTCGGTCCAGTACAATGGTGTACGGCATTTACGACCGTACAAAGCTTCGTAGGGAGCCATTTTGATACTAGATTGAAAGCTATTATTATACGTAAATTCAATCAAAGGCAAGTATCGTTCCCACGTACCTTCAAACTCGAGAACGCAACATCTCAACATATCCTCGAGTATTTGAATAACACGTTCGGACTGACCATCCGACTGAGGGTGAAAAGCCGTACTGAAGTGTAACTTAGTACCTAAAGCATCTTGTAATTTCTTCCAAAATCGCGATGTGAACCTTGGATCTCTATCCGAAACGATAGAAATAGGTACTCCGTGTAACCGTACGATCTGCGATACATACAACTCAGCCAATTTATCCAAAGAGAAATCGGTACGTACCGGAATAAAATGAGTCGATTTCGACAGTCTATCAACAATAACCCAGACTGAATCTTTCCTACTTGGCATCAAAGGCAAACCCGATACAAAGTCCATAGTGACTCGATCCCACTTCCACTCAGGTATCATAATCGGTTGAAGTAGTCCCGATGGCACCTGATGCTCAGCTTTCACTTGTTGACATATTAAACATTTTAACACATATTCAGAGATGTCTCGTTTCATACCATGCCACCAGTAATGCTGTTTCAGGTCATTATACATTTTCGTGCTACCCGGATGAATTGATAATCTACTACTATGAGCTTCATCACAAATCTTTCTAATTAATTCAGGGTTCTTCGGTACACAGATCCGATTCTTGAACCGTAAGCATCCTTCAGCATCTATCTGAAATTCTAAATCCGCACACGAGCCACAATGACTTTTCTTTGCTTTTAAATCATCATCGAAGTCTTGAGCTTCTCGAATCTGCTGTTCAAATAATGGTCTTACCCTCAGCTCGGCAATGATCGCACCATCCTCAGTCATAGCTATATCCGCATTCATTGTGCGTAGAACAAATAGTGATTTTCGGCTAAGTGCATCGGCAACCACATTAGCCTTTCCTGGGTGATAATCAATCACAAGTTCATAATCTTTCAACAGTTCCAACCATCGTCGTTGTCTCAAATTCAGATCCTTCTGAGACATTAGATACTTTAGACTCTTATGGTCTGAATAAACGTGACATTTCTCACCAAATAGATAATGACGCCATATTTTCAAAGCAAAGACTATAGTGGCCAACTCAAGATCGTGCGTTGGATAATTTTTCTCATGGGGCTTCAGCTCTTACATCAATACACAACGCAGCCCATTTAAAGATGCATCACTGAAAATAACAAATTCTTTACCCGATTCTGGCTGAACGAATATCGGAGCTTCCGTTAACAAAGTTTTCAGCTGATCGAAACTCTTCTGACACTTTTCTAACCATTCAAATTTAATATCTTTCTGTAATAGCTTTGTCATCGGTGATGCTATCATAGAAAACCCTTTTACGAAGCGTCTATAATATCCGGCAAGTCCCAGAAAGCTACGAACCTCAGAAACATTCTGTGGAGGTTTCCAATCAAGTATAGCCAAAATTTTACTCGGGTCAACCCGAATATCCAATGCTGAAATTACATGTCCCAAAAAAACTGACTTCTTTCAACCAAAACTCACATTTACTGAATTTTGCGTACAATTGCTTGTCACGTAGAATCTGTAGCACCAGCCTCAAATGTTCAGCATGTTCGGTTTTGTTTCGCGAATAGATCAGTATATCATCTATAAAAATAACCAGAAACTGATCTAAATATGGTCTGAATATCTGATTCATCAAATCCATGAACACTGCAGGGGCATTAGTGAGCCCAAACGGCATCACTAGGAACTCATAGTGACCATATCTCGTTCGAAAAGCAGTCTTTGGTACATCTGATTCTCTAACTCGCAGCTGATAATATCCCGACCTCAAATCAATTTTCGAGAACACTGAAGCTCTCTTAAGTTGATCAAATAAATCGTCGATACGTGGTAACGGGTATTTGTTCTTTACGGTCACCTTATTGAGCTGTCGATAGTCAATACACATTCTAAATGTTTCGTCTTTCTTTTTCACAAAATAAAACGGGCGCACCCCAATGAGAGAAACTCGGTCTGGCGAAACCTCTATATGTCAATTCTTGCAACTGAATCTTTAATTCCTTTAGTTCAGTCGGTGCCATTCTATACGGAGCTATCGAAATCGGGGTAGTCCCTGGCACTAGCTCAATCCCAAACTCTACCTCACGAACGGGTGGCAATCCTGGTAATTCCTCCGGGAACACATCAGGATATTCATTAACAACCTGTACCGATTCAATCTTCTTTTCAGTTACATTGCTATCAATCATATACTCAAGGTAGGCTTCACAACCCTTCCTCAGATACTGTCGGGCCATCATCGAAGATATCACTGAAGGTGGTCCACTCAATTTCACAGACTCAATTCGGATTCTCTCATTATTCTGGCATCTTAAATCAATAATCTTTCGTCTGCAATTAACTACTGCATCGTGAACTGTCAACCAATCCATACCGAGAATAATATCAAACTCATCGAAATGTAGTAGCATCAGATCAGTCGTAAAACACATGTCTCGAATCATTAATGGGCAGTTCTTGCATACTTTATCAACTAATACACATTGACCTAGGGGATTTGAAACCCGAATCACAAATTTAGTAGACTCAACAGGTAGAGTCTTACTGGTTGCTAATGTTTCACACACATATGAATGAGTTGAGCCAGGATCAATCAAAGCAATTACACTAGTATCAAAGAGAGTGAAAATACCGGTAATGACATCTGGAGATGAGGCCTCTCTCTGTACGAACAAAGATAAGCTCTAGCCGCCTACATTACGAGTGTCCGATCGAACAACCACATTTGAAGCCCCCCTCTGTGCACTACTCCTACCTCCCCCAAAACGAGATGATCTGCCTCTAGTTGTAGTGCCGCTCGGTCTCGCACTCTGAGCAGTACCCTTTTCAGCGGTCTCCGGGTAATCCCAAATAAAATGGTCCTGCGAGCCACACTTATAACAAGTGCGAGAAATGGATTTACCCCAGCACTCTCCGAAATGTCATCTGCCACACTGCTGACACTCGGGTTTGCTCAATTTTTCATTACCAACACTAGCAACTGAGGTAGCCCGAGAACTCACTGATGGTCACTCTCGTATAAAAATCCCGGTGTTAAATTTGGATCGACTACTATCATTCTTGAACTTCTTTGTTGCCATTTGTGAAAATTTATTCGTCGATCTCTTCTGAAAATCTTTAGATTCAAGTTCAGCTTTCCGTTTTTCTCTTCCCAGCTCTTCAGCTTTACAAGCTCGTTCAACTAGTACCACGAACTCGTTAATCTCAAGAATACCAACCAGGAGCTTTATATCTTCATTTAAACCATCTTCAAATCTCCGGCACATAGTAGCCTCCGACGACACACACTCACGAGCGTAGCGACTAAGTCGCACAAACTTACGCTCATATTCAGATACAGTCATTCGACCCTGTTTAAGCTCGAGAAATTCTTTGCGCTTAGAGTCTATGAAGCGCTGGCTTATATACTTCTTACGAAATTTCGTCTGAAAAAAATCCCAAGTAACCCTTTCTTTCAGAACAACAGATACGAGTGTATTCCACCAATAATAAGTAGAATCCCGTAATAATGATATGGCACACTTCAGAAACTCATCGGGTGTACAGGACAATTCGTCGAAAACACGAACAGTATTATCGAGCCAAAATTCAGCTCGCTCTGCATCGTAGTCATCCTCGGCTCTAAATTCTTGAGCTCCGTGCTTTCTAATACGGTCAACAGGAGGCTTAATTACTCTTTCAGGATTAGCAATTGGGGGTACCACTGGTATTGCAGGATGAGTGTTTAGATTCAGGGGTGGTTGAACAGCCGAATTGGTTCGTATGTATTGACTGAACCAATCGTTCATCACACTATAGAAGGCTTGTCTAGCCCCCTCATTCGGGTTACTCGTAGCTGGTCAAGATTCTTCTGGCGCGGTCTCTTGCACGGGAGCAAGCGCCACACTCTCGACATCATCAGCTACTGTTCGTTCGGGGTCGGGATCCATAACTATATGAAAGAAATAAACACATTTCACTGTCAGAAGTCATCACACTATCACATTATAAATCATGGCATGTATAGCTAGACTCACACACGCGGTACGTTAGTCCGAGAATCGACTAAACCGTAGCTCTGATACCAATCAAATGTAACATCCCATACCCGAGACCGTTGCCGGAGTCGAGCACGAGGCATTACTAGACTTAACTTACTAGTTCGGGACATAATAATTAAAATTGTCCATCTGTATCATGTTCACTAAATCGATTATAACTTGAGTTACGAAACTCGAAATCTAGATCCGTAAATTTTCCTTGAAACTAGACTCATATATATTCTTACTGTAATTTTTTCAGAATTTTTGGTGTGGCCAATTAGTACAGTTTATTAGTTAAAGTCTCCCCTATTACACAGTTCGACAGTTCTGACCTCTCTTCACTAAAAATTAATTATCTCATAATATACAACTCTTTTTCCTACACTGTTTTTTTTATAAAAAAATAGACTCAATAAGATTTAATTCTATATCTCATTCACAACCTAATTCCATTTCTACTATTTTTGGTGATTTTTCAAAATCACGTCACTGCTGCTGTCCAACTATTCCCCTGCATATAATATCACCAACTTAAGCATGATCAAGCCATATTTATGCATATAAGTATAGCCATTTTCGCATGGCTTCCATACATTATAAGTTTGTTTTTATACAAAACTCCAAGAAGTAAATTAGCTTATGCATGCCATGGACCTTGGGTTCAAAAACAAAAAGGTACCAAAAGAGGTGAAAATGTGAATGACTTCGATGACGATCCTCGAGCTTGAGCTTCAACTTCAAAATCCAATGAACAATACATAAAACACACCAAGTAAGCTATTATAGCTTAGTAAGTTTAAGCAATTTAAATTTATTGAATAATATAGACAAAATTTCATTCAAAATTTCGAAACCTAAACTCTTGGTAGCATCCATACAAATCATCCTAAACCATAATAAAAATTGAATTTATAATCACATCATATTCTTCTAACAATTTCCATATATCAATACCATATGATAAATAACTAATATTTATATCATATACTTACCAAATATTCTATTTGCATTTCAAGCTACTAAAAATCTCAAATTAATAGGTATATTACATACCTTTAATTTACTTACCCTTTCAAACTAAATCGTTCATACATACCCTGTAATAATGCATTTCTTACATTTCCGTATGCATAATAACATTACTCATATAAATCATTTAACGAATCTTATAATTACACAATTGTTGATAAAATTTAGTAACGTGTTGCTCACATAGAGCCGTTACTTGATATTTTCCGTAACGTATCGCTCACATAGAGCTGTTACTCAATATTCATCGTAACGTATCGCTCACATAGAGCCGTTACTCAATACTCTCGTAACGTATCGCTCACTTAGAGCCGTTACTTACATTTCCGCACACATAGTGCTCATTGGCAACCTCCACTTAAACATAACATATAACTTCACATATTATAAAATATATATCATACATAATTCCACACATTTAACCCAAATCTTTCTTTCTATTTCTTACCATTACATTCGGCCTTGTATAATTAAAACCATATTTATACATTCTATCACTACCATCCCTCATTTCATATTCTCTAGTTGACTACAACTCAACCCAAAAAATATTTATTCAGTCCAAACATATTCACCTATCATACCTATGGCAAACATATCTTTATACCTACCTCAACCATCCAAAATATTTCAATATATATATATGTATATATAAATAGATACATTTTCATGGTATTAACACATTCGGCAACTACCTTTAAAACCAACCTATCCCATTCGACATCCTCAAGGAATTATATATATATATTTTTACATGCACACATATCCGAATATTTATTTATATAAATATAAAATGGTATGTATTCCGTTCCTTATCTCAATTGCACATAAGCATATATTTACAAATCCACATTAACTTAACCATCATGTATAATATTCCATATGCCTTATTCGGCCAAATTAAAAATAAGAGTATTTATGTTACTTAAACATGTACATATATAGAGAGAAAATTCACATTAATCCAATTGCTTAGGAACTTACTTCGGAAGTCGATAAACTTGAATTTCCCGGCTATTCGTTTACTTTAGCTTTTCCCCGATCTAGCTCCTTTTCTTTTTGTTCTCGATCTAAGAAATGTCAAATAAAGCTTGTTCATATGCATTTCTATTTAATCTAATTCAAAACTCAAGATTACATAATTTTTACTACTTTTTCAATTAAGTCCCCAAATACACAATTCACAAATTTTCAAAATTTGAATTTAATTCTTAATGGCCGAATGTTATTTACCCCTATACGAATCCATACAACCCAATTTTTGTACATTTTAACCTTTCACTAATTATTTTTCATAATTTGTGCCATTATGCCCTATTTCATTTACAACTTCCTAATCAAAATATGTTAATCTCAACCTTATATATAATATTTTTCCATCAAGCAAAACATTTCAAGAACATTCAAAAATGGCCGAATTCTTAGCATGCTCAAAACTAAAAATCTCACCATGGGTTCAACAATGCTCAAGAAAATGAACTCAAAAATGTAAGTATCTTCAAAAATCATGCTCAAACACTAACCTTAGGAGAACATGCAAGGGCCGAAAATTGAAAGCTTAAGCTTTTCTTCTCCCTTCTCACTTTCGGCAATAAAGAACCAAAGTAAAAGATGAACATTCCCCTAGTTGTTTTATTTCTCTTTATTTTAATCAACTTATAATATTAATAAAATGTCACTAATTAAAACAAATTGAATTTAATATATTAGTCCATCATTATGCCGTCCACCACTATAAAAATGGACTATTTGACATGCAAGTCCTTTAATGCAATAAACAATTCAATTAAATCATCCCACTTAATAAAGGCTACTTTTATACTTTACCAATTTGATCCTTTCTCTTAATTTAAGCATACTAAGCAATCAAATTCGCACAATTCAACACACTACACACAAGAATAAAATAACATCATGAGATTTTTCGGCTCGGATTCGTGGTCCCGAAACCACCATTCCGGTTAGGGTCATAATCGGGCTGTTACACACATACTCTCGAGTATACTTGCTTAAACGTACGAATTCTATTTCATACTCAGTGACAGTCATCCGGCCTTGTTTCAACTCTAGAAACTCTTTATGGTTCTGATCGAGGAATCTTTGACTGATGTACTTCTTTCGGAATTCAGATTGAAAAAACTCCCAAATAACCCGTTCTTTAGGAACCATAGATATCAACGTTTTCCACCAATGGTACGCATTATCTCTCAGCAAAGATACAACACATTTGATACATTCATCAGGAGTACAAGATAATTCATCGAATACTCGAATTGTATTTTCGAGCCAGAACTCAACTCTCTCCGCATCATCATCAACAGTAGCCCAGAACTTTTCAGCCCCATGTTTCTGAATCTTATCTATTGGTGGCTTGTTCATCTGTATCGGATCTATAACTTAAGTAATAACAGGGATTTGTTGAGGAACAGGTGGGGGTAAAGGTTGTTGAGCAGTCGGATTTGTTCGAACGAACTCCGTGAACCACTCACTCATCATCTGGAAAAAAGCTTCTTTAGCCTCACCACCGTGACTACTTGACACGGGTTTAGATTCAGTAGGCACTGTCCCTTGAGCGAGAGCAGGCGCATTACTCTCTACATCATCAGCTACAGCTCTTTCGGGATCAATTACTATACGAAAAACACAATTTAAGCTGTCAGGAATCATCACACTATCGCAGAGTATATATATGGCATGTATAGCTAGACTTTCACACATGCTACGTTAGTCCTAGAATCGACTAAACCGTAGCTCTGATACCAATAAATGTAAAACCCCTCACCCGTATTCACAGTCAGAATAGGGTTACGAGGTATTACCGATAAATACATATCACTTTATATACATAACTCATACATTTATGCATCCATTCTCAAACACCATTCAATCATAATCACATTGTCCCTTATAAGGGCCTACGAGGCCTTAAACACGCTATAGAAGTGGTTCGGGACTAAACTGATAACATATAAAATTCTCGGAAAACTTAGAAATTTTTCAAACATATAAGGGTTACACGCCCGTGTGAACAGGTCGTGTGCCTCACACGGCTTCAGACACGCCCGTGTCCCAGGTTGTGTGAAAACAGGGCATACATACTGACTTGGGTCACACGGCTGACCACACGCCCGTGTGTCTAGCCCGTGTGCCCTTCGAAATGGACACACACGCCCGTGTACCAGGCCGTGTGCAAGGCCGTGTCAATCCTGTAGGGTATACTGACTTTTGCAACACGGCCAAGTCACACGCCCATGTGCTAGGCCATGTGCCATTTAGGGGGGTATACTGACTTGTGCCACACGGCCAGTCACACGCCCGTGTGTCAGGCCGTGTGAAGCATACTGACTTCAGTTCAATTTCAACACTAGGGGACACACGGCCGTGTAGCATGACCGTGTGTCGCACACAGCTGAGACACACGCTCGCGTCTCTGCCCGTGTGGACAAAAATAGGCCATTTGCAAGGCCAACTTGCCACCCTTTTCTCATGCCCACCTAAACAACCAAAATGGTACCATTTCATCATACAATAGGCATCCCAAAACCATCAACCAAGTGCACAAATCATACCATATCCATTTCAACCAAAATCAATATTCAAGTCTATACCAATTACCTATTCAAATCCTTATATCATCACACATTAATTCACAAGTACATAACTTCTCAAGTTATCAACTTCAATCACACCATATAGATCATATACCAAACTCAAAATATAACCATTTGATCAATTATGAAACCATAACCACATTTATAACAAAATATACCAAAATAAGCCATCACTTATGGCTATATACACAAATCAAAACATATGCATTAACAAGCCAAATCTTATGGCTATATTCACAATCAAAGTACCACATCTAGCCTATACATGCCATATACCATATGTACAATTCAAAAGTACCAACTTAGATATCCGATAGTGCGATGATGTTCCTGACGACTCCCGGATCCGAGCTAGCTTTGATTCACTATAAAACATAGAAAAATAACACAAAGTAAGCTTTATAGCTTAGTAAGCTCGTATATGAATAATTTAATTCATCAAATAAATACAAATCAACCAATTGTACATAACATCACCATATACACATTAACAACAAATCTTTCTCATGTCTTAAAACATGATCAGATGCCATTTCATCAACTTTCTCTATTTAATACTCGAATAGGTTCTATACGAACCTGTATCGCCTCGTACTAACCTCTTTATCCACCACATCATTCATTTACCCGTTGAACCATTCAGAATAGAAGTCAGATACTCAAGAATCTCTTCGATAAGTACCTATACCATGGCCCGAAGCCAAATCAAGGTAACTTATCCTGGAGTACCTATACCATGGCCCGTAGCTAAATCAAGGTAACTCCTTTTCAAAATACCTATACCGTGGCCCGTAGCCAAATCAAGGTATCACTCGCACCAGTAGTGACGATATCATGGCCCGAAGCCAACACTTAACCTAATGACATGTCACTAGAATCCTAAACTATTCCTAAGGTTCAACCAGAAAGTTTCACTTGTCGATTTCATCGTCGAACACATCCGTAAAGTCGTATTCACAATTCAAACATTATTCGTAACCTCATAATCACAGTTTATGCAATATCAAAGCATTTAACATTCATTTATAATGAAATTACCACATACGAACTTACCTCATACTCGGAATTGACGAATCGAATCGATTACTCGATAATTTTGCCTTTCCCCCGATCTAATTCCGGATTCCTCTTTTCTTGATCTATATGTATTCAAAATTAACTCATTTAATCATCTACTCATTCAATTTAATCTTTAAACACATATTTGGGCATTTTTTACACATTAGCCCTTAAACTTTCAGATTTATTCAATTTAGTCCCTATTTCACAAATACACAAAATTCACAAAATTCAACAAAACCCATGCTTAGTCGATTTATACATAAACCCCTAGCAGCCCAAAACTTTCATTTATTTCACATTTCAACCCCTTAATTTACACTTTTCACAATTAAATCCCTAAAATGCATTTTTACTTAAAATCACTTTACAAAACATTTAAATCTATCAACAAATAGTCATTTTCCATTATCAAACATTCAAAAGCTCAAATATTCATCAATGGCACTTCACGAATTCATGAAAAAATTTGAAAATTAAGGCACGGGTTAGCTAGAATATGAAGCAAAGATTACAAAAACATAGAAATCATTAAAAACCTAGCTCAAAACTCTTACCAATCAAGCCTTACAAGTGTCGAACCTTTGAAACCCTTTCAATGGTGTTTTATTTCTCACTTTCGGCTAAGTAAAGAAGAAAACAAGATGATATCTTGTTTTCCTTTAATTTAATTCATCATTAATACTAAATTACATTATTAACCTTAACTAAAACATTATTATTTCACATAAACCATGTCCATTAATGTCCACTCATACTCTTAATGGTCTAATTACAACATAAGGACCTTAACATTAATAAACCATAGCAATTAAACACCTTTAACAAGTAGAATGCAACTTTTTCATTTTATGCGATTAAGTCCTTTTTCTCAAATTGAGCTATTAAACGATAAAATTAGCTCACGAAATTTTCACACATTCATGCTGTCATGCTGTAAACACATAAATTTTCTAACACTGAATTTGTGGTTCCAAAATCACTGTTTCGATTTAGCTAAAACTGGGCTGTTACAATAATTTTGAAATCAAGCCAGCCATGATTCAGATGATTCAAAACAACCTACAATTCAAAAGGACTATGATGGAGGACCCAAATCAGTACTTAAAACAATTTCTCCAACTTTGTGATATTTTTAAGTTTAACGAGGTCACAATGATGTTATTCATCTTCGGCTGTTCCCCTTCTCCTTAATAGATAACGCTTTCTCTTAGTTAGACTCGCAGGCATCAGGATCCATGACGACATGGAATGAACTGGCAGAAAAGTTCTTATACAAGTTCTTTCCTATCAGCAAAACAGTCCAACTAAGGAGGGAGATTGCAACATTTAAACAATTGGAATGAGAAAGTTCTTACGAAGCTTGGGAGCGTTTTAAGTTGCTCATACAACGATGCCCTCACCATGGTTTACCTGAATGGTTGAGGTTATATATGTTCTACAACGGGTTGAATGCACAGTCTAGATCGGGACTAGATAGAGCTGCAAGAGGAGCCTTGATAAACCGAACATACAACAATGCATAATGATTTAATAGAAAACATGACGATGAACTCCTGTCAGTGGCCAAATAAGAGATTCACATACGACCAAAGATCATCTACGATTAAAGTTGTCCATGAAGAAGACAAGTATCAACAAATATTAGATAGACTTAACTCGATCGAATCAACATCCAGTAGGCCCATGACGCATAATATAAACAAACCGATTGGCCAATACCTTGATATCCCAGCTGAGAACGTAAATTACGTCGAGAATAGGGGTGGAAATCTCTATCCGAACACTTATAATCCTAGTTGGAGAGACTGCCCAAACCTAAGATGGGGTGGTAATCAAAGAGGAGGTAACAATTCTAACCCAAATAAATAAAATATTACTTGCCAACCGTCATATTTGCAAAAACCTTAGGAAATGGTCAATCTCAATTACCATATTGTATGTGGTCAATAACTTGATCGAATCGAGGAAGAGATTCATCCAATGCGGATAGATGTCAGACAAGTACAGTCTGAATGCACACAAACGGGAACCATTTTGACTGAGCTCGAAGATCAGATGAGCCAATTGATGAGCATGATGGGAGACATAAAAAGGAAAATTGGCACAAGCAGTGCAAGCAACACTGATAATAATCCGTAGAAAGAAGGGAAGGAGCAAATGAAAGCAATAACTCTCCATTCAGGTAAAGTACTAAGTACCCCGAATAACTCTACTTATGAGGAAGACAAAGAGGATGCTCATTATCTTCAAGAAGAAACCCTCAAGGAGATGATGCTAAACTAGAGCCAGAAGCAATAGCCGAGCCGGCAGTTGAGCTGAAAGTGGAGCAGAACATAGAGTTATAAAATCCGAAAGTGGAGCCACATTTTATCTAAAGTATCATTTTGGGTCCAATTTTTTTTTATAAAATCCGAGTTATAAAATTTTGTTTTCAATTTTTTTTATCTAGCTTTGAATTTGATTTTAATATTGATTTTGATTTTGGTTTTACTTTTAATTTATTATTTTGTTTCAAATTTATGAGCCCAAATTACGAATCTTTTACTCGAAATTAAACCAAAGTCTAACTCTTCATCACTAGCCTTGTCCATTACTTACCCCATCACCCTTGCCACAACTACCCTACACTACCATCACTGAAACTCTGCCTCTCTCTACAAAACAAGCAGGTAAACCTCCCTTAACTTTCAACTCTTATCTCACTAACCCTTTTGGATCACCATATTCATATTCTCCCAGCAACAACTCAACAACACTAACTCAACCCCCACAATTAAACATAACCTTCACCCTACCATCTCAATTCACCTCACTCGAACCTATGGATGACAATGGAGAGAGAGGCAGGGTGGATGTTGCTATTCATGAACTTAGTTAAATTGCTTTTTTATAGATGAAAAAGTTGACTAAACCATGAAAATTTTATCAAACACGGATGTGGCAACTCACATGATGATTCACGTGTACTTTATAAAAGTTATTTTTAAAACAAATATAACAAATTATTTAAAATTCAACAAATTTAAAAAAACTATAATTTAAAAAAAAAAGTTATTCATGTTAATAATGAAATACACATAAAATGCGTGCATTCTACATGTCTCATTAAATTTTAATAGTTCATGAATTCTTCAGGCCAAAACAAAGGGCAAAGCTCCCATATATACCAAAAAAAAACAAAAATTACCGAAAAATACCACTTTCAGAAAAATTTACCGGAATGTACCACTTTCCCAAAAAAACGCGTCATCGTCGGCGCATTTTTGGGAAAAATGGCTAAAGCGTGGCCCGGAGGCGCGCGCTTTTAGCCACCTCAGCAAAAACGCGCGTCCACGTAAGCGCTTTTTTTGAGAGGTGTGCGCCGCGCCTCCGGGTCGCGCTTTTTAGCCATTTTTCCCAAAAAATGCGCTGACGTGGCGCGCTGCGCTGGGTTCCTTCCGTCCACTTGCAATGTGAAAAATGAATTGAGTTTTTGGCCAAGAGTCTCCGACAAAATAATTTTGAGGAGACGTTTACAACAAACAAGGCCAAAAACGCCCAAAGCAGGTGCACCGTGAGCGAGTACTGAAAAGCGCTCCCACGTGGACGCTCTTTTGCTACAGTGGTATCCGGCAAACTTAGGCTATAAATCAGGCAAATTTCATTCTCAAGTTGCAGAAGGCAAATTCAAGCAAAAGAAAAAAAAAATTGAAAATGAGTGAACATATTAATGCTGTTATTTACTACGATGGTGAAGTTCGTGACACCAAAAATGGTGTTTTTTTCTTATCGGAGAACACAGCGCGATTGAGTTTTAATCGAAACGTTGATTTGGTAGAACTTCGCAAAAGAATTAGGCGTAAAATATTCGGAACAACGCTAATGAAAGTTGTGTCTATTAAGTATAGATTTTGCGCTTCGGTTGATCCGGTGAGATATGACTCATTCGACATCAAAGGTCCTCGGAGCCTTGAGGCAATGGTGGAGACTCATCTTGCCAGTGGTTCACCCTATATCGAGGTATATGTAGAATTTTCATCTCCAAGTGATCTTTCTGCGACCTCAACATCTAGTATCGTTCGAGGGGAATACACGACCCCAAGCCGACACTCTGTAAGTGGGAGGCAAAACACGTATGCCCGTGTGCGGTAGTAGTATGGAAAACATAACCCCGCACGACACTCTCGGTCGGTGGATGGGACATGCATATCCATCGATCGACGTCCGGATGACGTAAATACGTTTTGGGGACGTCATCAACTTCTAGTGGTTGGCAATCCACATATGATTGGGATCTTTACGAAAGATGTTTAAGGAGGGATGATGTACTCCCGACGACATCCACCAGCGAGGGGCCCTCGTTTGTTGCAGGTTATGGAGAGTCGGACGATGAATCCGATGTGGATCCACCTCGGGAGCCAGGGCCTGACGGTGCAGAAGTTGGATTATTTTCTGAACTGGAGCCCGTTCTAATTGTACCTGAAGACATTGAGGGCGGTTCAGACGAAGAAGAAGAAGATCCGCTATTCAGGGCATACTCACCTCCAGCCTACATGCATAATGTCGATCTATCTCAAGATGATGCATTGGAGTTTCCTGAACTACCACACCGGACGCGTGACCGTACAAATTCTTTGTTGAATTCGGACCAATTAGAAGTTGGTAACCAGTTTTCTGACAAGAATACTTTTCTCGCTGCATTAAAACAATACAGCATCAGCAACGGGGTTAACGACAATGTGGTTAAATCCAGGCTGGATAAGTACGAGGCGAAGTGTGCAGTTCAAGATGGCACATGTTCATGGAAAATCATGGCGTCGTTGAGGAAAAGGACGAGGGTTGTGGGAGGTGAAAAGTACAAAGGTCCGCATACATGTCTTACCGCAGTGCAATGACGACAATATGTTTAATGATTTCAATAACACTAATATTATGTAATGTTACATTATTTAACGTGCTTCGTTGATGTGTGTAACACAAGATCATCCGATGATAGATTCGAGACATGTTGGCCGATTTAATAATCTCGACGGTGAAGGCCGATCCCAAAACTACTGATCACGAGCCTTAATTGGCAATATTCGTAGCCAATTAGGGTACACGCCTCTTCTGTAAAGGCTTGGATAGCCAAGCGAAGGCGTTGGAAAAGTTGCACGGTCGGTGGGGCGCTTCATATAATGAAGTGTGGCGGTGGTGTCAGTCTTTGGAGAGAGTATGTCCCGCAGCGACTGACAACGCACCTTGAAACAGAACCGGCGTACTACAACGATCGTGCGCTCCGTGGATGCGCGGTGTTCAAGCGTCCTGCTACGGACATTTAAGCAATGCCGAGATGCTTTTACATCTGCAAGCAATTGGTACAAATTGACGGCACCTTCATGTATGGTAGATATATGCATCGGCTATTGCTAGTCGTGGCACAAGAGCGGTGTGGGAGAATCCTTCCGATTGCGTTCACAATAACACCGAAGTCACCGATGGTCGGGACTTCTTCCTATCTAGGTTAAGGAGGCATGTCCGCCCTCAACCCGACATATCGTTATATCGGATCGGGGCCTGGAATACTTGCGGCAATAGAAAGCCGAGGAAGCATGTGGCATCGCACACACCATCGATATTACACGAGGCATGTTTCATCCAACTACTATGGGCAACATCGATCTAAAAGACAGAAACGGCAAGTGACCGATATGGGTATGAAATATCTATTAATATAATTTCTTTTGAAAAATTCAATTTATTTGCAATTGATGAGTGGTATGTAATATTCGCTATCAACGTATATTGGCGGTGGTGCGAGATCAATCAAGACCGCTTTTCGGGAGATGTTGGCGACTTGCGCGCAGATAACGCCAAGACGCAGAGTACCTGTGCAATATTCCTTTTGAATAGTGGACACAAGCATATGACGGCGGCCTACGATATGGTCATATGACCACAAACCTGGCCAAATGCATAAATTCTGTGCTAAAAGGAACCCGTCATCTACCGATTACAGCAGTTGTGCGGGAGACATATTTTCGTTTAGCGGCACTATTTCCGAAGAGAGCAGCGAGTTATCGAGGGCAAATGCAAGGAGGCCATGTATGGAGCCCGAAGGTCTTGCAAGAAATTAAACGTGGGAAGGCACGGGCGAACACCATGCACACAGTGTGTCACGACCGCGACAGGCTATGGTTTCGTGTCACGGAGTTTGACAGACCAAACGAAGGTATTGTTGGCGGGCATTATCGTGTTCACTTGAAAAATAGGACATGCGACTGTGGGATATTTGATGCACTTCGTTACCCATGTGCTCATGTACTTGCGACTTGTAATAATCTCCGTCTTGATCCCATGAGCTATGTCGACGAAGTGTACAAATTAGAAAATATGTACAACGTGTGGAGACACGTATTCCCACCAATCCCAGATGAACGTAAGTGGCCATCGGTATCGCTTGCACCGTATAAGTGCTTGCTTCTGGATAGACAATTGAGGCGCAAACCAAGAGGTCGACCTTGCTCGACTAGAATACGCAACAATATGGATATCCGAGAATCGACCAACCAAAGTCGGCGGTGCGGATGGTGTAGGAACCCGGGCCATACATCTCGCTCGTGTCCAAATCGGAATAGTTGACCGTGTTCTTAGCTTGTTTGTCTCCTGCTTAGCTATGTAATTTCTATTTTTTGGAGGAAAGCGGTGAACTTTTGTACAATAACTCAAATTTTATGAAATATAAAAAAATTAAATTGCAACAACTAAAAATTAAACCATGTCTATTTTATCAAAGATATTAATATTAAATTAAAAAAATTAAATTACAAAAGAAATAAAATTAAACTCAAATTTTATTAAATATAAAAAGAATTAAATTGCAAAAACTAAAAATTAAACCATTTCTATTTTATCAAAGATATTAATATTAAATTTAAAAAATAAATTATAAAAGAAATAAAATTAAACTCAAATTTTATTAAATATAAAAAGAATTAAATTGCAAAAACTAAAAATTAAACCATTTCTATTTTATCAAAGATATTAATATTAAATTAACAAAATTAAATTGCAAAAATAAAAATTAAACCATTTCTATTTTATCAAACATATTAATATTAAATTAAAAAAATTAAATTACAAAGGAAATAAAATTAAACTCAAAATTTATTCAATATAAAAAATTAAATTGCAAAAAAATAGATCATTTCTATTTGATCAAATATAAACATAATTAAATTACAAACAAAAATTACAAAACTAAATTACGGTTTAGGACTGATGCCGGTGGGAACCAGTGCCACACGGGGGCGGTCGGCGGTTACGCGCTGGATTCCTCCTTCTTCTAGCTTCCGGCGGGGGTCGTGGAACCTCGGGCGAGAATCGGGTTCCTCCGTGATGGTCCAGTTCAGGTGTTGCGATGATGACCCACCTTGATAAAATAATGACCCCGGAGGTGTTTGCATAAACCACAGCGGGGGTGATTGCATCCCGTACGGTGAAAGAGTCTGGTAGAAAGAAGTGCTCCCCGACGGCGCCTCCTCTAATCCCACATGCGACGTCGGTCTCACGATTGGCTGGCTATCGGGAGTAGTTGGGAACGGGCTCGAACCCAGCCATGCATTCCAACCTGGGGTAGGACTGGGAAAAGGAAACATATATGCGTTAGGAGGATACATATAAGGGTAGGTGCGCACCGCATAAGCGGTGGACGCCGTGATGTCGGTGTTGTCGGGTGAACCGATGGGCCCGGTGGATCGTAGGCGATCTTTGGGCCGATGGCGATCGTAATACGCATTGTTGCCGCCCCGATGATCGAGTAGGCGCTGTTGATGGCCCCGTCTCATCACCCCTTCTCCTTGGATGTAATGGGGCCCGACGTTCCCTTCACTCGCGAATTTGCCGTCGCCTCTCTTCATCCAACAACAGATACGGCTTGCCATGGATTCTAAACCATGGCATGTACTCCGGCACGCACGCTAACTCAGGAACGATGATCGGTTCCCGGTTAGGTAAAAAGTCATACCGGTTCTCCCACGTCTCGATATGACTTGACCAAAATCTTGGCCAATCCGTGTGCGGCTGCCGTAAGTCCACTCGGTGCTCATCATCGAGCACCTCAGGTGGCACGGGAATTGGTTGCCGGAATCCAAATTACCGCAGCACCCGATCTGACTGGTGCATCTCCACGGTCGCGTAGGTGATTATTGGGACCTTAACGTGCCAACTGTTCGGATTTTGGAAGAACTCCTCCGGAATTACAGCCCGAATTTCGGGATCCTCGTACGGTGTCCATTGAAACTATATTAACATTACCAAAATATTAGTTATATACATAATACTAGACACTACATACGAAATATCAATTATAATAACGAAATTGAAACTTACTTGTGATTCTCGACCGTTGTTCCAATAGGAGCCGATATATCCTCAAGCGAGTTAGGTATTCCAACATGACTCACGGATGGGACCACCTAATTAAATAACCTTTTAGCATGCAATTATACTATAAATCTACGAAATAATTGTAAAATATAATATTAAATTTACCTCGTTATCGATGGGAATGAATATGGTCGGTCGAGTCGATGACGTAAAAATGGAAATTGAAACCATGCCCATGATCGCAGTAGTGATAGGCAACCTCCGATTTTTGCTTTACTCGGCCGCGTCGCTCGCACATCTCCTCGGTACAACCTCGATAGCACGGCGCACTTCAACTCAATTCACCGGTGCTCACGAAATCAACAAGATTCGTGAGCCATCTCGGTGGACGAGGTTTCTAGAGAGGTCCCAGATCGAGATAGCCTCCAATTATCTCAAGAATGTATGCCCGGCATACCGTATTCTTTCTTCTTCTTCGGTCGAACCCTCGTTAAAATTTGCGGGAATGCGTCTCGTAACTGTGCCATATCGATCCGAGCTCCTTGAATTCTATCCTAATGGCACCCGAAGCTCATAGCATACGGCCATCCAATCGATAGATGTTGCGGACCGGTGACTACCGACCGATCCCACCGGTAATCCCAACCGCAATCGCACATCTTCTAGGGTGATGGTACACTCTCCGCATGGCGATGGAAAGTGTGCGTCTCGGGTCTCCACCTCTCTATCAACGCTACCGATCAAAGCGGCTCCAACTTGAACCCCGGTCTATCGTGGCCACGTGCAAAAACCCGCTTCCGCGGTAATTCTCGATCAATCTGCGATGGAGGACCGGGCATGTTGCGAATATAACATTCCAACACCCGATCTGATCATTTAAAAAATTATAAAATTAAAAATTAATTAAAATTGCATAATTGAAAAAAAAATTAATAATATTGAAAAATTAAAAATTAAAACTTACCATATTCATTTGCTCGACGGAGATGTGCTTGTTGTCTAGGCGAAGTAATTCCCCAGCCATTGTAATCCGATAAAAAATTTTAAAATTTTCTAAAAAATATATATTTTAAAAAATTTATAATGGGCTCTTTCGTAAATAGTAAAGGATTATTTTGAAATTTGAGCGTAAATTTCAAGGACTTTGAGAGAAAATTGAGAGAATATTGAGAGAAAATTGAGAAAGGATTGAGAAAGGATTGAAATGTGAAAAAAATAAAGGGTTGGGGGTTTTTATACTCTTTTTTTACCGTTGGGGGCCCAACGGTCAAAAAAATTGATTGATGCGGCTAAAGCGCGGCCCAGGCGTCGCTTTTTTAACCACCTCAAAAAGCGCGCCTCACGTGGGCCTGCGTTTTGCCGAGGTAAAAAACGCGCCTCCGGGCGCGCTTTAGCCATTTTTCCCAAAAACGCTACGTGGCGCGTTTTTGGGAAAGTGGTACATTCCTGGTAAATTTTTCTGAAAGTGATATTTTTTGGTAATTTTTATTTTTTTTTTTGTATATATGGGAGCTTTGCCCCAAAACAAAACAATTTAACTAAAAAGTGAAAGTTAAAAACTAACATAATAAAATAAAATAACATAATATTATGCCTTAAATTTCAAATAATTTTTCCGGGGTCCGAATCAAAAGACAGATCAAGCGTACAATGAGAACTACAAGTCTCAAGACCGAAATAAAACCTGCCCATTTAAAACGCAAGGACTCCTATATAATACACCATTTAAAACCCTAATATCTTTTCTCCCTTATCACACGTTGCACGTTGAGCTGCTTCTTGGTGCTCTTGAGCAGCAACTAAGTTGATCCAAAAATGAAGGTAAAATACCAAAAAATGATTAAGGAAAACCCTCATATGAGACGTAAATCCCTCTTTTCCATTTTTTTTTAATTTTAATTCATTTATTCTGTTTTGCAGTTTAATATCGCGAATCCAACTACTGGTTGCCAGAAGAAGCTTGAGATCGATGACGATCAGAAACTGTAAGTTTCATTTTTTTTCCTATTTCTTTAGTGTTGTCTGTTTGGTTGCTCAGAAAGTCGATAAGAGGAAAGGGAAATCTGAATATTTTTATTTAAATGACACTCGTAATTAAAGATAATGACGTTCTTTTAATGCGACAGTCGGGCGTTTTTTGACAAGAGGATCTCTCAGGAGGTTGCTGGAGATGCTTTGGGCGAGGTACATGGTTTAGCTATCCGCATTGTTGATCTATTTTTGAATTAATGATTGATTTGTTTGAATTAATAGAATTTCCCTTTTGTTTTGATAGGAATTCAAGGGCTACGTTTTCAAGATCATGGGAGGTTGTGATAAGCAAGGATTTCCAATGAAGCAGGGTGTTCTAACTCCTGGCCGTGTTCGTCTCTTGCTTCATAGAGGTGAGCTTGCTGCCGAGCATTTTGAAATAGACATTTCCAATTAGGGTTGAGTATTCGATTCTGTCAAATCAAGTGAAAATTCTGAGTTAGTCGAGATGATAAATATGATTTTGTCGACCAAGCTTGATTTAAAACTTTACCAAATTGAATCGAATGGATAAAGAAAATTGTCTTGTTGAACATATTTATTTGAGTTTAAATAAATAGTTACTATATTTAAGCATATTAAAGCTAATTTTATAAAATTTCAGTCCATTTAAAAATCACAAACCATCAATAAAATGACTAAACAAGTTTTAAGTAGAAAATAGATTTGAGAGTCCTATTAAAAAGTTTCACTGTAATCGTAATATCATAAATATTTTTTAGCTACCAAAGGACATAACTTTACTCTTCACTATCTACAAGTGATCTAAAAACAATGAGAGAAAGTTTAAAGAAATTTTATAAAAAAGTCTTTTTGTTTAGGCTATATATCAAAAAGCTAGATTAGTTAGATGATTAATCCTACAATTCAAAACTAGCATCTATGATCCTCTAGTCATTGTAAAAAATCAGCTTGGTTGGACAACAAATGACCTTCTGATGTTGAATTATAGTTTAATTATTTAAATTATTCAAGATATTCGAACAACTTGAGTTATGCATTTCAAATCCGAGCTAAACTATTTAACTCGTATTATTTATTAGAGTTGATTAGAAAATTCAAAAACTTGAATTACTTGAAGCATTTAATTTGACATTTGAAAACTTAATCGGTTTATTCAGATCAAGTTAGATTTTGTTCACCTCTATTTATGATACTGAAGCAGTTTTGTTTGTACATTATAAAGTTGATAGATATTAAGAAACAGAAAATGTTTTTATTCCGCTTGTATTGTTTTATTATGCACAATTTAGTTGTTTGGTTGCTTGTTTTTTGCCTTACCGTTGTGACTTATGTGCTTGGAGCCTTGGTGTTTCATTTAGCTTTTGTGGATGGGAATGTTGGCTTTTGAGCTTTCATTAATGTCTTCCTCTGCAGAACTCAGAATTGATTCATTTTTATTGCTTGAGCAGGTACTCCATGTTTCCGTGGATATGGAAGACGTAATGGAGAGCGCAGAAGGAAGTCAGTCCGTGGATGCATCGTTAGTCAAGACCTGTCTGTTTTAAACTTGGTTATAGTGAAGAAGGGTGAGAATGATTTGCCTGGTCTGACCGACACTGAAAAACCAAGGATGAGAGGTCCAAAGAGGGCATCCAAGATTAGAAAGCTCTTCAACCTTTCCAAAGAAGATGATGTCCGAAAGTATGTCAACACTTACCGGAGGACTTTCACAACAAAATCTGGTAAAGTTGTTTCTTCTTCCTTCTTTCGTTTTTTTTTTTAACAAAGATGTCCTATAGATACAAGTGCTTTATTTTCTGATGGTCACTTAGGCATCAGCCAGTTATTTGTTTACTTGTTCCTTTTGTAGGAAGTATTTTCCCCTGATTGATTGTAATCCATGTTAAAGTTGGGTGTGTATAGACCTGTTAATTGGACAGACTGGATTGATTTTGGCTTGGTCAATTTGGTGTTTTAAAATTTTTGGGTCATTTTGGCTTGCACGTCAGGTTTTTCGGATGGGTTTATCTTGGGTTCAGGTCATTTTTGGGTTTAGTTCATATTAGATTTGGATTATTTTCCAGTTTGGCTTGAATAGGGTTGGTTTATTGACTTTTTATGGTCTGATTGGATTGGACCAGGTTAGAATTATGATTAACTGGAGGTTGGGTTTTTTGGGTTCAGGTCAAAATTGTCAGGTCTAAGGGTGTAGACTGCATCTGAACCTTATTCATCCGCCAATGGTGATATCTTTGTTGAAGTTTTAGTTACTAACTATTTTTGGGGTTTACAGGCAAGAAGGTCAGTAAAGCTCCAAAAATCCAGAGGCTGGTAACTCCATTGACACTCCAGAGGAAGCGTGGTAGAATCGCAGAAAAGAAGAAGAGAATTGCCAAGGCCAAGTCTGAGGCAGCCGAGTACCAGAAGCTTCTCGCCACAAGGTTGAAGGAGCAGCGGGAGCGCCGTAGTGAGAGTTTAGCAAAGAGGAGGTCGAAGCTCTCTTCTGCTGCTGCTAAGCCTTCTGTTGTAGCTTAGATTGGTTTTGGAGTTTCGGTTGACAATGGAAACGGTTGGTACTCCGTTTTCATCGCCTAAAATGCCGAAGATAATTTTGCTTAATTTTCAATGTTTTTGCTATTTTAAAAATTGAAGAGTCGGCTTTAGATTTTTTTTTTATTTTGTGAAGGTTGAGTTTGATATTCTATAAATAATGTGGATTTTCATATGCTTAGTGAATGCACTCCTTTGGGTTAGCAAAATCAATTTAAGTGCTTTTGAACTATGGCCAATAGCTGTCGAAACAAATTGAATTCATCTATTTCAGACCCAAATTGAGTTGTTAATTGGTAAGGATCTGACTTTAACATCTGAGCCTCAAAATTATTCCTACTTAATGATTTGGAATAAAATTATGCTTAAATTGAATAATTAGGGTCATAATAAAACTACTAAAATTAAGAGAAATTGATTTTTCAAATGCTTGTCAGTTTTGATAAAATTGGAAAACATGCTCACACCTTTTTAGGAATTATTAATGATAAATGTTTAAATCAAGATTTGCTCTAAACAAGTTATTATTATTATGAATTTGTGGGTAGTTTTTCAATATTAATTGTATAATTTTATTCGAAGTCCAAATTCATTTAATTAAACATTAAATCGTTTAAATAATCAATATAATATTAATTTTGAATGGGTCCAATCTAAATTTCCTCTCAGATTAAAACTAATCACCATTTATAGAAATTAATTTCTTAGCACATGAAACATTTTTAATGTCTTTTAATACCCTTTAATGGTTTGGGAATTGTGATGACTTTATAAATGATTGTTTTATATATCAAAAAAAGTCGATAATAAAATGTGAAAATATCATAATATTTAACTCAGTCTTTGCTGTTAATAAAAAAAATTAATTAAGTCTTTTCGTTAATTATTTTTATCATTGATAATGTTGATCGCTTTAAAAAATTGATGAACCAATCAAAATGTGATATGTGGTAACTTCTGGTTTAATCTAATGTTTTCTCATAAAAAATAGTAAAAGATCATAAAATTTTTTATAAAAATGATTACAAATATTTTAACAATTATTAAAATTAATATAAACTTATAAATTTTATAAAAATCTAATAAATTTAAATAAATTATAAAAATTTTATAAAATTAATAAAAATATTTAATCTTTTTTTATAAAAACTTATAAAAATTCTTAAAAAATTATAAAATTCATTAAAATATTAAAAATTATATAAACTTGTAAAAATTATAAAAAATAATAATAAAAACTTGAATTGGACCGGATTAGTCGGTCGGACCGGTTAGACCGAAATCGTCAAGTCCTGAGACAGCCATTAGATTAGTTAACCTGAGAGCTAGGCAGTTGAACCAATTTTTAAAATTTTTTAATGTTTTATTTAATTAAACTAGACTGGTCGATCGAACTGGCAAACCAGTGACCTGACCGGCTCGATCATCGATCTAACTGTACCAATAAATATTTAATTTTGGATTATTTTTATTAATTTTATAAATTTTTATTATCCAACTATTAGAATATGTAAATATGAAATATTCTGACAAAATTTTTTAGAATTGGATTGATGCTCGAACTAGTTAAACCACCAGTTTGTCAGTTCGACTGATCTGTCTAGTTTAATTAAATAAGATATTAAAAAAATCAATTTAATTGCTCAGCTCCTAGGTCAACCAATCTAATAGCTTTTTTCGAACTAATACCCTTACCGGTTTCGGTCTAGCTCATGTTTTTATGATTTTTTTTATAATTTTAATAAGTTTATATCAATTTTAACATTTTTCGTAAATTTCTTATAATTTTCAATGAATTTTATGAGTTTTTATGATTTTATAAAATTTTCAATATTTTAGATATGCTTTATCAATTTTATATAATTTTATAATTTATTAGATTTTATTAGATTTTTTATAATTTTTATAAATTTATATTAATTTTAATATTTTTTGTATGATTTTTATAATTTTTAAATATTTTTATGGGAAAATATTATATTAAATTAGGAATTGTCATGTGTCATCGTTTGATTGGTTCGTCAATTTTTTTTAACAGTCAACGTGATTAATAATAAAAACCATTAATGAAGGGGCCTGATTGATTTTTTTTTATTAACGAAAAAGATTAAATTTGGTGCAAATTTAAGACAAAGACTTAATTGATTTTTTCACAGAGCTTTTTTTATATGGAAGTCTGCGTATAATTTTAAAAAATATATATTATAAATGTAAAATATGGCAAAAAAGAAATACACATGAGTTGGATGGATTTGAATTTTGTAAAATAGGGGCATTGGACGCAGGAGAAAGTAAGAACATAAGAAAACAAGATGAAAGCACCATTACCCAACTCTAAATCACTAAACCCATGTAGAATCAAATGATTTAATATTTTAGATTTATTGGTATTTTTGTAAATTATATAATATATGCATGTAATCAAATGATTAAATATATTTTAAATATTTAAAATACACATTAATAAACATTTCCAATAAAAATTCATCATCCCATAAATCCAAAATAAATAAACAAATAATTATCTTATACATTAAATAACAAGTTCTCCATACATGTAAATTTATACATTAAGGCAAAGGAACTCGAAAGCGATGCACACAAATGTATTTGAGTAAAGCCTCTCAATAGTATTCAATTACGTCGACGATCATGATTAAAGTTTAAACTATATACAATTTTATCTATTAAGATTTATAATATTCATCATGGTAACTCTAGTTTTATTGGAGTGTTTCACTGGGCTACCAAGGCTTCAAGTAAATGAGTTTTTCCATGTGTTCCACGAATCGGGCTAGTTCAAGTGGATTAAATGAGCCACATTTAATTAGTTAACCTCCATGAGACATTCTGTGTGCATTCGTCGAGAGCTTGATCCGTGACACTAGTATGATTATAATTGGGCAAAATAAATTGGTGCGACTAATACGAGTTGAAATTTTTATAAGTGAGAAAATAAGTTGAATGTTTTGATTTGCTACTTGAACAGTGAACACCGACTAGTACAACTAGAATAAATACAGAATTGACTATCTTGACGTGGAAACCTTTCAGCCATTGTTGTTCGCACCAGTGCATTGATCCCTAGTCTCATTGCTCAAAATACACATTGACCTTTGGAAATTGTGGGGATGGAGGACTAAATCCTTCTATAGGAGTTTTCAAAGTGTTGTTTGTTCAGAGTTGAAGGATACTTCAATAGGTTGTTATTGTATTTTAGTTGAGTCAGAGTTTTACCTCTCGAATCTACGAAGAGCCTAACAAGACTCGTTGAGAGGAAAATACTATTGACCCATTGAGGGGTTTGTCTATTCCGGACGAACAATACTTTAAAAATTTCTCCGGAAGGAGTGAGGGTTCCCTTAATTAAGTTATATTTTTATGAGGGTGTTTTTATCTTTTCATAAATAATAAAACAATAAGAATATGTTCATAATAAGATTTAAACCCAAAACACTATCCATAATAAACTTTTTACTTTACTATTATAACTAAAACTTCAATTAATTTTACAGATTGAGTTTTAGCTTGATTGGCATGAGCATTTTTGCTAATATAGGAAGACGTTGGTTCGAGTATATTAAAGTGCATTATCCTTCTATACGAACTTTTAATACATATATTTGTCACGTAATTTTTTTTTACCTATATTATAAGTGTGCCATAAATCTATTATAAACTGCAAATTTTATCGATTTGATCAAGTTATTGTCAAATTGTCTTTCTATGTTTTTTAAAATTATTCTGCAGCCATATATTTATGCATTAATTTGTAGTAATCTATATGTTATTTGTATTATGTATCATTTTTTGTAATCTTATTGTTCATAATTCCTAATAATAATAATAATAATAATAATAATAATATTTTATTCTAAAAATAGTATAAAAGGAATTAATGTATAAATATTAATAAATCTCATAAAAATAATATCTTACCAAATAAATGAATGAATTTACCTAATAAAGAAAATTACAAATTCATCGAAAGGGTTCTAGCATTGAAAAAAAAGCATACTTAAGCTAAAACTAGCAGCTGCTTCCTATCAGATTTTTCTTTTCTGTTCTTCAAAAAAAATATCTATTAATTTGAAAAAAAAAATGGAAGGAGACGATGTAGACATGGCAGCTGCTGAATCCACTGAAGCAGTAATTTTTAGCAACATTTGTTGTTGTTTTTTTACATTTTTATTTTTAGTGTTAGGGGTTTTCCCCCTATTTTAAGAAAACCCTAATTCTATGAAATATGCAGGATCTTGATGACATGAAAAAAAGGTTAAAAGAGATGGAGGAAGAAGCCGCTGCTCTTCGTGAGATGCAAGCTAAGGTCGAGAAAGAGATGGGTTCCGTACAAGGTTTTTTTCCCCCTATCTCCTTGTTGCACGATTTGGGTTTTTTTTTTTTTTTTAATTAGTTTGAATATAATAATTTGATTGACTTGCTTTGGATTTTCTCTTGTGGATTCTTATAATTGGGTTTTGATTTATAATGGTGTGATGTGTAACTTCAATGATTGCTAAACTATCTGAGAAATCCTTTCGTTTTGTTTTATATCTGTTATTTAGATACTGAAAAATGCTTTACAATTGAAAGCAAATCACTTATGGTTTTCGACTTTCATGATTACTTGGAATGTTAAAATCCAGAGGGTAAGTGTGTCATACAAGATGAAGATTGCCTTCAAATGTTTTGTTCTTTAATTTGAGTTGTATGTACATCTGTTCTTGTTGGATATAATCGAAAGCACAAGTATTGAGAATCATTATCTATATTTATTTCTATGCAACTAGATCCTGCTGCTGCTGCAGCTACATCTCAGGCAAATCGAGAGGAAGTGGATTCTCGATCAGTCTTTGTGGGCAATGTGAGTCCTCTTTCCCTTTCTAATTTTGTTGCTTGCCTTTGCATAGGTCTACATAAACAGTGCTGATACTGTTTTCTTTATTATTTTTATTATTAGTTTGATTTTGGTGATTTGATAGGACAAGTCAAGCCGTGATGATAACTTTAAGCATTTTCGTGTGGTGGGAATTGGGAAACAGCTTATGTTTTTCTTCCCATAGATTCTGAAATTAGCATGCGATTTAACTATCTGTGTAGCTTATGGCTGCTTATTGACATATATTTCTCAATAACAGAGATGAATATATTCATTTGCTTCCTTAGAACCAACTTCCATAGTTTCAGGCTTCAGTCATGAAAGCCTTTGTGTAGGCCTATAGGGGCTCTAAATGACTTGTAATATGAAACTGATCTTGCTGAAACTTACAATATGAAGTGCACTAGCCTCTAGGTACAACCAAATTTTACGAATATAATATCATGAAATCATCTACATAATACTTGCAAATTCTTATTCCTAAGTGATTAAGCCAAGGTACAGTACTGCTGGCATTCAGACTAATCTTCATAGCTGAAGTTAAAATCTGGGTATAATTCAAATTGAGTTAACTAGTGGTCCAGTTATATTAGTGCATCTGGTGGATAATCTGGATTAAGAGCCACTTCCAAGCAGTATCTTAATGGCTAGTGTTAGGAGTCCTGTTTGAGGTATATTCATACAAGAGGTGCACCATTTGCATGAAGAAACCAACCATTGATTGCTACATATTCCTCGCTTTGTCTGAGCATGGAGTATAACAAAAGATGTAACGGACTAGACAGTCATTTAGAACATTACAGTAAGTGTTGAATACAGCATCTGTTAATACTTTAAAGTTCAATGCAACAGAAGCCTTTCATTATCAACTCCAGTTCTGCTTCTGAGTCCTTCTGACCGCTTCTGATTGAATATTGATGGTGTCTGCTATGGTTCAATCTCAGTTCTTGATATGATCTTTCCAGGCCGATGCAGAACAATTACAATGTTGAGGAAAATAAATGTTAAAGAGAGTTTTCTTTCTATAATATATAACTTCTTGTAAAATGTTTTCTCTTGAAAAATTGGTTGATGGACTTTCTTGCTTTCTTATCATTGCTGTAGAAGAATGCTATGGATATTTCTTCTTTACAGCAGTTGTCCAAATGAGCTTTGCCCTAGCTTGGTCATATAGGGTTGACGTGGCCATAATATTGCATTGACCCTGGTTCTTGACTTAATGAGCTGGGATTTATTCCTTTAATGTTCTGTCCTCTCCTTAGCCCTTACCTTTCCCAAGTCGTAAACTTTTTTTTTTTTTTTGATACAATCCCAAGTCATAAACTTTGAGGTCTATTGACTATAATTATAGGCTTGAGCAGTGTCTTTGAAGTATGCAATTCAAGGATTGGTAAAAGCTGCTTAACTAAGAGGGTTAGAATATGTTAACTTTACTACATTTACTAAATGGTATATTAACTATAATGGATAGCTGAACAGATCTAATTTGATAGATGTGCGTCATTATTAATGTACCATTTTTCTCTTTTCTCCACTCTTGTGAAATGCTTCAACTTCCTATCTTGTTACAACAAGCGAGCATTTCCTTCTTTATGTATCAAATGTAAAATTTGGTCATTTAACATGGTGAAGGATTCTCAGTTTAGAATCCTTTGTTGACTTTATCTTTTACTACAATCGCAGGTGAAGCTTCATTCTTCAAGTTTTCTGATTTAGTATCTGGGGTTGGGTGAAAATATCCTATAGAAATGTTCTTGAGCTAGGAAAACACACAGGCCATACTACTTTTATGTGATTAAGAGAGACGATAAAAACAAGAGTGTTAAAAAGTTGAGTTAAATTTTGAAGGGAAAAAAACTTCAAGCCTTTCAGTATGAGGAAAATCTGAAGGCAGAAAAAAAAGAACAAGAAAAATGTTTAAAAAAAGCCTGTAAAAGAAAGGATTTTGCAAAAGCCTTTGATTCAACATTACTTTAAATAGCAGGAAAAAGTGAGGAAAAAAATAAGTACTACCGTTGTGAAATTATTGTCTTGGTTTGAGCACTTGGCCCGGGATGGATGGAGAAACAAAATTTGATTCAAGATTCCTGAAACGGTCTGAAATCAGTTGAAAGGACGCATTTTGCCGAGTAAAGACTAGCAGTGGATATTTGATGTTTTATTTGCAAACCAGAGTGCTGCTTTTGCTGGTGGTCAATGCTCGAAGAATTTCTAGGTGTCTTACTTCTTATGGTGAGGGGTCTTTGATCTCTTTTTATTTCATCACATGGGACAAGTAGGGATCGCCAGTTTCTTTCTAATAGTCATTATTTTTTTGACGCCCCCTACCACAAAAGATGGGAAAAGAAAATGAACAAAGATTTTGTTTTTCTCCTTCCTTTCCTTCACTGTTAAATGCTAAGTTTTTCAAGGGATGTTTCAGCATCTATTTTTTATTCTAGAATGCAGCATAATTCATATTATCTATCTATATTTTCTTAGGCTGTTGTTAAGATCATTGATCAATGTGTTAACCCCATCTATCACCGATGTCTGACCTGTGTGAATACTAATTGCTCAAGAAATTTTAACCATTTGCTTCTTTAGTCTCGTTCCTTAATTTGAAACACCAGAGCAAACTGGTCGGTTAAGTATGTAAACTAAGAACTGGTCTTTGTTGAGGCTGTCTGATCTCTCTTACAAAGGCGATTAGTAAGTAGATACTTGCTGCACAGGTGACCATGTTTGCTACTTAGTCTCTATTTTGTTATAAAAATTGATTGCCACTTGTTTCTTGTTATTATTATTAATTTTTCATATCCTGTTGTGTCCGTTTTACTGGCTACATTTAAAACATTCTGAGAATGTAGGTGGATTATTCATGTACTCCTGAAGAAGTTCAACAGCATTTCCAGACTTGTGGGACTGTAAATAGGGTTACTATTCGTACGGACAAGTATGGTCAGCCAAAGGGTTATGCTTATGTAGAGTTCGTTGAAGCTGAGGCTGTTCAGGAAGCTCTTCTTTTGAATGAATCTGAACTTCATGGCAGGCAATTGAAGGTAAAACTTGTTTTTCTTTTCCTTTCAAGAAGAAAACAGTGTCTTATACACCATGAAAAATAGCCACGGATAAAACCTTCAGTTTAAACTATTTAAACACAAAGTGCTTTATCTATATCTTTGTAGGTCACTGCTAAGCGGACCAATATACCTGGGATGAAACAATATCGCCCACGTCGGTCCAACCCTTTTATGCGACCCAGGGGTCCATTCATGGCTCCATATTTCTTTGCTCCATATGGATATGGGTATGTCCTATAGATGTAGTTTTTCTCATCTCAATTTCGGATTAGCTTCTTATATCTCAGGAAATGATTGTACTTCCGTTTTCAGTTTTTGCAACCTTAATAAAAGATGTTAAAAAGTTAATCCTATACCTATATAATTGCAGGAAGGTTCCACGGTTGAGAATGGCAACGCGTTACAGCCCCTATTATTAGGTACTTGGACTGAACTGGTTGTTCTGAATGCTTTTCCTATCCGCATCTCTGAGGTTCGTTGTATCGAATTGAAGTCGATATGCCAAAGCTATGGTACAAAATTGGCGGTCTACTTTGATTGATGGTGAACTACTTTAGTATGTTTCTTCTATGTTGTCTGATGATGTAGACATGTTTTGAGTAATGTTGAGCTGCCCTTTGTGCTTTTTCCTCAAGAAACTTGTTGTTGGTACTTGTTTCTTAAGAATTGAATCATCAGCTTTTTAGACTTATGTTTAAAACCACAAGTACAATTTAGGATGCATATGGGTTCCATTTTGAAACTTTTTTTTTTTAATTTCTTTCGATTTCTCATTATAATTTTGAGTTTTGGGTTTTGGGTTTAGGGTTTGTTTTATGACTTTTAAGCATTATTTGCTAAAGGTTTCATAAATATATTTTTCATAAATAAATTTTCAAGTAAATAAAAAAATTTATTCACATTTATATGATATTTTTGAGTTATTTTCACTATTTTACATATGAAATATATATTATTACATCATAAAAGTTTAAATTAAATAAAAATAAAATTTAGAATAATTGCGATTTTCTAACTTATCAAAGAAATCAATCAAACACCACCTAGTTATTTTCTGGGTTAGTTATTAATCGGTCTTTGTCTTTGCCCTTAGTTATAGTAAAACCTCTATAAAATAATACCCTTGGGACTCAAAAAAATTATTTTATCGAGGTTATTAGTTTATCGATAAATGAGTACTTTATTAATTTAGAGAATATTTTATACTTTATGCATGAGCTTCTTCTTTTTTTAATCAAAATTAAATATGCATGTAGGTGTAATGAATAAAAGTTAATTGGTTCATGTAACAAAAAAAAAAGAAGAGTTAATTAATCGGTTCATGTAGCCAAAAAGAAAAAAGAGTTATTGGTTTCAAAATTCAATACGTATATATTGTAATTTCATTGGATAGATTGAAAATTTTATTATAAATAAACACATGTATGTATCAAAATATTATAATTTCATATAATCTTTTCTTCCATGGCTTCCCGTTTGAAAGGTGTAAAAAAGTCTACATTGACAGATGAGATAGAGAAAAGCATTATCCGAGTAAAAAAAATGAGCATCACTATTCAAGTCAAAAAGATTTGCAGCAGTGGGTTCAACAAACATTTGATCTCTCTATTAGCCAATCAATAATATCAAATATTCTTAAAAGGTCATCTGAATATTTGTCAAAAGAGATAAAGAATAGCATTGTTAAAAGACACAAATCAGCCAAATACCCCGAATTAGAGAAGATATTGTATCAGTGGTTTCTCCAATATCAAGAGAAACTAAACATGATTGAAGAAATAATTCAAACTAAAGCAAAATAGTTTCTATAGAAAATATATGGTGATGCAAATTCCAAATTTAACTTCTCAATTGGTTGGCTAGAACGATTCAAGGCAAGACATGGGATTAAGTCTTATAGAAAATTTGGTGAAAGTGGTTCAGTTGTTATGGAGAATATTGAAGATGCTTTACCTCAAATAATGGCTAAATTGGAAAATTTTGATCGGAAGGGTATCTATAATATGATGAAACAAGCTTATTTTATCGTTTGCAAGCAGACCATTCACTGGCTACAAAGCAATTAGAAGGACGAAAAAAAGACAAGGAAAGACTTACTGTTGTGGTTTGTTGCAATGGGGATGGTTCAGATAAAGTGCCTCTTTGGGTTATTGGTAAGTTTGCTAATCCTAGATGCTTTAAACATGTGAATAATGACAATCTTAATTGTCATTATCGAGCCAACAAAAAAGCATGGATGACTGGATTACTTTTCAAGATTTTGTTCGCTAGTTTGATGCTAGAATGACAGGTAGAAAGGTGTTGCTTATAGTAGAAAATTGCCCAGCCCATCCCAATGTTATTGAAGGCTTGAGAAACATAGAATTATTCTTTTTTACCTCCAAATTCAACATTAAAAATTCAACTATGTGATACTAGAATTATTAGAGCAGTTAAGATTTATTATCGGCGTCGCTTTTATTTTAGCATCTTCGAAGGTTACAAGAAAGGAGTAATAAATCCTGAAAAGATTAATGTATTGGATGCAATCCATTTTATTAATGTTGCTTGGAATATTGATATGAATCCTACAACTATTGCAAATTGTTTCTGACATTGTAAAATTCGATCTAAGGAGGATATGCCTCTCGAACAAGAAATTGGTGATGTTGAAGGCATTAATAAATTAAAAGAAATAATTTCTAATTTACACTATAGAAATGCCATGGATGTTGAGCAAATTTTGAATTATCCGTGTGAAAATGAATCTTTGATGGAGTCACCTACGGATGAAAAAATAATTCAATGAGTAATGGATGTGTCAACTGATGATGAGCAAGATCCAGATGACAGTAGTGTTTTACCACATGTTTATCCAAAAGAGACTTTTCTAGCGGTGGATACATTGGAGAATTATTTAATACAACACGAGAAGAATATACTAGATTTGGTTTATACCCTTCTAAAAGTTAAAGATGAAATTGTATTTGATTAACATGCAAAGAAGAAGCAGTTAACTATAAATGTATATTTTAGCAAAGAATAAAATTGAAAAAAAAAAAAAGAGAATTGTCTAGAAAGCACTTTAGTTATATTTAATGAATTGTTAATTTATATTTTCATTAAAATTATTATCTTATGCATTTAACGAGGTTATTATTTTATTCTCTTGGTCCAAGTCAGGATAAAAGAAAAAAAATATTTAACCGAGATTTCCGAAAGTTGTAGAATAGAGATGGAGAAAAGGAAAGTAAATTGATATGGATAGAAATGTGAGAGTAGAAAAGAAGAAACAAAGAGATAGGAGTTTGAGGAAGTGGTAAAACAAGTCAGAGATTGAAGAGTAGAACAATCCTTTCCTACCCAGATAGGCATCATTTAATCTTTATACTTGTAACGTAAGTAGTAACAAATAATTACTTAATGTTAAAATGTAGTTTTATTTTACTACTTTACACATTAACTTCATCCAAACTAATTTTTATAATAAAGGGATTTGATTGAGATTTTGTTTTTTTTAGAACAATGAATTTAACAATTTTAAAATAATTTTTTGAAATTATAAAAAATAATATTTAACTCAAATTTAATTTATTAATATATTTATTGTTTTAAACCCATAATATAAGTTTTTGGACTTAAATTTTTTAAGACGTACTAAATACCACAGTCGAAGGATATGTTCGTTGTTAGTTGCAAAAAGCAGAGAGGTGTCAGCCTTATCCCTTTCTCACCTCTAATCCTACTTTCACTCCTTATACTTTTCACACATTTCAAATTTAATCCCTATTGAATTGTATTGTGTTAAAATTGACTCACATATGTACAAAATCGAATGAGAAAAAAAATTGATGTGACCTAGTTAAAAATACATCCTTTGATGGTATTATCAACTGAAGTGCAATTATTAAATCAAAAGAGTAAAGAGATTAAAATGATGAAATTAAAAACATAAGGACTAAATTTAAATTTTTAAATATTACAGGGACTTTTTATAGAATTTACACCCTTTCTTACTTTTTTATATTTCATAAATATTATTCGTATTCTCTAAAGAATAAACAGACAAAAATGGCTCTGACATCCCCTTCCTTTCTCTCCTCCAAATCCCCTATTCTCCCCCGCCGCCATCTCCTCCCTCCAAGTCATAAACCCATCACCGCCGTCCATTCGGCCGACCCGACTAAGTCAACCAAATCAACGGCGGGGGCGGCCTCCACCAGCTCCCCTTCGATCCCCACACAATGGAGCCTCGAAAGCTGGAAGTCCAAGAAGGCCCTCCAGCTTCCCGAATACCCAGACCAAAACGACCTAGTATCCGTCCTCGAGACGCTCTCTACGTTCCCTCCGGTCGTCTTCGCCGGGGAGGCTAGGAGCCTGGAAGAGAAGCTGGGACAGGCTGCTCTCGGCAACGCTTTCTTGCTGCAAGGTGGTGACTGTGCCGAGAGCTTCAAGGAGTTCGATGCTAATAACATTCGCGACACTTTCAGGGTCCTCCTACAGATGGGTGTAGTCCTCATGTTTGGTGGCCAAATGCCTATTATCAAGGTTCTCCTCCTTGCTTCTTCATTTGATGTTAGAATTGAAATTCTAGTACTATAATTGGAAGCCTTTTATTAAGGATTTTTCTTTTATATAATTGGTAGTTTGAATTTTTTATTGGTTTCCCTGTTTGTGTTGAGTTTTTTTATGATGGGTCCAAGAATTGCATGGTTTGGGTGGGTAATTTGGCTGCTTATATCAAGATACATACATATATATATATATATATACTTGGTTACTTATTTCCTTTGATTGTTAATACTTCAGAAGGTACGTAGTTAACTGATAGAATTTTTGGGTGATAAAATTGAATCTATTTCTGGGGGTAATTGGCTGCTCATATCAAGATATATACTTGGTTACTTTTGTCGTTTTGATGGTTAATACTTAATAAGGTACTTTGTTACTTAAGAGACTTTATGGGTGGTAGAATTGAATTAATTTGTAGGTAATTTGCTGCTCATATCAAGATATATATACTTGGTTACTTTTTGCTTGTTGATGGTTAATACTTTATAAGGTACTTAGTTACTTAAGAAAATTTGTGGGTGGAATTGGCTGCTCATACCAATATATATATGTATATGTTTTGTTACTTATGTCTTGTTGATGGTTAATACTTCATAAGGTACTTAGTTACTTGAATTTGTGGGTGGTTGGCTGCTAATATCAAGATATATATTTGGTTTACTTATGTCCTTTTGATGGTTAATACTTCATAAGGTAATTAGTTACTTCCAGAAAATTTTTGGGTGGTAGAAGTGAATAATTTGTGGGTAATCGGCTGTTCATATGAAGATATGCACTTGGTTACTTATGTCTTATTGATGGTTAATACTTAATAAGGTACTTAGTTACTTGAGAGAATGTGGGTGGTGGAATTGAATGACTTATATCGAGATATATATTTCGTTACTTATGTTGTTTTGATGGTTAATAATGCATTTAGTTACTTAAGATAATTTTTGGGTGGTAGAATCGAATAAAATTTCCGGTTTGTTGCTCACATCAACATATATGTACTCGGTTACTTATGTTGCTTCGATGGTTAATACTTAATAAGGTACTTAGTTACTTAAGGTAATTTGCGGGTGGTGGAATTGAATAAGTTTTTCAGTGATTTTCTGCTCGTATCTAGGTATGTACTTGGTTACTTATGTCTTGTTGATGGTTAATACGTAATAAGGTACTTAGTTACTTAAGAGAATTTGTGGGTGGTAGAATTAAAATTATGGGATTTGGGGGTTAAAGTTCTTAGTTTGTTGATATTACTAGAACCTTTTCTTAAGCAGTTGAATAAATTTTATTACTTGAACTTTTTATAATTGAATAAATTTCTTAATCTGTTGATTTTGAGATTATTAACCAACTGAAATGTTATTGTCGATTCACAAACTTTGGTACATGACTAAGTTCTTTTAAGATTATAGGCCTTGCTATCCGATAAAGCTAACTATTTTGCATGATGGCTGTGGGATAATGTATTAAAGTATGTGGTTATGATTGTTTAGGTAGGAAGAATGGCAGGTCAGTTTGCAAAGCCGAGATCAGATCCGTTTGAGGAGAAGGATGGGGTGAAGCTCCCAAGTTATAGAGGTGACAATATAAATGGTGATTCTTTCGATGAGAAAGAAAGAGTTCCGGATCCCCATAGGATGATCAGGGCCTATTGCCAATCTGTGGCAACTTTGAACCTTTTGCGGGCATTTGCTACTGGAGGGTATGCAGCCATGCAAAGAGTCACACAATGGAATCTAGACTTCACTGAGCACAGCGAGCAGGGGGACAGGTGTATTCATTTACCTCAGATAGACTGTTTGCTTTATGCATTGAAGAGTTTTGGTCTTTATCGTGAACTTTTTTGGCCTTTCCCAACCCATCTATTTGACAGTTTCTAGAGATTTGACATCTGATAGTGAATGATCCCTTGTTGTCTGTAACAGTGGTTCATTTCATGCTCAAGGAGATTATCTATGATCTGGAAATAACTGTTAGAATAGCATGCTTTTATGACCGGCTTCATTGCTGGATAGCAGCAACACTACATCAATATAATGTTGGTGCTGTGACTCGTTGAGCTGAGTAAGAAAGTCAGATTCTTATTTGTTCAAGAAGACTTGAAATTGCATAAAAAACGAGTCACTTTGCTAACTGCTTTCTCTTGCATCACTAATGTTGTATGGAATAGTTAATTTCACTTTATGCTCAAGCCAATAGCAGAGGTTCAAGTTCTAGGGGACTACCAAACATAAGCTAGATATCATTGTAATCGACTAATGTTCACATCAATGACACTAACCCATTCCTATAAAGCAGCTCCTTTGAAGTTCACTTTGTGCATTAGGTCTGATACAACACAGTGACGTTTCCATTCATTATCTTTTTCTGGGGTTTTTTGAGGGATATGGCACATCATCTGGGATGCAAAATGCTTTGCACCAATATCTAGGAACTGTTTGCTTGATGTTGGTGCTGTAGGATTGAACTAGTTTTATTGTGATTTTTGTTTTTTTTTTAAATGTTGAAGATGTTCTTTTTGGTTTGTCTGTGAAGGTACCGTGAACTTGCTCACCGAGTTGATGAGGCAATGGGGTTCATGGCTGCTGCTGGACTCTCAGTTGGTCACCCTGTCATGACAACTACAGATTTTTGGACATCTCATGAGTGCTTGCTCTTGCCTTACGAGCAGGCACTCACTAGGGAGGATTCAACTACCGGGCTTTACTACGACTGCTCAGCACACATGCTTTGGGTTGGAGAACGCACCCGCCAACTTGATGGTGCTCATGTTGAATTTTTAAGGGGAGTCGCTAATCCTCTTGGCATAAAGGTACTCTTTTTTTTTACTTGTGCTTCAGTTAAAGTGCACTAAACTTCTTACGCCACTGATCATGAGGGATTTTTTTTTTCCTTTTTAAAGCAGTTAATGTCAGTGATTAATAATTAACCGTGAATTTACATACGAAAGAATTTAAGTAATTAACAATGGCATTGTGATGCAGGTTAGCGATAAGATGGATCCTAGTGAACTAGTTAGGCTCATTGAAATTCTAAATCCTCGGAACAAGCCAGGCAGAATAACAGTCATTGTAAGGATGGGAGCTGAGAATATGCGAGTGAAACTTCCCCATTTGATCAGAGCGGTCTGTGGAGCTGGGCAGGTTGTAACTTGGGTTAGCGACCCCATGCATGGGAACACCATTAAAGCTCCTTGTGGACTGAAAACTCGTTCCTTTGACGCCATTAGGGTATGGTTGCTTAAATATTTTCTTTTTTTCACAACTTATTTATGATAACCTTTTTGGAGTTTACCATAGAAGGCATCAATGTAATCTCGGCTTTTAGGGTAAATGCTAACTGATATTTTGACTGCCCATCTACTATATGCAACTATAATTTACAAATTCTTGCTTTGGTAGGCCGAAGTGAGAGCATTCTTCGATGTACATGATGATGAAGGTAGCCATCCCGGAGGAATTCATTTAGAGATGACGGGGCAGAATGTGACAGAATGTCTTGGAGGCTCAAGAACTATAACGTATAACGACCTGGGTTCACGCTATCACACCCATTGTGATCCAAGGCTCAATGCTTCTCAATCTCTAGAGCTCGCCTTCATTATTGCGGAGCGCTTAAGGAGACGAAGGCTTGCATCACGGAACCCTCTAGCCTCCTCCCGATCATCTATTTAGAGGGTTTCCTTATTAGTTTTCTTAGTCGAGCAAATGTAGGCGTGCGGATCACAAGTAGTGATAGAATGGTTAGGGTTAAGTATATAGGGTTCCTAAAAACTAGTTTGAAGGTCAGTTTTGGTGGAGGGACAGGTAATGATATGAGTATGGGATATATATTGTCTGTTTTAAGAAATTTTTGGACTATAATGAAACTTCTAATAAGTGGAACATAAAAGATGAACATATTATGTGAGAAATTTATGTTGTGTTGTGTATGACTAGGATTCTGTGTCATTTTATATTTTTTTATTTATAAACAGTAAAAAAAAAAATTGAACCCAACTAGACCAGTCTGATCTGTGAAAATTAATGAACTCTTTTTTCTGTTCTTTTTAAAGTATATTTTCTAACTCTAATCTAAATAAGTTCACTTTAAAAAAAAAAAGAATGTATCAGAGAATTAATCATTAAGGATGGTCTCCCAGATCCCACCATCTTTCATTCTATCCTTATCCTTTCCATTTACTATATTTTATTGCAAAATTGGGTAAACCCTGATATTAGTCCTTTTGATCAATTTTAATCTTTATATTTTTTTTTAATTTTTGATATTTCAATTTTAACTCAAATGATAACAGTTAAATTCTGCTATTAATTCTATATTACATATAAACATGTAGATTTAATTTATGTTATTCAATTTAATCATTTTTAGCCCTCAATTCTTTTTTATTTTAAAATTTTAAATATTGACGTAAATGACAATGGTTATCATTTTCGTGAGTAATATTTAAAAAATAGTAAACTGTTATGTTATTACACATATAATAATATATTTAGTATTTAATATTTTAAAAACTACACAACTTAACGAATTTTAACAATTTGGTTAAGATCGACATTTTAAATTTAAAAAGAATATAAAAATAAAAAATAACTAAATTAAAATATACGAACTAAATCTAAAAAGTTTGTTAACTTTACTCATGAATTATTTTGTTATTTGTATTTTATAGATTTTAAAATTTAATCTCTATTGTAATCAATTTTTTTTTTTTGATTTAAACCCAAAACCAAATTAAAAAGAAAGATAATTATAAGCATTGTTTTTAAATATAAAGATAAAATTTAAGAAAATCTAAAAAAGAGAGGAGTAAAGGTAAAAAATCAAATATTTGAGTGGCATTGGTTGTGTTGGAGGCAAGTTTGAAGTTGGGTGCGTAGAAATGATGAAAATAGTATAGCTTTTAATATCTCTATATTCATTATCATCTCATTATTATCTTACATTCACATCATTTCTTTTCTTTTTACACCAACCTACAATTCCTTTTCTCCCCCAGTACCAAACTAGAATTTTACCCATCACCTGATAAACCATAAATAACCACACCCAAATATCTACATTACATCACCATATCACTGCCACGATTTCCCCATTTCACCACTGATTTCCGCCACCTGTCCCCGTCAAACTAGCGTCTTGCACCTCGACGTCTGCGGATCCCACATCGCCGGCAACAAGTATTTCCGGCCGTTAATGCCGTTGGCATTGTAGCTCGCTCCGGTGCTCTTCTCCACCAACAGTTTACCCGGATATCCCGGGTACGAACCCGACCCGAAAATCCCCGTGCAAGCTGAAACCGCCTCCAACGGCGCGTCGGCGGGTCCCTGGAAATACCCGTTGTTAAACGGGTTGGTAACAGTGTTAGCCAAAAGGGTGGCCAAGTTGATAATCATTCCGTCAATCCCAACGTCTCCATTGGGAGCCACCAACGGCGGAGTTTGGGGACCATAAATAGGCTGGTGAAATGGCCAGGCGCATTGACCAGGACATTGAGTCTCCGAGTTTCCAACCCAGACAAAAGTACCACGAACCCGACCCCGACCAACCCGGTTCGACCCGTGAGTCCCGCACCTCATGCAGAACCCTTCGACGGCGACGTCTTTGGCCGTGAGGATAACGCTGACCGTACCTACGCCGTTGAATTTCCCGGCCAACGCCGGCAAGTGTGGGTTCTTAAGGGTTTTACCGAGCGGGTAATTTTCGAGGAGGATTTGTTTGCCCACGACCAAAGTGGAGGAACCGGACTTGTATTTCTCCGTCGTTTTCCACCAAAACGACGCCGACGGAACCTTGGGATTGACGGCGGAGCTCAAAGAGTTGATGAAATCGACGATTATGGAGCGTTGGGTTGGGGAGAACTTCCCGTACCAGATGAGATTAACGGTGATCTTCCCCTTCAAGAGTGGCCCATTGTGGTACTTCAACACCAGAGGCTGCTCTTTACCGAGCCCGGAGAAGGTAAAAGGGATGCCACAAAGGAGTAGGAGAGTGAGAAAATTGTAAATAGAAGCAGAAGCCGCCATTGTTACAGAGAAAATTTGAATGAAAAGGAAATGAGTGAAGGTGCGTTTTATAGGGGGTGATTTGGTGAGGGGGAAACAGCTGTTTAAGAAGAAAGGGCACGTGGAGAGAGATGATTGGGTCTGAAATGTGAAGAGGAGGTTCGCCAGGCTGTAACGAGTTGAAAGGGTGACGTGGCGGGTCTAAAGAGGGGTAAAATACAGTGGGAGTTGTGTTTAGAGAAAAAAGACCTCATGCAGTTTTGCGTGTGCTTCGGTTCGGGGGGTGACATTCGGGGACGTCGCTAGCTTGGATTAAATGGTTTAATTACAAGTTTAGGCCCTCACTAATATTAAATACAAATTGCCCATATCCCTCACCTTCTTAGCTTAGAGGAAATGCCTCAAATTTATTTAATTAAAAAGAAAAGAAATCAGAGACTTGGGGTGGGCTGCTTTATTTTCACCATGAAACATCATGGATGCTTCCTTGTAGCAAAGAACAAATTATATAGGGTGGTCCAACTCCAAAGACCATCACCACCATTGATTTTTTTAAAAGCCATCATATATTAACTTTTTATTGATTTGTTTGTAATTGTAGGCAAAAACACCATAAAATTAGTTTTTAATTGTTAACTCAGTTACTGTATTATTAACTTCTAATAGAAGCTTAATCAGATCTTTAAATAATGATGATATCTTCAATTTGAATCATAAAGCTGAGGCGTGGTGCACCCTAACTACAGTAGAACAATGGTGTGTCAGAGGAGTGCCCCACACTTTGGATTATTAACCATCACATAATTAGGTGCAGACATCCATAACACTGGGGTTTTCATATTTTGAGGAAAATGGTTTTATACCTAATATTCCATTTATTTTTTTAAAAAAAGATTTTATTCCAATCACGAGTGCTTTAAATTAATATTTTTTATGTGTTTTAAATTTTTATACTCTTTTAAAGTTCAAAATATTTACAACAATTAATAAATTAATTTTTTTTATAATAGCAAATATTAACAAATCTACACTCTTTGCAATCAAAATTAAAAGTAAAATTGTTTCCAAAACTAAAATAAAATTTTTAAAAACAAACATTTCAATTAAAATGTATGAAAAATTTACAAAGTTTTTAAAATATAATAAAAAAATCAATATATTTCCTATTAAATTTGTTTAACATAAACATCAAAATGATTTTAAATACTGTTAAAAAAAGTTTACGAAATCTTTTATTTCTTTAAAATTTCAGTTATCAATTATTATTTTTATTTCAAATTTTCTATTACGTATAATTTATTAAATATATTTCAGATATTAGATACAATAAATTGTTCATCACATATTGAAATTTTTTTTACATAAAATAAATAGTTAATTTTTTTTTATATCAAACTTGGCATACATAAATATTATTTTTTAATTTCAATTACGCTTTAATAGCTCTATAAATATTATTTTTGTGAATTTTTTAAACTCACAAATTTCATTTTGGGATGTAGCTGTTTTTATTTATTTATTTAAGATGAAAATAGGAAGACACTAATATAAATATAAGTAGTTATGTATGTATTTGTTTTATTAAAAAGTCAAAACCTATTTTTACTAATACATCTTTTTATAATAATAATAATAAAAGCTGAAAAAGTTAAAAAAAGTAATGAAAGAGATTATTCACGTGCGGGAGAGAGAGTCGGCACACAAGACGACAAATACGATGACACGTGTTCAGTACAAAAGAGGGTAAAAGTGTGGGGCCATCCTGGTCCCGTCCGTACGCAAGCTTTTCTTTTTATTTCTTATTTTCGTATTTATAAGCCGAAGGGATAAGCATTGCAGTTTTTGTACTTTTGTACTCTCATGTCTCATCCTTTTTGGATTTTGTTCTTTTCTTTTCCCCTAATATTTTTCATATATATAATTTTTTACTACTTATGTTTTTTTTTTTAAATATTCACATAAAAGCTAAAATGAAAAGGACAAAATAGCATCTTTTATTTTTATGGAAAATATTTGATACAGTGGAGTAAGTTTTTAGGCTTTTAGGATTAAGTAAGGTTGAGTAAAATGTGATTTAATTTTAAAAATTAGATAAAAAGTTTTAAATTTTGAATTAAATAATTTGAGTTAATCGAGTTATTTGGATCAACTCTAATAAAAATTAAAATTTTCGGTTTAACTCGAATATGAATTACACAATTCAAGTTATCCGAATAAGAAAATGTAAACTACGTCATTCTGATAAATATTTATCTTTTTTAAAGTTAAAAGTCAAAACTATTAAGTTAAAAGGCAAACGACATCGTTTTAATAAATATTTACCTATTAAGTTAAAAGTAAAACCATTATATTGTTTATGTAATTAAATAATCTTGTACTTCGTCTACTAGTTAACTAAATTGGTCCATGTAAATGCAACATTGAGTATGAATAATAGGATTCCTTAACTTGACTCGATCAATTCGATTCAAAAATATTCCAAATTGAGTTCAGTTGCTAAAATAAGATTTGTTAACTCGAAAATTTTTACTCGATTCAACTCGACTCAATTGAATGCTCACCCCTAGGGTCAAGAAGTTGACATGTATTTTATAGAGTGTAGTGAAGTATTAAAAAAAAGAAAGACACGTAACAATTTTTTAAAATTACTTGCGGAATTATATATATATTGTCAGTGTACCAAATATTAATCTAATCTTTAATAATAATTTGGCGTTTAAATTAAAAAAAGACAAATGATAATTTTTTAAAGTTATTTGTAGAATAAAGAAAATATATTTCTAAGGTACCAAATACTAAATCTTTAATAGTAATTTGGAATTCGAATAAAACTGTTCTTCGAACTAGCTTAGCCACCTTGAACCATTCAGTCAATTTTAGTTAAAAAAAAAAGTTTGCCCTTAAGCTGACTTATCAGAACTAAATTTAAATTAATTGTTTTAATTTTATTTAAATTTAATTATAAAATATACAAATATTTAAAATAATATATTTTATTTTTTTTAAACAATATTACGATGTTTTGGACATGTTTGGTTGAGCTGAGTTCAAATCTGAGCATGGAAGGTTTTTTAAAATCAGGCTTTAGCCCGATCCGGCTCATGGACATCATATTTCATTTTATTAAATAAGTTTTTTTAATTAAAAGCGATACTCAAATTAAAAAGTTTGTCTAACTTTATTCAAAAAGTATACGATGTGCCATATGTGACTTTCTTATTGGTTAGTATTATTTTTTGGCTACTCCAAAAAAGAAAATGATAGTTTAAGTAGAACTTTTGAAAAAAAACAACTGTAACGACTAATATGAGAATTTAGATATACTTTAAGGATCAATTTATAGAAGGTCCCAAGAGAAGCTAATGCTACAGCTCACATATTGGTTGGTGCTATGTAAAAGTTTTCGTATGGTTCTATCAGGTTCAAGGATATCCCAACAGAAATCATTGAGCAAGTTTGGCTTGATTGGAACTCCATTTGTAGTGCAACTGTTTTATCTTTGTAATTGATCTCTATTTTATTACACAAAAAAAAAAAAAAAAAACTAATGACCTTATAAATGTAGAGAGACCAAATTATGTCAAAAACTAAATTGTATAGATTAAATCTCAAGTTTGAACATAGTGTAAGGGCTAAAATTGAAATTTAACCATTGCATTATAATGTAAAAGATGTAATGCAAGTCTTAAAAGAAAAATGAGAAGCCACGTGTCAATCTCTAAGACTTTTAAGATGTTCAAATTATACATAACCACGTAATATTTTAACCGAAAGATTAACCATGTTAACCATTTAGACTAATTAATAACATTATAAAAATACAGAGATCAAATTATGTTAAAAATTAAATTATAAAGATTAAATCTCAAATTTAAACATAGAAACCTAAACTATAATTTAACCATTTTTAACAATATATATAAAAAGAAAATATTGACAAAATCTTTTAGATCTTCCTTTTTTTTTTTTTAATAATCTCATTATAGATTCTGATCATATTTACTCTTTTTGATACAATGCCTAGAGCTACTCATAACCCCTTTCCAACCCTTAAATAGGAGGATAATGCGCTTCAGCGCACTCGTCCTCCTGTCCATGTCAATCGAGTTAAAATTCAATCAACTTTTAAACCTTAAAATTTAAATTTATTATTACTCTTAAGAGAAATTCTTAAATTAAAATATCGTTTTAATCATATATTTTCATTGATTTAACATTAATTATCAATTTATATGAGACAGATTTGGACCTGCATGATATAAAGTGTAACATCCTAGGAAGGGCCTATGCATTTTTCAGATCAATTGTATGAAATGACAAGTCTTAAGTATTATGAATAAATTTTTGATACTTTTGGAAACCTAGAAATGAATGAAAATGGAAATGAAAATGAAAATGGAAATGAAAATGGAGATGGAAATGAAAATGGAAATGGAAATGGACATTTTTGGAAACTTAGACATTTTTGGAAACCTAAACATTTTTGGAAATGATCCAAAAATGGAAACTTGAACATTTCGGGAAACTTGGATATATGAGAGAAATAAAGGAGTTTTATTCACATAAATATGTGAATAATAAGAGAGAAATAAAGGAGTTTTATTCACATAAATATGTGAATAATAAGAGATAAATAAAGGAGTTTTATTCACATAAATATGTGAATAATAAGAGATAAATAAAGGATTATTTTCTAATGAGATAATTGAGGAGATAATTGATGGATTAAAGGCTTTTATCTTTTAAATAAAAGAGATAATATTATCAAAAAGAGGAGTGGTGGCCAAGTAAAGGACTCCTAGGTGATAACTTTGGCTATAAAAGGAGGGCAGAGGGCTACTCATCAACACTTGCTCCTCTTCCTCTCTGCCAAATTCTCCTAGGCAAAACCCTCTCTGCGAATTTTCATTAAGCAAAAATCCTCTCTTTTCTTCTATTTTCTTCTCCGTTCTCTTCATTAAAATTTTGAATCTTTGTGGATTCTAAGAAAGAGGGCAATCATCCACAACATCAAAAGGGGATCTTTCGGAAATCTAAGGATCTAAGGTAAGGATTATAAATATAAATATGTGGTTAAAGATTATGATTCACGTTTTCAAAGTTAGATCTAATCTAACACGAAGTTATAGGATTTCAACGAGGCTTATAAAGGAATCCTCTTGATTTGGAATCCCATCATAAGGTAAGGGATATTCGGCCAAGGCATAATTTGTTTAAGTGTTTTCCATTATTTCAAAAACCGAAAGCGACATGGTTACATACCTAGTATTAGCCGATTTCAAGGAAGAGGAATTCTAGCAACTGTTGGGACTTGATTAAAGCAATTCGGCAACTAGGTAAGTAATTCTACTTCTAGTAGGATTTGGTTTTAAGACCAAATAGGTTTATTTATATGTTTTAATTAATGGTAGAATATAGGAGTGAAAGATCTAGATCGGTAGATCGCTCTACGGAAATTCACTGAACTATTAAGCGAAAAAGGTGTGTACTCTTACTAACTTTCAATAAATTGCATGGCAATCATTAGATATGTAAATATGTAACAAATGTGAATGTGGCTAAGCACCACAAATGTGGTAAGGAGTACCAGTGCACGTTTCCTACTTTTGATAGGATTGTGAATGTGATATATTTTGAACATGTGATTAGTAACATGAATGAAAATTAAGTATGTGAAATATGTTATGAAATAATTGGGGCATTCGGGATATTTGTGGAGGAAGAAAGTGAAGGTGATGACTACGGTCTCACCAACGTAAAGTGGTGACTACGGTCACATAAAGTGAAAAGTGGTAACTTCGTTACATCCGAGTGAATACAAAGTCTAATGACACAACATAAGTGGGAAATGAGCACGTCGATCGCAAATGATCGCCTTCGATGGTGTGTAGCGGATGGAGGGTCGACTTAGTAGTCCCCGCGGTGTACAGGTTGGTACGGGTGGTGTGTAGCGGATGGACAAATAGGTTTGGATTTGGGTTGCATCATCCTTTATTTTGTATGAACATGATATTGATATGACTTGTATGCCCGATTTGTTGGAAATTAGTACTATGTACACATTGAGTCTGTTGACTCACCCCGTTGGGGAATTATTTTTCGTGATGAGCGATAATGGACCGGGTCTATGGGAGCTAAAGGTGGCCATGCATCGCTTGAAGAAATTATTTGGAATTTGGACTTTATGAAATTTTAGTACTTTATTTTGGGTTTGAATGATGTAATAAGGCCATAAGGCCCAGTTGGATTTTCTTTATTCCTGTTTATTTTTATTTAAATATGATACAAATTATGTTTGATTAAAGATAAGTAAATTTATTTCTTTTAAAATAATAAACCCAAAAATTATTTTGTCACCTTATTTAAGTTGGATTTCGAAATTTATTAAATAGGTTTCAAATTAAGCCCAACCTAAAACAATTTTTTTAAAATTACACAAATTTTCTCTAAGTCATTTAGAACATTGAAAACCGATTTATTTAAGGAACATACCAGATCCGGTTCAAGCTCGTGGGCCGGGTGTGGGGTGTTTCATTGGTATCGAGCCAGCTTTAAAACTCTCTACCGTGGGCTCGGGCCCAAAACGTTTTCAATTCGAGCCCAAATGAATTTCTTTGAAATAAGCGGGTTTTATGGCATGGCACCTAAGTCTCCGACATGATCCACCAGTAAGTACCTTTAACCATCTGTGTGATTATGTGAATTATGAATTGTAAAAGGGTAGAAAAGGCATGGAACGTAGAATAGTGTGATAGGAACTTGAACCCTAGGATTAGACTACTCAAACACTTGAAACTCATAAGACTTAATGAACTTAACAAACCTATGACTAAGTTATTAAGCTAGGGTGTGGCAACCCCACATGCATGTCTAGGATTGGATCCTAAGAGCACTGGTATTTAAGCGGTCCTAGAGACTCACCTCCTCTTCGCAGTATCCTACCCGTGCGTAGCTTCGGTTCGCCTCCCTAACTCGTAAGGCTCGGTGGTGTGGCAACCTCCATGCGCATGTCTAGAAAGGCTCGGTGAGAGCTTGGTATTTAAGCGATCCGCGTGACTCACCTCCTCTTCATTCGAATCCTGCACAGTGCGTAGCTTTGGTTCACCTCGACCAAGAGGGCTCGGTCATAGGCTAAACACAAAGAATAAAACCCGAAAGGACTTAGCCGCTTTTCTTTATAAAAAAAAAAACCCTTGGTTTATAAAATGACCAAACCACCCATAGTTTTAACAAAATTTCATTACTTTATCAAATGTTCAAAAAACCCTAATTTGTAAAATATCAAACTATCTTGATTTTGGAAAATTACAAAATTGCTCTAACTTACAAAATTACCAAAACGACCTCGATTTCCAAAATTTTTACAATATCATTGCTTTGAAAAGTGTAACTCTCAAAGGAACCCTCAATGTTTTACAATCTTGGAAAATATCCTAACTTAATAAATTTTACAAATTTACCCCGATTTTTGGAAAAATTATCAAAATACCCCGAGATCAAAATTACCGAAATACCCTCGATTTCAAAATTCTTCCAAAATTTCCCGGAACTTTAGAAGTACCAAAATACTTTCGTCAAAATCACCAGGGAACTTTTTATTTTTGAAAATTTACTGAAAATACCCTGTAGGGATAAAATTACGAAAATGCCACCGGGTAGTGGAAAAGCAAAATAACGAAAAACGACAACAAGAATTACAACGTTTCTTTGAATGAACGAAAGTTCATATTTGTTGATGGATGAATGAATGAATGCAAGATCAGTATGCATGTATGAATACTGAAAGAACCACTCTTAAACTCTTCTTCATAAGATATCATCGCGGGTAATAAGTGAAACAAGAATACTAATACATAAAATTCCTTAATCGATCTCGCCGATAATGAGCTCAAGAGGACGTGGTCGTCGTGGAAGAGGTAGAGGAAGGATGACCGTTAGATCGGGACAAGGTTCGACAATGAGATACCACCACCACCATCACCCCCACCGCAATGTTGAGCGGCGAGGCTCGCATGCGGAAGATGCCGTGTCGCAGGTCGTCTTTGCGAGTTTTGGAATTGGTGGTGGTGCGCAGAAACAATTCAGAAATCGTAAGTCCATGCTCGAGCGGCTCCGTGCTAATGGAGCCGAAATGTTTAGAGGAGTATCGGGAGTGGCACCCGCATACCGAGTCTTCGGTTGGAAGCAATCGAGCGCATTATGGATGAGCTCGACTTGACCCCGAGGAGAAGTTGAAAGGGATGACGGCATTTATTCTGCGATGAAGCGTATCAATGGTGGTTAACCGTTCGGGACGGCCACGGCGGAAGATCGACTCGGGAATATGCTAAGGAAGCATTTCGGAAGAAGTATGTGGGAACCAGTATATAGATGAGCAAAGGAAGGCTTTTCCGGGGTTGGTACAAGGAAGTAGGCACACACCGAATATGAAGCGGAATTCTTGGGGTTGGTAGCCGATATGCCCGAGAGTAGTGGCGATCGAGCATGAACGCTGTGTTCGCTTTGAGGACGGACTTAGGGATGATTTGAGACTTTTGATAGCACCGCATCGTGAGCGGGAATTCTCTGCGCCTTGGTGGAAAAGGCTAAAGTGGTGAGGGAATTAAGGACGCCACCAAGCGGTCGTGGATTAAATAAGCCCAAAAGAGGTTTTGGGCCATCCGAAAAGGCCACAAGAGGCCTAGAGTTGACAGCCACAAAGTCAATGGTGATGGTACGGCCGGCAATTCGCCTCTTGTGAACATTGTGGGAAGGAAGCACGGGGAGAGTGTTGGAAAAAGGCGGACGATGTCTCAAGTGTGGGTCCAAGGACCATATGATTAAGGATTGCCCCAAGCTATTAGATGAGAGCCAACCAAAGAAATCGGTAATGCTAACCAGCCGGTAGAGGCGCATGCAAGACCTCAAAGAAGGTCGTGGGGTCGGTCAACAACGAGGTAGTGGCAGCGAGGCCGTGGAGCTCGGGGCGAGGTGCAATGCACGCCAAGCAAGAAACCGGGTTTGGTTTACGCGGTTCGCCGGAGAGAAGAGGGAGACGCGCGGATGTTATAACCTGGAAACGCGTTCTTTATTCATGACAAACCCTATTTTGCTCTTATTGATGTGGGCTCAACTCATTCCTATGTTGCATGTAGTGTGGTTGAAACACTAGGCCTAGACTCTGAACTTTCTCGATAGGCGGATAATCGTAGTAAGCCCTTTAGGCCAAAATCGGTGAGGATAGATAGGATCTTTCTGAATGTACCCCAGAGATTCGGGGAGCGAACTTTCTGGGCCGACTTAATGGAATTACCCTTCTGAGAGTTTGAGCTTATACTTGGAATGGATTGGCTAGTAGAGCATCGAGCCGTGTTGGATTGTGCGGCTAAACGTATGGAACTAAGAACCCTAAGATGAGGTAGTAGTGATGATCGGAGAAAGGAGGAACTACTTGTCTAACGTGAGTTTCGCACCAAGGCCGAGAAAATGGTTAAGAAAGGATGTAAGGCATTCTTAGCCTTCGTGAGTGCGTTAAGAGGAGAAGAGGAAGGTGTCAAGGAGTTAGAACAGTGAGGGATTTTGAGGATGTATTTCCGAGGAGTTGCCCTAATACCCCTAGATAGAGAAGTGGAATTTGGAATAGATTTGCTATCGTGAACAGACTCCGTGTCAATCGCTCCCTACCGAATGGCACCAAAGGAGTTAGTGGAGCTCAAGGCTCAAATCCAAGAGTTGTTGGATCGTGGGTTCATTCGACCCAGTGTGTCTCCGTGGGAGCACCGTTCTCTTTGTGAAGAAGAATGATGGAACTATGCGGATGTGCATAGATTATCGCCGCTTGAACAAACCGACCATCAAGAACAAGTATCCTTTGCCAAGGATAGATGACTTGTTCGACCAACCGAAAGGGCAAATTTGTGTTCTCAAAGATCGACTTAAGGTCGGGGTATCATCAATCGAAAGTGAAGGAGGTCGATATTCATAAGACCGCTTTTAGAACAAGGTACGGTCATTTTGAATTTGTGGTGATGCCGTTTGGGTTGTGAACGCACCGCGCGTTCATGGATATGATGAATAGGGTTTTCCAACCCTACTTGGATAGATTCGCCGTGGTGTTCATCGGCGACATTTTGGTGTATTCCAAGACGGAGGAGGAGCACGATGAGCATCTCCGAGTTGTGTTAGAAGTGTTAAGGAAAAGAAGCTTTATGACAAATTCAGCAAAGTGCGAATTTTGGCTCAAGGAAGTGGCGTTCCTAGGACATTTGGTATCCGCAGAAGGAATAAGAGTGGATCCTAGGAAGATCGAAGCGAAGTGTTGGATTGGAAACCACCTAGGTCGGTGGCTGAAATCGAAGTTTCTTAGGCTTGGCGTGCTATTACTGTATGTTCGTGGAAGGATTCTCGTCAATAGCCGCACCTTTGACAAAGTTACTAAGGAAGGAAGTACCGCTTTGTGTGGATATAAGCAACGAGAGCTTTGAAAAGCTTAAAAGGTCTTGTGAAGCTCGGTGTTAATTCACCGGAGGCGGTAAGACTTCGTAGTATATTATGATGCTTCGCATACGGGTTAGGCTATGTGCTAATGCAAGAAGGAAAGGTAGTCGCTATGCATCTCGACGATTAAGGCCGCATGAGGTGAACTACCCAACTCATGACTTGGAACTCGCGGCGGTGGTTTTCGCCCTCAAAGTTTGGAGGCACTACCTTTACGGAGAAAGGTCGATAATTTACACGGACCACAAAAGCCTTAAGTATTTGTTGACTCGTAAGGAGTTGAACTTGAGGCAACGAAGGTGGGTGGAGTTATTGAAAGATTATGACTGCTTGATAGAATACCATCCGGCAAGGCGAATGTGGTAGCCGACGCCCTAAGTAGGAAGGTTGTGTCGGATTTAAGGGCTTTGTTCGCTCACTTAAGTTTGTATGAAGACGGCTTTGTTAGGCGAGTTACAAGTCAAGCCAACCTGGTGAAGGAGGTGAAAGAGGGACAGGTTGGCGGATAAGGACTTAAGTACTAAGTTCTGAGCAAATACGGCAAGGAGGATTAAAGGATTATGGCGTCAATGATGAAGGAGTACTGTGCTACAAGGAAAAGGTTTGTATGCCGAGGATAAGGAGTTGAGACAAAGGATTCTTCGGGAAGCGCATGGTAGTCCTTATGCTATGCATCCCGAGGCATCAAGTCAGTATAGAGATCTAAGGAACAATTTTGGTGGTCGACACAAAAGCGAGAGGTGACTCGAATTTGTGGGGAAATGTTTGACATGTCGCAAGTAAAGGCCGAACACCAAGTCCCATCGATTGCTTCAACCAATTGAGATTCCCCAATGGAAGTGGGAAAGAATTACCATGGACTTAGTTAGTGGGCTTCCCTTACGCCCACTAAGAAGGACTCGGTATGAGTGATAGTGGACCGTTTGACCAAGTCCGCACATTTTATCCCCGTGAGGATCGACTATTCCTTCAAAAAGTTAGCCAAGTTATATGTGGCGGAGATCGTGAGGCTACACGGTACCGATGTCGATCATCTCTCGATAGAGACCCAAGGTTTACGTCTCGATTTTGGAAAGCACTTCATCAAGCATTAGGCACTAAGCTAGACTTCACTACTGACTTTTCATCCACAATCGACGGCGATCCGAACAGGTTATACAAGTGTTGGAAGATATGCTAAGAGGGTCATGTGATGGATTTCCGAGGAAGTTGGGAAGATTACTTGCCTCTAGGCCGAGTTCGCCTACAACAACAAATATCGTGCAAGCATTCGGATGGCACCATACGAAGCATTGTATGGAAGGAAATGTAGAACACCAACTTGTTGGACCGAGTTAGGAGAACGCCGCGTTTTGGGTCCAGAGTTAGTGGCGGAAACCGAGGAGAAGGTGGAATTAATTCGCACACGGTTGAAAGAAGCTTCCGATGATGTAAGTCGTCGACGCAGACCTTAAGAGGAAAGAAATTGAGTTTGAAGTAGGAGACCAAGTGTTTCTAAAGGTCTCACCTTGGAAGAAGGTTATGCGGTTCGGTCGCAGCGGAAGCTAAGCCCAAGGTTTATAGGGCCCTATCAAGTCTTCGAAGCGAGTTGGGCGATGGCATACCAATTGGAGTTGCCACCGAGTTGCATCAAATGCACGACGTATTTCATATGTCCATGCTACGTCGCTTATCGATCGGATCCGTCTCATGTGGTACCCGTTGAAGAAGTGGAGTTAAGGCGGATCTATCCTACGAGGAGGAGCCGATTCGGATCTTGGAACGTGACGTGAAAGCACTACGAAAGAAGTCGGTGCCTTTAGTCAAGGTGTTATGGCGCAATCATGGATCGGAAGAAGCTTCGTGGGAGCCGTAAGAGACAATGCGACAAAATAATACCTCAATCGTTTAGTTAGGAAATTTCGAGGACGAAATTTTATTTAAGGGGTAGAATCGTAACATCCTAGGAAGGGCCTATGCATTTTTCAGATCAATTGTATGAAATGACAAGTCTTAAGTATTATGAATAAATTTTTGATACTTTTGGAAACCTAGAAATGAATGAAAATGGAAATGAAAATGAAAATGGAAATGAAAATGGAGATGGAAATGAAAATGGAAATGGAAATGGACATTTTTGGAAACTTAGACATTTTGGAAACCTAAACATTTTTGGAAATGATCCAAAAATGGAAACTTGAACATTTCGGGAAACTTGGATATATGAGAGAAATAAAGGAGTTTTATTCACATAAATATGTGAATAATAAGAGAGAAATAAAGGAGTTTTATTCACATAAATATGTGAATAATAAGAGATAAATAAAGGAGTTTTATTCACATAAATATGTGAATAATAAGAGATAAATAAAGGATTATTTTCTAATGAGATAATTGAGGAGATAATTGATGGATTAAAGGCTTTTATCTTTTAAATAAAAGAGATAATATTATCAAAAGAGGAGTGGTGGCCAAGTAAAGGACTCCTAGGCTGATAACTTTGGCTATAAAAGGAGGACAGGAGGGCTACTCATCAACACTTGCTCCTCTTCCTCTTTGCCAAATTCTCCTAGGCAAAACCCCTCTCTGCCGAATTTTCATTAAGCAAAAATCCCTCTTTTTTTCTTCTATTTTCTTCTCCGTTCTCTCTCATAAAATTTGAATCTTTGTGGATTCTAAGAAAGAGGCAATCATCCACAACATCAAAAGGGGATCTTTCGGGAAATCTAAGGATCTAAGGTAAGGATTATAAATATAAATATGTGGTTAAAGATTATGATTCACGTTTTCAAAGTTAGATCTAATCTAACACGGTTATAGGATTTCAACAGGCTTATAAAGGAATCCTCTTGATTTGGAATCCCATCATAAGGTAAGGGATATTCGGCCAAGGCATAATTTGTTTAAGTGTTTTCCATTATTTCAAAAACGAAAATCGACATGGTTACATACCTAGTATTAGCCGATTTCAAGGAAGAGGAATTCTAGCAACTGTTGGGACTTGATTAAAGCAATTCGGCAACTAGGTAAGTAATTCTACTTCTAGTAGGATTTGGTTTTAAGACCAAATAGGTTTATTTATATGTTTTAATTAATGGCCGAATATAGGAGTGAAAGATCTAGATCGGTAGATCGCTTCTACGGAATTCACGGGAACTATTAAGCGAAAAAGGTGTGTACTATTACTAACTTTCAATAAATTGCATGGCAATCATTAGATATGTAAATATGTAACAGTATGTGAATGTGGCTAAGCACCACAAATGTGGTAAGGAGTACCTGTGCACGCTTCCTACTTTTGATAGGATTGTGAATGTGATATATTTTGAACATGTGATTAGTAACATGAATGAAAATTAAGTATGTGAAATATGTTATGAAATAATTGGGGCATTCGGGATATTTGTGGAGGAAGAAAGTGAAGGTGATGACTACGGTCTCACCAACGTAAAGTGGTGACTACGGTCACATAAAGTGAAAAGTGGTAACCGGTTTACATCCAGTGAATACAAAGTGTCTAATGACACAACATAAGTGGGCGATGAGCACGTCGATCGCAAATGATCCTTCGATGGTGTGTAGCGGATGGAGGGTCGACTTAGTAGTCCCCGCGGTGTACAAAGTTGGTACGGGTGGTGTGTAGCGGATGGACAAATAGGTTTGGATTTGGGTTGCATCATCCTTTATTTTGTATGAACATGATATTGATATGACTTGTATGCCCGATTTGTTGGAAATTAGTACTATGTACACATTGAGTCTGTTGACTCACCCTCGTGGGGGAATTATTTTTCAAGTGATGAGCAGTAATGGACCGGGTCGGCAGGAGCTAAAGGTGGCCATGCATCGCTTGAAGAAATTATTTGGAATTTGGACTTTATGAAATTTTAGTACTTTATTTTGGGTTTGAATGATGTAATAAGGCCATAAGGCCCAGTTGGATTTTCTTTATTCTGTTTATTTTTATTTAAATATGATACAAATTATGTTTGATTAAAGATAAGTAAATTTATTTCTTTTAAAATAATAAACCCAAAAATTATTTTGTCACCTTATTTAAGTTGGATTTCCAGAATTTATTAAATAGGTTTCAAATTAAGCCCAACCCAAAACAATTTTTTTTAAAATTACACAAATTTTCTCTAAGTCATTTAGAACATTGAAAACCGATTTATTTAAGGAACATACCAGATCCGGTTCAAGCTCGTGGGCCGGGTGTGGGGTGTTTCATAAAGAAGGTGCATGAAGGAGGTATGAAGCAATCATATTTTGTGGGGGGTTGATATGGCCTACCTTAGATTTAATTAAACTTGGATTGTGACCAGAAGAATGTCATGGAAATGGAGCTGCCAATAATAATATAGTAAGAAAGTGAAAATGGAACACTAAAATTTAGTGCATTTGGTGATGGGGTCTAGGCTTTTCTTGTTTTTTCAATTCTTTCATTCTAGTCCCTTTCTTGGATTTTTAATATATTAAATGAAAATGATTAAGTTTAAAGTTATTTAATAACATAGGTTAAATTTATATGAGAGAGATAGAGTGGTCCCTTTCTAACACAATTTTTTCTTTAAAAACTTTTTTAGGGGTTTAATTATGATTTTAATTTTAGGTATGATATTTAATTTATGTATTTCTATGTATTTGTATCTTCATTGCTTTGTTTAAATAATAATGTCAAATTTTCGTATATAATATATTAAATTTATAAGACAATAGCTCAATTAGAAAACTATTAAAATATCATTTAAATTACATTATTATAAAAGTTTTTTTATTTTTTTATAAAATTAATAAAAACTTAGAATGTCTTAAACTTAATATATTAAATTTTATTTTTTATAAAATTATATTCAAATTTGATTTTAATATTCAATTTAATATTTGAGTGTTTTGTCTCAATTTGGTACTTGATTTCGGTTTCAATGTTCAATTTGGTATCTATATCAAAATACATCATGTGACCTAATGAATATTTGACACATGTGCTCTAATAAAAAATACATAGATATTTAACTGGGACAATAAATTCAAGTACCAAATTGAACATTGAAAGCCAAACTCAAGTACTTAAATGGGAAAAATATCAAGTATCAAACTGAAAAAAACTAGGTACCAAATTGAATATTGAAGCTACATTCAAGTACCAAATAATATATTAATTCTAAGATGATATTTTTTGGTATTCTCCGTCTTCGTTTTACCATCTATGTTCGGGGTTCGTAACTACTCTACCCAGCAATGTCATCTTCAAAATTTGAACATGTGCCACCCCTTAAAAATGCAATATGCCTTACTATTGCACTCAAATCCTAAAATGAAATTAACATCCATTCCTATTCACTTTTTTTTTTTAAATTCTTTACTTAAGTTATGTTCTGTTTTGATTAAATTCAAATTAAAATAAGATTCGATTCCTAAATCTATTATTTTCGTTCACAATGTTTGAATTTAAATCTTACTTAAGAGACATCAAGTAATGTTGTAAGACCCAGATTGATAGTCGAAGCCGGTCAAACTACATGTTTTCAGTCAAGGGCTAGAATTGAATTATAACCTTTTTAGTGGTTAAAATATAAAATTATCATGTAGTAGTTTATGATTTCATTATCTTTGAAAAGGACTAAAACAATTTCTTTTTTTGAGAGCCAAAGTGCAAATTTACTATATATAAATGTATAATCTAATAATTCTTAAAAGGGTTGAACTAAAATTTTCTGTTTTTGGGGGTTAGGGCCCTGCTAGCCCCTTTTACATTCACCTTTGTTCTCGGGTTCAAAAAAATATGAACACAAATAAATAATAATATAAACTTTCATTTTATGAATTATAACATGAAAATTAAATATTTAAATTAGTTTTATTTGATTCTAATGGTAATGTATAATTATATATACTTACAATAAAGTAAAAAAAAATTAATTCTACTATTAGTCATCTGTACTAAATATAAGTTATGCACTTAGGCTTAGTCTGGATGGGCGGTATGTTTATCTCTGGCGAGGTTAAAAACTACAGTGACGGTGAGATTAGTTATTGTATCATTGAGACTAGAAACAACGATGGGGTGTGTGTTTGGATTCAAACGCAGTCGTAGCAATGAGGTGAGAATAGAAAATGACTATTAAAGACATTAGGTTAAGAATGATATATAATAGAAAAATTTTAAATTATTTTACTTTTACGAAATTATTAAAAATATGTAAATTTATAAATTTATTTAATAAAATATTAAAATGTATCTTTCGACATTTTTATTATAAATATTTTAATTAATTATATAATCAATTTATAGCTAAAAGTATAAAAAGAGTAAACTATAACTAAAAGTATGGGCAATATTCTGAACTAAAGGCTCCTTCCTGTTTACTTCAGTGCAAAGCTTTAGGGTAGGTTTGGATGGGCGATTGAGTGCGGTGCGGTACGTTTAGCTTACTTTTTGTCTCACGCTACAGTATCGCTACAGTATCTAATCTCACCGCCACCGTTGTTTTTACACTAACCGCAGGTAAACGCACTGTCCATCCAAACTCACTCTTAGTCAAAATTGAGGGCTTCAGTGCAATACAAAAATTGGACTCAAACTTGTCACAACTCATCCAAATGGATGATTGTGGTGCGTTTGCACCAAAATCAAGGGTAAACTCGTCTCATTGGAGACTATTGGTCTCCCAAAAAAGCCCTTAGTACCTATAATTTAATTAGATAATTTTTAATCTTTATATTTTTTAAATTTTAAATTTCATTTATGACGAAATAGTAGTTATTAAATTTATTAAGTTATGTTATTTTAATTTTTTTTGTGGAAAACATATTTTTTTATTAAAATAATATAAAAACAATTATTTACCAAAATAATACACCAATTTTTGTATTGACCAAAATGATATTTTTTTTGAATGTGTCAAACACTAAATTACCATTTGAAATGGCGATTTCAGGATTATTTATTTATTTATTTTGCCAAATCTTAATTTCAAATGGAGATTTGGGGAATTTGTGATATTTTTTATTCAATTAAATTGATTTTTAAAATGATGAAAAGAGGAAGTTGGGTTAAATTAGTCATATATGTCAAAAACAAAAGTTTATTGGTTAAAAAGGTTAAATTTTTGAAAATTTAGGGAAATAGACTGTTTTTGGAGAAAAAAGGGAAAGCACGTGCTTTTCCTTTATGTTGTATTTTCTGACTTTTTTTAATATAATTAGTTTGTTTGGTTAGATGATTAAATGTTAGTGATTTTGTCTTTTAAGTCCCAGGTTTGATTTCTCTCCCACTCGCATTTCATTTTTTAATATATCAACTCTTTTGGTTAAATGTTTAAATAATAATGATTTCATCCTTAAGACCTAGGTTCAATTCCCTCTTCTAAATACATTTGTAATTTTTATTTCAGGTTGTTTCAAGTATTTTTTTAATTAATAAATATATTATTTTCAAATTTTTTATTTTTAATTCAATCTTTTTAATTAAAAACTCTTTTATTGTTAACAAATAACAAATATGTAATTATATAATTAAAAATTATATTTTACATATATCATTATGTTAACAATATTTGAAATTAATAACTCTTTTATATATAATATAACCATCAACTAATTTTTTCGATATATTTTTCTTTATGTATAATATTTATATGTCAAATATTTATTTTCTTCACATATATTGTGAGTACGGTGATTTCTACTATTATAAAATGAAATAATTATTTCAAATATAATTATTATTTTTATACGTAAAATATTTCAAATATCATTGTTTTTCATCTGCATTGTGGGTATGATATTTCAAATATTTTTATATGTGAAATATTTCAATTAATTATTTCAAATATCATTATGTTTATATGTGAAATATTTTAAATATATAATACTAAAATTTACTACACTCATGATATGGATTGAAAAATAAATATTACGCATATAAAAAATATATTTACTAAAAATAATCATATTTTTAATAATTATTTGATTTTATGAATAAAAGAGTTGTTAATTAAAAAGTTAATTAAAAATATTTCTTTTTGAAAAAAATACATTTATTAATTAAAAAAAAAGCTTGAAACAATATGAAATAAAAATTACAAATGTGCTTAGAAGAGAGAAATTGAACCTGAGTCTCAAGGATAAAATTATTATTAATCATTTAACCAAAGAAGCTGATATGTTAAAAACTTTAATTTAAAATATAAAAAGTTTAAAACAAAACAAAACAAAATAATATAAATGTGAGCGGGAGAGGAATTAAGACTTACACAAAACCACTAACATTTAACCATCTAACCAAACAAACTAATTATATTAAAAAAGTCAGAAAATACAACTTAAAAGGAAAATGAATCAGTTGGATGCATTTTCTCACACACTCTCCAAAAACAGTATGTTTTCCTAAATTTTCAAAAAATCAATCTCTTTAACTAATAATTTTTTTTTTTGACATATATGACTAACTTAACCAGAAAGTTGATCATTTTATCTCAACCTTAAATTTTAAACTTATCACTTTTTTTTTAAAAAAAAAAATTGGTAAATAAAAAATTTAGTGAACATTAAAATAAAAAATTTAGCGAGTATCAAAATCAAATATATGAAAATTAATTATCACGTTTTTTTTTAATTTTGGTAAATAAAAAGAATTTAATAAAAGGTTAATCATATTAATGATACCTATTAATAGAAATTTTGGTAAATATTAATGTATGTGAAATACGTTTGATATTTTATTAAAACAAATTGTGATAATTTTCATATATTAATTTTGATATTCACTGATTTTTTTTGTTGGCATGGTCATTTATTTCGCCTTGCAATTTAAAAATATTTTTTTTATTGTTTGTAAATTCACTCTAAAATGAATGGAAAAGTTACTGTCAATTAACTTTGTTGACTTGATATACACGTGGATGTCTAGTCAATAATTAATGATTTTTTAAAATTTTAAAATTAAAAAAAATTAGTAAAATTATTTAAAACATAAAACATTTAAAAATATTTTTAAATTTTAAAAAAATAATTAATTATTAACATGGTATACACATGAATTGCCACGTGGATGCTACGTCAGTAAAGTTAATAGACAATAACATTTTCATCTATTTTGAGGTAATTTGATAAATAATGTAAGTTTAAAGGCTAAAAGAGAAGAAAAATTAAATGAAAAACTAAAATATTTTTTTTGGTAAAATTTAAAGACCAAATAAATCATATGCATTTTTAATTTATCAAAATTTTAAATTTAAAAAGCGTAATAAATTTAAAATTTTAAGGCTGAGATAAAGTAGGGAAAAAAGTGGGGTGGTCTCACTGTCTCCCTTTATTATTTTAAAAATAATTTAATTAAATAAAAATTCACCAACTCCGAGAAATGCCGATTAAAAAATATTATTTTGATTAAAAAAATATAGAGGTTAAATTTGAATTGAAGGAAGAATACGAGATTTTAAGTATATTTTCACTAAAAATATTTAGTCTAAATTATTATTTAATAGATTAAATAAAATTTAAAAAAATACTTTCAATTCTACATGTTTGTCAAATTGTGAAATTATATATTATCTATGTGCCAATTCTGGAAATGGTGTCAATTAACTTCAACCGGAAACTGACCCAAGGGTGGCATTGAAGGTAAGCAAGGGCCTTGCCACGACCCACAAATGGTGTCAAAGTAAATAAAATTTTGACCCCTCAATAGTCTCAACCTAATCCGATGAACAATAAAAAATATACTGGAACAAGGAATTCATGATTCAATCCGTAAAACTCTTATAAAAAAAAAAAAAAAAAGACTCAAAAAATTGATGTGAATCAAAATTAAACCCATAATAACCCAGATGGAATGGGGAGTATATTTGTCTTTAATCTTTGATACAACATTGACTCTTCACCAACACTAATTGCAAGGGCATAGAGAGGTTAGAAATTCTCCATCATCTCATCAATTTTCTTGTTGTTTACTACTTTTTTTTCCTTAACTGAAATGAAACCCATTTTATTTATTTAATGAATGAATGAAACAAAGAAAGCCAATTTTTTTGAAAAAAAGAAAAAGAAAAACTCTTTTGGCATGACGCTTGCCATGGACCGACAAAGCATTAATGACAATAGAGTGGGGTATGCTGCCCATCTCATGCATAAACATTTGACGTTCCATCTAAATAATTGTCAACAATTTTTATATACGATACAATTATGCAGCATAAATATAATATAGTACATTAAAAATATAGTATTAATATTATTATCAGTACAGGAGAATATGAGTTTAAACATGTTGAAACGTTTTTATATTGTTGTTACCTACTGTTGCTATTTATTAAATTTAAAAATACTTAATGAAAGTGTTTGATTGCTATTGTCATTACCACTTGACATTATAAAAAATTGTATAAATAAAAATAAAGAATATCAAAAATTTATTTACGTAGTTTGGTTTCTCTATGTCTGTGGAGCCTAGGTCAGTGAATATTTCTACTATCTTTTATCACAAATACAATAAATGATTCACACTCTATCACTTCTTAAGTATAAAGGTCTCACTTTTATACATAAAGACTAGAACATTCACCTCCAAGTTCTCCCTCTGTGAACTTGGGTAGTAAACACTCAATGTTTACAATTTAGTTTGCAATTACTAAAAAAACAGTTCCTCAATAAACAAATTCAAGTGCTTTCAACAGGCTCTCATACATAACTTAAACAAGTCTTAATGCATATATCAATTTTAGGTCGTTGACATAGAATATAAGTGAATTGAAAATAACTCCTGGAAAACAATAATTACAACATAAACATTCAAAACATAATCAATCAAAGATATGATATCCAAAAAGCAGCAACACAATCTCGATCAAATCTCCACATTCGAATGGTTGAATTAAGTCACTCTCATCCAATCTAATTTTTAGTAGTCACAAGTGGTTTCCAAAGATGGATCATAGTATCTTCAAAATATCAGCACATTCACTAGTCTAAAAATTTTCTTCATTAAATTATCAATTCAAATATGGCAAGTAAGTTCACTGCCTCAGTGATAGTTTGCAGTGGGCACTACCTAGTGCCACTCAACTTCATCCAACACACCTTGCCTCAACAAACATCATTGCATTTTCTTTGAATATATTTGTTATACCTATAACCGATGAATTTACATTGTGTTCTGCCAATTTCGTTAGTCAACATCACGGATTAAAATCACCTATGAACTCGTAACCTTACAAGCTCAAAATGTGGAAATCACACCCATGACATGAATAGAATATCTCTCTCCTATCATATTCTCAAATATTTGTTTTCTTCCTCTCGAATTCTAATCTCCTAAAACAAACTCAAACTCCAATCACCCTCACTTACAACTTTTCGTCTATAAAATAAACCATCACCAACCACCATAATCCCATATAACTATATTCAAGTTACTACCTCCAATAAAAATTAAAAAAGAAAAAAAAACCAGCAATAGGGTTTTCATTTATTTATTTTGAATTAAAGTGAGGTTCTTAAATTTTGAGTTAACTTCACAAGCTCCAATGTCGACATATATACCCGAGGCGAGGACTGGAGCCGCCGGCCGTACAACCTTGGTATTCTAGGGGTGAAGTTAAATCTTTTAGGGGATAAGAATAAAATTATAATTTTTTTAAAGATTAAATTATATTTTTTATCATTATATTAATTTATAATTTCAAATATTAACACCAAAATATCATCATTTTAAAGGACCAAGACTTCTATCTATCCTTCAAACCATTAACTTTAAATAATGATATTTTATTTAAAATATTATAAGCCTACGGCTCTCTTAAAATAGAAAATTATTCATTTAGGCATTTTAGAAATTTTAAAATTTTAAATTAATAAAGTTAAAATTATACTTTGCCCCCTAAAAATGATAAAAATTTGATTTAATCATTTAAAAAATTATAAATAGACAATTAAAAATTGTAATTTAATTTCAGCTCCCCTAAAAAAAATTCTATCTTCACCCCTGCAAGCGAAGCGAGAACGCATGTTTAAATCTTAGAGACAATATTATTAAGAGGAGTAGCCACGAACCTAAATATGAACAATAAAACGAACATAGAGAATACCAAAAAATTCATTAACTTTAACTAATGATCATTTATTTGAAATATTGAGTACATGTATTATTATAAGATACACTAATATTGGAGTCTTGTGGTTGAAAATTCGCCACGAGTTTCATTTATTTATTATTATTTATATATCAATTAAGGGTATGTGGTGGCTTCTTAATTCCGCTTGTGGAGCTAAAAGAACTTTGCTACTAATGTATTAAATAGCTATCCATATAATCAATAAGAAATTTTAAAGAATAGAAGTAGACTTCTCCCCTGAGCATTTGAACCAATTTCAAATCTTGGAGTGGTTATTGTTGGAAGGACTTTATCTGCATCCACTCCCGACCTGGACATGATTAGTTTTAGACCATAAAACGGATGATGGCACATGTGGTTATACCAAAAATTATAATTATCCATACATAAATTCTTTTAGGTAATGTTTGATAAACTAAAAAGTTAAGTGCTAACAAATTATGTTATACTTTTAGTATTGATTCTACTATTACTAAATTTATTTTAGTAAGTTGCTTGGTATATGAATAAAAATTACGTACCGAATATAATTATGTTGTTTCGTAAAATTAAAATTTAATTAAAAAATATTATTTCTTAATTTTTAATCTTATTCATCAATAATTTTTTATTTCGACAGTTTGAAATAAAAAATTAGATATAATAATTTAAATACCTATTTTTTTAATAAAATAATAATTTATTTCTAAAATCAACCTAACATTTCTAGATGTTATATATCCGTTTACATAGTTTTTCAAATGTTAAACGTGAAAAATATCTTGTGGCTCACGAGCTTGTTTGTATTCATTTCCTACTAAAAGAGGTTGTTTGTATTATTTCCTCATGGAAGCTGAGAAAAGGAGTAAATTAGCTTTTACATATTTCCAATCATTAAATTTTATCTGTTAAATAATAATGTGAAAAGTTAAATTTACGTTGAAAAATTTCTTTATGGGTAAAAATGGTCACCCAACTATTAATTTTTTTAATTTAATCATTAAACTTTTTAAAATTAAATATTTTAGCCACTCTGAGCTGATGCGGGATTTTTTTATTGGTCTAGTAATAAAATTAGCCCTATAATGTTTACACATTCTATCAATTTGATCCTAAATATAAAAAAATTCAACAAATTTAGCCCTCAATGTTTAAAAAATTTGTCATTTTAGTTCTAATTTTAAAAAATTCAATAAATTTGGCTCTAAACATTTACAAAATATATCAATTTAGCCCTAACTCCAAAAATTATAAAAATATTTTTTTTAAAAAAATCATTTTTAGCCCTTTATAACCAATTAACTAACCCATGTGAGATATTAAAATAAGAAAAAATAGTACCCTCTTTCAAGTCACTTGCAACAATTTCTTTTAATAAAATTTAGGCTTCACATAAGACTAAACCAATTGATTTGGAATCTATTTAGAATAATTGGCTGCATTACTACCCAAACAAATAACGTTTTTAATGTCTTTATTTTCTTTTGGATCTTAATTTTTTTTTTTTTGTGTTTTGTCCCAACTTTTTATAGTTCTGTTGCAAGTGACTTGAAAGAGGGTACTCTACTACTCTTTTTCTTATTTTAATATCTCATATGGGTTAGTTGGTGGGTTATAAAGGGCTAAAAATGTATATATATATATATATATATATATATTTTTAATTTTTAGAGTTAGGACTAAATTGATAGATTTTGTAAATGTTGAGGGTCAAACTTATAGAAATTTTTAGAATTAGAACTAAAATGACAAAAATTTTAAACATTGAGAGCTAAATTTGTTTAATTTTTTTATATTTAGGATCAAATTGATAGAATGTGTAAACATTAGAGAGCTAATTCTGTTACTAGACCAATAAAAAAAAACCCACATCAGCTCAGAGTGACTAAAATATTTAATTTCGTTTTACCAAAAAATATTTAATTTCAAAATGTTTAATGACTAAATTGAAAAAATTAATAGTTGAGTGACCAAAACTGAACGAAAGGCATAGTTGAGTGACCGTTTTTACAGTTTACACATAAAAAATGATTTTCAGCTTGAATTTAATGTTCCACACTATCATTTAACCGAGGGGCTAATTTACATGTTTTAAAATGTATAAAAGTTAATTTACTCATTTTTTCAATAAAGAGACCAAAATACAATCCACTCCTAAATATATCAACTTTCTTAATACTTTTACCTTGATTTACTTTATAATGTGCGGATTAATTTTAATATGGATCTCTAATATATATTCATTATATTATAAGGAACAAATCTTTTAAGTTCATTAATAAAATTTATTTGAAAAAGAAGTTTATTAGAAAAATTTTATAATTTTAGAGATACGAGTACAAATTTTGAATATAAGAAGGAGATAATATTAATAAGAAAAACAGTCACAAACTTTAAATATAAAGAGTAAATCAGATACGAATATGAATAAAATAAAATAGCTTATGATATTATGTTTGTTTATTAATATTTTTTTTTTGAAGAATTAATAAAATTTTATTAAAAACTACCGCATAAAATTTTTTTATGTATAATTTTTAAAATTTTTACAGTTAAAGGAGTATGTGCCTATCCTTTTTGAGTTTTGTCTGTAGTCATCTTTCTTCTAAGAGCATACTAAATAAATTTCTTACTACATATGTATGTGAAAAATGATTTTTTTTTGTTAGATTTGCTTCAAGTCCCTATATTTTTATTTTCAAAATTTTAATTATTTTACTTTTTTTTAATTTCAAAATTTAGGTCCAATTATTAATATTATTAGAATTTTTTAGTTAAATTCGCAAGTGTAACATTTTAAAATAACAAAATATTAAATCGATAGCTATGTAAGTAGAGAAAAACGTTGTAATGAACCTGAATTTAATAGAAATTTTTAACAATGTTAACAATTGAACTTACATTTTGAAATCTGAAAAGTAAATGAACTATATTTCTTGTAATAAAAGTAGGAAGACTAAATTCAAATATACAAAGAGTATAAGGACTTGGAGCACATTTTAACCATAATTTTTATATGATAGTTTGAATTTACCGAAGGAATTGAGGATAATTTTAAATAAAAGTTCCAAAATTATGATTAAATAATTTTTATTCAAATAAATAAAAATACATGATAATAATGATGTTTAACCTATGATAGTCATTTAAGGTGTTCATGAGCCAAATAGTTTGGACCGAATTTGGGTTTATATTTATCAACCTTAGTCGAGCGTGACTTGATCTATTTTATTGTTTATAAATAATAAAACAAATATAAACAAAATAAATATTTTTATAATTAAGTTTAAACAAACACTATTTTTTTTATTTTTTAAACAATAGAATAAACTTTTGGGTTTAAGTTTTAAGGTCTAATCCAAACTGAAAATTCCATTAAACTTTTTAATTTTTTTTGAAAATTGTGATAAAATCCCCAAAAATCTTTAATAATTCATATTAAGCATTTTATTTTTATTCATGAAAATTTTAATTAAAAAAAATCTTATTAAACTCTCTAAAAATTTTAAAAATTTAAAATTAAATCCTTTCAAAGTATCCAATATTGTATGTCAATGATTGGAAAAGTAAAATTATGAAAGGGAAGTGCAAATATGAGATGATAATGATGGTCACGTTTGTCCGCCATTGCGAAAACTTGTAATGGTATCAGATATGTCTAACCAGCCAATCATGCGGACCCCTTCTACCCAAACATCTTTATTTGACTCCTTTCATGGACTATATAATATTGGGCTAGGAGGGATTCATCTCTGTGTTTATTTTTGGATATAATTATATTTTACAAATTTAATCAAATGTATAATAAAGAATAGTCGTATGACCACTTGTTTCGTTTTAGATGGGTTTGGATCGGTAGTGAAGTGCGATATGATGTGTTTAGTTTACTTTTTGTTTCACGTTATATTATTTAATCTCACCATCACCACTGTTTTTACACTGATTACAGGTAAACATATCGTCTATCCAAACCCACCCTTAAATCATTATGTGCGACTCTTTAAACTTTTTGAACCTAATTTTTCTAGTAAGTTAAAACAGTTTATAATTTTGTTGATGTGTGATTATCTGATTTATTGATAGTATATAAAATAATACATTGAGTAGTAAATTTGTCAATTCGATCCGAACAATGATCCAATTTGATCGATATGAATTCATACTCAACTCATCTCGATTTGATCATAGAAAAGTCAACAATTGAAATCTATCTAACTTAAACTCGAATTGAGTCTAACCCAAGTTGAAATAAACCTTAAACCTCAAATGATCCAAACCTAAAGACTCAAAATTATTTAAACCTATAATGACCTAACTATGTTTGAAATTAACTTAATCCAAAATGAAGGAGGGTTGAAATGAAATTTGAGTAAATATTAAATGGGTCCACTACTTTTCAATTTTCAAAATGGTTGCCTTGTGAACTAAGAAGCCTTGGAATTGGTCTTCCCAACGCAATTCTCTAAAAATTAGAAGGTGACAAAAGGTGACATTTTTCATGATATCGACATGATATTGAGTCTCGTAATAAAAGCCATAGACTTTTTTAACATAAGCTTTTTGGATTCATGCAGCTCGTGAGTTCAAACTTCAAAAACCTTGCTTTTGAGGCCAATACACAATCACAAAATATGTAGGCTATTAGCCTATCAACGCCGCCCTTGCCTACCAACCATTCAATTAAACCTCCTTTCCTTTTCATTCATTAATTTTAGGGTCCAATCTCCCTTTTTGATTAAATCCTGAGTCTGATTGATTCAGTGATGAAGTTTTTTTAGTGTTATTTTCTTCATTCACGGTATTGAAATCCCAAACCTTATTTAGGAAATATTAAGCTGCAGGGATGAAATATGAAATTTTACGGTGAGGGGTTGAGATTAAAAAAGAAGACGACGACGACAATAGCTAAAAAATTGGTGTTAAAATTACCTAAATTGACTTGTTAATTTTTAGAGGGTCAAAAATGAAAACTACTTGAGTTAAAAGAGTTTAAATTGAAATACTAATTTTAAGAGGGACTAAAAATGATATTATACCATTTAGTCAATGGAATAAGGCTTGCCCCTAACTACACTCTTTGTCCAGCTCTTTATCACTTCACCTATAAAGACTAATCTATCCAATTCATTGTTTAAAATTTTAAAAATAATTTGAGTGAGAAAAGTCCTCAAAATTAAAAAAAAAATAATTAAGTAATTTTTTTTTGCACTTAATTGAGTACTTGAACTTTCAAAATGCATCAAAAAGACTTTCAAAATTTTTCAAAAAAAGCAATTAAGCTCCTACTTTTTTTTTACACTCAATTGGGTAGTTGAACTGTCAAAATGTATAAAAAAGGCTCTCAAACTTTTTCAACATATGCAATTAAGCCCTTATTTTTTTCACACAATTGTCAAAATGCATCAAAAAGGCCCTTTGACCATAAACTTTAATAGTTGACCGTTAAAGTTAATTACTCCTAATTTTTTTTAGTTAAAGCCATCCCATGTCACAACCACAGAATGACATGTGACAAAAAAATTATAAAAATCAATAAAAGTTATAAAAATTATTAGAATTTAATAAAAATATATAAAACATATAAAATTTATTAAAAAATAGAAAAAAATATAAAAAACTTGTAAAAATTTATAAAAATTATAAAATGCATCAAAAAGGCCTTTTAACCATTAAAGTTAATGACCCGCAATTTTTTTTTCTAGTTAAAGCCATCACGTGTCGCAACACATGTGGCAAAAAATGATAAAAAATAAAAACCAATCAAAGTTATTGGAAAATTATAAAATGCTTCTTTTGGTACGATAATTTTTATAATTTTTTTACGAATTTTATATTTCTTTACATTTTTTAATAATTTTATTACGACTTTATAAAATTTTATAATTTTTTCTATATTTCTATATATTTTATAACTTTTTATGGTTTTTTTATAAAATTTTGCATTTTTTATAAGTATTTTTACTATTTATATATTTTTTAATATTTTTTATAACTTTTATTTATTTTTATTTTTTTATCATTTTTTGCCACATGTCACGCCATGATTAAGACACGTAGTGGCTTTAATTGAAAAAAATTAGGGCAGTTTAGCTTTAACGGTCAAAGGATCTTTTTGATGCATTTTGGCAATTGAGTGAAAAAAAGGAGTAGGGGCTTAATTACTTATTTTGAAAAAGTTTGAGAGCCTTTTTGATACATTTTGAGAGTTCAAGTACCTAATTTAGTGTAAAAAAATAAAGACTTAATTGCTCTTTTTGAAAAAAGTTGAGGGTCTTTTTGATGCACTTTAAAAGTTCAAGTACCAAATGAGTGCAAAAAAAATAAAAAATAGGGGTTTAATTATGATTATTATTTTAAAAGTTTGAAAGCCGCAAAATAATTTTATAATTATAATTATATAGTTTTATAATTAAATTTAAATTTAAATAAAGTATTTAATACCTGAGCTTTTAAAAATCAAATTTAAACTCCACCTAACCCTATCCTACTCAAAATTAGTAGTTTTAAAAAGGTCGGAACAGTGACGTCATGTACGTTATTATACAGCTATTAGGAAATAACATTGAATCGTATTTTTACACTTAAAATCATGGTCAACCTCTGCTTTCTATTATTTTGCATGCCCAACCCTAATATGATAGCTTTACCACTCACTAAACCCTAATATTGAAAACAACTCCAGTATACAGGGTTAATTTTATTGGTTAATTCCACCAAATCTCTTCAAATTGATGTTTTGATTTTAAATTAACTTTTAATTGAATTGTATCACTTAATCATAAACATGTGTGTATTTATCATATGGATGGTGTAGAAATGATGTGTTGAAAAATATTTCACACATAAATCTAAGCTATTCATGTAGTAAGGAAATACGTTTACAATTTCATTTACGTGTTTTAAATATGCTCCACGTTACATGTGAGTTGACAGAAATTTTTTGTGCTTAATTTGATGGCTAAATTAACAAAAAGACATAATTAATACAATACTGATACATTAAGGATTTAATTAAAATATTTTAAAGTTTGGGGGGTTTTGGTTGAATGAACCCATATATAAGGTGTTTATGCCATGAGAATGAATATTTTATCCCAGCAAATTGGCATTATATTGCCATGGGCTGACAATGGATTCAAGCTGTTTGCCAAAGGGCAAAGCCGCCCACCTACGCCTTATAATAAACAATCACATCATTTTTATCTAACAGGCAACAGCTGTTTAGATAAATATATAAATATATATATTAGGTTAAAATATATTGTTAGTCCTCGTATTTTAATAAAATTTATTAACCTCTATATTAAAAAAAAAAGTTAAAAATTAAAATTCTATTAAATTATTGTAGCTTTCATTTAAAGACCTGGGATTAGGCATGGATTTTTCCAATCTAAATTTAAATTAAATATTTTTATTTGAATTTAATTATAAAATTATATATTTTAATATTTTGTTTTTTAAATAATAAAATAAAATATTTTGATGGATTGAGTCGAGCGAAGTTCAACTCCAAACTTAAAAGTTGAGTCGTCAATAGATAACAACCTTCATAAATAAATGTTATTATTATAGAGAAAATTCAATTTTTTCAATTGGTCAAATCAATGATATTCAATTCAATTATTTCAATCAATTGGATCACTTATTCATCCGTCTAAAAATTACAAAAAAATGAAACAGAAAAATTAAATAATTGTAAAGAAATCAAAAAAAAAAAATCTAGAACAATTGATAAAGAAAAAACAAATAACACTTTTATAGGGAAGGAATTCATTTACACTGGTATAAAACTAAAATGATTTTACATTTTTCTGTAATTTTTTATACGATTAATATTTTAGCAATCTAATTATTTAATATATCAAAATATTTGTACTTATTATACATATAAATTTTTGAATTAATCCGATATCTCTATCATATCCATTGAAAATATTATCTATATTAATAAATTTAATGGTTGAACTTTTTACATAAAATAAATAATTAGAAAATTTTAATTTATGTCAAACTTTACATACATGATATATATGAATGGAACATAAAATATGACGGTTAAATTATTAAAATATTAATCGTATAAAAAATATAAATAAATAATTAATTAATTAACTATCCAAGTAATTCAAATCCATCTACTTTCAATAATATTGACAAAAAAGCAATAGCTTGACTACAAGTGGAAAAAGCCAAAAAAAAAAAAAACCTAGAATCTTACAGGCAACAGCTGTAATATGATCTATATATATTAGAGTCAAAGACATGAAGGAAGTGAAATGAATTAATTGGTTATACTCATTGATTTATTGTCATATGTACGAAGGTTTTTAGAGGAGGATATTGACGGCTTGATGCAAGTAACGTTATTGGGGCTCTAATTTTATTAGCAATTTAGTCATGTATTTAGTGTGAGTTTAGATGAGAGGTACGGTGTGGTACGGTATAGTGTTATAGTATTTAATCTCATCATCATCGTTGTTTTTACACTAATTATAAATAAACACACTATTTATCAAAACCCACCCTATTTTTTTTTTTTTTAAAATATGCGTAGTTTGGCAATATATCATTCGAAACTTTATTTTCAAAGTATATATGTCAGCATTCAATGTCATAGTTAGCTAAAAATTACAAATTGGTTCGTATGACTAGATCCATCTTGTTAAGTTTTGATAGTCTGGTCTAATTTGGAATATTATTAGATTTGTTGATTCCTAACTTGAATTTAATTTAAAAATAGTTTTAAGGCTTTGTTTGTTTCATTAAAAATAACTTTTGAAAAATGATGTTTGAAAAATGATCTATTTTTATGAAAAAGCTAATATTTTTTGGTGTTTGAATGAATCTGTGTAAAATATTTTCTGTTGTTTGACAAATTTCTTGAAAATATTTCATATAAGCTACTTTCAATGAAACAAACATACATTTGAGATTTTCTTATCTTTTTATTATTTAATTAAGTTTATTTTATATCTATAAACAGGGGCGAAGCCAGAATAATTTTTTAGGGGGCCAGATGAAATTTAAATTTTTTATAGTTTATATCTTTATAATTTGTAAATGATTAAATCGAATTTTTATAATTTTAGGGGGGCCAAAGTGTAATTTTACCTTTACTAATTTAAAATTTTTAAAAAAATTTAAGGGCTTAAATAACAATTTTACATTTTAGGGGGGCCGGGGCCCATGCCAGCCCCCTGGCTTCGCCCCTGTCTATAAATCTATCTTTTACATTGTTTTTGCATATATTGCAATGATATTTATAAATAAATACATCAAATTAAATATATAATATTACTCAATTATTAAGCTAGAATATTAACAGTCATAAATTGAAAACAATCAAAGCGAATAGATGATTCTTGATTGTGTTATAAAAAAATAAAAAAAAATAAAAATTGAGTAATAATAAATTAGCTTCCAAACCACAATAAGTACTACATAACATTAAATTAATAAAGGGGCTTAAGTCTATGATAAAATTGTAAAACATGAAGAAAAAAAATGGTAAAACATAGAAGCTCCGAAGAACAATAGAAATGCAGACAAAAAAACAGAGACAAGCTTAAAAATGCAAAACAGTATAAAAGGGCTCGGGTCTCTGAAAAATGGTATCCTTACCTGAGTCATCGCCATCGAAGAGGGAGAGGTGCCGATGTCAAAGATGGGTTGTTTCTTCGACAGTGAAAAGAGCTTCTCCTTTTGTTTCTTCAACAATGAATAGAGCTATTTGTGGGTCGGGTCATGAAAAAATTTTAAGCCCTTTTTCTAGGTCCGGGCTCGGCTTGACTCGAAAAATAGGCCTAAAATTTTGTCCAAGTCCGACCAAAATAAAAATGCTAAAACCCGAGCGCGACCTGACCCGGACGTATTAAATTATTTTTATATAAAAATAAATTTAAAAAATATAATACATCAAATATACTGAAAATATTAAAATAAATATTGCTCAACAAATTGAAAATAAATTAAAAAAAGTATCACACCCCAAAATATAGGGGGTTAGTTGCAATGAATAAGTAAGAAATAAATTATAGGTTGTGTAAGTACCCAATTTTGCCCGGGCCCATTCAGAAAAAGAAAAAACAAAATAAAAACAAATAAATAATGCTTTTTTAAACAGTCCTTTTTACATTTAGCCCAAATACCCTAAATTACCCGAGCCCACTAACACCTTAAACAGATTACACCCTAGACCCATTACACCCATTAGCCTAAACCCAATCTGCAGAGCCCAAAAGACCCAACTCTAAATCAGAAACCAAGGGTTTCTGAAACCCTAGGTTTCCTTGCGCCGCAATAGCACCTGCGCAAATCGTCGCGAGCACTCGACCCTCCGATCACGTCACCATCAACGCGCATCGAACCTCCTCGCAGTCGGTCACGCGCTTAGCCATCGTCGCAAGATCTTCGTTTTCCACCTGCAAAAGGAAAGGAAACAAATCACAGCAAAAATGGCAACAAGTTTTATTTCCTTTTTATTTTTTATTTTGAAGGCTATAAAAGCCTTACAAAAGCTTGTAAATGAAAAAAAATAAGGAAAACAATAGTGCAAAAAAAATTTACAGAATACAATATATATTTTTTAGAGGTGATTCCGATTTTGTTTTTATCTTTTTATTTTTTTTTCTCTTTCGATGCGTGCATGTTCTACGTATAAAACAATAAATATAAATTGAGTAAGGAGTTTTACCTTCGCACCACCTTGGGTGACGGCGCGTATGGCGCGTGGGCGGGTTCTGGACCGGAGCTTTGATTTCAGGCCGAAGGCCAGAGAAAAAATTTAAAGGCCCTCTGTTTTTTTTAAAAAATGGGGTGTTTAAATGTTTTTTTTTTGACAGATTCTCTGCTTATATAGTAAACAAAAAAACGACGTCGTTTTACCTTAAAGGATCCGTGTGTTGACCCGAAAATCCGTCCAGGATCCGCGTGTTTTTGTAAAATGGTATAATTGCCTTTTCGGTCCTTCCGCAATTTTCTTTAATTTTAATTCAGTCCAATCTACATTTTTGTTATTTATTAAATTAGCCCCAAAATTTGTTTTTGTATCAATTTGGTCCCTCAGACTGTTTTAAAGATTAAAATTTGAACGACGCCGTTTTTAAATTTGTCTTAATTACCATTTTAACCCCTGTTATTTCATGCGCGTTTTAATTTAATCCTTTTATATCTGTTTTAATTGCTTATTAACCTCTGTCTTCTTTTTTTTTATATTTTTTTAGTCCTTTTATTTTATTTTATTATTTTACATTATATTAAATTATTTTATTATATTAAATAGTTTATATTATTATCTTTATATTTTTATATGCAATATCCTTATATATATATTATGCTTAATATTTTTTTACATATTATTTTATTTATTATATTATATATATATTTAAAATTTTATATTATATAGTATTATGTTATATTATGTATATTACTTCTATTTTTTTATATAAAAGTATAATATGATATTATATAGGATTGTTGTATTTATTATGTATGTAATTTTATGATTAAATATATATATGTTTTTTATATACATAGAAATATTTTATACTATTTACTAACTATTTTTACATGTAATTATTTATATGTATGTGTATGAAATTATTAAATTATTTTTATTATTATTAATTTTATATATATTTACTATGAGTCTTTTTTAAAACTTTTTATTTATATACATATTATATCGTTTTAAAAATCATCACTTTCATTTTTTTTCATATTATTCTTTTTTATTTAATTTTGTTATTTCGTGAAAGTTTTAGTTTGTTTTATATATTCATTTATTTATGTCCCTTCTAATCGTTATTCTCGCTTCACATAATTCTTTGTATATTCTTTATTGTTATATTCTTTTATTATTTATTGTTAGTATAATTCGTAGACATGTAGAATTGCTATTAAATATATATGTTGTAATGTATTCATACAATACCACTTTTTAATAAAAATACCTTTTAAATTAAGATTTTTTGTAAAATATTTTTAACGGTGATATCCGATATTTGGAGTCTTCGAGAAGAATCGTGCCCTAACTTATTGGGTGGTGATTTTTCTCGTAAAATTCAAAGTATTAGATATCTCTCCATTTTCAAAGTTCAAGGTTACCAATTTCAAACAAAAAACTTATTCTTGAGAACTCAAAATGTTGTATCCTAACTTATTGGGTATGATGTTTTGTGTCTTGAGGTAAGAATTTTCTAAAATAAAGATGCACCTAGCTTCGAAGTTATAAGATGCTGTATCCAAACTTATTGGGTGTGGTATTTTTATTTCTTTGAAATAGGTAAGTCTTGGTTTTCTTTCTAATAAGGGATCTTATTTTAAACTTTTTAAATTTCAAACATTTGAACATGATTCTATCAATTAGGTACCAATTTTTGGGCGTTATGAGGGTGTTAACCCTTCCTTATACGTAACCGACTCTCGAACCCGTTTTCTCGTTTTTCGTAGACCAAAATCAAATGTTTTAAAATGAAACGTTTTACAAGGTGATCCAATCACACCTAGGAAAAAAGGATTGGTGGCGACTCCTATTTTTGTTTTTAAAAGTCGATCCCCATTTTCTAAACCGATTTTTAAAAATGGTTTCGACAGCTTGGCGACTCCACTGGAGACAATAAGAGAGTCAAGCCGTAAAGTCGATAATTTCATGTCCTATTGTTGTAAATTTGAAATTTTGATTTGAAAACTCATCATCTTTTTTACTGCATGCGGTTTTAATCTCTCTGCTTTGCATTGCATGACCGTCGTGGTCACACCCTTAAGTGGGAGCGAGAAGCTATGCCTTCGTGAGGTTTTCACCTCCGCATGGGCTAGTGGATTACTTCCGGGATACATCTGTACCTATGTCTTCGTGAAGTTTTCACTTCCGCATGGCCATAGGGAAATGTATTCCCCTGAACCGAACTCAGTCCGTATGAGCCTATAATGGGTGAGGATCGAGGAATCTGCTGGTTCGGGTACCTCAACTTTAGAGCTGAACCACATATAGTGAAAACCTAAGGACTTACCCTAGGTAGAACTATGTTAAACCCTAGTGGTCACCCAGGTAGGTGCCCTATTCTGTTATTTATTTCTTTGTGCTAACGTGTTCTCTTTTGTTTTGATTGCATTGCATTCATATCATAGAAAAGAGGTGTTGATTCAAATTCGATTGCTAAATAGAAAATTTTGTCATAAGGAAATGGATTTTTTGATAAAATGGATTATAATACGGTTGTCCGAATATGTTTCAAGCAAACACAACGAGAGAAGACTGATAGCCCGTGAAGGAATACAAGAGTTTATTGCCCAAGGATTCAAGCTGACAAAGATTATTCGAGAATCGCCACGGCAAGGCTTTCTTGAAGAGGCTAATGAGCATTGCAAAGATAAGTGAGTAAAGAGTCGCGTCGCCCCGCATCAAGCAAAAAGGAGCTAATAGGAGGCATCTATTAGAAGTTTGCAAGATTTGACCTATGCGAGGAAGAAGATTGATGTTTTTGCTTGGAATATGAGGGCATGGTCGTATATGTGATCCGTTTTATGTAAAGAAATCTGCTTTCTAGAAAAGTTTTTCTAATGGAATTGAATTCAGAATCAATGCCTCTCTCTCTTTGCATTCATGCATTTGCATTACATCATTTGCATTAGACTTTAATTAGGTAAAATTATCTCAGTTAACCTGAAAAACATGGAACAAAGATTGGAGAGAATAGAGCAAATGCAAATACAGATGCAGGGGCAATTAACCAAGATTCAACAAATGCGGGAACAAATGCAAGAATTCCAAACTTTGTGTACTTGGGAGTGTTTTGATTAACGGGACTGTGGAAGAGATCCTTATATTTTTAGAGCTGATTTAGAGTAATATTCAAAACATGCTTGTTGCCTTAAGCCTAGAGGCAATAAGAACCCTTTTTGTGAAATAGGCTTGTGTCCGAAACTTTATTTCTTTCTATTTCATATTGTACAATATTCTTTCATTCTTTATTCATGACCATACAAATAACTGTTCTTTGAATCATTTATTCTTTTGAAATATTCTTTCGAACCTATACTAGGTCCCCATATATCAATGACATGACGACATTGTTACTGACTCCCTTTTTGAATGAGATATGGGTCTAGGGGATCTCAAGACTTTGAAGATGATAGAGATTGTAATATACCTTCTGATTTGTTAAGCATGGTCCAAAACAAAGGGTCAACGGATATTATGAGTATAGAAAATGGATGAAGATCGAAGCCCAGCTCACCATAGAAATAATGCGAGACATCATTAAGTTATTTTCAAGAATTCAAAGATGTTTTGCACGATCATATCAGGACATGCCTGGGTTACTAAGATGCGGGCTACACAGGAGGGTCGAGCACTGTTGATCTACATAGAAAGGGATGTTATCAGCTATGCCGTATTTAAGGAGACAAGATTCATGTGCCTTCTTCATTTCTTCACAAATTTTCCATATGTAGGGCATGGATGTGATGGAGCCAATCTTGTCAAAAGCTGCTAGTCGACGTCGATTCACGGGCATAGTCTTTGTTTACTTCACTAAGAGGGTGGAAGTAGCTTCATATGCCAATGTCACAAGGTCGAAGTCATTAATTAAAAAAAAAAAGAGATCAGATGCCAGTAAAGAATGCATAACTGTACAAAGTCAAAGTTTACAGTTTGTCCAATGATCAGGCAACATATCACAGTGCAACAAAAGTTGCCAAAAAAAAAAATGAAAGGTGACTAAGACTTGCAAAGATTGGCATAAGAAGCTACCATTTACTCTCTATGCTTATCAAACGTCGACCAGGACTATTGCTGGGGAAACACTTTTTCCATTGGTTTATGAAGTGGTTTTGCCCATGAAAATCGAGATTCTTTTGTTCCAAGCTTCGATTGAGTCAGGAATTTGATGAAGAAGAATGTCTCCAGTGAACTTAGATGAAGAAAAGGGTTTGAAAGTATTTATCATGGTCAAATGTACTAAAATTGATGATTTATGAAGGAAATGGTCTATCCAAAGAAATTTCATGATGGGCACCTGATATTGAAAATTTCAGAAAAAAGCAGATCTCAAATTGAGAAGGACTTTATGTTGTAAAGAAAGTCTTTTCTAGAGGAGCATTGATGTTGACCGAGATGGATGCTAAAGACTCGCTCAATCCGGTAAATTCAGGGTCAATCAAGAAGGATTTTACCTGAAAGAGGAAAGACTAAGGTGAAAACCCGCAAAGGGCGCCTTGAGTTTGAATTCAAATTCAAATTCAAATTCAAAAAAAAAAAGGAGAGGCTAAGGCGAAAACCCGCAAAGGGCACTTTGAGACCAAATGGGCTTTGAGCCGAAAATCCGAAAAGGGCGGCTCAAATCAAAAGTGGTGCATACAGTAGTCTTGCTACATTTGAATTAACAATGAGGAAGTATGTTACGTCTTGGGGCATCGACAAAGTACTCAGGATCCCCTAAATACATATTGAGCTTAAAATGATCCTGAAGAAGTTTGAACAGAGAAGTTCAGGCTGCGATATCTGGGGCACATAGTTACCGATTTTAAATTTATCTTTGATTACTTTATTTTTTTCACACCCTAATCAATTTTCTTTTATAGCCTTTGTTATCTTTGCTTACTTTATTCTTTTTAAGATACACCAACCAATTTTCATTTATTGCCTTGGTTATCTTTGATTAGCTTATTTGCTTCGAGCTATACTCCTGATTAATTTCTTTCATGTTCATTGTTGTGATTTTTTTCAAGCATTTTATTGAAATAACGATTAATGGACTAATAACACTTTCATAAAAGGAGTTTCGCATATTACTCTAGAAGCTTCTAAATAATATGAGGAATCTGAAGCATGACTATTGTTCAGAACTTACCAAGTCTAAGGGCTGGAAACATTGAAAAATGATTATCTCTTCAAATTCTTATAAGACAATTTTGTTGATAACACCATATCGACAAATGACGAACAAGGTCAATCCAAGTATAAAAGGGGATCATTGTTAGGATACCCTGCATTCATTCAGACACATACATTTGGTCATTACACCCAGAGAATGGTATAACAGATCAAATTGATTGAAAGTGATACAAGTTACGCACCTCCGAGTGGTAAATGTAAGGATGAAGAAACCAAATGTTATTCCCCTGAAGTTGCAGTGGGAAGTACCAACCTAATGTCCCAAGGTTCAAGTGGAGAGAACTCGGAATTACCATGGGGCAAAATTATTTGAGCAGAATATGATTGATACTTCGTAAGGAACGAAAAAAAAACTTTAACAGATAAATGAGTGATGACACTTTAAATAGGAAGCATTCTCATAACATTTTGCATTACATATCTAATTAAGAGCATTTGATACATTTCGATCAAGGCATCCTAATTATTAGACATAAGCATATACCCATTCTACAGGTTATGTAGCAAGGTAGAAGACATCAGTCTGGCAATCCCTGAGTTTGCAGGGAGCAGATTGAAGATAGCAGGTATGGCAATTCCTGAGTTTGCAGGAAGCAGATCGAAGACATCAGTCTGGCGATCCCCGATTTTGCAGGAAACAGTTGAAGATAGCAGTCCGGCAATTCACGAGTTTGCGGGGAAGCGATCGAAGACATCGATGCCGTGATCCCTGAGTTTGCAAGGAGCAGATTGAGGATAGTAGGTCTGGCAATTCCCGAGTTTGCGGAAGCGGATCGAAGACATCGATCTGGCGATCCCCGAGTTTGCAGGAGCGATTGAAGATAGCAGTCCGGCAATTCCCGAGTTTGCTTGGAAGCGGATCGAAGACATCGATCTGGCGATTCTTGAGTTTGCAGGAGCGATTGAAAATAGCAGGTCCGCAATTCCTGAGTTGCAGGCGAAGCGGTCGAAGACATCGATCCGCGATCCACGAGTTTGCGAGGAGCAAATTGAAAATAGCGAGTTCGACAATTCCTCGAGTTTGTAGGAAGCGGATCGAAGACATCGATCTGGCGATCCACGAGTTTGTAGGGAGCGATTGAAGATAGCAGTGTCGGCAATTCCGAGTTTGCGAGAAGCGGATCGAAGACACGATCTGCAATCCACGAGTTTGTAGGAGCAAACAGAAGATAGCAGATTTGGCAATTTCTGAGGTTGCAGGAAGCAGATCAAGGACATTAGTCTAGCAATCCCTGAGTTTGCAGGGAGCAGATTGAAGATAGCAGATTTGGCAATTCTTTAGGTTGCAGGAAGCAGATTAAAGACGTTAGTCTGGCAATCCCTGAAGTTGCAGGGAGCAGATTAAAATAGCAGATTTGGCATTCCGAGGTTGCAGAAAGCAGATCAAGGACATTAGTCTGGCAATCCCTGAAATTGCAGGGAGCAGATTAAAATAGCAGATCTGGCATTCTTGAAGTTGCAAGAAGTAGATCCAAAACATCAGATCTTGTCTCCCTGAGTTTGCAGTGGAGCAGATCAAAAGATAGTTGATACTACATTCATGAAGTTGCAGTGAAGTAGATTGAAGCTATCAAACTTACTGAAATCAAGATGAAATTCCAATACCGTTAAAGTCGCAATGGAGTTGGAGTCATTTAAAGAAGACAAGGATCAAGAAGTCGAGGTTTGGCCAAGACCGGGCAAAATTGGTCCTTTTATAGTCTTTGCTCTATTCTCGTTACACGACAATGAGCAAAGAGGGGCAGTTGTAAGTACCCAATTTTGCCCGGGCCCATTCAGAAAAAGAAAAAACAAAATAAAAACAAATAAATAATTTTTTTAAATGATCCTTTTACATTTAGCCCAAATACCCTAAATTACCCGAGCCCACTAACACCTTAAACAGATTACACCCTAGACCCATTACACCCATTAGCCTAGACCCAATCTGCGGAGCCCAAAAGGCCCAACTCTAAATCAGAAACCAAGGGTTTCTGAAACCCTAGGTTTCCTTGCGCCGCAATAGCACCCAGGAGCAATCGTCGCAGCCACTCAGCCCTCGATCACGCCACCATCAACGCGCACGAACCTCGCCTGGTCAGCCGCGCTTAGCCATCGTCGCAAGATCTTCGTTTTCCACCTGCAAAAGGAAAGGAAATAAATCACAGCAAAAATGGCAACAAGTTTTATTTCCTTTTTATTTTTTATTTTGAAGGCTATAAAAGACTTACAAAAGCTTGTAAACGAAAAAAAAATAAGGAAAACAATAGTGCAAAAAAAAATTACAGAATACAATATATATTTTTTAGAGGTGATTCTGATTCTGTTTTTATCTTTTTATTTTTTTTTCTCTTTCGATGCGTGCATGTTCTACGTATAAAACAATAAATATAAATAGAGTAAGGAGTTTTACCTTCGCACCACCACCGTAGGCGACGGCGCGTATGGCGCGTGGGCGGGTTCTGGACCGGAGCTTTGATTTCAGGCCGAAGGCCAGAGAAAAATTTTAAAGGCCCTCTTTTTTTTTAAAAAAAATGGGGTGTTTAAATGTTTTTTTTTTGACAGATTCTCTGCTTATATAGTAAACAAAAAAACGTTAAATGTTTTTTTTTTTGACAGATTCTCTGCTTATATAGTAAACAAAAAAACGACGTCGTTTTACCTTAAAGGATCCGCGTGTTGACCCGAAAATCCGACAAGGATCCGCGTGTTTTTGTAAAATGGTATAATTGCTTTTTCGGTCCTTCTGTAATTTTCTTTAATTTTAATTCAGTCCAATCTGCATTTTTGTTATTTATTAAATTAGCCCCAAAATTTGTTTTTGTACCAATTTGGTCCCTCAGATTGTTTTAAAGATTAAAATTTGAACGACGCCGTTTTTAAATTTGTCCTAATTACCATTTTAACCCCTGTTATTTCATGCGCGTTTTAATTTAGTCCTTTTATATCTGTTTTAATTGCTTATTAACCTCTGTCTTCTTTTTTAATATTTTTTTAGTCTTTTTATTTTATTTTATTATTTTACATTATATTAAATTATTTTATTATATTAAATAGTTTATATTATTATCTTTATATTTTTATATGTAATATCCTTATATATATATTATGCTTAATATTTTTTACATATTATTTTATTTATTATATTATATATATTTTTAAATTTTTATATTATATAGTATTATGTTATATTATGTATATTACTTCTATTTTTTTATATAAAAGTATAATATAATATTATATAGGATTGTTGTATTTATTATGTATGTAATTTTATGATTAAATATATATATGTTTTTTATATACATAGAAATATTTTATACTATTTACTAACTATTTTTACATGTAATTATTTATATGTATGTGTATGAAATTATTAAATTATTTTTTATTATTAATTTTATATATATTTACTATGAGTCTTTTTTAAAACTTTTTATTTATATACATATTATATCGTTTTAAAAATCATCACTTTCATTTTTTTTCATATTATTCTTTTTTATTTAATTTTGTTATTTCGTGAAAGTTTTAGTTTGTTTTATATATTCATTTATTTATGTCCCTTCTAATCGTTATTCTTGCTTCACATAATTCTTTGTATATTCTTTATTGTTATATTCTTTTATTATTTATTGTTAGTATAATTCGTAGACATGTAGAATTTCTATTAAATATATATATGTTGTAATGTATTCATACAATACCACTTTTTAATAAAAATACCTTTTAAATTAAGATTTTTTGTAAAATATTTTTAACGGTGATATCCGATATTTGGAGTCTTCGAGAAGAATCGTGCCCTAACTTATTGGGTGGTGATTTTTCTCGTAAAATTCAAAGTATTAGATATCTCTCCATTTTCAAAGTTCAAGGTTACCAATTTCAAACAAAAAAACTTATTCTTGAGAATTAAAAATGTTGTATCCTAACTTATTGGGTATGATGTTTTGTGTCTTGAGGTAAGAATTTTCTAAAATAAAGATGCACCTAGCTTCGAAGTTATAAGATACTGTATCCAAACTTATTGGGTGTGGTATTTTTATTTCTTTGAAATAGGTAAGTCTTGGTTTTCTTTCTAATAAGGGATCTTATTTTAAACTTTTTAAATTTCAAACATTTGGACATGATTCTATCAATTAGGTACCAATTTTTGGTCGTTATGAGGGTGTTAACCCTTCCTCATACGTAACCGACTCCCGAACCCGTTTTCTCGTTTTTCGTAGACCAAAATCAAATGTTTTAAAATGAAACGTTTTACAAGGTGATCCAATCACACCTAGGAAAAAAGGATTGGTGGCGACTCCCATTTTTGTTTTTAAAAGTCGATCCCCATTTTCTAAACCGATTTTTAAAAATGGTTTCGACAGGTTGGATGGTTAAGTAGCTTGTACATTTCTTAGAGGTCTTAGGTTTAAACCACACCTTTTTCATTCGTTTCTTTTAATTTTCAGCAAACAAAGATGAAAATCACTCTCAAATAAATATTAATTGGAGTAAAAATTGAATAAGAATGGGTAATCGCCTAAATGGATAAGTATGTTTGTTTTCCCCTTCCTTATACCCAAGGTCGAACTATCCTTATCTAATTCTAAATCTTTTATTCCTTTCAACTGAAATTTTAGGTAAAATACCCTCAGTATTTAAGCAATTTATCTCCTAATTGGTTTTCAATTTCCCCTTTTTCAAATCCTATTAGAATTTGGTCTTTTTCTCCCTATATTTCCCCCTTTTCTTTTCCACCATTTTCTTTGCAAAATATTTTCTCTCCATAGTTAGAATTATTTTTGCTCTCGATATCAAATTGATCCTCGATAAATCGATTTTTTACCAATTGTAGAATTCATCGTTGATAGCCTTCGTAATTCCATCAAGTTCAGTAAGTGCATCTCGATCTAAAGATTAGGACCCTGAATTTCGTAGAATTTCTATCCCATATTGATATTTCAAATCAATTAGTCAATCTTTCACTGTTTTTGACAAAACTTTTGTTAATATCGTTGAATCTTGATAAATCTTAGAAAGCAAACGTTAGCGTTGTGAAATCGTCATTTGAAGGTCCCATTTTAGGTGCATCGAACCAGAATTGAGAGTGAGGAACATCGTTTGAGACCCCGGTGATAGGTGCAAACCGTGCCTCGGAATAAGACCACACGGATGTGTGGATCACATGTGTAACACCCCTAACCCGTCTTCGTCGTCGAATTAGGGTTACAGAGTATTACCAAGCAAATCCAAACACTTTAATAAGAAAACATTTCAATAATGTCATTTAACAACAATCACTTAAAACTCATAAACACCCTAATATACATGTATATTTGGGCCTTAAATTGGGCTGTCGAGGCCCTAAAATCAATTTGGGAACGATCCAGAACTAAATCAAAACAAATTAGAATATTTGGGAAAAAGTTGTAAAATTTGAAAACAGGGGACACACAGCCGTGTGGAATGCCCCAGGTCGTGTGGCTTTTAAAGTTGGGATGCACAACCGTGTCCCAGCCCGTGTCTCTGCCCATGTAACTCACTGAGTTGGGTCACACTGCCATGTCGTAGGTCGTGTGTCAGACTGTATAACACTCTGACTTGTGACACACGTCCATGTCGCAAGCCGTGTGCTAGGCTGTGTAACACACTGACTTAATACACACAGCTGTGTCTCAGACCGTGTGTGGCACACGGTCGTGTAGCAACTCGTGTCTCAGGCCATGTGCACCTAAATAAACCTTAAATATTAAGTTTACCATTTCAAGATTTCTTGGACACTAAGTAATTCATTTACCAGCCATTAACCTATTCAAAATGCCATTAAACAAGCTCAAATTGTGCTAATTCAACCATCTTAAGTGTTTAACCAATGTACCCTCAATGGTACCACAAGTATACATCCTTATACAACAATATAAACCATCAACAAAAACATGTCAATTCATACAACTTAAACTTTTAACCAATATGTCTATAATAGGCACCTCAATTCACAACAATTCAATATAACCTATTAATCATACATATGCTAAAAGTTTGTATCAAAGACATCTTCCAACATTCATATATTGCAATAAGTCATCAACTAAACATTTACCCAATAAACATCAATATCATTGTAGTGATACTCATTTTATCAACTTGCACTTAGGCACAATCTATATATATTTACATACTAAAGTAAAAGTAATGGCATAACAGGCCTATTACATGCTATATAATCCAAAATAAATGTTCAAAAACTATCGAAAACGGATGGATAGTATGAATCGAGTGCTAACTCGATCGTCCAACCTTCAAAAATATCTAAAGAAACAGAAATTAACACAAGTAAGCTTATTGAAGCATAGTAAGTTCAACGGACAGAAATAATAAATCTTATCAAAGTAAATATAATAATCAAATCAAATATGATTCAACAACACATGTTTCCTGTCATCCACAATTGCATAATGGTGAATTGCATATCTTAATTCAAAGCTCAAATAATAATCTTCGAGAAAACATACATGTCACCAACAGAGTCAATTCAAGATGTTAAGTACATGTCATGCCATTCAAAGTCATTATATAAGTTACATACAATAATTTACGACCTGATGAACGACTTACAGATATGAGTACACAAGTAGTCCAACCGAAACACGCCAAACGCTCATAAGAGATAATCCAAACAATAACACTCCAATCGATCATGAGAGCTAATCCAACTAATAATACGCCTCTGCACTAAGTGCCTAGCCTGTAGGCCATACATCAGCCTCCATAACACGCCAGAACAGGATAGTATAACACGAGGATTAAAACAAATGCTGAACCTCAGTATACTCGGGAAAAATATATAAAACACACCACATCAATCTCCACTCCAATCCCCACATACCACGCCGTCATTCAGTTGTACTATATCTCGCGTTCATCTGGCCCAAGTATCGAAATTCAATAACATTTTCCCAAACAACATTACATCATCAGTAGAAGAATTAATATCCACTATTTCATATCATATCATCATAAAATTCATATAGATATTAAATTATAAACCGAATGAGCTTACCTGAACTGGATTGTTATATTTGCAAAAGTTCAAGAACTATTTTGCAATTTTTCCTTTTCCACGTAAATCAATAGGGTCTTGATCTAAAATGTAAAATCTCCCAATTATTAGCTTACATTTCATATTCCAATTTATTCTACATTTTATACCATTTTATTTTTGAAATTTACATAATTGCCCCAAACTTTTACAATTTATGCAATTTAGTCCCTTAACCCAAAAATCATCAAATTAATCATTTCTAAATACTCAACATACCAGAAGAATGTTCAAGGCTTCTAAAAAGTCCATAAAACACCTTTTATTCACGAATTAACCATGTGATTTTAACATTTTAACAATTTAATCTTTTAATAAAATACCAATTAAAATCACTTTACAAAACAACCAAAAATCACAATCAAAGCTTCAAACACATAGTTATCATAAAAAAAATTCAATATTCATCAATTGAAACTTATACAATTTTTAACAGGTTAGAAAACGAAGGTACGTGCTAGCTGGACCTAGTTGCAACGATATCAAAAACATAAAATTTACGAAAAACGGGTGAAAAACTCACTTACATGCAAGCATTAACATTGCCAAAGCTTCAAAGCCTTCAATGGAGGTTTCCCAACTTGATTTTTTAGTGATTAATCCCACTAAAGAAGATCATTTTTTTATCATTGTTTTACTTAAGTTTAATTATTAAATTACAAAGTTACCTTTAATATAAACATACATTTTAACCAAATTTTATTCTTAAGCCGTCCAACAATAATAACTAGGGTTTAATTGCTACATAGGTTATCCCTCATTTAGTAATTAAGCTATTTGATAATCTAAAAGCAATAATAACTAAGTTTTGCACCTTTTTCAATTTAGTCCTTTTTCTTTAATTAGCTATCTAAACGTTAAAATTTCTTAACCAAATTTTAATACAACTCTAATGACTCCGTAAATATTCTATAAATAATATTTACGAGTTGACATGATGGAAATTTGTGGTCCTGAAACCATTGTTCTGTCACCACTGAAAAATGGGCTGTTACAACACGGCCCCTCACACGACCATGTTCCCATTGAAACCCTAGGAATTTTGAATCTTACACGGCCCAAAGCCTTCAGACGGCTTACCACACGGTCGTGTCTCCCCTATACCTCGATTTTGAAATTTCCACATGACTGTGTAACCCCTCCACACGACCTAAGTCATTGCACACGACCTGGCCACATGGCCATGTGCCAGAAATTTTACAATTTTACCCAAAATTCTATGATTTATTAAGTTTAGTCCTTGAATGGTTTCTAAATTATTTTTAATATTTTATTTTATTCAATTAAGTCTCTAATAATATGAATAATGTTAGAATACATGACTGGATTAGTTGAATTAATGTTATATATATAATTGCATGAATTGAGAATGATATATATGCCTATTGAATCTATATTTGTGATTGTACGTAGAACTTACCTTATGTTACCGCTAAACCGAACACATGATAAGCATGCATTTTGCTACTGAATTAATTTGTTATAGGCATAATAATTGCCACTTAATCGAACTGTTATAAGTATAATGATTGCTACTGTAATGTTTTGTTAAAGGCATATTAAATGTTACTATATTGATCTATTTTAAGCATGCCATATCGCATTGTATGGGATGAGACAATATGAACGGAGGAAGTTGAGCAGTTTTTATTTACACCATTTGAGTGGTTTAGCCACACTATATTAGCAACTTTAATTTGTAAACATGTTGTGTACTCACAACCATCTGACAGTGTATTAACCTGCAACACTAGTGGTTCATCCACCCATTATCTGGCAGCTCTTATTTGTAAATATGTTGTGCATTCACAACCATCTAGCAGTGTATTAACCTGTAACTTTTGTGGTTTATCCACAACGTGGTGTAAAGGTAGAGGAGTTCTGGGGTACTCCTACTATGGTGTGTAGCGATGGGGTAGGACCCTTTTTTATAATTGAAATTGTATTGCATTCATAAGCATATACATAATGGTGAACATTAGGATATTGTGATGATGAGATGAATTGAAAAATTGATATTCTAAAATTACTATTGTGAATTCTGTGATACTATTGATGGTTAATTTGAAAAACTGATTCTCTAATTTGTTGTTTGGTTACGATTATGCTATACGTTATTATTTAATATGACCTATGGATTGTTTGCACTGATCTTCTTGTGATTGAACTCGCATTGAGCTTCATAGCTTCCTCCCATTTATTCTCCATCTTTACAGATATCCCACTATGTTAGGACGCGGACACGACATTTGGAGGGACTCGGCTTGATTTTGTCTATTATAATATTTTTGATCTATTATTTGAAAATTTTCATTGTTCAGAAACTATAATGTTTTATTGAAACTGTGGCATGAGACTTAAGTTTTTAGGGATTATTCAACGTGCATGACCTTTAACTTTGATTAGATTATTTAAAATTGGGGGATTTAATTATTTTATGCATGAAATACAACTTCTATTAAAACTAAGATTAGGTATCAATTTATCCACTGCTAAATCATAAAAAATTAAGTATTAAATAAACCAGAAATTAATTAAGTTTTTAAAAGTAGTCACCATTATGTAGGAAAGTTAAGCTAAATCGGTTTTTGTTAAACTCGTAAACTTTTTCTGAAAATAGATTAAATATTTCTACCAAAATAAACAAATGTTTTAAAAATGACTATTTTATAAACCCCGTGTAACACCCCTTAACCCTTATTCGTTGCCGGAACAGGGTTATGAGGCATTACCGAAAAGTTCAGAACAAATACGGGCAATCACATAATTATTTAGCATACATATCGCAATTTAATTATAACTTCCCTTTAATGAGCCCTCGAGGCCCAAAACATATATAAATATACCTAAATCATGTTCAATCATCAACCTAATAAACTAACCAATGTACATTCATAGATACTCTACCTGTATTATCTAAATCAATTTAACAGTATACCAATAACTAATTCTATATTCATACTTATTTGAACCAAAACATATCATTTGATAGCAATAATACATAACACATTAGTCCATATGTTTTTAAACATTATCATATTATAACATCACATCATTTAAAAACATTTCTCAAAATGACATACACAAACAACCTAGGTACATGCCATTTACCAAAAAGGAAATGTAATTCACTACTTTGAGTTCGGGATCGGCTTTGGATGCTGATTCAACGATCTGACTTTACCTAACCTGTGCACGAAAACAAACCGTACACTGAATATAACTCAGTGGTATTTCTATAATCCGAATACTTATTAAGCAAAAATTTATAATATTTATATATCTAATCACACATAACAAAGATCATTCAAACAAATAATCAATTTCATAAAACATCATTCATAACACTTTCAATTTCCATCACTTACTATTTCAAATATCAAATTTGCTATTCAAATAGCTTTTCACAATATAATACACAATTCATTTTCAATATTAATATCCATTTCATGAATCCATGATTCATGCAATTTCATACATTTCAATTACATATTTCATTTCATTGTTCATTCCAATCCATAATCAACACAATTCAATGTCAATCAATTGGTCAATTCATTCGTATACCCCTATTAACACGACTCGGACTCGGACGGATACACGGATCCAACCAAAGCACACCAATACGGCATTCAGTGCCTCATCGGCTATGCCGAAGTAAAATAATACGGTACTCAGTACCTCATCGGATTTATCTGAAGTAATAATACGACACTCAGTGTCTCATCGACTCAAAGTCGAAGTATCCCTGTACACTTCCAATCCTATGGCATGCCAACTATATCCGACTCAGTCCGATACAGTTAATAGGGTTTTCAATTCACTTTTCAATTTCCAAATCAATACATGTTCCAACCAACTCCAAATCAATACACATTTTAAACAATCACATATTTTCATAAATCAATTAAATTCATTTCAATAATCACATATCAATCACAATTTCACATTTATTCAATACAATCTCATAATACTATTTACTTATCTTATTCACTTACCACAAACATTAAACTAAAGTACAACAATAATCATTAGATTCGGATTATAGAAATACAAACCGTATTTTACCGAGTTATTCCTCGTCAACTTTTTCCTTTCCTTTCTTAGCCGAGGTCTCCGGCACCACGTTAGCTACAGAATTAAAACAATTAAAAAAAATTATCAATACACTACAATTTCATATTGAACATTTCAATTTATACACAACTTTTACCTAAATTCCAATTCAATCCCTATTCAAATCTAACCTTATTTTCTTCATAATTTTAATCTTTATTTTTCATTCAACTATCACTTAAAACCAATTTCAACTCTCTAATTTCACCATAAAACTCAAATTTCAAATTTCTTTCAATTTAGTCCCTACTACTTTAAACTTATGATTTGTTTTACAATTCAATCATTTTCTCAATTCTAACTTGAAATTCTATCAATTCAAACCCTAATTCTTCAATTAATTCAACATAAACCATATCTAAAAATCAACTAACTTTCAAAATTTTCACATAAATCAAGTAGTATTTTGTTCTAGGATTCCAAAAACATAAAAATTACAAGAAAATAGACTAAATTGGCTTACCACTTAAGCTTGAAACCTCAAAATCCTAATTTCTCCTTCTTTTTCTTTCCCTTCTTTTTTCTTTCTTTCCTTCCTCTGTTTCGTTTTTGCTATTCTGTTTCTTTTGTTTCTTTTTATGTTTTATTATATTAATATTATATTATATTAACTTTATAATTATTATTTCTTAATTAATAAGTAAATACATATATGTATTACAAATGTATGTATAATATTTATTACACATGTATTTTATTTTTACCACACAATTGTCATAATTTGGTTTATTTATTTATTTAGTCCTTCAACTTTTCTTAATTCTATATGTGAAAAATATAAATGTCGGTAATGACAATATATATCGCAAAGAAAAAGAAATAAAATAAAGAACACACAGATTTTACGTGGAAACCCTTTCGGGAAAAAATCACGGGCAGAGGAGAAGAAAAATTCACTATGTCGAATTCGAACACACTTACAAGAGGAATAGACTATGTCTATTTATAGGCTTGTAAAACCTAATTCTAATCAAAGTAAAAATATATTATGCTAATAAATGCTAAATATATTATACTCATAAATACTAAATCTTCTAGAAAGAAGATATATTTTGTTTAGCTTGACTTGCAAGCAATATTTTAGAATTTGGGTCACACAACTCTAACAATCTCCACCTTGACACGAATTCTCAACAAACAAGTTCTTCATTATAACTCTCTCAACGAACAAGTTCTCCACCTCTTCCATAAAACCCCTTAAGGGTTTAACTTCAACAATGAACACCAACCAAATCTAAGCAATGCTCAAACTTGGTTATAGGAGGTGACTTAGTCATCATATCTGCAGGATTTTCATGAGTACTAATTTTGCTCACAACAATATCACCACGAGCAATAATATCACGAACCAAACTATGCTTCACAACCGGGAGAACACATCTATGAAGTCCACTCCTGAATTTGGTCAGTAACCCTTTACAACAAGCCTTGCTTTATATCTGGGTTCTTCAACTCCTAGAGTCCCTTCTTTCTTTTTAAACACCCATTTATAGCGAACAGCCTTTTTACCTTTAGGAAGTTTCACAAGATCCCATGTTCTATTTTTGTGGAGTGATTCCATCTCCTCTTGCATAGCAAACATCCAATTTTCTGAGTCTTCACAGCTAACCGCCTCAGAATATTTAGACGGCTCTTGGTTTGCATCGAAATCTTCAGCCACATTTAAAGCATAAGCAACTAGATCAGCCTCAGCATACTTCTTTGGAGGCTTAATTTCTCTTCTAATTCTGTTCTTGGCGATAGAGTATTGTGGTGAAGAAGCAACTCTATTTTCAATTTTTGTACTGGCTTGAGGAGTCGACTCTGTATTAATTTGATGCTCCACCTGCTTTTGATTTTCTTTATTGGAAGAGTCTTTAAGAGATAAGTTAGGTAGCATAGCAGTTTCATAAAAAAAACAACATCTCTGCTAATCACAACTTTTCTATTTTCAGGACACCATAACTTATACCCTTTTACACAAGTTTTATAACCAAGAAAAACACATTTAATGGATCTCGGTTCCAATTTTCCATTATCAACATGAGCATACGCAGGACACCCAAAGATCTTTAAAGCAGAATAATTAGCAGGATTACCATACCATACCTCTTGTGGAGTCTTTTTCTCAATGGCAACGGATGGAGATCGGTTGATCAAAAACATGCATGAGAGGTCGCTTCGCCCAAAACGACTTTGGTAAGTTGGCATTTGACAACATACATCGAACCTTCTCCATGATCGTTCTGTTCATTCGTTCTGCAACGCCGTTTTGCTGTGGAGTATGATGAACTGTCAAGTGTCTCACTATCCCTTCTGACTTGCACAGTTTATTAAACTCATCAGAATAAAACTCTAACCCATTGTCTGTGCGGAGGTATTTTATTTACTTTCCTGTCTGTTTTTCAATCATAGTTTTCCAAGACTTAAATGCGGAAAACACATCGTTTTTCTGCTTCAGGAAGAATGCCCAAACTTTTCTAGAAAAATCATCAATAAAAGTTAGCATATAATTAGCTCCACCTCTTGAAGGCACTCTTGATAACCCCCACAGATCAGAATGAATATACTCCAACGTTCCCTTCGTGTTATGGATTCCTCTGGTGAATCGAACTCTCTTTTACTTTCCAAAACGCAGTTGCTCACAGTAACTTCGGTTTGCAAATTCCTTGCCCATCAAGAAGTCCTCTTTTGCTCAATTCGCCATGCCATTCTCACTCATATGCCCTAGGCGCATATGCCAAAGTTTAGTAATATCATCATCGACAAGGAAGAGGAAGCGGCAATTGCATCACCAATAACAATAGAACCTCAGAAAAACATATAACTTGGCAGTCTTTCTCTGCCCTTTCATCACAACGAGTGAGCCTTTGGAAATCTTCAAAATTTCACTTTCAGCTGTGTATTTGTACCCTCTTAAATCAAGAGTACTCAACCAAATTAAATTTCTCTTCAATTATGGAACATGCCGCACGTCACTAAGTGTTCTAACAACTCCATCAAACATCTTAACTTTAATTGTTCCAACACTGCGATTTTACACGAAGCATTATTTCCCATCAAAATAACACCTCCGGATAATCGCTTTAGTGATTTGTAAACCAATCCCGATTGGGACTCATGTGGAAGGTGCAACTGAATCAAGTATCCACTCCTCGCCACTTTAGAATTGTTGACGTGCGACTAGAAGTTCACCATCGCCGTAGTCTTCTACAACATCGCCTTCACCGAATTTTCTCGGTTGTTTTCCTTTTGATTCGTAGCCTCCCTTTTAATCTTGTTTTGTAGCTTATAGCACTCGATTTAATGTGCCCTTTCTTCTTGCGTAAGTTGCAAGTTTTACCTCTGTTTGAAGACTTGATCTACCCTTAGATTTACCACGAGGATTCCGCTCTGTGTCCTTCCACGATCATCATCGACATTCCTGGTCTTGTCTCCCACGAACAATGAGACCCTCTCCACGAGAGTCGGGTTTAACCACAAGATGTTTCATCTTATCATACGAGGTCAAAGAATCATAAACCTCATCAACTGTGAGAGACTCTGTAACACCCCAAACCCAGCCCAAACACCACGTCCGGATCTGGTATGTCACTAAGAAAATTTTGGAAGAACATGTCGTATTTTCTTAAAAAATATTTTTTCTAAAGTTTATCTTCTTATTCGAGAGAAATTTAATAGTTGATAGTTTAAATAAAATATGCCTTTATAAATTAAAAACCCAAATTTAAATAGATACATTAGTTCAATAAGAATTTAAATAACTAAAAGTAATTAAAGCCCAAAATAAAACAAAACATAAACTAGTGGCCCATAGCCTTATTACAACGAGATTTAAAATCCATTAATTAAAAATATAAAGTATTAACTTGAGTCTTTTTGCTAAATCCACATATTCTTCTGCATGGCCACCTTACGTTCCTCTCCAGCCCGGTCCGAAGCACTAAGTATCACCTGAAAGGTTAAATAATAGGGTGAGTCGCGAGACTCAGTGTGCAACCCTCATGCACAACTAGATTTTGGCCTTAGGCCCATAAAACAGATTAATAATTCCATTTATAAAAAAAATAACAAATAATATGCAAGGCCCAACCCATTTGCCTAGGTTTCCATCCGCTACACGCCCCCGTACCAGCCATTCACCCCATTGGGAATTTCTACAATCGACCCACACCGCTACACGCCAAGATGGCAGTCATGCTGCTCATCAACATATTATGGCCGAAACCCTTATAACAGATCACGGCATTAGCCGCTACAACATATAACAGATCACGGTATAAACCGCTACACATATAACGTATAACTTTCTCCTTTCATCAACCCAACCCATGCAGTCATAAAATCAATATGCTTTTATCATATAAAGTTAAACATTCACTGACCTGGTGATTTGTTTCACCCTTTTCGGGTTTCCAACATTAAACCGAGATATCGGTATTTATCACAACATATAAACTTATGAGCATACATTAACAATCGAGATCTAGATGGTGGGAAGTATTACACACCGATATCGCGAAATCCAATATTCTTAGTCGATGTCCTTGCTATCCTGGATCTATTATCCTCAATGTAAAGCCTTGCTCAAAAGTCGAAAACACACAAAAGATTTAGCCCATTCAACAATCGGCCAAGGTTAATAAATCCCAAATTACACGTTAAAACTAATAGATCCCTTACCTTGAAATCCCGAAAGTAACACGATTCTATAACTTAGAGATCTATGCGATTGACTCCACTAAAGTTCCCTTCAGATTTCTAGCACAAGTAGGCACCACGTAGTAATTCGGCAATCACAGGAGATGAGATCTAGGGATTTCGGCTTTTAGGAAAATCCCTAAAAAGTATGAACAAGAGAAGGCTGATGTGTCTTTGGCTTTTAAAATACTTGAGTGAGGAGTTTTGGTTTCGACAGAAAAGAGAAGAAGAAAAGAAAACAAGGAAGAGACTTGAAGATTTCTTAGGAAGAAAAAGAATGGAAAGAGTTTTGGCTTTTGAATCAAAGTGAAGATGAGGGAATAGGCTTAGAAATTTTGGCTTTTGCAGAGAACGAGAAGAAGATGGAACTTTAGGAGTTTTCGCTTTTACTCGGAGAAGAAGAAAAAAGAATGAGAGAAAACCCAAATGATGAAATTGAAAAGATATTCCCCTATTTATAGAAATTTCAAGACTTACCTAACCTTGCAGATAAATCCTATCTTTTCTCCTTTATCTTAATCTACTAGCTCATCTAAAAGAGACTTAATTATCTCTAACTCCTCCTCCTTTATCAACATATTATCCACATATTTTAATCTATAAAATCCCTAAATTTTAGCATTTATCTCTTTATTATCCACATAAAATAAATTCCTAAATAATAGCCTTTATCTGCTTATTATCCACATATTTTAAACATTAAAACCCCTAAATTTTAGCCTTGTTGCCATCCACTCCACCTAATCCTAATGCCCAAAATTTAGCTAACTTAAATTAAAATAATTGGGCTCCATGAAACTTAAATTTGGGCCCTTACTCCCTTGTGTGGCGTCACCTCCTAAGATTGGGCCACAAGCCCACTTTGGTATTTTAAACATAGATACTACCTTTTAAACCCTATAATGCCCAAACAGATAATTTTAATCAAGGCCTCTACCTAATCCTGAGCCCAATTTGGACCCCTAACACTTAAATTAACACATTAAACATATCCACCCATTAAGCGCATAGGCCCAAAAATTCGTGGATGTTACAGTTCTACCCCTTAAAGAAATTTCGTCCTCGAAATTTCCAACTAACTATTAATCGTACTACCTAAGTCTCACTACCATGCTTCCACAAGCGCACTCCAATACTAAACCCAAAATAAACACTTAGTATTCTATGGTAGAGTACGCACTGCCGGTATTTACATCTAGAGCGTCCTCGTCCCTTTGTACTCATGCTATCTGGTTCGCTTTGTCCGATTAAGAATTTTATGAATTAATAAGTTTCTTCCATCGCTTTAACCACGAATGCAGTCTTATGAGCGATAGTTTAAGAGTAGTTCTTTCAATTGAATTACATCTACAAGTTTCAGTCTCAAGTTTGTCTCCTAGTTCCATATACACATACATGCAATCATCAATCATACAAATAGAACTTACATTCATCACCTAAGGGTATTTTCATCATTTCACTACCCAGGGGTATTTTCGTAATCTATCCTACAGGGGTATTTTCATAATTTTTCGAAATAGGGTTCCTTGGTGATTTGTGAAAGAAGGGTATTTTGGTAATTTTACAATCCGGGGGTATTTTGGTAATTTTGAAATCTGGGGGTATTTCGGTAACTTTGAAATCCGGGCAATTTAGTAATATTACAAATCAGGGGTAATTTGGTAATTGTACAAACCAGGGGTATTTTGGTCATTTGACAAAACGAGGGTAGTTTGGTAATTTTTCAAACTTTGATGTTGTTGTGGTTGTTGTTGTTTTTTTTTCTTTTTTTTTAAAATAGAGGTACTTTGGGAAAATCTAGTTTCGTAGTCCGGGTTACTCGTGAAATCATGAGATTTTCGGGTAAATTTTTAAAACATAGGTATTTTACAAATTCATAGCTGGTTAGAAGTTTTCACAAATCAAACGTATTTTGAAAATTTTGTAAAACTTGAGAAATTTTCTTTCTTTTTTTTCAAACTAGGGTGGTGGTCCCTTTCGGTTTTAATTATAAGGTTTAGCCCATCAACAAGTCCTCGTAACTAGGGTGAATAGTCACCACGCACTGGTAGGATTCTAGTGAAGAGGAGGTGAGTCGCTAGGGCTGCTAAGTACCAAGCTCTCCCCGAATCCACTCCTAGACATGCGTATGCCCATTGCCACTCCCTAACTTGGCTAAGGTGAGCAGTCCACTACGCACTGTAGGATTCCAGAATGAAGAGGAGGTGAGTCACTAGGACCGCTTAAATACTGTGCTCTTCCTGATTCAATCCTGAGACATGCGTATGCTGTTACCACACTCTAGTCTTGCGGCTCGCTTCACGGGTTTGTTTAGTGAAGTTAAGTCTTATGAGATTTAAGGAGTTGTTCCAAATAAGCCTAGAGTCCATCAAGTTCTAATCTAGATAGTCTACGTCCCATAAAGCCCATCAAGCCCACATATATTATATCACACAATGGTTCGAATACTTACAGCGGACTTGGGGCCGAGACGCAGTGCCATGCCGAGCTATGATCTCATTATTACTTAAAGACATCCATATTTCAAAAGCCCATTTTAGAAAATGTTTTGAGCCCAAAACCCTAGAGCCGAGTTTTGAACCAAGGCTCGATACCAATTGTAACACCCCAAACCCTACCCAAACACCACGACCAGATCCGGTATGTCACTAAGAAAATTTTGGAAGAACATGTCGTATTTTCAAAAATATTTTTTCTAAAGTTTATCTTCTTATTCGAGAGAAATTTAATAGTTGATAGTTTAAATAAAATATGCCTTTATAAATTAAAAACCCAAATTTAAATAGATACATTAGTTCAATAAGAATTTAAATAACTAAAAGTAATTAAAGCCCAAAATAAAACAAAACATAAACTAGTGGCCCATAGCCTTATTACAACGAGATTTAAAATCCATTAATTAAAAATATAAAGTATTAACTTGAGTCTTTTTGCTAAGTCCACATATTCTTCTGCATGGCCACCTTACGTTCCTCTCCAGCCCGGTCCGAAGCACTAAGTATCACCTGAAAGGTTAATTAATAGGATGAGTCGCGAGACTCAGTGTGCAACCCTCATGCACCACTAGATTTTAGCCTTAGGCCTATAAAACAGATTAATAATTCCATTTATAAAAAAAATAACAAATAATATGCAAGGCCCAACCCATTTGCCTAGGTTTCCATCCGCTACACGCCCCCGTACCAGTCATTCACACCATTGGGGATTTCTACAATCGACCCACACCGCTACACGCCAAGATGGCAGTCATGCTGCTCATCAACATATTATGGCCGAAGCCCTTATAATGAATCACGGCATTAGCCGCTACAACATATAACAGATCACGGTATAAACCGCTACACATATAACGTATAACTTCCTCCTTTCATCAACCCAACCCATGCAGTCATAAAATCAATATGCTTTTATCATATAAAGTCAAACATTCACTGACCTAGTGATTTACTTCACCCTTTTCGGGTTTCCAACATTAAACCGAGATATCGGTATTTATCACAACATATAAACTTATGAGCATACATTAACAATCAGATCTAGATGGTGGGAAGTATTACACACCGATATCGCGAAATCCAATATTCTTAGTCGATGTCCTTGCTATCCTGGATCTATTATCCTCAATGTAAAGCCTTGCTCAAAAGCGGAAAAACACACAAAGATTTAGCCCATTCAACAATCGGCCAAGGTTAATAAATCCCAAATTACACGTTAAAACTAATAGATCCCTTACCTTGAAATCCCGAAAGTAACACGATTCTATAACTTAGAGATCTATGCGATTGACTCCACTAAAGTTCCCTTCAGATTTCGGCACAAGTAGGCACCACAGAAGTAATTCGGCAATCACAGAGAGATGAGATCTAGGGATTTCGGCTTTTAGGAAAATCCGAAAAAGTATGAACAAGAGAAGGCTGATGTGTCTTTGGCTTTTAAAATACTTGAGTGAGGAGTTTCGGTTTCTTCAGAAGAAAGAGAAGAAGAAAAGAAAACAAGGAAGAGACTTGAAGATTTCATTAGGAAGAAAAAGAATGGAAATAGTTTCGGCTTTTGAATCAAAGTGAAGATGAGGGAATAGGCTTAGAAATTTCGGCTTTTGCAGAGAACGAAGAAGAAGATGGAACTTTAGGAGTTTTCGGCTTTTACTAAGAGAAGAAGAGAAAAGAATGAGAGAAAACCCAAATGACGAAAATTGAAGAGATATTCCCCTATTTATAGAAATTTCTGCACTTACCTAACCTTGCAGATAAATCCTATCTTTTCTCCTGTATCTTAATCTACTAGCTCATCTAAAAGAGACTTAATTATCTCTAACTCCTCCCTCTTTTATCAGCATATTATCCACATATTTTAATCATTAAAATCCCTAAATTTTAGCATTTATCTGCTTATTATCCACATAAAATAAATTCCTAAATAATAGCCTTTATCTGCTTATTATCCACATATTTTAAACATTAAAACCCCTAAATTTTAGCCTTGTTGCCATCCACTCCACCTAATCCTAATGCCCAAAAATTAGCTAACTTAAATTAAAACAATTGGGCTCCATGAAACTTAAATTTGGGCCCCTTACTCCCTTGTGTGGCGTCACCTCCTAAGATTGGGCCACAAGCCCACTTTGGTATTTTAAACATAGATACTACCTTTTAAACCCTATAATGCCCAAACAGATAATTTTAATCAAGGCCTCTACCTAAGCCTAAGCCCAATTTAGACCCCTAACACTTAAATTAACACATTAAACATATCCACCCATTAAACGCATAGGCCCAAAAATTCAGGATGTTACAGACTCACGGCTATATAAAATCGTGTCTCTGAAGGTTGAATAAGACGGGGGCAACGAACAAAGTAGAATCAACCCTAGATCTTCCTTATCATACCCTGAACCTCCATGGCCTCCAAATTTAAGAGAATTTCTTTAAACATCATTAAGTGTTCGTGCCTGAATGCACCTTCCTCCAAACGATGAGCATAAAGACGTTGCTTCATATGCAACTTGTTTGGTTAGAGTTTTTGACATACATATTTGTTCTAGCCTCTTCTATAATGCAATGGTCTTCTCCTTCATCACATCCTGCAAAATTTCGTTAGACAAATGCGGATGTAATCGTGTTAATGCCTTTCGATCCTTGCGCTTCTTCTCTTCCTCCGTCAATGTCGAAGGCATCTTATCTACCCCTAGCAGGGCTTCCTCTAAATCCATCTGTGCAAGAACTGCCTGCATCTTTATTTGCCACAACGCAAATCTGGTGTTGCGATCCAACAGCGAAATTTCATACTTTAAAGACGCCATTACCGTGATCGAGATGAAAAAGACCCGGAAGCTCTGATACCAATTTGTGAAAAATATAAATGTCGGTAATGACAATATATATTACAAATAAAAAGAAATAAAATAAAAAAACACACAGATTTTACGTGGAAATCCTTTCGGGAAAAAACCACAGGCAGAGGAGAAGAAAAATTCACTATGTCGAATTCGAACACACTTACAAGAGGAATAGACTATGTCTATTTATAGGCTTGTAAAACCTAATTCTAATCAAAGTAAAAATATATTATGCTAATAAATGCTAAATATATTATACTCATAAATACTAAATCTTCTAGAAAGAAGATATATTTTGTTTAGCTTGACTTGCAAGCAATATCTTAGAATTTGGGTCACACAACTCTAACACTATAATTAAGCTTTCACACTTAATTCAATTTAATCATTATACATACTTAACCTTAATTCAAACTAATTCACCTAATTAAAATCTAATTAACCACACAACTAACTTCGTAAATATTTTTAATAAATATTTACGAATTTTTTTTCGGAAACAAAGACCCGAAAATACACTCTTCAAATAACCATAAATTTCGAGTCGTTACACCCCGACCGCTATTAGGCCATTCTGATGACCGATATGATCTCCCGGTTTCGGGCCTAACATCTAGGCGGGGTTGGGGAGGTTACAAAAATATTTATACTTAAATAACACTAAGATAGATGGAACTTAGTAAGCGAATGCCTCTAAAATAGTAGCAAAATTAACAATAAAACAAGAGTTATACAATATCCAAACAATAAAAAAATAGTAGCGATATAATAGTGAAATAACAACAAAACAATGGCAAAACAACAATTTTTTTTTTTGCAAATTCGGGCTGGACCAGGCCTAGGCAAAAAAAAAAGCTTATCAATTTGGAAAATGTCTTACTGAAAAAAAAATGGTAAGATATTTTATGGGAATAAAAGGTTATTTTACGTTGACTGGAAAACTTTTTACGTTGATCTTCCTATTTTATATAAAACAAATATCGAAAAAGACTGAAAATATTTTTCGCAAAAATTTTTATGTGAAACAAGCGGAGCCTAAGTTCATGTTGAATTTCAATTATGTCCGATTAAATGACCCAATTTTATTGTTTGATAAAATAGTAAAAGCATTTTTATATTTTAATTATTGAAATTAAATAAAAATATATTTTATTCGAGTTGATTAAGTGGGAAAAGGTTTTTGCCCAAGCCCAAAGCTGAGTTGACATGGGCTAAAAGATTATTTGTCCAAACATAGGTAGAGTCGAACTTGCTGATCGAGCAAATTGCCTGATATTTGAATGGGTTTAGTGTATAGGGTAATCTAAAATGTGGTCTCATCCGCACAAACCATGATTCGCTAGTGTCAACACCCATTTGTAGCAGTAGTTGAGGTTCTCCCCTGTTGGCAATTTTTTAAGGGAATAGATAGAAATGTTTATGGTCGAGTCGGGTTAAGTCTAGGCTTAATATTAATGCATTTTATTGTTGCTTAAGCTAGAGCTGAAATATGAGTCTAAAATTTTGTTTAAGTTCGTCAATGTTTGTAAATGATTAACCCAAATTTATTTTAAGTTTACTCTTATTTTTTAAAAAAGAAAATAATATATTTATATTATTTTAATTTAATATTTAATAATTATATATTTTTTTATTTATTCAAATTTTATATATAATCATAACATTTTTTAATGTTTACATTATTGTAGTAAATAATACCATAATACTATAGAATTTTTTTTATGCATTATAAATTACATTATATAAAAAACTTTAAAAAAAGAGGTTGGGCCGAGCTCAAGCCTTAAGCCTTGATTTAATTTTTTTGTTCGAATTTATTTTTCGGATCTAATATTTTTGCCCAAATCTTTTAAAATTTTGAATAAGCTTTCGGGCTTGAGCGAATAGTCCAACCCATAAATAGGTCTAGTTAAAATTAAAATATAATTTTTTTGAAAGGTTAGCTATAAATTTATCATTTTAAAATGTAAAATTAAAATTAAAATTTTTAAGGGATTTTATCATTATATCATCTTAAAATTTTGTAATTTTTGAAGTAGGGAAACGGAAATTATCATTTTTGAGAACCCTGGCCTATTCCTACACCACTCGATGCCACCCTATTGATAACAATAACATGTAACCTTTGGAGAAAAAAAAAAATTCTATCCCTATAATTTATACTATTATTTAAGCTCTTGATTGAATTAATGTCACCTTTAATTTAATCATCGATTTGATTAAGAAAATTATGAAAATCCTCTCCCGTAATTAAAATAAATTATATTATTCGATGGTACTTTAATCTTTTTATCTAAAAAACAAATAAAAATATACATATGGTGAGATTTAAATCCAAAACAATTACATTAGGAATACTTTTAATTTACCACTCAACTAAAGTTTTAATTTGATATTTTTATACATTTTAATTTTATTATGCAAACTTTATTACTTTCATTAATTATATATACATATTAATAGTGTATTTGATTGAGCTGATGTTACAAGTAAGAAGGATGTCAATTTTGTTATGGTTTTTTTTTTTTTTTTATATTTTGATAGTAGATTTTTATATATAAAAAATTGGATTAATTATTATAATATACCCTTCAAAATTTTAAAATATGTTTCTAAGGGATGCTTATTATGATTCTAATTTTACTTGTGGAACTTTTTACTCTTCTTATAGCAAATAATAGTAAAAATATATTTTTTATTTTTATCATATCATTTATTATTTTAAAACATGAAAAATGAGGTTAAATTTATTAATATATATATAAATTATTGATTTTTTAATAAAAAATATAGGCTATATTTTAGCCACTAATTAAATATTGGAATGTTGATTTGGGGTTGAAAGATGTTACAAATTATTAGGAGTTTGGGCTACAAAACCCAAATTTTAAGACAGCTAATGGGCTCTCCCCTGCCCCAGGCTTATGGTTCATTCATATTTCTCCACAAATTTCTATTATAGTGGATTTGATGATAAATGGTATTTTTTTTCTTTATTCTGAATTTAATATAAATATTTTTAATTTTTACCAGGATAAAATAAATAATTAGGTTAAATAATGTTTCAACTAAGAGTTTTTTTCTTCCATTTTTGAATATTTATTAGTTAAAATTTTTTTTAATATCTTATATATTATTATTATTATTATTATGTTTTATAATTATAGGGTTACTATTTGGTACACTAATAATGTATTTTTTATTCCACTAGTAAACTTAAAATGTTAAAACATTTGGTATACTACCAGTGAAATTTTTGGACTTCATAAGTAGTGTTAAGAGGTTGACAAATGTCTTATAGGAGTATAATGAAATATTAAAAAAATATATATATTTTTAAAAAAGGCACATGAAAGTTTTTTAAGGTTGCTTATAAAAAAAAAAAAAATACGCTACTAGTGTACGAGTAGACATGATAATGGATTGGGCCGATGCAAAACTTCAGATTTGTTTTTTAAGCTTGGGCCCAATCCAAGTGTGACCTAGATTAAAAATGCTAAACCTGAGTCCGACTTGCTTGAAATTTTCTTTGGAGGGGTTGAAATTAAATTATAAATTTTTGAGTTCTCAAAATATAAATTTACCATGTATTGATTTTTTATTCATAATTTTTAAAAGGACTAAAAATATTTTTTCATTTGAGGGAGCAAAATACAATTTACCACATTAATTTATAATTTCATCATTTATGAATGGATTGAATTATAATTTTTTAGTTTTATTGGGGCCTGGTCATTCAGATTCGCCTGACTTCCTAAATTAGTATGGACAAAAAAAAAGTAAGGACTAAATTGGAAAATTTTACCAAAATTAAGGACTAAAAGTAACATTATCCCTTGCTATTACATAGGACACAAAAATTCAATAGTTTGATCTAGGATTAGTTTGGTTAATCACCGAGATTATATATATGCGCCCAATATATAATTGGTGAAAGAAAAAAAATATTATGAAATTAAAATAAAACAAAAAAACAATTAACAAAAACATTAAAGTCTAAAACCTACCCTCATTTTGTTAGTGTTGTTATTTTTATTTATTTATTTATTTTTCTCGATTTAAAAAAAGAAAAATATTGTCATTGTATTTTTAACCCGTTTTAAATTTATTGGAATTAAAAAGTAAAAAATATGTACAATTTTTGGTTATTTTGATTAATAAATTTTGAAAAGAAATTGGTATAATTAACTATCAAATTTTGATTAATGATAATTAAGTTGGGGTAATAACGTTTCAACAAGCCAAAGGCCCTACGAATCTTTTATTGGACGCAGACAAAGTAAGATCCCAGGAACATGGGAACTGCACTATGGTCTTTGGTCGTATTGCTGCTGTTTTTTTTTTTTTTTTTTTTTTTTAAATAAAGTTGATCATTCATGTCCTTTGTGAGCAAGACTTCATTAATCAACCTATCCAAATTCAAAAAGGACGGTCCATCCAAACACGCGGCTCTTTCAGCTTTTCTCTTCCATTCCATGACGTTTTCCCTCATCTCCTCCCCTTTCCATCCTTCCATCAACTCCCTCACCAGCTTCTCCACTTTCTCCCTCTTCACATCGTTGTCGATTTCCATGCCGATACCCCATTCATTACAAGCGAACCAACAATTCGTTTGTTGCTCTGCGAAGAACGGCCAAGAAACCATCGCCACCCCACTCGAAATGCTTTCCACTGTCGAATTCCACCCGCTGTGCGTCAAGAACCCCGCCACCGCGCTATGGTTCAGTACTTCCTCTTGCGGGCACCAGCTCGCCATGAAACACCGGTCTTTAGTTTCCTCGATGAACTCCGGCGGCAAAATGGCCGAATCCCCCCGTACCAAATCGGGCCTAATGATCCACAAAAAGGGTTTTTTACTATTAGCCAAACCCCAAGCGAATTCAACCATTTGATTCGCCGTCATCACCGTGATGCTCCCGAAATTAACGTAAACGACCGATTTGGGTTCTTTTAAATCCAGCCATTGAAGACATTGAGGCTCTTCTTTCCACAGGTTGGACCCCATGGAGCTTAAAGGCGACGACGGTGGGATGTGGTTGAGGAGCAAGTGAAGGGGTCCAATGGTGTAAAATTTAGGGAAGATGGAGGAGAGAGCTTTGACGACATCATGTTCCAATTCATCGAAGGTGTTTACGATTATGGCGGAAGCTTTGGCAGCTCTGTCGCCCTCCGTCGCAAGGAAATTCAACATTATATCGTCTGGATTCGTTGTTCGAACAAAGCTTGGAAGGTCTCTTATGCGGATGTTTTTCATGCCCGGAATCCAGTCGATGACGGTATCCAAATACCCGTTTGTCATATAGGATTCATCTGCCCAATGAGGAAAAAATTGTTAGGGGTCAAATTAGGATTTCAGTCCATCTACTATGCTAATATTCGAGATTTACTTTTAAAGATGAATGCTTAAGGATGCATTTTTAGAAAAGTTTTACTTTCTACAATTTTAATTGTTAAAAGTGAGGCTATTTTACCATTGACCTAAAAAAATTAATATTTACAAAAATAATTTAAGTTTAAAAATATTTACCTAAATAACTTGAAATAAATAGTAAAATTAAGTTATAGAAACTAGATGGTCGGTACCACTATTTTTTCTATTAAAAAATAATTTTTAGGATTTTGGACACTAGATGACTGATATTCATGTATTTTTTTTCAAAATTTTTTTGGGGTGCTAGTACACTAATGGTTGGCACCCCTTTATCTGACTAAAAAATTTATTTTTTTGGTGTGTGGGGCCTGCCAACAAATGGCCAAAGTCACTCAACAAAAGGGATGGGCATATTGCAACATTAGCCCCTCCTTATTTTCCTATCTTTTTTATTTCTCAAGTTTAATTACATATTTTATATTTTAAAATAATATTGAACTACTTATCATGTTTTTTAATTATTATTGCATCACTCACAATATTATTTTAAAATATAAAATATGTAATTAAACTTGAGAAATAAAAAGATGAGAAAATAAGGAGGGGATAATGTTGCAATATGCTCATCCCTTTTGTTGGGTGACTTTGACCATTTGTTGGCGGGTACCGCACACTCCAAAAAAAATAAATTTTTTTAATCAGATAAAGGGGTGCTGGCAATTAGTGTGCCAGCACCCAAATTTTTTTTTTAAAAAAAGTTACATAGGTGCCGGCCATCTAGTGTTCAAAACCCCAAAAATTATTTTTTAATAGAAAAAATAGTAGAGCAAGTCATTTAGTTCTCATAACTCAATTTTACTATTTTTGTAAATATTATTTTTTTTTAAATTCAAGATGGACAAAATAGAGCAAAAGTGATGAAGTGAATTTTTGTCACTATTATTCTACCACTAAATTAGTGCCATATGAAAATTGAGTGAATCACTCAACTAATAATAAATATGCATAAAAAGTAAAATGTTTATAAGGTTATTTATTATAAAAATGTATGAGATTTATAAAAAAATTAAATTATGTTAAAGTAAAATAATAAGAAATATTTCAAATTTAAAGAAGCTAAAACATATTTACATCTTTTAAAACAATTTACTTAAGAAAACTTAATCTAGTAAATATTTAATTGTATTACCAATATGGGCTAACTAATAACAAGATTAAAGAACTAATTAATAACAATATTAAAAAAAAGAGAACTAAATATGTGAAATTAAAATATAAGGGTTAAATCTCAAATTTATAGCATAATGGAGGGACAAAAGTCAAATTTAACCAAAAAAGTTTGAAAGAAAAACCCCACAGTTTTGTACCTTTCAATGGTGTATAACCCTCATCAATAAGCCGTCGGTAATGGCAATAAGCCAAGAAACCACAAGCACTGGGTGTCCAAAACAACACACTGGGAATCCCTAACTCTTTAGCCGCCTCGAGAGTGAACGACATGCACCCATCGGCGACGATACAAGTGACCGGCGGGACACCGGAAGTAGCATTTAGCTCAACAAGGAGTCGGCGAAAGGGAGCCAAACAATGCTTGCTAGTGGAGTCACAAAGCGCGGGGATGTCTTGCGTGGCGTCGATGTCCGGCGGAGGAAGGCCGTCGGGGATTGTCCCGAACCGGAAGTCAGGCAAGCCGTCGAGGGCGTGGGGGCCCCTGGATTTGAGCAAGCGTTTGTGGTTGTACTCGGTGTTGACGAAAGTGATGTGGAAGCCTTTGAAATGGAGGAGTTTGGCCACTTTGAGCATCGGGTTTACGTGACCTTGTGCCGGGTAGGGGATGCATACTGCATGGGGCTTGTTGGGTAATGAAATGGGTGCCATATTTTCTCTCTTTCTTCCTTGGTGTGTCTTACAACAATGGTGGAAACCTAGCTTTAAAGGAAGCACCAAGTGTTTAAGCCATATATTTTAGTGCTTGAAATTATTTATAGGGTTAATTCAACTATTTTGTCCTCAAACTATGAGTCAAATTTTAAATTGACCCCAAATTTTAGATCATTCCAATTGAATTTCAGACTAAAGTATCATTCTAATTAGGTTCAACTGTCATCTTTACCTTACTTGCCAACTTGGATTTGGTTTGGTACATCTTTTAATCATGTATGAATTAATCACATATTAGATCTAACCTGATATTTAATATTAAATTAGAATGATTCTTTGGTTCGAGGATTCAATTAGAATATTTAAAGTTTAGAAACTCGATAATTATTTACTACATAGGTAATAAGAAGCGAAATTGAGATTCTATCATGTCCTTTATTTTTTAATTTTAAAAATATAATTTAAAAACACAACAAATCACGCTTCTTAATTAAAAAAATAGGAAAAGTCAAAGATTTGAGATCTAATTATAATATTTCAAATACAGCTAGCTATGTAATTACTGTGATCAAGTATCATTAAAGCACGAGAAATAGATGATTACATATTGTTATCGAGATTCTCTCCCCCTTTTCTTATTAGTTTAAAGGAAGAGTAGTTCCATATTTTATCCAATTTTATATTTTCCAGATCAAGATCAAGGGAAATTAAGCTCTCTAATAGCTGTAAATGGACACATGAAGACCACCATTACTTATATTAAAGAAATCACCAATATTATATATAATTTAATATGTAATCATAAATTAAAAAAAAATTAATCTCTCTACTTTAATTTATCCCTCTTTATAATTTATACTATTGTTAACCTTGTTATGAAATTGTTGACCTGAAAATCTATATTTCAACAAATATATGTAAGGTGTTGTGCTACCTATAGTTGTTTACTGAATAACATAACTGTTAATGGAAGTGCTTGATGGAATTGGTCACTACTGCGAAAAACTGTGCAAACAAAAACACAAAGAACACCAAGGTTTCTTTATGCAGTCCCTACGTCTGTGGAGCTTAGCTTTGTGAATAATTCCATTATATTTAATCCACAATACAAGTGAATCACACTCTATTACTCTCAAAGTATAGGGATCTCACCTTTAAATCCTCCCACTGAGAATTTAATTTAAGCAATAAACACTAAAAGTTTACAATTCAATTACCGCTCTCCCACAAAACAATTCCTCAATGAACAAATTTAGTGTTCTCAATCTATTCACATACATGACCTAGACAAGCCTCTCAACATATATCAATCTCAGCTTGTTAATATACTAGTTGAATGAATGCAAATAAACTCATTGAAAATAACTATTACAACACATTCAATAAAAGCATAATCTAATGAAGAATATGAGCTTCCAAAACCAACATCAAAATCTCGATCAATTCTCCATGAGACAAGGGTTGTCTTTATTCACTCGAATCCAATCCAATATTTAGTTGCCATGGATTAGTTTCCATAGATGGACTATAGCATCTTGAAAATATCAACAAAATAACTTGTCTAAAGATTTTACTACATTAAATTGCTAACTCAAATACGACAAGTAATTTCCCCATCTCAATGGTAGATTGCAACGGATATTGCTGAGTGCCACTCAGCTCATTGCAACACACTTTGCCTCAATATAACAAATGTACAAAAATCAACAATTCAACATTTTTTTTTCTAATAACAATTTAATAATTTATATACCAAGTTCAAATTTATGTGTTTACTAACAAATTTTTAATTTTTGTTAAGTAGAAGAATCAAATTTTGAAAAACTTACATCCAATTGCGAGGCCGGTTAAAACATTATATTAATGCTTCTTAATACACGATACCTTATTTGATTTTAGTTAGTTTAAAGAGTTTTATATTTTAGGAATTCGAATTCCAAGTTATTATCTTCAAATATTTACTAAGCTCAAAACATGATTTAATTAAAATTTAGGTACACTTAAAACTAGAAATCACTTTGCATTAAATTATAGGGTAAACTATTTAGTTAGTCATTTAATTTTTAGGGCGTTTTTATTTTGGTCACTGAAAATGAAATCTTTTTAATTTCGTCACTCAACTTTTCAGGCGCTTTCATTTTAGTCACCCAACCGTTAAATCTCTAATGGCGGTTAACTATACATGCTATATCATGTTCTCAATTTTATTTTGGTCACCCAAAATTTAGGTCGCTTTCATTTTGATCACAAAAAAAAAATAATCATTTTTTAAAGTATTGATTGGGGTAAAAAAAAAAGGGATTAAAGTGAAAAAATAGTAGAAACTAAAATAATGTATTAAAAAATTGTCAAATTGTACTTGTTTATCACATTGCCGAAAATTCTAAATTTCTTCTTTTTTAATATTGAAATTTAAATTTCAAAACATAAAAATCAATTAAATTTAAATGTTGAAAAATTTGTGTCCCTTGATAATATTAATCGATTTGTTACTATAATATTAAAATTAATTAAATTAATCTCCTTTTAAAATTTAAAATTTTATTTTATGTTTACATATTGTTCTTAATGAAATCAACTCAGTAACTTGTATTTAATAATTGTCTACAAAACTTAAATTTCTTTTAATTATATAATTTTGAATCTTCCATACTAAGCTAAAAGCAAAGAAAAAGTAATCTCTCTACTTTAATTTATCCGTCTTTGTATTTTATGAAGATCGAGAAGTTGATCCAATTAGTTAATATTGTTAAGCTTGTTATGGAATTGTTGACATGAGAATCTATATTTCGACAAATATATGTAAGGTGTTTCTACCTATAATTGTTTACTGAATAATACAACAGTTAATGGAAGTGCTTGATGGAATTGGTCACTATGGTTTGGCACTGTGAAAAACAGTGCAAACAAAAACAAAAAGGCCACAATAAGTGAATCACACTCTACTACTCCCCAAGTATAGAGATATCACTTTTATATCTAAAAACTAGAACACTCATCTCTAAATCCCCCTGAGAATTAGGTAGTAAACACTAACACTATGTTTGCTACTTTGCTTGGATGGAATTGTGATTCCATTCAGGGACTATTCCAAGTAAGGTAGCTATTCCATTGTTTGGTTCACATAATAGTAATCTTCATTCCGACAGAATTCCTTAAAAACGCTGAATGGTCATTTTATATCTAAAAACTAGAACACTCATCTCTAAATCCCCCTGAGAATTAGGTAGTAAACACTAACACTATGTTTGCTACTTTGCTTGGTTGGAATTGTGATTCCATTCAGGGACTATTCCAAGTAAGGTAGCTATTCCATTGTTTGGTTCACATAATAGTAATCTTCATTCCGACAGAATTCCTTAAAAACGCTGAATGGTCATTCAACACTTAACCCATGGAATGGCTAATCAACAAATACAAGGAATAGCTTAAAATTTTTTTCTTCCCAGTGTACCCATAAAAAAAAAAAATCACAAATTTACAAGCTTGTATTTGACAAAAACCTGGGGACGTTATTCTTTCACCATTTTCTTTCAAACTTTCACTTTTCATCTTTTTATTGAGTTGAGGGAAATGAAAGCTCAAAACGCTTGAAGTCGTCTCTAGATAAGCATCAATTTTCATGGGGGAAGATTCAAGCATCTTGGAAACTGAACAATATGGATCTTTGATAGTTTGATATGAGATTTTGAGTTTTTTTTCTTAAACTGTTTAAGAACTTGAAAACTAAAAAATATGAGTCTTCGATGCTTTTCTCTGTTAATCCCCACTTATCTGAAGGGTAAATAACCAGAATATACCAAAATTTTAAAAAAATTACGGAAAAGGGCCGAAAAAATAATTATTTACCGGAAAGGGCCATTTCCCCCGAAAATGCGTCCACGTCAGCGCGTTTTCAGGGGATGAATCAGAAAAGCGCGTCCACGAGGGAGCGCTTTGTGCCACATCAGCAAAAAACGCGTCCTTGAGGGTGCGCTTTGCTGATGTGGCAAAAGTGCTCCCTCGTGGACGCGCTTTGCCCGCTTTAACGGTCAAATTTTTTTTGACCGTTGGGCCTCCAACGGTAAAAAAAAAAACTATAAATACCCCCCAACCCTTTTATTTTTTTCACACATTAGTCCTTACTCATTTTTCTCTCAACTTTCTCTCAAATTCCTCTCAAATTTCTCTCAAATCCTTTAAACTTCCTCTCAAATTTCACAATAGTCCTTTAATATTTACAAAAAAGCCCTTTTTAAATTTTTTGAAATATATTTTTTTGATAAATTTAAAAATATTCGATCGTATTAGCAATGGCCGGAGAATTAACTCGACGATAAACACATCTCCGTTGATCAAATGCAAATGGTAAGTTTTAATTTTAATTTTTCAATACTATTTAAAATTTTTAAGGTTTATGCAATTTTAATTAAATTTTATTTTATAATTTTTAAACATGCAATAGATCGGGTGTTGCAATGCTATATTCGCATATATGTCCGTCCGCCATCGCCGTTTATCGAGAATTACTCGCGGAAGCGGTTTTTCGCGACGTGGCCACGATAGGCCGGGGGTGCAAGTTGGACCCGAAGTTAATCAGTGCATTGATAGAGAGGTGGAGACCCGAGACGCACACTTTCCATCTTCCATGCAGAGAGTGTACCATCACTCTGGAAGACGTGCAATTGCAATTAGGATTACCGGTGGATGGGTACGTAGTCACCGGGTCTGCAACTTCTGGTGATTGGGCCGCCGTATGCTACGAGCTTTTGGGTGCTATTCCGGATAACATTTACGATGGTCGGATCGATATGGGCTGGTTACAAGACACATTCCCGGAGCCAAATAATGATTCGACGGAAATAGAACAAATACGGTATGCTCGGGCATACATTCTTGAGATGATTGGAGAGTATCTGATGCCGGACCTGTCACGAAATCTCGTACACCTGAGACGGTCCTTATTGATCTCGTACCCTGCCAATATAAGTTGATAGTTAATATTACATACCACTCTTCAATTAAGAATAAATTGAATATTACAAACGAAATTATATTAATAGATATTACATACCCATATTGGTCACTTGCCGTCGTTGACTTGTAGATTGATGTTGCCCGTGGTAGTTGGACGCAACATGCCTTAGGCAATATCGATGGTGTGTGCGATGCCATAGGTTTCCCTGTTGCTCTATTGCGGCTAATATTCCAGGGCCTCGATTCGATATAACGCATATATCAGGTTGGAGGCAGACATGCCTCATTAACCTCAATAGAAAGAAATCCCAGTCATCAGCTGACTCCCCCGATGTTATTGCAAATGCAATTGGAAGGATTCTACCACTGCCGTCTTGTGCCACAGCTAGCAATAAGCGATGCGTATATCTACCATACATAAATGTACCGTCAATTTGTACCAATGGCTTGCAGTATATAAATGTGTCTCAGCATTGCTTAAATGTCCAGAACAGACGCTTGAACACTTGGCATCCATGGAGCAATCGATCGTTGTAGTACGCCGGTTCCGTTTCAAGGTCTGTTATGCTGCCTGGGACATATCTCTCCAGCACCTGACACCACCGCCACACTTCATTATATGAAGCGTCCCACCGACCGTGCAACTTTTTCAACGCCTTCTGCTTGGCTATCCAAGTCTTCCGATAAGAGGGCGTGTACCCCAATTGGCTACGAATATTGCCAATTAAGGCCGACACTGTAGTCTTGGGATCTGCCTTCACCGTCGGTATTATTAAGTCAGCCAACATTTCTAAATCCATCTTCGGATGATCTTGTGAAACACCTGTCAACGAAGTACGTTAAATAATGCAACATTACGTAATATTAGTATTATTCAAAAACCTTGAACACCTAGTGATACTGCATCAAGCAAGACATGTATGTAGACAGCTTGTACTTTTTTTGATCTCCCACAAGCTGTCCTTTTTCCTCAACGAGGCCATGATTTTCCATGAACATGTACCGTCTTACACTGCACACTTGGCATCGTACTTATTGAGTTTGGATTTAACCACGTTGTAGTTAACCCCGTTCTTGATGCTATATTATTTCAATGCACCAAGAAAACTATCCTTGTTGGAAAACTCTTTACCAACTTCTAATTTGCCCGAATCCAACGACGAACTTGTACGGTCACGCCTTCTGTGTGGTAGTTCAGGAAACTCCAATGCATCGTCTTGAGATAGATCGACATTATGCATGTGGGCTGGAGGCGAGTACGCCCTGAATCGCAGATCTTTTTTTTCTTCATCTGAACCGCCTTCAACATCGGTTGGAACAGGCTCCAGTTTAAAAAATAATGCAACTTCTGCACCATCGGGGCCGGGCTCTCAAGGTGGATCCACATCGGACTCGTCATCCGACCCATCATAATCTGCAACAAACGAGGGCCCCTCGCCGGTGGATGTCGTGGGGAGTACATTATCCCTTCTTAAATAACTTTCATAATGTTCCCAATCATATGTGGATTGCAAACCACTAGAAGTTGATGACGTTCCCCAATACGTATTTCTAGCATCGAACGTCGAAGGAAGGATATGCATGTCCCATCCACCAACCGAGTGTCGTGCAGGGGTTGTGTTTTCCATACTACTACCAAACACGGGCGCTTCCACATTCTGTCTCCCACTAACAGAGTGTCGGCTTGGGGTCGTGTATTCCCCTCGAACATCAGTAGATGTTGAAGTCGAAGGAAGATCACTTTGCGATGAAAATTGAACATATACCTCAAGATAGGGTGATCCACTGGCAAGATGAGTCTCCACCATTGCCTCCAAGCTCCGAGGACCTTTGATGTCGAATGGGTCATATCTCACGGAATCAACCGAAGCGCAAAATCTATACTTAATAGACTAAACTTTCATTGGTGTTGTTCAAGATTTTACGCCTAATTATTTTGCGAAGTTCTCAAAATCTATGTTCCTGTTAAACCCATCCACGTTGTGTTCTCCGATAAAAAACAACACCATTTTCGATGTCACAAACCTCACCATCGTAGTAAATAACAACATTAATACGTTCACTCATCTTCGCTTCTATTTTACTTTTGCCTCAATTTCGTTATGCAACTTTGAGAATGAAATTTGGTGATTTATAGTCTAAGGATTGCGGACTCATCAGAGCAAAAGAGTGTCCACGTGGGAGCTTTTTTCGATACTCTTGCCGATAGTGCATCCCGCTTGGCGTTTTGGTCACTATTTGTTCGAAACGTCTTCTCAAAATTATATTGCCGTGAGACTCATCAGAGCAAAAGAGCGTCCCACGTGGGAGCTTTTTTCATACTCTTCTCGACAAAGTGCATCCTACTTGAAGCGTTTTGGCCACTATTTGTTCGTAAACGTCTTCTCAAAATTATATTGCCGAGACTCTGTAGCAAAAGAGCGTCGACGTGGGAGCTTTTCAACTCTTTGCCGACGGTGCATCCTGCTTGAGCGTTTTGTCCACTATTTGTTCGAAACGTCTTCTCAAAATTATTTTGCCGAGACTACATAGAGCAAAAGAGCGTCCACGTGGGAGCTTTTTTCAAGACTCTTCTTTGACAAATGCATCCTACTTGAAGCGTTTTGGTCACTATTTGTTCGTAAACGTCTTCTCAAAATTATTTTGCGGATACTCTCATCAGTAAAAAATTCAAATAATTTTTATTTTACTGATATATTTTTCCCAAAACCCTAAACATAAAATTATTCTAATTAGTTAACCCTAAAATGTAGTCTATTAATTTTCCCCTAGAAAATTTAAACCCTAAGACCCTAAAAATCCCTAAACCGTAGCCCTAAAACCTTAAAAACTCATACCCTAACACTAAAAACAACTAAAAAGGCCATCGGGGGTGAGGGGCAAAAGCGCGTCCACGAGGGAGCGCTTTTGCCACACCAGCAAAGCGCGCCCTCAAGGACGCGTTTTTTGCTGATGTGGCACAAAGCGCTCCCTCGTGGATGCGCTTTTCTGTTTATCCCCTGAAAACGGCGCTGACGTGGACGCGTTTTTGGGGGAAATGGCCCTTTCCGATAAATAATTATTTTTTCGGCCCTTTTCCGTATTTTTTTTTTAAAAATGGTATATTTAGGTCATTTGCCCCTTATCTGAATCCCTTTCTATTAATCATTTGTTTTTTTTTGAATTTTTTTTGATTTTTGGGTTTGTTTTTTGTTTTCAGTAATTGGCAGTGCTTTGAAAACAATATTAGATTAAAGGATTTTCTTCAAAAGCCAGGTGTTTTCAGAATTGAGATATAAGGTTTTTTTTTAATTTTTCTATTTTTGTAGATATAATCAACTTAAGGGGTTTTTTTTATACCTCAAAAGCTTGATTTTTTAGGGTTATCTTGGATTTAAAGGGGTTGTCTATTTTAAACAAAAACTTCCTTAATCCTTTTTTGGGTTTTTGAAACCTGTTCTTAAATTTTGAGAACCAGAGCAGCTGTATTCATCTACGCACAAATGGGACTTCAGCCGAGAAGTACTTGAGAACCATTCTCCATCTAGGAAGGATGGAATTAACCTTAGAAGAGAGGAGTAGTTGCGAAGTCATATTGTTCTTTTCTTCAAGAGCTTGGAATGAAGCTTAAAGTGTAAGTGCAGGGGCTAGCCTATTTTGAAGTTCTATAGTAACTTGATTAGATGCTAATTGCTTTCCAATATATCACCAATTAGGTCCTTAGTTTTGCAATTCTCAAGTTGTTTCGCATAATATTGCTTTTGAAGCATTAATATTCGTTTTGTGTTTTAGTATGTGTAACATTTTTTTAAGTGGTGATTAAAATATTTCAAATTGAAATATTTCACATATAAAAATATTTGAAATATCATACCCACTGTTGTCTTTGGTCGTATTGCTGCTGTTTTTTTTTGGCATAGTTGTTGAAAATACCCTCAACATTTATGGGTTATTGGATTTGAGCCCTTAATCTTTTTTTTTTTAGATTGACACCTTTAACTTTACGATTTTTCAGAAATAAGCCAAATTTTAACATGAAACATGAGTTGATCGCCAATCAAATCGCATGTCAAGTAAGTAACCTATGTGGCGTGCCACATAAGCACGAGGTGACGTCATCTATAAACAAAATTGTTTAACACTTTTTTTTTCATTTTGTTTAACACTTCTCTTTCAAGCATAAATCCGCTAATTCAATCACTTCCTTCAATGTCTTTGAAACAACCTGTAATTGTTCCTTACAAAGAGCATTTTTTTGAAAAGCAAGTATGGGTCGACAATTCCGATAAGCACGAAGGGATTCGCTCCAGTTTCAAAATTATCATCTTCCACCTATCGAGAAACCCTTTCACTTCCCTTGCCTTATTAACTGCCATCGGAATAATCTTTTTGCGCGTGCAACTATCTTTCATCCTATTGACAAAATTTGAAGAAAAGAAAAGAAAAACCCAGAATAAACCTAACCATTAACAATCCACATAAATCATAAATAGAACAATGTAACTGTAATGACCCAAAATTCACAGGCACCGAAAAAGTGAGTTATAAGGCCTCCGTCTTAGTAAATCGAGTTCGAAAACAATTATTAGAAATATTTAGGAGTCTAGTAGTGTGCTTAATTAGGATTTAATTAGGTGAATTTAGTGTAATTAAGAATAATTAGGAAAAAGGACTAAATAGAATAAGGTGTAAAATTTGAATTATAGATTAAAAGAAATCATAAAGGATCAAATGGGCAATTAAGCCATATTTGGAATATGAGGCGGCAAAGATTTTTGTTAAGTTATAAATTATAAATATATTATTTTAGTTATAAATTATATTAAATTAATTTAAAATAACTATATTATAAGATTTTTATATGATAAATAAGTTATGATTTTGACAAATGGATGGTGATAAAATAATACATGTGTAATTAAAATATGTATACAATTGTAGTTTATAGATTTAATTTGCTTATTAATTAAGCATAAGATATTTATTATTTATTATCTATTATTATTAAATTAAAAGATATTTAATAATTAAATAATTAGTATAAGATTTTTTGTTGATAATAAATTATGATTTTTCCAAGTGTATGGTAAAGATAAAATACAAGTGTATTAATTTAAGTATGTACATTTGTAATATTTTTATTTAATTAGTAAATAGATATTTATTATTATTAAATTAAATTAAAAAATATTTATGAGATAAATAATTAAATTGTGAGATTTTTTGTATAATAAACAAATTAAGTAGTGACAATTGTAATAATGAGATTTTATACATTTGTATTATATTTATTTATTTACTTGAAAATTAAATAAAAGATAATTATTAATTAAATAATTATATTATGAGATTTTTATTTGATAAATGAATTAAGTATATGACAATTGTATGGTATTGATGGTGTACAAATGTGAATATATGATTAAATATTTAATAGATATTTAGAATAAAAATATATTAATATATGTTAAGCTAACAGATAAAAAAAAGTAAATAAATTATAAAAAAAAAAGAAGAAAGGGAAATTAGGGATTTGAAGCTTGGAGTTTAATTGGTAAGCTTAATTGAGTCTTTTTCTCTTAATTTTGATGTTTTAGAAGTCTTAAAACAAGGTTTTGGTAAACTTAAGTTGATAGTTTAGAAGTTTATAGGTTTTCAAGTATAATTTATGTTGGACAAAAAGATGAATTAGGGATTTAATTGAATGAAATTCAAGTTAGAATTGTTAAAGGGATTAAATTGTAAAGTAAGCTCTAAGTTTTATGTTGTAGGGACTAAATTGAGGAAAATTCAAAATTTGGAAAATATGCTGAAATTTTAATAGTTAAATTTGAGTTTGGATGAAATTTGAATAGAAATAGAGTGTGAAATTGAATTAGAAAAGTAAGTAAACTTAGTTAGGATTAAATTGGGAATAAGGTAGGAATTGATTAGAAATTCAATTATTTATTATAATTAGTACTGTAATTAATAGTATAATTATTTTAATTTCCGTAGCTAGCAAAGAACCCGAGGCATCGGCACCGAAAGGAAAGGAAAAAGTTGTCGAGGAATAATCGAACAAATCCGGGTTTGTATTACTATAATTCAAGTTATTTATTATTAAATATTAATTTTAAATTTATTTATTTTATGGTAAGTAAATATTGAGGTAAGTGACTTTATTGAATTGAATTTAGAAAATTGAATTGAATGAGAAATATGTGTTAGTATTGAATTGTATTTTGATTAGTGAATGGAAAAGTGAATTTTGATATTGAAAGTGAATTTTGAAAAGAAAGGGAATTTGAATTGAGAATTGGAAACCCTATTAACTAGTCGGGCTGAGTCGGATATAGTTGGCATGCCATAGGATTGGAAGAGTTCAAGGATTCTTCTACCTCGAGTCGATGAGACATCGGGTGTCATTATATTACTTCGATAGATTCGATGAGGTACTAGGTACCAACATTCTTCTGGCTTACGATGAGACACTGGTGTCAAATATTGCTTCGAACTATCCAATGAGGCACTAGGTGCCAATTTGGTGTGTATGGTTGGATCCGTGTATCCGCCAAAGTCCGAGTCCGTTAATAGGGGTAATTAAATGAAAAGTTAAATCGAACGAAATGAATCAGTTGAGCTATTGGAAAGAAATGTGATTGTGGAATATGATTTGAAAATGTGAATTGAATATGAAAATGTGAAGGGAAAGCATGAACTAAATGTTCATGAGATAAATAATGGCTCAATGTGAAAGTATATGATTTTAACTAATAAAAAGCTAAATTGAATTGTAAATATTGAGAAAATGAAAAGTTATATATAAGAACTAGTTTGGTAAATCTTAAAGTTATATGATTTAATTTACTTGGTTATTGTATTATAATTTGAATTATGGTAATACCACTGAGTATGAAATACTCAACGTACGGTTGTTTCCGTGCACAGTTTGATAGGAGTCCAGTGTCCCGGTCCGGCATCCGAACGATCCCGACTCCAGCATAAAGATTTTTGGTGATGTTTTCTTCCTTTAAGTGAAAGTGACATGTACATAGAGATTATAATGGTTATTTTGGTATGTTATATAATTTTGTTGTAAAGAAAGGTATTTGGCGTTTTGATGATTAAATTAGTGAAATGGTAGAAATTGTTTATGACATTGGTATTGAATTGAAATGGTTTGAATAGTTTTATGAGCTAATTAGAAATGATAATAGGGTTTTCATTAATTAAGTTGTTAAGTCAATATGTCAAGTATGATTTAAGTATAATTGAGTATATAAATGCATTGGTTGAAATACTGGAATTGGTTTGGTTAAGATTTGAAATTTGCAGGGAAGGTTAAATATTTATAAAGGGGTTATATTGAATTTTGTTTAAAAAAAAAATGAATGAAGTCATTTAGCTAAAATTTATATGAATTTATGATTATATTATAATATGATTGTTATTTATCTAATAATTATTTGTAAATTATCCGATATGTCCAATAATACCTTATAACCCTGTTTCGACGATGATTTAAGGTTAAGGGGGTGTTACAATAACAAAGGCATGAAACTGGGGATAACAAAAGTACTAACCTTATCCATGAAAAAAGGGCCAACCCATTTGAGAAAAACAACAACTAATAACCTGAATTGAAAAGCGAGGAAGGGTATCAAATATACCAAAAGCAAGCAAACCTAAACCAAACAAAGCAACGTTTAATTTTTCTAATTTTTTTATTAATTAAAAAAACAAAACCCTAAAATGGGTTACAACAATGAGCCCTCTTTTTACTTTTTACAACGGTGAGTCCTCTTTTTACAACTGTGAGGAGTGAGAGGAAAGGGAGAGATGGTAAGAGTTGGAACAATGAGGAATAAGAGGGAAGGCGACGACGGTGGGGGTTGGACATAACAGCGACAGTAGTTAGAGGGGAAGAGAAAAAGAGGAGAAGAAAGAAGAAGATTGAAACAAAATGGAAAAAAAATTGTTAAACAATTTTGTTTATAGATGACATCACCTCGTACTTGTGTGAGATGTCAAATAATCTACTTAGTTGACCTACGGCTAACTCACGTTTTCCGTTAAAACTAAGTTAATTTTTAAATAATCGTAATATTAAGTGTGTCAATCCAAAAAAAAAAAAAAATTAAGAACTCAAACCCATAAAGGTGAAGGTATTTTCCACAATTATGTTTTCTTTTTTAAATAAAGTTGATCATTCATGTCCTTCGAGCAAGATTTCATTAATCAACCTATCCAGATTCAACAAGGACGGTCCATCCAAACACGCAGCTTTCTCAGCTTTTCTCTTCCATTCCATGGCGTTTTCCCTCATCTCCTCCCCTTTCCTTCCTTCCATCAGCTCCCTCACCAGCTTCTCCACTTTCTCCCTCTTCACATCGTTGTCGATTCCCATGCCGATACCCCATTCATTACAAGCGAACCAACAATTCGTTTGTTGCTCTGCGAAGAACGGCCAAGAAACCATCGCCACCCCACTCGAAATGCTTTCCACAGTTGAATTCCACCCGCTGTGCGTCAAGAACCCCGCCACCGCGCTATGGTTCAGTACTTCCTCTTGCGGGCACCAGCTCGCCATGAAACACCGGTCTTTAGTTTCCTCGATGAACTCCGGCGGCAAAATGGCCGAATCCCCCCGTACCAAATCGGGCCTAATGATCCACAAAAAGGGTTTTTTACTATTAGCCAAACCCCAAGCGAATTCAACCATTTGATTCGCCGTCATCACCGTGATGCTCCCGAAATTAACGTAAACGACCGATTTGGGTTCTTTCAAATCCAGCCATTGAAGACATTGAGGCTCTTCTTTCCATAGGTTGGACCCCATGGAGCTTAAAGGCGACGACGGTGGGATGTGGTTGAGGAGCAAGTGAAGGGGTCCAATGGTGTAAAATTTAGGGAAGATAGAGGAGAGAGCTTTGACGACATCATGTTCCAATTCATCAAAGGTGTTTACGATAATGGCGGAAGCTTTGGCAGCTCTGTCGCACTCCGTCGCAAAGAAATTCAACATTATATCGTCTGGATTCGTTGTTCGAACAAAGCTTGGAAGGTCCCTTATGCGGATGTTTTTCATGCCCGGGATCCAGTCGATGACGGTATCCAAATACCCGTTTGTCATATAGGATTCATCTGCCCAATGATGAAGAAATTGTTAGGGGTCAAATTAAGAATTCGGTCCTTTTACTATGCTAATATTCGAGATTTACTCCTGTAATTTGATATAATTTTATTTTTTTTATTTTTATAATATTATTAATTAGTTGAAATTATTAACACCATCATTTCACTTAAAATACTGATGTGGAATACTTTTAAAAACGAATGCTTAAGGATGCATTTTTAGAAGAAAAATAATTAAATTTTTTTATTTTTATTTGTCACGATTTTAGTTGTTAAAAGTGATTAAGTGAATTTTTGTCACTATTTTTCTGCCACAAAATTAATGCCATATGAAAATTGAGTGAATCAGTGAACTGATAATAAATATGCATAAAAATAAAAGGATTAAAGGTTTTTTTATTAAAAATATTAGAAATAATGTAAAAAAAATTCAAATTTCAGCCTAAAACATGCTTACATCTTTTAAAACATTTTACTCAAGAAAACTTTAATCAAGTAAAAATTTAATTTAATTAATAATATGGACTAACTAATAACAATAAATCAAATATCTTAAATTAAACTATAAGGATTAAATCTTAAATTTATAGCATAGTAGAGAGACAAAAGTCAATTTTAACCAAAAGAGTTTGAAAGAAAAACCAGAGTTTTCTACCTTTCAATGGTGTAAAACCCTCATCAATAAGCCGTCGGAAATGGCAATAAGCCAAGAAACCACAAGCACTGGGTGTCCAAAGCAACACACTGGGAATCCCTAACTCTTTAGCCGCCTCAAGAGTGAACGACATGCACCCATCGGCGACGATACAAGTGAACGGCGGGACACCGGAATTAGCATTTAGCTCAACAAGGAGTCGGCGAAAGGGAGCCAAACAATGCTTGCTAGTGGAGTCACAAAGCGCGGGGATGTCTTGCGTGGCGTCGATGTCCGGCGGAGGAAGGCCGTCGGGGATTGTCTCGAACCGGAAGTCAGGCAAGCCGTCGAGGGCGTGGGGGGCCCTGGATTTGAGCAAGCGTTTGTGGTTGTACTCGGTGTTGACGAAAGTGATGTGGAAGCCTTTGAAATGGAGGAGTTTGGCCACTTTGAGCATCGGGTTTACGTGACCTTGTGCCGGGAAGGGGATGCATACTGCATGGGGCTTGTTGGGTAATGAAATGGGTGCCATATTTTCTCTCTTTCTTCCTTGGTGTGCCTTACAACAATGGTGGAAACCCTATCTTTAAAGGAAGCACCAAGTGTTTAAGCCATATATTTTAGTGCTTGAAATTATTTATAGGGTTAATTCTACTACTGGTCCTCAAACTATGAGTCAAATTTTAAATCAACCCCAAATTTTAGATCATTCCAATTGAATTTCAGACTAAAGTATCATTCTAATTATGTTCAACTATCATCTTAGCCTTAATTGTCAACTTGGAGTTGGCTTGGTTCATCTCTTAATAATGTATGAATTAATAAATATGTTTATACAAATTAGATTCAAGCTGATATTCAGATCTAACAGGTAGATTGTCAGAAAGATTTGATTGAAATGATTCTTTGGTTTGAAGATTCAATTGGATTGTTTAAATTTTAGGAACCAATGTAAAATGGTTTGGAGATGTTTAATACACGTAGGTTGTTGATACTTAGGATTGTTGTTTTCTGAATAAATCATTAATTAATGGAAGTGCTTGATGGAAGTGGCCACTATGACTTGGCATTGTGAAAAACTGTGCAAACAAAAACAAAAAGAACACCAATATTTCTTTATGCAGTCCCTATGTTTGTGGAGCATAAATTAGTGGGTAATTACACTATCTTTAATCCACAATAAAACAAGTGGATCACACTATAACTTCCCAAATATAGAGATTTTACTTTTATACCTAAAAACCACTCACCTTTAAATCCTCCCACTGAGAATTGAATTTGAGCAATAAACACTAAAGGTTTACAAATCAATTTGTACATTCACACAAAACAGTTTCTCAATGAACAAATTTAGTACTATCAATATGCTCACATACATGCCTAGACAAGCCTCTCAACATATATCACTCTTGGCTTGCTAATATAGTAATTGAATGTATACAAAACAACTCCTTGAAAATAGTTATTACAATACATTCAATAAAAGCATAATTTGATGAAGATATGACCTTCCAAAATCAACATTACAATCCTGACCAATTCTCCACAAAACTAGAGTTATCTTGATTCACTTAAATCTAATCCAATCTTCAATAGCCACAGATTAGTTTCCATAGATGAACTATAGTACCTTCAAAATATAAGCACAATAACTAGTCCAAAAAATTTGCAACACACCTTTCCTTAATATAAGGAATTAGCAAAATTCAACAATTCAACATTTTTTTCTAATAACAATTTATAAAAAAAAAAAAAGAACAAAACAAAACATAGTTCAAATTTACGTGTTTACTAACAAAATTTCAATTTTTTGTAAAGTACAAGAATAAAATTTTTACAAATTCAAAATTATACCTTAATATAGCATAAATTGTGATATATATAAGTTTGTCTTCTTGTACTATGCATAGATTAGTTGTATACATTAAAGAATTTATGTACTTTTTCATTAAAGATTTTAATAATGATAATTTGGGTATGAAATCCAAAAACACTAAAAATCAAATTTAAACCAATTTAAAGAATAAAACATATATGATAAAAAATTAAAGTTTATTTTTAATTCAACAATTCAAAGTATAAAGTTATCATCTGATAACCTGAAATCAAGGTTCAACATCTTCATTTTCTCCCTACAAGTTTTTACAATCATTATTAAAAATTTGATTGCTGAAAACAATAAAAAATAATCTATTAATATTTTAAATAACTTACAAGGCTGGTTAGAACATTATTATTGTCCACATAATTTATTAATGCTTCTTAATACACAATACCTTATTTAATTTTGATACCTTTATATATTTATTTTGTTTAAAGAGATCTATATTTTAGGAATCCAAATTATGATCAAATGTTCACTAGGATTTAATTAAAATTTAGGTAAATTTAAAATTAGAAATGATTTATTATGTTCATTAAATAGGTAAATTATCTAGTTAGTCACCCGATTTTTAGGGTGTTTTTATTTTGGTCACCCAAAATGAAATCATTGTAATTTTTTCACTCAACTTTTAATATGCTTTTATTTTAATCACCAAACCGTTAAATCTCTAATGGCGGTTAACTTTACACGTTACATGTAATAGCCCGTTTTTCAGTGGTATTGAAAATAGTGGTTTTGAAACCAAAAATCCGACGAGTAAGTCCGTAAATATTATTATTTAATATTTACGAGTCAATTATGATATTATATTGAATTTTGGTTTGATAATTTTTGGTAATTGAATGAATATTTAAGTACAAGTTGGTTGTCCTTAAAGTCAAGTGGTTTTGGAAAATGATGTTTTGGGACTTCATTTCTGTAAATCGAGCTTGTAAATATTTTTATTAAATATTTACGGAGTGATTATATAGGTATATTTTAAAATTTGGTTAGAAAACTTTAACGGTTAGATAGGTAATTAAGTAAAAAGGGCTAAATCGTAAAAATTACAAAAACCAATCGTTATTAGTTTAAAAGGGTTAATTGATTACAAAAACATAATTGAATGGGTTTATATGTTAATTTAACCATAATTAAAATGTTGGACGGTATGTATTTATGCTTTAGTTTAAAAATATGTAAATTAATGGTATTTTGGTAATTAAATAAAAATATAAAGTAAGATAAAATAATAAAATAAATATCATCTTCATTTTTCATTGTGGATGACCGAAACTCCATTGTTGAGTTTGAAGATTCGGCTAAGCTTCAACTTGTGCATGTAAGTCCATTTGAATTTCGTTTATCATAATTTTTATGTTTTTGAGATTATTGTAGCTTAATCTAACTAATTTGTACCTCCGCTTTCAAAACTATTAAATATTTCTAAACTTGCCATTGATGAATCTTATATGTTTTGATAGAAATGGTTAGATTTGGAAGCTATGAAATATTTAAGGACTATTCGATTAAATAAATTTTGTTAATTTTGTATTTAGGGACTAAGTTGTTAAAATAGTAATTTTTTTTGGAATTATTGTGAAATTGTGATAAATGTGGGCTAAATAGGGATTATATAAAATTTGTCTAGCACTGAATTGGTTAAATGGTGATAAATTTAAAAGTTTTGGGTTTAGGGACTAAATTGAATAAAAGTATAAAGTTTAGGGGTAATTTTTTAAATTTATATTAAAAGGGCTTATACGTTTAAGTTTAAATGTCTGAAATGTTTGAATGGATTAATTGAGCGAAAACTATTTCTTAGATCAAAAAACAGACAATCAGACTCGAATCGTGGAAAAGTTAAATTAATGGATTAGTCGAGGGCTTTGTTTTCGCAATCGTTTTTGTCTAGGTAAGTTTGTTCTTCTTTCTATAGTTACAAATTGTTATTAACTATGATTAATTATATATATTTTTAAAATGGAAATCAAAATATTTGGTATTAAATTGAATTCTGTGATAATTCCGATGGATCGAGTAAAAGTCTCATACATGATATTTCTAAATGATTCCTGTTCTGGACTGAACTCCAGCATTTGTTACGGACTTGGATATACATGTGACAAAAATTTAGCCTGGACTGGTAATCCGTTGTCATTTTAAAGGTTTAGCCTGGACTGGTAACCTTACATGTATACATAGCCCTGGCCAAACTATTTTTCTGTGTTGTCACTGGTTTAGCCCGGATGGGTAACTTGACACATATATTTTTGTATCTGACTAGCTCATATGAGCATTATCTATTTCCCGAACTTGTGTATTGAGTTCTTTTACAAAGTTCCATTGGAAAAACAAAGATTGTGCAATGATAAATTGTTTCATTAAAATGGATAAAAATACGAATTCTGAATATTCGTATATTGTTGTTTACTGACTTGGAATTGTTGAATCATGTTGTGTTAAGGTTAACACTTTGAAATGGCTATACAAAATGGTTATATGAATTGGTTATACGAAATGGTTATGTGAATTGATTATAAGAATTGGTTATATGAATCAGTTGTACGCGAACAGATAAATGAAATACCTATATGAAGCGGTTATATAGAAATAATTATATGAAGTGTTATATGAAATGTTTATATGGATAGATATGTAAGAAGGGGCATTTGAAATGAACACTTAAAATGGAAATGTGAATTGTTAAATGAATAAATGTTGAATGAATGGTGTATCATATGTGTTTACTTGTATATTTTTTATGACATGATAAAGTTATAAGTTTCGTATATGTGAACTCACTAACCTTGTGAGACTTGTGATATGTATAGGTTAATAATGAACTCATGACCTTATTTATAAATTTTAATTGCAACAATGTTTAAGTTACAACCTTTACGGTAAGTTAAAGTTAAAGTTTAATACATACTTACTAAGCAAATATTTGCTTACATCCGTTGTGTTGTTTTTCTCATAGATCGTCGAAAGTTTCTGTCAGTTGGAAGTTCAAGTCAGAACTCACACTATCCATTTATCGACTTGGTATAAATTGTGATTACTTTGATTTAGGTTATAAGTGGCATGTACTAGGAATTCAAATTCACATGTTATTAGACATGTTGTTCCATGCTTTTTGTTATGTGATGTTGTGGTTGTGTTTATTTGGCTCTTTTGGTATGTTTTAACCATATGTATATAAGTGGTAAGATTCATACCTTTCCAAGTTTGGTTTTGATTGTGGTTTAAAGTTATGAAATGCTTGATAGATACATGTTTAGTGTTTTGGGAAATGATGTATGTGATTTGGATTTTAAATGTTTGAATTGTGGTACTAATTAGGGTACATTGATTAGGCACTTAGGTTGAATGTTTTTAGTATGTTTTTGACATGTTTGAATGTGTTTTGAATTGTGTAAATGGTTGAAAATGGTTGGGTTTGATACCTAAGAAATGGTGTCTGAAATTACTTGTTTTTGAAGTCATTTTGGTTGCACACGGCCTGGGACACGGTTTGGCACATGGCAGTGTGCCTCACACGACCTCCTCACATGGCCGTGTGCCTTATTGATTTTTAGGTACAGGTTTTTCCACACGGCATTAGGCTGTTCACGGCTCTGGAGACACGGTCGTGTGCCCCTAACTTCGAACTGTACATGGTTTGGCCACATGACCTGGGCTCTGTCATACGGCTGTGTGATCCTTGTTTTCAAAATTTTCCACATTTTTCTATTTTGTTTTAGATTAATCCATGTTTGTTTCCAAACTATTTTTAAGGTCCGTGGACCCAATTTAAGTTCTGTTTTCACATATATGCTATGAATAATGATTGACTATTGATTTATGATGATTAAAATTGAGCTCTGAATTTTGAAAATGTTGCAAATTAATCCTAGTTAAATTATAATTGAACTAAAATTTTGAAAATGTTACAAATTAATCCTAGTTAAATTCTGGATGGTATTGGAGCATACATAAGTCCGTATATGATCTGAGAAATGACGTATTTGTTAATCATAAATTGAATTGATTATGTTTGAATGATTTTTGTTAAATTTGAGCAATAATTATGCATTTATGAAGTATTCTATGTTTATTTTGGATAATCAATGTGATTTGAATGTGTTCCATTTCGGTTATGACTGTAGCATTCTAAAAACTCGAGTCTGACGACCGAATCGGGTTATGGGTGTTACATTATATCATGTTATCACTTTTATTTTGGTCACCCAACTTTTAGGTCGTTTTCATTTTGATCACCATAAAAAAAAATCCTTTTTTAAAGTATTGATTGGGGTAAAGAAATAAGGATTAAAGTGAAAAAAATGGTAGAAACTAAAATAATGTATTAAAAAATTTTCAAATTGTACTTGTTTATCACATTGCCAAAAATTCTAATTTTTTTTCAATATTGAAATTTAAATTTCAAAATATAAAAATCAATTAAATAAATTGTTGAAATTTTTTATCACTTGATAATATTAATCGATTTGTTACTGTAATATTGAAATATCTCATTCTAAATTTTAAAATTTTATTTTCCGTTTCCATATTATTCTTAATGAAATAAACTCGATAACTCATATTTAATAATTTTTTGCTAAACTTAAATTTCTTTTTATTATATAATCTCGAATATTTCATACTAAGCTAAAAACAAAGTAAAATTATTGCAATTAATTGAATTAATTGCTTGTTCTTCATTTGGGTAAAGAAGTGATAAGAAAATTTTGAGTTTTGTTTGGCATGGAATATAAAATTAATTAATTTAATTAATTGCAAGGGATAAAAATTTTCAATAACTCATTTAATTGATTTTAATGTTTTGAAATTTAAAATTTTAATATTGAAAAAAATATATTTAGAACTTTCGGTAATGGGGTAAAAAAGTACAATTTGATCATTTTAAAACATTATTTTAGTTCCTACCATTTTTTTACTTTAACCTTTAATATTTTTTTTTACCTCGATCAATATTATAAAAATGATATTTTTGGATGACCAAAATGAAAGTGTGAACATGAAGTGATGTGTACAAGTTAACTATCGTTAGAGATTTAGTAGTAGGGTGACTAAAATGAAAGCGCCCTAGAAGTTGAGTGACGAAATTGCAAAGATTTCATTTTGGGTGACCAAAATAAAAGTGCCTTAAAAGTTGAGTGACCAACTAGATAATTTACCTTAAATTATATTAGTACAAAAATTGTGAATATTGATATAAATTTTAATTTATATTGACCAGTAATTTGAACGAATATGCTTAGTATTTAAAATCTATAAGAAAACATACAATTAAAACATATAAACTCAGTCAACTATTAAAATAATTTATAATAATATGATCAATTTAAAAGAAAGTTGTGAATTAGAAATGAAATTACCTACTAAAGGAAAGATCAATTACAAAATTTATCAAATATACAACATATACACAATACTTAAAATTATCTATAACCTTTCCTCTTTTTTTTTTTTGAAATTAAAAAAATTGGATTTTATTAATAAATAAAACAAAGCCCAAGACCAGTTCATTGGGAAAAACAACGATTACAGCTCAGTTCGGTCAAGAAGCTCAGTCTGGGCAAAAAAAAATATCCGGTCCAAATATGAATTGTCGTGCTCAAGAAGCTTCTAGGCCACCCAACCAGACCTCAATCGGTTACAGTTCCTGAGGGAGTTTTGACTTTTCTTCCTTTTCCGATCTCTCCATTTTCTTTGGCCTCTTCATCCGACTTCAACCATTTCTCTAAAGGCAGTTCAGTTCGGCGTTCTTACCTATCTTTGGTCATTTTCTAGCAAGAACACATCATATTCGAGCACTTCACTTCTCAGGTAAATCTGTTCCCCTCTCTTCAAGCCTTCTGTGGCTAATGCATGTGCTACCCAATTTTCCATTCTTGGAGTATGTTTAAACCAACATCTCTGAAAGCCCCTCTTCAATTGTTGAATATCCCTTATGTATGCACCTATTTTTGATCTGTCCAACCTATTACTTTGACTCTTATTGATTACTAACAGTGCATCGCCTTCAACTTCCACCACCGGTAAACCCATTTCCAAGCCCATTTGAACTGCCTAAACACATGCGAGTGCTTTCGCTGCAAACGCCGAAGGTATGTTATTGTTTAGCACCGTTTTAGATGTAACATCCAGGATTTATGGCTTATGCATTAATGCCTAATTGTATGCTTATGTGTATATAAATGTGTTTTGTATGAATTTTGAGAACCTTAGAATATAGAAGAATGCCTTAGAAAATATTAAGTTTTAAGTATTGAAGGGGAATTGAACAAAAGAGGCCTTAAGAGGAATAGTAGGGAAATTAGACACAAAAAGTGCCTTGGTAAAGTGGCATGAAGGCGCCACTTAAAGCTCCGTAAGTGACGCCATATCAAAGGGGCAAGGGGCTAGGTTCGAGTGCAAGGGAAGCAAATAAAAGAGTTTTATTTTGCTTGCAAAGATTGAGCAAGAGTGGACGGCAATGGGGCACTAAGGGATGAGTTTAAGGTTCTTTTTAAAAATTCGGCTAAGTTAAGAGATAATTGTGGATTTATTTTTATTATTTTGAATGAAGTGATAGAGAGAAAAATAAGGGATTTGATAAGTGAAGATGTAGTGGTCAAATGTGGGGCTCTAAGGGTGCATAATCGCTTTGGGGTTTTGATAGGGAAGTGTGCCAAAAATTCATAGTTGATAGTTTTGTTTTTCTCTTTTTCTTTCTCCAAGTTCGCCACTTAGTGCATTAAGGGGTCATTTAATTTTCTAATCTCTTCCAAACCCATATTTTCTTTCCTTCCCTTCAACCTTACCCTTTCCTCTTGTAGCCGAATATTTCATGACCATTTGGGAGCCATAGCCAATCTTCGTAAGGCCTTATTCTTCTCTCTTTGTCGCAAGTTTTAAAAGCCAAAGAGTTAGCCAAATCTTTTCTCTTTTAGTCTCTTCAAGCAAACGTTGGTGGTAAGTATTCCTCTTAGCAATCGGTTTTATCTTTTCTTATTTGGTGAGACGAAATCAAGGGTAGGCCTTGATTTCTAAGGATGGCCGAATATGCTTAAGGCTATATTAATGTGTTTCTTTTGGTTGTAACCAGCGTAAAGGTGTTCTTTCGGATTTGAGGTACTCAAGGTAAGCAAGATGTATCGGCTGGCCAAGGGCCATTTATTGAGATTAAGTGTCAGAACCGAATCTAACATATACCTATAGGGATCTCGACATCGCCAAGAGCAAGTAGCAATTTCGGGATTTAAGATTCGCAAGGTAAGTGAACTTGAACATTCGACCAAGTCTATATTTAGTGATTCAAATATGTTTCTTAGTTATTTAGAAGCCGAAACTAACCAAGTCCGGTGATCTAGTATTGGCCGATTGCAAGGAAGGAGTGTCACAAAGTTTCGGGATTTGATTAGTAATCAAATCGGCAGCAAGGTAAGGATTTTGATTGCAATAATCCTTCGGGATTTGATTATTTAGCCGAATGGCTTTTTACTAAAAGTATTAAGTGTTGGCCGAATATAGGAACTAAGGATCTAGAGTGTTAGATCGGGATTTTTGGGATTTCAGTGAAAGCATTAAGTAAACCAGGTGTGTACCCCACACTAACTCTTAATAGATTTATGGCATCAATTTAATATATGTGTTTACAATAATGTGAAAAGTGGGCAAAGGTACCATGTGATGGTACAAAGTACTCAGGTAAGTAACCTTAACATTATGTTAATAAATGATATGAATAATATTATGATATGAATATTTGGAATATGGTACATATGTGAATATCGATAAGAATGTGGAATAAGGCATAAGGCATGATATTGCATATTCTGTGTGACATGGGGCATATGGGTTATATGGAAAGGGGAAGTGATCTGGTGGTTTATACCACAATATCTGAATGTGGTGACTCATGTCACGAAATCTGAATGTGGTGACTCATGTCACAAAATCTGAATGTGGTGACTTATGTCACAAAATAATGTCTGGTGGCTATGCCACAAAATTTATAAGGGCGATGAGCAAGTCGTCTGCAGCGACTGCCTTCGATGATGTGTAGCAGATGGAGGGTAGATTTAGTAATCCCCACGGTGTGATGGCAGGTACGGGTGATGTGTAGCGGATGGTTATCTAGGTTTGGGTTCGGGATTGCATCATTATTTATATTCGTTATATGTGTATGATTTGATGTGCCTAAATCGTTGGGATTGGTGTTGGTTATTACACACCGAGTCTGTTTGACTCACCCCGCTGTGGGATATTTTTCAGTGACACTCGAGAACGGACCAGCCTGGCAGGAGCTTAGTGGTGGCCATGTTCAACTCGACTTTATTTTAATTTTGGACTTTTTATTTCTAAGTATTTTGGATTTATTCGGGTTTTGTTTTAATGTAATAAGGCCATAGCTATAAACTGATTATGCATGCATTTTATTTATTTTATTATGATACAATTTTTATTAATTTAAAGTTTAAGCAACTTTTCTTAAAAATAAATCTTTAAATGTTTTAACACCTAACACAAATGATTTTCAATTTAAATAGTAGACTCTAAAAACTCGACTTTTTCCTTTAACTTATGGTTTTGATATATAACAATAAAGTCTTAATAAAGCCTAATCTTCGAGAATAACAATGTTTTCAATTTGAACCCAATCCAAATTTTTCTCCTAAATCACCCAAAGTTTTCCAAAGTAACAAACAAGATTTGAAATGTTTTACTCGAGGAACATGCCAGATCCGGTCGGGGCTTGTGGGCCGGGTTTGGGTTGTTTCAATTTGGTATCAGAGCCCAGTTTTAAACTCTCGGCCTTGGGTTTAAAGCCCATAACGTTTTCAAAATCGAGCCCAAATAAGTTTTGTGAAAATTTTGTGAAATAAGCAGGTTTTTCTGGCATGGCACCTAAGTCTCCGACCAAGTCCACTGTAAGTACCCCAACCGCTTGTGTGAATTAATGTATGATTTGTATATGGGTATAACAGGAACGTAGAGTAGTATATTAAGTTATGGAACCCTAGGATTAGCTTACTTCAATACAGAATTACATAAAACTTTAAGGCCTAACTAAACAAACCTGTGACTAAGTCGCCGAGTTAGGGTGTGGCAACCATTGTGCGCATGTCTAGGATTGGATTCAGGAAGAGCCTGGTATTTAAGCAGTCCTAGTGACTCACATCCTCTTCACTCGAATCCTACCTGGTGCGTGGTAACGGTTCACCCTAACCAAGAGGACTCATTCACAAGCTAAACTCAATAATTAAAACCCAAAAGGGACTAGCCATATTTTTATAAAAACCTTAGTTTTAAAGGCACCAAATTACCCCTTTGATTTGTAAAAACTCTTTTACAAAATTTTTTCCGAAATATTATCGATTTATAAAAATTTACTAAAATACCCCTGGGTTGAGAAATTACTAAACTACCCTTGGTTTATGAAATTACCACACTACCCTCAATTTTTTTCTAAAATATTCTTACTTTACAAAAATACCAAAAACCCCTATTTTGCAAAACATCAAGATACCCTGGTTTGGAAAGTTACCAAAATACCCTATAGGACAAATTACGAAAATACCCCTGGGATTAAAACGGACAAAAATGTACAAGTGATGAATGTGTGTAGTAGATACTATTGAATGGATGTGCTTCTCTGAATTAGGGTAGAAGACTTGAAATGAAAACCCTGTAATGATCGAAAGAACTACTACTAAACTTCCTCACATAAAACTTGTTCGTGGATAATTAGTGGAACAAAAACTAATGCATAAAACTTTTTAAACCAGATTGAATCGCGATCGTAGACATGAGTTCTAGGGGACGTGGTCGTAATGTGCGAGGACGTGGTAGAGGTCATCGGGGTCATCCGGGAATGTTCAAAAGAGGCCTAGAGTTGATGGGCCACGAGGTCAGCAAGCTGTTACAGGAGGACAGTACCGTACTTGTGCTGAGTGTGGGAAGATACACCTAGGAGAGTGTAGGAAGAAGACAGAGGGATGTTTCAAGTATGGGTCCAAGGAATACATGATTAAGGACTGTCCTATAAAGATAGACGGGGGCCGACCAACGGGTCAGAGTTTCAATCAGGATGGAAGAGGTGGACCGCAGCCACCACGGGGTCGTGGTCCGAATGGCGAGAGAAATGGTGCTTTGGAAGAGGACGGGAACACCGGCGAGGTGTTGGTAACACAGAGGCAAGACAAATGGGCGGTGTATGCGTTCACGGAGGGGAGGATGGAGACGCACCGGGACGTCATAACCGGTATGTTCCTTATAGCCGATAAGCCTTACTTTGCTTTAATTGATATTGGCTCGACCCACTCGTATGTTGCATGTAGAGTAGTTGAAACTCGGGCATAGCTTCAACTGCCTAATAGGGAGATGACTGTAGTAAGCCCGTTAGGTCAAACTGTAGTGGTGAATAGAATATTTCGCAATGTACCTTTAGAGATTCAGGGAGTGATATTCTCTGCCGACTTGATGGAACTACCTTTCGGAGAATTTGATCTCATACTTGGCATGGATTGGCTAGTGGAACATCGGGCTATATTGGATTGTGCAATGGCGAAATGGAGTTAAGGACCCGGAGGATGAGGAGATAATTATGATAGGAGAAAGAAGAAACTACTTGTCTAACATAGTTTCTGCATTAAAGGCTGATAAGATGGTTCGAAAAGGGTGCAAGGCATTCTTGACTTTCGTTAGTGCGTTGGATACAAAAGAAGAAGGAGTTAGTGGAGTTAGAACCGTAAGGGAATTTGTGGATGTTTTCCCAGAGGAGTTACCTGGAATACCCCCTGATAGGAAGGTGGAGTTTGGAATTGACTTACTGCTTGGAACAGCGCCAGTATCTATCGCTCCGTATAGAATGGCACCAAAGGAGTTGGTGGAGCTCAAGGCTCAAATCCAGGAGTTGCTGGATCGTGGATTCATTCGACCCAGTGTGTCTCCATGGGGAGCACCGGTTATGTTTGTGAAGAAGAAGGACGGAACTATGCGTATGTGCATAGATTACCGTCAGTTGAATAAGCTGACCATCAAGAACAAGTACCCGTTGCCAAGGATAGACGACTTGTTCGATCAGTTTAAGGGGGCCGCGGTGTTTTCGAAGATAGATCTAAGGTCTGGGTATCATCAGCTTAAGGTGAAGGAGGTGGATATCCATAAGACAACTTTCCGGACAAGATACGGGCATTTTGAGTTCGTAGTAATACCGTTCAGATTGACGAACGCCCCAGCCGCGTTCATGGATATGATGAATCGGGTTTTTCAACCCTACTTGGATCGATTCGTCGTTGTGTTCATAGACGACATCCTAGTGTATTCTAAGTCGGAGGAAGAACATGACGAGCATCTCCGAACAGTGTTGCAAGTGTTAAGGGAGAAGAAGCTCTACGCCAAATTCAGCAAGTGTGAATTTTGGCTTAAGGAAGTTGCGTTCTTAGGGCATGTAGTGTCTGCAGAAGGGATAAGGGTGGATCCTAGGAAGATCAAGGCAGTGCTAGATTGGAAACCACATAAGTCTGTGGCTGAGGTACGTAGTTTCTTGGGATTGGCAGGTTACTACAGAAGGTTCATAGAAGGGTTCTCATCAATAGCTACACCTTTGAAAAAATTGTTGAGAAAGGAAGTACCTTTCGTATGGATAGATAGGCAACAGGAGAGCTTTGAGAAGCTTAAGAGGGTCTTGACTGAAGCTCCAGTCTTGATTCAGCCTGAGGCAGGGAAGGATTTTGTGGTGTACTGTGATGCTTCCCACACAGGATTAGGATGTGTCCTGATGCAAGACGGGAAGGTAGTCACTTATGCATCTCGACAATTGAGGCCACATGAGGTGAACTACCCGACGCACGACTTGGAATTGGCGGCGGTGGTCTTTGCTCTTAAGGTATGGAGGCACTATCTATATGGAGAAAAGTCAGTGATCTACACAGACCACAAGAGCCTTAAGTATCTTTTGACTCGAAAAGAGCTAAACTCGAGACAATGAAGGTGGGTGGAGTTATTGAAAGACTACGATTGTTCTATTGAATATCATCCGGCAAGGCGAATATGGTAGCGAGATGCCCTAAGTTGGAAAGTAGTGTCGGATCCGAGGGCAATGTTTGCACATCTTAGCTTGTATGATGATGGAAGTCTGTTTGGCGTAATTGCAAGTTAGTCGACATGGTTGGAGGAGGTGAAAGAGAGTCGGTTGGCGATGATGATATAAGTGCTAAGTTGCGGCAGTGCAGGGGGAGTTAGAGGATTATGGAGTTAGCAATGGGGTATTGTGTTGCAAGGGTAAGGTCTCAGATGCCTAAGGATAAGGAGTTAATGAAAAAATTCTTCAGAATCACATAGTAGCCCCTATGCTATGCATCCCGGAGGTAGTAAGTTGTATAGAGATCTAAGGGAACAGCTTTGGTGGCCTGGTCTTAAGAGGAAAGTTATCGAATTTGTAGGGAAATGCTTAACGTGTCGCAAGTCAAGGCCGAACACTAAGTTCCGTCGAGATTGCTTCACCCGATAAAGATTCCGCAGATGGAAGTGGGAGAGAAGCACCATGGACTTCGTTAGTGAGCTTCCCCACGCCTACTAAGAAGGACTCGGTATGGGTGATAGTGGATCGATTGACAAAGTCCGCGCATTTCTTACGGCAAGTGCGGGTTGACTATTCTTTACGTGGTTGGCGGTTATATGTGGCAGAAATTGTGAGATTGCATGGAGTGCCAATGTTGATTATCTCAGATAGGGATCCAAGGTTTATGTCTCGGTTCTGGAAAGCACTACATCAAGCTTTGGGCACCAGATTAGACTTCAGTACGACATTTCATCCACAGTCAGACGGTCAATCTGAGCGAGTGATCCAAGTGTTGGAAGATATGTTGAGAGGCTGTGTAATAGACTTCAGAGGAAGTTGGGAAGAATATTTGCCTCTAGCAGAATTTGCATATAATAACAGCTATCAAGCCAGCATTCGAATGGCACCGCATGAAGCATTCCATGCACTTTGAATTTGTCACTGATTGTGGACAAACAAAAATTCAATTTATGCCAAATTTCCTTTGTTATAGGACAATCACGAATGAAATACATGCTTTCTGTTTTCTACTTCACCTACGCATTTGGGACACATTGTGGTTCAGCTAACCTCTTATAATGTAGATTACTGAGAATAGGTATAAAGTTTATAGAAATTCTCCAAATTGTAATTTTTAGTTTTGAGGGTAGTTTCAGACTCCAAAGTTTTTTGTAAAACAATATGTAGTTGCTTTAATTGTAATTACTAATAGGGTCTATATTACTTTGCAGAAGTAGCTTGTATCTGCTCCGCACAGAATACTCCCCTGATGCTTCCCCTCTCGACACCATAAAATCATCGTGTGACACATTTTCTAGTGGAATACATAAAATTCTGTTAGCATCGCTTTCATAGAAGGTATTATTCACTACTTCTGTTTTCCATTCTTTGGAATTATTATCTATCAAATCCGCAACCACACTAATGCCTGAATTTCTAACATTATTTTGTATCTTGTAGTCTACTGCCCTCGGTACCCACGCGACATCCATCACTGGAATTTTCATTCAAGTCCCAACCCGCCAGAACAATGTAACACCCATAACCCGTATCCATCACCGGACTAGGGTTACGAGGTATTACCGGTCACATCATAACATTTATACCATCATGGCTCATACATCAACACATCATAGTAATCAATAGCACAAAGTCCCTTTAGTAGGTCTATGAGACTTAAGACATGCTTTAAAGAGGGTTCGAGACTAAATCGATCTCATACAGAAATTTTGCAAAACTTAGAAAATTTTTCATCTTAAACAGGGCACACGCCCGTGTGGTTAGACCGTGTGCCTCACACGGCCATGCCTTAGACCATGTCTTACTCCGTGTACACTACTGACTAGGATCACACGGCCTGTCACATGCCCGTGTGTCTGGCTCGTGTGCAGTACTGACTTGGGTCACACTGCCTGTCACACGCCCGTGTGTCTGGCATGTGTGCAAGTCTGACCTGCATCGAATAAGGACAGTGATGGACACAAAGTAGACACACGCCTGCAGTGCTCACCCGTGTGGACAATTATAGGCCATTTCCAAGGCCAAATTGCCACCCAATTTGGGTCATCCCTACATGCTCAATTCTAACATCAATTAACATACATTTCAATCACCATTCTCAACTACCAAATCAAGTATGAAATATACCATTTCAAAATCACCAAAGCATACCCTGATGACCATTTACACAAGACCATATTTACACATTACTTACACCATTATCACATAGCAAAATATGTACCAAAATCACTCCACAATCTTACTAGCCTATACATGCCATATACCATATATACAACTTCCCAAAAAGGTACCAAAATAGATGTCCGATAGTGTGGTTGAGTCGCTGACGATCCCCGGATCCGAGCTAGCTTTAATGACACTGTAAAACAGAGAAAGGCTTCACACAATAAGCTTTAAAGCTTAGTAAGTTCGTAATATAACACAATTAAATCAATAATTCAAATTCAATATGAAAAATTAACTAACACTTAGTTCAATTCACATCATTACTCAATCTTATCCATAACTACTACTCACTTTCATACCATAACTATATGTTCATGTACAAGCATTTACAATGCTACTCAATCTAACTCTTTCCATCATTCATTCACATAATCATCCACTTATCTCATACACAATATCATCAACCACATAGGTTCTGTACATACCTGTACCATCACGTATTTATCTATCACGTTTACCACTCAATGCTCAATGCCATAATTTATTCGATCCTCTTTAAACGTTCGATGAATTCGCACACTCAGTGCCATTTAATTAGCCGAAGCTACATTAATATCACACACTTAGTGCCATCACATTAAACCGAAGATGTCTTGGTATCGCACATACAGTGCCAACTAATATAGACGATGCATTTTTTTATCTCGCACACTTAGTGCACTTAATCGCAGTAACTATTCTATTTACGCACACTTAGTGCCACTTATCTTCGAACTCACCTTTCGCATTACTAACTCAACAATCACATTTCCATTCATTTCACATCATATTAACATTATTTAAACAATACGTATTATACACGAACTTACCTCAGACGTAAAAACAACGACACTAGTTGATCAATTGAACACTTTGTTCTTGCCTCGATCTAAGTCCGAATTTTTCCTTCCTTGATCTATATAATATAAAATTTAACTCATTCAATCAAAATTTTATCCAAAACAATCCACAACACATAGTTAAAGCATTTTACACTTTAGCCCTCACAATTACACATTTTGACATTTTAGTCCTTATTTCACAATTACACAAAATACACATAATTTATTCACACCCAAGCTTGGCCGAATTTCACACTAGTCCCTAGCAGCCCATATCTCTTATTTATTTCACATTTTAATCCTCCAAAGTTTCATTTTCACAAATTAGCCCTTAATAACCAATTTCATCAAAAATTCCAAATACAAAATATGTTTATCATTCATTAAGCTTTCATATTTCACCAACTATCAACACAAAGCTCACATATTCATCAATGGCACATCTCAAAATCATTTTCAGTTTTAGAAATTGAAGCATGGGCTTAATAAAACACTAAGCAACGATCACAAAAACATAAAAATCATAAAAAATCGAGCTCAAAACACACCTTAATCAAGAACAACTATGGCCGGATGAATGAAAACTCAAAACCCTTTCTTTTTTTCTTCTAAAATCGGTGGAAGAAGATGATAATGGCCATTAAAATATTTTTGTTTTATTTAATCATATATTGATTTGCCATTTACCAAATTACCCATACTAAATAAACAAAAACATCACTTAATGGTTGTCCATAAAAGTCCATTAACCATGTTAATGGTCCATTTGCAGCATAAGGACCTCACATTTAAAAAGACATAACAATTGAGCACTTTTAATAACTAGCACACAGCTTTTACATTTTATGCGATTAGATCCTTTTTCACAAATCGACACTCAAATGATAAAATTTTCACACAGAACTTTCACCCATACTTTATCACATGCCATAAACATAAAAAATAATATTAAATTATTTCTCCAACCTCGAATTTGTGGTTCCAAAACCACTATTCTGACTAGGGTCTAAACCAGGCTGTTACAAACAACCCATCCTGTAACTTGACTTTAGCCGCCCATACAATCTTCTAGGTATAAAAAGGAATATTTCCCAATCTGACACTTAAAAAATCAGTATCTGGGTAATATTTAGCTTTTAAAATACAGGCTAACAACAAATTCAAATAATTAATTAGTCGCCAACCCTATTTTACAAGTAAAGCTAAATTAAATTTTGTTAAACATCTAAAACCCAAACCCCTATTCTCTTTTAATTCTCATAGCGATTTCCACTCACACCAATGGTCCCCCATTTTCCATGTCCTTTTTGCCACCAAAATTTTGCCATTATACGCTCCAATTCCCCACAAAGTGACTTCGGTAGCAAAAATCAAGCCATTGAATACGTCAGAATTCCTTGTAGAAAAACTTTTATAAAAATCTCTTTTCCGCTTTGTGAAAAGTGTCTAGTACTCTAATTATCGATCTGTTTCTTGATATGATCCTTTAGTAAGTAAAAAGATAGTATCTTCATCTGTCCTACCATATTTAGCAAACCCAAATACTTCTTCGAATTCGTTGAGCTTCTAACATTCAGGATTTGCGAAACTATCCCCCTTGCCCTATCAAAAGTATTTGAACTATAGAACATAATTGACTTTTCATAGTTAATACTCTGCCCAGAACATACTTCATACTCCCTAAGTATATCTTTTGAAATATGAGCCCTCATATTAGCAGCCTCTCCAAATAAAATGCAATCATCAACAAACATGAAATGAGAGATTTGAGGTCCCCTTCTACATACTTTAGCCCCTTTTAACAAACCTTCCTTCATAGCCAATATCATAAGAGAAGAGAGCCCTTCATTACATGTCACAAATAGAAAAGGGATTAACGGATCTCCTTGTTGTAGGCCTCTAGTATGTCTAAAAACCTCTCCAACTTTTCCATTAACTATAATTTAATACGATATAGTAGTTATGCATCGCATAATAAGCTCCACCCATGAATTAGCAAATCTCATTCGTAGCATCATACTCTTTAAAAACAATCACTCTACTCGATCATATGTTTTACTCATGTCCAATTTCAGCGTCATAAAACCTTTACTCCCTGTTCATTTTTGCCTAAAAGTGTGAAGAATTTCGTAAGCTAGGAGAACATTATCCATTATCAAACAGCTCGATACAAATGCACTTTGAGCTTCATCAATACATCATTCTAATGCTCTCTGAAAACGACTAGCAAATATCTTTGAAATCATTTTATAAAGAACTGTATAGAGACTTATCGACGTAAAATTCATTAAATTCATCGGATGGGCTTATTTTGGTATTAATGTAACAACCCAGTTTTAGCTAAATCAGAACAGTGGTTTCGGAACCATAAATATGATGTCAAAAAATCATTTGAATATTATTTTATGTGTTTACAACATGATAGCATGTATGTGTGAAAATTTCGTGAGCTAATTTTATCGTTTAATTGCTCAATTTGAGATAAAAAGGACTAAATCGCGTAAAACGCAAAAGTTGCATTTTACTTGTTAAAGGTGTCAATTGGCTTTGGCTTTTAAATATGATGTCCTTAATTGGTAATTAGACCATTTTAAGTGTTAATGGACACTAATGGACATCCATTATATGTTTTTATAACAAAGGTTATATTAGTAAATTGATTAATTAAGTTATAATTATAATAAAACAAAACAAAAAATTCATTTCATTCATCTTTGGCAACCGAAAATTAGAAAAGAAAAGAAGGGTTTGAAGCTTTTAGGGTTCGGCACTTGCAAGGCTTGATTGGTAAGTGTTTTGAGCTCGGTTTTTGATGATTTTTATGTTTTTGTGATCGTTGTTTCGTGTTCTAGCTAGCCCGTACCTTTAATTTATAAATTTTTAAAGATTTTAAGAGTTTAAATTGATGATTTTATGTGTTCTTTGGTGTTTGAAGTTGAAATATGAATTTTTGATGATAGATTTTCATGTTTTGTAGAGTGATTTTTGACAAAAATGTCAAAAAGGGATTAATTTGTAAAATATACAAATTGAGTGGTTAAAATGTGAAATAAATGAACGTTTTGGGCTACTAGGGACTTATATGAAATTCAGCCAAGCTTGGGTTTAAAGAAATTATGTGAATTTTGTATAACTGTGAAAGAGGGACTAAATTGATTAAATGTGAAAGTTTAGGGGCTAAAGTGCAAATAGGCCTAAACGTATGTTTTGGATTAAATTGAATGAGTGGTTGATTAAAGAAGTTAATTTTGAATATATTTAGATCAAGAAAAGAGGAATCGAGAATTAGATCGGGGGAAAGGCAAGATTATCGAGTAATTGACTTATTTCGTCGTTTTTGTACTCGAGGGAAGTTCGTATGTGACGATTTCTTTATAAATGTATGTTAAATGCTTTGATATTGCCTAAACTGTGATTATGAGAATTTTTTTAATGTATAAATTGTAAATACGATTCTACGGATATATTCGAAGATGGAATCGATAAGCTAAAAGTCTCGGTTGAACCTTAAGAATAGATTTTGGATACTGATGATATGTTATAAGATGATATACCAATTTGGCTTTGGGCCATGCATATCAGATGTGTTGGTTTCGGGTCCCGATATCGGCACTACGGGTGCGAGTGATACCTTGATTTGGCTATGGGCCATGGTATAGGTACTCCGGGATAAGTTACCTTGATTTGGCTACGGGCCATGGTATAGGTACTTATCGATTGAGATTCTTGAGTATCCGTCTTCTATTCTGAATGGTTCAACGGGTAAATGAATGATGTGGTTGAGAAAGAGGTTAGTACGAGACGATACAGGTATGTACGGAACCTATTCGAGTATTAAATAGAGAAAGTTCGATGAGTTTATATTTGATCATGTTTTGAGACCTGAGAAAGGTTTTTAGTTATTGTGTTTATGATTTTGTTATGTGTAATTGGTTGAATTACAGTTATTCAATGAATTGAGTTATTCACTTACGAGCTTACTAAGCTATGAAGCTTACTTTGTGTTATTTTTCTATGTTTTATAGTGAATCAAGGCTAGCTCGGATCCGGGAGTTGTCGGGAACATCATCGCACTAGCAGACATCTATTTGGTACTTTTGAGTTGTGTATATATGGTATATGGCATGTATAGGCTACTTGTGGTATTTTGGTTGTGAATATAGCCATGAGAGTTGGCTTGTAAATGATGTTAATATGGTTGTGTGTTTAGCTATTAGAAATGGCATGTAAATGCATATGTTTTGGTTGTATACATAGCCATGAGTGATGGCTTATTTTGGCATGTTTAGAATGAAAATGGTGATGGTTATATAGTTGCAAATGGTTGAATTGATTTATGGAGTTTAATGCTTGAGAAATGCTTTGGTGAAGTATGATTTTAGAAGTTGAGTTGGTAAGTATTTGAATAGGTAATTGGCATTGAATTGAGTATTGAATTTGGTTGAAATGGATATGGTATGAATTGTGCTTTTGGTTGATGATTTTGGCTGCCTATTGGTTGATGAAATGGTACCATTTTGGTTGTTTAAGTGAGCATGAGTAAGGGTGGCAAATTGGTCTTGCAAATGGCCTATTTTTTTCCATACGGGTAGATACACAGGTATGTGTCTCATCCGTGTGTGACACATGGTTATGATACACGGCCGTGTGTCCCCTGGTATTGATATTAAATGAAGTCAGTATGCTCCACATGGCCTCACAGACGGGCGTGTGACTGGCCGTGTGGTACAAGTCAGTATACCCCCTAAATGGCATACGGCCTAGCACACGGGCGTGTGACTTGGCCGTGTTGCATAAGTCAGTATACCCTACAGGTTTAGCATGACCTAGTACACGGCCTGGCACACGGGCGTGTGAGGCCAAATCGAAGGGCACACGGGCTAGACACACGGGCGTCTGGTCGGCTGTGTGACCCAAGTCAGTATGTATGCCCTGTTTCCATATGGCCTGTGACATAGGCGTGTCTGAAGCCATGTGAGGCACACGGCCTGTTCACACGGGCGTGTGACCCCTGAATGATTGAAAAATTTCTAAGTTTTCCAAGAATTTTGTATGTTATCGGTTTAGTCCTGAACCACTTTTAAAGCATATTTAAGGCCTAGTAGGCCCTTATAAGGGACAATGCGATTGTATTAAACGATTTATGAGAATGAATGCTTTATGTTTGATAAATGTATGCTATATGTTATGAATTGATCGGTAATACCTTGTAACCCTATTCTGATGGTGAATACGGGTAGGGGTGTTACATTTTTTGGCATCAGAGCCACGGTTTAGTCGATTCTGGGACTAACATAGCGAGTGTGAGAGTCTAGCTATACATGCCATATATATTCTGCGATAGTGTGATGATTCCTTGATAGCTTAAATTGTATTTTCGTATAGTAACGGATCCCAAACAAGCTGTAGCCGATGATGTAGAAATTAATGCGCCCGCGCCTGCTCCCGCTCAAGGGACAGCGCCTACTGAATCTAGACCCGTGTTAAGTAGCCACGAAGGAGAGGCTAAACAAGCCTTTTTCCAAGAGATGAACGAGTGGTTCACGGAGTTCGTTCAAACGAATCCGGCTGTTCAACAACCTCCACCCCCACCTATTCCTCAACAAATCCCTGTTGTTCCTCAAGTTGTAGATCCGATATGGTTGAATAAGCCGCCAATAGATAAGATACGTAAACATGGGGCTAAAGAGTTCTGGGTTACTGTTGATGATGATGCTGAGAGAGCTGAGTTTTGGCTCAAAAATACGATTCGAGTATTCGATGAATTGTCTTGTACTCCTGATGAATGTATTAAATGTGTTGTATCTTTGCTGAGAGACACCGCTTACCAATGGTGGAACACGTTGATATCTGTGGTTCCGAAAGAACGGGTTACCTGGGAATTCTTTCAGACGGAGTTCCAAAAGAAATATATAAGTCAGTGATTCCTTGATCAAAAGCATAAAGAGTTTCTGGAATTAAAATAAGTCCGTATGACTGTTACTGAGTATGAAAGGGAATTCGTATGATTAAGCAAGTATGCTCGAGAGTATGTGTCTACTGAAGAGATTATGTGTAAACGGTTCATTGACGGGTTGAACGAAGGTATAAAACTACTATTCGAAATTCTAGAGTTGAAAGAATTTGTTGTTTTGGTTGAAAGGGCTTGTAAAGCTGAAGATCTTAGCAAAGAAAAGAGAAAAGCATATTTAGAAGCTAGAGACTCGAGAAAAAGATCAATGAGTAAGCCATATCAATCTTCGTCAAAGAAATCCATAGATTCGTACGCTTGTCCAAATGCTTCAAATGAATATTTGAACAGGGATCGCAGAAAGCCATGATTTGGTCCTAAAGCTCAAGCTACTTCAGTATCGAGTGTTGGCAGTGTGAGAGACAACAAACCCGAGTGTCAGCATTGTGGGAGATGACACTTCAGAGAATGCTAGAATAAAAGTACTAAAGCTTGCTTCAAATGTGGCTCGCCGGATCATTTTATTAAAGAGTGTCCTGATATGGGTGAGAAAGATGGACCTCAGAATGTGAGACCAAGTAATACGTCGACTAGAGGAAGACCACCAAGAAATACTGGGAATGTGAGTGGTATTCGAGGGGCGACGAGAGACTCTACTATGAGATCTGAGGCCAGAGCACCTGCTAGAGCCTACGCTATTCGCGCTCGCGAAGAAGCGTCATCTCTAGATGTTATCACCGGTACTTTCACTCTTTATGATACTAATGTGATTGCATTGATAGATCCATGATCAACTCATTCTTATATACGCATGAATTGAGTATCTAGTAAGACTTTTCCTGTAGAGTCTACTGAATTTGTGATTAGAGTATCGAACACCTTAGGCAAATGTGTTTTGGTTGACAAAGTCTGCAAGAATTTTCCATTAATGAATCGGGATTTCTGTTTTTTGGCTAATCTGATGTTGTTGCCATTTGATGAATTTGATATGATTCTGGGTATGGATTGGCTAACGATGCATGAGGCTATAGTGAATTGTAAATGAAAGACAATTGAATTGAAATGTCAGAATAATGAGACTATTAGAATTGAATCTGATGATCTGAATAGTTTGCCAGTTGTGATCTCGTCTATGTTAGCTCAGAGATTTGTGAGAGAGGGGTGTTACAATTAATACACTACTGGTTATACTGAGAGGTCCCAAAACCTTACCTTCATTCAAAACTCCCAAATAGTAGGAACTGACTTCCCTCCAATGATGTGCCAAAATTTCTAAAAGAAAATGGTTGTAAAACCATATGCCATTGACGCTTTTGTTGGACCCATCCCCTTCAGAGCCAAATAAACCTCCTCATCTGTGTATCTTTCTGTCAACATATGATTCATGCTATCTGAAATGCACTTGTCCACACCGGCTAGAATATGTTCTGTATCACCAATCCCTTTTTAGAGAAAAGGTTCTTGAAATAATTTCGTACAATCTCTTCTATCTCAAGTTCATCCATAGCTACATTCCCATCTTTATATTGCAAGATGCCAATACGATTCATACGTTTAGGTTGATAAGCAAAATTATGAAAGAAAATTGTGTTTCTATCTCCATCTTTAACTAATTCACTTGTGTCTTCTATGTTGGGAAATGTGTCCATACTGTAATAAACATGTAACTGTTTTCTATTTATTTGAACAATGAATAAATAAAGTTAATTTCACATTTTACTATTATGTTTTTTGTATTTTTGTCTTTTATATTTTGCATGCATAGCAAAATTGTGACAAACAAATATTAGCTAATTGATTGTCTAAGTTCAAACTGAAGATAAGTGACATTGTGAGAACATTTACATTGCGAGAAAGACAACTTACTTCAGTAGATAATCTAAATAAGTCCATAATCTCGTAAAATAATTGAAGTGAGCATTTGATTCAAATACTGAGAAGGATTATTATTGTAACACCCCAAATCCGACCTAGACGTTAGGGCTAGATTGGAGATGTTACCGAAAATCGTTTGATAACTAAAATTCGTTTGTTTTTAAAAATATGCCATAAGCTCTTATTACAAAAAAAATTAGGTTTAGTTGAAAACATATTTCACTTAAATGATTTAATGAAAACGTTGTTTGTTTACATTTTTCTAAAAACGTATAACTTTGCAGCATAAGTTCTTAAGAAGTTGAAATTTGGAAAGCACAGTTTGTAGTTTTGAAATTCCTTGTTTTGCAGAAAGATGAACATTGTCGATAAAATGTTTAAACAACATCATGCGAAAAACAAAAATAAAGTTCAAAACCAAAATAGTCCAAACAATCCAAAATTTACAAAACTCTCAAACCCAAATTTAAATAAATTAAATTTACGGAAAGATTATTATAACCGAGCTCCCGTAGCAACGACCCACCTAAGTCTGAGGATTACCTAAAAGTGATAGACAACAGAAAGTGATTTTTGTAACTTAGTGCGTAACAAATCATACAGAAGTCAATCAGTTATAAATTTATATATATATGTCAAAAACATTGTTTTTTAGAACATAACAAATGCAGAAATATAATCCTACCCCATCTGCTACACACAATCTCCGACCATCCCAACGTACCATATGGGGTATTATTGTAACACCCCAAACCCGGTCCAAACATTACGACCGAATTTGGTATGCCACGGAGAAAAGTTTTTGAAAATCCCTTTAAGCCGATTAAAATTTTTGATAAAAGATATTGCCTTGTTTTTAAAACGGTTGAGGTGTATAAAGAAAACATCACTTAGTGTTGTTTAGAAATATATTAAATCAGGTTGTTACAGATTCAAGTGTACCCGATGGCACAATAAAACATTTTACGTATTAATTTTTATAAAACATGTGTACCCATTTTAATATCATGAAGTAGTTTAAGCAAATTATCAAAACATGTAAAATATTCCAAGTGCAATATTAGGAGGCCTTATTACAACTTAAATAAAATAAACCCATAATAAAATAAAATAGTTCAAAATCCACCTAGTCCATATTTTCATTTCATGGCCACCTTGAGTCCATCCGGCTCCTTATCCATGACTACGAATCACCTGAAAAATGTTAAAGGAAAAAGGTGAGTCATCAAGACCCAATGTGTAACCCTTTTTCCCTGGTTTAATGCAACGTCATACACAAATCATAATTAATTTAATATGCACAAGTTTAATATGCACCCAACCTAACCATCCAAACACCTTTCTCTACCCCGTGTAGTACCAAACCACCGGTGGTGCCAAACCACCGGTGACATATAGTCACAAAATCCGTCATATTGTGGTGCCAAACCACTGGTGACCCGAAGTCACAAATCAAATGATGGGGCCAACCCATCGTGTGATACCAAATCACCGCTTCAATCCCGTATCTCAAAGTGGGGCCAACCCACGGTGGTGCTAAACCACGTGGACGAGACGCTATGAGGTGCCAAACCTCCGAGGTACCAAACCTCTGGTGACCGTAGTCACAATGTGTTACCAAAACACCGGTGTCCGTCGACACGAATATCACCGCCTCTCCACTCATAAAACCCACATTCAATCAATGATATTTAACAACAATCATGCCAACATGCTCATTTATAAACATACATAGGATGTATCAATAATCATTTATAAGCCACATATATCAAATGTGTCATGCTTCCCAAAAGCATCAAATAACAAATCATATTGTCAAGAACTTACCCGAAGCCTTGCTAAACCTTTATGGTATTAAACTCAAATCTACACAAATCCGATTAGCATACACATAATACTTTGCACCTTAATTAATTATAAGTGTGTATGTACACACACCTGAAATTAATGAAAGCCTTAAATCCCGAAGAACCAAATCGGCTACCCACAAAATCCTTGCCCTATATTCGGCCAAACACAAGATTAGTGCCATGGCCATTCGGCCAAACCAAAAATTAATTGAAAAGGGTTCCTTGTGAACCCGAAACCTTACCCAAATGCCTTTGAATACTAGCCACCACACTCCAAGCATTTTTGCTTCCCTAAATCGGCAATCACATGTTAATAGCCTTCGGCTTTTGAATACTTAAAAGAGTGATCTATAAAAAAATAGATTCTTACCACCTTACCTATAACCGATCGACAGAGAATGGAGAGTCAAATCTTTTGCTTGAAAATCCCGTAGTTCCTAGATGATATCGATTCAAAGAGGGGTTAGCCTTCTTGTTTGCAAATACCGAAATTTCGGCTTTCTCCAACCTATAAATCGACAGAGAGAAAGGGTAGGGAAAAGAAAGATTCGGCTATCACTTACCTTCACCAACGATTGTCACAAGAAATCCCGAAGAGATCTTTTCCCTTCCTAATATTCGGCCAAAGTGAAATAGAATAGGAGAGGAAATTTTCGGCACACCAAGGAGTGGATTCGGCTAAAGGAAAGGAAATAATGATGAGAAAAGAAGATGGGGTTTCTGCAAGGAGTAGAGAGAGTTTTGGTTTTGAGAGAATGAGAAAGGAGAGAAAAAAATAATTGGAGAGGAGGGAATAGAGAAGAAATTCGGCTACTTGCAAAAATGGGGAAAAGAAAAACAAGATGCTAGGTAGGTGCTTTTAAAGGGATTCGCAAAACCCCCTTCTTAAGCTTGCCATTCCACTCTTCCCATGAAGAGTTCCAAATTCGCAACTTCCTTGAATTGCTCTTGACTAACCCTTGATTTAATTCAAAATTATTTGAATTAATCACATGCCTAATTTTCCTCTAACAATTATTATAAATCAATCCTAATAATAATCCAATTAAAATCCTTGATAAAATCCTTGATTATAACCTTATTATCCTTACATTAAAAATTGGTCATCTCTTTCTCTTTCTAGCCAACTTTTCAAGATTAATCAAATAAAATCCATTTAAAGCTAAATAATATTCTCATACTTTCCTTATTATCCCAAAGTTTAAAATTGAGAATTTCCCCCCTTAATGCCGCCCAAAATAAAGATCAAAAGGAAAATTCGTGACTCGAACATAGGTTCTCCCCTCGCTCCTTGTGGCGTCAACTCTAGCACCTAAGTGGCCTCCTTTTTGCCACTTTTCCAAGTCATTTTTAATGATAATAATTCCCTCATTTAACCTTGTAACTCCTACTTACTAAGGCTTCCTTCCTTTAAAGCTTCACAAATAAATTTTCTCCTAATCCGAGCCTACCCAAGACCCCTAATTAAGTCTTTATTCCACCATGAATAATGTCACCGCAATTCAAACACAAGCAAAATAATTCAATCACAAATAGCCCCTATTTTAGGATGTTACGCTTCTACCCCCTTAAAAATAATTTCGCCTCAAATTACCCGATCGTAAGAGGTGGGGTATTGCCGCAGCATCACATCCTCGTGTTCCCACGCCGCTTCCTCCGTACTCATGGTTTCGCCATAGCACTTTCACCAAGGGTACCGACTTCCTACGCAAAACCTTGACATCACGATCTAAGATCCGAACTCGCTCCTCCTCGAAAGATAAGTCCGACTTAACCTCAATCTACGCCACAGCACAACGTGTGATGGATCGGACCGATACCGCTCTAAGCATCGACACATGGAAGACATCATGAATTTGTCTTAACTCTGCCGCAACTCGAGCCGATAAGCTACCGCCCCACTCTCGCCCAACACCGAATATGGCCCAATAAACCTAGGGCTTAGCTTTCCTTTTTTTTTTTCAAATCGCAACACCTTCTTCCAAGGCGACACCTTCGTAAAGACTTTATCTCCTACCTCGAATTCCATTTCCTTGCGCTTGAGATCGGCATAAGACTTTTGCCTATCTCGATGCCTCATTGAGACGAAGTCCAATTATTTTCACTTTATCTTCGCCCGCTACCACCTCGGACCCAAGACAAGTCGTTCTTTTAGTTCCGCCCAACACGTAGGAGTACGGCACTTCCGGCCCATACAAAGGCTCGAATGGTGCCATTCGAATGCTCGCTGATAACTATTGTTATAAGCGAACTATGCCAACGGTAGATACTCTTCCCAACTACCACCAAATCCGTAACGCAACCTCTCAACATATCTTCTAAGATCTCAATCACTCTCTCCGATTGTCCGTCGGTTTATGGGTGGAAAGTCGTCTTTGAAGTCCAATCTTGTCCCCAAAGCTTGATGCAAGGCTCTCCAAAACCTTGACGTAAACCTCGGATCCCTATCCGAGATAATCGATCTCGCACACCATGCAATCTTACTATCTCCGCCACATACAACTTTGCTAGCCTCAAGGCGAATAATCTACCTCATCGGTATGAAATGCGCCGACTTAGTTAGTCGATCCACAATTACCCAAACCGAGTTCTTCTTACTAGGCGTGAGGGTAATCCACCGACAAAATCCATAGTGATCCTCTCCCATTTCCACCGAGGAATCTTCACCGGTTGGAGTAACCCCGATGGCAACCGATGTTCGGCTTTCACTTGGCGACACGCCGACACCTTCCCACGAATTCGCCACCTCACGCTTCAACCTGTGCCACGAGTATCAAGCTTCCAAAATCTCCATACATCTTGCTACCTCCCGGATGCATAGCGTATGGGCAAGCTATGTGCATCTTGGATAATTCTTTGCCTCAACTCCACATCTTTCGGCATACAAGCTCGCCCTTGAAAACATAACACTCCCTCGCCAGACAAACTATACCCTTCCAAACCACCATCTTGAACTTGCAACCTCCTCGCATTCAAACTGTCATCCTCCAACTGCTTTTCCTTAATCTTCTCGATCCAAGTCGGCTTAACTTGCAGTTCTGCCAAAAGACTTCCATCGTCGTATAGACTGAGGTGAGCAAACATTGTTCTTAAGTCTGTCACGACTTTTCGGCTCAAGGCATCAGCCACCACGTTCGCCTTACCCGGATGGTACTCAATCGAACAATCGTAGTCTTTTAACAGGTTCAATCCACCGACGCTGCCTCAAATTCAAATCCTTCCGAGTCAAAAGATACCTCAAACTTTTATGATCCGTAGACTATCGACTTCTCCCCATACAAGTAATGCGCCATATTTTCAAAGCGAAAACTATCGCCGCTAACTCCAAGTCGTGCGTTGGATAGTTAACCTCATGCGATCTTAGCTGACGGGACGCATAGGCCACTACCTTCCCTTCTTGCATCAATACGCATCCCAAACTAGTATGGGACGCGTCCACAAGAAACCGTAAACAACTTTCCCCGCCTCAGTTATACCAAACCGAGCTTCCGTCAAAATCTTCCTTAGCTTGTCAAAACTTTCTTGTTGCTTCTCCGACCATACAAATGGAACTCCCTTTCTTAACAACTTAGTCAACTGAGTGCGATTAAAGAGAATCCTTCCACAAACCTCCGATAATATCCTCGCTGCACTCCAAAAGCTTCGAATTTCTCGCCATCGACCTAGGGGGTTTCCAATCCAACACCGCTTCCACCTTGCGAGGATCTACTCTAATCCCTTCCACCGACACCACATGACCTAAGAAAGCCACCTCTCTAAGCCAAAATTCACACTTACTGAATTTGGCATATAATCGCTTCTCTCTCGCATTTGTAGAACTATACGCAAATGCATGTCATGCTCCTTCTCCGTCTTTGAGTAAACCAATATGTCGCCTATAAACACCACGACAAATTGATCCAAGTATCTTCTTTGAAACACTCTATTCATTAAGTCCATGAATGCCGCTGGTGTATTAGTCAACCCAAAAGGCATCACCAAAAACTCGTAATGCCCATACCTTGTTCTAATGCCGTCTTGTGCACATCAACCTCTTTCACCTTGAGTTGATGATATCCCGACCTAAGATCTATCTTCAAAATACCGATGCACCCTTCAGTTGGTCAAACAAGTCATCAATCCGAGGCAACGGATACCGTTCTTGATCGTTAACTTGTTCAATTGGCGGTAGTCGATACACATCCGCATTGAACCATCCTTCTTCCTAACAAACAACACAGTGCTCCCCACGGAGATATACTTGGTCGAGATAAATCCTTGGTCCAAAAGCTCCTCGAATTTGAGCCTTCACCCCATCAATTCCTTTGGTGCCATTCGGTAAGGTGCTATTGACACACAGTGCCGCCTGTAGCAAGTCTATACCAAATTCAACTTCCGATCCGGAGGCGGACTTAAGTTCTTCCGGGAACACATCAGCGAATTCCTCATCGTTTCGGACCTTCTCAACCGCGACTCCTTAGCTTCCAAAGCATAAATTTGAACCAAAAACGCCTCGCAACCTTTCCCCGACCATCTTTTCACCTTCAACGCAGACACTACATTAGATAGGTAATCTCTTCTATTACCTATCATGTCCACTTCATCACCCTCACCATCTTAAGAACCATGCGCTTAGCAAATAGCAATCCAACCTTGCCTCGATACTTAACCAACTAGTCCATACCAAGGATCAAATTGAACTCCCCAAACGGCAGCTCCATCGGATCGACCACAAATACGACTCCCTTGGAGTTCTAGAGGTACATCTCTATATAGCTTATTAACAACTACAGAGTGACCTAAAGGACTAATTACGCCATCTCCTAGAAGCGCCTCAAGTCTAAGTTCATAGTCTCTACCACACTACTAGCAACGTATGAATGCGCCAAACCCACATCAATCAAAGTAGTATATGGAACACCAAAGATTAAGAACGTCGGTTATAACGTCCGGTGCGTCACCTTCCTCTCGACGCCTCGCATAGATAGACTAGACCAGCCGCTTTGCTTCGTGTCGCCTGCACCTCGCCTCGAAATTCCGCAACCTCTGTTAGATCCATTTCCTCCTCTACCATTACCACGACCCTCCGTGGTGGTCCTACATTTCTAGCCCGAGCACGGCTCGACCTCCGACCGATTCTTGGCTAACTTTCGAGGACAATCCCACACGGTGGTCCAAAGACCCACATTCAAAGCAACCCTTCTCACCGGTCCAACAACCTCCCAATGTGATTTGCCACAATGACACAAAGTGAGCCGGTCTCTCAGTTAGCAAACCATGGGCCTTCTTGCCCGATTCGGCCCACTGCTCTCGCCTCTTTCTCGAACATTACCACCCGATCCGCATTTGACCTAAATCCTCTTTTTCTCGCTTGTTCCTATCATAGTTCTCGCCTCACGGACTCCTTGACCCCTTCGGCTACCTTAGCTTTTTCCACCAAGATAGCAAACTCACGCTCCCGCGCGGCGAGCAATCAAAGAACCTTAGCTCATCCCTAAGTCCGTCTTCAAAGCGGACACAACGATCATGCTCCGCTGACACTATACCCTCGAGCATAGCGGCTCAACCTCAAGAATTCTCGCTTCATACTCGACCACGCACTTATTTCCTTGTACCAACCCCGTAAAAGCTTTCCTCTCAGGCATCAATGTAGCTTGTGCCCACATACTTCTTCCGATAAGCAGCTTTGAAGTATTCCCAAGTCGATCATCCGCGTAGCACCATCTCGAATCGCGAGCCACCATCGATATGACTCATCCTTGAGAAGCGACACCGCCCCTTCGCTTTCTCCTCATTCGCCGATCTATCTCATTTATGATTCTTTCGATTGATTCTAGCCAATACTCACCGTATTGGGCGTTACACCGACACACCTCGTAAAAAAATTCAGCTCAGTTAGCTCAAGTCTCTCAGTACCGACTTCCGAGCTCCTCCACCTCCACCCATTCCAGCTACTCTCTCTAGAACCCGCAGCATCACTTGTGACACGTGTCATCACCCGTCTGATCCTGCTCCTCAACTCTGAAGGTTGGGGGTGGTGGTGGCGGTGGTACCTCATTCTCGATTCCCGACCCGACCGACAGTGTTCGACACGGTCAACCTACCCTTCCGCGTCCACGACGGCCACGCCCCTCTAAAGCTCATTCTAACTATCGCGCTTTAACTGATTAGGAAATTTTTATGAATTAGTACATGTTTCACTTGGTTATCCGTGAAGAAATTTTATGAAAAGAATTTAATAGAGATTCTTTCGATCAATCAAAGTTTTAAGTCTTCTGTCCTAATTTACATAGAAAAGTACATCCATTCCTATACCTTTCATACCTATGCACTCTTCTGCATTATCATTCCGCTTTCTATCTCAGTGGGTATTTTTCGTAATTTTGCCACTAGGGAAATTTCAGTAATTTTGGTAAGTTGAAGAATATTTTGAAAATTTTCCAAAGTAAATTTTTGCTGCTATTGAAATGAGTATCATAACGATTTTTAAAACTTAGAGCTTTCACAAAACAGGGTTAATCCCTTTTGGGTTTTATTTAACGTGTTTAGCCTATGACCGAGTCCTCTTGGTTAGGGTGAACCGAAGCTATGCACCAGGTAGGAATCTCGCGAAGAGGAGGTGAGTCACGAGGACTGCTTAAATACCAAGCTCTTCCGGATCCAATCCTAGACATGCGCACTAAGGTTACCACACCCTAACTCGGCAACTTGGTCACGGGTTGGTTTTAATTAGGCCATTAAAGTCTTATGAGTTTTGTTGGGGTGGACTAGTCCTAAGGTTCAACACCTATCACACTAATTACGTTCCCTTCTTACCCTTCTATAATAATAATCCATACAAAAAGTTAGAGGTACTTACAGGCGGATCGGTCGGTGCGAGACTCGGAGCCATGCTTATTCAAAACCAAAATATTTCAAATAGACCTACCAAAACATTTTTGGGCCTTGGGCCCCCACACCCGAGCTTTGAACTGGGCTCTGATACCAATTTGTAACACCCCAAACCCGGTCCAAACATTACGACCGAATTTGGTATGCCACGGAGAAAAGTTTTTGAAAATCCTTTAAGCCGATTAAAATTTTTGATAAAAGATATTGCCTTGTTTTTAAAACGGTTGAGGTGTATAAAGAAAACATCACTTAGTGTTGTTTAGAAATATATTAAATCAAAGTTGTTACAGATTCAAGTGTACCCGATGGCACAATAAAACATTTTACGTATTAATTTTTATAAAACATGTGTACCCATTTTAATATCATGAAGTAGTTTAAGCAAATTATCAAAACATGTAAAATATTCCAAGTGCAATATTAGGAGGCCTTATTACAACTTAAATAAAATAAACCCATAATAAAATAAAATAGTTCAAAATCCACCTAGTCCATATTTTCATTTCATGGCCACCTTGAGTCCATCCTAGGCTCCTTATACGCACTCACGAATCACACGAAAAATGTTAAAGGAAAAAGGTGAGTCATCAAGACCCAATGTGTAACCCTTTTTCCTGGTTTAATGCAACGTCATACAAAAATCATAATTAATTTAATATGCACAAGTTTAATATGCACCCAACCTAACCATCCAAACACCTTTCTACTACCGTGTGGTACCAAACCACCGGTGGTGCTAAACCACCGTGACCCGGTCACAAATCAAATGATGGGGCCAACCCATCGTGTGATACCAAATCACCGGCGCCAATCCCGTATCTCAAAGTGGGGCCAACCCACGGTGGTGCTAAACCACGTGGACGAGACGCTATGAGGTGCCAAACCTGCCGAGGTACTAAACCTCTGGTGACCGTAGTCACAATGTGTTACCAAACACTGGTGTCCATCGACACGAATATCACCGCCTCTCCACTCATAAAACCCACATTCAATCAATGATATTTAACAACAATCATGCCAACATGCTCATTTATAAACATACATAGGATGTATCAATAATCATTTATAAGCCACATATATCAAATGTGTCATGCTTCCCAAAAGCATCAAATAACAAATCATATTGTCAAGAACTTACCCGAAGCCTTGCTAAACCTTTATGGTATTAAACTCAAATCTACACAAATCCGATTAGCATACACATAATACTTTGCACCTTAATTAATTATAGGTGTGTATGTACACACACCTGAAATTAATGAAAGCCTTAAATCCCGAAGAACCAAATCGGCTACCCACAAAATCCTTGCCCTATATTCGGCCAAACACAAGATTAGTGCCATGGCCATTCGGCCAAACCAAAAATTAATTGAAAAGGGTTCCTTGTGAACCCGAAACCTTACCCAAATGCCTTTGAATACTAGCCACCACACTCCAAGCGTTTTTGCTTCCCTAAATCGGCAATCACATGTTAATAGCCTTCGGCTTTTGAATACTTAAAAGAGTGATCTATAAAAAAATAGATTCTTACCACCTTACCTATAACCGATCGACAGAGAATGGAGAGTCAAATCTTTTGCTTGAAAATCTCGTAGTTCCTAGATGATATCGATTCAAAGAGGGGTTAGCCTTCTTGTTTGCAAATACCGAAATTTCGGCTTTCTCCAACCTAAAAATCGACAGAGAGAAAGGGTAGGGAAAAGAAAGATTCGGCTATCACTTACCTTCACCAACGATTGTCACAAGAAATCCCGAAGAGATCTTTTCCCTTCCTAATATTCGGCCAAAGTGAAATAGAATAGGAGAGGAAATTTTCGGCACACCAAGGGAGTGGATTCGGCTAAAGGAAAGGAAATAATGATGAGAAAAGAAGATGGGGTTTCACAAGGAGTAGAGAGAGTTTTGGTTTTGAGAGAATGAGAAAGGAGAGAAAAAAATAATTGGAGAGGAGGGAATAGAGAAGAAATTCGGCTACTTGCAAAAATGGGGAAAAAGAAAAACAAGATGCTAGGTAGGTGCTTTTAAAGGGATTCGTAAAACCCCCTTCTTAAGCTTGCCATCCCACTCTTCCCATGAAGAGTTCCAAATTAACAACTTCCTTGAATTGCTCTTGACCAACCCTTGATTTAATTCAAAATTATTTGAATTAATCACATGCCTAATTTTTCTCTAACAATTATTATAAATCAATCCTAATAATAATCCAATTAAAATCCTTGATAAAATCCTTGATTATAACCTTATTATCCTTACATTAAAAATTGGTCATCTCTTTCTCTTTCTAGCCAACTTTTCAAGATTAATCAAATAAAATCCATTTAAAGCTAAATAATATTCTCATACTTTCCTTATTATCCCAAAGTTTAAAATTGAGAATTTCCCTCCCCTTAATGCCGTCCAAAATAAAGATCAAAAAGGGAAAATTCGTGACTCAAACATAGGTTCTCCCTTGCTCCTTGTGGCGTCAACTCTAGCACCTAAGTGGCCTCCCTTTTGCCACTTTTCCAAGTCATTTTTAATGATAATAATTCTCTCATTTAACCTTGTAACTCCTACTTACTAAGGCTTCCTTCCTTTAAAGCTTCACAAATAAATTTTCTCCTAATCCGAGCCTACCCAAGACCCCTAATTAAGTCTTTATTCCACCATGAATAATGTCACCGCAATTCAAACACAAGCAAAATAATTCAATCACAAATAGCCCCTATTTTAGGATGTTACAATTATATACCCATCCAACCCTACACACCACATAGTGTCAGTATGTCACTTCTCAGAATATTTGCAGTTGAGCTACTAGTTTATTAGGTGATTTATTGCCGTTTACAGAAATATATGTGGTTGAGCCACCAAATATGGTAGGTTATTAAACTGCCCACACTTCCTCCATATAACAAATCCCATCCCATATGCAAATGCAGAACTAACAGATATCAGCTATGCTTACGATGTACAAGCTTATAATGATATATTCGGAACATATATAACACTTTTCAGACCATACATAGCATAGTACAAGTTTTACCTATCTTATATCATTTTAAACATGCATATTTATATCAAATTTACGCTAACAGATGGTCAGGAGTCATGTTTTATAACTTAATTAATAACAAACCGACCCTACAGAAGGCCTACGATCAATCCAAATGATGTTTACGGTCCTAGGGAAAAATTCAGAATTTTGGGCCTACATGCCCGTGTGGCCCAAACAGCCTAAATGGCCAGCCCGTGTAGCCCACAAGACCTGGCACACGGCCTCACACACGACCGTGTGGCCCACACGGCCTAATAGTCCAGACCGTGTGTCTCACATAGTCCAGCACACGGCCGTGTGTCACACACAGCTTACCACACGGTCGTATGGCGTCGACTGTGCAATTTTTTGGCTTTCATCATTCACTATTTTTTGTGTTTCTCGATACACACTTGACTCGATTTCGATGCGAATCCAAAAATTTGTATTCCAGCACCTAGAACATCAAATATTCAGCAAATCAGCCCTCAACTGTACAACGATTAAGTGATTAACAACTTCAATTTTTCTAAAATACTAACCCAAGCATAACTGATTAACCCCCAAACAGCCAAAACAGTCCCAAAGTAATAGAAACGTTTACCTTCGAATGAATAGAACTTCCCCAAATCTTAAATTGCCGGTGAATTATTTACTTCATGAGTTTCTCCTAAATAAAACAATCAACTAACACGATTAAACACACAATCACTTATCAACAAAACAAAACTTCCAAGAAACGAAACTCTCTAAAATGAAAAAGTGGGACGAATTCGAAACTCTCCAAAACGAAACTCTCCAAAACTCTCTAAAACACACAATTACTTACGCACGAATTCGATTTCCACTATTCAATCAACTTTCACTACCGAACCACGAAACCCGCGTGATGAAGAAAAATAGAAGAAAAACAAAACAAAGAAGAGGAAGAAACTGATGTAGGAAAAGAAAGAAAAGGAAACGTGGGGATTTAGGGAGAAAATAAAACGTGAAAATTGGGAAAAATATTTTTTGGAAAAGAAGAAAAATATATTGATTATTTCAAATAAAATAAAATAAAATTATATATTAACAATCCCAACAAACCTAATCCTATCAAACCACCACCCCACTACTTTTCCCACATCCAACAACTACCAAAGTTCAAATCTGACTAAAACTTTACAAAAATAGGCGACAGAAACAGACAAGCAAAAATAATCTAACTTGCTCACACTGAGATTCAAACTCAAGATCATAAATGCACTCACAAGCTTTTTACTACCGAGCTAGCAAGCTCATTCTTGTCATAGATTGAACAAAAATATTACCTAAGCTGAACAATAGAGATAAGCACAGGACAAAAAATAATTGAATTTTCCCAAAAATAAGATTTGAACCCAAGACCTCCAACACTCAATCAAGGCACTTAACCACCAAAACAAATACTTAATTATGGTAGAATTAACCAACAGAAATTCATATTTTTGGGGCGTTACAATTATGACATTTATAATTCCAATTGGGGAGATGGCTAGTCTTGATTATCGGAGTAGTTGACTACACGGGTAGATATATAGATATATTCATTGGTAGAATGATACATTAGATTGGACCCAAGATGAGTTAATTCTGAATCCGTTTGTAAATTAATTCACTTGTGACGTTCATGGTGTGGTTTACCTAAATCCTGTGTTAGGCACTAACCATGTGTATGCAACTCATGTGCTTTGATATAAGTGGAGGCTTATGCTCTAAAGATGATTGAGCCCATAGCCTATATGTTGGGTACATGACTTGTGTATGGCATGGCTTTACTAACAACAGTGGAATTCATGGCTCAATTAAAGAGTTAATGATATCCTTTCTTAGCATTGTGTGGATTGATAAATATGGAATGTGGCCATGGGTTGCTTATTCTCGAACGAACAATTTATCACAGTCATTTGTTGATAGTGATCATATTAATCATTAAGAAGACATAATGGTAACAATGATATAAAATAGGATTGTATTAAGTGAACGGATTTAACTCAAAGGAATCAAGGACATCATATGAGAATTTAATGCCATAACCTTTGCAACAAACATGTCAACCTGCCAGAAGATAATGTTCATGGTCTCTAATTATGATTCCCCCAAAAGCCATCTGTTATTGTACCCGAAATTAAGAATCGAAATTTTTTAAAAAATTATTTCCATAATTGAATCTGAACCATTAATTGCAAATGTGGTCATCACTTATATCGTAAGCAAAATAAGGAGGGATAGATATGATTCAAACGAATGAGTTTTGGAACTTCCATGAACTCCAACAAAGACATGCGAGACTTAGTTTGTTTTAGCGGTGTTTATGGGTTGAATTGGGTCTAAGTTGAATTTAAGTATGATATTAATACATTTTATATTTTTCTCAAGTTTGATCTAGCTCAAAATATGAACTTAAAACGAGTGGTGTGGAGGGAAATGAGATGATGAACAGTGGTAATGAGGATAAAAATCATAAAAAATGATGATGTGGCATGCACTCTAATTTTTTATTAGGGATTTATTGTTTGGTGAGAAAAATGAAAAATTTCTCTAATAGCGGTGATTAAATTGCAAGTATTTTTATTTGGATGACCAAAATGAAAGCACTCTAAAAATTGGGTGACCAACTAAGTAGTTTACCCAAAATAAAAGGATACTAAGTATAATAAATAACAATTTGTTTTTTTAATATAAACCCAAATAAAATAAATAAAGAAATCCAGTACTCTATTATTATCCCCATAGAAGCTGAGTGTAACGACCCGATTTCCAGTTATGGGCGAAGTCAGAAAATTCTTTTAGAGGAGGTTGAAATTAAATTTTAATTTTTAATAACCTATATCTTTATAGTTTTTAAAGGATTAAATCAAATATTTATCATTTTAGGGGGCCAAAGTGTAATTTTACCTTTACTAATTTTAAATTTTAAAATTTCTAAAGGGCCTAGATGGATAATTTTCCATTTTAGGGGGGCCAACGCCCCTGTCAGTCCCCTAGATCTTGCCACTATTTCCTATGGTGTTGAAAATTACGGTTTCGAAATGTATTTCCATAAACAATGTTCATAGATATTAATACTTAATATTTATGAGACTAGTATAGAAATATATTAAAGTTTGGTAAAGCAATTTTGCTTAATTGATAGTAAATTAAGGTATAAGTGTAATGATACCAAAGTCAATGAAGTTGGAAATTACGATTCCGGGACCCCGTTTCCATAAACCGAGTTAGTAAATGTTATTAATAATATTTATGAAGTTAGTAGAAATATTAATTAAAGTTTAGTCCATTAATTTTTTCGTTTTGATAGCTAATTAAGGTACAAGAACTAAATCGTAAAAATGATAAAAAATAATCGCTATAGATTTTTAATTGTTAAATGACTTGTAACACCCAAAAACCCTGCCTAGGAGTTTAGACCGAATCCCGGAGGTTACATTGACCACAGAAGTGGTCCTAAAAGATTTTACAAAAGAATTTCTTAAAACTTAATCCGAATACGGGTTGCTTGAATTAAACTAAATAGTTTAAAAATTTTTACACCGATTTTGAAATAAAGCGGATTTGGAAATTTAAAAGACTGGCTTTACTAGAAAATAATTCACAGCAGAAAGCATAATACTTACCGTTTAGATGCAAAGCAAAAACTAGTGTTTTATGTTTAAAACTTACTACGTATTAAAGTTTAAACCAAAGATTTCAGAATAATCAAAACCGCTTATGAAATAGACATACCAAAGTAATTTATACCACAGTTCATAAAACAAAATTACTAACAGTCCAATAGTAAATGATTTAACAAAATTATTGAAACTTAAATAAGTCCAATCCGAATTGAGAAAAACCCGAGTAAAAGTTCTAAGATCACCGATGCACTGAGTCCCACACCAAACACGAGAATTACTTGAAAGAAAGGAACTAAGAAGGGGTGAGCTACGCGAGCTCAGTGTGAGTCCGAAATAAAAAACAAAACGCAAATGACAAAGTATCAGAACGAATATTTCCGATATACACACACAGACAGTGAACGGACAACTTATATCAATAATCAGTCTTACGAGTAATCCATTAACAAACATAACATAGAGTTATTATTCCAAACACACCAGATACAAAGACATGTCGGACTATTCAAATTATTATGCCATTAACCCCACAACCATACAGACAGACTTATACCTAAATGTGAAATGTATGCAACAGAGGAAAAATCCCACCCATCCAGCCAAACACCACTTCGACCACCCTACACACCACATATGGGCTATAGTATGCCCATTCACCCTACACACCACAATTGTGGAACTAAGCCACTCGAGTAAATGTATACAGCTGAGTTGGTATACATATAGTATAGTGCGGTAAACCGCTGTACATAAGTATTACAGTTAAAACTTCCAAATTAGTCTTCCTTCTCTTCACAACCAAAATCCCAAATTTCGAAGCAAATGCTAGAGTGCACTCAATATGCTAACAGACTCGCAGAATAGAAATACATATTCAGTGGACCAATTACAGAGTCAATATCACTTGTATACAATTAATAAGTAACGATAACAAAAATATCTCATATCTATTTATCACATCACCTTAATTCATGAATAAACAATTACTTAATCTTATAATTGTAAATTCACACAAGAATCTAGGCTAAGAACAGAATCCCAACACACTTACAGTGGCCTAACCGAGAGTCGAAACATACAGAAACACAAAGCGAGCCAAATTACAGCACAAAATAAAAATTTACGAAATAGGCCCCAGCCGTGTTGAAGGTCTAGGCCGTGTAAAGATCAACATGGCTGTGTGGAAGGGGCAAGCACCCATGTGTAAGAAGCACACACCCATGTGAAGGAGACACGCACCCGTGTGTTCGATTTACATAGCCGTGTGAGTAGCCTATGTAACTCACTGTCCAAAAGTGTCAAATTAAGGAGTAGAAGAGACACAACTGTGTGGAGAACTCACATGCCCGTGTGGCGAAGGGACACGGCCGTGTGAAAATTGACAAGATCCCCAAACAGTAGCCACACGGCCATGTGAACCGCCTAAAAACCCTAATTCCCAATGTCACACGGTCGTGTGAACCGCCCGTGTGCGGCACACGCCCGTGTGGCCACCCGTGTGGTCACGAAACCACACTGAAATAGGCTGAAACTAAGAATTTGCAACAGCAAAGTAGACCCTAATCACTAATGGTTCAGAAACACACCTTAAATTGGGATCTCAAGCACTAGAAACTGATCGATTCGCCTCAACAACACAATTTCTACTTTCGCTTCAATTCCTTGAATTACCCGAACACCAATCAGTGAAATCAAATGAGACCCAATGATTTCAAACAAAATTTCAAAGGAAAATAGAACAGAAGTGATGATAAAAAGAATTCAATGGAAAATAAATTTTAAATTTTAGAAATCTAGGAAAAAACGAAAAAAACTGACATGAGAAAGAGGAGATAAAAGAGGAACGTGAAAACAAAATTTTTGGGATAACTTCCTATTCCAAATTAAAAATTTAAAATAAATAAATAAAATAACTAAAAATAAATATGTATTTAAACTTAAAAACAAATTTAAAACATAATTAACTCCTCTAAACACACATGAGGACTGGAACCTAGGACCCAAAGATAAACTAACACACCCACTACCACCGAACCAGCAGACTCATTCTAACACCAAAACGTGATAATAAACTCAACTGCTCGCCCTACTCACAAACCCTAACTATAAACCTCAAAACTTCTAACCCCAAATTTTGGGGTGTTACATGACTAAGATAGTGGTTAAACCAAAGTTCAAAATGACAATTATACCATTTTAACCCATATTAAACGGTTTGACATGATGATTGATTAAAAAATAATTTTAAATTTGTAATTAAATTAATGTAAGAAAAAGATGTAATCAATAAACTAATAAGAAAATAGTGGAAAAAAGAAAATAAAAGTGAAAAACATTTCTCATCTTCATCTTTCCACTGAAATTCACCATTCGAGAAAAGCTTCCAAAAGTTTAAAGCTTTCGGCCTTGCATGGTAGGTAAGTTTAAGTTTGTTTTTCGTAAATTTTATGTTTTTGAGATCATTGTAGTTGGATTTAGCTAACTCGTATTTCATTTTTAAAACTTATAAATTTCTTAAATGTTTCCATTGATTAATGCTTGATGAAATTGGTGTTATTTGGTTAGATTTGATGCTAATATATGAAAAAGGACTAGTTTGTAAAGTAAAACTTGTTAGTTTTGAACATAGGGACTAAATTGTAAATATTTCAAAATTTTTATGAATTTTATGTGAATATAGATATTAGAGAGATGTAAAAGGAAAATCAAATCTCAAATGTGAAAGTTATGAGAATTTCGGTTTTAGGGATTAAAATGAATAAAATGTGAAATTTCAGGGAACTTTTGTAAATGAAAAGTAAAATGTCATATGCATACAATTAGATGTTATTAGATACTTGAGATTATTAAATTGAGTTGAATTATTGTATAGATCGAGAATTACATCAACCTCGTAAAAAAGGAAAAATTGCGGAGTAGTCTCTGACACCTTGATCAAGTTTCGTTTTGGCGAGTAAGTTCAGTTGGAACTTACTATGTAACACCCGGAACCCGGCCTAGAAGTTTAGACAGAATCTCTGATGCTACATTGATCACCAAAGTGATCGTAGGTAAATTTTTACAAAACAATTTTCATGTTGAATCGTAATACTTGATCGTTTAAAATCAGTTATTAAAATTTCAGTTTAGATAGTATATGTATATGTAAGCGGAAGTAAAACGATTAAAAACTAGCTCAAAATTTGTACTACAGCTTAATAAAATCTTACAATTCAAAAATCATTTAGCTAAATATAAACTGATAATCATTTATTTCCACCGAAACTATCTGAGACCTCCACATACCGAGTCCAGCATCAAAATTCTGAGATGTACCTGCAAAGGAAACACTATGAGGGGGTGAGCTACTCGAGCTCAGTGTGAGTTTGAAACAAAACAAAAGGCAGAAACTCATAATTTAATTTAGTGGTGTAACAGACTTACAGTCATGAGCAGAAATAGATACCAAACGCAATCGAGCAGAGCACACCCAATACACAGAACACTTACACACGGTTGTTCAAACAACAGAAAACAGAAATATATTCGTACATTCAGAACACACAGACAAATATGCATATGAAATGCAGTCAGAAAATATAACCCACCTATCCAGCCAACACACCTCTCCGTCCCCCGATCACACCTCATAAGAGTTGTTAAAGCTCATCCAACCAATCACACCAATTAGGACCTCGGAAGGCCCATCCAACCCTACACACCACATACGCGGACTAAGCCACTCAGATAATAATACGCAGCAGGGCTAGCGTATGTGCTGTACTGTGCAATGCGGTAGACTGCAGTACCGGCCAGATCAGATAATGGTACGCAGTAAAAGGCGATACACGCTGATATAGTGCAATCTGGTAATCGTAATCCAGAGATCATGTTGCGATTAAACCGCCAGATCGAGATAAAGTGCGCAGCGCATAGCTAACGTGCTTACGATGCGATGCGATCGGTAAACCGTTGTACGATGAAATTACAAATTAATCGCGGATCGGATCGTAATCGCCTCCTTCTCTTCACAATTGATAAACCGAAATAGTAACATATTTTAGGCACACATTTAGTATGCTTTTGGATGATTTATCCCTTGATTTATGTAAAAATGTGCTCTTAATCCTTTCTTTTCATGTTTTATACTCAGGAAAGCACCCAAGGATAAAAAGAACGAGAAACGGGCTCAAAACGGACCAAAACGGGATAAAGAGGAAATCGACATGGCCTGGACTTGGACGGTTTAACCCCGACTCACACGGTTTAACCCCGACTCATATGGCTGTGTCTCATTAAAGAAATCCGAACACGGCTTGACCACGATTCACACGGGCATGTGCCATGGCCGTGCCTCTGCCGTGGAGAAGAGCAATTTCATTCGGGAAAGGATACTTAGGGAGAAAGAAATGTATTTTTAAAGCCTATATATACACCCTAAGTATGACCTAAGAAGGGGAGCCCAAAGCCATCGTCTAGGGGTGTCGTGCTAGGCCAGAGAAGGCAGATTTGTGGGGATTCACTCAGGGATAGCCAGTTGATCCATCTCAAGAAGCCAGAATTATACTCAAGATGGAGGATCTCTCCTTCAATTCCTTCAGGGGGTTTTAGGGATTTCTTATGTTTTGTTTGATCTTTTCTCTTGAGATGTTTTCATTTATTGTTATGAACTAAACCCTTCGGATACCCGAAGGGGATGAAACCTATGATGAATCTTGTTATTGTTTTCTGAATTATATGATAAATACTTAGTTTGTTCTTAATTATGTGAGCTTTATCCAAATTTAATGTGCTTAGGTGGAGGAGGAATAGACCCTGCCTAAGAGTAGATCCAACATAATTAAGCAGAGTTGATCGCACGCCTAAAGATAGGGTGACGAGATTTTGCCCGATTAGGGTGAAACCTAATATGGGAATCCATAGATCGATTTACTACTATTCTAGGGGGTTATTATAAGAGAACGAGAGTTCCACTAATTAACCTAGGGTTAGACGTTATTCGCCTCGAGAGAGGGTTTGATATACGCTAGGGAGTCTTACGGATCAAACTAAGTGAATAAATCGTATGGTTCAGTGTTAGATAACGAGTGAAGTCTAGGTGGATTTCTTCCTAGGGTATCCTCTAAATCAACTGAGTTTTTCCCAAGTTATTTTCCAAATTCATTCTTCTTTGTCTTAGAGTCTTTAGTTTAGTAGTTAATTAATTTAGATTAGATAAACAACTTCACTTATTTTAGGCTAAATAATAGAAAGAAAGTTAGTATTAGTACTTTTAGTTCCTTTGGGTTCGATAATCCGGTCTTGCCTAAGCTATACTCTTCGTTCGATAGGTGCACTTGCCTCAATCGTTGTCGAGTTAGTTTTCAGTGTTCGATCATTCTTTTATAAATTTTTAAACTCGATTTACAAATGATCAAGTTTTTGCGCCGCTGTTGTGGAACTAAAATATTAAGAAAGCTTTATTTTTATTACTTTAGCCATTACTTTTATTTTTTGCAATTTATTTTTATTTTTAGTTTTAATTTTAAATTTGCTAAATTTTCTTTCTTTCTTTTCCTAGCAGGTACCTCTAGTTTATGACTAGAAGGAACCCGAGAGGACCTTTAGTATACGACACTGATATTGAAGCTACCGCTCGGAGAAATCGCAGAGAAATTAGGCAAACCCTAAATTACCAAGAAGGAGAGCGAGAAGACAGATTCAATCCTACTGAAGAGATGGACGAAAATAACCTACCACCACAAGATGTGGGAGAAAATAATGCTCCTCATACTATGTTTGATTATGCTTAACCTCATTTAACAGGAGCCAAATCTAGTATTGTAAGGCTTGCTATAGCTGCTAATAATTTTGAATTAAAGCCTAACACTATACAAATGATCCAACAGTTTGTTCATTTTGATGGTTTGCAGGACGAAGATCCAAACACTCATATAGCTAACTTTTTAGAGTTCTGTGATACCTTCAAAATAAATGGCGTTTCTGATGATGCTATACGAATTCGGTTATTTCCCTTTTCATTAAGGAATAAAGCTAAACAGTGGTTAAACTCGCTACCACGAGGGTCAATCACTACATGGGATCAAATGACCGAAAAATTTTTATTAAAATATTTCCCACCGGCCAAAACGACCAAATTACATAATGATATCTCTTCTTTTGTGCAGATGGATTTAGAAACACTATACGATGCATGGGAGAGATATAAAGATCTCTTGAGAAGGTGTCCACACCATGGTTTACCTTTGTGGCTCCAAGTCCAGACTTTCTATAACGGTGTAAACCCCTCAACGAGGCAACTAATCGACTCACCACGGTGGAACCTTGAATAATAGAACTCCCGAGGCGACCTCTACGAGTTTATTGAGGAGATGTCGCTGAATAACTATCAGTGGCAAGTTAAAAGAATAAGGCCAACAAAAACAGCCGGAGTTTACAACCTCGACGCAGTAACCATGCTATCAAATCAGGTAGAGTCGATGAATAAAAAGCTTGATAGTTTGTGTTCTTCGCAGGTACATCCAGTCATACAGTGCGACGTAAATGGAACTGTGGCGAATCCTGAGTACCCATCCTACCAACCGAGCACAGAAAGCGAACAGATGAACTATATAGGTAACAATTTTAGATCTAATAATAACCCATATAGTAATAATTATAATCCAGGTTGGAGGAACCACCCAAATTTTTCATGGGGAGGACAAGGAAATCAAGGAAATCAAAGACAACAACCCCCTCAAAATTTCTAAAATCAGCCCTATCCACAGGAAAAAAAGCCGAATCTTGAAAAGACGTTGAAAATATTCATGGCATCCACAGAAGCCCGTCTCCAAAAAATTGAGTTAACACTCGACACCCAACAAACATCGATCAAAACAATCGAGAACCAAGTGGGAGGACTTACAAAGGCAATCGAGGAAATTACCCAGTCAGTCGGACAAATTGCGAAGCTATTATCCGAAAGACCGCAAGGGCGTCTACCGAGTAATACTGAAATTAATCCAAAGGAGCAAATCCAAGCCATAACAGCTCAAGAAAGCGAAGAAGTAGACAAACCCAGTCCAACACAAGAAAATGAGGCAGAAAAAAAGGTAAAGTTGAGGTAACACAAGACAAGCCAAAACCGGTAATCAAGGAATACCAACCTCGCATACCATATCCCGAAGCGTTAACGAGAGACGATACAGAGGAAACGATTCGGTAAGTTTCTTAAACTTTTAAAGAAATTACATATTAACTTACCGCTACTTGAAGCTCTTTCACGGATGCAGTTCGAGGAAATTTTAAAACATCTCTTGACGAATAAGCGCAAATTAGACGAAGATCCACATGTGGAATTAAACGCAGCAGTGCTCAAAGAAATGTTACTGAATAGACTACCACAAAAGCTAAAAGATCCGAGGAGTTTTACAATTCCATGTTTAATTGGTAGACAAACCGTTGATAATCGTTAGGTGATTTAGGGCAAGCATAAATGTCATGCCTTACAAATTGTTTAAACAACTAGGTCTAGAAAACCAAGCAAACTAGGATGAGCATTCAATTAGGTGATAAAACTCATTAGAATTCCTAGGGGTATTATCGAAGATGTTCTTGTAAAATTGGATGATTCATTTTCCCGAAGGGATTTTGTTGTCTTAGACATGGATGAGGATAATTCGATTCCCTAATTTTAGGAAGACCTTTTTAGCGACTTCCGTGGACTAAAATTGATGTTGATGCGGGAGAACTCATACTTTGTGTAGGTAATGAGACGGTCACCCTCAAGGCTCTCGACTCGGATAGAACATCGAGTAATCAAGGTGAGAACGTAAATTCTCACGATAACCATTCGGTTAACCCTTATTTTCGTGAAGCACCACCAAAGAATACAATCGAACCCGATCCTAAACCCCATGCCAACAAAGAAATAACTCATGAGGAACGAGGGATTCGGATCGATGATCTAGACGAGTGGAATACACACTTCAAGGAGAAATTAGGGATACACGACAAAGAACCGGAACCACACATGATAAAACCGAAGGAGCCCCCAAAAGAGCTAATAGGAACAACAAACCACTTCAAAATAGGGGATCAAGTATCATTAGATCGAGCAGATCCTCGAATATCTCCTCCTGACCTAGCACAAACAAAGAAATATCTTTTAGGGTAACCAGTGTTTTCCCACACGGAACAGTCGAGGTAAGTAATCCTATTTTTGGTACTTTTACTATAAACACATCTCGACTTAAATTTTTTCACGAGGACACAAATGATAGCATGAGGAAGGACTTCCAACTCCTCAAACCACCCTGAAGAAGTAAATGAGAGGTAAAGTCTAGCTTAAGACTATAAACGAGCGCTTCTCGGGAGGCAACCCGAGCACTAACATAATTTATTTTTACATTTTACTTTTCTTTTTATCCTTTTATTTACACCTAGTTGTAAACTAACCAGAAGTGCAGATTTCTAAGACACACGGCCTTGCACACGGCCGTGGCCGTGGCCGTGTAGACCATAAGAATCCCCATACTGACATAGCAGAGGCCGTTCGAATCAGTTCTAACCACTTTTCGACGTCACGGATCCAACCACTACACCACGGGCATCGACAATAAGGCACAGCCGTGCCCCATGACCGTGTGAAGCTACTGCCTTTCCAACCACAGGCAGAACAAGCCCGTGCCTTAAAACCGTGCCAACATACTGACTTGTCGAGCACAGGCTAGACACGATCGTGAGGAACCAACACGCCCTAGAACACGGTCGTGCGAGGCGGCCGTGTGAATCGACACACCCTCAACCCACGGGCGTGGAAAACTGCCAGACTTGAAATTCTATTTAAACACCATGCCTCTCTCCTTTCTTCTTACCTACTCTCCTCCTTCTTCTCTCTTTATTTCTTTTCCCTCTTTTTCTTTTTCCCTTTTTTCTAATAAAACCTTAGACTCTTGAGCTACAATAAAATCATATCCATGGCAAAGAAGCGTAAAAGGCCGATCACAGTCCCCTCAAAGGAGACCAATTCACATGAGTTCATGCCGGCAGCTTCATCCAAACAACAAGCCAAGGATATTTGAGGCTATCTAGTTTTTACTTCATTTTTCTCTTTTGCTTCAATTTCCTTCCCTTTAACAATCTTATGCTTCATTTAGTTTATTTTATCTTAGTTTCTTGTTTTTAGGTTCTTAAGGTTGCTTGGGAATCACGCCAATTCCGCCACCACCAGCACCTCCGCAGTCTTAGAGGTCACACCCACCTCGCGAACCATCTACCAATAAGGATTCTCAAGCCCCTTTATCTTTTAGCATTAGTTTAATTCAAAGTCTATTTTATTTCTCTTTATCTTCCTTGTCCTTAATTATATGTTTAGTTTATTTTAATTACGTCTTAATAATCCCTGGCTAATCCTCCACGAGTTTCCCAATTTCTTCATCTAGCGCAGAACTCGTGGGCAATCGTCACCCAGACCGCCCCTCCAACTTATCTTTAACCACGACCACTGCCAACTCAAGGAGCTCATCCATAATTCAGGGAGTTTCACTTATCCCCATATCTTCTGATCTGAACATTACATTTATATTATCTAACTTTGTACATTGAGGGCAATGTACATCTTAAGTGTGGGGGGGTGAACAACTTAAAAAGGTGGCCTAACTTTTTTTCATTATTCTCAAATTTCTGAAATTAGGTACCAAACTTTTTGCATTGTTCTCAAAATCCTGAATTTAGTCTTATTTTTAAGTAATTTACTCATATTACTAATTAGGATGAAATTTCTAATGATTTATGATTTTTATTGATATGTTTTAGAATAAGTCATTGATAATTGTGCATTGATAATTAAATTCTAAGAATACTAGAGAATCAAGCATAATAAGTCTATTTTTCTGAATTAAAATTTTTCTAGGTCGTCTACCTGAATTTAAATATTACTTTGAAGTTTGAAATTTATGAGGTTGACATCAAAATACCCATAATTTTTGTGAGTTTTTGAGCCTTATAGAGCATAAATTCTTTTTCTTGCTCACTTTATTGATTATGAGTATGTCAACATTGATTTGTTATTCTAGAACTTACATCGATTATACATGTCGAGACCGCACTTTTGATTTGATACACAGAGATGATAAAGGCACCTAGGTTTTAACCCACTAACTCCATAAAAAGCCTACCTTCATAATTAACCCCTAGTGAACCCCTTTGATCCTAACAACCCTTTTTATTGACATAACTGCTAATATTAACCCACAACCTTTTGTTTTTGTTATCACCATTCCTTTCAACTACCCTTATATCGAGATTTGATCTGATTAGTTGCCTAATTATGAATTTTAGTAATTTATCCTTTATTATGTATTAATTATGTTCTTAAAAAAAATGACGAAGTATATTCATTATTAGTTATGTGATTAAATGAGCTTATACATTTATTTAAATTCCAAATATCGAAGAAGAAGCTCGTATTATTAGTATTATTAGTTTTCAATTGATGTAATTATTATTATTAGTTCATTAGTTCTTAGTTAGGTAATTTGTCAATTCAATCTCAATTCTAACCCTCTAATTCAGCCTTATACCACACCTTAACCCTAGTCCCGTTACAACCCTAACAAAGACCTTTTGATTTGTGTTTCATCTCATATTTCAGTGGTGGAGATTTGATTTTTATGCAAGCCTATGGGATTAACTCTTCGTGTTTGACTTTTGAGTGCCTAAATTTTGAACCTTAAACACTTTGAGTGATTTGAGTGAATCTTTAGTGAGGATGTCAATCTGTGACGATTTCGAATCAGAGGTAATTATTTAGATGAAGGGAAACACCTATGTTTTGTGCTACAAAATATAAGGCTTATATTGTTTGAATTTTTAGGATTCTTTGAGTTGAATTATCCATGTATAAATTATCTCTGAATTATGATGAAACACTATTAATGACTATTATGAATTGAGGGAAGTTCGTTTTAATTGTAAGTTGAGAATTTTGCTTGAAGACAAGCAAAAGCTTAAGTGTGGGGGTATTTGATAAACCGAAATAGTAACATATTTTAGGCCCACATTTAGTATGCTTTTGGATGATTTATCCCTTGATTTATGTAAAAAGGTGCTCTTATATGTCTTATACTCAGGAAAGCACCCAAGGATAAAAAGAACGAGAAACGGGCTCAAAACGGACCAAAACGGGCTAAAGAGGAAATCGACACGGCCTGGACTTAGACCTATACGGTCGTGCCAAGTAAATCATCCAGAACACGGTCTAACCCCAACTCACACGGCCGTGTCTCATTAAAGAAATCCGAACACGACTTGACCATGATTCGTACGGGCGTGTGCCATGGTCGTGCCTCTGCCGTGGAGAAGACCAATTTCATTCGGGAAAGGATACTTAGGGAGAAAGAAACGTATTTCAAAAGCCTATATATACACCCTAAGTATGACCTAAGAAGGGGAGCCCAAAGCCATCGTCTAGGGGCGTCGTGCTAGGCCAGAGAAGGAAGATTTGTGGGGATTCACTCAGGGATAGCCAGTTGATCCATCTCAAGAAGCCAGAATTATACTCAAGACGGAGGATCTCTCCTTCAATTCCTTCAGGGGGTTTTAGGGATTTCTTATGTTTTGTTTTATCTTTTCTCTTGAGGTGTTATCCTTTATTGTTATGAACTAAACCCTTCGGATACCCGAAGGGGATGAAACCTATGATGAATCTTGTTATTGTTTTCTGAATTATATGATAAATACTTAGTTTGTTCTTAATTATGTGAGCTTTATCCAAATTTAATGTGCTTAGGTGGAGGAGGAATAGACCCTGTCTAAGATTAGATCCAACATAATTAAGCGGAGTTGATCGCACGCCTAGAGATAGGGTGACAAGATTTTGTCGGATTAGGGTGAAACCTAATATGGGAATCCATAGATCGATTTACTACTATTCTAGGGGGTTATTATAAGAGAATGAGAGTTCCACTAATTAACCTAGGGTTAGACGTTATTCGCCTCGAGAGAGGGTTTAATATACGCTAGGGAGTCTTACGGATCAAACTAAGTTAATAAATCGTATGGTTCAGTGTTAGATAACGAGTGAAGTCTAGGTGGATTCTTCCTAGGGTATCATCTAAATCAACTGAGTTTTTCCCAAGTTATTTTCCAAATTCATTCTTCTTTGTCTTAGAGTCTTTAGTTTAGTAGTTAATTAATTTAGATTAGATAAACAACTTCACTTATTTTAGGCTAAATAATAGAAAGAAAGTTAGTATTAGTACTTTTAGTTCCTTTGGGTTCGATAATCTGGTCTTGCCTAAGCTATACTACTGTTCGATAGGTACACTTGCCTCAATCGTTGTCAGAGTTAGTTTTTAGGTTCGATCATTCTTTTTATAAATTTTTAAACTCTGATTTACAGCAATCAACAATCCCAACCCAAAATATTTTATGCAGATGTATGTATGCATACAATCTCATAGAACAGAGACACAATATCGCATACGATGGAACATCCATGTGCACACACACCCAACAGAATAGATTCAGATTCAAACACTTCACATGACAAATCCACAGATACACTCAGTAGAAGCCCGGATCGGAATTCTTAGCCACCCTGACTAAAGATCAGCAAAGGCAAAACACACAAACAAATGCTCAGATAAAAAACACACAGAATCAAATTAGGTGTCCTAGAGCCACACGCCCGTGTACTCTGGCCGTGTGGACATGCCTAGGCCGTGTAAAAAAGGGCACACAGCCGTGTGACTGTGGCACACGCCCGTGTGAAGAGAGGCACACTACCGTGTGACTAAAGCACACGCCTGTGTGGACTAGGGACATGACCGTGGGAACAGGCCGTGTAACGCTCTGTCCATTTGTACTATTTTCGAGTATAGGGCTGACACGATCGTGTGAGGGTCTCACACGTCCGTGTAACCACCAGGCATGGCTGTGTGTCCCAAAACACTCGCCCATGTGGAATCTCTAAATTCCCAAATTAGTTACACGACCGTATGGCCAGGCCGTGTGACACCAAATCACTCAAACCCTAAACCACAAACTCACACGCCCGTGTGCCCGAGGGACACGGTTTTGTGAAAAACGATCAAATCCTCAAGTCGACTACACGGCCATGTGGTCAGGCCATGTGCCACCAAATCTTACTGAAAAACCCTAATCCCTAATTTCACACGGCCGTGTGATCCAGCACACGCCCGTGTGGCCTCGAAAGCACCCCCAAATAGCCTGAAAATCAAGATTTCCCGGTAACTAAATCGACCCTATATCGATCAAACTCAGAAGCACAGCAACTGATCGTATGTCTGTCAAGTTTTAAAATTTATAAAGAGAATGATCGAACTTGGAAACTAACTCTGAGAACGATTGAGGCAAGTGCACCTATCGAACAGTAGTATAGCTTAGGCAAGACCGGATTGTCGAACCCAAAGGAACTAAAAGTACTAATACCAACTTTCTTTCTATTATTTAGCCTAAAATAAGTGAAGTTGTTTATTAATCTAAATTAACTAAGTACTAAGCTAAAGACGCAAAGACAAAAAGAATGAATTGGGGAAATACTTGGAAAAAAAACTCAGTTGATTAAGACGATACCCTTAGGAAGAATCCACCTAGACTTCACTTGTTATCTAACACTGATCCAGACGATTTATTCACTTGACTTGATCCGTAAGACTCCCTAATTTATATTAAACCCTCTCTCGAGGCGAATAACGTCTAACCCTAGGTTAATTAATTGAAATCACTTTCCCATTAATAACCCCCTAGAATAGCAGTAAATCGATCTATGGACTCCCATATTAGGTTTCACCCTAATTCGACAAAATCTCGTCACCCTATCTCTAGGCGCGCGATCAACTCCGCTTAATTATGCTAGATCTACTCTTAAATAGGGACTTTTGCTCCACCACCTAAGCACATTGAACTTGAATTAATATCCGCGAAATATCAACACAAGAATTAAGCACACATAATCAAGAACAAATCAAGTATTTATCATATAGTTCAGAAAACAATAACAAGATTCATCTAGGTTTCATCCCCTTCAGGTATCTGAAGGGTTTAGTTCATAACAATAAAGGAAAACATCTCAAAAGAAAAGATAAAACAAAACATAAGAAATCCTAAAACCCCAAGAAGGAATTGAAGAGGAGATCCTCCGTCTTGAGTAGAATTTCGGCTTCTTGAGATGGATCAACTGGCTATCCTTGAGAGTTTCCCACAAATCGACCTTTTAACTCGGCTCCTGGCCTAGCCGACCGCCCGTCGACTCCCATTCTAGGTTATACTTAGGGTGTATTTATAGGCTTTTGGAATGTGTTTCTTTGCCCCTAAGTATCCTTTTCCGAGTGAAATTACTCTCCTCCACTACTGGGCACACACCGCCATGGCACACGCCTGTAAATCGTGGCCGTGCCGTGTTGGACTCAGTTAGTGAGGCACGGCCGTGTAGATCGACATCAGGGCTATGTTCTAGTATATTTGAGGAGGCACGGCCGTGTGGGCTTTAGTCCAGGCCGTGTCGACTTCTTCTTTGGCCCATTTTGGTCCGTTTTGAGCCCGTTTCTCGTTCTTTTTATTCTTGGGTGCTTTCCTGAGTATAAGACATGAAAGGAAAGGATTAAGAGAACCTTTTACATAAAATAAGGGATAATTCATCCAAAAGCATGCTAAATGTGGGATTAAAATATGTTACTATTTCGGTTTATCAAATACCCCCATACTTAAGCTTTTGCTTGTCCTCAAGCAAAATTCTCAACTTACAATCAAAATGAACTTTCTATAATTCATAATTCCTATCAACAATGTTTCATCATAATTCATAGATAATTTATACATGGATAATTCAATTCAAAGAGTCCTAAGGATTCAAACAATCTAAGTCATAGATTTGTAGCTCGAAAATATAGGCGTCTCCCCTTATCTAAATAATTACCTTTCATTCAAAACTGACAAGGATTGACATCCTCACTAGAGATTCACTCAAATCACTCAAAGTGTTTAAGGTTCAAAATTTAGGCACTCAAAAGTCGAACATGAAAAGTTAATCCCATAGGATTGCCTGAAAATCAAGTCTCCACCACTGTAATATGAGATGATGCACAAATCAAAAGGTCTTTAATTAGGGTTGTAACGGGGCTAGGGTTAAGGTGTGGTTAAAGGCTGAATTAAAGGGTTAGAATCGAGATCGTATTTGAAAAATTACCTAACCAAAAACAATGAACTAAATAAAAGTAATTATATCAACTGAAAGCTAATAAAACTAATAATATGAGCTTCTTCTTCAATATTTGGAATTCAAACGTATAAGCTCACTTAATCACAAAACTAGTAATGAATAACGACTATACTTTGATTTTTTTTTTATATATAATACATCTATTCATATACTAAGATGAAATAATTAGGTAGCTTAATCAAATCAAATCTCGATATAAGGGAAGTCGAAAAAGAATGGTGATAACAAATACAAAGGGTTTTGGGTTAATATTAGTGGTTATGTCAATAAAAAGGGTTGTTAGGATTAAAAGGGGTTCACTAGGGGTTAATTGTGAAGGTAAGCTTTTAGTGGAGTTAGTGGATTAAAACCTAGGTGCCTTAATCATCTCTGTATATCAAATCATAGGTGTGGTCTCGATATGTATAAACGAGGCAAGTTCTAGAATAAGAAATCAATGTTGACATACTCATAATCAATAAAGTGAGCATGAAAAAGAATATATGCTCTATAAGGCTCAAAAACTCACAAAAATTATGGGTATTTTTGACATCAACCTCGTAAATTTCAAACTTCAAAGTAATATTTAAATTCAGTTCGACAACCTAGCAAATTTTTAATTTCTGAAAAATAGACTTATCATGCTTGATTCTCTAGTATTCTTTGAATTTAATTATCAATGCACAATTATCAATGACTTAATCTAAAACATATCAATAAAAATCATAAATCATCAAAAATTTCATCCTAATTATAATATGAGAAACTTACTGTAGGACAAGGCATAATTCAGGGATTTTCAGATAATGCTATAGTTAACCCCCCCACACTTAAGATGTACATTGTCCTCAATGTACAAAGATAGATAATATCAAAATAATCATAAAATCGTAAGATGGGGAGAGAAGTGAAACTTCCTGAATTTTGGATGAAGCCAATGAAAAGAAACCGGATAGGATTGGAGGTGAACGTGGGGAAGCGTCTCAAACTGTTTGAGTCCTCGAAGCGGCCATCCTAATTTTATTGTATCCTAAGCTAAATCTAAATGGAATGAATAATAAGAAGAAAATAATAAAGAAAATAAAAGAAAATTAAAAGAAATAAAAATAAAAATAAAAATAAAAATAAAAATAAAAGTAAATAATGGAAAGTGAAAAAAAGAAAAACAACTGGAAAATAAAAAGGAAGAAGGGGGTTAAATAAAAATTATGGATCTGGTGGTTGCCCCCGCCCTTGTACCTTCTTGTTGTAACACCCCAAACCCGGCCCATGCGTTATGACCGGATCTGACATGTCACATGAGAAAAACATGTTAAATCCCTTTTGATTTGTACTAAAATAGATATTATTTTGTTATAATCAAGAAAACATGTTTACTTAGAAATATTTGATAAAATATTACTAATCCTTGAAAGTTAATTGAGAAATCAAAATTTTGAACTAATGATCTTATAAAACCGTGTCTTTTGAAAATATCGTTTGAAAGTTCGAGTGAAAACTTCCGTGTTAAAATATTTATAAAAGTTTATTTTGAAATCCATTTGTTAATCGATTTTGGAAAACCTTTATTTAAGTTTTTTAGAAAATTCTCATTTTAAACAATTTAAGCAAAATAATAAGTATAACAACCATAAAGCAAATAATAAAATACTCCAGAGGCCTTATTACAACATAAAAAAAAACCCAAAATAGTAAAGTGAATGGAAATAGAAATTTAAAGTTCAAAATAAAACACCATTTCTGAAGTATGGCTTCCACCGAGTCATCCATGGCCCAAGTCCACATCACTGAGTATTACCTACAAGGGTTAAGAAAAGGGGGAGTGAGTTACAAGAACTCAGTGTGAAACCCCTTACCGTCATCCACTGGGCCTGAACCCATATAGCAAAAATTTGGGCTTGAGCCCATAAAGCATAATCTTGGGCCGGAGCCCATTTTCATAATAGAATATATATATATGCAATGTATGTAACCCAACCCATCCATCCAACACACCCCCGTACCAGCCCATCACACCTGTGGGGATCAAGTCAACCCACCCCGCCAATCACACCAAATCGCAGGCAAAATTGCCATTATTAAACGCAGGCACAAAGCCATTTTAAGTATAAACGATGGCACAAAGCCATATTAAGGTTGGAACATAGCCATTATCAGGATTTGTGGCAGAGCCACCAGATTCAGAATGTAACACAGTAATGAACAAATTGTGGCAATGCCACTAGGCTACACTTCTCTTCATCATTTTTCCCAACCCATGCATTATATGAAAATGCAGCATACATAATAAGATATTCATATATAAATAGCAACCATTAATCAAATAATTTATTACAATGACTCGGCCCATTTAGGCAATAATAATCCGGCCCATTAAGGCATTCTAGCAAATCGGTCCTTTAGGGGCATTTTCGTAATTCGGCCCATAGGGGCATTTTCGTAATTCGGCCCATAGGGGCATTTTTGTAATACGGTAATTTTACCCACTAAGGGTAATTCGGTAATCTCGCAACCCAGGAGTATTTCGGTAATTTACCCTCCAAGGGTATTTTGGTAATTCCGCAACCTAGACTTAACTACTAATGTGGGGCATAAAAAATCGAAACTGTCTATTTACATCATACTGACTAAATTGACTATAAATCGAGTTAAGAAACTCAAAATTTAGATCCGTAAATTTACCTTGAAACTAGACTCATATATCTTATTACTAAAAATTTTCCAGAATTTTTAGCTTAGCCGTTTAGTACAGTTTATTCATTAAAGATTCCCTTGTTTCACCGACCAACTCTGTTCTGACCTCTCTTACCCAAAATTCAAATATATCATCATGCATTTGTTTTCATATGTTGCTCCCACTTGTTTCTATTAAAAATAGGCTCACTAAGGAATCTATAAATATAACTTATAACTCATAATTCACTTTTTACAATTTTAAACGATTTTTCCAAGACAGAATAGGGAACCACAAAGTCAATCAGAACCAGTCTCACTAAAATTAAGATATCACAGAATATAAAATTCCTCTTCCTCCTCTGTTTCTTTCATATAAAAATAGACACAGTAAGATTTATTTTGATATCTTTTTCACTTTCTAAATCCATTTATCCTATTTTTCGTGATTTTTCAAAATCACATCACTGCTGCTGACCAAACTGTTTCATTGCAAAAATATGGTTACCACTACGAATATACGCACGCCCGAGTGGTCACGGATGCCGGTTTCCGATTTTCCTTCGGTATTTCGACCGAATCACAGAACATTTCATGCAAACTTTCAGAGAGGTATGAGATTACACACCATTTCAAACAGGTATTCGGAAGGGTACGGGATTACACACCTTATTCGGAATCCGTAACACGATACTCTCCGCGGCACCTAAAGGTACAATCGGTTAACAATTAGTCCAAAGCCCAATTTTCAACTTCAACCAAGTATTGCGATTGATTAACAATTTATATCACTTACCAACAATTCGAGTCTCTTATTACGAGGGATAGGTGATCGAGCGATTTGGTCCCTAAAAATAAACGATTAGTCATCACCTCTATACCGTTTAGCAAACTTACCGATCAACGAAAAAGATCAAAAAGAACCATGACGAATCCCTTACCTTGACAATAATAGATCCCCTTCTATCGATTTCCTTAAGGCTAGAAAGATGATGAGAGTGTAAGCTAACACTCTACCAATTCGGCCCACACCAAGAGAACCAAGAAGATGGAAGTAGCAAAGAATAGGTTCGGCCTTGCAACCACCGAAAACCCGAGAAGACAAAGAAGCTTCGACAACCACAAGAACCAAGTGTTGACTATGAGATGAAGTTGATGTTTCGGTTATGGTGTATAAAAGAGAATGTTTGAAAAGAAAAGAGTAGAAGTCAATAGGCAAATTGAAGTTTTGGTCAAGAGGAAATGCAATCAAAAGAACCAAAATATTTAGAAAGGAAAAGAAATGACCCCAAAGATGTGAAAATGCAAGGGAGAGCTAGAGAAATTCGGCTCCCCTCTTTCCCTTAACTAAAACCATGTATCATCTTTTCCAAAAGATGAGCATTGACCAAATAAAAATCTTTCCAAAACACCTTCCACACTATAAGCCAACATGTTCCTTCACATGCCTTTTCTTTTGATTCTTTCCATCATCAACCCTTATCTTCCTCCATACCATATTTCTTTAGCCACCTTTCCAAAACCAAAAAGTCTTCCTTGCCTTAAATACCACCTTGGCTGACACTCAGGGAAGGAATACAAAAATAAAATCCCAAAATTTGCACTAGGTGGGATTCGAACTCCACCCCTCAAGCCCATACATGAAATGCCACACCACTCCTCCACTAGCTTCACTTGTGCTAGCAAAATGCACACTTATTTCCATAAGCCTTGATGCCACTTACCTTCTCACCTTAAAGTGCTTAAACACAAAAATTTTTCTAAGGCCCAATTTGAACCCGAAACTTCCTAGAACCCCGTAACTTTCCAAAATCACCCTCCTAATAAGTCCAACTTGAAATAATGCCGCTCTCAAATTCCCATAAATTTTAAAACGCTTCTACGCTCAAGGTCCAATGGGCCCAATAGGTCCAATTCTACTAGGCCCAATTTTGGGATGTAACACCTATGGTGGCCACACGGCCACGGCCACGGCCGTGTGTAAGGCCGTGTGGTCTGGAAATCTGCACTTTGGTTAGTTTATAATTAGGTGCTAAAAAGGAAAAATAAAAGTAAAAGAAGAATTAAAAATGTAAAAATTGATGGGGTTAGTGCTCGGGTTGCCTCCCGAGAAGCGCTTGTTTATAGTCTTAAGCTAGACTTTACCTCTCATTCGTATGGTCATGGTGGTTTGAGGAGGTGAAAATCCTTTCTCATGCGATCAATTCGGTTGTGGATATAAAGTTTAAGTCGAGTAGTGTTTACCTTAGAAGTGCTGAATTTAGGATTAGTTACCTCGACTGTTCCATCTGGGAAGATTTTGAGTACCTGATCTCCTATCTTAAGCTGGGTTGTCCCATCGTTAAGTTTCTCGTGGAGTTGCCTCGTTTTTGCTTCGTGTATTTCTTTGAAGTGTATCTTCCACTCGTCTAGTTCATTGATCTGAAGCTTTCGTTCCTCATGAATTTCTTCTTTATTGGCACGAGGTCTAGGATCTGGCATCTGCGAAAGAGCTTCAAGAAACGGCAAGTTAATATGAAATTTCTTTGGAAGTTTAAGAAACTTACTGAACTGTTCCTCTGTGTCGTCTCTCGTTAACGCTTCGGGATATGGTATGCGAGGTTGGTATTCCTTGACTACCGATTTTGGCTTGTCTTATGTTTCCTCAGCTTTACCTTTTTCTACCTCGTTTCCTTGTATTGGACTGGGTTCGTCTAACCCTTCACTTTCTTGAGCTGTTATGGCTTGGATTTGCTCCTTTGGATTAATCTCGGTGTTGCTTGGTAGACGCCTGCGATCGTTCGGACATCGACTTTGCGAGTTGTCCAACCGACTTAGAAACTTCCTCAATCGACTTAGTGACTTCCTAACTTGGCTCTCGATCCCTTTGATCGATGCTTGTTGGGTCTTAAGGGTGGTTTCAGTGTCTTGGAGACGATTTTCTATGGATGCCATGAATCTTGTCAACATCTCTTCAAGGTTCGGCTTCTTCTCCTGTGGATAGGGCTGATTTTGGAAATTTTGAGGAGGTTGTTGTCTTTGATTTTCTTAATTTCCTTGACCTCCCCACGAAAAATTTGGGTGGTTCCTCCAACCTGGGTTATAATTATTACTATATGGGTTATTATTAGATCTAAAATTGTTACCTATATAGTTCATCTGTTTGCTTTCTGTGCTCGGTTGGTAGGGTGGGTACTCAGGATTCGCCACGATTCCACTTGCGTCGCACTGCATTACTGGATGTACCTGCGAAGAACACAAACTATCAAGCTTTTTATTCATCGTCTCTACCTGTGTTGATAGCATGGTTACTGCATCTATGTTGAAAACTCCGACTGATTTTGTTGGTTTGGTCCTTGTAACCTGCCACTGATAGTTATTCAATGACATCTCTTCAATAAATTTGTAAGCTGCTTCAGGAGTTCTATTATTTAGGGTTCCACCGGCGGCTGAATCAATTAGTTGCCTCGTTGAGGGGTTTACACTGTTATAGAAAGTTTGGACTTGGAGCCACAAGGGTAAACCATGGTGCTGACACCTTCTCAAGAGATCCTTATATCTCTCACATGCGTCATATAATGTCTCTAAATCCATCTGCACAAAAGAAGAGATATCATTCCGTAATTTGGCCATTTTGGCCGGTGGGAAATATTTTAATAAAAAATTTCGGTCATTTGATCCCATGTAGTGATTGACCCTCGTGGTAACGAGTTTAATCACTGTTTGGCTTTATTTCTTAATGAAAAGGGAAATAACCGAAGCCTTATGGTATCATCAGAAACGCCATTTATTTTGAAGGTATCACAGAACTCTAAAAAATTAGCTATATGAGTGTTTGGATCTTCGTCCTGCAAACCATTAAATTGAACAAATTGTTGAATCATTTGTATAGTGTTAGGCTTTAATTCAAAATTATTAGCGGCTATAGCAGGCCTAACAATACTAGCTTCTGCTCCTGTTAAATGAGGTTTAGCATAATCATACATAGTACACGAAGCATTATTTTCTGCCACATCTTGTGGTGGTGAATTATTTTCGTCCATCCCTTCAGTAGGATTGTATCTGTCTTCTTGCTCTTCTTCTGTGTATTTTAGGGCTCGCCTAATTTCTCTGCGATTTCTACGAGCGATAGTTTCAATATCACTGTCGTATACTAGTGGTCCTCTTGGGTTTCTTCTAGTCATAAACTAGAGGTACATGATAGAAAAAGAAAGAAAGAAAACTTAGCAAAGTTAAAATTAAAACTAAAAATAAAAGTAAATTGTAGAAAATAAAAAAAAAATAATGGCTAAAGTAATAAAAATAGAGCTTTCTTAATATTTTAGTTTCCCGGCAACGGCGCCAAAATCTTGATCGTATGTCTGTCGAGTTTTAAAATTTATAAAGAGAGTGATCGAACCTGGAAACTAACTCTGACAACAATTGAGGCAAGTGCACCTATCGAACAGTAGTATAGCTTAGGCAAGACCGGATTATCGAACCTAAAGGAACTAAGAGTACTAATACTAACTTTCTTTCTATTATTTAGCCTAAAATAAGTGAAGTTGTTTATTAATCTAAATTAACTAAGTACTAAGCTAAAGACGCAAAGACAAAAAGAATGAATTGGGGAAATACTTGGAAAAAAAACTCAGTTGATTAAGACGATACCCTTAGGAAGAATCCACCTAGACTTCACTTGTTATCTAACACTGATCCAGACGATTTATTCACTTGACTTGATCCGTAGGACTCCCTAATTTATATTAAACCCTCTCTCGAGGCGAATAACGTCTAACCCTAGGTTAATTAATTGAAATCTCTTTCGCCTTAATAACCACCTAGAATAGCAGTAAATCGATCTATGGACTCCCATATTAGGTTTCACCCTAATCCGGCAAAATCTCGTCACCCTATCTCTAGGCGCGCGATCAACTCCGCTTAATTATGCTAGATCTACTCTTAAGCAGGGACTTTTGCTCCACCTCCTAAGCACATTCAACTTGAATTAATATCCGCAAAATATCAACACAAGAATTAAGCACACATAATCAAGAACAAATCAAGTATTTATCATATAGTTCAGAAAACAATAACAAGATTCATCTAGGTTTCATCCCCTTCAGGTATCTGAAGGGTTTAGTTCATAACGATAAAGGAAAACATCTCAAAAGAAAAGATAAAACAAAACATAAGAAATCCCTAAAACCCCACAAGGAATTGAAGAGGAGATCCTCCGTCTTGAGTAGAATTCCGCTTCTTGAGATGGATCAACGGCTATCCTTGAGAGTTTCCCACAAATCGACCTTTTCGGCTCGGCTCCTTGCCTAGTGACCGCCCGTCGACTCCCCTTCTAGGTTATACTTAGGGTGTATTTATAGGCTTTTGGAATATGTTTCTTTGCCCCTAAGTATCCTTTTCCGAGTGAAATTACTTTCCTCCACGGCAGGGGCACGGCCATGGCACACACCCGTGTGAATCGTGGCCAGGCCGTGTTGGACTCCGTTAGTGAGGCACGGCCGTGTAGATCGACATCAGGCCGTGTTCTAGTATATTTGAGGAGGCACGGCCGTGTGGGCTTTAGTCCAGGCCGTGTCGACTTCTTCTTTGGCCCATTTTGGTCCGTTTTGAGCCCGTTTCTCGTTCTTTTTATTCTTGGGTGCTTTCCTGAGTATAAGACATGAAAAGAAAGGATTAAGAGCACCTTTTTTTACATAAAATAAGGGATAATTCATCCAAAAGCATGCTAAATATGGGATTAAAATATGTTACTATTTCGGTTTATCAGCAACCTAAGTGGATTTCCATGCCATTTAACAGTACTACCGTACTTAAACAACCAATTCCGAGAACCACCAAAGTTGTCACATTCTATCAAAAACAATTTAGCAATTCACAAAATAAAATAGGATAGTTTCGAAACCCACACCTGTTCGTAATCGGAGATGGCCAAACACAGACTCGACAACACTGAAGCGAAGCTTTTCCAAGAACCACCACTTTTCAAAAAGAAAGGGAGAAGCAAAAACAAAGAAACCCCAAAAAGAAACACAAGAAGAATACAGCCCAAAAAAATAAAAATAAAATGATAAAAAAATAGAATACAAATAAAATTAAATAAACAAATAAAATATTTACAAAATAATAACTAACAATAAAAATGTTTTAGTTAAAAACACACATCCAGAGACTCGAACCCTAAAACCTAAAGGTATACTAACACTCCCTCAACCACCAAACCAGCAGGCCCATTCTGACACCTAAACGCCCAGCTAAACACATTAGCGTAACCTGCTCAATGTCCCTAACCTCGAAATCCCAAAACTTCTAGTCCCAAAATTCGGGGCGTTACATACTATGTATATTTTATGATATGTTTGATTATATTTACTTTCTATTAGTTTAGATTAATTATGGTTTGATTATATTGACATCGTAAAATATGAATTGTATGAAAAATATGAATAAGTATATGAAAGTTGGTATAATTTGATTTTTTGTTTTAATGTTGGTAGATGATATGTTAGCATTATATAAATTTGGAATAGAATTGTGGCATAAATGATTAGTATCTTGTTAGTATAGATATGTTTTGACCATGTTTGGAATAATTATATAGGTGAATTAGTAAATATGAGAAGTGAATTGGTATGGGACCATTTAGTTATTGGTTAAAGTATTACATGTATTTTTAACAAGGAATTTTGGGATTGAATGTTAAAGTTGATAGGTAGAATGTATATGATTATAAGTATATGGTAGATATGTACATATGATATACATGTTTATTTAGGTAGAATTGTAAATGTTAATATTTTCTACTTAAATTATAGAAATACCACTGAATGTTTTAATCAGCATACGGATTATTTTCTTCGTGCACATGTTAGATCTAATTCAGGATTTTCGTGTATCAACCATAGCATTCGATCCACAATTTTGGCCTCAGTCATAATTGTTACTTTTCAACATTAGTTATATTTGGCATGTACCTAATAGGCTAGGTTTTGTGGTAGCTGAATGATGTTAAAATCAAATGTTGTAACTTTTACTCTAGTAGTAATATATATACAACGGATTTGTTGTATACTATTAGGTGCATATGAAAATGAAATATAGATTTTTTGAAAAAAAATAGATTTTTGGAAGCTTTGAGACATATTATCGATTGGTAAAGGTGGAGATTTGAATAATAAAATTATTGTTTTATATTCTACCCCATGAGTCCTTTACAACGGTATATCATATGCGCAAAATGGTTGAGTGATGAATGAAAAATTGATACTCAAAGAAAGCCACTTGTGAATTAGGTTGAGGAAAATGGAATGCTTAGTTCCACATTTGTTAGATATCAAGTGTGGAATATGTTTATAAATATGAACCAACTTGGTGGTTATTGAAATTATGGTGCTTAATTTCAAATTCTATTTGGAATTAAAAGGATAAATATTAAATTGAGTTTAATGGGTCCTTTAATTCAGACGTTAATTTGAGTTTTTAATGTCTCCTTAATTCACGGACGTTAATGGCTCCATTAGTCAAAAATTTCAAAAGTTCTTTCATTTTGAATATTTTATTTAAATCGAAATAATCTGCAGGAGAAAATACACACTGAATTTTTCTCCTGTAAAAATTTTGAGATCTTTTCCCTGCATATATTGAACCTGTTTTCAGTGATAGAAGAAAGCTAGGCTGCAGTTTGTTGATCACTGTAGCTGTGCTACTGCCGTGCTCATCTCGTTGTTGTATCCTGGGAGACAGTCGACCAATATTTGTCTAGCACCAAAGGAGCAACCGAACCTCTCTTAAGGAAACTGTGAAAACAGGCATCAACTACCAGTCGGATTTCTATCTACCTACGAGTACAAAATTTCAATCCAATTTTATTTCCAATTTTTTTTAGATTATATATAACTACATTGTTCTGGTTTGATCTTGTGATTTAAATCAATATTTTACATTACTGTTTATTTCACTAACGTATTTGCAACAATCTTAAGACAAATTTTTACCACTTTCTAATCCGAGACGAACAGGACACCGAGGTGAAATTGTATTCTATTTGTAAACAGAAATCAATTGAGCAATTCTGTTTCAAGATTCTATTCCTGCTGTTCAACAGAATTTGTTCGATTTTCTATTTCCAAACAGAAATCAATTGAAAAATTCTATTTCAGGATTCTATTCCTGCCGTTCAACAAAATTTATTCGATTTTTATTGTTAACAGTAATGGTTCGAGAGTAACAATTTTGTTGCCAGAAATTGGTTATTAATTTTATTTTAGAATTTTTAGTTCATAACTAAATTCTGTCGTTTAATAAAATCGAAGGGTAGTATAAACTAGAAATTAAATTTTCTGTTTATTATTATTACTAATCTGGTTCTATTTTTAAAATCTTAACAGAAAATGGAAACTCCCACCAATTCACAGAATTCGCGATCTAGAGCGTTGGTTCCAACTCAGGCTTCGAATCAAAATTTAATGTTGCCGATGGCTGTAAGCTACAACGAGAAGCCTGCGAAATTCTCTAGACAGGATTTCAAGACATGGCAACAGAAGATGTTATTCTATTTGACCATGTTTAACTTGGTCAAATTTTTGAAGGATGACCCTCCTACTGTTAAAGAGGGTGAGGTAGATGATGTTACCGCCTTCAATGATATTGAATCTTAGGAGCATTCTCATTTCCTGTGCCGAAATTACATCTTGAATAGGTTGTCGGATGCATTGTACGAAGTATATAGTGTCAAGAAGACGGCTAAGGAATTATGGACGTCATTGGACCATAAATACAAAACCGAAGATGCTGGAGCTAAAAAGTTTTTAGTTTCCAAACCCTTGAATTTTGTTATGGTTGATTCTAAACTAGTTATGAATCAAGTGCAAGAACTTCAAAAAATCATTCACGGAATTCTTGTTCAAGGGATGGTCATAAGTGAATCCTTCCAAGTGGGAGCCATTACTGAGAAGCTACCCCCTACTTGGAAAGACATCAAGAACAACTTAAAGCTCAAAAGAAAGGAAATGTCAGTGGAAGACCTGATTGTCAGGCTTCGGATTGAAGATAAGAATAGAGGTACTATAACACCCTAAACCCGGCCTAGACGTTATAGCCGAATCTGGTAATGTTACGAAGAGGGGTTTTTAAGTCAGTGTTACTTCGATAAATCATCTAAGTTTTATAACCCACAATCGTTTATATAACTATTACTGAAAATGTTATTTGATTAATTCATTTGTCAAACATGATTTACAGCGGAAGTCATAGAAACCGTTATATTTTGGAAATCTAGTTCGTATTTTCAGAAAACCTTTATTTTCGTAAAACCATGATTTTAGTCAAACGTCGCAATAAAAGAATCAAAACGCATCCAAAACCAAAATTAAAATAAAACAGTCCGGAGAGTTCAATAATTAATAAACTCTAAAAAATATTCCTTAATTAAATAAAAACCATTATTTAAGACAGTTCACGAACTTGTGGCCACCGTGAGACTCTGTCGCACCAGTCCACCTAAGTCTGTGGATTACCTGAACAGAACAGACAAATAGATGTGAGTTTTCGTAAACTCGGTGTGTAACCCAACAGAAATAGACATGCAACATCCATGAATTTCATGATCAGTCAGATACAGATTCGGACCTAAGTCCATAATAGATACAGTTGTCAGAATTAGATAAACAGAACAGATATAGTGAGTCCTACCCCCATCCTCTACACACCATCTCCGACCATCCCATCAAACGATGTGGGGTTAAAAACACCCACCCATCCCTACACACCATATAGTGTCGATGCGACACATTATAGATAATATGCAGTCAAGCTGCCAGAATATAGGTGAAGTGTTGCCATACAGATCACTTCCTCCACATATACAAGACCCACCCCAAACACAGATACATATTACAGATACAGAAATAACAGGTTTAACATGCATAACATGCTTGTATACAGATAATCATGCATACTTAATCAGTACAGTCAGACATACATTTAATATCCTACTCAGATCAGTCTATTAGAATATCATAGTACACAAAATAAGGTTTGGTTAGCCCATACCAACCCTACGGTAGGCCCACAGTCGAACGAAAAGTCTCGTGCGACCCTAGGGAAAATTTCAGAATAATGGGCCCACATGCCCGTGTGGCTTGCTCGTATGGGCCCACACACCCAAATTAGCCATGCTCGTATGGCCCACACGGCTTGGCCCCAAACCCACATGCCCGTGTGGCATGCCCGTGTAGGCCCACACGCCCAACCTGGCCTAGCCCGTGTGGCCCATACGGCTACACTCACGCCATCACAAGGCCGTGTCCTGTGCACAGCCACGCCTTCGTCAAACACACAGCCGTGTCTCATACACGAACAACCACACGGCCGGGCATACGCCCGTGTGGCGTCGACAGATAGCACTTTCGGCTTTCGCCGAAACTCAATTTTTCGCATTAGGAGTACACACCTGGTACGGTTTTAATAAGAAAACACTCTCGAGCCAACCAACACCTAAAACCGATACAACAAATCTTCTAAAATTAGTCTTAATTCACAATTAATCTGAACCCACTAAATCGACAACAATTCAATTCAAGCGTTCATCACTTACCCCAAAACCCCGAATGATTCCGACTACGATTCCGCAAGAGGAGAGCCCCGTTCTTCACAACTCACTGCTGCCAAAACTCAAAATTAACTAACGGAAAGAAAAGAATAGAATTGATTTGAACATTTAAAAAAAAGATTCCGCAACCCACACGAAATTCACCCCTTACGCTTACCAAACCGCACAAAAACACAGAAGAACTAAAAAATCGGGATATAATGGCAGGATTGCGACAGAATTTCAAAAGCAAGAAAACAAAAGATTTTGCCAATCAACAGGAAAAGAACGTTAAATTTTTAGAATTTGGAAGAGAGAGAAAAAAAATTTAAAATTAAAAATTAAAAATAAAAATAGTATATCAACAAATCTCCCATTTTTCTCCCACTAACTCACAACTACCTCAGAATTTTAGCTCCACCGAAACTCTATCAGACAATCGAGCAAAAATTAACCCCCTCGCTCATGCAGGGATTCGAACACAGGACCTCCAACACACCAACTCCTTACCACTCGAACCAATAAGCTCATTCTGATATGTATTAACAGAAAATATTATATAAGGCCACTCAACAAGGATAAGGCTTAAATCTAAAATAACAAAATTTTGACAAAAGGGAGACTTGAACCCAAGACCTCATACACACACCCAAAACACTTAACCACTAAAGCAGATACTTATTAATGTAATTTTTTACAAAACAAACTTAAAATATTCAGGGCGTTATAACTCTACCCCCTAAAAGAAATTTCGACCATGAAATTTACCTGATCCAAATAGATGAGGATACTACTGACACATCAAACCCTCAGGTTCTCATGTGGCTTCCTCGGTGCCATTCCTCCACAGAACCTTCACTAACGGTATGGGCTTCCTCCTCAGAACCTTAATATCTCGATCCAAAATCTGAACCAGCTCCTCCTCAAAAGTCAAATCCAGTCTAACCTCGATCTCCTCAACAGAGAGAACATGAGATAGATCAGACCGGTACCATCTCAACATTGAGACGTGAAACACATCATAGATACAGTTCAACTCTGGAGGTAGCTCCAACTGATAAGCGATCAGTCCCATACGCTTCAGAATCCGATACGGCCCAATAAACCTAGGGCTCAACTTGCCCTTACGACCGAACCTCAGAACTTTCTTCCATGGAGATACCTTAAGGAATACGAAGTCACTCACCGTGTACTTGAAATCTCTCATTTTCAAATTTACATAGGACTTCTGTCTATCAGAGCCACCTTCAGACGATCCTGAACCAGTCTAACCTCATCTTCAGTCTCGAAAACCAACTTAGGACCCAAAATCCATCGCTCACCCAACTTAGTCCAACATAGCGGAGTACGACACTTACGACCATACAAAGCCTCGTAAGGTGCCATCTGGATGCTAGACTGGAAACTGCTATTGTAGGTGAACTCAGCTAACGGCATAAAATCCTCCCAACTACCTCAGAAATCAATCACACAACTTCGAAGCATATCCTCCAATATATGAATCACCCTCTCAAATTGACCATTGATCTGAGGATGGAACGCAGTACTAAAGTCCAATCTCAAACCCAGAGGCTCATGTAGTTTCTTCCAGAACCAAGAAGTGAAACGAGGATCCCTATCAGAAATTATCAAAATCGAAACCCCATGTAGTCTTACAATCTCAGAAATGTAGAGCTTTACTAACTTTTGCAGAGATTAGTCCGTCCGGACCGGAATAAAATGGGCGGACTTGGTCAACTGATCCACGATGACCCAAACAGAATCCTTCTTAGTGGGTGTTAAAGGCAACTCACTAACGAAGTCTATCGTCACTCGTTCTAATTTCCATAAGGGAATCTTAACAGGTTGTAGCAAACTCGAAGGCAACTGGTGCTTAGCCTTAACTTGCTGGCACGTCAGACAATAAGTAACAAAATTTGTTACCTCTCGTTTCAGTCCCGGCCACCAGTACAGTTCACAGAGATCGCGATACATTTTATTACCACCGGGATGCATAGTATAAGGGCTACTATGCGCCTCCCTTAGAATCGACTGCCTCAGATCGGAATCATTCGGTACAAAAACCCGACCTCAAAAACACAGAACTCCATCCTTATTCAGTCCAAAATCAGATATACTGCCACCCTCAACCTGACGGAACCGCAGAACCAAAGACTCATCCCCTAACTGCTTTTCTCGAATCTACCCAATCCAAGTCGGCTTAACCTACAATTCGGCTAACAGACCCCCACCATCGAACAGACTAAGACGAGTGAACATCGCTCTCAAATCAGTTATCGCTCTACGACTAGGAGCATCGGCCAACACATTGGCCTTACCAAGATGATACACTATTGTGCAGTCATAATCCTTAAGCAGCTCCATCCATCGACGCTGCCTAAGATTCAACTCCTTCTGAATAAGGAGGTACTTGAGGCTCTTGTGATCGGTGTAGATGATACAACGCTCACCATACAGATAGTGACTCTAGATCTTTAACGCAAAGACCACAGTAGCTAACTCGAGATCATAAGCCAGATAATTCCCCTCGTGTGACTTAAGCTGACGGGACGTATAAGCCACAACCTTACGATCTTGCATTAGTATACATCCCAAACCGACGTGCAATGCATCACTGTACACTACAAACTACTTACTAGATTCAAGCTATATCAGAACATGAGCTTGAGTCAGAACAGACTTGAGCTTCTCGAAGTTCGATTGTTGCGCATCAGTCCAGACAAAAGGAACACCTTTGCCCAGAAGCTTGGCCAACGGAGCTGCAATTAGAGAGAACCCCTCGACAAACCACTGATAATATCCCGCAAGACCCAAAAAACTGCGGATCTCAGATACGTTCTTAGGCTGTTTCCAATCGAGCACAACCTCAATCTTTCTAGGATAAACTCAGATCCTCTCAGTAAAAACCACATGCCTCAGAAAAGTTACCTCTCGCAACCAGAACTCACACTTGCTCAACTTAGCGTAGAGCTGTTTCTGTCGGAGTATCTGAAGCACTATTCTAAGATGCTCATCATGCTCATCCTCGGTTTTAGAGTAAACCAAAATATCGTCGATGAAGACCACGACGAACTGATCCAGATACGACTGAAACACTCAGTTCATCATATCTATAAATGCAGTCGGAGCATTCGTCAGACCAAAGGGCATAACTAGGAACTCATAGTGCCCATAATGAGTCCTAAATGTCGTCTTATGAACATCAACTTCCTTAACTCTAAGCTGATGAGACCCGGATCGTAGATCTATTTTCGAGAACACTGAAACCCCTCAAAACTGATCAAACAGGTCGTCGATCCTCGGAAGTGGATACTTATTCTTCATAGTCAGTTTATTCAACTGTCGGTAGTTAATGCACATTCTCATGGTACCATTCTTTTTCTTTACAAACAGAACCGGTGTGTAACGACCCAAAATTTATGGGCATCAAAAAAGTGAGTTGTCGGGTCTTCATTTTAGTAAAACGGATTCGTAAATATTTAAAACCCTAAACCTTAAACCTTGAACCTTAAACCCTAAACCCTATATACCGGCCTAATACATTTTAATTGTTATCCAAATTTTATGGTTTCTTTGACTGACAAAAATATTTTACAATCTTTGACCCTCCAAATACATACCCATGACTACAAAATGCTTCCTGGTACGGAAGTATTAACATTAGTCTATAGACTCCATTTCAAAGTTATGTATTCTGTAGTTAATACCAAGGCTTTACTCCAAAGCCCAAAAGGAGAAACCCTCTTAATAGAAACAGATACTTCAAGATCTCATACCACAATCCCAAGAACAATACAATGGCATGAAATAAACCTTCCTGATAGGTGGAAACTTGAGGGTGCTACAGACCCTGTGGCACCAACTCCCATAAGAAACACTTCATTGAGTGAAATCTGTCAACACCAAGATGGCACAATTGAATTAATATTCAACAGGCCACGAAGAATGCCTCCAAGACATTCCTTCGAAATAGGAAGTACCGGCACAGCTTTTAGGAGGTTAAATTTAGAAAGAGAGTCAAATCCAGAAACACAAACGACATATTTTAGGACAGCTAGAGCCTCTGTCTCTTCTATCCCAATAACATTTAGAGCCAATTTACAAGGAATAGATAATTCCTCAAATATAGCTCAACCTATTTATGCCAGACAGGAAGAGAGTCCCCAAAATTCACCTAATATGTCACCAACATATTCATCAATGACTAATAATGCAAGACAAGGAGAAAATTTAGAAATCTTTGTTTTAGAAAAAACTTTTGAGATAAACAAAGAATGGTGTAAAAAGCACTTCTATTCCAACAAAAATAAGCAAAAAAAGAAGATTACTTTAAAAATTATAATGATAAAAAAGAAAGCATTCTTCAAGAATATTATGAATTTATGAATACCCATAAAATTCATATAAAATTCTTTGAATGGTTTGAAGAATATTATTCAGAATTTGTTAATACAATAAAACATAATACTAGATGGCAAACTAATAAAGGAGAAGTTGAATCTCGACATCCTCCTTTAATGGAGGTTCAATATCTTCACAAAAATACTGGAATAAAAGTAAATCCTTTAAGAATGAGAGCTCCTGATGCAGGAGAACAAATCTCATCAAAAGATATTAAAATGACAGTAGAACAAAACAACTATACAAATATCAGTCTTCATACAATATGAAAATAATTAGATTATATTTAGAATTTGGTGGAAAGTCAACCGATTAAAAAAGAACCAGTAAAAGAGGTAACAGAAAAAAGTTCTAAAGAACCAATATTCACACCTTATGAGATTCCAAAACCTTTCCAAAAACCCCAAAATGATTTCCTAACAGAAATCCAAAATAGACTTGATGCTTTGGAAAGTTACAAGTCTGAATTAATTGCACCTGATACCCCAATGCAAGCCCAACATTCAGTAAATACATTACATCAATCCTCCCAATCTGACTCTGACTAGTCAGATGAACAACAAATTAACAAGATGGCTTGGAAAGAACCAAAAAGATTATATTATCCAAAAACCACTGCACCTGATCTTAATATAGAAGAAAAACCTGTTTTCCAAAATAAATACAATGCTAATACAATTTATGAATGGAATATAGATGGAATGTCTGAATACAATATTCTTAGTTTATTACAACAAATGACAATGGTTTCAAATGTTTATAAAACCCAAAACCAAAATGGATTAATCAGTGATCATGCTATAGCCAATCTTTTAGTTGCTGGATTTACTAATCAATTAAAAGGATGGTGGGATCATGCACTCACTAAAACCCAACAGGAAGAAATTTTAAAAGCAATAAAAAAGGATGATCAAGGAAGAATTATTTTAGATGAACAAGGAAGAGAAATCCAAGATGCAGTAGCAACTTTAATTTTCTCAATCTCTAAACACTTTATAGGAGATCCTTCTCATCTTAAAGATAGAAATTCAGAATTATTATCAAATCTAAAATGCAAAAAATTAACCGATTTTAAATGGTATAAATATGTCTTTATGACCAGAGTTATGCAAAGATCTGATAACCAACAACCGTTTTGGAAAGAAAAGTTTCTAGCAGGACTTCCTACTTTGTTAGGAGAAAAAGTTAGAAATCAAATAAGAGAAAATAATAGAGGTATTATTCCATATGAAAAGCTTACATATGGTGAAGTAATTAGTTTCACCCAAAAAGAAGGAGTAAAATTTAGTCAAGATTTAAAATTACAAAAACAACTTAAGAAAGAAAGATATCAATGTAGACAAGAATTAGGATCATTCTACCACCAATTTGACATTAGGAATGAACCTTCTTCTTCAAAAACATGCTGCCTTGTAAAACCAAAAAATAGGAAAAAGAATATTTTAGAATATTATAAAAAACCCAAATATAAAAAATACAGAAAAGAAAAGAAACAACAAAAAACAGAAAACAAAATTGATAAAACAATAAAATGTTATAGATGTGGAAACCAGGACACATCTCAAAATATTGTAAAATTAAAAGAAAAATTAATAATTTAGATCTAGATGAAGAAATAGAACAAAAATTAAATGAGATTCTCTTAGAAACAACTTCTTCGAAAATGATACATTTACAAAAAAGAGATGAATTACAAATAGACGAATTACATACAACATCCCAATCTTCTCGATGATGAAAATGAACCCTCAATTAATATGTTAACCAAAGACCAAGAATTTATGATTGAAGTTATTCATAAAATTCAAGACCCAGAACTTAAAAGAGAATACCTTTTGAAATTAAAATCCTCATTAAAAGATAAACCGAGAAAAGAAAAAGAAATTATTTCTAGTCAATCACAAATGTATAATATACAAGATATAATATTTAATAAATATGAAAAAATAAAACCAAGACAAATTACAAATTCTGAATTACAGTTAGAAATAAACAAATTAAATTAGAACTTTCTCAGCTTAAAATGGAACAACAAGAAATGAAAAAACAAATGCAAACCTTAAAACATGAAATCCCAAAAAGTTCGTCAGAAACTGAACCCGAACCTGAAGAAAATACACAGGAATATATGATGGTTCTAACTGAAGTATCTATTCAAAGGTATTTAATAAAAATAAATATTGTCATAAATAATGAATTTCAATTAGAAACAATAGCCCTTTTTGATACAGGAGCAGACCAAAACTGCATTAGAGAAGGGATAATTCCAACAAAATATTATGACAAAACATCAGAGTCTCTTAAAGCTGCAAATGGTAAAAAACTAAAAATTACTTACAAAATTCACAATGCAGAAATATCCAACAAAGGTATAAAATATCAAACATGTTTTTTAATGGTAAAAGATATTACCCAAGATGTCATATTAGGAAACCCATTCATATCCCTACTCAAACCTTATAAAGTAACAAATAATTCTATCTCCTCCAAAGTTTTAAACACTAAAGTAGAATTTCCTTTTGTAGAAAAACCAAAGATAAGAAATCTCAACTTATTAAAATCTTTATCCATCCATAATGGGCAAATCAATAATTTAATTAATCATAAACAGAAACAAATCTCTTTTCTAAAAGAAGAAATATGTTTTAAAAAATTGACTGAACAATTAGAAAAAAAGAAGTACAAAAAAGGATAAATCAAATCAGAGAAGAAAAAGAATCAACAATTTGTTCTGACATTCCTAATGCTTTTTGGAATAGGAAAAAATATGAAGCAACATTACCATATGAAAAAAATTTTGATGAAAGACAAATACCAACAAAAGCAAGACCCATACAAATGAACAAAGAAATGGAAGAATTTTGTAAAAAAGAAATACAAGACATTCTTAATAAAAATTTAATTAGGAAAAGCAGTTCTCCTTGAAGTTGTTCAGCATTTTATGTAATAAAAAATGCAGAACTCGAAAGAGGAACGCCAAGATTAGTAATTAATTACAAACCTCTCAATCAAGCCTTAAAATGGATTAGATACCCAATACCAAATAAGAAAGATTTGCTACAGAAACTTTGTAATGTAAATATTTTCTCAAAATTTGACATGAAATCTGGATTTTGGCAAATCCAAATAAAAGAAGAAGAAGGATATAAAACGGCATTTACTGTACCATTTGAACAATATGAATGGAATGTAATGCCTTTTGGATTAAAAAATGCTCCATCCGAATTTCAAAGAATAATGAATGATATTTTTTACCAATATTCTCAATTCACAATAGTATACATCGATGATGTATTAGTGTTTTCAGAAAATTTAGAAAAACACTTCAAACATTTATCCATCTTTATAAAAGTCATAAAAAATAATGGTTTAGTAGTTTCGAAATCCAAGATAAGTTTGTTCTAAACCAAAGTAAGGTTTTTAGGTCATTACATTGCCTAAGGAACCATTACCCCAATAGAAAGGTCCTTAGAGTTTGCTAGCAAATTCTGAGACCAAATCCTTGATAAAGTCCAATTACAAAGATTCTTAGGAAGCCTCAATTATGTCATAGAATTTTATCCAGGTCTTAGCAAATTATGTAAACCGTTATATGATAGGCTAAAAAAAATCCACAACCTTGGACAAATGACCACACCAATATTATCACCCAAATTAAAAAAACAAATCACTGAGCTTCCTTGTTTATATTTAGCCGATCCAAATGCCCCCAAGATTGTAGAAACAGATGCTTCTGAAATAGGATACGGTGGGATCCTAAAACAAGTTAAAGGGGGAAAAGAGCAAATAGTCCAGTTTACTTCCAGACACTGGAATCCAACTCAGCAAAATTATAGTACTATTAAAAAAGAAATTTTATCAATTGTTTTATGCATTACAAAATTCCAAAGTGATTTATTAAATCAAAAATTTCCTTTACGAATCGATTGCAAATCAGCAAAAGAAGTTTTACAAAAAGATGTTCAAAATATTGCCTCAAAACAAATTTTTGCAAGATGGCAGGCAATTTTGAGCATATTTGATTTTGATATTGAATACATCAATGGAGAAACTAATTATTTTCCTGATTTTCTCACCAGAGAGTTTCTTCAAAAATGCCACCCAAACTCCGAGACAAAGGAAAAGGAAAAATAGGAGAGATCCAAAACCCAAATTTCCTCAAAACTAATTAAGTCATGGTATGAAATTTGCCATGAAAAAGAAAATGAGATATCATCATCATCATCAAAATCCTCCAAAAATACAATTGTTCAAGACGCACAAGATCCAAATGAAATTGGTTCTCAAATCAAAAAATGGATTGAGTCACTTTCTCAATCCCCAGAAGTGGCATTGGCCTTTTCTCAATTGAAATAGGAAACTCCTCTCAAACAAATTGCTGGTGAAGCAGCAAAAATTTCAAAAAATAAAGAGATTATTTTACACAAACAAAAATCTCTCAAAATTGTTTTAAAAGAGACATCTCTCCAAGATGTTTTTCCAAAAGAAATAGCAGTGTCTTCACAGACTGCTACACAAAAATCCTCACAATATTTTCCAAACAAATGTTTTGAAAAAATTCTAGTTATGGAGGAAGAATTTATAGAAAAACCTCCACATATACTTACAAAAGAACTTTTTAATGGATGGCATTTCAAACCATTGGATTCTCAAAAACCCAAACAGTATTATGAAAATATACTGGTTCAAACTGGATCATTACTGTTCAAACACTACACAGACCCAAAAGAACCAAATTTTATTACCCATTCAACAGCCCAAATATTAAAAAATCTTCAACCAAGGGATTGGAGTGAAAACCCAAATTCTCCAAAGAGATTTCCAGCCAAATTTACCACCAAAATTGACCACCACCCATATTTTACATATTGGGATTACCAAATGGCATGGTACAATGCCTTCTTAATGAACAACCAACACATGAGACATTCTTGGCTCATATATTTCAAATCTGTACCAGTTGCAAATTCCCAAACTGGTTCCAAGAATGGTGGAATTGGTATGGACCATCATCCTTTGAGATCCTACCAGAAAAAATTCAAAATTTATGGCCCAAATTCTTTGACAAATTTCAGCCTGAACCAGACCAAAAACACATTTACAGAACAATCCATTTTTTTCTCAAAACTGTGCATTTCTTGGATTGTTTCTTGGAATTATTCCTATGAGCAAGATCAATGTACTGGAATTCCATTACTAGTTCGAAACTACAGAACTAAATGGTGGGACAAGTTTAATGATGAAAAATATGATTCAAAATATTTGGATAATTTTTTCAACAAGAATCCAAGATTATGTAAGTCTGCAGCCCCGGCTCAAACCACAACAAAATTCCTTCAAGCAAAATCGACAGCTAGTGCGATGTTAGCTCAAGCCAAGACCAAGAAGGAATACAAAAAAAAATCATGGCTGAAATGCTCAGCTCAATGGATTCTGAATCCGAAGATGAGAAATCTTCAGTGTCTTCAATCAAAACGGTGGATCTTGTAGACGATACCACTTCAGTAACCATCACCAGGACCAAGAAAAAATGATGCAAGAAAAGACAAGTGAATAGGAAATATTCTCTGAAGCAAATAGTAAATATTCCCTGCAAGAAAAGACGAGTGAACATGAAATATTCTATGAAGCAAATAGTAAATATTCCCTGCAAGAAAAGACGAGTGAACAGTAAATATTCTCTGGCGTAAACAGTAAATATTCCATGGCAAGAACAGTAAGATTCTCTAACGCATGAATAGTAAATATTCTATGTAGTTTGTATTTTTGTAAACAGAGAATATATTCTCTGAAAAGTTTTAATTATGTAATCAAAGTTTCAATTATGTAATGATGAAAGGGATTGAATTTCCCGGTTCAAATGATGTAAAGAGACAATAGCCCTCTATAAAAGGCTATCAGATTTAGAATGAAAGGCACGACTTGAAATACCCATTTCAGAAATCAAAACTCGTTTCTCCAAAGTTTTAAAGTTTCTCCAAATTTTTAAAATTTGAGTTTTAAATTATTTTTCTTTTCAAGATTTAATCAAATTTTAATTTCAAACAATTACAATTATCCAAATAGGCAATTATGCCATTTTCAAATGTTGAGGCGGTTTACGATGGAAATATCAAAGATATTTTTATTAACATATAATATATATATTATAATAACTTAATAAATAAGTAATTTATATTATTATATTATTATATATATAATAAACAAAAGAAAAGAAACATAAACAGAATAGCAAACGAAAACAGAGAAGAATAGGGAGAAAAAGAAAGGAGAAAAGAAAAAAAGGGGAAATTAGGGTTCCAAGCTAATTTGGTAAGTCAATTTAATTCTTTTTCTTGTGATTTTTGAGTTTTTATGATCCTAGAACAAAATACTATTAGGTATATGTTGAAATTTTGAAAGTTAGTAGATATTTGGATATAGTTTATGTTGAATTAATTGATGAATTAGGGATTTAATTGATAGAAATTTCAAATTAGAATTGGGAAAATGATTAAATTGTGGAATAAGTTATAAGTTTTGTGTAATAGGGACTAAATTGTAAGAAATTCAAATTTGTGGTTTTGTGATGAAAATTTGAGGGTTAAATTAAGTTATAAGTAGAAATTAAGTGAAAATAAGGTATAGATAGTGATAGAAATGAAAATAATTTTGGTTAGGGATTAAATTGAAATTAAGGTAAAAATTGAATAGAAAATTTAAATATTTGATGTGAATTGATGTTGTATTGATAATTTTAACTTATTTAATATTCGTAGCTAACATCGTGCTGGAGACATCGACCAAGAAAGGAAAGGAAAAGTCGACGAGGAGTAATTTGAAATTACGGTTTGTATTACTATAATTCGAATTTAGTTATTATTTATTTTTGAATTTTAATTAATGTGTGTGGTAAGTGGAATTGAGGTAAGAAATGATATTGAATTATGAATTATGTGAATATTTGAATGTATATTGATTGGAAATTGAAAGTGATTTGAATTGAATTAAATAAGTTATTGTGATATTGAATTGAAAATATGAGAACTTGAGATTGGTATGAATTTGATTGAAATTGAATTGGGAAAGTGAATTGGAAACCCTATTAACTAGTCGGGCTGAGTCGGATATAGTTGGCATGCCATAAGATTGGAAGTGTTCAGGGATACTTCGACCTCGAGTCGATGAGGCACTATATGTGTCGTAATATTGCTTCAGATAATTCCGATGAGGCACTATGTGTTGTATTATTGCTTCAAATTAAATTCGATGAGGTACTAGGTACCGATTCACTTCGGCAAGGCCAATGAGGCACAAGGTGCCGTACTGGTGTGTTTGGTTGGATCCGTGTATCCGTCAAAGTCCGAGTCAAGTTAATAGGGGTAAATGAACGAATTGGAAATTAGAATTGGTATTAAATGAATTGATAAACCGTATGATTTTGTATATGAATTGGAATGAGATATTGAATTGAGATATGAAAACGAAATGTTTGAACCATGGGTTCATGGAATGGATTTTTGATATAGTGAAATAATGTGTCAAAGGGAGAAAAGTTATTTGAAATAGCTATTGTTAAGAAATGAAAGTTTAGTGCATATTTATTTATTTATTTTGCTTTTAAAATTTGAATTATAGTAATGCCACTGAGTGTATATACTCAGCGTACGGTTATTTTTGTGCGCAGGTTAGTTGAAGTCAAAAGTTCCGGATCAGCATCCAAGCCAATCCCGAACTCAGCAAAGTGGTGATGTATATTCTCTTTTGTAAAATGGCATGTACCTAGGTTGATTGTATAGGTCATTTTGAAATATATTTGTGAATGGTATTATAAATTAACCTTGGATGGTTATATACAATATAAATGAAATGTTAAGATTATGAAATGGCATGTTTGGGTTATTTTGGTATGGTATTTGAATTGGATTGAATGAAATCAATTGAATTGATTTGGATAATACATATGATATATTTATGAAATGTATGTAAATTATCTGTTTAAATTTCATATTTGATTTGATATGTCAGGTAATACCTCATAACCCTGTTTTGGTGATGGTTTAGGGTTAGAGGGTGATAAACGGTGCCCCCCACGGAGACACACTAGGACGGATGAAACCACGATCCAGAAGTTCTTGTAGTTGACTTAAGCTCTGTAAGCTCTTTCGGTGCCATACGGTAAGGAGCGATGTACATCGGAGCTGTACTCGGTAGAAGCTCAATGCCGAACTCAACTTTCCAATTTGGAGGTAAACCCGGTAACTCTTTAGAAAAGATATTCGGAAATTCCCTCACTATTCTGATACCCTTGACGGAAGAGTCCCTAGAAACTGAAACACTGACGTAAGCCAAATATGCCTCACATCCTTTCTGAACCAATTTCTCAGCCACAAGAGTGGAGATCACATTAGAATTGTAATCTTGATGCTCGCCAATCACAACTACCTCCTTATCATCCTCGGTCCTCAAAACAACCCTCTTAGTCGCACAATCCAGACTAACTCAGTGCTCAACCAACCAATTTATACCTAGAATTAAGTCAAACTCCCCAAAAGGTAGCTCCATCAGATTTTCCAAAAACACAACCCCTTGTACTTCCAACGGTACATTCCTATAAAGTCTACTTACTCGAACAGACTGCCCCAACGGACTCAGTACAGTAATTTCACTAGAAGTAGACTCAACCATAATCCCCAAGTTTTTGGAAATAGTACTAGCTACATAGGAATGAGTAGAACCTATGTTTATCAGAGCAGTGTATGGAACATCAAAAATAAAGAACGTACCCGTGATCACTTCAGGGGCGTCTTTGTCCTATCGACGTCGAGCAGCATAAGTCAGTGTAGGCTGCATCGCCTCAATCTGATTAGCACCTCTACCTGGTGCTCTCTGTCTTTGACTCATACCATTTCCACCCCTAGCTGGTCCACGGCCCCTAGGTGGCTGCTGAACTGCCCTCTGAGGCTGTACAGAACTCGATCTTGAAGCTTGCATCTAATCAGCATGATGTGGACACTCTTTAATCCGATGCTCCAAAGACCCACACCTAAGACAAACCCCTAACTTCCTCCAACACTCGCCCGGATGGCGCCTACCACAGTCACCACAATGCTGAATCCCCGTAGGAGCAACAGGAACCCCCACTCTAACAGGCCCATCAGGTCTGACCCATTTCTTAGGCCTCTAAACAGAACTAGAAGGCTCTGAATTCCTCTTATTCTTGCCTCTCTCATGATCCTTATTTTGGTGCTTCACGCGCTTAACCTCCTCGGCAATATTCGCTTTATCCACAAGAACAACAAACTCACGCTCCCTTTGCAGAGCAACCAGTACCCTCAGATTATCCCTCAAGCCGTCCTTAAAATGGACGCATTTCTCATACTTAGATGCCATCATGCCTCGAGCGTAGTGGCTCAACCTCAGAAACTCAGCCTCATACTCGGCCACAGATTTATCGCTTTGCGTAAGATTTATGAACTCATGTCTACGAGCATCAACATAGCTCGTGCCCATATACTTGCCCTGGAAGGCAGTCTTAAAATAATCCCAGTTCAGATGATCCAGTTGAGTACCCTCCTCAACCAATAACCACCACTGATACGCCTCATCGCGAAGAAAAGAGACTGCACCCTTTAATTTCTACTCAGAAGTACAATCGATGTCGTTCATAATCCTCTCAGTGGCCTCCAACCAATACTCGGCCACAGTAGGGGCGACTCGAGTGACACCCTTAAATAGCTCAGCCCCATTAGACCGGAGTCGTTCAGTTACCGACTCACGGCCCCCAGATCTAGAATGGGGTCCAGCAACCCTCTCCAATACTCTCAACATGGCTTGGGACGGTCATCGTCCCAGTGAGCGGCTTTGAGACCCGGTCTCGATAGGTAAACCGAAACCGCCTCACTCGTGTCTAAATTTGGCATATTGCCCAGAGAAGAAGACTTAGCTCGAGCCCCCTACGACCCCTACCATGCCCATGAATACCATGACTGCAAGTTCCACAAGTGCTCATCGTATATTTCAAATTTATCTACATTATAAAATTTTATGCATCAGTTCCAGTGTTTATTAACAGATCTTTTATGCTCAAGTTGTAACATCCCGATTTAGGGCCTAGTCGAAATAGTGGTGCAAGACCAAAAATCCGAAGTAGAAACATGAGTTTTAAGGTTTATGATATGTTTGCATGAAAGTATGAAAGTTTCATGAAGTAATTTTGCTAATTGTGATTGAATTGTCCAATAGGACTAAATTGCAAAAGTTGCAAAATGTGAGATTCTAGAAGCTTTTAGTATAAAATAGCTTTGGATTATTAATTAGAGGTCCTTAAATAGAAATTTTCCCAATTTCTAATTTTTGGACAAAAATGGGCATGAGGGGGTAAAATTTGAAAGTATGGTAAAAAGGGCATTTTGGTCATTTGTCAAATAAATGATTAAAAAGATGAAATAGTCAAAATTTGATGCTCATCTTCTTCCCTTGGCCGAAAATTTCAAGAAGCCATAGCTAGGATTCTTCAAATTTTTCAAGCTTGCTAGTAAGTGCATCCTAGTCCCGTTTTTGATATTCTTCGAATTTTTGAAGTCCTCGTAACATGAGTTAGCTATTTTTAGCTATATGTTGAGCTAGGATTCATGTTCAAAAATATACCCATGTATGACATGCATATATTTTGATGTTTTATGGAAGATTATGAGAGCTGGGTGTAGAATAAACATCTTTTACTAAGTGAATTCCATGAGAAATGCATGTAAGGACTAGTTTGTAAAAGTCTTGAAAATGGTCATACATGAGTGATTTAGTGAGAATTGAAGGTTGCTATAGTTGAGAGTATAAGTCATCTAAGCATGAAATTCTAGAAAGTTGAATGAAAATCACTTTACGAGCCTTGGGGCAAAAGTGTAAATATGAGGAAGTTTAGGGGCGAAATGGTAATTTTTCCAAAGTATGAGTTTTGAGTCAATTTAGTCAATGTGTGTATTAAATTAGTTTATTTATCAATATAGATTAAGAAAGACGAAGCCCGGATCGAAACCGAGGCAAGAACAAAGTCGTGGACTAAATTACACGTCTTCATACATTTTGAGTACCGAGGTAAGTTTATGTGTAAACAATGCATTTATACATATTCATTGTTGATGCTAACTAGTATATAGCATGATTGAGAACCTATACGGTTCAAGTGGATTGAATGTAGTAGTTATTGAGTAATTGATGTATGAATTACAAAATAGATGTGTGAATGTGTAGTGATAATACTTGACGGTGGGCTAAGTGCGATACCACCTTAATACTTAACTACGATGGGCTGTGTGCGATGCTTTCGTTAAGTATATTATTTAGTGGGCTATGTGCGAAACCACTATAATTACCCTATTTGGTAGGCTAAGTGCGATACTACCCTACTATTTGATTGTGGTGGGCTAAGTGCGAAACCACCGAGTGATTTAGCTGTGTGGTTGAGAAATTGTGGTGTTGAGTGCATGTATACAAATGAATGAATGTAAGCATTAAGCTTGTGATTTGGTGGAAATATGGTAAGGGATAGAATGAGTAAGCATAGTGGTGGATGTGAATTGTCTTGTTTAGTATAATGCTAATTGTTGTTTAGCTTATACTATGATGTAAATTGTTTATATGTAAATTTACTAAGCTTAAAGCTTACTCCCCTTTCTTTTCCCTTGTCTTATAGAGCTAAAGAGTCGGGATGAGATACGCGGATAATTTAGAAGATTGCCCACACTATCAGCTCACTTGGTATATTTAGATTTAGTGCTTTTGTATATGGCATGTATAGAGGCTAGACAAGTTAGTTTATGTTGTTGTATTGGCCAAGGATGTGTTGGCCCTTTTGATGGATAATCTATTTTGTATAATGCCATGGTTAATGGTTTATCTTGTTATATGAAAAGATGTAGTTATCCATGAGAGTTTATATTGCAAAACATGAATTGTTTGATGATGTGTCGAATAGATACATGTTGTGTGAACTAGAGGGGTGAAAAGAGTTTGGCAAATAGCCTTGTTCTTGTCCACTCGGGTAGACACACGGGCGTGTGTTTAGGCCGTGTGTGATACACAGGCTAGCCACATGGGTGTGTGACTTGGCCGTGTGTCCCCTACATGTTAAGGTGGTAAGTCAGTGTCGACCACGGGCTAGCCACACGGGCGTGTGCCTAGACCGTGTAAGATGGTCAGTGTTCACCACGGGTGGAGAACACGGGCGTGTTCTTAAGCCGTGTAATACAAGCAGAATACCCAAGTTTTTATACACGGGGTAGGGACATGGGCGTGTGTGACCACACGACCTGCTCCCACAGGCGTGTCCTATTTCACATGGGCGTGTGGCCCTTGTTTAGGTGAAAGAAATTTTAAGATCGCAAAGATTTTCGGTAGGGTCTCGAAACTCTCGTATGTATGTTTAAGGCCTTGTGAGTCCTTAATGAGTTCGTTGTGGTGACAATAGAAAGTAGTCAAGTTGTGACTAAAGTAGTGTGATCAAGTGGATTAAGCCGGTAATACCTTGAGCTCGGTTTTAGCATAGAATACGGGTAAGGGGTGTTACACAAATATTCAGAAGTTCAGAAGTATTTCAGATGCTTTAGTCTCTAACTAACTTAGTATAGTTTCAGAAAGTACTAACTACAGTGTTCTCAGAGAATTCTATTTAAGTTCAGAAATACTTACAGGATCGGCGCCGGAGACGCGGTGTACCACATACTTACTCAGAATGATCCAAATTATTTCAAAACCAGTCTTTTTTTAAAACACAATTTTGGAACCCAAAATTCACAGTCCGAGTTTTGTAACCCTGCTCTGATACCACTAAATGTAACACCCCAAACTAGCCTAGATGTTATAGCCGAATCTGGTAATGTTATGAAGAGGGGTTTTGAAGTCAGTGTTACTTTGATAAATTATCTAAGTTTTATAACCCACATTCGTCTATATAACTATTACTGAAAGCATTAATTGATTAATTCATTTGTCAAACATGATTTACAGTGGAAGTCATAGAAACCATTATATTTTGGAAATCCAGTTCGTATTTTCAGAAAACCTTTGTTTTCATAAAATCGTGATTTTAGTCAAACGTCGCAATAAAAGAATCAAAACACATCCAAAACCAAAATTAAAATCAAACAGTCCGGAGAGTCCAATAATTACAAAACTCTCAAAAATAATCATTAATTAAATAAAAACCATTATTTAAGAAAATTCAAGAACTTGTGGTCACCGTGAGACTCCGTCGCACCGATCTGCCTAAGTCTGTGGATTACAAGAACAGAACAGACAAATAGATGTAAATTTTTGTAAACTCAGTGTGTAACCCAACAGAAATAGACATGCCACATACACGGATTTCATGATCAGTCAGATACAGATTCGAACCTAAGTCCATAACAGATATAGTTGTCAAAATCAGATAAACAAAATAGATATAGTGAGTCCTACTCCCGTCCTCTACACACCATCCCCGACCATTCCATCACATGATGTGGGGTTAAAAACACCCACCCATCCCTGCACACCATATAGTGTCGATGCGACACATTACAGATAATATGCAGTCAAGCTGCCAGAATATAGGCGAAGTGTCGCCATACAGATCACTTCCTCCACATATACAAGACCCACCCAAACACATATACAGATTACAGATACAGAAATAACATATTTAACATGCATAACATGCTTGTATACAGATAATCATGCATACTTAATCAGTACAGTCAGACATACATTTAATATCCTACTCAAATCAGTCTATTAGAATATCATAGTACACAAAATAGGGTTTGGTTAGCCCTTACCGACCCTACGGTAGGCCCACAGTCGATCGAAACGTCCCGTGTGACCCTAGGGAAAATTTTAGAATAATGGGCCCATACGCCCGTTTGGCATGCCCGTGTAGGCCCACACGCCTAACCTGGCCTAGCCCGTGTGGCCCACATGGCCATACTCACGCAATTAGACAGTCGTGTCCTGCGCACGACCACGCCTTCGTCAACACACAGTCGTGTCTCGCATACGGCTAACCACACGACCGGGCACACGCCCGTGTGGCGTCGATAGACAGTACTTTTAGCTTTCACCGAAACTCAATTTTTTGCGTTAGGAGTACACACTTGGTACGGTTTTGATGCGAAAACACTCCCAAGCCAACCAGCACCTAAAATTGATACAACAAATCTTCTAAAATCAGTCTTAATTCATAATTAAACTGAACCCACGAAACAGACAACAGTTCAATTCAAGCGTTCATCACTTACCCCAAAACCCCGAATGATTTCGACTACGATTCCGCAAGACGAGAGCCCCGTTCTTCACAATTCACTGCTACCAAACTCAAAATTAACTAACAGAAAGAAAAGAAAAGAATTGATTTGAACATTAAAAAATGATTCCGCAACCCACACGAAATTCACCCCTTACACTTACCAAACCGCACAAAAACACAGAAGAACTGAAAAATCTGGATTGAATGGCAAGATTGCGACAGAATTTCAAAAGCAAGAAAATAAAAGATTTTGCCAATCAACAGGAAAAGAACATCAAATTTTGGGAATTTGAAAGAGAGAGAAAAATAATTTAAAAAATAAAAATAGTATATCAACAAAGCCCCTATTTTTCTCCCACTAACTTACAACTACCTCAGAATTTTAGCTCCACCGAAACTCTATCAGACAACCGAGCAAAAAATTAACCCTCTTGTTTACGTAGGGATTCGAACATAGGACCTCCAACACACCAACTCCTGACCACTCGTACCAGTAGGCTCATTCTGATATGGATTAATAGATAATATTATATAAGCCCATTCAACAAGGATAAGGCTTAGATATAAAATAAATTTTTTTTGGCAAAAGTGAGAGTTGAACCCAAGACCTCATACACACACCCAGAACACTTAACCACTGAAGAAGATACTCATATATGTAAAATTTTACAAAACAAACTTAAAATATTCAGGGCGTTACAAGTACTGACAAAAAACTCGACAAAGCAACTAATGTCAATGATGCTAAGGAAAACGTGGTAGAAGTTAAGAAGGACTTCAAGAAGGGAAAATAACCTTAAAATGTGTCTAAACTGGGACCAAAATGTGATGTTTCCATGAAGCAAAAATTTCAAGGGAAATGTTTCAATTGCAACAAGATGGGACACAAGTCATCTGACTGTAGGCTTCTAAAGAAAAATTTTCAAGGAAGTGTCTGATATAGAATTTTATACTATGATTTTTGAAGTCAACATGGTTGACTCAAATCCAAGAGAATGGTGGCTTGATACTGGTGTCACACGTCATATCTGCTGCGACAAAGACTCATTTTCTGAGTTGGTGCCTTGTGACAAAGGGGAGAAGCTCTATATGGGCAATGCTGCGACTTCCAAGATCAAGGGGAATGGTACTGTGGTCTTGAAGATGACTTCTAGCAAATAACTCAAGCTTCAAAATGTGTTGTATGTGCCTGACATATGCAAGAACCTTGTTTTTGGGACACTTCTAAGTGTACATGGCTTTAGGGTGGTGTTTCAATCCCAGAAGCTAATTTTGTCTAAAGAGGGAATGTTTGTGGGAAGGGGATATGTATTAAATGACATTTGGAAACTTAATGCAATCTTTGTAAAAGCAAAGACAATGAATAAGAATGTTGCTTCTTCTTCTGTTTATATGCTTGAGTCATTTAATTTATGGCATGGTAGGCTCAGACATATTAATTATGATACTTTACATAGATTAATTAATTTAGAGCACATTCCTTTATTTCACATTAATTATAACCCCAAATGTGAAACTTGTGTTGAGGCAAAATTAAGAAGGTATTCATTTCAAACTGTTGAAATAAGTACAAAACCACTTGATCTAATACATAACAATGTTTGTGACTTAAAGTTTGTTCAAACTAGAGGAGGGAATGAATATTTTATTACCTTCTTTGATGATAGCACAAAATATTGCTCTGTATATTTGCTTAAGAGCAAAGACAAAGCTATAGAGTAATTTATTCTCTATAAATAAGAAGTTGAAACCCAACTTAATAAAAAAATTAAGATGGTGAGAAGTGATCGTGGTGGTGAATATGTTGAACCATTTGGTGAATATTGTGCACAACATGGTATTATTCATGAAGTGCCACCACCATACTCTCCTCAATCACTGGAGTAGCCAAGTGAAAAAATCAGACTTTAAAGGAAATGATGAATGCATTGCTAGGAAGCTCTAGGTTATCACAGAATATGTGGGGGGAAGCTATTCTATCAGCTAATTACCTTTTAAATAATGTTTCCCGCAAGAAAAGGGACAAGACACCATATGAATTATGGAAAGGTAGAAAACATTCATACAACTATTCGAAAGTGTGGGGGTGTTTTGCGAAGGTAATGACTCTGTTACCAAAGCAAATGAAAATAAGTCCTAAAACGGTGGATTGTATTTTCATTGGCTATGCAAATCATAGCAATGCATATCGGTTTCTTGTGTATGAATCAAAGAATCCTAACATTCACAAGAATACTATATTGGAATTAAAGAATGTCTCATTCTTTGAAAATATCTTCCCTTGTAAAACTAGGGAAGTTGATTCAAGTTCAACGAAACAAACTTCAAAGACTATAGATGAAAATAGTTAAGACGTTCAACAAGAGGTTGAAACTGAGATAGAGCCAAGAAGGAGTAAACGAGCAAGGGTGGAAAAATATTTTGGATCAAATTTTCTAACCTTTATACTAGAGGCCGAACCTTAAACGTATAATGATGTTATACGGTCATCCGAAAGCACTTTATGGAAAGATGCTATTAAAAGTGAAATTGACTCCATCTTGCAAAGTCATATGTGGGAATTAGTGGATTTTCCTCTGGGAATTAAACTATTAAATTCTAAGTGGATTTTCAAATGGAAAATGAAAACAGATGGAACAATTGATAAGTATAAGGCCAGATTGATTATAAAAGGTTATAGACAAAAGGAAGGCCTTGACTATTTTGATACTTTTTCTCCAGTATCTAGGATAACTTCTATAAGGATGATACTTACAATTGCCGCCTTGCGGAATCTAGAACTACATCAAATGGATGTTAAAGCAGCTTTCCTAAATGGAGATCTTGATGAAGAGATTTACATGGAACAACCTGAGGGTCATGTAGTTCCAGGATAAGAAAGAAAATTGGTGAAGTCTTTGTATGGACTTAAGCAAACACCAAAGCAATGGTATGAAAAGTTTGATAATGCAATGATGACAAATGGCTTTAAGATTAATGAGTGTGAAAAATGTGTGTATGTCAAAACTACCGACATTGGATATATAATCCTATGCTTATATGTTGATGACATACTCATTGTTGGAAGTAACAATGAAATGGTAAAACATATCAAAGACATGTTAAATTCAAGATTTGACATGAAAGATATGAGACTAGCTAATGTGATTTTAGGCAAATCAAGAGGTCATCTAAAGATCTCATATTGACTTAGTCACACTATGTGGACAAGATTCTTGGGAAATTTAGTAAGGATGATTCTGGTATAGCCAGAACTCCAATAGATACGAGCCAACATCTGTCCAAAAAAAAGGTAAAAGTGTTAACCAAGTGGAATATGCAAAGATCATAGGCAGTCTAATGTACCTTATGAGCTGTACTAGACTAGGTATTGCTTTCACTGTGAGAAGTTTAAGCAGATTCACAAGCAATCAAGGGGAAAACCACTGGAAAGTAATTGTGAGAGTATTGAGATATCTCAGATATACTCGGGGCTACGAACTGCATTATTCCAGAGATCTTGCTGTTTTAGAAGGCTTCTGTGATGCTAGCTGTATATATAATATTCAATATACCAAAGACACAAATGGATATATTTTTACATTGGGAGTAGGAGTTGTGTCATGGAAATCCTCAAGACAAACAATTATAACCAAATCCACAATGGAATATGAGTTTGTAGCTCTAGACAAATCTGAAGAAGAGGCTGAATGGATTCGAAACTTCTTGAAAGATATTCCTGATTGGCCAAAGTCTGTGCCCACAATATGCATATATTGTGATAACCAAGCAATAATTGGTAGAGCACAGAACGTAATGTATAATGGTAAGCCGATACATATGCGTCGTCGACACAATACCTTTAGACAACTGATCTCAAATGGAGTTATCTCTATTGATTTTGTAAAATCAAAAAGATAACATTGCAGATTCGCTAACTAAAGGCTTAAATCGAGATCAGGTTGATAAAACATCGAAATGAATGGGACTAAAGCCCATGAAAATTAAAGGCGCTATGTGAAGGAAAACCCAACCTAGTTGACTGGAGATCCCAAGATCTAGGTTCAAATGGACAACCTACTTGCATAAACCTTGTGAGGTCACTGTGGGGTTCTTATCCCAAGTTCGTTCCTATGATATAAACAGTGATTAAAAGTAGGATAGGTTAAATAATGCTTTTAATGACCGTTGTGTGTTTCGGTGAGCCGAGCAACATAAGTCACCTATGTGAGAGTGAAGTGGGGCCACTTCGAAGAGACTACTTGGTTATAGTTCTTTCAAAGTCTTACAGAACCAGGAGATGTTCATGGCCATATGAACATACCCTTGAGAACTAAAACCTAGCCAGAGAGGTAGTTGTGTGAGGTATATCATCGTTTACACAAACGGTAGAATAGTTCAAGGACATGTGTCTACTGGTCAGCTAGTAAAGTAAATATATTTTCAGAAGGGAAGGTTCAAGGGTTGATGCCTACCTATCCTATGCAACTATTGATTGTAGATTCTATCACCACATCGAGTCAATGTTTTTCGTTAAAATTATCAATTTCATTCATGTGGGGGATTGTTGAAAAAAATAGATTTTTGGAAGCTTTGAGGCATATTCTCGATTGGTAAAGGTGGAGATTTGAATCATAAAATTATGGTTTTATATTCTACCCCATGAGACCTTTACAATTATATATCATATGCTCAAAGTAAGCCACTTGTAAATTATGTTGAGGAAAATGGAAAGCTTAGTTCCATATTGATTAAATATCAAGTGTGGAATACGTTTATATATATGAACAAACCTGGTGGTTATTGAATGAATAAGCTAATGCTCTCCCTCACGTAGGGGGTGCAAATCCAAACCCGCCGGGTTTGGGGCGCACCCGCACGACGTGGGCGACGCGAAACATTCGGACCGGTCGGGCCCTTCTAGGCCTGCGGATATTTTAGCCCAATACGTAATTTTATTTTTCCTCAGCAGAACTTATCTCTTCAAATTCTGTTTGGGATTAAAAGGAAAAATGTTAAATTGAGTTTAATGGCTCATTTAATTCAGACGTTAATTTGGATTTTTAATGGCTCTTTAATTCACGGACGTTAATGGCTCCATTAGTCAAAATTTCCAAAAGTTCTTTCATTTTGAATATTTTATTTAAACCAAAATAATTTGCAGGAGAAAAAACACACTGAATTTTTCTCCTGCAAAAATTTTGAGATATTTTCCCTGCATATTTTGAAGTTGTTTTCGGTCATAGAAGAAAGCTAGGCTACAATTTGTTGATCATTGCAGCTATGCTACTGCCATGCTCATCTCGTTGTTGTATCCTGGGAGACAGTCGACCAATATTTCTCCAGTACCAAAGGAGCAACTGAATATGTCTTAAGGAAACTGTGAAAACAGGTCTTTACTACCAATCGGATTTCTGTCTTCCTATGAGTACAAAATTTCGATCTAGTTTTATTTCCAATTTCTATTTTTCAGATTATATATATATATATATATATATATATTATTCTGGTTCGGTCTTGTGATTTAAATTAATGTTTTACATTAATATTTATTTCACTAATGTATTTGTAACAAGATTTGCTTTAGTATGAATAAAAAATGTATAATTGTTTGATAATTATCATATCATTTGTATAAATTTAATTGTGAATTGATTGTAATTATTTCGACAACAAATATAATACACTGTAATTCAGACTTGATAATAAAGTCGAGTATAGGGTGTGGCCATCGTAAATATCAAATTATGCCCTCTCAGACTTTAAGAGGATAGCTGTTTAAAATGGAGAATAGATGAGACCATAAGTTATTGTGGTAGTGTTTGTCGCCATTTGTGGTTTCATTAGGAGTTCAGCTTTTGTTTTTTCATTTTGCTTCGATTCAAGATATAAGTAAATTAAAACGGTTAAGATTATTTATTCAAAAGCTAGACAGCTGTCACTTGCACAATCTTCCGAGGACTGTTTTAATAATATAAAACAATATACAATGTATAGATCACAAAAATGGTTGAAAGAAAAATTACGATTGCTTTATCTAAAGAACATAAAAGTACTAAAACTTTTACTTATATAATATAAATTTTTTAGGATAAACATTTAACTATAGTCGAATATCATCCAATCATAAATTCTTTTAAAATCATAACCACCCAACTAATCATGTTTTTTTCCTTTTATCCTTTTCCGTTAAATGTTATTAAGCCTGTAACATATTAATGACATGATAATTTTAAAATTGATATAATAATATATTTAGCCCTCAACAATCACACATTTTATTAATTTGGTCATGATTATAAATAAATTAATCTTAACATTTACAAACAATCTCAATTTGGTTCTGATTTTAATATTTTATAAAAATAAAAACTATTTTTAAAAATAAAAATATAAAATGTAAACGGAGCCTAACATTCCTTACTGATTGCAAAAATATATTGTTAAACAGTTTAGAAAAGGAAATTTAAAATTTAATTCTGAAAATATTATTAACAGATTTTCAATTAAAAAAATGCAAGCTATAATTAAAGATTAAAACTGATATGGATGAGATGCTCATATGTTTTGAATTCAAATTTTCTCCATTAATTTTGAATTCTATTCCTAAATGATATTTTAAAGGAATAAATCTTAAAATTATATATAAAATTTGATTTAATGTGTAATTATATACATGAATTTTAACTTAGTGTAATTATACACTTGAAACTTTAATTTTGATTTAATCATATACATTTAAAGAAATAAATACATCAATTTATTTTTATATTGGATAAATATAATTATTTATGTATGCAATATATAGACATAAATGATGTTATATCAATAATTGTGTTAATAATTTACAATAATTGGATCAAATCAAAATTTCATGTATTTAATTGCTCAAATTCAAAGTTCATGTATATATTTGTATGTATAATTTTAGGATTTATCCCTATTTTAAAATTTTAAATATAATTTGTTTTAAGATAATTATGAGTGTTAATTTTTTTAATAACACTCAAAATAAGAATATATTAAATCATTATATATTGAGAAAATCAGTTGTGATATATAAATGAAGTGCAAAATCTTTTGTGGATTTTATAAGTTAATTGTTAATCGTATTTTAGTTTTTTTTTTTTTTAATAACTAAGAAGAGCTTTGCTCTGCCTGCAAGAATAAGTTTCGGGCCGAAGCGCTGAACATGGTGAACTCAGTTTGGATTCGTCAGCCCAACTCATAGGAAACTAACATTTTCTCATATTAAGAGAATCTTTCTTATTGCTTCTCATTTCAACAGTTTTCGGCCCAAAACATCATATCTCCATCACTGAGGACATAAGCTTTCCATTTGTAGTTTCGTCTGAAGCTCTCAGCAGTTGCTTTTCCATTTTGCTTCGATTCAAGATATGGGTAAGCTTTACTCTTCTATAAGTTTCCATTCAATTGTTAATGGTGGAAGGAATCCTTCTAATTTCCACTCTTCTTGTTCTTTTAACACTGTTGCTACCCATATCAATGCTTTAAGTAAGAATTCCATGCCTGCAAGGGGAAAGCCAAAAAAGTATGATAGTTTGGATAATGTTGATGATGCTTTGTTTTTGTTCAATAAGATGATTCACAAGTACCCAATGCCTTCTGTTGTGGAATTCAACAAATTATTAGGAGCCATTGTTCGAATGAAACGATATGCCATTGCTGTTTCTATGTGTAAGCAGATGGAATTCTTCCGAGTTTCCCCTGATGTTTGTACTTTGAACATCTTAACTAATTGCTTTTGTCACTTAGGTCAAATTGATTGTGGGTTTTCTGTTTTGGGGAAAATGCTCAAGTTAGGTGTTGAACCTAATGTTATAACTTTTTCCACTTTGATTAATGGACTTTGTAATCAAAGTCAGATTTCTCACGCTGTGGGTTTGTTTGATGAAATGATTGGACAAGGGTATCGACCTAATTTAATTGTTTACAGCACCATACTTAACTGTTTGTGTAAGACTGGGAATACCTATCGAGCTGTTAGGTTTCTTAGGATGATGGAAGAAAGAGGCTTTGAACCCAATATTGTAGCATATAGCACAGTCATTGACTGTCTTTGTAAAAACGGGTTACTAAATGAGGCTCTCGATCTCTTCTCCGAAGTGAAGGCTAAGGGCATTAGACCAAATATCGTTAGTTATAATTGCTTAGTTCATGCTATGTGTAATTTGGGCCAACAAAAGGAGACAATGCGGCTTTTGAATGAAATGGTGGAGAACAATATTTCATGTGATATTGTCACGTATAACGTATTGATCGATGCACATTGCAAGGAGGGGATGATTTCGGAAGCAATAGAAATCCTTGACACAATGAGAAAGCATGGCATTGAGCCTAATCTTATCACGTACAATATATGTATTGATGCATATTGCAAGGAAGGGATGCTTGCTGAAGCTAAAGATATTGTTGACACAATGATAAAGCAAGGCATTGAGCCTGATGTTGTTACCTATAGTGTGTTAGTAGACGGCCATTGCTTGCAAAACCAAATGGATAAAGCTAAAAGTGTATTTCAGCTGATGATTGAGAAGGGTTGTGCACCTGATATACATAGTTACAACATTATGATCAACGGATATTGCAAAGCTAAGAGGTTGGACGAAGCAATGGAACTCTTTGATGAACTAGCTCAAAACGGACAAATCCCTGATACAGTGACATACAACACTCTTATGCAAGGTATGTGTCGGTTAGGGAGAGTTTCTACTGCATGTAAACTTTTGAGGACGATGCTTGCTTCTGGGCCAGTTCCAAATCTAGTGACATGTTCGATTTTGTTGGATGGTTTATGCAAAAGTGGTAAACTTGAAGAGGCATTGAAACTTTTTCAAGCAATGCAGAAGAGTAGATTGGAAGTTGATATCGTCTTTTATAATATCTTAATTGATGGCTTGTGCAAAGCTGGGAATATTGAAACTGGAAAGGAATTATTTCATGAGCTCTTTGTCAATGGTTTAAAACCCGATGTTTACACATATTCTATAATGATTAACCGGTTCTGTACAGAGGGATTGCCAGATGAAGCATGCCAGTTGTTTAGGAGCATGGAAGAGAATGATTGTTTGCCTGATAGCTTCTGTTATAATATAATGATCCGGGGATTTCTTCGAAACAGCTATACCTCGGAGGCAACACAATTTCTTAAGGAAATGGTGAGTAAGGGCTTTTCTGCAGATAAATCAACTGCAACCCTATTTCTGGATCTTATCTTACGATCTAATAATAAATCAATCTTGATCTGAAATGTTTCACGGATAGTGTAAAGATTGACACTTGTAAATGTGAATCAATTTGTTCATATTGTACTGCTGTTGTAAGTCAAAAAGTTTTCATTCTTCCCTTTTGTGCTTGACTTTTATGGTTGATGGGCTTTAGATATTAGAAGTTGAACCATTTGTGAGTTCATTGCACCTGGTTTATGTGTCTAGAATCATAACCTCAAAGGATGCCTTTTAAACTGCTTTATGAGCATAATGTCTAAATGTAAATGGTCTGGATTTTCGGGTTATATCGATCTGTGTCTGCTTATATGTTGATTTGTTGCTCTTATTGTTTGGTTTTTGAATATTAAAGAAAGAAAAGTGCAGGGTAGGAAAGGTGAACTAAATTAATTGTATATGCCATGAAACCACTAAATATGAAGCAAAAGTTTTAGTTGTATTGGACCAGAGCTTTCCTATGACCGTTGTTATTGCTTGATTTCATTATGGGAGCTGCTTGAAGACGAAGTTCTGTACATCTGTATATATCAGTGAAACCTTTATAAGCAAAGTGCTCATACAAGTACAATTTTCATGCTTTATTTTTTAAGGTAGTTGGACTTTGATTTTAGGACTTGGAACATTTATGAGTTGATTGAATGGTTTATCACATTCAATCCATTAGGTGTATATAATATTATTATTGTTTTGGACAAATCATACTGTAAACAGATGAAGTGTGTCTTCTGATTAAATTTGTTTTTAGTGAGCTCCTCATTGTGCCATTTGAACAATCTCCATTTTTAAATAGGAGAATAAATGTGTTTTAATGGTGCTTGAATCTATATCTTCTTATATTGACAATAATATAGATGTCAATCTGAGTTAAGACTCAATTGGCAAGTGTAATTGCATTTTAAAAAATAATTTAATCATAAATTGAATTGAATACACACCTAGATATAGTGTGAAATTTGCAATCAAATTACATAATATTAATAAAATTAATTTTTGTCAAGAAAATGGCTAATATTAATCAAATTTATAATCTATATGACCTACTAATTAAAGAAAATATTTCAAATCTTTGAAATTTATAATAATGCATATTTATCACAATGTGCAAACATGAAGTTATTAGTATGCATTAGAAAATTAAATCTAAAAAATTCAATAAATTATAGTATTAATTATCTTGAGAACAATAAAGCATGTGATGCAAAATATGTCTAAGAAAAATAAAAATAAAAATGCACCATTGTAAAAATAACATTTAAATATCAAGTAAAATATAAAAAAAACAATAAAATAAGGTAATCTAAAAATTAAAATTGAACAAACCTGGATATTTAAATAAGGATAATTATTAAGGCATTAAACGCGATATGAAAAATATTTTATATTAAACGGTGGTATAAATTATGGATTTGACACCACTCTTTTACTTTTTTTTTTAATTATCTATTAATATGGGGCAATATACCTAAATATACCGAAAAAAAACTTTATTTACGAAAAAGGGCCAAATTTTTTAAAATTTACGGAAAAGGGTCATTTTCCCACAAAACGCGTCCACATCAGCGCGTTTTGTGGAAATGCAACAGGAAAGCACGCCCTTGGGGGAGCGTTTTTGCCACATCAGTCAAAAACGCATCCTTGAGGGCACGCTTTGCTGACGTGGCAAAAACGCTCCCCTAAGGACACATTTTAGCCCGTGTTTTTTAAAAAAAAACTATTCTCGAATTTTTTAAAAATTTACAAGAATAAACTTTTATAAAGGCTCAAAATGACAATACCATTTTTTTGAAGGTGTCATCAATTAATAAGGAAATATAACTTACAAAGGAAATCTTTATATAGACCCAAAGTCTCATTTCCCTTGTTTTCTTGAGCAAAGTGGGATATGAGATATGTGTATATATAGACTCATGAATAGTTTTGCAGCTTGTTCCTAAACAATGTGGGATTCCTTCCTCTTTTAACTAACAACATGAGATTAAAGGCTACACTATATTTGATATTTTTTTTACAAAACAATTTTTTTTATATATTTTATTAACATTTTCTTATATTATAAAATTATCTTTTGAGATCTTTAATCTTGTTGCATTTTAGAATTGTTAACATATATAAAAAAATTATTAAAAAAAAAAAAACAAATTGAACATATGAAATTGAGTTTTTATTTAGAAAGTTTATTTGTAATTACTTTTATATGATTTATTTCCAGAAACACAACCCATCATGTTTGTTTGTTGAACTTAATAAGTCTGTTTTGGGATGGGAAAAATTTTCAGCCATTTTTTAGTTCCGAATCATAAAGGCTATCCCATGATTTTACATTATCTGACATGTTTTACATGGTTGAAAATGGCAGAAGTTGCAGCAGCAGAAACACCACCATCAGTTACTGAGAAAAGTCCAAACGACAGAGGTACATATGTATGTTGATTTAATTTCAATTTATTTGCAAAAATAATTGACTTTTATCATATCAATTATTTTTCAGATTCCGGGCTTGCTCGAGTTGAGACAGAAAAAAGACTAGCATGGGAGGAAAATGAGAAGGCAAAAGTAGACAACAAGTAAGAGCCAGCCATACCCATCTCTAAAACTTTGTTCAAATCCTTGTTTTTCAGGTTTAAAAAAGTAAGCAAAGGGACTAAATCAAAAGGTTACTTAAATTATCTGATAGAATGCCATACTTGATGCTAAATCAGGGCATATAAGAAGATATCTGCTATTGGATCATGGGAGAATACCAAGAAATCTGCTGTAGAAGCACAGCTAAAGAGCATTGAGGTACAAAAAAACATTACCCACATTGTTAACCCCAATGCACAAACAAGCTTGGATTACAAGTTCTATAGATTGTTGGTACTTTTATTTAACCAAAGGGCTTTGTTATTTGATAGGAAAAACTGGAAAAGAAGAAGGAAGAATATGCAGAGAAAATGAAAAACAAAGTGGCTCAACTCCATAAACAAGCTGAAGAAAGAAGAGCGATGATCGAAGCCAAGAAAGGTGAAGATTTTCTTAAGATAGAGGAAACAGCAGCCAAGTTTCGTTCAACTGGATATACACCAAAGAAATTTCTTGGCTGTTTCGGTAGTTAACATCCTCAACTAATGTTTCATATACAGGACACATTTTTCTTCCTGGAATTTAGTTTGATTCTTTGCCTATGTTTTCTTATTACTTTTCCCCTTGTTGGTTTGTAATTGTCAAAGACATTCTAATATTGGTTTTTAATCATTATCTGTGTGTATATATACAAATATATGTTGTAAAATACATTAATTCCTATTTGAATATCACATCGCCATACATTTGTTGGAGTTATGATCCTGTTATAAAGGCAGTTGCAACTTGAGCTATAGCTCTAGTTTGATAACTATAACATGCTTGATTTCGTGTTGGCAATCTTTGATGTTGATCTATTGAAAAGAAATAAAAAAACTCAAAATCCGTGGAAAAACTTTTATATATGACAGGCTTGACTTATGTAGTTCATGTAAGAGTGAGCTCTCATATTTTTGTTTAGTAAGAAACTATTTGAGAGCACATTTTTTTTAAATGAGTCACTTGATTTTATAGTTAAGGGTATAACTTAGTAGAGAGTGATGTAGATTTTAGTATGAATATGAAGTTGCTACATGATGAGTTGTAGAACTTAAATGATAAAGAATTGTACTAGATATTAATGAATAAAAAAGATAATGGATTTGTTCAAAAAAATAAAAATGGAATGTATCTACCCTATAAATTCCACTGTTTCATTTAAGATTACCGTTAACCCTTAAAAAGCATCCCTTACTGTACTTTCTATTCCCTTAGTTTCCTATCATATTTAAAATCGAGATCGGATTGTTTCGGTCACAACTTTTAGACTTTTTGACCTGTCTCTATCATAATTCTGTTCCATTATTTAATTTGATTTTTGGTTTTTTGACTTCTTACATTTATTTTAATAAAATGTTTTTTTTTTACTTTTAAATATTATTTATTAAAGTTTCAAATTATTTTTTATAAATATTTTTTAAAAAATACTTTTTTTTAAATAAATAAAAAAATCAACCACTTTTATATGTATTCTTTTTGAAGCAAAACCTTTTTTATAGAACTTTTAAGTTATTTTCACTATAAAATATTTAATTTTTTATCATGAAAAAATGTTTCCAATAACATTTTTTTTAATTTGAATTCAAATTATGTAAATAACTCAATTTGAGTCGATTTTTGATTTTATTTTTTTGATTTTTATTGCTTAGCCCTAATTATATTCTTTCGACTATTTTATAGCAAAAGAAGAAGAAGATGGCTAAGGTTGATCCCAATGATGTCGTTGGCCATTGAGGTTGCAACCTTTAATGTATCCCTAACAGTCTTTTTCGGTTACTTTATTTCATTTCCTTTTTTTGAAAAATAAAGGGTTTGCAACGCTCTCATTATCGGCTTTATACGATTATTACGATTATAAGTTAAGCTAATGGTCTGATGGCCAGTGGCAAAGCAAATATGTTACTCTTAGGGAGGTTAAGTTAAAATTAGACGTATTATATAATACTCGATTTAAATATATAAACAGTCGATTCAAAAGAAATAGTATTTCAACATAAGAATCGATTTCATATTTATTTCCATTTTTATATCATTCTCATTTTTATTTTTATTTTAATTTCATTTCATATTCAAATCATAAATCACATAATATATTTTACTTTTAATCAAACATACTGAAGCTTGTGCTTGTTCAACCATTTAGAAATCATAATATACAAATTCAACTTAAAATCAATAATTTACTAATTTTATAATTGAAATCATAGTTTTCAATTCGAAACATAATATTTTAAATATTAATTAAATTATTCAAAATTCATAAAAATAAAATTAATATAGCTAGATATAGTAAATTAACTACTAATGACAAGTTTGAATATACATGGTGTCGAAACCATTTTTTTGTAAAACAGGGTCGACTTTGGTTTTGAAAATGAAAACGAAAAACGGGAGTCGCCACCAATCTTTTTTTGATGAGGTGTGATCGGGTCACCTCATAATTCGGTTATTTTAATAGATTTGATTTATTAAAACAATAGTTTTGGTCTACGAAATTTAGAAAAACGGGTTCGGGAGTCGATTACGCACGAGGAAGGATTAGCACCCTCGTGACGCCTGAAATTGGTACCTAATTGATTATTTGATGTCTTTATATCGAAAATTTGAAAAGATTTTAAAATATGATCCTCTTTATTTAAAAGAAAACTTGAATAAATTAAAGTGGACGCTAAAGACCCTCTTATTTCGAAGAAGTAAAATGCCACGCCCAGTAAGTTAGGGTACGACATTTCGAGTTCCCGAAACTGAGTTTGCCTTTTGACTTTTAAAACTTATGCATTTAAGTTCAAAAAGGATATTCGGTCATTTGGGTCAAACGAAAAAAAATCAAAACCCAGTAAGTTAGGGCACGATTTTCCCAAAATTCCAAATACAGAATATTGCCTTTGTTTTTAGAAATCTTTACCCCGGGATAACAAAACGTCACATCCAATGAGTTAGGACACAACATTTTTGAATTCCCGGGAATAGGTTTTTATTTAACTTATGTGCTTTAAAAAATAATTGGTTCTTTAGACTCGACGAGAAAAATCGAAACCCAGTAAGTTAGGGTACGGTTTCTTTCGAATCTTAGAACGCGAAGTATTTGCTTATTTCAAAAATCGGATAAAATATGATACGATCATAGTAAAATGGAAAATGAATTTTAATGCCAATATGCATAATAGAATAAAAATGAGGGCAATAATATAAATAACAATAATAAAGGCCAAAATAAAATACAATAAAATAAAAGCTAAAACAAACAATCTATATGAAATAATAGATAAATGTTAAAACTAATAGATAAATAAACAAATAAATAAAATAAAATAAAATAAAAATAATAGTAATAGCTAATTGTAAATCAATAGATAAATAAATACAATGTACAACAGTTGAAAGATAATAAAATAATAATAAATTATAATAAAAATACATTAATAAACAAATAATAATAGTAAAAATAAATAAATAAGAGTAATAATAATAATAGTAGTAGTAGTGAAAATAATAAAATAAATAATCTAATATTTGAAAGCATATAAAAAAATAATAAATAATGAATAAAAATAATCATAATGAAAAAAAAAATAAGTAGTCTAAAAAATATTTATTCAACATTAAATATCAATTTAATAATAATAATAATAATAATAATAATAATAATAATAATAAAAAAATATAAAACGAAATGAATGGGTAAACGTCAAAAAAGAAATAAATATAATAATAATAAAATATAAAATATAAATAAAATAATGAAACAACAAATAAGCAACTAAACGAATAAAGAAATAAATTTAATTAAAGTACTCAATTGCTACTCAAAACAAATTTAAGAGATAAATTAAGATAAAAAATAAATAAATAAAGGGTCAGTTCAAAAAGGGCGAATAACACGGAGGGACTGAATGGGGAAATATTCCCCGCCCTCTGAAACGCTCCGTTCTGGTAGGGACTAAATCAAGAACCAAAATAAATTGTAGGGCATAAATTAGAAAACAAAGAAACTCGATTATAAGATAATAAAAAAGCGGAAGGATCATTCGCACAAATAACCCAAAAATTAAAAACACGCGGATCCCTGGAGCGGGTCGGGTCAGTGCACGGGTCTGAGGATGAAACGGCGCCGTTTTGGCGCTGATGGCCCTGGTGCAAAACGGCACCGTTTCGATGCCCTATAAAAGCTATATTTTTTAAAAAAAAAAATCATTTGCAGCATTTGTTTTTTAAAAAAAATTTAGAGCTCTCCTCTCTGCTCCCTAGCCCCTCACATTTCGGGCTGGGTCCGGTGAGGGTTCCGGCCGGATTTTGATGGGCCACCGCCACGCGCCGCCGTATACGGTGGCCGAAAGACCGTAAAGGTAAATTTTTTTATTTTTTTGTTATATATATATGTATATTGTTTAAAAAAATAAAGAAAAAAAATATATATATACTGTTTGTGTATTCAAAGGGGAAAAATAAAGAGAAAAAGGAAGAGAATAAACAAAAAAGAAATGAACCAAGATCTTACAAATCCGATTTTTGAATTCGTTTTTGTATTCAAAGTCTCTGTTTTTTTTTATTTCAAAAATCCCCCCTTTTACATTCATTTTGGAATGGTCTTTATAGCCAATGAAATATTACAAAATATTAGTATTTCCACTGCTTTTGCTTGTTTCTTGCTCTGTTGTCTGTTTTGCGTGTTTGCAGGTGACTAGGGGCGGTGGCAGAGGGCTGGCGTGGGCAATGTCAGAGGTCAGAAGAGGCTGCGGCGCTAGGGTTTCAAAAACCCTAGTTTTTTTCTAAAAAAATTTAGTGTTTGGGCCTATTGGGCCATTTGTAATTGGGCAAAAAAAATGTAATCGAGCCAATTTTTGGGTTGTAATTAGGCCTTCTGATTTTGTATTTTTTTGGTTTATTTTGGGCCCGGGCAATAATTGGGCTGTACACATGGTTTATCAAGTTGATAACTTAAGTTTCCTGATCCGAAGTTCACATAACTTTCGACTCGGTTAACCATTTTTTATTCCGTTTTCACTAGAATACTCATTGCTCCGCAAGCTATCATTTGACATAATTTTAAACCAAGTGACCAAGGTTTTCTTCCTCCCCTTCACTTTGGCCGAAACTTACTATATTTAGTTATTTTTGTTTTTATTTTTACACTTCTAACAAGTTAGAAACCGTCTCCTAATTTTTTTTTCCATCCAAAAACATACACATTTTACTTAATTTTATAAGCTTCCATCAATATACTTTAATGAAAACTTTTAATACACTTGATAAAATAAAAACTATTGGTACATATATGTAAAACAAGCTTTAAAGATTCAAAATCTATGAAAAATTTGAAGAAAAACATATATACTTAAAATTTAGAAGAAAAATGATGAAGAGAAATTTTTTTCTTCTTTTCTTGCTAGGCACTAATATGAAGAATAAAGATGATAAAAGTCTGTTAATCTTTTTATATATATATTATTATATTGCTTATAAAATATTATTATTTTAAGTAAAATATTAAATAAATATTATTTAACAAAAATATCATTCAAAAGTCATCATGAGTAACTTAGCTTCTTGAAGAAAATTTTCCTTTATTTTTATCAAGAATAAATTTTTTTAATATTATTTTTAATACTATAAAATTTTGGAAGGGCCTACTTATATTTTTAGGAGGGCTATGATATATATATATATACGAATGGGGAAATTGCAAAAATCTTAAACCTTAGGAGGCTTAATTATATTTTTGGGAGGGTCATAGTATATTTATAAATGACTAAATTGAAAAAAAAAAAAAAAACTTTGAAGGGCCATGGTCCCCTGAGCCTCCACTTGGCTCCGCCATTGCTTATGGCCTCCCTTTTAAGGGTTGTGAAACTATAAAAAAATGTTGCATCATGTGAATTATTTTGATTTTCTTTTTCACTTTTAGGATTTTTTAATAGCTTTCAAGGGTTTATAGTCCTATAATTAATATGAATAAAACCGATGTTGAAAAATAAATTAGTTTATTTGTCACAATTTAATTTTTATATTTTACAAAAAAATTGAGAAGTTGATTCAATTGATCATAATTTGATCGTTTTTATTTTACAAAAAGTTGGAAATCAAGAAATTGGTCCAATTAGCTAATATTATTAATCATTGTCATTAAATTGTTGACTAAAAAAATCTATTTTTCAACAATTATATGTAAGGAATTAGCAAAAATCAACTATTCAACAATTTTTTAGCCAATTTAATAATTTATATACAATCAATTAGCAAAAAAATGTAGTTCAAATTTATGTGTTTATCAATATAGATTTCTCAATTTTCGTTAAGTATGAGATCAAATTTTGATAAATTAAAGTATAGACTAATTTAGTTTTTTTAAAGTAGAGGGATGAAATTTAAAATTATACCTATAATATACTATAAATTGTGATTTGTATATGTTATTAAAGGATCTGGTGACAAAAGTTGATAGGTATAAATACCTCTTAAGTCCCCAATAATTTTGAAATTGAGTAAATTAGTCCCTCTCGAAAAAATAAGTTATTTAGTTCCTCCTGAAATCGATACCTTCTTAAATTTATGTTGTCAAATTTTTTGAAAATTATAAGATCAAACTATGATATTTGAGTTTGTTCTAAAGAAAAATCTTAAAAAATGAATTTATTATATGAGTAAATCAATTTTGTAAAAAAGAAAATTACTTCTCATGCCTTCTGATAGAATTGTTGAACTAAAACACAAGAAATATTTTTGGGTAAACTACACCCATATGTTGGGAAATGTGTCCACATTATAGTAAACGTGTAACTGTTTTATATATATTTGAACCATGAATAAATGAATAAAATTAATTTCACATTTCACTATTATATCTTTTGTGTTTCTGTCTTCCATGTTTTGCACACATAACGAAATTGTGGCAAACAAATATTAGTTCATCAATTGTCTAAGTTCAAACTAATGATAAGTGAAATTTTAAGAATGTTTACATTGCGAGAAAGATAATTTACTTTAGTAGATAATCTAAACAAGTTCGTAATCTCGTAAAAGGATTATTATGTCGTCTACAATTCCAATTAGGGAGATGGCTAGTCTTGGCTATTGGAGCAGTTGACTCCACGAGTATAGACATAGATGTACTCATTAGAAGAATGATACATTGGACTTGACCCAAGTTGAATTAATTCTTAATCCATTTGTGATTAATTCACTTGTGACGTTCATGGTGTGACTTACCTAAATCCTGAGTTAGTTACTGGTCATGCATATGTAACTCATGTGTTTTGATATAAGTGGAAGCTTACACTCTAAAGATGATCGAGTTGATATCTGGTATGTTGGGTACATGATTTGTGTATGACATGGCTTTATTAACAACAATGGAATTCATAGCTCGATTAAAGAGTTAATGATATCCTATCATTGATATTGTGTGGATTGATAAATATGGAACGTGGCCACGGGTTGCTTATTCTCGAACGAGCAATTGATCACAATCATTAGTTGACAGTGATCATATTAATCATTAAGAAGACACAATGGTGACAATGAGATAAAACATGATTGTATTGAATGAACGGATTTAACTCAAAGGAATCAATGATATCATATGAGGGTAACACACACATGACGAGATCATTGGACAAAGCAGTTGGATGAGTTACTTTCGTAAATAGTATACCATAAGGAGTTTTCAATCATGGTACTTCTTGTGGACTCACTCCATGATTAAGTAAATTGTGAATTATCTTAAAGATGCTTTTGGACATAATTGCAATTAACTCGAGCCTAATTGTTTATGTTCAATTGGTCTCTCTCCTAGCTCAACAAAAGCTCGAGCGGACTGCAATTGAATCTGTGAAAAAAATAACGTCGGTATGAAAAATATATCGCAAAGAAAAGAGAAACAAAAATAAAGAACACACAGATTTTACGTGGAAACCCTTTCGGGAAAAAACCACGGGCAGAGGAGAAGAAAGTTCACTATGTCGAATTCGAATCAATTACAAGAGGAATAGACTATGTCTATTTATAGGCTTGTAAAGCCATATTCTAATAGGAGTGTAGTAAGATTGAAACTCCTTATTCTAATCAATATCAAATAGATGGAGTTTAATAAGGTTTAAAAAACCTTATTTAAAATAAAATAAAAGAAGTGTAGTTCTATAGGGATTCTTATTTTATTTTATTTTACCATTGTATTTTATTTAAATAAGGATTCGGGTCACTTATTTCTAACAATCTCCACCTTGACACGAATTCTCAATAAACAAGTTCTTCATCGCGAACTCTCAACGAACAAGTTCTCCACCTCTTCCATAAAACCCCTTAAGGGTTTAACTTCAACAATGAACACCAACCAAGTCTAAGCAATGCTCAAACTTGGTTATAGGAAGTGACTTAGTCATCATATCTGCAGGATTTTCATGAGTACTAATTTTGCTCACAATAATATCACCACGAGCAATAATATCACGAAAAAATGATACCGAACATCAATGTATTTTGTTCTCTCATGAAACATTTGATCTTTTGTAAGGAAGATGGCACTCACCGTATGCAAAAATCTTGTGCTGATTTGAAGGTCTTCATTGAGCTCACTAAAGAGTCCCTTCAACCAAATAGCTTCTTTACAAGCCTCGATGTCGCCATGTACTCGGCTTGATTTGTAGACAAAGCGATCGTAGTTTGCAAAGTAGCTTTCCAACTGATTGCACAACCTCCGATTGTAAAGACATAACCAAAGTGAGAGATCTTCTTCTATCAAGGTCTCCAAAGAAAATCAGCACCAACATACCCAATGACTCCATCTCTAGTTCTTCCAAACCGTAAGCAAACATCGTAGTACCTCGTAAGTATCTTAAAATCCACTGAATCGCTTTCCAATGTTCTTTACCGGATTCGCCATGTATCCGCTAATCGCATGATCGCATATGATAAATCTGGGCGTGAACAAACCATAGCATACATGAGAGATCCCACTGCACTAGAGTATGGAACATGTGACATGTACTCAATCTCATCATCTGATTGTGGAGACAAAGCCGATGAAAGTCTAAAATGGGCTGCTAAAGGAGTACTAATAGGCTTAGCACTCTGCATATTGAACCTGCAAAGAACTTTCTCAATATACCCCTTCTGACTTAGGTACAATTTACTTGCTTTTCTATCTCTAAGAATCTCCATACCAAGTATCTTCTTTGCTGGTCCCAAATCTTTCATCTCAAATTCTTCACTTAGTTGGGCTTTGACCTTTCTTATCTCTCTTTTATATTTTGCTGCTATCAACATGTCATAAACATAAAGAAGTAGATACACAAAAGAACCATCACTGTTTTTCTTAAAGTAAGCACAGCTGTCAAAACTACTTCTTTTAAAATCATGAGAAGTCATAAAAGAATCAAACCTCTTGTACCACTTTGTCTTGGTGATCTGTTTCAAACCGTAAAGGGACTTTTTCAAAGCAAGCAAACATAGTCATCTTTTTCTCGAGATCAGAAAACCCTCTGGTTGTTGCATGTAAATATCTTCCTCAAGTTCTCCATGCAAAAATGCGCTTTTTACATCTAACTGCCAAGCTCCAAATCATGCATGGCCACAATACCAAGCAAAGCTCGAATCGAACTATGCTTCACAACCCAGGAGAACACATCTGTGAAGTCCACTCTGGAATTTGATGTAACCTTTTGCAACAAGCCTTGCTTTATATCTGGGTTCTTCAACTCCTGGAGTCCCTTCTTTTTTTTTAAACATCCATTTACAGCGAACAACCTTTTTACCTTTAGGAAGTTTCACAAGATCCCATATTCTGTTTTTATGGAGTGATTCCATCTCCTCTTGCATAGCAAACATCCACTTTTCTGAGTCTTCACAGCTAACCACCTCAGAATAATTAGACGGCTCTTGGTTTGCATCTATATCTTCGGCCACATTTAAAGCATAAGCAACTAGATCAGCCTCGGCATACTTCTTTGGAGGTTTAATTTCTCTTCTAGTTCTATTTTTGGCGATAGAGTATTATGGTGAAGAAGCAACTCTATTCTCAATTTTTGTACTAGCTTGAGGAGTCGACTCTGTATTAATCTGATGCTCCACCTGCTTTTGATTTTCTTTATTGGAAGAGTCTTTAAGAGATAAGTTAGGTAGCATAGCAGTTTCATCAAAAACAACATCTCTGCTAATCACAACTTTTCTATTTTCAGAACACCATAACTTATACCCTTTTACACCAGCTTTATAACCAAGAAAAACACATTTAATGGATCTCGGTTCCAATTTTCCATTATCAACATGAGTATACGCGGGACACCCAAAGATCTTTAAATCGTAATAATTAGCGGGATTACGGACCATACCTCTTGTGGAGTCTTTTTCTCAATGGCAATGGATGGAGATCGGTTGATCAAAAAACATGCAGTAGAGGCTGCTTCGGCCCAAAATGACTTTGGTAAGTTTTCATTTGACAACATACATCGAACTTTCTCCATGATCGTTCTGTTCATTCGTTCTGCAACGCCATTTTGTTGTGGAGTATGACGAACTGTCAAGTGTCTCACGATCCTTCGACTTGCACGATTTATTAAACTCATCGAACAAAACTCTAAGACATTGTGCATGCGGAGGTGTTTTATTTATTTTCCGTCTATTTTTCAATCATAGTTTTCCAAGACTTAAATGCGGAAAACACATCGCTTTTCGCTTCAGAAGAATGCCCAAACTTTTCTGGAAAAATCATCAATAAAAGTTAGCATATAATTAGCTCCACCTCTTGAAGGCACTCTTGATGGCCCCAGTCGTCAGTATGAATATACTCCAACGTTTCCTTCGTGTTATGGATTCCTCTGGTGAATCGAACTCTCTTTTGCTTCCCGAAAACGCAGTGCTCACGGAACTTCGCTTTGCAAATTCCTTGCCCATCAAGAAGTCCTCTTTTGCTCAATTCGCCATGCCATTCTCACTCATATGCCCTGTAGCGCATATGCCAAAGTTTAGTAATATCATCATCGATAAGGAAGAGGAAGCGACAGTTGCATCACTAATAACAAGTAGAAACCCCAAAACATATAACTTGGCGCCTTTCTCCGCCCTTTCATCACAACGAGGAACCTTTGGAAATCCTCAAAATCTCACTTTCAATTTTGTGTATTTGTACCCTCTTGAATCAAGAGTACTCAACGAAATTAAATTTCTCTTCAATTCTGGAACATGCCGTACGTCACTAAGTGTTCTGACAACTCCATCAAACATCTTAACTTTAATTGTTCCAACACCTGCGATTTTACACGAAGCATTATTTCCCATCAAAACAACACCTTCCAAACTTTGTTTCGTAATTTGTAAACCAATCCCGATTGGGACTCATGTGGAAGGTGCAGCCTGAATCAAGTATCCACTCCTCGCTCACTTTAGAATTGTTGACAGAAGCGACTAGAAGTTCACCATCGCTGTAGTCTTCTACAATATCAACTTCACCAAAATTTTCTGGTTGTTTTTCCTTTTGATTCACAGCCTCCCTTTTAATCTTGTTCTGTAGTTTATAGCACTCAGATTTAATGTGCCTTTTCTTCTTGCAGAAGTTACAAGTTTTACCTCTGTTTGAAGACTTCGATCTACCCTTAGATTTACCGTGAGGATTACGTTCCTGTGTCCTTCCACGATCATCATCAGCATTCCGATCTTGTCTCCCACGAACAATGAGACCCTCTCCCTGAGAGTCGGGTTTAATCACAAGATGATTTATCTTATCATACGAGGTCAAAGAATCATAAACCTCATCAACTGTGAGAGACTCACGGCTATATAAAATCGTGTCTCTGAAGGTTGAATAAAACGGGGGCAACGAACAAAGTAGAATCAACCCTAGATCTTCCTTATCATACTGAACCTCCATGGCCTCCAAGTTTGAGAGAATTTCTTTAAACACTGTTAAGTGTTCGTGCACAGACGCACCTTCCTCCAAACGATGAGCATAAAGACGTTGCTTCATATGCAACTTGCTGGTTAGAGTTTTCGACATACATATTTGTTCTAGCCTCTTCCATAATGCCGTGGCGGTCTTCTCCTTCATCACATCTTGCAAAATTTCGTTAGAAAAATGCAGATGTAACTGTGTTAACGCCTTTCGATCCTTGCACTTTTTCTCTTCCTCCGTAAATGTTGAAGGCATCTTATCTACCCCTAGCAGGGCTTCCTCTAAATCCATCTGTGCAAGAATTGCCTGCATCTTTATTTGCCACAACGCAAATCTGGTGTTGCGATCCAACAACAGAATTTCATACTTTAAAGACGCCATTACCGTGATCGAGGTGAAAAAACCCGAAAGCTCGGATACCAATTTGTGAAAAAAATAACGTCGGTAATGACAAATATATCGCAAAGAAAAGAGAAACAAAAATAAAGAATACACAGATTTTATGTGGAAACCCTTTCGGGAAAAAACCACGGGCAGAGGAGAAGAAAATTCACTATGTCGAATTCGAATCAATTACAAGAGGAATAGACTATGTCTATTTATAGGCTTGTAAAGCCATATTCTAATAGGAGTGTAGTAAGATTGAAACTCCTTATTCTAATCAATATCAAATAGATGGAGTTTAATAAGGTTTAAAAAACCTTATTTAAAATAAAATAAAAGAAGTGTAGTTCTATAGGGATTCTTCTTTTATTTTATTTTACCATTGTATTTTATTTAAATAAGGATTCGGGTCACTTATTTCTAACAGAATCAAAAGAAAATTCTACAACTTTGGAAATAATTTAGTTGAGTCGATTTATTCGATGTGGAATAAAATTAGGTGGTCGTAAGAATTGTTCAACTAGAGAATTTGATTAAAGAATTTTATTGAAAAATTAGTTTGGAAAATTGCAGTGATTTTTGGGAATATTAATTTGGATCAAGTAAAATTAAATTAATAAAATTAATTAAAATAAATATAATATTTTTGGAAATCAATTTTCAAGTCAGACAGTTAGCTCAATAAGTAATTGAACTTAAAAATTGGACCCGAGATCGAAAATTGAATCCAAGACCGAAACCTAAAAACTGGTTGAACTAGGCATTGTATATGAAACTGGGTTGATCGTTCAACCACCGGTCGGGTCGTCACTTGCCCGGACTGAATCGATAGCAATTGACCCAGCTAGTCCTATTCAGGTAAAACGACGACGGTTCATGGTGCCAGGGAGAAGTTGTGCCAACAATGGCACTGCCAGGCACCACGACTGCGACAAAGGCAATTTGGCGGATGGTCAGCGGCGGCGATTCTTCGGTGGTAGAGCAGTGGAAAAAATAGACTCCTAGTGGGACTCTACCGGGTAAATTGATTTCAAATTAACTTTTTTAAAGATAATATTGTTTTAATGAATTTAATATTTATCTAGATAATATTTTATTAATTTAATATTAATGTGATTAATTCTAATCCTAGTTGAACTCTCTCTAAACTCTTCCTATATAAAGAGAATCTAAGTCACTATTCTCATACATTTGAATTTAAGAAAAGTTGTAGAGAGAAAATCCTCTAAAGAAATTATTTCAGAAAGTTTCTAGAGATATTCTTGTTATTTACAACTTAACCCCAGAAGTTTAGAGAAATTATGACATTGCCCTACCGATAATTTTGTGAAAAAATTTCTGATTCGAAGTGAGCCCATACTCGGCAGATGTGAGCTTGAGGATAGTGGAGAAGTCTACTCAGTCGAAGCGTTCATCCTAAGCGAATCATAAAAATACAATTTTGATTAAGTGTTTATTACTTTAGATAACACAACCAAGTTATTGTTTTTGAAAAAAAATTACAACTTTGGTTTTCCCTTAAACCTATTTTTCGCTGCATTTTCCAAACCCAATCTCCCAACACCATGATCACTCTAAAATAAGGTTAGTTCTATTTTGGTCACTTTAATTTTTTTTTTCTCAATTTAGTCACTCCAAATAAAATAGTTGCTCAAAATGGTCACTCCCGCTAAAAATTCTATTTTTTACTAACGAATTGCTGACGAGGCACTATAGCCTATTAAGTGACGACACATGGTTATCTCTAACATTAGGAATTGTCTTCTTCGCTAAAACCTACATTACACCCTAATTTTTTTGGCCAAAAAATCCCATGTTTCAATTAGAATCCCAGTGAAGCACGTTTTGAAAATCACTATAACAGCAACCCAATCTAATTTTATGGAGACACTGTTAATCCCACTTTCATTTGCTCCTCTAAAACCACCCGTTTACAGATTTTATGGAGACACTGTTTCCTCTGCCAGGCATGCTACCCTACCTAATAAATTCCTTACTAATGTTATCAACTTGTTCATTGAAAAACATTCTTAGGTTGACTCCCAACTCCACCCTAAACAAAAATTGGTGCGGAAAGTGTTTCAGGTCAAAATGGAATTGGTAAATGGTGTTGATTCTCTAGGGGAAGTGGTTGAGATTTTGGAAGGTAGAGGTGATTGGTTTCTTGGGTGTTATGAACATTAAGGTGATGTTCTTGTGTGTAACAAAGAAACCGATGATGTCCTTGTGTGTAACAAAGAAACCGATGATCGTGCCTTTTCAAAGTTATTAACAAATCTAGGTTCTTGGCCTAATTTGGCATTGGAGGTATGCTTTTCTATTTTTCTTCTTTTTTGTTTGAATTTAGGATGAAATATTTTCTAGGTTTTTGTTGTTGTGAGGGGATTTGAAGCTCCATGGTAGACATTGTTATACGTTAGATTTTTGTTTCAATGGTAGATTGTTTCCTTTAGTTTTTAATAGGAGGAGAAGAAAGATAGAACAAGGTTATCCAGTGACATCAACAATCCGTTAGTAGAAAACAAAATTTTTAATGGGAGTGACTACTTTGAGAGATTACTTTATTTTGAGTGACTAAATTAAGAAAAAAAAATTAGAGTGACTAAAATATGACAAACCTTATTTTAGAGTGACCCACTATTTTTTATTCTTTTTTAAAACAAAATTTCTAGTTCACCTGATCTCGGGAAGGATAATTCTTTTGTTACTAATAATTGATAGTCTTGTTGAGGGGCGGTTGACTTCTTTAGAAGAAGTTTGTGAAGTGTTGTCTATTAGAAGCCAATGGACTCATTAATGGGTTAATATTGCCCATGGTGGGGGTTTTGTCTCTTGACTTTTAGAAAGCTTGAGTGTTTGATGAGGTGACCTAAAGAAGTCGGTACCACTAGCTTATATTTGTGCTTGGTAGGATTTGAACCGATGACATTGTTGGGTAGGTTGGGTACCATTAGCTCAATAATTTGATAAATAAATCATTACTTAATATAGCTTTGTAATTAACTACCAAAAACATAACTCAATAATTTGATAATTTCCGAAAATCATTACTCAATATAGCTTTGTAATTAACTACCAAAAACATAACTCAATAATTTGATAACTAAAATTGTAAAAGCAAAAACAAACACAAGAAAAATATCATTATGTTGAAATATTTGAAGTTGTTGCAATGTGCCAAAGGAAATGCCCACTTCCTTCATCACTGCGACAAAACAACAACTTGACACATTTAGAAGATTGAAAATCTATTAAACCAAATCTTTGGGCTATGCTGATATCGTGGAATGAATCAAGCTTATAAATGAAGATAAATTTAGTTAGAGAAACATATTTAGAAGATCGGATTGGATCAGATGATTTACATTGAATCCCTTTGACCAAATTGAAAATTGAAGACGTATCTGCCAAAAATCCATTTTACTTTGGTCACTATGTTAGTAAGTCTTAAAAACAATATATTATTGAGACTTATATAATTTGTTGTATTGAGTTTTGAGAGTACTTATTTGTTCAATCAAGAACATTATCTTGTGAGAGTGTATGTGTGATTGTAAAACCTTCGCGTGGTTGGTTTTACAAGTTAAGTCCTCAGGTGAAGAATTTAGTGGTGAGAGATCTAGCCTTTGAAGTACAAGAGTGATGATTCTTCACTAGGGTGTCTTAGAACTAGGACCACTTGTTGTATTTGTTTTAAAGATAGTGGATTCATCTCACTAAGCTATGCTCTGCAAGTGCAGGGAAACTGAATTGCGTACCCCTATGTTCATTTTGCTTGTTGTAGTTATTATAGAAGTGCCTACTTCCGCCGTCACTTTTGCTTATATTCTGTTTTTTTGTCAACTTAGCAATTGTTTCAGGCCAACACATTACATTGATGAGATCAAATAATACAAAACTTTTATAATTAACAACCAAACCCCAATCTTAAGTGACATCCTTACAGAGAATGAGTTCCACATATCGATGGTTGACAACTTTGAGTCGGATTCTATCGTATGGAACCTAGACTAAAGCATCATCATCACTATTGTTATCCATTTCATACGATTGTGGGAAGAAATCGAACTACACACTTAGGTTGTCTAATAGAGAATAATGATGTAATGGATGGATGGATTAAAGTTTGTACAAGTCATTTTCATCACCGATACCATAAATGATGAAAAAAGGTGTTGTCATGACCAGATCCCTTACCAAAATCTAATGAGAGCCCACTCAGATAGTATGTTAAAAGGGTAGATGGGGTTAATATGACCTGTTTGGTAGCTTTGACATGTGGCTCCAGGTCGAATTGTTGTATAGGTGGCTTTAACTCTAGTTGGACAAGCTAGAATGCTTGATCACAATGTCACTAATGTGCTTGTTGACAGTTGAATTATACACATCGTTCTATAACTACTGAATATCCCCCTTTTATAAAGAGACACACTTGACCCATCTATATAAACCAACACATATATGCCTCAAAGGGTAGAAATTACAATATTAGATAATGTTCTTGTAGATGTAATGCTGAGCTTGCTAGTTTCAAAGCACAACCCATTGTGCATGCTTTATTGGGAAATGTTTATCATGCCATGTCAAATCTATCTCTCAAAGTAATTAAGGTTTTGTTGGTCATCCAAAATATCTTATGCTAACACAAAATGTTGTTTCACTCGGTCAGGGTGCTACGATTCTACAATATGGAAACAAATGATGGGCACCTTCACTTTAAATAACGTAGAGCATTCCTACGTTGTCTTGGGTAAAATGAAAAAAATTGTGTTGTCCAGGTACGTCATCCATAGAAACTACAAGCATATAAAATAAATACAAGTATACTAATTTATAACAAAGATCACTTAAATTGAATACCAATATAATATCAACATACCTCTTCACCAACTCATAAATAGAGTTTTCATCACATCCAATAAGGTACTTTCTAAAACATGTATGATCCAAGTGGCTCCTAAATTTGTTCAATTATTAAATGTAATGAGAAATTATAAGTATTGATCATTTAATACAAGTTATTGTATTCAATACGATTATGTTTTCTTATCTTTAAATAAGAGAGAACTCTAATGGCTGAGAAGGGATGGACACTAACCACATCATCGATATCCATGCCAAAGTTTACAAAAGTAGACAACCATTTCCTTCATTGATCTGATCTTAAGTCCCTACAAAACGCGCTATAGAGATACACCAATATTGCTGGCCCTTAGTTGAATGTACCGACTGTAGCAAAAGATTCGAGTAAAGGAATATCATGGTATAGACCTTGTTGCCAAACTTGTTTGGAGGTAGCATTCTTCCTTTCATCCAAAGAATCCAAGCTTTGGCATATCGATCCATCTCCTCCACAATCGCATGTAGCGAAAGGGTCAGATCAATAAGTCTCTTGAACTATGAGAATTTCACCCTATTTTCATGCAATTTTTTCTTCTCCTTAGATGGCACAACACCCAACAACTTATAACACTTTGATTTCACATTGATGTTATTGTCTTTGATTCCCTCTTGCCTGTTGATTAGAAGGTCAATTATTAAAGCGACAGCTTCTAACATTATAGTCACTTTCTCGTATGGAATATGAAATGTAAGCGTTTTTGGCCTTTATCTTTCTAATAATGCGACAAGCAACTCCTGTATCATATCAAACATTTTTATCATAGATGCCACAAATAAATCAACAATCTTGAATACATCCATCTAATTTTAGGAATTGCATATTATGTCGAGCATGGATAACTTATTTTCTTTGATGTTCAAAAAATCACAAAAAGTTAATTTTTTATTGCAAAAAATATTTTCATAATACCAAAATTAAAAATAAGTAATTTTACCATATCAACGACATGGTAAGCTACATGTTTTTCTTGAAATCTTAAAGTAACTTTTTTTTTCGAAAAGAGGTAGAAAATTGAGGGTTTTTTTTAGAGAGTGAAAGAGTTTAATTGATTTTTTCTTTCGAGAGAATTTTTGGTGAAAACAAAAAAGAATGAAGTGAAATATTTATATTAGAGGAACTCGATACCTATAGGTATCGAAGAATTAATATATAATGTTAGGGAAGAAATTAGAACGTTATGGATATAGCATTGCTCTAATGATTGTCCAAGAAGAAAATGCATCAACAATGAAAAGCATGTTGGTGAGGAAAATGAATTCGAGGCTGGAATCGCGATAATATGAAAATCCAATGGTGACAATGATGGAGAAGATTTAAGAGATAGGCAAATTTGGGCGATACGAATGATAGTGTTGGCATTAAAGGATAAAGTTACAATCCAGTGCCATCAACTTTTCCAAATTAGATGCACAACCAATGGTACTAGTTGATAATGGCAATGTCATAAGTAAGAAGATTGTTGGAAAGATATAGATACTAGTGGAAAAACCACTTCCTAAAGATGTATGATATTAATTGAAGAGTTCCAAAATATTGTACTTGAGAAGTTGCTTACAAAATTGCTACTCATACTTAGGGCAAGCTTGTTGGACATATCACATTATCAGGTGAGTCTAAAGGAGAAAGTGAGCAAATTGTGGATAATTTTAACATTAAATTTAGATAATAAAACTAACTCGGAATAAATTATAAGATATTAGTAAGTTTACTTTTTGCTCACTCAATTTCAGAAAGTTATAAAATAATCACTGAATTATTCGAAAGTTTCCATTTAAGTCACTGAATTAGTCGAAAGTTTTTATTTAAGTCACTAGACTATTAAGTTTTTTTTTAAAGTCCGACTGGTAAGCTCTAAGCGACGATTCAACGATTGGTACAGTGGATCAGTATCCATTGGCGAGTAGAAAACATATCTTAGATCCAAGTCGATATGATGATCAGTGTTGGAGATTGGAGAATAAAGCTGTTTGGATTTCGATTCACAGATTTGTAATGCCCAAAGTTGTTTCGTGAAAAAAAAAACTAAACTGTAGAAGAGAAGATGAATGAGAGCTTTCGATTGGTGAAATCGATATGAACAAAGAATGTCATGTAATATCGATTTTAACAACCCAATAACTTAAATAAAAACTTTCAAATAATTCAGTTGCCATTTTATAACTTTTTAAAGTTAAGTGACTAAAATATAAACTTACTGATAGTTTAGTGATCTTGAATGTAATTTACCTTAAATATAATAAATTTGAATTTTAAAACAAATTTGCATATTCATATTTGAAATTTACTGAAATAATAAATCTCAGAGTAATCTCCTTAGATATCAATATTCAACTCTAAAAAACCGGAACTAAGAGCCCAGCACTCTACCAACGGAAAATGGTGCTTATAATTCAATGGAGCCAAGTTGAACCACACGAATTGCGATCCATAAACATACGACAAGAGTTTGGTTGTATTGTTGGATTAATGATTTTAAGGGAATGTGATTTTTTTGGAATATGATAGATGGGAATGTAATTGTTAAGATAGTTACTTTACAACATTTGATATATATTGGAAGGTATGGATTAAAACTTCGAAAAAGTTATATTATCACATTTGATTCACTAACTACTTTCCTAATAATGCAATAATAATTTATGAAGTTACCATTATTTAATAAAATAAAATATTCATGCATTTAATATTTATAATAAACTTTATTCTTAACAAATATTTGGATTAAATATTTAATATTCAAATTTAATTGATAATTTTTACATTTTTAAAGCCTCAATGTAACATAGTTTACTTTGGATATTGAAAAAAAAACATAATATACTTGAATATAATACATAACTGCTTTAAAATTTGATTGATCACTTGTGATAACTATTCTACTTCTAAATGAGTTGTCAATCATTTCATTCCCGACAATCATTTTAATAGAATTCTCAATTGTATACAACAAACCATAATTCAAAGTAAGTCATATAAAAAGATTGTGGTCAAATCAGTTTTAGAGCTCAACCTAATTTTTTTCTTTCCCTTTTGCTTATGAAGAATAAAAAATACTATAATAAAATTAAATTTTCAATTAATATATCGAAAAGAAAAAAATGTAAATAATATAATATATAAATGATTAAATATGCAACTAAAAAAATAAAATGAAGGAAAAAAACTTACTTTTAAAAATCTATTGAAATAGTAGAGAAAATCATATAATAGAGAAGAGACAATCATTGTTTTTATTTTTTTAACTTTTCACATTTTACAATGAGAATCACGCTTCAAGGAAAAGTAATTCTAAATGGAATATCATAATTCATAAGTTACCTTAGAGCAACACTTCCTTAATCAAGTTTTCCAAATTCACGAACGATGGGCCATTCAACATGGCAGCCTCCTCAGCCTTTTTCTTAAACTCCATGGCCTTTTCCCTCATCTCCATGCCTTTAACTCCTTCCATCAACTCCCTTACCAGTTTCTCCACTTCATCCCTCTTCACATCATTGTCGATCTCCATGCCGATGCCCCATTGGGTGCAAGCGAATCGACAATTCGTTTGTTGCTCGGCGAAGAACGGCCAAGAAATCATCGGCACCCCACTCGAAATGCTTTCGATGGTGGAATTCCATCCACTGTGCGTTAAGAAACCCCCAATCGCTGTGTGGTTCAAAACGCTCTCTTGCGGGCACCAGCTCGCCATTAAGCTACGCTCTTTGGTTTCTTCAATGAACTCTGGGGGCAAAATAGCTGAATCTCCCCTCACCAAATCGGGCCTAATGATCCAAAAAAAGGGTTGCTTGCTATTAGCCAAACCCCAAGCGAACTCAACCAGTTGATTTGCCGTCATCACCGTGATGCTCCCGAAATTAACGTAAACAACCGATTTGGGTTCCTTAGAATCCAGCCATTGAAGACATTGAGGCTCTTCTTTCCACAGATTGGAGCTGATGGAGCTTAAAGGCGATGACTGTGGGATGTGGTTGAGAAGCAAGTGAAGGGGTCCAATGGTGTAAAGTTTAGGGAAGATGGAGGAGAGAGCTTTGACGACATCATGTTCCAATTCATCGAAGGTATTTAAGATAATGGCGGAAGCTTTTGCAGATCTCTCACTCTCTGTCGCAACGAAGTTCAACATTATATCGTTTGGATCCGTTGTTCGAACAAAGCTCGGCAGGTCCCTTATGCGGATGTTTTTCATGCCTGGAATCCAATCAATGATTGTATCCAAATACCCGTTTGTCATATAGGTCTCATCTGCCCAATAAAGTAGAAATTCTCAGCAATAAATAAATAAATAAAAAGTTGGAGTTACACCTTGCACAAATGTAATATGTGAGTATTTAATCTTACCACCATACAATTGTCATTATAAGTATTATCCGATCATTCATCTATTGTTATTTTGTATTGATTTGATTCTATTGTGTAGTTGTTCATACATATATTTATAATTTTAAAAGAAAAGAAAAATTATGATAATCTTGTTCAAAGATTAGACTATCCGTCCAATTTTAAAAGCCTAGATAAAATTGAGGAGGGTTTGGATAAAAATATTAAATTCGAAAAAAGAGTTTGAATAAATAAATTAAGCCTGCTTAAAATATGAACTTGAGCTTGATTAGGTCCGACATTTTTTTTATAATAGGTTATTTTTATTTTTAACATTATATAATTTACATTAAAAATAGATTAAATTGCTTATATTTAAAAATTTAATAAAATAACAAATATAGAATAGTAGTCTAAAATAAAATATTAAATAAAATAATTATATTATTAAAATAAAAAAATGAATAAATTTAAATAGACTTGAGTCAATCATTTACAAATATTGAGAAATCTAAACAAAATTTTATTTTGTAAATCCATGCGTCTTTAATTGGTACTAAAAATAAAATTTTAAATTAATAGGGCACGTAACAGTTTGTTAATGTCTCTTACAGAAATAAAAAAAAAATATTCTCTGGTGGTTTATCAAATGATAATTCGGAAAGTGATAAATTTTTTTAGAAAAACTTCAACTATCGTATTAAATATATCATCTTTTTCTTCTATTTAGTATGAAATGATTTTATACATAAATTTAGACATAAACACTATATTATTTGATATAAATTATTTAATATATAAAATAAAAATATGTGTTAAAAAATTAGAAAACAATTGTATTGAGCTCAGCCTTTGAATGATAAAGCCTGAACTCCACCCATGTTTTAAACTTCTTTTTTCCTAATTTTATTTTTCAAATTTAATATTTTATCTATATTCTCCCAAATATCAAATGAAACTTCTTTGGAAACCTAACCTTAAATAAGTCTATCAACAACTTGAACGCACTAAATCCCAACTCGAAATTCATCCCAATTTATAATAATTTTAAAACCCAAATTTGCCACTCTACCCGGCCGAAATGACAAAATCTAATTGGATGAGAAGTAAATGTCTATAGTTTGTACCTTTCAATGGTGTAAAACCCTTCTCAATAAGTTGTCGATAATGACAATAGGCTAAGAAACCACACGCACTGGGTGTCCAAAACAGTACATCGGGAATCCCTAGCTCTTGAGCCGCCTCGAGAGTGAACGACATGCACCCATCGGAGACGATACAAGTGACCGGCGGGATGCCGGAAGAAACGTTGAGCCTAGCAAGAAGTTGGCGAAAGGGAGTCAAGCAATGCTTGCTAGTGGAGTCGCAAAGCGTGGGGATGTCTTGTGTGGCAATGATGTCTGGAGGAGGAAGGCCGTCGGGGACAGTCTCAAACCGGAAGTCGGGCAAGTCGTTGAGAGCATGGGGGCCCCTTAGATTGTGCAACCTTTCGTGGTTGTACTCGGTGTTGACAAAAGTGATGTGGAAGCCTTTGAAATGGAGGAGTTTGGCCACCATAAGCATTGGATTTACGTGACCTTGTGCTGGGTATGGTATGCATACTGCATGGGGCTTGTTGGGTACTGAATAGGATCCCATCTCTCTCTCTTTTCTTCTCCACTGGCTTACAAACAATGGGGGACTCTCTAGCTTTATAGGAAGCACAAAAGTTCAATATATTTATTTAAATTTGATTATAGAAATATATAAATATTAATATAAAATTATTTTTATATTTTTTATTGCTTTTAAATAATAAAATAGGTTGGACCAGCTTGATCTAAATTTGAAAAATCTAAAATTTGAGCTAAACTTACTAGACAAAATAGACTACTCGACCAATGAACACTTCTAAATTAAAATATTAATTTTAATGTGATTAATTCCATTAAACTATAAGTTAAAATTCTATGTTCATCCCTAAAATTAAAAAAAAAATTCAAATTAAAATATCATTCTAATTAAGCTCTTTTATTAATCTAGCCGCCAGCTTCGGCTTAATTACTAACTTGGATTTAATTGATTGACTTTTTTAAACACTTGATGGATTAATAAATATTTTTAAACATGTTATATCTAAAGGTTGTATTTGAAATTCTAGTTTAATTTGAAGGTTTAATTGAATATTTTAAAATTTTAAAATTAAATTTAAAAATATTTACTATAATTAAATAAGCAATTAATTCTTATTTATATTCACCTTGAAGTTTTTGACATCCTAACTTTTCTTCTCAATTAAATTTATAAATCAACGAATATATTTTTTTAAAAAATAATCTGTACCTTTTTAAAAGATAATAATCAAAGATTTGTTAAAAAGATTAGGTTACCCATTTAAATTTAAAGATTTATCTAAAATTGGTAAGAATTTAGATAAAAGTATTAAGTTTGAAAATGAGTTTGAACATAAAAATTAGGCTTAATATGGAGCAGATTCGAGATTCAATATTTAAAGCTTGAGTTCGATTAGGCCTAACCTATTTTCAAGTTTATAATGTGTTATTTTTCTTTTCATTTATATATTATTAATTTATATCATATAAAAATTAAATATATTAGATTATAATATAAATATTAGAAAATATGTTAAGCTATTTATGTTTAAAATTGACAGTAAAAGCTATATAAATAGGAGTGAAGCCAAAAACTATTTTTTGACAGTAAAAGCTACATGGGCTCCCACACGGGTATGTGGACCACACGGCCATGTGCCCTGCAAGCCCTAGGCTAGTTCGATTCTCACACAGCCTGGCCACACGGTTATGTGATCCCTGATTTACAGTTTTGCCTAGAATTTTTTGTGAATTGTTCAGTTTAGTCCTTGTGTGATCCCCAAATTGTTTTTATGGATTTTATTTACTCGATTGAGTCCTTGATATTATTTACATGCTAGAATCTGTGAATTGATGATTCAATTGATACTGTAGAATGATGATATGTGAAAAATACCTGTTATACTTACCATTGTATTACTGATTGCATGCCTACTCCTACTGTTGAACCGGATACATGTTAAGCATGTCTAGCAGAGTTTTCCTATAACAATAGCTTTCAATCGAGCATAAAAATGGCACCCTATCAAGCCTTGTATGGTCGGAAGTGTTGAACACCATTATGTTGGACCAAACTGGGTTAAAGGAAAATTTTGGGTCCAGAAGTGGTACAGGAGTTTGAGGGGAAAATTAAATTGATTCAGGATGGACTGAAAGTAGCTTCGGATAGGCAGAATTTGTATGTGGGCTTAAACAGAAAGAAATTGGATACAATGTCGGAGAACATTAAATTTTCCTGAAAGTGTCCCCATGGCGGAAAGTGTTGAGATTCAGGAGAAAGGACAAGTTAAGTCCTAGGTTTATTGGAGCTTATAGAATTCTTAAAAAAGTCAGTCTAGTAGCGTATCAACTAGAATTACCTTAAGAATTGGATTGTATTCATGATGTACTTCACATCTCCATGTTGAGACGATACTGATCCAACCCTTCCCATATTGTGCCATTAGAAGAGATTGAGGTAAGGCCGTTTTTGTCTTTTGAGGAGGAACCTGTACAGATTCTAAATCGCAAGGTAATAGTTTTGAGAAGGAAACAAATCCCTCTTGTGAAAGTTCTATGGTGGAACCATGGCACGGAAGAGGCCACTTGGGAACCAGAAGAGACGTTTTGTCAACAGTATCCTCATATATTCAAAACAAGTAAATTTTAAGGACGAAATTTCTTTAAAAAGGTAGAGTTGTCATGCCCCAAAATATAGGGGGTTAATTGAAATAAATAACCAAGGAATTGAATAGACTTGATGGTTAAGTAGTTAGTAAACTTCGTAGAGATTCTAGGTTTAAGCCACTTATCTTCCATTCCTTTTTCTTAATTTTCAGCAAACTATTATAAAAATCATACTAAAATAAATACTGTTTGGAGTAAAAACTAATTAAGAAATAGGCTTAGGCCTAATGGTTAACACGCCACTCCTCCCCTTTGCATACCCAAGTTCGAGCCACTCCATCCCCAAAATCCATTTTATTTTCAACAACAAGGGTAAATTATCATGCAACCCCCTGAAAGTTTGAAAACCCTAGGTATTTAGCCTATTTTCCTAATTACAATTGAATTATAACTTTTTTTTCTAAATTAAACTGAATTTTTGCTTTCTTTTTTCCTTTTTCTTCTCCTTTTTCTTTTTCATGTTCTTTGCAAAATATTTTCTTTCCATTGCTAAAATTATTTTTGCTTCCTGAACCAAAATCAATTCTCGTTTGAATCATTTTTCTTCTGGTTGTCGATTTCTCCATTGAAAGCATCCGTTTCTTTTAATCCAAGATCGGTAAGCATGCCTCATTTCAATTATCAAATCTTGTAATTTTCGTAGTAGTAATGAACCACGTAAATTTTGTTCAATCAAATCATCTTTTGTGGCTTCTTACCCAAATCTTTAGTAAATCTTGTGAATATTGAAATCAGTCGTTAACCCGTGTATAAATGTCGTTTGAAGGACTTATTTTAGGTGCATTGGACCATAATTGATCGCGAGAAAAGTCTGTCGGGCTCCCGGTGAAAAGCATGTGTTCTTTTACAAGCAAATTGGGGCAAACCATGTCTAGGAACAGGGCCACATGGGCTCCCACATGAGTGGGCTATACGGCCCCCACACAACCTTGTGCTCTACAAACCCTAGGCTAGTTCAATTTTCACACGGTCAATAACCCTCTACACGACCTGCCACACGGTCGTGTCGCTCTTGTAGGTTAATTTTGCAATTGCCACATGGCCATAGTCTATTACACGGCTTGGCCACACGGCTGAGTAACCCCTGATTTACAATTTTGCCCAATTTTTTTGTGAATTATTCAGTTTAGTCCTTGTGTGATTAATAAACCGTAATATATACATATTTTAATCCCACATTTAGCGTACTTTTGGATGATTTATCCCTTGACTTGTGGAATTTGATGCTTCTAATCCTTTAGTTTCATGTTTTATACTTAGGGAAGCATAGGAGGATGAAAAGAACGAGAAATAGGCTAAAAACGGACCAAATGGGCCAAAGTAGGAAATCAACACGGCCTGGGCCCAAGCCACACGGCTGTGACCCTTTAGAAGGCTCGACCACGGCCTGGATTCGATTCACACGGGCGTGTTGCACGGGCTTGTCCCTGCCGTGACAAAGAGGAATTTCACTCGGAATAGGGTACTTAGAGTCAAAGAAAGACATTCCAAAAGCCTATATAAACACCCTAAAGGCCAACCTTGAGGGGGTGTCCAGCTAGGCCAAGGAGCCAAGCCAGAGAGGTCAGAATTGTGGGATTTACTCGAAGAAAGCCAGTTGATTCATCTCAAGAAGCCGAAATCATACTCAAAACGGAGGATCTCTTCTTCAATTCCTTCAGAGGGTTTTAGGGTTTTCTTATGATTTGTTTTATATTTTCTTCTGAGATGTGTTCTTTTATGATTATGAACTAAACCCCTTAGATACCTGAGGGGGATGAAACTTAAGACAGATCTTATTATTGTTTTCTGAACTATATGATAAATACTTGATTTGTTCTTAACTATGTGTTCTTAATTCTTGTTTTGATATTTAGGATATTGATTCAAGTATTGATGTGCTTAGGCAGTGGAGTAATATTCCCTGTTTAAGAGAGATCTAGCATAGTTAAGGGGAGTTGATCGCAACCCTAGAGATAGGATGACAAAAATCTACCGGATTAGGGTCAAACCTAATATGGGAGTCCATAGATCGAGTTAATGCAATCCTAGGGGTTTTAATTAGAAAGAGATTTCAATTAATCAACCTAGGGTTAGACGTTAGTAGCCTCGAGAGGGTATTAATATAAATTAGGGAATCCTACGGATCAAGTCAAGTGAATAAATCGTCTGGTTCAGAGTTAAATAACAAGTGAAGTCTAGGTGGATTCTTCCTCGGGTATTGTCTTAATCAATTGGTTTTTCCCACAAGTATTTTCCCAATTCATTCTCCGTGTCTTAGCATCTTTTGCTTAGTAGTTAGTTAATTTTAGATTAAACAACAAATCTCTTAATTCTTAGGCTAAATAATAAAAAGAAAGTCAGTATTAGTACTTTTGGTTCCTTTGGGTTCGACATTTCCGTCTTGCCACTAAGCTATACTACTGTTCGATAGGTGCGCTTGCCTCAATTGTGGTGATAGTTAGTTTCTAGGCTAGATCATTCATTATATAAATATTAAGACTCCCGACACACGATCAGTGATCCCCAAACTATTTTTATGGATTTTATTTACTTGATTGAGTTCCTGATATTATGTACATGCTAGAATCCGTGAATTGATGACTCAATTGCTATTGTAGAATGATGATATGTGAAAAATACCTGTCTACTGTCATTGTCTTTCTGATGAGCTAATACTGTTATACTTACCATTGTATTACTAATTGCATGCCTACTACTACTGTTAAACCGGATACATCTTAAGCATGTCTACCACTACTATTGAACTGAATACATGTTAAAGCATGTTTATTGTTTTATGTACTGTACTGTTACTAGCATGTCATACTACATTGCATGGGGTGGGACGATTGAAAGGAGGAAGTACTGACAGTTTATCTTTAAACATTAGTGGTTTATCCACAAACTTACTAGTGGCTTTAATATGCAAACCCATTGTGCATTCACAACCTACTATCAGCATATTAACCTGCAAATGATAGTGGTTTATCCACAAATTTACTAGCAGCTTTTATTTGTAAACATGTTGTGTATTCACAACCTACTGGCAATGTATTAACCTACAACACTGGTGGTTCATCCACAAAATGAAGTGTCCGGGTTAAAAGGGTTATGAGAAACTTTTACTGTGGAGTGTAGCGTTGGGGTAGGACCTTTTCTGTTAAAAACTGAAATTGCATTGCATTGACACCCATGCGCATGCGTGAATGAACTGTCAAAATCTTGCCATACTATATGATTATTACTGTACTGAAATTTGTTATAGTGCATGTTTGGTTTAATTTTCTACATTGGTTTACTTGTGATAGAACTCACAATGAGCTTCATAGCTCACTCCCCTTTTATTTCCATCTCTAGCTTTATAGGAAGCATGATAGTTCAATATTTATTTAAATTTGATTATAGAAACATATAAATACTAATATAAAATTATTTTTATATTTTTATATTGTTTTAAAGTAATAAAACAAGTTGGGCCAACTTGATATAAAATTGAAAAATCTAAAGTTTGAGCCAAGCGACCAGACAAGATGGACTGCCCGGCCAATGAACACCTCTAAATTAAAGTGTTGGTTTTAGTGTTTGAATTTATTTATACAATTAGTTCCACCATACCTTTTTAAACTATAAGTTAAAATTCTATATTGATGTCCAAAACATTTTAATTAAAATTTCAAATTAAAATATCATTCTTATCAAGCTCTTTAGTAATCTAGCCCCCAACTTCGGCTTAACTACTAACTTGGATTTAATTGATTGATTTTTTTTAAACACTTGATGGATTATTATATATATATTTTTGGTGAATTATTAATATATATTTTTTACATGTTACATCTAAAGGTTGTAATTGAAATAATAGTTTAATTTGAAGATTTAATTGAATATTTTAAAGTTTGAAAATTAAATTTGAAAATATTTATTACAATTAAATAAGCAATTAATCCTTATTTATATTCACCTTTAAGTTTCTGACATCCTAACTTTTCTTCTCAATTAAATTTATTCAACACTTTGACTAATATTTTTTTTAGTAATCTATACTTTTTTAAAAGATAATAATCATAAATTTGTTAAAAGAATTAGGTTACCTATTTCAACATAAAATTTAGACTTGTTAAAATATGGAACAAATTCAAGATTCAATATTTAAAGCTTGAGTTTGGTTAGGCCTATAATATTTAAAGCTTGAGTTTGGTCACGCCTAAGCTATTTTCAAGTTTATAATGTGTTATTTTTCTTTTCTTTTCTTTTATATATTATTAATTTATATCATATAAAAATTAAATATATTAGATTATAATATAAATATTAGAAAATATGTTAAGTTATTTATGTTTAAATTTGACAGTAAAATATATATAAACAGAAGTGGAGCCAAGAAATTTTTTTTTTGAGGGGAGAAATTAAGTTGTATAATTTTATAAGAGCTAAAATGTAATTTCTCCAATTTGATAGCTTATATTTTTAATTTTTATAATTTTTTAAAGAACTAAATTTTTTTTATCATTTTTTGGGGGCAAAGTGTAATTTTACCATGTATTAATTTAAAACTTCATAAATTTTAAAGGGTCAAATTTTAAATTTCCATTTTTAAAGAGGTCAGCCCCTGCCAGCCACTATGTTGCCCTTGTATATAAACACATGAGTAAGACCATAGCTGAAAAGATGCTATGGCATCATGACTGAAATGAGTAAGACCATGGCTGAAAGACACCATGGCATCATGGTAAACAAGATTAAGACCATAGTTGAAAGACGCTATGGCATCCTAGTAGACCGTCGAGACAATAAATACGGGGTTTTATTGAGTAAGACCATAGCTGAAAGATGCTATGGAATTAAAAGATGAATTGACGGTAGAAAGAGTAAGACCATAGTTAAAAGACATTATGGCATCGTAGATAATCTGACAGGATGTTAAACACGAGATAGTCCGATGGGACGTTAAACACGGAGTAGTCCACCGAGTTGGTAAACACGGAGTAGTCCGCTGGGATGGTAAACACGGGGATTTTGAGGAGTGAGACCATAACTCGACTATGGCATATGATGAAGTCTGTTAGAACATTAAACATGGGTTGTACATGTAAGACCAAGGCTCGACCATGGCAGCCTAGAGTGTTCACTGAGGACAATAAAAGGATGGGAAAAATGAATGAGAATCGTAGGGCAACCCGTAAACAAGGGAAAAAGGGGTTGGAAGGAAAATAGAAGTTTGGACATACAACAGTAGAGCAGCAGGTCGAAGGAATCAGCCAACGAATGATAAACGTGAAGAGAGTGAGGAAATAAGGCCAAGATGGCAATCATGGAAGTCGGAAAGACATGAGGGTGGTAACTTGGTAGAAATCAGTTATGCAAACTGTCAAGCCAGTTGTGCTTAATGTATAAGGAAACTGAATGCAAGAGCAAATAGGTGATCGTAGATAAGGATCTGCCATTAAGGATCGTTATAAGATGCTCAGAGAAACCCTGTAAGGTAGTAAAATGAGACAAGGAAAATGGGCCTAGTCTACAAGAAAAGAGGGGTTGGTTAGAATATATTGAAAAGGAGTGATATATGGAATGATAGAAGTGTCTGTCAAGACTATCCCTCTTCAAAAGGTAAACCAATGAGGAAGTATTGGCCAAATGGTGAGTTACGCAGGGTTGCGGTATGAAAGAGAAATTGTAAACTCAAATGACCACGCAACGACATTCAACTGGGTACTGGAGGCCATAATGGTTCATAGTAGAAGGGTGTGCTACGCTTAAGGGTAAGGTAAAACGACTAAAACATATTACAAAAAGTAATCCGATAACTAATTAAACTAAACAGGGTTTAGTCTGCAAGAGTGGCATGGGGATAAAACAGACTATATTGAAATAATAATGCTTCTTATAGAAAACGCCTCAAGCTTATTTAAAAGCTTGGTTTCACAATGTTTCTGTTTCTATATAGACTACTTGTTTACAAAATAACTCTTAAATTTTTGCTAAGGACCATTTTTCCTAAAAATCTAGATTTTGGGATACTATAGCTTTATTGTTATTAATCCTGAGGCGAAGCCTCTAATGGTACCCCTTTTTTATGTGCATGACTTTAATCCAACAGCGATCCTGATCTCCACTCCATCTAACTTGGTCCCTCCTCGAAGTCCTCAGTCACCCTCGCAAGTCCTGCGAACATTAATCAAATTCGTAATTTCATGAGAACCTAGTGAGTTTCTTCTAATAATACTTACATATAACCTCTATTCTGCGAGGGTGATAAATAAAGAACTAAAATTGTTTTAACTATTTGATAATTTTAGGTGAGATTCCTTAATTAATGTGGCAGACTCCACCCGATCCTCTGAGCTACTCGACATCTTATTAGACCATCCTTTAGTCTAACTTTACACTCAACTGCATCTCTGGTACTTCTTTGTATTAGTGAGTCTTATCCTTACATATCGTCTTTCCTTCCTTTCATACACCCCACCTATAAGGTGTTCGATAACTCCTATGGTAAATTTCTGAACTCTCCGGCCAAGGATCCTTAGGTCACATCTTCCTTGGTGGACTCATTTTTTCCATATTGTAGTCCAAAGGAATCATTGACATTTCCATATGACACTAAGTTACAACGGACCTCGCCACTCTAGCGAACCCATTCTTGTTCCATCCTATTGGTAGTAGTGGTAGGATTACTTCTAGTGATTCACCCCTCACACTAGCCTTTACTTGGGGACTCTCCTATCCCATAAGTGAAGATCGGTCTGACTCACTTAACCAGCAGGCTATCGTCAGTGCCACTATACAAATATTCTAACTCACTTGCTTGTTTTCTCCCTACAGGCTATCATTGTGGTAGTGTACCCGCTATAGACTTTCATAAAAAGGAATAGTCTCGATAGACATTGTGTTCCCTGAACAGAATCCTTATCATGGGAGTGGAATTTTCATCTCTCCCATGAAATTTTCCTCTTACATTCAGCTTCTTTGAATTCTCCTTGGTGGCTATTCATATCGGATTATTGCTTTAAGATCCTTGGATAATTTTCCCATTTACATTTCCATAATTAGGCCAAATCTTGCACGACCTATCTTCCTCTAATTCTTAGTTGGTCTTTGCTGATGCCTTCTTGGCTTTCACATATATCCTTATCATTTTCATCATTGTTTTATAAATTCCTTATGATCCACTTGTTATACATACGTTTTCTTTTAACTTTTAACTTGCTTGGCGTATTGACAGTATACCTCATGCTTAAGGTCCTAATGGGCTTTCCACATTTGTTTCTTGGCAGGCTCTATGGGATGTCGTAACCAAGCTATGGTCTTACACTCTTCTTATCTTATTTCTATTGTCCTATCGGACTTACCCTGCTTTACTGTCCCGGTTGACTCTAGATGTGTTTACTGTCCTAGCAAGCTATCTATTTTCTGTGTTTACTGTCCTATTGGACTATCTCTTCTTTGTTTACTGTTCCACTGGACTATCTCTGTTTTGTATTTACTATCCCAACAGACTATCTCTGTTCTGTGTTTACTTTCCTAATAGACTGTCGTTGTGGATTCCATGGAGTCTTCCACCCGTGGTCTTACACTGGCCTGTCATCTCGCCGTACTATCTTATGACGCCATGGAGTCTTTTATCCATGGTCTTACTCATTATACCTGGTTGTCATAACATCTTTCATCTATGGTCTTACACCGTATACCTTATACCTTGTACCATGTTGCCATGACATCTTTCATCCATGGTCTTATGCTACATACTTTATACTAGACTGCTAAAGCATCTTTCATCTATAGTCTTACGCCATATATTGTCATCATGGTGTTGTCCCGAAGGACCAGTCGATAATATCGTCGCGATAAAGATCTTTCCATGGTTTTCATTTCCCTAATTATCCTCCCATTACCTCCTTTACATCACCTATCCTTAATTGTTAAACACCGCAATGTTCCCTCCGCAAGGTTTAGAGCTTCACCCGTGGCAGTATCTAATAGCGTCACTCTTCATTTCCCCTTCCTAACTTCATCTATCCCATAGAGGTTCTTTCCCCACAATTACCATACAATGCATGCACATATCATCATATTTCATGTTTATGCAAACATGGCATACTTAGACAACATAGATCATAACATCCAAGGTTGGAGTTTTAGAAACTCACCTAAAGTTTTATCATTTCCACAGCTTAGCTTTATCAAACGCCAGAGCTTTCATTCTCCTGGAAGTATTTTGTTGGTTTCCCTACTTTTCCATCTCTATCCTCATGAAGTTTGCTCCATACAGAACCTTCTATAGCTATTCCTTTTTCTAGCTATCGAAGAAGATGAAGAAGAGAAAATGAAACAAAGCCGGGAAAAATTCATCCCTCAGAAGCCATTTCATAGCTATTTATAGCCCTTTTCGTGCTATTACCAACCTTAAGAGAACCATCCATTGCTAATTATTATGTCTTCCACTAAGGAATAGGCTGGTTCCTTCCTAACTAAACCAGATTTGGCTCTTAAAAATGTCCAATTCAGTTTCCATCTTTCCTATTTCATTCAATAGAAGCCACTAACTTGCGGTCCTTTTCATTTTAGTCCTCCAATTACTTCAAGTTTTCGGGTTAATTAGAAACCGGGTGTTACAAAAAAAGACATATTCAGTGGTTGTTTAACCTTAATCTTTTTATCCAATGTGGGTTTCAGTTTTAGTTCCGCTAGTAAGCCTTAATTATCCACTAGACTTAACCTAGCAAACATTTCTCTTAGATCGGTCATCTATTTTCTACTTAGAGCATCTGCCACTACATTGGTTTTCCTGGGGTGGTATTATATCATATAATCATAGTCTTTTAATAGTTCTATCCACCTCTGTTGCCTCAAGTTTAACTCTTTTTGGGTAAGAAGATACTTGAGACTCTTATAATCAATATAAATGTAGCACTTTTCACCATACAGGTAGTGCCTCAAAATTTTTAATGGGAATGTAACACCCCTTACCCGTATTCGACGCCAGAACAGGGTATGAGGCATTACCTGACTTAAACACTAGCATTCATACCAAACCAAGACATGAATTTCCATCCAAATTTAAAAATTTTCATAAACATTCATATCGTCCCTTAAACAAGCCTACGAGGCCTAAAACATACATTGGGAACGATTCGGGACTAAACCGAAAACTTTAGAAACTTTCAGGAAACTTAGGAAAATTTTCACCATGAAATAGGTCCACACGCTTGTGTGGGTGAAGGGACACGCCCGTGTGGCATATCACATGCCCGTGCTTCAGGCCGTGTCCATCTTAGGGTGCATTCTATTTATGAAGTCATCATCAATTTGAAGTCACACGGCCAAGTCACACGCCCGTGTGCTTAGGCCGTGTCCTCCACACGGCTGAGACACACGCCCGTGTCTCTGCCCGTGTGATGAACTTCTGGACATTTTGTTTTTCCAAAATTAAGGTGCAGGGGACACACGGCTGGAACACATGCCCATGGGGTAGACCGTGTGTCACACACAGCCTAGACACACGCCCGTGTGTCTACCAGTGTGGACAAATACAAAGCTATTTTCCAAACCATTTTGTCACCCTTACTTGCACACATTCACACAACATCACATGGCACAAATCATGGCATATAAATGCCTTCAAAAACAACTACAATCAAGCAATAACGTATCATTGTTATACCATCATCTATCAAGCAAATATAAACCACATCACCAAACATTAACATATGCACATACATACTTATATGGGCTTACAACCATTTAGCCAATATAAGCCAAATTGCATGGCTACAAATTACCTCTAACCTTTAGCCATCACAAGCTTATACATTTAGCCAAATCATAATGACTCATACACCAAATGACTAAGTCCCTATACATGCCATAAACTCAAAAGGGTTTGCATTCACCTATACCCAACATGATAGCTTGATAGTGTGATAGTATCTCTGACGATCTCCAACCCGAGCTAGCTTAATAACCCTATAAGACATGAGAAAGGAAGAGGAGTAAGCTACAGAGCTTAGTAAGTTCGTATGCAAATAATAAGCATCAGTAGACATACATTTTTCATACAACTAACATAACATAACACAACATAAACGGCATTAAATATTCATAGGCATAACTTACACAATCACAATGCTTACCCCCTTCAATTTATAAGCCTAATTTAGTATATCTTAACATTTGCCAAACATTCGTAATATCTCCAATATAACATACCATAATAATCATTAATAAATCATTTCAAGCCTCATAGTAACATGCACATTAATTATGCGTATTCATACTTTCAAGCCCAGAGCTTAACATCTTTCAATGATTTAACTCTTAACTTCTCATACTTTCATAACCATTTTAATAGGCAATTATGCAAATCTTTCCTTTTTCACACATAACCGATAAATCACAATTCAAACGAAAAACATTTACTATCTCACCAATCGATTTGGCCCTAAAGCCTTACACATGCTCGTCAACCGAATCTACCATGAATTTACACATCATAAACATAAACACTTAATCACAAGATTTCATAAATATTTTTAATAGAAATTAATACCAATATTTCCTTCATTTCATATTCAATGAGTCACAATCAAGGAAATAAAACACTTCATATCACAATTTCATTTGGCCTAAAAGCCCTTTTTTATAAGTTTTAATCAACTTTACCATGTATTTATTCACCACACACATAAACCAATAATCACATAGTTAACTTAAAGTTAGTTTCATAGTGATCATGAATTCATAATATCATGAAGCCAATGCTTATAAACTTTACGTACATACCTATTCCAACTCGTAACATAATCATTTACTCTTTCCAGTCTTTGACATACCCGTTGAACACTTGGAATACTAATCGGATATACGAAAAGTATTTGCACATAAGTGCCACATATGTAGCCAATGCTACCTCATATCTCATAACACATAGGGGCTCGGTCTCGAGCTAATCACGGGCCTGCTCACACAAGCTGTCAGTCAAGACGTAACTATGCAGTACTGCTCACACAAGCTGTTAGGTATCTGCAAACACATGTCAGACTACCCAGCCAGTGGTAGACGTACGAGACCAACACCCGGACCACATAAACACATATATCACATGGAATCCTAGTGACATGTCACTCGTATCCTATTCTATTCCTAAAGTTCAAATGAGATTTTCTCTCTTGTCGGAACTTGTCGAACTTGTCGGATGTATTCATAGAATCAAGTATACAGTTCATACAATATCAAAATATTAAATAATTAATCACAACATTGCATTATTTACTTAAGAACTTACCTCGAGTTCGACAACGGCGAAAATGACCTATTTGTCCAATATTTATTTTTCCCCCGATCTAGACTCGAGCTTCGTTTTTCTTGATCTATAATATAAAATTTAGCTCAATTATTAGTCACATTATTAAATGTGACCCAAAAATCATATTTTGGCAAAATTACGTTTTGCCCTTAAAGTTTGACATATTTATATTTTTTCCCCTAGGATCGTAAAATGAAATTTATTCAATTTATTTAACATAAAAGCCTAGCCGAACCATTTGCATAACTATAACAGCCCACAATTTCCATTAAAACACATTTTTAATACATATTTTATAACTTTTACAAATTAGTCCTTTCTGACATTTTCACCGAAAATCACTTAGTAAAAGTCGTTCCTCTAACCATAAACATGCATATTCTATCATTAAACATCCAAATACACACATATTCATCATGGGTCAAAACCCTAGACTTTAACCATATTTCAAATTAATGGTAGAAATAGATAGATCTTGTTACGGGGATTTCAAAAACGTAAAAATCATTAAAAACGGGGCTAGAACGGACTTACAATCGAGCTTGGAAGCTTGAAAAACCCTAGCCATGGTTTATTCATGGTAATTTTAGCCATAGCTTGAAGATGGAAAAAAATTGGCTTTTTCTTTTGTTTTTAATTCATTTTAATAACTAAATGACTAAAATGCCCTTAACTTAAAAATATTCCATTTCACCTATTTCATGCCCATTTTTGTCCAATAAATTAACCAATGGTCTAATTACAATTTAAGGACCTCCAATTTAAAATTTCATAGCAATTAGACACCTCTAGCTTCTAGAACTCAAGTTTTGCACTTTTTTACAATTTAGTCCTTTTGACTAAATTGAGTGCCCAAACGACGAAATTTCCGATTGAAATTTTCACGTAATCATCCCGTGAAATTGTAGACCATAAAAATATAATAAAAATAATTTTTCTTACGTCGGATTTGTGGTCCCGAAACCACTGTTCCGACTAGGCCCAAAATCGGGTTATTACAAGGAACACCATAGCTACCAACTCTAAGTCAAGAGTCAGATAGTTTCACTCATGCTGTTTTAATTGGCTCAACACATAGACAACTACTTTTCCACCTTGCATCAATAAACGTCTAAGACCATTGTAGGATGCATCATTGTATACCACATGGAACACCATAGCTACCAACTTTAAGTCAAGAGTCAGATAGTTGCACTCATGCTGTTTTAACTGCCTCAACACATAGGCAACTACTTTTCCACCTTGTATCAACAAATTACTAAGACCATTGTAGGATGCATTATTGTACACCACATATGCATCATTGTACACCACATACTATTTTTCCAACTCAGGTTGGATTAACACTAGAGCTTGAGTTAACACATCCTTTAGCTTTTCAAAGTTAGGTTTTTGATCATTCGTCCATTTAAATGGAACATTATTCCTCAACAACTTGGTTAGTGTAACGGCAATCGGAGAGAACCTTTCAACAAATCTACGATAGTATCCGACTAAACTGAGGAAACTTCAGATTTTGGAAACACTTTTGGGTTGTTTCCATTCTAGAATAGCCTCTATCTTTTTTGGATTTACGTGGATACCCTCTGTTGATACCACATGTCCTAGAAACATAACTTCCTTAATCCATAATTTACTCAGTTTGGCATATAATTTCTTTTCGCGAAGGATTTGCAAAACTTTCCTAAGGTGTTCATCATGTTTAGTTTTGGTTTTTGAATAAACTAGAATGTTGATGAACACAATGATAAAATGATCAAGGAAGGCTTGGAACACTTGGTTCGTTAAGTCCATGAAGGAGGTTGGAGTTTTGTTAATCCAAAAGGCATTACTAGGACTTCATAGTGACCATACTGGGTCCTAAATGCGATTTTAGGCACATCCTCCTCCTTTACCTTTAGTTGTTAGTACCCCGACCTTAAATCTATCTTTGAAAACACCGTTGCAACACGGAATTGGTCAAAAAAATCATCGGTCCTAGGTAAGGGATATTTATTCTTAAGAGTCAATTTATTCAACTATTGATAGTCAATGCACAACCTTAAGGAGCCATCTTTCTTTTTGACAAATAGAATCAGAGCTTTCCACGGAGAAACACTGGGTCTTATAAACAAACAACCTAAAGGCTCTTGAAATTTGATTTTTAATTCTTGAAGCTTTTTAGGTGCCATGCAGTAGGGAGCAATTGACACCGGAACAGTTCCAGGCAACAGTTCGATTCTGAATTCTACCTCGTGATCTGGAGGTAACCCTGGTAGCTCTTCAGGAAATACATTTGGAATTCTTTAATGGTTTGAATACTTTTTATAGCAGATCTATTTGCATTCTAATCCATTATATAGGCTAAATAAGCCTAACACCCTTTCCGAACTAATTTTTCGGTGACTATAGCAAGAATCACATTAGATAAATAGTTTTAACGCTCCCCAGCCATAATGATCTCACTACCCTCAATCATTTTCAAGGTTACTTTCTCAGAGGCACAATCTAAGCTAACTTAATGTTCCACTAACCAATCCATACCCAGAATTAAACCGAGCTCTCCAAAATGTAACTTCACAAGATCTGCTGGAAACACTACCCCTTGAACCACCAATGGACATCTACTATATATTTTATCTATAACAACCGATTGTCCTAAAAGGCTTACTACAGTAATTTTAGTAGTTGTTTTCTCTACCCCAATACCCTATTTGTTAGACATATTACAAGCAACGTATTAATTGGTGGATCTTATGTCGATTAAGGCAAAGTATGAGATAAAATGAATGGAAAAAATACATGTGATAACATTGGAAGCATCTCTATCCTCACAACCTCTAACAGCGTAAACGAGGGCAGGCTACCTAGCTTCATTTAGATTTGCACCACTTGCTACGGTATTTGCGACCCTATCTGACCTTGGTCCCTCGGAGGGAACTGACTCGCTCTCTGATTTTGGGCCAAAGCTTGCACTTGCCTATTTCGTCGAGGGCAATCTTTTACCATATGCTCTACCAACTCACACTTGAGACAAACACCTAATTTCTTCCAACACTCGCCCAGGTGGCACCATAATACATATAGTTATAAATCCTATCCTCAAAATTAGCTAGAGCAGCCCTTTGCTGCGGACTACCCTCTCTGGCTCGTTATATAGGATAAAAATTCGAACCAGTGGAACCATAATCTCTCTTAATCGAAACCTTACTATTCACCCATTTTTTGCATTCCACCTATTTTATCTCCTCTAAAATTTTGGGTTTTTCCACTAGGGCCTCAAACATCTATTCCTAGTGTGGAATAACCTAAATTTTGAGGTCGAACTGCAGCTTATTTTCGAACCTCACACATTTTTCTTGCTTCGTAGCAACCATACCTTGAGCATAGCGTCTGAGCGTAAAATATTTAGCCTTATACTCCGCCACTATCTTATCTCTATGTTTTAACTTGATAAGCTTGAGCTTGCGGGTTTTCACATATCTAGTGCCCACGTAGTTCTTTTGAAAGGCCTCTTAGAAATATTCTCAAGTTAAACGTTCAACCTATGTACCCCTTGCAATAGACTACCGCCAATGATAGGCCTCATATCTTAACAAGGACATAGTGCCCTTCAGCTTTTGTTCAGGAGTGCAATCTAGATCCTCCAGAATCCTCTCCGTTGAATCCATCCAATATTCAACTATGGTAGGGGTCGTTCCACCAATACCATTAAATATTTCTACCCCATTCAACCAGAGTTTCTCTGCAACAGATCCACGGCTCCCCAAACCAATTTGGGCTTTAACAACCCTTTATAAAACTTTCAGCATCGTTTGCGACATTGCATCATCTCTATTCTCATAGCCTCTGCCACGATTGGCAATAGAATTCTCTATGAACTCCTCCTTAGTGATTGAGTTTTCTCCCTAAATAATGGGTGACTCCATGAATGCAGCCTTACGTGGCTTACCCTTACCACGTCTACCTTAAGTGTTCATAATGCTCTCACAGAAATTTTATAATCTAAAGTATATTTACAATTTCCAAACAAAAAGTTCAAGCATTAGCTATTTCCTAAGTATTTCAGGTCTAATGATCACGGTTTATCTAAAGTTTCAAAAGTAATAGTAATTAAAGTAGGACATGTAACACCCCAAACCCGGCCTGGACGTTATGCCCGAATCTGGTGATGTCACATGATAGTGCTTTAGAAATCGTAACTGCGTTAAAACAATTTTTAGGTATCTTAGGCTATCGTCAAAACGTGTCGTTTATATATTTATTATCCATTTTCAAAACTTTATACGTTGCAAAAGCTTTTAAAATGATTTACGAGGTCGTACGTATTTTGGTAAAACCTTTGTTTATTTTGAAAACTCGAGTCTTGTCCTACTGCTAGCAGTTTATGAAATAATCATCCCAAGTTTTAAACTAAAATCCGAAAGACCTTATTACATAAAATTTACCTAAATATAACCAAATCAGAATTAAAAATAAACCATAAATAAGTATCCAGAACCGTGGTCACCTCCGAGTCCTCCGCTGCACCGATCCGCCTACTACTGGGGATTACCTGAACGGATTAAATAGAAAAGGGTGAGTTTTCGCAAACTCAGTGTGTAATCCCCACAGAAAACATACACACAGAGATATCAGATAGCAGACATAATCTCACAGTTCGGGTTTGAGCCCATTACAGAAATGGTGTGGACCATAGCCTACTCAAATTCAGAATCAGACATATTATAGGGCCTTAGCCCATTTCAGACAGGATATGTAGAGAACAAAGTCCTACCCACCAGCCTCTACACACCAACTCCATCCAACCCTACACACCATGTGGGGATAAAATCAACCCACCTAGCCCTACACACCATGTTGTACCGAATGCGGCACATAATCAGAAATTTGCAACCGAAGCCGCGGATAACAAAGCTTAAGAGCCTTTCGATACTTCCTCCAATCATAATCAACCCACCCCGATGCAATGCAACATACAAGAATCACATGGTACTATGCAATTTAAACTGATATATTCAGATCAGTATACATGCTTAGTACAGAAATCAGACAGACATATCACTTATGTAGGGGTCTAAGTAAAGCTTACCGACCCTACAGTAGGTCCACAGTCTACTTGGGCGACCCGTGCAACCTCATAGAACATTTCAAAAAAATGGGCTCACACACCCATATGGCCTGCCCGTGTGGCCCAGATGGCCCAAATTAGCCTTGGCCGTGTGATTCATTTTTAATGTAACCCATGCTAGCTAAATATTCATATATGGTTTCACTATTTACTTATATGTTCATTCAAAGCTGTCTACTTGAGTCATTGTCACTAAATTATTTATAACTTGAGCTACAGAATTCCAAATTAAGATCTGCTTATTTTTTCCGAAACTAGACTCACATATTTTATTACCATAAATTTTTTAGAATTTATGGTTTATCCAATAAGTACAATTAATTCTTAAAAGTCATCCCTATTATGCTGTCTGACAGTTTCGACCCTTCTTCACTAAAAATTATTTTCTCCTAGTATGGGATTTGGATGATGTTCCCATTTGTTTCTCTTGAAAAAAGACTCATTAAGAATTTTAATAATATAAATTATAACCCATAATTATTTTTTTACAATTTTTGATGATTTTCCAAAGTCAAAATAGGGGAACCCAAAATCATTCTGACCTTGTCTCACAAAATTTATCATATCTCATAATTTACAATTCCATTGCTTACATTCTTTCTTCCATGAAAAACTAGACTCAATAAAATTTAATTTCATATTTTATTCAACCTCTAACTCAAATTCAATTTATATGATTTTTCAAATTTAGGCTACTGCTGCTGTCCAAAACTATTTTCTCTTATTTCTCGACAGCAAGCAATTTCGGCTTTTCGCCGAATCCCGTTTTCTGCGTTTAGGGTACACACCTATATCATTTTCGACCTAAAAGCAACTCCAAGCAATCCCCAACCTTCAATTGATCATTTTTTCACTCCATTAATAACTTAAACAATCGAATTGAATTAAACCCGAAACGGGGTATTCATCTATCGAACAAAAAACCATTACCTTCAATCGAATAATCAGGAATTCCACGCCCTTAGAATGTCGTTGATTGATATTCAGCCCTTTGAAATACCCCTAAACACCAAACGAACCCTTCTTAATATTTGAACAAAACATAATTAAAGTTTAGCCTAAAACTAAACTTACCGAATGCGTGCAGTCCATGAAGCATAACGAAATTGAAAGAAAATAATCGAAAAAGGAAAGGATGAGGGAAAAAATAGAAGAAAATTCGGTAGCAAGAAGACAATGGAAAAGGGAATGGCAGCAAAGAGGGAGAAGAGGAGAAGAGAAAACCAAAAATTTTGTTTTGGGTAAAAGAAAAAGAGGAACAGAAACTGATAACCCCAAAATCTTTTCCCTTAATTTTCTCTACCAAACTCTCCACTAAATCCACTACTCAGATTTTTTAGTCCATCTCAAACTCTTCTAGACGGACGAGCAAAAATAATGCCCAAGCTAAGATTCGAACACAGGACCTCCTTCACACCAACACTCCACTTTACCACCAGACCAGCAGGCCCATTCTGTTAATTATCTACCAACTTTTACTTAAAAGCCTACTGACCAAAAATAAGGCTTTCTTCAGAAAAATACCAAAATTTAGCCAAAGGATTGGCTTGAACTTGAGACCTCCCACAAACACCCAGAACACTTAACCACTGAAGCAGATACACTGTTGTGTGTCAAAATTCACAAAAGCCAAAATTAAAAATTTTGGGGCGTTACAACTCTACCTCTCTAAAAGAAAATTTCGTCATCAAAATTTACCTGATCAGAAAAGGTGAGGATACTACTGGCGCATCGAATCCTCAGGTTCCCACGTGGCTCCTCAGTGCCATGATCCTGCCACAGAACCTTTACCAGTGGAATAGACTTCTTTCCGAAGAACTTTTACATCGCGATCTGGAACCTGAACCGGCTCCTCCTCAAAGTTTAAGTTTGGCCTAACCTTAATCTCCTCAACAGGAATAATATGGGTAGGATCAGAGTGGTAGCGCCTCAACATAGAGACGTGGAACACGTCAAGAATACGATCTAACTCCAGAGGTCGCTCCAACTAATAAGCAACCGGTCCCATTCGCTTTAGAATACGGTATGGTTCAATAAACCTAGGGCTCAACTTGCCCTTATGACCAAACCTCAGTACCTTTTTCCATGGCGAGACCTTGAGAAATACGAAGTCCCCCATAGGATACTCAATCTCGCTTCTCTTCAGATCCGCATAAGATTTTTGTCTATCAGATGCTGCTTTCATACGATCCCGAATCAGTCTAACCTTATCCTCTGTCTCGAAAACCAATTCAGGACCCAAAACAGGTCGCTCGCCCAACTCAGTCCAACATAAAGGAGTGCGACACTTATGACCATACAGTGCCTCGTAAGGTTCCATTTGGATGCTAGACTGGAAACTGTTATTATAAGCGAACTCCGCTAGCAGCAGATAACCCTTCCAACTGCCAAACTATTACGCATACAGAAATATGACACACATAAATAATTTACAAAGTTAATATCATAGTATCGATGTTTCAGATCATTCAACAATGTACAAATACATATATTCCATATCTGAAATTCCAATTTTGCATACACATGTTTTTGTGGATGTCATACAATCTCGATTTTAACAGAAAAGATCTTACCCCACTGCTACACACCATAATGGGAGTTCCTCTGAACTCTATCCACCAACAAGCTAAATTGTGGCTTGGCCACTACTAGTTCACAGATAAACTACCAATGGTTGTGGAAACATAACAAAATCCTACAGATGGATTGTGCCTTTGACTGTGAGTTCAAAGCAAAAGTCTTTGTAGATGAAATCTACCTCTAGTTGTGGATTGCACAACAAATAACCCGCAGATGGAATATGCCTCTGGCTGTGGATACATAACGAATACTCGTAAATGGAATCTACCTTTGGCTATGGGTACACAAAAAATTTTGCAGATAAACTACTAATCTTCCTCCATTCACGTTGTCCCACCCCATGCAATGCCATATGGCATGCTCAAAATAGATCAATACAGTAGCAAAAAATATTCTTATAACAATTCAATTTAGTGGCAATTAATATGCTTGTGACAGACCATTTCAATAGCAAAAATCATTATTTTTATGTGTTTAGTTTAACGGTAACATTAGTCATGTTATACATACACTCACTAATACAGATACAATAGACATATGTATTATTCGCAATTTACACAAATATATAAACATTATGTTAATTCAGTCAATCAGATCATGGATTTTTTCATGCTATCAATGAATTAATTGAATAAAACAAAACTCTACAAACAGTTCGAGAACCATTCAATGACTAAATTGAACAAATCTTAAAATTCTGGGCAAAATTATAAAATCTAAAAAATAGGGGCATGTGGCCGTATGGGATGCTATAGACTGTGTGGAAGGGTTACACGATCGTGTAACAAACTATGGCCATGTGGAATTTGCAAAATTAAGCTACAAGGGAGACACAACCGTGTGGAGGGTTCTTGGCCGCGTGTGATTCAAACTAGCTTAGGGTTCCAGTGTCACATAGTCGTGTGAGGTGTAACAGTTTGGTTTAGACCCTAGTCGGAACAGTGGTTTCGGGACCACAAATCTGAGTCAGAAAAATATTTTAATATTATTTTTCGTGCTTACAGTATGTGTTAAAGCATGTGTGAAAGTTTCGTGAAATAATTTATCCGTTTGTGTGCTTAATTTGATAAAAGGATTAAATTATATAAAATGCAAAATTAGCATGCCATGTGTTAAAGGCACTTATGTGCTATGTCTTTATAAATATGAGGTCCTTATGTTGTAAATGGACCATTGATATGGTTAATGGACATTAATGACCATCCATTATAAATTATTATTTGTTTTTATTAAAGGTTAAATAAGTAAATTAGTTAATAAGTTATGTTATAATAAAATAAAACATTTGTTTCATTATTTGGTATCATCCACCACTGAAATAGAAAAGAAAAATAAGGTTTGAGCTCTTCAAACATTCGGCCATTGATGTTCTTTGATTCAAGGTTCGTTTTTGTTCGGTTTTTGATAATTTCTACGTTTTTGTAACCGTTGCTTTGTGTTCTTCAAAACCCATGCTTTAATTTTGTGAATTGATGAAGATTTTGAAAAGTGCCATTGATGAACTCATGAGCTTTGTGATGATTTTTGATTAAATATGAAATATATGTGTTAGATTAACATGTTTTGTCTTTGGATTTTTATTGAATTTGAGTAATTTGGACTAAATTGAGAAAATAATATTTTGAGGGATTAAAATGTGAAATAAATGAAATGTATGGACTTGTATGAAGCTTGTGAAAATTCGGCTAGGCATGGGTAACATGAAATTTTGTGTATTTTGTGATTTTATGAAATAGGGACTAAAATGTGAAAATCTGAAAATGTGAGGGCTAATTTGTAAATTGCCCTAAATATGTGTTTTTGGATTGAATTGAATGAATTGGTGAATAAATGAATTAAATTTGAATATGTATAGATCAAGAATCGAAGAAAATGGATTTAGATCGCGGAAAGTCGAAAGTGGTTGAATAGTCGAGTCCGTTCATTTATCTGAACCCGAGGTAAGTCGATATACAAAGAAATGCATTAGGATTGGTTTATTTATGCACCTATGAAATTTTGATTGTGATGAATATGTTCGAGATGATTCGTATATGAAATCCGAGGAAATATCGACAATGTATCAATGTCCGAGAAATCCCGTACGAACCTAGGAATAGATAGGATTATATATGTCATGACATAGGTTTCCGATATGTGATATCGTGTAAGACCACATCTAGAACGTTGGCATCAATTTGATATTTACGTGTAAGACCATGTCTGGGACATTGGCATCATATTTGATTCGTGTAAGACTTTGTCTGGAACAGTGGCATCGATATTTGGTTACATGTACGTCTAGGACGTTGGCATTGTACGATTATTCTGAGTATTTCGAGCATCCTATTTGATTCCGAACGGTTCAATGGGCAAGTCCGAGAAATGAATGACTATGTGAATTGTATATTCGTTTCAGGTACGTTTGATGTATATGCTTTGAATAGGCATGAAAGGTGAGTAAATACGTACATAGATGCAATGAATAAAGTGTGATATATGTATGTTTGACATGTGAGCAAAAGAGATGCTTGAGGTATGATATGTTGGTAAGCAATGGCAAACCAATTGAACCAAAGAGAGAAATCTATGTGTTTGAAATGAAAATATTAATGTATTTGAATTGCTATGCTTCTAAATGATTATATGTTAAGTTTATTTGTATATGGCTTACTAAGCTTTTGGAAAGCTTACTTTGTGTGTGTTTTCTTTATTTTATAGACCGTTAAAGCTACAGAAGGCTCGGGGATCGTCGAGGATTGTCATCATACTACTCAAATCATATTTTGGTACCTTTTGAATATGTATATATTAAGTATGGCATGCATAGTCTAGTTGATATGGTTATGTTTTGAAAGGGTGTATAGTTAGCCATGTGATATGGCTAGATAATGACATTATACGAATGAGTAATCAAGCCATATGATGCTTAATTTGGTATGGTTTGTTAGCTAATGAAATGGTCAAAGTATTGGTAAGCTTATTGATGCAAAGTTGGTATATCATTAATGATAAGATGTCTATTATTGTGGTAAGTTGTGGATGAATCATGCTTGGATTTACTTGTGATTTAGTTGGGCTAATTGGCATATAAAATGTTATGATGAAATGTTCTTGAATGATGTAAAATAGATGGCCAATTTGGTATGTTTTTGGTTGCCATAAGTGTTGGATTGATGCTTGTATGTACTTGTAGGGATGACCCAATGTGTGGTTTTGGCCTTGAAAATGGCATATAATTGCCCACACGGTTGAGCACACGGGCTTGTGGCTCGACCGTGTCCCTCGTGATTGTATTTCAAAACAAGTCAGACTTGACCACGGGCTAGACACACGGGCGTGTGACTGGCCGTGTGGTGCAAGTCAGTAGCGACCACGGGTGAGGCACACGGGCGTGTCCACGGCCGTGTGGACAAGTCAGTATGTATGCCTATTTTGACATGGCTTAGGCAGACGGGCGTGTCTGAGGCCGTGGGAGGCACACGGCCTGCCCACACGGGCGTGTGACCTCTGTGACTTAGAATTTTTTTTTAAATTTCTGAAAATTTGTGTATGTGTTCGGTTTAGTCCCGGCCCCTTTTTAAAGCATGCTTAAGGTCTCGTAGACCTATTTAAGGGACACTTTGATTTGATTAGTTGAACATTAATATGAAATGTCTGAAAAAGGTTTCGTTTCATCCGGTAACGCCTTTAACCCTGGTCCGTCGACGAATACGGGTTAGGGGTGTTACATGAGGGGCCGTGTGGTCTACACGCCTATGTGGCTAGTCGTATGGCCTTAATCCTTGGCATAGCTTGTCCTAATTCGCATGTAAAAGATCATACACCTTTCACTAGGAGCCCAAACGACGTTCCTTGCGATCAAATCTGGTTTGATTCTCCTAAAATGGGTCCTTCAAACGACCTTTGCACAAGTATTAACGATTGATTTCAAGATCTATTGAGATTATCAAAACATTTGTCAAGAACCATAAAAGATTGAGTAATTGAATTAAAAGATAAACGCTGAATAGAAATTCTACGAAAATTTGGGATCTAAACTTTGGAACGATATGTACTTACTATTTCTTGGCATGGATTAAGGATGCTATTTGATGAAAATTATGAAACCATAAAGAGAACGACTGTATAGAGGATTATTTGATTCGGGAAAGCAAAATAATTATCAACAATTAGGATGAAAATAAGGTGTAAAGGAAAGAGAGAGAAAATAAAAATAGAATAAGTAGAAAGATGAAGAACAAATTCTATTAGGATTTGAAAAGGGACAAATTGATAATCTAATAAGGAAAAGAAGAGAAAAAGATAGTGGAATTCTAGTTCTATTCGAATTTTGAGAAGGAGAAAGTTCTAAATTCTAATCAGGAAAGAATAGGCTTAATTCTTAGGGTTTATGCGTCACCTACAATTTTCCTAAGTTTTTTTCGAATTTTGAAATTAAAATGAAAGGGTAGGAGGAGGCTTAAACTCAGGTTCTCAAGGGAAAACTAATGCTTTAACCATTGGGCTATCGCCCATTTCTTGTTTATTTTTTGCACTTAATCATATTGATATGTTCATGGGGCGTTTTTGGTGAAATTATGAAATAAAAAAAGGAGGGAGAGACTTAAACCTAAGACTTCTAATAAGAGTTCTAGCGTGCTAACCATCAAGCCTACGCCTATTTCTTATTTAGTTTTTACCCTCGGCAATATTTATTTTCGTGTGGTTTTTATCCTAGGTTGCTGAAAATTAAAAGGAAAAGAAATAGGAGGAGTGAGGTTTGAACTTAGGCTCTCTAAAGAGGGAAGCTAACTCTTAACCTTTAAACTTGAACCTTATTTCTTAATTTTATTTCTTAACTGTATGTATTTATTTTGGGCTCAACTTACTTATTCTTTATTAGCTTACATATTATCACATATAATATAATAACTTTAACACTTCTTCACTTAAACCCTCTTTCCACTTTATACAATGTCATGACATACTTTATTAACCTTACGATTTAGTCCTTTTTCCACTATTATTGTAAATTACCATAATTTCGTAACTTAAACTAAAATTTGTATCATCAACACTACTTTCCTCTGATAATACTAGAAATAGAATTTATTAATGTAGTAGATAAACTAGAGGTGTTCATGGGCCGGGCGGCCCGACTGAAATTTGGGAGGGTTTGGGCAAAAATATAAGCCCAAAAAATGGGCTTGGACAAAAAATAAGGCCCGTTTAAAAAATGGGCCGGGTCTCGGGTAAAGTATTTTTGGCCTGGGCCCGGCCCGAATTCACTAAATGACAAAAAAAATCTGCTATTTTTTTTATTTTTGAATGTTATTTTCTTGTTGTTTTCTCCCTATTTTGCTACCATATTACTATTATGTTGCTACTATTTTGTTGTTATTGATTGAATATTGTATAAAACTTATTTTATTGTTAATTTTGTTATTATTTTAAGGCATTTGTTAATTTTATTATTATTTTAGAGGTATTTGCTTGTTAAGTTACATCTATCTTAGTGTTATTTAAGTCTACATATTTTTTAAAAATCTATTTTCAATTTGTTGGGAAATATTTATTTTGATTTTTTTAGTATTTTTGATGTATTATATATATTTTAAAATTATATAAAATAATATAAAAATTTAATACGGGCGGGCCAATGGGCCGGCTCGGGTTTTAGCATTTTTATATGGGTCGGGCTTGGGAAAAATTTTAGGCCCATTTTTTGGGCCCGGCCCGACCCGAGCCTGATGAATGGGCTTAAATTTTTAGTTGAACCCGGCTCGGCCCGGCCCATGAACACCTCTAAGATAAACTACTTGATTGACATAATTTCTAATTAACATAACTTAATTAGAATTAAATTCTTGAAGTACCTACTCTTGGATATTAGGATGGGGGTTTAGGTTAGGAGAGGGAAGAAGACGACGAAAAAAATTCCTAGTGGAAGATTAATTTCCCAAAAAGTTGGGCAATTTGCCCTTTTGGTCACTCCCTGTTTCTCCCTCTTTTTAATTAGTCCTAACACATTATTTTCAAATTAAACCTCGTAATCAAGTTTCTTTTTAGATTAATTAATAAAATAAAACCTGATTATATTATTTTAATACTTTAATTAATTATTTAAAGCAAAGTTTAAAGACTAAATCTTAATTTTAGTAAAATATTTTAATAAAACATTTTTGTAAAATCGATAGTAAAATTATGGAATTATCCAAATAAGACTTAGTCATGCAAATTTTCAAGTCATTTCATAGCATTTAGGGACTCCAATTGCATAACATAAAAATTAGGACTCCAATCAATCAATCAACTACAAACTCAATTCTTCCAACCTCATTATTGGGATGTGACATTAACCATTAGGCCTGAAGCCTATTTCTTGTTAAGTTTTCTTCCTGACCAGATATATTTTAGATATAGCTTTTACCTTAGGTTGCTAAAAATAAAATGATAAGAAATTGGAGGAGTGAAGTTTAAACCTAGGACTTCTAGAAAGGAGAACTATCACTTTCCATCAAACCTAAGGTTCATTTCTTGTCTATTCATTACAATTAACCCCCTATATTTTGGGGCGTGACACCTCCCTTGTATATAAACACAATAAAAAATAAAAATAATAATGTTTAAAAATAATAATAATAACAAGCCTAAACAAGCTTAAATTAACCATTAGCAAATATGGATGTATATGAACAAATTTAAGTTTTATATTTTAAATTGAGCCAATTTAAATAATTATGCATAGTGTTGATACCATTTACAAGTCTAATTCAAACTTTGATTCGATTTAATTTATGAACACCCATAATGCTTTAAATTTAAATCTTATTAATTAATTGAAATCGAGAGTTTTTTTCTTTTGGTAAACAATAATGGAGAGACATTAATTATAAAATTAACGTTTAATCACTAAAAATTAAGATTTCAAATCTAACTAAAATATTTCTAAATTAACTATTTAGTTAATTAATTAATGTGATATAGTCAAGACACATGGAATAGATTGTTACATGTTCTTGCCGAGGCATTTATTACAAGTTTGCTTATTTGTTCTTAGATTTTATTATTTTACGAGTTTGATTATGAATTTTTTATTACAAGTTAAAGTTTATGTATTAAATTATATATTAGATTAAAATTTATGTATAATTTTAAAATATAAATAACTTTAAATCATTTAATTTCCTAATTAATTTCTTCTATTAAATACATTTTCTTTTACGAAATAACAAATATTACTATAAGATTTTTTTATATTCTTTGATGTAATTTTCAAAAAGGAAAAAAAAGTTTGTTTTGAGCTCCACGTATTTAAATTATGAATTATTTCTCATATTTAACATAATTCGGAATCTTATTGAATCAAATGGATAACTCCATATATACCGGCATGGTGCACTAATGATTTCACCTTCTTCAAGCTAGTCTAGAGAGATATAATGCTTCTCCAAGCCTCTAGTTAAGTTCAAGTATATTTATCCATGAGTTAGGTAATTCATTCGATCTGATCAATTCAAACTTTAGATAATAATTGTTTTAAATCGAATCGAGCTTGATTTTAGATTTTTTTTTTTTTTTGGATTCCAACCTTGTTTTGGCCCCACCAGGGACAAGCATAAAGCACAAATCCTTCGTACAAGGCCCTTATTTCAAATGAAAGATTGATTTATATTAAGAGTTCTATTTAGGTGTAAATTAAAGGTTAGGACTTATTTAGATACAATTTAAAGATTGAAGGGTTGTTTGGGTATCAATTATAACTCGTTTGGTTATTTGTGTAATAATATGAGGAAAAAAACTTATTTATTACATATGTATTATAATAGTTAGACATAGAATAAAGAATGGTTAGTGTCGAAACCATTTTTAAAAATGTTTGGAAAACGGGGTCGACTTTTAAAAACGAAAATGGGAGTCGCCACCAATCCCTTTTTACTTAGGTGTGATTGGATCACCTTGTAAAACGTTTTATTTAAAACATTTAAGTTTGGTCTACGAAAAACCAAAAAACAGGTTCGGGAGTCGGTTACGTATGAGGAAGGGTTAGCACCCTCATAACGCCCAAAAATTGGTACCTAATCGATAAAATCATGTCCAAATGTTTGAAACTTAATATAATTTCTAAAAAAAAACTTTGATTTGAAATTTGAGAGTTTTTTTATCCGAAAGAATATAAACATCACATCCAGCACGATTGGACACGATATTTTTAAACCCTCGTAACTAAGATCATCTCACGATTTACAAAACTTGTTAAAAGGATATTTAGTTATTTAGCCAAACGGGAAATCGAAACCCAGAACGATTGGACACTATTTCCCGAATTTCTAAATACCAAAACATTGCCCTTTTTTTTAAAAAAAACTTTTAGATGTAAAAAAACTTCAAGCAATTTGATTTAAAATTTGAGAGTTCTTCGATCCGAAAGAATATAAACATCACATCCAGCACGATTGGACACAATATTTTTAAACCCTCGTAACTAAGATCATCTCACGATTTACAAAAGTTGTTAAAAAGATATTTAGGTATTTAGCCAAACGGGAAATCGAAACTCAGCACGATTGGGCACTATTTCCCGAATTTCTAAATACCAAAACATTACCTTATTTTAAAAAAACATAGATAAAGTATTAATTTTGCCAAAATGTATTCATAAAACAATAAATAAATAACTACACAATGACAATTATAAATTAATAAATGAAAGAATATGGGCAAATAAAATATATACATAAAATAATAAATATCAAAGTAAAATGAAAATTATTAAATAAATATGAAAGTTTTCATGCAAGATTAATAAATAAAATAAAAAAATATTACATACATATGAGATAAACAATGCAAACAACATATAAATAAAAAGAATAGTATATAATGATTTTAAATAAATAAAATATAATATAAATGAAACATGTTTTTCAATATAAATATATTTTATGTAAAAAAATGATATAATATAATACTATACAATGTATCAAAAATTTTAAAATATAAAATATAATAATTAATATATAAAAATAATATGTAGTAAAAATAATAAATAATGAAAATATATGTATATATGTAGTACATTAATTATAAAATTATACATAATATAAACAATATAAATAAAATTGATTAGATAATATAAATAAATTTTATATAAAAATAAATTTTTAGAAATAATATATAATGTAACATAATACTATATAATATACAAAATATAATATAATAAACAATATAAAATATATATAGTAATATATAAATTATTAAACAAGTAAAATAATATATATAATAATAATTAAATATAAAAACAGTAAATATATATATTTATACTATCAATAGATTAATATACAAGTAATTAAAAATTTTAGCATAATAAAATATTTCAATATAATATTAGAATAATTTAAAATTTTTTTAAAAAAAAGGTTTCAAAAATAAATTAGAAACCAGGATCAAATAACAATAAAAATAAATATAAAGGGGTTAAACTGTAAATAAAAGAAAATAAACGGGCTTAATTATAAAACTAAAATAATGCGGAGGGACTAAAAGGATAAATTTCCCATTTTCTGAAAACACGCGGATTCTCTATGCGGGTCGGGTCAGTCTTGTGAAATTGGCCTTTGAAACGACGTCGTTTTTAAGCTTATCATCCTAAGCAAAAACGGCGTCGCTTTCAAACTTGTTATATAAGTTAAAATCAAACGAAAAAAAATCATTTTAAACACTTTCTAAAAAAACTTCAAAACTCTTTTAAAATCCTCTCACCCACTCGCCCTTTGGCCCGACTCGATTCGACGCGCCAGTAGCGCACCACCACACACACGCGCCTCACACGCCTACTCCAAATGACGGTCGGAAGCCCAAACACCCTTGTTTTTAACGCCGATCACAAGGTAGAATACCTTCTACTTTTATATTACTGGAATATACTCTTTGCTTGCGAATCGAAAAGAAACTAAAAAAATAAAAACAACGCGAATACAAAAGTAAAAAAATCACCTTCTGCTTGGTGTTTTATTTCGCTTTTTTCGAATATTTGCTTGTGTCTATTTCTATCCGTGAATCCTCCTATTACAGGTTTTTGATGGGTTTTATAACCGAAAAGAAAAAACAACAAAGGAAATCTCAGTATTCTCGACATTTTACAAAGTGATTCCTTCCTTTTTCGCAGATCGGTCGAGGCGGAGATCTTGGCGTTGATGGCGGCGCGACGATCGGGATCTCATTGGGGCGAAGTTTGCGCGACGATCGGGTTCTCGTTGGGGTCCTTGCGGCGCCAAGGGTTTCGAAACCCTAGGCCATCAAGGCTATTAGGCATTGGGCCTTTTGGGCTGCGCGTTTGGCTTGGTCCGATTAGGTCCAGGTAATTCGGGTTTGTTTGGGTTGTAGGTGGGCTACGGGTATTGGGTTCTGTATGGGTAGTTTAATGGGCTTTGGCTTTGTAAAATGGACCTTTAAAAGTGGACATTTATTTTTTATTTTGTTTTTTTCTTTTTATTCCAGTCCAGTCAAAATTGGGCTCTTACAGCTACCCCTCTTTGCTCATTGTCGTGTAACGAGAATAGAGCAAAGACTATAAAAGGACCAATTTTGACCGGTCTTGGCCAAGCCTCGACTTCTTGATCCTTGTCTTCTTCAAATGACTCCAACTCCACTGCAATTTCAACGGCATTGGAACTTCATCTTGATTTCAGTAAGTTTGATAGCTTCAACTTCATGAAGGCAGTATCCACTATCTTTTGATCTGCTCCACTGCAAACTCAGGGAGACAAGACCTGATGTCTTTGATTTGCCTCTTGCAACTTCAAGAATGCCAAATCTACTATTCTAATATGCTTCCTGCAAACTCAGGGATGCCAGACTAATGTCTTCGATCTGCTTCCTGCAACTTCAGGAATGCCAAATCTACTATTTTAATCTGCTCCTTGCAAAATCAGGGATGCCAGACTAATGTCCTCGATCTGCTTCCTGCAACTTTAGGAACGCCAAATCTGCTATTTTAATCTGCTCCCTGCAAACTCAGGGATACCAAACTAATGTCTTCGATTTGCTTCCTGCAACTTCAGGAACGCCAAATCTGCTATCTTCAATCTGCTTCCTGCAAAGCTCAGGAATGCCAGATTGATGTCTTCGATCTGCTTCCTGCAAACTCAGGAATTGCCAGATCTGCTGAAACACCCCAAACCCGGCCCACGAGCTTTGACCAGATTTGGTATGTTCCTCAAGTAAACCGATTCAAATTCTTTCGTTACTTGGTGAAAAACTTGTGTGATTTTTTTTTAAAAAAAAAATAATTTGGGTTGGGCTTGTGTTGAAAACAAACTGGATTTTTAAATTAGAAAACCCCTTTTTAATTTTAAGTAATAAACATATCGAGTATATTTTTAAATAAATTACTTAGTCTTTAACTTAATCAAAATTTGTAACACAATAAAACAACAAGTAGAAATAAAATCGTTCATCATGGCCTTATGGCCTTAGTACATCAAAAAAAAATTCCCAAAAATAATTCAAAGTACTAAAATAAATTCAAGAGTCCATCAAAATATAAACTTCATGTTGACCATGGCCACCACTAGTTCTACCGTCCCGGTCCATCACTGTTCATCACCTGAAACATAGTCCCACAACGGGGTGAGTCAAACAGACTCAATGTGTACACGACACTAAATCATAATAGAATTAGGCATATCACATATTACACATTCAAAACATAGAATACAGGTTATGATGCATTCCCAAACCCAAACCTAATTGTCCATCCGCTACACACCCCCGTGCTGCAGGTCACACCGTGTGGGACTACTAAGTCGACCCTCCTTCCGCTACACTCCAAATCTGCGGTCTTAGGTCACCGCATACTGTGGTCTTAGGTCACCACTTTCAGATTACTGTGGTCTTAGGTCACCACTTTTCGAGATATCACGGTCTTAGGTCACCGTGTTCGTGGTCTTAGGTCACCACATTCACTTCCCCTTTCAATAACCCATATGCCCCATATAATAATATGCATAATATGCCGTTCACACATTCTTATCATATTCTCATGTTACAAATAACATCTTCCATATTCCTAGTAGAAGTAGGAAACGTACCTGAGTACTTTGTACCATAACATGGTACCTTAGCCACTTTCATATACTTAATATCACATATATTAATTAATCATGCCATAAAACATATTATGGGATAGTGTGGGGTACACACCTGATTCGCTTAAAATTTCCTTGAGATCCCGAAAAGCTTGATCTAATGCTTAGATTCTTAATCCCTACATTGATTTATCACTTATTACCTTAATAAAAAGCCATTCGGCCAAAATTCCAAATCCTAGTAGGATTAGTATTCTTACCTTGTTGCCGATTGGAACACCAACAAATCCCGAAACTGTTCCTTGTTTCCCTAGGAATGTCGAAATCCCTAAAACCTTATGTTAGACTTAATCTTAATTATCAAAACATAAATCAAGGCCTTTGGCCGAATATTCACATGTCTTACCTTAATCTTAGAAATCCCGAATACTCCTCCTTTTAGTCGACTACTCTGATAATCCCGAAAGGTCCTTCCATACTCGGCAACCATAATATGTAAGGGGTTAGATTATCTCTCGGCTAATCTAAAAGAAAAGATTGGAAATCAAACTTGTTCTTACCTTTGAAGAAATCGACAGCACCTATGCTTGAAGCCTTTCCAAGATTCGGCTTTTGAATGGATTGGTAAGAAGAAATAGGAAGAAAAGAAAACTTGAGAATTTTGACAATGGTGGATTATAGATTCGGCTTGACAAAAGAAAAAGAGAAGAGAAGAGAGGAGAGTACTCAGAAATTCAGCAGAGAGAAGAAGAGGAAGAAAAATTGATGAGTAGCCCTATTTTCTTCCTTTTATAGCCCAAAACTACTACTCGTAATCCCTTACTTGGCCACCACTCTTCTTTATTTGATAGCTTTATCCTTTGAATTATCAAAATAATAATCCCTTAATTTAAAATAATTAGAGAATAATCCTTTATTATCTCTTCAAAAATAATCCAAATTAAATCTCTTATTTATCACCTTATTAATCGAATATTTATGACAATAAAACTCCTCCTTTCTAGAAGGCTTGTGCCGTCCACACTCGAAAGCTTCGGAAGCAAAAATAAAACTCCTTTTATTTGCTTCCCAAGTGACTCGAACTCAGGCCCAACACCTTGCATGTGGCGCCATTTCCAGAGGCCCTAAGTGGCATTTCCAGGCCACTTTTCCAAGCCTGTTTGTGTGTCAAATTTCACAAACTTTTTCTTTTAAGGCCACCTTGCCTTAATTTCCTCTTTTAAACTTTAAAACTCGACATTTCTAAGTCATTTCTAAGTTTCCAAAAATTTTCGTTCGGCTCTGTAAACTTGACATTTCCTTACATTTCCAAGTTTTCCAGAAATGTTCACTTTCCTCTTTTGAATCATTTCCACATCATTTCCTTACATTTCCTAGTTTCCAAAAATGTTCACTTCCCATTTTTAAACTTAACATTTCCATACATTTTCAGGTTTCCAAAAAATGTTTATTTCCAAATCATTTCCATTCATTTCCGGGTTTCCAAAAATGTTCAAAATTTATTCTTAGTACACAAAACATGTCACTTCGTACAATTAAACCGAAAATGCATAGGCCCTTTCCAGGATGTTACATCTGCTATCTTCAATCTGATCCCTGCAAACTCAGGGATCACGGTGATCGATGTCTTCGATCGCTTTCACGCAAACTTAGGAATTGCGGATCTGCTATCTTCAATCTGATCCCCGCAAACTCGGGGATCACGGATGATGTCTTCGATGCGCTTCGCAAACTCGGGAATTGCCGATCTGCTATCTTCAATCTGATCCCTGCAAACTCAGGGATCACCAGACTAATGTCTTCGATCTGCTTCCTGCAAACTCAGGAATTGCCAGATCTTCTATCTTCAATCTGATCCCTGCAAACTCAGGGATCACCAGACTGATGTCTTCGATCTGCTTCCTGCAAACTCAGGAAATGCCAGATCTGCTATCTTCAATCTGATATTGCTACACTGTCCCCTGAGGGACATGTCCTGTAGATTCGGTTTAGTATGTTTATGTCACATGACTAAGATGCTATGGTCAGAATGAATCAAATGCTTCTAGCTACATATAACATGTCATGAAGATGATTCTTTTTTTAAAAAGTTAGGATGCAATGATCGAAATGAATCAAATGCTCCTAATGAAATTTGCTATGATACAAAAATGTTATGAGTATGATTCCTATTCTAGGTGTTATCGCTCATTTGTTTTTCATTCTTGTTCATCAATCATGTTATGTTCAACCAGCTTGCCCCATGGTAATTCTGAGTCTTCTCCACTTGAACATTGGGACATGAAGCTGATACCTCCCACTGCAACTTCAAGGGAATAACATTGGGTATCTTCCATCTTTCTGTTACCACTCAGAGGTACAGAACTTGTATCACTTTTAATCAATTTTACACCATTCCCTGGGTGTATGTGTCTGAAATTTTCAATGAATGCAGGGTATCCCAACAATGATCCCCTTTTACATTTAGATTGACCTTGTTCGTCATTTTTCGATGTGGTATCACCAATGAAATTGTCTTATCCAATAAAAATCCGAAGAGATAATCATTTTTCAATGTTTCCAGCCCTTAGGCTTAGTGAGTTCTGAATAATAGTCATGTTTCAGATTCCTCATATTATTTAGAAGCTTCTAGAGTAATATGCGAAACTCCTTTTATGAAAGTGTTATTAGTCCATAAATCGTTACTTCAATATAAAATGCTAAAAATGTCACAAAAATGGACGAGAAAGAAATTAGTCAGGAGCATAGCTCAGAAAAATAATCTAAGATAACCTAGACAATAAAAGAAAATTTATTTGGGTGTATCTTAAAAAGAATAAAGCAATCAAAGATAACGAATTCAAAAATGGGTAAGATGGAAGCTAAGTGCCCCAGATATCGCAGCCTAAGCTTCTTTGTTCAAACTTCTTGAGAACCATTTTAAGCTCAATATGTATTTAGGGATCCAGAGTACTTCATTGATGCCCCAAGTCGCAGCATACTTCCTTATTGTTAATTCAGGCATAGCAAGACTACCACATGCCCTTTCTTTGATCAAAATTTGAGCTGCCCTTCTGGGTTTTCAGCTCAAAGCTCCTTTGGTCTCAAAGCGCCCTTTGCGGGTTTTCGCATTGGCCTCTCTTTTTTCTTTTCTTTTCTTTCTTTCTTTCTTTTTTTATTTTGAATTTGAATTTGAATTCGAATTCGAACTCAAGGCGCCCTTTGCGGGTTTTCACCTTAGTCCTTCCTCTTTCAGGTAAAATCCTTATTGATTGACTCTGAGTTTACCGGATTGAGCGAGTCTTTAGCATCCACCCCGGTCAATATCAATGCTCCTCCAGAAAAGGCCTTTTTTTACAACATAAAGTCCTTCTCAATTTGAGATCCGCTTTCTTCTAAAATTTTCAATATCAGGTGCCCATCATGAAATTTCTTTGGGTAGACCATTTCCGTCATAAATCATCAATTTTAGTACATTTGACCATGATGAATACTTCAAACCCTTTTCTTCATCCAAGTTCACTGGAGACATTCTTCTTCATCCAATTCCTGACTCAATCGAAGCTTGGAGTAAAGAAATCTCGATTTTCATGGGCAAAATCACTTCATAAACCAATGGGAAAAGTGTTGCCCCAGCGAAAGTCCTGGTCGACGTTTGATAAGCATAGAGCGTAAATGATAGCTTCTTATGCCAATCTTTACAAGTCTTAGTCACCTTTCCTTTTTTTTGTTGTTTTTTTTGTTTGGAAACCTTTGCTGCACTGTGATATGCTGCCTGATCTTTGGACAAACTGTAAACTTTGACTTTGTACAGTTATGCGCTATTAAATGTGATCCTTTATGGCATTCTTTGCTGACATTTGATTCCTTTTTTTTCTTTTTTTGAATTTGATGACTTTCGACTTTGTAACATTGGCATATGAAGTTACTTCCACCCTCTTAGTGAAGTAAACGACGACCACGACAATGAATCGATATTGGCTAAAAGCTTTTGATGAGATTGACCCCATCATATCCATGCCCCCACATATGGAAAATTTGTGAAGAACTGGAAAAGGCACATGAATCTTGTCTCCTTAAATACGGCATATCTGATACCATCCCTTTCTATGTGGATCAGCAGTACCCGATCCTTATATTAAGCCCGTGTCTTAGTAGCCCAGGCATGTTCTGATATGATCGTGCAAAACATCTTTGAATTTTTGAAAATAACTCAATGATGTCTCGCATTATTTCTATGGTGAGCTGGGCTTCGATCTTCATCCCTTTCATAGGCTCATAATATCTGCTGACCTTTTGTTGAGTAAGGCTTTTTTTTATCTTGCTAAACCTTTCTTAACAAATCAGAAGGTATGTTACAATCTCTGTCATCTTCAAAGTCCTGAGATCCCCTAGACCCATATCTCATTCAAAAATAGAGTCGGTAACAACGTCGCTCATGTCGTCGATATCTGGGGACCTAGTATAGGTTCAAAAGAATATTTCAAAAGAATAAATAATTCAAAAAACAGTTATTTGTATGGTCATGAATAAAGAATGAAAGAATATTGTAAAACAAAAAATGTACAATATGAAATGGAAATAATAAAAGAACATTTGCTTAAAAATGCATTTTATTGAAATAAAGTTCCGGACACAAGCCTATTTCACAAAAGAGTTCTTATTGCCTCTAGGCTTAAGGCAACAAGCATGTTTCGCACATTACTATAGATTAGCTTCTAAAAATACAGGGATCTCCTCCACAGTCCCATTATTCAAAACACTCCCAAATATACAAGGGCTTGGAAACTTCGTTTTCTGATTCTCTCTTCGCTTTCGATTTCTTCAAGGGATCGCAACTTTCTTGTCTCCTCCTTCAATTATAGCATTTACTGCCTCGTCAAAGTGATCAGGTTTTGATAAATCGTTGACCTTTACAATTCCCATTTTGATGAGCCTCTCAACTACCTTTTTGAAGGCAGTGCAGTTTTCTATGGAATGCCCTGATATTCCCGCATGGTAATCACATTGGGCATTCTCGTTATACCATTTTGGGAACGAAGGTTGCAATGGTTCTAAATAAAATGGAGACACCACGTGTGCGTCAAACAAACTTTGATATAGCTCCTTATACGTTATTGGGATTGGCGTAAATTGGAGTCTTTTAGAGTTTTGCCTGGTGCCTGATTCTTGTCTCACCGACCCTTGTTGCCCAGCAGTGATCACTTTTGGCTGGTTAACAGTAATTGCTTTTGAGTACCCTTTGTTGTATGTACTCGTATTATTCACCTCGTCATCCTTTTTCCTAGGAGTAGACCTTCTAGTGGTTTCCCCTGCTTCAATCCTGCCACCTCTTATGGCGTTTTCAATCATTTCTCCTGCCATCACTATATCCACAAAGCTCTTAGTAGTACTTCCTATCATATGAGAATGGAGCCTTCAAGGTATTGATGAAGAGCATTGTAGTCTCCTTTTCTAGGAGTGGTGGCTGAACTTGCATGGCGACCTCTCTCCATCTTTACGCATACTGCCTGAAGCTTTCATTTGATTTCTTCTCCATGTTTTGCAAAGTGATTCTGTCAGGCGTTATATCCGTGACATGATTGTATTGCTTCATGATGGCTTAAGCTAAGTCTCTCCAGGAGCTAATGTTTGCGCGGCTGAGCTGATTGTACCACCTAGACGCTGCCCCCACAAAACTGTCTTAGAAACAATAAATCAAGAGTTGATCATTGTTTACATAACCGGTCATGCGTCTACAAAACATGGTAATGTGGGCTTCAGGGCAGCTAGTGCCATTGTACTTCTCAAACTCTGGCATCTTGAATTTATGAGGAAGCACCAGGTCTGGGACCAAACTCAAATCCTTTGCATCAATACCATGGTGATGGTCAGCATTTTCCAAAGCCTGGAACTTTTCTTCCAACCATCTATAACGATCTTCCAACTTCCTCGAAGATTCCATTCTTATTCCCTCTCTCTCTGCTATGTCCAAATCAGGGATAACGGGATTGACAGGGTTATCTCCTGGGTTAGATCCTGAACCGACCTGGAAGTTCATAGGTGGTCTAGTATCAGCTTGCCCCTGTTGAGGCCTAATTGTGACAGGTGGCCTTTGGGGATACTCCTCAGGTTGTACATGAGGTGGGGTGAAACCCCTAGGAAAGTCCTCATTGTCTTCAGCATTAACTAGGGGACCCTTTCCTTTGTCCATTATCCCACTCATCATCTGGGCCATTTGAGCCATCATGCTATTTTGAGCTTCCAACATCTGGTCCCTCATCTCTTGTTGAAGTTTTGCCATTTGCTCTTGCATCTGGTCTTGTATGTCTCTTTGGAATTGTTCCAATCTCTGATCCATTTTCTTTGACTTGGCACGTGTACCGTAAGGGTGATCAGCTTCCAGATTTCCCTTCTCTTTCTATCACCCTCTCTGTTAATTTCAACTAATTAGACTCTCTCTATAAACTTAAATGCATATGATATGATGTAATGCAAATGCATGAATGCAAAGAAAGAGAGGCGTTGATTCTGAATTCAATTCCATCAGAAAAAATTTTCTAGAAAACAAATTTCTTTACATAAAACGAATTGCATATACGGCCTTGCCCTCATATTCCAAGCAAAAACATCAACCCCCTTCTTGCAAACTTCTAGTAGATGCCTCATCTAGCTCCTTTTTGCTTGATCTGGGCGGTGACTCACTGTTCACTTATTTCCATAAAGCTTGTTAGCCTCTTCAAGATAGTCAAGACCCTCGAATAGTCTTTGTCAGCTTGAATCCTTCGGCAATCAAGTCTTGTATTCCTTCACGGACTATCGATCTTCTCTCGTCGTGTTTACTTGGACCATATTCGGACGACCGTATTATAATCCACTTTATCAAAAAACCCGTTTTCTTATGACAAACTCTTTTATTTAGAAATCGAATTTGAAATCAAAACCTCTTTTCTATGATGTGAATGCAATGCGATAAAAAAAAGAGAAAACGTTAGCACAGGAAAAATAAATAACATAAAACACCTATTAGGGTGACCATTAGGGTTTGACATAGTTCTACTTAGGGTGGGTTCCTAGGTTCTCTACGTGTGGTTTAACTCTAAAGTTGAGGTACCCAAACCAGCAGGATTCCTTGATCCTCACCCATTATAGGCTCATATGGATCGAGTTCGGTTTAGGGGAATACATTTCCCTATGGCCATGCGAAGTGAAAACTTCACGAAGACATAGGTACAGATGTATTCCGGAAGCAATCCACTAGCCCATGCGAAGGTGAAAACCTCACGAAGGCATAGCTTCTCGCTCCTACTTAAGGGTGTGACCACGATGGTCATGCAGTACAATGCAAAGAGACATATTAAAACCACATGCAATAAAAAGATCATTTTTTTTTTAAAATCAGAATTTTAATTTTGAACAAAAGGACATAAAGTTATCGAGTTTACGACTTGACTCTCTTATTGTTCCCCAGCGGAGTCGCCAAGCTGTCGAAACCATTTTTAAAAATGTTTGGAAAACGGGGTCGACTTTTAAAAACGAAAATGGGAGTCGCCACCAATCCCTTTTTACTTAGGTGTGATTGGATCACCTTGTAAAACGTTTTATTTAAAACATTTAATTTTAGTCTACGAAAAACCAGAAAACAGGTTCGGGAGTCGGTTAAGTATGAGGAAGGGTTAGCACCCTCAAAACGACCAAAAATTGGTACCTAATCGATAAAATCATGTCTAAATGTTTGAAACTTAATATAATTTCTAAAAAAAACTTTGATTTAAAATTTGAGAGTTTTTTGATCCGAAAGAATATAAACATCACATCCAGCACGATTGGACACGATATTTTTAAACCCTCGTAACTAAGATCATCTCACGATTTACAAAACTTGTTAAAAGGATATTTAGTTATTTAGCCAAATGGGAAATCGAAACCCAGCACAATTAGACACTATTTCCCGAATTTCTAAATACCAAAACGTTGCCCTTTTTTTTTAAAAAAAAACTTTTAGATGTAAAAAAATTCAAGCAATTTGATTTAAAATTTGAGAGATCTTCGATCCGAAAGAATATAAACATCACATCCAGCACGATTGGGCACGATATTTTTAAACCATCGTAACTAAGATCATCTCACGATTTACAAAACTTGTTAAAAGGATATTTAGTTATTTAGCCAAACGGGAAATCGAAACCCAGCACGATTGGGCACTATTTCCCGAATTTCTAAATACCAAAACATTGCCTTATTTTAAAAAAAACTTAGATAAAGTATTAATTTTGCCAAAATGTATTAATAAAACAATAAATAAATAACTACACAATGGTAATTATAAATGAATAAATGAAAAAATATGGGCAAATAAAATATATACATAAAATAAAATATATACATAAAATAAAAAATATCAAAGTAAAATGAAAATTATTAAATAAATATGAAAATTTTCATGCAAGATTAATAAATAAAAAAAATATTACATACATATGAGATAAACAATGCAAACAACATATAAATAAAAAGAATAGTATTGATCGCTGTAAATCAGAGTTTTAAAATTTATAAAAGAATGATCGAACCTGGAAACAAACTCTGACAACGATTGAGGCAAGTGCACCTATCGAACAGTAGTATAACCTAGGCAAGACCGGATTATCGAACCCAAAGGAACTAAAAATACTAATACTAACTTTCTTTTTATTATTTAGCCTAAAATAAGTGAAGTTATTTATTAATCTAAATTAATTAACTACTAAACTAAAGACTCTAAGACAAAGAAGAATGAATTTGGAAAATAACTTGGGAAAAACTCAGTTGATTTAGACGATACCCTAGGAAGAATCCACCTAGACTTCACTTGTTATCTAACACTGAACCATACGATTTATTCACTTAGTTTGATCCGTAAGACTCCCTAACGTATATTAAACCCTCTCTCGAGGTGAATAACGGCTAACCCTAGGTTAATTAGTGGAACTCTCGTTCTCTTATAATAACCCCCTAGAATAGCAGTAAATCGATCTGTGGATTCCCATATTAGGTTTCACCCTAATCCGGCAAAATCTCGTCACCCTATCTCTAGGCGTGCGATCAACTCCGCTTAATTATGTTGGATCTACTCTTAGGCAAGGTCTATTCCTCCTCCACCTAAGCACATTAAATTTGGATCAAGCTCACATAATTAAGAACAAACTAAGTATTTATCATATAATTCAAATAATTAAATAACAAGATTCATCATAGGTTTCATCCCCTTCGGGTATCCGAAGGGTTTAGTTCATAACAATAAAGGAAAACATCTCAACAGAAAAGATAAAACAAAACATAAGAAATCCCTAGAACCCCCTGAAGGAATTGAAGAGGAGATCGTCCGTCTTGAGTATAACTCTGGCTTCTTGAGATGGATCAACTGGCTATCCCTGAGTGAATCCCCACAAATCTGCCTTCTCTGGCCTAGCACGACGCCCCTAGACGATGGTTTTGGGCTCCCCTCGACAGAGGGTTTCTGTCCAACTCCTCGATTAAGTTGCCCCCTAGGGTGTTTATATAGGCTTTGAGATGTGTTACTTAGCCTCCAAGTATCCTAATTTGAGTGCAATTCCTATTTGGGAGTTTAAGTAGACTTAGGAATGTGTTTCTTTGCCTCCAAGCATCCAAATCCGAGTGAAATTGCTCTTTCCAGCGATAGGGACACGGCCATGGCACACGCCCGTGTGAATCGTGGTCCGGCCATGTGGACTTCGTTGATGAGGCACGGCCGTGTAAATCGTGGTCCAGGCCGTGTTTGAGATCTTTTAAGGAGGCACGGCTGTGTGATCTTTGGTCCAGGCCGTGTCGATTTCATGCTTTGGCCCATTTGTCCCGTTTTAAGCCCGTTTTGCGTTCTTTTCATCCCCTGGTGCTTTCCTGAGTATAAGACATGAGAAGAAAGGATTAAGAGCACCTTTTTACATAAATCAAGGGATAAATCATCCAAAAGTATGCTAAATGTGGGCCTAAAATATGTTACTATTTCGGTTTATCAAATACCCCTACACTTAAGCTTTTGCTTGTCCTCAAGCAAAATTCTCAACTTACAATTAAAACGAACTTCCTGTAATTCATAATTCCTATTGATAGTGTCTCATCATAATTCAGAGATAATTTATACATGGATAATTCAACTCAAAGCTTGCTAAAAATTCAAACACTATAAGCCTTATATTTTGTAGCACAAAACATAGGTGTTTTCCCTTCATCTAAATAATTACCTTTAATTTGAAATCGACAAGGATTGACATCCTCACAAAAGATTCACTCAAATCACTCAAAGTGTTAAGGTTCAAAATTTAGGCACTCAAAAGTCAAACATGAAGAGTTAATCCCATATGCTTGCATGAAAATCAAATCTCCACCACTGAAATATGAGATGAAACACAAATCAAAAGGTCTTTGTTAGGGTTGTAACGGGGCTAGGGTTAATGTGTGGAATAAGGCTGAATTAGAGGGCTAGATTCGAGATTGAATTGACAAATTACCTAACTAAGAACTAATGAACTAATAATAATTACATCAATTGAAAACTAATAATACTAATAATACGAGCTTCTTTTTTCGATATTTGGAATTTAAATGTGTAAGCTCATTTAATCACTTGACTAATAATGAATATACTTCATTTTTTTTAAGAACATCATAAATACATAATAAATACATAATGAAGGATAAGTTACTGAAATAAAAATCATAATTAGGCAACTAATCAAATTAAATCTCGATATAAGGGTAGTTAAAAAGAATGGTGATAACAAATAAAAAGGGTTTTGGGTTAATATTAGTGGGTAAGTCAATAAATGGGTTGTGAGGATTAAACGGGGTTCACTAGGGGTTAATTATGAAGGTGGGTTTTTAGTGGAGTAAGTGGGTTAAATCCTAGGTGCCTTTATCATCTCTGTATATCAAATCAAAAAAAATATGGTCTCGACATGTATAATCGATGCAAGTTCTAGAATAACAGATCAATGTTGACATACTCATAATCAATAAAGTGAGCAAGAAAAAGAATATATGCTCTATAAGACTCAAAATCTCACAAAAATTATGGGTATTTTTGACATCAACCTCATAAATTTCAAACTTCAAGATAATATTCAGATTTAGTTCAACAACCTAGAAAATTTTAATTTTGAAAAATAGACTTATCATGCTTGATTCTCTAGTATCTTAAAATTTAATTATCAATGCACAATTATCAATGACTTAATCTAAAACATATCAATAAAAATCATAATTCAAGGGAAATTTCATTCTAATCATAATATGAGAAACTTACTTTAGGATAAGGCATAATTCAGAGATTTTCAAATAATACTATAGTTAACCCCCCACACTTAAGATGTACATTGCCCTCAATGTACAAAGATAGATAAAATGGCAATATAGTGAGAAAATCAAAAGATAGGGAGAGAAGTGAAACTTCCTGAATTTTGGATGAAGTTAATGAAAAGAAACCGGATCGGATTGGAGGTGAATGTGGGGAAGCACCTTGAACCGTTTGAATTTGAATCCTCGAAGTAGCCGGCTTGATTTTATTGTATCCTAAGCTAAATCTAAATGGAATGAATAACAAGAAGAAAATAATAAAGAAAATAAAAGAAAAGAAATAAAAATAAAAATAAAAATAAAAATGAAAATGAAAATAAAAATAAAAATAGAAATAAAAGTAAATATTTAAATAGTGATACGGTCCACGCCCTTGTTCGAGTTGAATCAGTCCGTGTTTTTCGTGATTTTGAATTTTGGGTGCGTTTAGGTGTTTTACCACGGCCGTGGGTCTCGTAGCATGCCCGTGTATTCTTCTCACAGTCCTTTAGAACGGGCGTGTTTAACCCGTGCTCGTCAAGTCAGTAACCTCGCACGGGAAGTCGGCACGGGCGTGTCTCGCCCGTGCTCAATAAGTCAGTAACCTCCCACGGGAAGTCTGCACGGGTGTGGTTTTTTATCGCAGCCCGTGTTGGGAAAAGAAATCATTCTTTGTCATGCACGGTTACTAGCACGTCCGTGGTTTGTCCTTCTGGCTTCCACACGGCCACGGCCACGACCGTGTGCAAGGCCGTGTGAGCATGGAAATCTGTACCTTGGTTAGTTTATGGTTAGGTGCTAAAATGAAAAATAAAAGTAAAATAAAAATGTAAAAATTAATAGGGTTAGTGCTTGGGTTGCCTCCCGAGAAGCGCTCGTTTATAGTCTTAAGCTAGACTTTACCTCTCATTCGTATGGTCAAGGTGGTTTGAGGAGGTGAAAATCCTTCCTCATGCGATCAACTCGATTTTTGATATAAAATTTAAGTCGAGTAGTGTTTACCTCAAAAGTATCTTGAATTTAAGATTGCTTACCTCGACCGCCCGTATAGGAAGACATTAAGTACCTCAAAAGTGATTTTTTTGTCTTGAGGTCCGAATTGGCGATTCGAGGGTCTTCCTTATTGAACAATACCTGATCCCCTATTTTGAAGTGATTTGTTGTTCCTATCAGCTCGTGCCTGGGCTTCCTTCGGTTTTTCTTCGTGCGGTTTGGCTCCTCTTTAAAGTGTGTCTTCCCCTCTTTTAGTTTGTTGATCTCAAGGCTTCGTTCCTCATATGCTTCTTCTTTGTTGACACAAGGTTCTGTTTTCTACTCGGTTCGTAGTTACGTGGTTGTTCCTCACATGAAATTTGAACAGTTGATTATCAACCGATTTTACTTTCTCACCTTCATCAGTCGATGTTCTGGCCGAGTTAGGAGCTTGTAAACTGATTGATTCGTCACCTATACGAAGAATGAGTTCTCCTGTACCAACATCAATTTTAGTCCTGGCAGTTGCTAGAAAGGGTCTTCCTAAAATTAAAGGGATCGAAGTGTCCTCATCCATGTCTAAAACGACAAAGTCTACTGGGAATACGAATTTATCAATTTTGATTAGAACATCTTCGATAATACCCCTAGGAATTCTAACAGTTTTATCTGCTAATTGAATGCTCATCCTAGTTTGTTTGGGTTTCCCTAGACCTAATTTTTTAAACAATTTATAAGGCATGACATTTATGCTTGCCCCTAAATCAGCTAACGCATTATCAACAGTTAGTCTACCAATTAAACATGGAATTGTAAAACTCCCTGGATCTTTTAGCTTTTGTGGTAGTCTATTTTGGAGAATTGCTGAGCACTTTGCGTTAAGTTCCACATGTGACGACTCGTCTAACTTCCGCTTATTCGTTAAGAGATGTTTTAAAAATTTCCTCGAATCTGGCATCTGTGAAAGAGCTTCAAGTAGCGGTAAGTTAATATGTAATTTCTTTAAAAGTTTAAGAAACTTACCAAACTGTTCCTCTGTATCATCTCTTGTTAACGCTTCGGGATATGGTATGCGAGGTTGGTACTCCTTGATTACCGGTTTTGGCTTGTCTTGTGGTACCTCAACTTTACCTTCTTTTACCTCGTTTTCTTGTGTTGGACTGGGTTCGTCTACTTCTTCGCTTTCTTGAGCTGTTATGGCTTGGATTTGCTCATTTGGATTAATTTCAGTATTACTCGGTAGACGCCCTTGCGGTCGTTCGGACAATAGCTTTGCAATTTCTCTGACTGACTGGGTAATTTCCCCGATTGCCTTTGTAAGTCCTCCAACTTGGTTCTCGATTGTTTTGATCGATGTTTGTTGGGTTTCGAGTGTTGCTTCAGTTTTTCAGAAACGGGCTTCTGTGGATGCTATGAATTTGTTCAACGTCTCTTCAAGATCCGGCTTCTTTTCCTGTGGATAGGGCTGATTTTGGAAATTTTGAGGAGGTTGTTGTCTTTGATTTCCTTGATTTCCTTGTCCTCCCCACAAAAATTTTGGGTGGTTCCTCCAACCTGGATTATAATTATTACTATATGGGTTATTATTAGATCTGAAATTGTTACCTATATAGTTCATCTGTTACTCTCTGTGCTTGGTTGGTAGGGTGGGTACTGTGATTCGCCACGCCCCACTTGTGTCGCATTTGCATGACCGGATGTACCAGTGAAGAACACAAACTATCAATCTTCTTATTCATCAACCCTACCTGATTTGATAGCATGGTTACTTTGCGTCGAGGTTGTAAACTCGATTGCTTTTGTTGGCCTTGTTCTTGTAAGTTGCCATCGATAGTTATTCAAATGACATCTCTTCAATAAACTCGTAGGCTGCCTCAGAAGTTCTATTATTCAAGGTTCCACCGGTGGCTGAATCAATTAGTTGTCTCGTTGAGGGGTTTACACCGTTATAGAAAGTCTAGACTTGGAGCCACAAAGGTAAACCATGGTGCGGACACCTTCTCAAGAGATCCTTATATCTCTCCCATGCATCGTATAATGTCTCTAAATCCATCTGCACAAAAGAAGAGATATCATTACGTAATTTGGCCGTTTTGGCCGGTGGGAAATATTTTAATAAAAAATTTTCGGTCATTTGTTCCCATGTAGTGATTGACCCTCGTGGTAACGTGTTTAACCACTGTTTAGCTTTATTCTTTAATGAAAAGGGAAATAACCGAAAACGTATGGCATCATCAGAAACGCCATTTATTTTAAAGGTATCACGAAATTCTAAAAATTAGCTATATGAGCGTTTGGATCTTAAATCTCCAGAAACCATCAAATTGAACAAACTGTTGAATCATTTGTATAGTGTTAGGCTTTAATTCAAAATTATTAGCAGCTATAGCAGGCCTAACAATACTAGATTCGGCTCCTGTTAAATGTGGTTTAGCATAATCAAACATAGTACGAGGAGCATTATTTTCTACCACATCTTGTGGTGGAAGATTATTTTCGTCCATCCCTTCAAGAGGATTGGATCTGTCTTCTCGCTCTCCTTGGTAATTTAGGGCTCGCCTAATTTCTCTGCGATTTCTTCGAGCAAAGAGCTTCAATATCACCATCAGTATTCTAAAGGTCCTCTCGGGTTCCTTCTAGTCATAAACTAGAGGTACCTGCGAGGAAAAGAAAGAAAGAAAGTTTAGCAAAATTAAAATAAAAACTAAAAATATAAATATAAATTGCGAAAAATAAAAATAATGGCTAAAGTAATAAAAATAGAGTTTTCTTAATATTTTAGTTCCCCAAGAATGCACGCCAAAAACTTGATCATTTGTAAATCGAGTTTTAAAATTTATAAAAGAATGATCGAACACGAAAACTAACTCGACAACGATTGAGGCAAGTGCACCTATCGAACAATAGTAGTATAGCTTAGGCAAGACCGGATTATCGAACCCAAAGGAACTAAAAGTACTAATACTAACTTTCTTTTTATTATTTAGCCTAAAATAAGTGAAGTTGTTTATTAATCTAAATTAATTAACTACTAAACTAAAGACTCTAAGACAAAGAAGAATGAATTTGGAAAATAACTTGGGAAAAACTCGGTTAATTTACACGATACCTAGGAAGAATCCACCTAGACTTCACTTGTTATCTAACACCTGAACCATACGATTTATTCACTTAGTTTGATCCGTAAGACTCCTAACGTATATTAAACCCTCTCTCGAGGCGAATAACGCCTAACCCTAGGTTAATTAGTGGAACTCTCGTTCTCTTATAATAACCCCTAGAATAGCAATGAAATCGATCATGGATTCCCATATTAGGTTTCACCTAATAATCCGGCAAAATCTCGTCACCCTATCTCTAGGCGTGCGATCAACTCCGCTTTAATTATGTTGGATCTACTCTTAGGCGTGTCTATTCCTCCTCCACCTAAGCACATTAAATTTGGATTAAGCTCACATAATTAAGAACAAACTAAGTATTTATCATATAATTCAAATAATCAAATAACAAGATTCATCATAGGTTTCATCCCCTTCGGGTATCCGAAGGGTTTAGTTCATAACAATAAAGGAAAACATCTCAAGAGAAAAGATAAAACAAAGCATAAGAAATCCCTAAAACCCCCTGAAGGAATTGAAGAGGAGATCCTCCGTCTTGAGTATAACTCTGGCTTCTTGAGATGGACCAACTGGCTATCCCTGAGTGAATCCCCACAAATCTGCCTTCTCTGGCCTAGCACGACGCCCTTAGACGATGGCTTTGGGCTCCCCTCGACAGAGGGTTTCTGTCCAACTCCTCGATTAAGTTGCCCCCTAGGGTGTTTATATAGGCTTTGAGATGTGTTACTTGGCCTCCAAGTATCCTAATTTGAGTGCAATTCCTATTTGGGAGTTTAAGTAGACTTAGGAATGTGTTTCTTTGCCTCCAAGCATCCAAATCCGAGTGAAATTGCTCTTTCCAATTCCTATCCTGGTGCTTTCCCGAGTATAAGACATGAGAAGAAAGGATTAAGAGCACCTTTTTACATAAATCAAGGGATAAATCATCCAAAAGTATGCTAAATGTGGGCCTAAAATATGTTACTATTTCGGTTTATCAAGTATATAATGATTTTAAATAAATAAAATATAATATAAATGAAACATGTTTTTCAATATAAATATATTTTATGTAAAAAAAATGATATAATATAATGCTATACAATGTATCAAAATTTTTTAAAATATAAAATATAATAATTAATATATAAAAATAATATGTAGTAAAAATAATAAATAATGAATATATATATGTAGTACATTAATTATAAAATTATACATAATATAAACAATATAAATAAAATTGATTAGATAATATAAATAAATTTTAAATAAAAATAAATTTTTAGACACAATATATAATGTAACATAATACTATATAATATACAAAATATAATATAATAAACAATATAAAATATATATAGTAATATATAAATTATTAAACAAGTAAAATAATATATATAATAATAATTAAATATAAAAACAGTAAATATATATATAAATTTATACTATCAATAGATTAATATACAAGTAATTAAAAATTTTAGCATAATAAAATATTTCAATATAAAATTAGAATAATTTAAAATTTTAAAAAAAAGGTTTGAAAAATAAATTAGAAAACAGGATCAAATAACAATAAAAATAAATATAAATGGGTTAAATCAGAATAAAAGAAAATAAACGGGCTTAATTATAAAAAGCTGAAATAATGCGGAGGGACTAAAAGGATAAATTTCCCATTTTCTCGAAAACACGCGGATCCTCTATGCGGGTCGGGTCGATCTTGTGATGCGGCCTTTGAAACGACGTCGTTTTTAAGCTTATCATCCTAAGCAAAAACGGCGCCGCTTCAAACTTGTTATATAAGTTAAAATCAAACGAAAAAAATCATTTCAAACACTTTCTAAAAAAAAAACTTCAAAACTCTTTTAAAATCCTCTCACCCACCGGCCTTTGGCCCGGACTCGATTCGACGCGCCGTCGCGTACCACCACACACACGCCTCACGTGCCTACTCCAAATGACGGTCGGAAGCCCAAACACCCTTGTTTTTAACGCCGATCAAAAGGTAGAATACCTTCTACTTTTATATTCTTCGAATATGTACTTGTTTGCACGAATCGAAAAGAAACTAAATAAAAATAAAAACCAACGCGAATACAAAAGTAAAAAAATCACCTTCATTTTGGTGTTTTATTTCGCATTTTCTGAATATTTGCTTGTGTCTATTTCTATCCGTGAATCCTCCTATTACAGGTTTTTGATGGGTTTTATAACCCAAAAAGAAAAAACAACAAATAAAATATCAGTATTCTCGACATTTCACGATGATTCCTTCCTTTTCAAATGCGGATCGAAGGCGGAGATCTTGGCGTTGATGGCGGCGCGACGATCGGGTTCCTGTTGGGGTCCTTGCGGAGCCTAGGGTTTCCAGAAACCCTAGGCCACTTTGAAGGCTATTAGGCATTGGGCCTTTTGGGCCGCGTTTGGCTTGGAGTCCGATTAGGGTGCAGGTAATTCGGGTTTGTTTGGGTTGTAGGTGGGCTACGGGTATTGGGTTCTAGTATGGGTAGTTTAGTGGGCTCTGGCTTTGTAAAATGGACCTTTAAAAGTGGACATTTATTTTTTATTTTGTTTTTTTCTTTTTATTCCAGCCCGGTCAAAATTGGGATCTTACAGTTAGGACCAGTGGCGGATACAATGGGGCAAGTGGGGGCCACCGACCCTAGCTTTATAGAACTTTACGTAGCACCCCTTTTAAGATGAAATTTATTAGATTAAACCCTTTAAAATTTTACAATTCCCTCAAACCCTAAAAAAGAGTATATAATTTCTCTTTTAATTTTTTGTATTTTAGATCATATGATTTCTATATGCAAAAATTATATTTTAATTTTTTTCTTTTTTCACATATGGTAGAAGATCATATTAGTTTTTAGATTTCGATATGTTGGTATTACTTATTAGAAATTGGAAGAACAATGCAATTATCAAGGTGAAAAGTTTAAACTTTAATTTTATTCATATTTCAAATTATAAATATATTGGGGATCAACCCGTATAAACAACGAGAAAGAAGGAATAGAGAAAATTGGGCACACAAATTTACGTGGAAAAACTCCTCCAATCAAGAGGATAAAAAACCACGGGCAAATGACACTTCACTAATGAGCAAACAAACGAAGAGTAGAAGATGGAGAAATTCAAAACAAACTTCAAACCCTGAAAACAAAGCTATCTAGTTAAAACACAAAATTCTCTTAAATCTCTCTCAAAACTCTCTCTTGATCTTATCTCAAAATATGATGTTATGAAGATGTTTATTTTAGGGTTACTAAAACTCTTTTTATAGGCTAAGATTAGAGCTCTAATCATAATAAAATAGCTCTGGTATAATTAGAGTTTAACTGGGAAAAGTAACCCTACTGAGAGTCTAATTACATGGCTACTTTAAGTTAGAATTTTTCACATCTTTGCGATGTCCCAAGCTCCTCGTCACGACGTCGCCTTTGCTTTGCCTCTGTTCTAAACATTGTCCCGTAGTTGCAACTTCGCGTAATTCATCGTCGTAACGTCGCCTCTGCTTTGACTCTGATTTGACTGAAAAATATGAGACACACTCCACAAAATATATATGTATACTTTAATTATTGAATAATTATACATGAAAATTAATAGTAAAAATATATGTAGTCGAAAATGCTAATATAAGTTTGTCCCCCTAAGTTGTATTTTTGAATCTGCCACTGGTTAGGACAATTTTAAACTTGAAATTAGAAAAAACGAGTAAAAAAAAATTGTAAAAAGTAAGACCTGTCCAAAATAAGTGAAAATTATTCCTTCTCTTTTTTAACAATAAGCTATGGGAGTGGCTAAATATTACCAATTGAATTAGTTTATTGATAATTTATATACTAAAACATGTGTAAAAAATAATACTTCTACCAAATGTAGAATTAAAGTTTAAGGACTTATTTGTGTTTAAAAAAATATAAGAAGTGATAATATAATAATTCCTTAAAATACTTTGAAGAAATCCAAATATAGAAGTTATAAACAATGCTCTTAAGATATTAAACTCTCAATCTTCAATTTTGATAGATTGAAATAGTTTTTATAGCAATAGTTCGAAGTTTAGATTAAATATGTTATAATTAATAAAATTGTGACTTATATCGAATTAAAAAAAGCTATTTTTATGTAATTTTGCTGAAATCATCACTGTTTTTTTATATTAATATGTTGATGTTCTTGTTTTTTAACACGTTTTATAAGTATTGTGATCCAATAGGCCGACACGGGTCTTAGGTAGTTTTTTTTAATATGTTGATGTATTTATTTTCGTTATTTATTTTTTATCTTATTAATCTATTTATAGTTCATCGTAATATAGGGATCAATTATTACTACTTAGACTTGTTATTGTAAAAGCGTTTTCATAATTTATTCCATCCTCACTTGGGTACGATCCACGAAATACTTTAAATTCTTATGTTATTTTTGGTGTTATATTTTATTATAAACGATAACTCGTTTATAGGAGGTCAAGTTGTTGGTGCCGTTGGAGGGAGGTTTCAACAATAAATCGTGAAAATATTATTTTACAATTAATAAGATGAGTAGGAAAGTTAGGACCTATCGATACAATTTTTATTTTCTTTTCAGGTCGTTTATAACCTGAAGCTCCAGCACTCCAATTGAACCATACCCAGATCCGGAGCAACTACTTAGACGCAACCGTCCAGCAATGAATACCAATCTACCCGCGATAACTAATTTTCCTTGAGAAAACCCATTATTCAAGAGCGACAAGGAAATAATCGGGAAGAAGTCACAATGGCTCAGCATACATTGCGCGAGTACGCTCTACCTACACTAGAAGCAGTGCGAGAAAGCATAGAATGTCTGGCGATTAATGCCAATAATTTCGAGATAAAGACGACCACGATCTAGCTAATCCAAAATACACTGCAGTTCAAAGCAGACATTGTTGAAGACCCAAATCAACACTTAAAGCAGTTTCTTCAACTATGCAACACCTTCAAGTACAACGGGGTATCTGATGATCCGTGCGACTTCAGTTATTCCCATTATTTTTGTGTGATAACATGGCCTAGTGGTTAGATTCACTAGAACCTGGTTCCATCACCACGTGGAATGATTTAGAGGAAAAATTTCTCCATAAAATTTTCACTATTAGCCGAACCATTCAGTTGAGGCGAGAAATCACAAATTTCAAACAATACAAAGGTGAGACCCTATACATGGAGTGGGAGTATTTTAAAATAATGTTAAGGAAGTTCCCACATCATCGAATGCAATCGTCGCTCCAGATCCAAATATTCTACAACGGTGTTGACGAACATAATAGATCTAACTTAGATGGAGCATCTGAAAAATCTCTCATATTTAATACATACAAACGAGCCTATAAATTCATAGAAAACATGGTCATGAATTCGTACATGTGGCCCAATGAGAGAGTTGTGTGCAAATCGAGGCCTCCAATGGTGAAAGCGGTGAGTGAAGAAAACGAAGATGATCGATTCGAACAAATTTTAGAGAAGCTTAACTGTTTGGAGACGCCAGTCAAGTCAGCAAGAGTAGAGCCACATTATAAAAAATAACCGAATGAGGCGAGCTACGTAACTAATAGGGGTCGTTCCCTATTCAAATACTTATAATCTTGATTAGAGGGATCATCCGAACTTCTAATTGGGAGGTAATCAAGGAGGTGCAAATCAAGCACAAACCCGACAAAGCCTACTTATCAACCTCCACTAATGCAATAAAGAGTCGTGGGAAATGACCATGCTGCATGTGGTCAAAGATTTGATTGACTAGAGGGAGAGATGCAAACTATAAAGACGGACATTCGACAAGTCCAAGCTGCGTGTGGATGACTCGAGTCCCGAATGGGTAACCTTTGTGACCAAATAAGCCAATTGATGACAATGTTCCAAAAACAAAATGGTCAAAGTATCCCCAGAAACATGGAGAACAACCCATGGAGAGATGGAAAGGAGCACGCAAAGGCGATCACGTTGCGATCAGGCAAGGTATTAAAGTCGCCAATCATATCCATCCATGAGAAGGAGGAAATTTTAAAAGATGTCGAGGAGCCCACGGATGAGGAGGTAGAAGTCGAGCACCATGAACCGATCGATGAGGTAGTCAAACCGGTGTCTGATTTGGTAGTGTTAAACTCGAGCACAACAAAGGTACCATTCCGGAAGAGATTAGAGGACAAGAAAAAGAGGGACAATGTAGATTTTATAAATTTCCTTAATTTATTTAAATCCTTCAATGTTAATTTTCCACTATTAGAGCTCATAGAAAAAATTATGAAATATGTCAAATATTTAAAGGAAATCATGAAACGACATAGGAAAATGAAAAAGGACGAACAAATTGAATGTAACAGCCCGGTTTTAGCTAAATTGGAACAGTGGTTTTGGAACCACAAATTTGATGTCAGAAAATTATTTTAATATTTTTTTGGTGTTTACAGCATGATAGCATGTATGTGTGAAAATTTCGTGAGCTAATTTTATCGTTTAATTGTTTAATTTGAGAAAAAGGACTAAATCGCGTAAATCGTAAAATTTGAGTTCTAATAGTTAAAAGTATAAAATAGCTATGAAATTAAATTGTGGGAGTCCTTATGTTGAAATTGAACCATTGTTAAGGTTAGTGGACATTTATGTCCATGGTTTATGTGTTATATATTAATGTTTTATTAAGGTTAATATGGTAATTCATAAATAAAGGTTAATAAAACAAAAAAAAATGAATATTTGTCCATCTTTCTTCCAAATAGCCGAATATTGAAGATAGGAGAAGCCATTGTTAGGTTTCATTCGGCCATTGCTTTCCTAGTTGATTAAGGTATGTTTTAAGCTCGATTTTTGATTATTTTTACGTTTTTGAGATCGTTGCTTCGTGTTCTATCTAGCCCGTACCTTTAATTTCGAAACTGCTAAAGATTTTAAGAGTTGCCATTGATGAGCTTATGTTTTCTTTGGTGTTTAAAGATGAAATATGAATTTTTGATGATAGATTTTCATGTTTTGTAAAGTGATTTTTGATGAAATTGCATAATAATGATTAAATTGTGAAATATACAAATTGAGTGGTTGAAATGTGAAATAAATGAAAGTTTTGGGCTGCTAGGGACCTCTGTGTAATTCGGCCAAGCTTGGGTTTAATGAAATTATGTGAATTTTGTGTATTTGTGAAATAGGGACTAAATTGATTAAATGTGAAAATTTAGGGGCTAATGTGTAAAAAGGGCCTAAATGTGTGTTTTTGACTAAATTGAAAGAATATAAGATTGAATAAGTTAATTTTGATTATATTTAGATCAAGAAAAGAGGAATCTAGAATTAGATCGGGGGAAAAGCAAGGTTATTGAGTAGTCGATTCGATCCGTCAAATCCGAATATGAGGTAAGTTCGTATATGGGAATTTCATTATTAATATATGTTAAATGCTTTGATATCGAATAAACTGTGCTTATGAGATACGAATAATGTTTGAATTGTGAATACGACTCTACGGATATGTTCGACGATGAAATCGACAAGTGTAAATTCCCGGTTGAAACTTAGAAATAGTTTAGAATGCTAGTGACATGTCATTAGGTTATTGTGTTGGCTTCGGGCCATTATATCGGCACAATGGGTGCGAGTGATACCTTGAGTTGGCTATGGGCCATGGTATAGGTACTCCGAGATAAGTTACCATGATTTAGCTTCGGGCCATGTTATAGGTACTTATCGATTGAGATCTTTGAGTATTCGACTTCTATTCCGAATGGTTCAATGGGTAAATGAATGATGTGGTTGAGAAAGAGGTTAGTACGAGACGATACAGGTATGTACGGAACCTATTCGAGTGTTAAATAGAGAAAGTTCAATGAGTTTATATTTGATCATGTTTTGAGACATGAGAAAGGTTTGTAGTTATTGTGTTTATGATTTTGTTATGTGTAATTGGTTGAATTACATTTATTCAATGAATTGATTTATTCACTTATGAGCTTACTAAGCTATGAAGCTTACTTTGTTTTCTTTTTCTATGTTTTATAGTGAATCAAGGATAGCTTGGATCTGGGAGTCGTCGGGAACATCATCGCACTATCGGACATCTATTTGGTACTTTTGAGTTGCGTAAATATGGTATATGGCATGTATAGGCTAGATGTGGTATTTTGGCTATGATTATAGCCATGAGATTTGGCATGTAAATTGTATATGTTTTAGTTTGTATATATAGTCATGAGTGATGGCTCATTTTGGTATGTTTTGGCATGAATGTGCTTATGGTTTTAGAGTTGCTCAACTAGTTATATTTTGAGTTTGGTAATTGATCTATAAGGTGTGATTGGAGTTGGTAATTTGAGTAGTTATGTGCTTGTGAAATTTTGCTTGATAATATAAGTGTGGAATGGTTATTTGATTGAATTGTATATGTGAATTTAGGTATGAAATTAGATGGCATATTATAGCATATTTGAGAATGGTATTGATGGTAATTGGCTGCCTATTGTATGATAAAATGGTACCGTTTTGGTTGTTTAGGTGAACATGAGTAAGGGTGGCAAATTGGCTTTGCAAATGGCCTATTTTTGTCCACACGGGCGTGCGTCTCAGTCGTGTGCGACACACGGTCATGCTACACAGCCGTGTGTCCCCTGGTGTTGAAATTAAAATGAAGTCAATATGCTCCACACGGTCTCACACACGGGCGTGTGACCGGCCCTATGGCACAAGTTAGTATACCCCCTAAATGGCACATGGCCCAGCATACGAGTGTGTGACTTGGCCGTGTTGCATAAGTCAGTATACCCTACAGGTTTGGCATGGCCTAGTACATGGCCTGGCATACGGGCGTGTGAGGCTAATTCGAAGGGCACACGGGCTAGACATACGGTCGTGTGGTCGGCCGTGTGACCCAAGTCAGTATGTATGCCCTGTTTCCACACGGCCTGTGACACAGGCGTGTCTGAAGCCGTGTTAGGCACACGGCCTGTCCACATAAGTGTGTGACCCCTGGGTTATTGAAAAATTTCAAAGTTTTCCAAGAATTTTGTATGTTATCGGTTTAGTCCCGAACCACTTCTAGAGCATATTTATGGCCTCGTAGGCCCTTATAAAGGACAATGTGATTGTATTAAATGATTTATGAGAATGAATGCTTTATGTTTGATAAATGTATGCTATATGTTATGAATTGATCGGTAATACCTCGTAACCCTATTCTGATGGTGAATATGGGTGAGGGGTGTTACATTGACATTAATGCGTCATGTAGCACACTAATCGCAAAGAAGATACCCCCGAAGTTAAAAGATCCAGGTAGCTTTACAATCTCAATAGAGATAAGGGATCAATATTTTAGAAAAACCCTTTGTGACTTAGGGGCTAGCATAAATTTGATGGCCCTATAAACCTATTGGAAACTCAGACTCGAGGAGTTAAAGAACACCTCAATAATGCTACAATTAGCCAAAAGATCCTTGGTACACCCAAAAAGTGTACTCGAGGATGTATTCGTCAATGTACGAGGATTCATAATTCCCTTCAACTTTGTAGTCCTCGACTTTGAGAAGGATCAATAAATCCCCATTATGTTGGGTAGGTCATTTCTGGCCACTTCTAAGTTGACAATCGATATAGAACAAAACAATTTAATCATAAAAATCGATGATGAAATAGAAGTGTTCAAATGTGGTTGCGATTCCCAAAGTGAGGGATTAACTAGGGAGAAGTGTATGCTTTATTCAATTTAACCCTTACTAGCCTCGACCAAAGGAATTTTTCAAGTTGTGCAAGTATAGGTACTCACAAGATGAGAGAACCGGATAAATGGCGAGACTCCGGTGGAATAAGGAGCAATTGGAAGAGCCAAGATGGGCGAGATCGATAGTTGAAGTCAATGGTAAAGTTCAAGGAATTACCAGACAAGTTCAGTAGCATAACATAATTTTTAACCATCGAACTGAATCAATTTTTAAATATTGTACACTAACTTGTTTCGAATTATTAGATTTAGGAATTAGACTTTTTATTTTGTGTTAGCGTTAGAAGGAGACAGGTTTATGATAGCAATAGAGGAGCTAAACATTAGTACAGTGCTGGGTAATTGAGGACCCTTTACAAGTCTCGAAGAGTCCAAATCGAAGCCATGTCGCAACATAACAATCCCATGACGTGACACAACCTATGTGAACCTCAGAACACTGAATTCTATCATTGTATCGTGCCACACCATGCCTATGGTGTGACACACCCTTGAATTCAATACAAACAAGGGAAAAACTAGTGTTGTGTCGCGTCATGCACCCCATGTGGCAAGACATGCAAGCCATTTTTAGCAACTTTCTGTTCTTGATTCGACATTATCTTTAAAGATTTTCACCAATTTTGGACAGGAAGTAAAGCCCTAGATGGCTTTTGTGTATTTCACTTACCAGCTACTACACCCTTCAAGTCGTCATAGCCTCCAAAATTAACGTTTGTGACCCTTTTTCTTCAGAATTCTGCTAATACTCTATTTTTTTCCTTTGTTTCAAAACCCTAAAACTATGCATAGTAACCTTTCCAATAGCAAATATGTAGCAGATAGCCACGCCTACCTTTGGGAAAGGGAACTTGAAAATAATATTCTTGCAGCTTAATGCAAAACCCCGTTACAAGAATGAGGTTTCGAATCCTTAGACACATTGAAGAGCGAAACATGCGGGTTAAACTTGTACCATTGATGGGAGAAGTTCTGCACAACCCTAACCAAGTCGGTTTACCTTCCGATCATGCACAAATTTTATGCCGCATTGAAAGAGGCAGATGGAAATAGATCGATGGAGGTAAGATGGATACAATTTTCAGCTCGAGGGAAAAAGATGAATATCTTGCCTCCTGAGACAGCGAGGTATTATGACGTTATGCTATACCTCTGTGACTTTGTGTAACACCCCTCACCCAGTCCGGTCATCGGATCTGAGTTACAAGATGTTACATCAACCAATGGAACTTAATCACATGCATATACGATTTCGAATAAAAGCAACGACTACTAAAATTAAAATTTAAACAAAAGTTCATGGCTAATTTAAAATTTTAAAATTTAAATGACAATAGAAATAGTTTTAACCATAATTAAGGTTCATTTTTAATAAATCTCAAAAAACCATATAGGTACCGATATCGAACGAGCATGTATTGATATTTTTATCACGAATATTGATACTCATATATGGGTATCGATACCAAAGTTGGATTCTGTCAAATTTTGAAAATGTCCCAACTTCAAGGTATCAATATTTGTATCTCGTGTATCGATACATTTACCCAAAATACCAAAAGTTCACAAGTTAAAATGTTATCCATGCTCAAAACAATGTTCTACTCAACATAAAATTATAGTCTAATTTAACTGAACTTATTAACATCCTTTAAACATTTATCATGCCACATCTATACATTTAAATAAGAATATCTAATATGCATTATCAACCTTAATCTCAAACGTCAATTTAGTCACAAAAAAAGTCCAAAACAATATCCATATTTTGTCAATCCAATACAAAGATAGAATTATTAAAGTAATGTTAATAATCAAAACTAAAAGTCTAACACACATTGCCTTTATCCAAAAAGTCCAAAGTTTATAAACCCACCTACTCAAAAATTATTGCTTTGCTTGGATCACTTCCTTAACTGCTCCACTCACACCGAAAAGCTACTTATCTACAAGATGTTAATGTGGAGTGTAAGCTTAAATAAGCTTAGTGAATGTTAGGAACTACCTCTAAGCATGCAAAACATCATATTTTAAGAAAGAGCATACTACGACTCACTCATAACCATATGTTCATCAAGTCAAAATAACATATTCATGCTTCATTAAATAATAGAACTAGCATATACCCTCACATGCAAATACAATCAACTCGTATATATAATTCATTTAATGATAATTCATCAAGAAAAAACCATATAATCATGTTTTAATGACTCACAAGTCTAACTTATATATTCACATGTATTGTCACACAACATTTTCATAAATTAATTAATTTATGATAATTTGGCAAATTGGAAATATGAAACATAAAAGTGGATTCTGTCACCACACATTGGATACATGGATCTCCATCACACAAATGACTCAACTAGTATAGCATATCCCATAGGTGTAGCATAAAACTAAACACTCTCCAACACACCAACATATATCGATGAGTGGAGCTTAGCTCGACATTTCCTTACCCCTCCAATCTATCCCAGGACCTCAATGCCCAAATCACAAAACACAAGGGTGAGTACTCAAAATCCAATGGCATGCCAATTATATCCAATGTTTTCAAGAGATCACAAGGCCAAAATATCCGCAAACAGACACAATTACTGTTTTAATGCACATAATCTATGTTCATAATCATCAATTCATATCACAAATTTGTACACAATGCAAGCTTATCGGATTCACATTTATTTGCACTTTAAGTGCCACAACTATGCTCATTGAGCCATCACATATCCGACCGCATATGTGTGCATTAAAATCAGTTTATTACTAATCTGTCGTAATTCGGTGTAGCAGATTGAACTAGTTTTCACACTTTAGGAGCTTGAATACAAGCACTTTGGTTAAGTTTTAGTTAAGTTTTAGTAAATATATTTACACTCAATAAAATGTATAATTTGAGTCATCTATTGACCTTAGGAGCTGAATTAGGCCTAAGGGTGAGAAAATATGCTTCGTAAGTGCACAAGAGACCATTAGAAGGTATGTTAACTCGATACTGATTGTTGGGTTGCAACACTGAGAGTTGGATGTCGCAACATAGGGAGTAGAATAGAAGAATATTAAGACTGTCTACGGTGTTACGACATAGCTTAAGGATGTCGTGACACACTGCTAAAGATACCCTGAAGATGAAGCATAATGCCTTCGATGTTGCGACACGGGACATCACCTCTGTATGAGAAATAATTACGATCTAAGGGCATTTTGGTCAGCATAATCAAACATTAAGCATGAGAACGGCAGCTGACCTAGGTTTAAGGACAACGACCATGACCTAGGTTTAAGGACAACGACCACTCTAAGTCTATAAATAGGCTCATTTAACACATGTTATGGACAAGTTTTCATATTTTATAATTTTCTTCCTAGTTTTAGTCTTTAGTCTTTCTCTTTTCTTAGGCTTTAGGTTTATTTTAGTTTTGTTCTTTGCTTTTGTGAAAAAGATCAGATTTGAGAACAAGATCAAACTTTGTAAGGATTCGATATTCTATTCAATACAAATTAGGTTTCTTCTAAATTTTATATTCTTGAATTGTTATTCATGTCTATTCTATATATCAAGCCTATATTGTTTATGAGATCCATGAGGAACTAATCCTACTATGGGGGATTAGCGAGTGGGGGTATGATTAATTAACTGTTTTGTAGGGTTCTCTTAGTAAATTAGCTGTTTGAGAAAGGAAGAACTTACACCCTAGGCTTGACGACCCTAAGAAGTCATTAAGGTGGGAATTAACCTATCCGACACACATTAACCCCGAACTGGTCTGGACTGTGAGGTCGAGAGATAAGTAGTTCTTGTCAACTCATTATTCTAGTGGAAGATCTGAAGATCCTACTAGGGTATCGACTAGTTGATTGAACAAGAAAACCTGAAGCGGTAGTTAGGTATGATTATCGAAACGAGCTAATTAACCATGCTAAAATTTGACAAATTCTACTATTTGATTTCTTGTTATTTATTTATTTATTTTTTTAATATTATTATTAAAAAATCCCAAAATCCTTTTTTTATATTTCATCATAATATAATCTATCTAAAGTACTGATTAGATCTTTTTGTGCTTAGGTTAGAATTAACTTAGTGTTTACCTCCCTCAGGTACGATCATTGGAATACTCACCTACTCCATTGTAACTATATTACAACCTGATTGGTATACTTGCGAAACTCGCCTTTTTAATATATTTTGTACAAGATTTTATTCTGGGCGTTGGTACATCCAGAGGCGGTTAAGTTGTTGGCGCCATTATCAGGAAGGCAACGTCACTAATTTGATTTTAATTTTTCCATTTTAATAGAATAATTAGGAAGTTTTTAAATTATAGCTACAACTTTATTTTTTATTTTTACTAATTTCTTTTCTGTGGGCTTAATGCATGACTCGTAGTAGGGGAACATCTATAGAGCCAGTCACATATCTAGAAAGAATAATTCGTAGGAATCGTCGACAGCAACAGTAGAACCAACCACCTACTGCAAGCAATTTACCACCATGAGATAATCCACTTTTCAACAAACTTAACAATAGTGACCTAGAAGATCCTCCACCACCACCACTACCACCACCATAACTACCCACAAATATGGCGCATAACGAAAGAACTCTGAGAGAATATGTGTTGCCAAATCTTGATATGGTTTAAGGGAGTATAACGAGACCAGCCGTCACGATTAATAACTTTGAAATCATCCAGCTATGATCCAGAATAATTTGCAGTTTCAAAGGACGATGATAGAAGATCTGAGTCAGCATTTAAAATGGTTACTCCAACTTTGTGACACTTTTAAATATAACGGGGTCAGGAATGACGCTATTCGTCTTCGGTTGTTCCCCTTTTCATTAATAGATAACACATTTTCTTGGTTATATTAGCAAGCACAAGGGTCCATCACGACATGGGATGAACTTGCAGGAAAGTTCTTACAAAAGTTCTTCCCTATTAGCAAGAAGGTCTAGTGATAAACCTGTAACACCCCAACCCCGGTCTATGCGTTTAGACAAGATTTGGTTTGTCACACCAATCATACATTCGTTTATTTTCATAGGGTTAAGATAAAATAGTGCTACAAAACTTTTTGTTATAAAACCAATATTCTTAAGAAAACTTAACATATTGAGATAAAACCATATTAAGAGTTTAGAAATAAAATTTAAATCATCCACACAATAAAACCATAAAACATAATAAGAGGCCTTATTACATCAACCCAATAATAGCAATTAAAATAAAAACTTAAATAAAGTCATAGTTTATTAAAACCCAAGTTTGTAGTATGGCCTCCACCAAGTCATCTCCTACCCAAGTCCACGTCAATTTCCATTACCCAAATGGTTAATAAAATTTGGGTGAGTTACAAAGAACTCAAAGTGTGCAACTCACTTACCACCATTTTTAGGTCAAATCGTCAAGATATCATCTTTGGGCTTGAGCCCATTAACAATTTCAACCATACATCGTAAAGTAACATAATTTAAAGAGAAGAATGCATGAAATATGAATTTCCCAAACCAACCTAGTATCCATCCGCTAACACCCCGTACCAACCAACACACCTGTGGGGATCAAGTCAACCCACCCCGCCAAACACACCAATCATGGGCTTAAAGCCCTTTAATAATTTTGTAGTGCACTCACAGAACTAGATTGTGACATTGTCACCGAACTAGAGGCATTTAGTCGAATTTGTGGCAGAGCCACCGAACTAGAGGCATTGAGCCATATTGTGGCGAGCCACCGAACTAGAGGCAATGAGCCAAATTTGTGGCAACCGCCATTCTTCTCTTCATATAACCCACCCCATGCAATCATGCGTATATAACAAATATAATCATATAACGATTTTCATTAATCCATATCATCGGTGGGCTTATCAATTAACCCTTCATTAGGCTCATATAAACAATTTATCAACTAGCCCATTTAGTAGTTTAGTGACTTTGGCCCATTTTAGCCCAATTTATCGAAACAGTATTTTCGCCCATTTAATCGAACTAGAGTATTATCGGCCCATTTTATCGAACTAGAGTATTATCGCCCATTTTATCGAACTAGAGTATTATCGGCCCATTTTATCGAACTAGAGTATTATCGGCCCATTTTATCGAACTAGAGTTTTATCGGATTTTATTTTCTCGGTTTTAACCGTTTTCATGCATTTACTCAAAAATATGAGTTACTACGTATTTTTCCGCTTTTACTATTTTACGAATTTATCACGTAACTTACAACATGATGTCCAACCCAAAATGAGTGTGAAGTTACACACCGGTTATGGAGAGAACTAAACTTTCCCGCTCTTCAACACCTATACGTGTATTGTGTTAATTAAAACACTATAATCTATAATAAAACCGATCTAACTATAGCGATCTAGAAATTTACCCTCGGATTTTCGTAAGACTTCTACTTGCGATTTCTCTCCGATCGATGGTTCGCTAATCGAATCGAATCCACGAACAAATAATGGTTCGAGAGTACGAACGACTTGAACAGATTGATTTTCCTCGGTTGAACGTCCACAACCGGTGGGAAATCCTGGATTGTTAAAAAGCCTCCTTTGCTTGTACTTAGGGAATAATGAACCTCCCTTCTTCCGGCTAAACACCGCCCCTTTTCTTCCCTATTTTGAATGTCTTCAAGGACAAAGATCGTTAATCCAATGATATCAAAATAATCCTAAGGTTTTAAAGATATGATTTCCTTACCACAAAATTGATTCCAACGTTTTGTCACCCACGACTTCTTGATTCCAAACTTCCGTTATCGCACTAAAGTATAACAAAATAAACGTTAAAAGAAGGAACGTTTATTTTGATCTAATAAAGCTTTCAAACCATCATCAATATTCGCCATAACCACTATTAACTAATCGAAGCGAAAAGGATTCTTACCTATTTCCACGTCGAAAAGATAGGATTTGAGAATAATATGGATCTAAGAAGAATTCGGCTATGAAGAAACAAAGAAAAAGAAAAATAAAATCGGTTATAGGCACTTTAACATTCGGCCATGAAAGTGTAGGTGGAGAGAATTTCGATTGAAAGAAATCAAATAGGAGAGAGATGGTGATGATGTTTGGTTTCCAAATAGAATGGAAAAGAAAAGAAAGAAAAGATAAGTTTTGAGAGCAATGTATAATCGGCAATGGGGAGAAGAAAAGAAAAGAATGGTCTCTTTAGGTATTGGTAAAATCGGCACAAAGAGAAAGGCACAAAATTGACACCAAAGTGTAAAACAAAAATGACCAATTTGACAAAAGAAACTAGGTTTACCAAGTGCACAATTTCGGCCAAGGAAAAGAGAGTTTGAGAGAATTTTCAAAACTTGCACAAACTAAACAAAATGACCAAAACCAAAGACTAAAATTCCTAGCCAAACTATCACCAAAATTCGGCTCCCCCCCCTAGCCATAATGCCGTCCATATGCTTGGTCTTTAGGCCAAGATATTGTTTCCTTAAACAACTCCTTGATTCATGCCTCATATCCTCACATTTTCCTTATTCTTTTGATATACTAACCAAAAATAACAAGTCAACACCTTCCATATATGCTCTTGGCCGACACTTGCTATACATGGGCAGAAAAATCAAAAATAAAATTCACCTAGATGCTATTTAGGGGATTCGAACCTTCACCCCCATGTACTAGCTCATGCGCCATCACCACTTGTCCAACTACTCATCTTATGCTACACATTGACACTTAAATTAATTTATGTGTCAATGCCACTTAGTCTATTTCCATAAATTCTCAAAATTAATATTATTCCTTCTAAAAAAATTTTAAACCCTTCTTCAGACTATACTAACCACGAAAAATAAATCGAGAAATTTTACTTTCTAGAATAATTACTCAAAGCACACATAGAAAATAAATTACTCAAATTTTCGGGTGTTACAACTCTACCCCTAAAAGAAAATTTCGTCCTCGAAATTTACTGGCTGAAAAAGGTGAGGGTATTGTTGCCGGAATTGTATCCTCGAGCTCTCCACGTAGCTTCCTCCACTCCGTGGTTACGCCACAACACTTTGACCAACGGCACGCCTCTTCTTTCTTAGCACCTTCACGTCTCGGTCTAAGATTTCCACCGGTTCCTCCTCAAAAGACAAATCCAAATTCAACTCCACTTCTTCTACCGGTACTATGTGCGAAGGATCCGATCTATAGCGCCTCAACATGGACACGTGGAAAACATTATGAATTTGGCTCAATTCCGGAGGTAACTCAATCGATAGGCCATCGGACCAACTCGTTTCACCACACGATATGGTCCAATGTATCTAGGACTCAACTTGCCCTTCTTCCCGAATCTGAATATCTTCTTCCAAGGTGAGACCTTCAGAAAACTTGATCTCCTACGGCATACTCGATATCCTTACGCTTGAGATCCGCATACGACTTCGCTCTATCCGAAGCTTCCTTTAACCGCGTCCGAATAACTTTCACTTTTTCTTCCGTTTAAATCATCTCGTGTCCTAACAACCGCGATCACCCAACTCACCCAACAAATAGGAGAACGACACCTACGACCATACAATGCCTCGTAGGGTGCCATCCAATGCTAGATCGGTAGCCGTTGTTGTACGCAAATTCCGCTAACGGTAGAAAATCCTCCCAACTACCTTTGAAGTCGATTACACATCCCCTTAACATGTCTTCCAGAATCCGAATCACTCTCTCCATCGACCATCGATCGAGGATGAAAAGCCGTACTAAAATTAAGCTTTGTACCCAAGGCTTCATGCAAAGCTTTCCAAAATCGAGATGTAAACCTAGGATCCCGATCCGATATAATCGATCTGGTACCCCATGCAACCTCACGATTTCGGATACATACGACTTCGCCAACTTCGCAAGGAGAGTAGTCCGACGCGACTTTGGTAGAAAATGAGCGGTCTTAAATCGACGATCAACAATTACCCAAATGTAATTTTTCTTAGTAGGTGTTAAAGGTAACCCACTAACAAAATCCATTGTTATCCGCTCCCATTTCCAAAGAGGAATCTTAATCGGTTGCAAAAGACTGGACGGCAATTGATGCTCCGCCTTCACTTGGCGACAAGTTAAGCATTTTCCCACAAATTACAAATCTCACGTTTCAACCCCAGTGCCACCAATCACATTCCACGAAGATCCCGATACATCTTATTTCCTCCGGGTGCATAGCATAAGGGCTACTATGCGCCTCCCTCAAAATTATTTGCCTCGAGATCTGAATCCTTAGGCATACAGACCCTTTCACGAAAACACAATACACCTTCTCGAATTTATTCCAAAATCCTCAATTTCACCATTTTCCACTTGTTTGAAATAAAAGTCTCAACTTCTCATCTAAAATCTGTTTTTCCTTAATTTGTTCTAACCACATAGGCTTCACTTGAAATTCCGCTATCAAACTACCATCCTCATACAAACTCAAATGGGCAAACATAGCTCTCAAATCGAGATACCACCTTACGACTTAATGCGTCCACCACTACATTAGCCTTTCCAGGATGATACTCAATAGAGAAATCATAGTCCTTTAACACTCCACCCATCTTCGTTGTCTCAAGTTTAACTCCTTCTAAGTAAGAAGATACTTAAGACTCTTGTGATCCGTATAGATGATAGACTTTTCACCATAGAGGTAATGCCTCCAAATCTTTAAGGCAAACACCACTGCTTTGCTAACTCCAAATCATGAGTAGGGTAGTTCACTTCGCATGCGGTCTCAATTGACGAGCGTAAGCTACAACTTTCCCACTTTGCATCAATACGCACCCTAAACCCGTATGTGACGCATCACCATAAACTGTAAACTCCTTCCCGACCTCGGGTTGAATCAATACCGTGCCTAATTAAAACCTTCTTGATCGCTCAAAACTTTCTTGCGCTTATCACCCATATAAACAACACTCCCTTCCGCAAAAAGCTTAGTTAGAGGTGCAGCAATCAATGAGAACCCTCAACAAAGCGTCTATAATATCCACCAAACCCAAGAAACTCCGAATCTCACTTCACCGACTTGGTGGTTTCCAATCCAATACCGCCTCAATCTTCCGAGGATCCACCCTTATTCCTTCCTACCGATACCACATGACCCAAGAAAGTCACTTCTCTTAACCAAAATTCACATTTACTTGAATTTGGCATACAACTGATTATCTCGAAGCACTTGCAATACAATCCGCAAATGCGAGTCATGTTCTTCTTCGCTCCTCGAATAAACCAAATGTCATCTATGAATACCACCACAAACCGATCTAAGAATGGTTGAAAGACCGGTTCATCATATCCATAAATGCAAATGGTGCATTGGTCAACCCAAACGGCATCACTAAAAACTCATAGTGTCCGTAACGGGTTCGAACGTTTGTCTTGTGAATATCCGCTTCTTTCACCTTAAGCCGGGTGGTAACCCGACCTTAAATCAATCTTGGAGAAAACGAAGCTCCTTCAATTGATCAAACAGTCGTCAATCCTCGGCGGAGGGTGCCGATTCTTGATCGTCGACTTATTCAATTGCCTATAATTGATACACATACGCATTGACCCATCCTTCTTCTTAACAAACAAAACCGGTGCTCCCCACGGAGACACACTCGGTCGAATAAAACCCCGATCTAGCGGTTCTTGAATTTGGGCTTTAAGCTCAGACAACTCCTTCTGCCATTCTATAAGGAGCAATGGACACCGGAGCGATTCGGCAAAAGCTCAATACCAAATTCCACTTCCCGATCTGAGGTACACCGGAAGTTCTTCAGAAAAACATCCAAAAATTCCTTCACCGTTCTCACATCTTCCATCGACGACTCTTTTGGCATCTAAAGCACTAATAAATGCTAAAAATGCTCCATATCCTTTTCGTACCAACTTCTCCGCCTTTAACGCAGTAAATCACGTTTGTCAAGAAATTTCTCCGCTCGCCTATCATAACTATCTCCTTATCCTCCGCAGATTCTTATCAACATCCGCTTTTGATACGGTCAATTGCGCCGGTGCTTAACCAACCAATCCATGCCTGAATGATATCGAATTCGCCAAAAGGCAATTCCATCAAATTTGCCAAGAATGTTTCTCCTTGAATAACTAAGGGCACGCTCTCTAAACAGTTTATTAACCACCACCGAAGTGACCTAAGGGACTAATCACCCTCATCTCTTTATCGGAAATTTGAGTCTAATTTCAAGTTTCCGATTATGGTGCTAGCAATGTACGAATGAGTAGAACCAATATCTATCAAGGCAATAACGGGTACATCGTAAATGAAGAACGTATTCGCTTATCACACCGTGCATTGCCATCCTCACGACGCGTCGACCGCATACACCAATCCCGGGCCGTCTTGCATCCGCGTTGCCTCTAGGACCATTGCCTCGACCACGCGCACCTTGACCACGTCCACCCCATTACCACCACGACACGGTCCCCGACCTCTCGGTGGTTGCTGAACTCCTCTTGCCGGTGGTGCATCAGTAGCACGAACTTCTTGAGTTGTATCCATACGTCGAGGGCAACTCCTATATTGATGCTCCGTCGATCCACATTTATAGCAAGCACCCGTTTTCCTCCAACATTCTCCTAATGTCTTTTCCCACATTCAAGACAATCCCGACTGATTAACGACTCATCGTGCTCTTCCTTGAGCTGGTTCCTCATTTCGGGGCCTCTTGAGAATCTTCTCGAAGAACCCAAATGCTTGAGATCTTTCTTGCCTCGAATTTGCTCCCGATTTTGACGTTCCGAGTTCTTAGCCTCTTCGGCTATCTTGGCCTTCTCCACAAGAGCGGCAAAAGTTCTAACTTGTTGTGGGGCTATCAGAACCCGCAACTCGTCTTTCAAACCGTCCTCGAAGCGCACACAACGCTCATGGTCCGTTGCCACTATCGTTCGAGCATAGCGACTCAAACGTAAGAACTTCACCTCATATGCTTGCCGTCTTATTTCCTTGCACCAGGTTCAAGAATTCCTTCCTTCGGGCATCCACATAGCTTGTTCCCACATATTTCCCTTGAAAGGAAGCCTTGAAAAATTCCCGATTAATTAAAGCAAGATCGGTGCCATCTCGGATAGTAAGCCACCATTGGTAAGCTTCGCTCTCTCAACAAAGATACCGCTCCTCTTAACTTTTGTTCCACGGTGCACTCAAGATCGTCCATAATTCGCTCTATCGCCTCAAGCCAATATTCAGCGACATTGGGAGCTACACGAGAGACACCTCTGAAAACCTCGGCTCCACTCGGATTTGGTCGCTCGATATCGACCCACGGCGGTTGGTCGATTACGGATCCAACCCTTTCAAGTACTCGCAAAGCATTGCTCGTGTCACAAAGATTATCCTCTTCCATATGGTCGTGCGATCCCGTCTCACTCTCGAGTGACGCAGTGCATCCATTTCCGACATATAACCCGGCACATCGGTTGCGCCCCTAACACCTCGTCCTCTACCACGCCCACGCCTACGCGTCCACGACCACGTCCTCTAGTGCTCATGGCGAATAATTCGATTTAATCGATTAAGAGTTTTATGAATCGAATAATATTTCAATTGTTTATTAACGATGTCTTATGATATGAAAGAGATAGAGTGTTTTCGCATCAATATCCTATTGTCTCAATCTCTACGGTTTTAACACCTAAAACTAGAAGTTCTAGAGTGTTTCTTATAATCATATCACAATGATAATAAACATACGATATCTGAGATACTTACTTGACTTGGCGCGGGATGCTCATGGTGCCATACTACCTTTAATCAAAACTCTAGAAATTATTTTCAAACAAATTTCTTTATTGAACCCAAACCACACCGAGTTTTGAACTGGGCTCGATACCACTAAATGTAACACCCCAACCCCTGGGTCTATGCGTTTAGACAAGATTTGGTTTGTCACACCAATCATACATTCGTTTATTTTCATAGGGTTAAGATAAAATAGTGCTACAAAACTTTTTGTTATAAAACCAATGTTCTTAAGAAAACTTAACATATTGAGATAAAACCATATTAAGAGTTTAGAAATAAAATTTAAATCATCCACACAATAAAACCATAAAACATAATAAGAGGCCTTATTACATCAACCCAATAATAGCAATTAAAATAAAAACTTAAATAAAGTCATAGTTTATTAAAAACCCAAGTTTGTAGTATGGCCTCCACCAAGTCATCTCCTACCCAAGTCCACGTCAATTTCCATTACCCAAATGGTTAATAAAATTTGGGTGAGTTACAAAGAACTCAAGTGTGCAACTCACTTACCACCATTTTTAGGTCAAATCGTCAAGATATCATGCCGGGCTTGAGCCCATTAATGATTTCAACCATACATCGTAAAGTAACATAATTTAAAGAGAAGAATGCATGAAATATGAATTTCCCAAACCAACCTAGTATCCATCCGCTAACACCCCGCACCAACCAACACACTGTGGGGATCAAGTCAACCCACCCCGCCAAACACACCAATCATGGGCTTAAAGCCCTTTAATAATTTTGTAGTGCACTCATCAACTAGATTGTGACATTGTCACCGAACTAGAGGCATTTAGTCGAATTTGTGGCAGAGCCACCGAACTAGAGGCATTGAGCCATATTGTGGCAGAGCCACCGAACTAGAGGCAATGAGCCAAATTTGTGGCAACTGCCATTCTTCTCTTCATATAACCCACCCCATGCAATCATGCGTATATAACAAATATAATCATATAACAGATTTTCATTAATCCATATCATCGGTGGGCTTATCAATTAACCCTTCATTAGGCTCATATAAACAATTTATCAACTAGCCCATTTAGTAGTTTAGTGACTTTGGCCCATTTTAGCCCAATTTATCGAAACAGAGTATTTTCGCCCATTTAATCGAACTAGAGTATTATCGCCCATTTTATCGAACTAGAGTATTATCGCCCATTTTATCGAACTAGAGTATTATCGCCCATTTTATCGAACTAGAGTATTATCGCCCATTTTATCGAACTAGAGTATTATCGCCCATTTTATCGAACTAGAGTTTTATCGGATTTTATTTTCTCGCTTTTAACCGTTTTCATGCATTTACTCAAAAATATGAGTTACTACGTATTTTTCCGTTTTTACTATTTTACGAATTTATCACGTAACTTACAACATGATGTCCAACCCAAAATGAGTGTGAAGTTACACACCGGTTATGGAGAGAACTAAACTTTCCCGCTCTTCAACACCTATACGTATTGTGTTAATTAAAACACTATAATCTATAATAAAACCGATCTAACTATAGCGATCTAGAAATTTACCTCTGATTTTCGTAAGACTTCTACTTGCGATTTCTCTCCGATCGATGGTTCGCTAATCGAATCGAATCCACGAACAAATAATGGTTCCCAGAGTACGAACGACTTCGAACAGTTGATTTTCCTCGGTTGAACGTCCACAACCCGTGGGAAATCCTTGATTCTTTGAAATAGATCCTTTGCTTGTACTTAGGGGGAATAATGTAACCTCCCTTCTTCCGAAGGCTAAACACCGCCTCTTTTCTTCCCTATTTTGAATGTCTTCAAGGACAAAGATCGTTAATCCAATGATATCAAAATAATCCTAAGGTTTTAAAGATATGATTTCCTTACCACAAAATTGATTCCAACGCTTTTGTCACCCACGACTTCTTGATTCCAAACTTCCGTTATCGCACTAAAGTATAACAAAATAAACGTTAAAAGAAGGAACGTTTATTTTGATCTAATAAAGCTTTCAAACCATCATCAATATTCGCCATAACCACTATTAACTAATCGAAACGAAAAGGATTCTTACCTATTTCCACGTCGAAAAGATAGGATTTGAGAATAATATGGATCTAAGAAGAATTCGGCTATGAAGAAACAAAGAAAAGAGAAAATAAAATCGGTTATAGGCACTTTAACATTCGCCATGAAAGTGTAGGTGGAGAGAATTTCGATTGAAAGAAATCAAATAGGAGAGAGAGATGATGATGTTTGGTTTCCAAATAGAATGGAAAAGAAAAGAAAGAAAAGATAAGTTTTGAGAGCAATGTATAATCGGCAATGGGGAGAAGAAAAGAAAAGAATGGTCTCTTTAGGTATTGGTAAAATCGGCACAAAGAGAAAGGCACAAAATTGACACCAAAGTGTAAAATAAAAATGACCAATTTGACAAAAGAAACTAGGTTTACCAAGTGCACAATTTCGCCAAGGAAAAGAGAGTTTGAGAGAATTTTCAAAACTTGCACAAACTAAACAAAATGACCAAAACCAAAGACTAAAATTCCTAGCCAAACTATCACCAAAATTCGGCTCCCCTAGCCATAATGCCGTCCATATGCTTGGTCTTTAGGCCAAGATATTGTTTCCTTAAACAACTCCTTGATTCATGCCTCATATCCTCACATTTTCCTTATTCTTTTGATATACTAACCAAAAATAACAAGTCAACACCTTCCATATATGCTCTTGGCCGACACTTGCTATACATGGGCGTAAAAATCAAAAATAAAATTCACCTAGATGCTATTTAGGGATTCGAACCTTCACCCCATGTACTAGCTCATGCGCCATCACCACTTGTCCAACTACTCATCTTATGCTACACATTGACACTTAAATTAATTTATGTGTCAATGCCACTTAGTCTATTTCCATAAATTCTCAAAATTAATATTATTCCTTCTAAAAAAAATTTTAAACCCTTCTTCAGGACTATACTAACCACGAAAATAAATCAGAAAATTTTACTTTCTAGAATAATTACTCAAAGCACACATAGAAAATAAATTACTCAAATTTTCAGGGTGTTACAAAACCACAATAGTAACATATTTTAAGCCCACATTTAGCATGTTTTTGGATGATTTAAGCCTTGAATTATGTAATTTGGTGCTCTTAATCCTTTGTTTTTGTGTTTTATACTCAGGAAAGCACCGGAGAATGAAAAGAACGAGAAACGGGCTTAAAATGGACCAAATGGGCCAAATCACGAAATCGACACGGCCTGGGCCCAAGACCACATGGTCGTGCCTCATTAATGGACTTGAACATGGCCTGACCACGACTTACACGAGCGTCTGACAAGGGCGTGTCCCTGCCGTGACAAAGAGGAATTTCACTCAAATTAGGATACTTAGAGGCGAAGAAACACATTCCAAAGTCTATATAAACACCCTAAGTATGACCTAAAATGGGGAGTAGACAGAAGCCTTCTGTCAGGGACGTGCAGCTAGGCCAAAGAGCCGAGCCAAAGAGGGAAGAATTGTGGGATTTACTCGAAGAAAGCCAGTTGATTCATCTCAAGAAGCCGGAGCCATACTCAAGACGGAGGATCTCTCTTCAATTCCTTCAGGGAGTTTTAGGGTTTTTCTTATGTTTTGTTTTATCTTTTCTTCTGAGATGTTTTCTTTTATCATTATGAACTAAACCCTCTGATACCTGAGGGGGATGAAACCAAAGATGGATCTTGTTATTGTTTTCTGAACTATATGATAAATACTTGATTTGTTCTTAATTATGTATTCTTAATTCTTGTTTTGATATTTCCGGGATATTAATTCAAGTTTGATGTGCTTAGGTGGTGGAGCAAAAGTCCCTGCCTAAGAGTAGATCTAGTATAATTAAGCAGAGTTGATCGCAAGCCTAGACATAGGGTGACGAGATTTTGTCAAATTAGGGTGAAACCTAATATGGGAGTCCATAGATTGAGTTAATGCAATTCTAGGGGTTTTAATTAGAAAGAGATTTCAATTAATCAACCTAGGGTTAGACGTTAGTAGCCTCGACGGAGGTATTAATATAACTTAGGGAGTCCTACGGATCAAGTCAAGTGAATAAATCGTCTGGTTCAGTGTTAGATAACAAGTGAAGTCTAGGTGGATTCTTCCTCGGGTATTGTCTTATTCAATTGATTTTTCCCACAAGTATTTCCCCAAATTCATTCTTCTTTGTGTTAGAGTCTTTAGCTTAGTAGTTAGTATTAGTTAATTTAGATTAAACGACAATTCCCTTTATTTTAGGCTAAATAATAAAAAGAAAGTTAGTATTAGTACTTTTAGTTCCTTTGGATTCGACAATCCGGTCTTGCCTTAACTATACTACTGTTCGATAGGTGCGCTTGCCTCAAATCGTTGTCATAGTTAGTTTCCAGGTTCGATCATTCTCTTTATAAATTTTAAAACTTTGACAAATCACAGCGATCAAGTTTTTGGCGCCGTTGCCGGGGACTTAAAATATTAAGAAAGCTCTATTTTTAGTACTTTAGCCATTTTTTATTTTTTGCAAGTTACTTTTATTTCTTATTTTGTTTTTAACTTTGCTAAATTTCCTTCTTTTGTTCCTTTCAGGTACCTTTAGTTTATGACTAGAAGGAACCCGACAGGACCCCTAATTTACGACAGTGAAATTGAAGCAACCGCTCGTAGAAACCGAAGAGAAATTAGGCGAAGCTTAAATTACACAGAAGAAGAGAAAGAAAACGTCACCGATACCACCGAAGAGATGGCTGAAAATAATCCGCTACTTCCAGAGGTGGTCGAAAATCAGGCTCCCCAAACTATGTATGATTATGCTAAGCCTAGTTTAGTTGGTACTGAATCTAGTATTTTTAGACCTACTATTGCTGCAAATAATTTCGAATTGAAACCTAACACTATACAGATGATACAACAGTTTGTTCAGTTTGATGGTTTGCAGGATGAGGATCCTAACACACATTTAGCGAATTTTCTAGAGTTCTGTGACACCTTCAAAATAAATGGCGTTACTGATGATGTCATACGTCTTCGGTTGTTTCCCTTTTCTTTGATGAATAAAGCCAAACAGTGGTTGCATTCTATTCCACGAGGGTCAATCACTACATGGGATCAAATGACCGAAAAATTTTTATTGAAATATTTTCCGCCGACCAAAACGGCCAAGTTAAGGAATGATATCTCTTCTTTTGTGCAGATGGATTTAGAGACACTTTACGATGCATGGGAGAGATACAAGGATTTGTTGAGAAGGTGCCCACACTATGGATTACCCTTGTGGCTACAGGTCCAAACTTTTTACAACGGTGTGAACCCCTTAACATGGCAATTAATCGATTCAGCCGCCGGCGGAACTTTGAATAACAAAACTCCTGAAGCGGCCTATGAGTTTATAGAAGAGATGTCATTGAATAACTACCAGTGGCAAGTTACAAGGACAAGGCCAACAAAATCAGCCAGAGCTTTCAACCTCGACGCATTAACCATGCTATCAAATTAGGTAGAGGTGCTAAATAAAAATATTGATGGTTTGTGTTCTTCGCAGGTACATCCGGCCATGCAGTGCGACGCAAGTGGAGGCGTGGTGAATCCTGAGTACCCACCCTACCATTCGGGCACAGAGAGCAAACAGATGAACTATATGAGTAACAACTTTAGATCTAACAATAACCCTTATAGTAATACTTATAATCCAGGTTGGAGGAACCACCCCAATTTTTCATGGGGTGGTCAAGGAAATCAAAGACAACAACCCCCTCCAAATTTTCAAAATCAGCCCTACCCACAGGAAAAGAAGCCGAACCTTGAGGAGATGCTGACAAAATTCATAGCAGTCTCAGAAACCCGTCTTCAAAAAGCTGAGACAACACTTGAAATTCAACAAGCATCTATTCAAGAGATCAAGAATCAAGTAGGTAAACTTACCAAGATCATGACAGAATGACCACAAGGTAGATTGCCAAGCAACACTGAAACTAACCCAAAGGAGCAACTTCAAGCCATAACCGCTCATGATAGTAAAAGGTTAGATGAACCCAAATTAAGGCAAGAAAACATGGTAGAAAAGGGTAAGGTTGAGGTAACCCAAGAAAAGCCAAAACCGGTAATCAAAGAGTACCAACCTCGCATACCATACCCCGATGCAATGAGGAGAGACGACACAGAGGAAAAGTTTGGTAAGTTTCTCAAACTTTTAAAGAAATTACATATTAACTTACCATTACTTGAAGCTCTTTCGCAGATGCCAGATTCTAGGAAATTTTTAAAAGAGCTTTTGACAAACAAGCGAAGGGTAGACGAAGTATCACATGTGGAGCTAAACGCAATATGCTCGGCAATTCTGCAAAATAGACTACCACAAAAATTAAAAGATCCAGGGAGTTTTACAATTCCATGCTTAAGTGGTAGTTTATCTATTGATAATGCGTTAGCTGATTTAGGGGCAAGCATAAATGTCATCCCTTATAAGATGTTTAAACAACTAGGTCTAGGGAAACCCAAACAAACTAGGATGAGCATTCAATTAGCTGATAAATCTGTTAGAATTCCTAGAGGTATAATTGAAGATGTGCTAGTGAAAATTGATAAATTCGTATTCCCAGTAGACTTTTTCTTTTTAGACATGGATGAGGACAATGGTACCCCTTTAATTTTAGGAAGACCCTTTTTAGCAACTGCCAGGACTAAAATTGATGTCGATGCAGGTGAACTCATACTATGTGTAGGTGACGAGACAGTCACTCTTCAGGCTCTCGATTCGGTTAGAACATCGAGTAAACAAGGTGAGAACATACATTCTATCAATAACCATTTGGTTAACCCTTCTTTTTAGGAAGCACCACGAAAGAGCAAACTGAACCCGATCCTAGACCCCGTGCCAAAAAATAAACAACTCATGAGGAATGAAGGTTTTAGATCGATAAACTAGACAAGTGGAAGACGCATTTCAAGGAAAAACTAGGGATACACGAAGAAGAAAAAATGCCACTCTACGAGACAGACAAGTTCAAAATTGGAGATCAGGTATTGTTGGATAAAGCAGACCCTCGATTATCTCCTCCTGACCCTAATAAAAACAAAGAAATCCCTTTTAAGGTAATCAATGTTTTCCCATACGGAACAGTCGAGGTAAGTAATCCTATTTCTGGCACTTTTAAAATAGACGCTACTCAACTTGAACTATTTACTGATAATAGGACAGATAGCATGAGAGAGGATGTTAAACTCTTCAAACCACCTTGATCATGTGAATGAGAGGTAAGTCTAGCTTAAGAATATAAACAAGCGCTACTCGGGAGGCAACCCGGGCACTAACTCCATTAATTTTTTTACATTTTTTATTTTTTATTTTATTTTTCCTTTAGCATCTATTTATAAGCTAACCAAAAGTGCAGATTTTCAGGCCACACGGCCTTGCACACGGCCGTGGCTGTGGCCGTGTGGAAACTACGGACTCCCGTACTGACATAGCAGAGGTAGTACGAGCCAATGACGAAAGATTCCCAGATCACGGACGACTATAAATTGCCACGGCCGTGTGATATGGCCGTGGCCGACACTAAGGGAAGTCACACGGGCTCCGACTAAACACCACGGTCGTGCGATACAGCCGTGGTCGACACTGTTTTATCAAACATGGGCGTGGTGACCATGAAACGGGCGTGGGAGAAACGAATGGAGCACAACACGGCCGTGCGATACGGCCGTGTGACCCAACACGCCCATGGTACACGGACGTGGGGATGTACCAGACATCAAAACTCTATTTAAACCACCCTCACTTCTCAACTACTCCCCATTCCCTTTCCTCCATACATTCTCAGACCCCCCTTCCATATTCTCCTTCCTTGGCCCTTTTCCAAACTCTAGATGTACACCATATCCATGTCGAAGAAGCGAAAGGATCCTAGCACAGTCTTCCCCTGTGAGAGACTGATCTACATAAGCTCATGCCGGCCGCTTCATCCACTCGACAAGCCAAGGATATTTGAGGCCATTTAGTTTTTAATTTTCTTTTTTCATCGCATTTATTTTCCTTCTCTTTATCTTCCTTGTCCTTAAATAAATAATTAGTTTATTTTGAATTTTTCTTAGTATTTCTTGTCTATTTCTTCACGGGCTACTCAATTTCTTCATCTAGCGCAGTAATAGTGGGCAGCCCCTATACCACCACCAGAGACGCCTCCTCCAACTTATCTTTCACCTCCGAATCAAGTTTCCACACCTCTAACTCAAGGAATCCATCCAAATTTAGGAAGTTTCATCTCTCCCTATCTTTTATACTATCTTTGTACATTGAGGGCAATGTACATCTTAAGTGGGGGGGTAAAACTTAAAAGTGCCAAACTTTTTGCATTATTCTCAAATCCTGAATTATATCTTATTTTAAGTAAATTTTCTCATATTACAATTAGAATGAAATTTCCTATGATTTATGATTTTTATTGATATGTTTTAGATTAAGTCATTGATAATTGTGCATTGATGATTAAACTTTAAGATACTAGAGAATCAAGCATGATAAGTCTATTTGTCAGAATTAAAAATATTCTAGGTTGTCGACCTGAATTTTTGAATATTACTTTGAAGTTTGAAATTTACGAGGTTGACATCAAAATACCCATAATTCTTGTGAGATTTTGAGCCTTATAGAGTATATATTCTTTTTCTTGCTCACTTTATTGATTATGAGTGTGTCAACATTGATTTGTTATTCTAGAACTTGCATCGATTATACATGTCGAGACCACACCTTTGATTTGATATACTAAGATGATAAAGGCACCTAGGTTTTAACCCACTCACTCCACTAAAAAGCCTACCTTCATAATTAACCCCTAGTGAACCCCTTTGATCCTAACAACCCATTTTATTGACTCACCCACTAATATTAACCCAAAACCCTTTTTATTCGTTATCACCATTCTTCTTGACTACCCCTATATCGAGACTTGATTTGATCGATTACTTAACTATTTTCTTTATCAGTTGTTAAATTATATCTTCTTATTACTTGATTTTTTCTTAAAAAAATGAAGTATATTCATTATTAGTTCTATGTTCTATGAGATTAAAACAGTTAAGTTCACATCTTTAGAAGAAGCTCGTGATATTATTAGTATTATGAGTTTTCAATTGATGTAATTATTTTTATTCAGTTTGTTGTTTCTAGTTAGGAAATTTGTCAGGTCAGTCTCGATTCTAACCCTCTAATTTAGCCTTTATCCACACCTTTAACCCAAGCCCCATTACAACCCTGTTAAAGACCTTTTGATTTGTGTATCCTCTCATATTACAGGGGTGGAGATTTGATTTTCATGCAAGCCTATGGGATTAACTTTTCATGTTTGACTTATGAGTGCTTTTCCTTGAACCTTAAACACCTCGAGTGATTTGAGTGATTCTTTTGCGAGGATGTCAATCCTTGTCGATTTTTGAATCAGGGGAAATTATTTAGATAAGGGGAAACACCTATGTTTTATGCTACAAATGTATGACTTAGATTGTTTGAATCTTTAGGACTCTTTGAGTTGAATTATCCATGTATGGATTATCTTTGAATTATGATGAAACACTATCGATGAATTTTATGAATTGGGGAAGTTTGTTTTAATTGTGAGTTGAGAATTTTGTTTGAGGACAAGCAAAAGCTTAAGTGTGGGGGTATTTGATAAACCGCAGTAGTAACATATTTTAAGCCCACATTTAGCATGTTTTTGGATGATTTAAGCCTTGAATTATGTAATTTGGTGCTCTTAATCCTTTGTTTTCGTGTTTTATACTCAGGAAAGCACCGGAGAATGAAAAGAACGAGAAACAGGCTTAAAACGGACCAAATGGGCCAAATCACGAAATCGACACGGCTTGGGCCCAAGACCACACGACCGTGCCTCATTAATGGACTTGAACACGGCCTAACCACGACTTACACGGGCGTGTGACAAGGGCGTGTCCCTGTCGTGACAAAGAGGAATTTCACTCAAATTAGGATACTTAGAGGCGAAGAAACACATTCCAAAGTCTATATAAACACCCTAAGTATGACCTAAAAGGGGGAGTCGACAGAAGCCTTCTGTCGGGGGCATGCAGCTAGGCCAAAGAGCCGAGCCAAAGAGGGCAGAATTGTGGGATTTACTCGAAGAAAGCCAGTTGATTCATCGCAAGAAGCTGGAGCCATACTCAAGACGGAGGATCTCCCTTCAATTCCTTCAGGGAGTTTTAGGGTTTTTCTTATGTTTTGTTTTATTTTTTCTTCTGGGATGTTTTCTTTTATCATTATAAACTAAACCCTCAGATACCTGAGGGGGATGAAACCAAAGATGGATCTTGTTATTGTTTTCTGAACTATATGATAAGTACTTGATTTGTTCTTAATTATGTGTTCTTAATTCTTGTTTTGATATTTCCGAGATATTAATTCAAGTTTGATGTGCTTAGGTGGTGGAGCAAAAGTCCCTGCCTAAGAGTAGATCTAGCATAATTAAGCAGAGTTGATCGCAAGCCTAGACATAGGGTGACGAGGTTTTGCCGAATTAGGGTGAAACCTAATATGGGAGTCCATAGATCGAGTTAATGCAATTCTAGGGGTTTTAATTAGAAAGAGATTTAAATTAATCAACCTAGGGTTAGACGTTAGTAGCCTCGACGGAGGTATTAATATAACTTAGGGAGTCCTACGGATCAAGTTAAGTGAATAAATTGTCTGGTTCAGTGTTAGATAACAACTGAAGTCTAGGTGGATTCTTCCTCGGGTATTGTCTTATTCAATTGATTTTTCCCACAAGTATTTCCCCAAATTCATTCTTCTTTGTCTTAGAGTCTTTAGCTTAGTAGTTAGTATTAGTTAATTTAGATTAAACAACAATTCCCTTTATTTTAGGCTAAATAATAAAAAGAAAGTTAGTATTAGTACTTTTAGTTCCTTTGGGTTCGATAATCCGGTCTTGCCTTAACTATACTACTATCTGATAGGTGCGCTTGCCTCAAATCGTTGTCATAGCTAGTTTCCAGGTTCGATCATCCTCTTTATAAATTTTAAAACTTTGACAAATCACAGCGATCATCTAGTTAAAAAGGGAGATTGCTACATTCAAACAGTTAGAGGGAGAGAGTTTTCACGAATCTTGGGAGCATTTTAAGACGCTGGTTCAAAAATGTCCACATCACGGATTACCCGAGTGGTTACCACTGCAAATCTTTTGCAATGGGTTAGATGTACACGCAAGGTCAAGATTTGATGGAGCCGCAAAATGAGCCTTAATGAACTGAACGCACGAGGATTCATACGAATTAATAGAAAATATGGCAATGAACTTCTGCCATTGGCCAACCGAACGATACACATATGGCCAGAGACCATCTACGGTGAAGGTTGTCTAGGAGAATGACAAATATCAATAGCTAGTTGACAGAATTAACCGCATAGAGTCTGAGAATAGTGCACCATCTATATACGGAGGGGACAAACCGCTCTTCCATTATATTAACAACCTTACCAAGGATATGAATTATATCGGGAATAGGGGTGGAAACCCTTATTCAAATACATACAATCCTAGATGGAGAGATCACCCAAACCTGATATGGGGAGGAAATCAAGGAGGAGGTAATATTTTCGAGTCAAGTCAAAAACTCTAATTATCAACCAATTTATTTACAGAAACCTTAGGAAGGGCCAATCCAAATAACCATATTGTATGTGGTCAACGCTTGGATCGAATAGAGGGGGAAATGCAGTCAACGAGAAAATATGTGAATCAAGTGCAGTCTGAGTGCACTAACTCGACAAAAACATTTCCTAAGCTAGAAGATCAGATGAACCAATTGATGAGTATGATGGGAGATATCAAAAGAAAAATTAGCATCGGTATTCCTAGTAATACTAAAAATAATCATCGAAAGGGAGGGAATGAGCATGTGAAAGCAATCGCGCTCCATTCGGGCAAAGTCTTGAGTAGCCTAGAAACTCTGACATAAGAGAAAACTAAAGAGAGTGCCAAAGATCTTCAAGGGGACCCCCGAGAGGCTGACAAAGAACCCAAACCAAAGGAGGTAACTGAACTAGTATTTGAGCCAGAGAAAGAGTCGACCAAGGATGTAACACCCCTAGCCCGTATCCATTGCTGGATTAGGGCTACAGAGCATTACCGAATCATAACATCAAACAATGAACAATTTACAGCCATAAATAGATCACAAGTTAAATCATGATAATATCAATCAAAAACATTCATACAGTCCCTTATATGAGCCCTTGAGGACCAAAACAGACATTGAAAGCGACTCGGGACTAAATTGAAAACACATGAAATTTTTTGTAAAAAGTTAAAATTTTTCAAACTGCAGGGGTCACACGACCGTATGGCTAGGCCGTGTGACTCAAACAGCCAAGAGACACACTTGTGTCTTAAGTCGTGTGTGCATTCAAAATAGGGACACACGACTGTGTCCTAGCCCATTTCTACTCCCATGTAACTCATTGACTTGGGCCACACGGCCAAGCCACACGCCCGTGTGCCAGGCTGTGTACCCTACAAAATAACCCCACACGCCCGTGTGTCAGGCTGTGTGCTAGGCCATGTAACAGCCTGACTAACAACCTGACTTGCAACCCTTTTGAAAGCTACAAGGGACACACGGTTGTGTGTGACATACGGCTAAGACACACGCCCGTGTCTCTACCCGTGTGGACGAAAAGTAGGCCATTTCCAAGCCATTTTTATCACCCAAACTCACAACCAATGCACAAGCCAATTGCACCTAAAATCAAGCATTCAAAACTTTAATCAACCTAAAATCTAACTATTCAACCAATATGCCAAAATGGCACCTCAATTCAACAAAACAATTTTACTTTAATACCTAACCAATTCAATCCACAATTAAACTACTAATTGGATCATCCCAATACTATATTTGCCACAATGTTCATAAACCAAATATGCATACATAACCAATACAAAATAGCCATATACACAACTAACTTATACCATACCAAATTTACCAAAAGATGATCACTTTCAAACTACCAAATCAAGCCAATAGCAACCTTATGAACTATTCCCTTTTTCACCATTCACCAACTCATATTATAACATTTCCATACCATCATTTTAGCCAACACAATATAGATCATTAACCATAATATCATATATATAAAATCCACACTTAATGACTAGAATTCATCAAACAAAACACCTATACATGCCATTATAACCATGATCCAAAATCTTTAAAAATAGACCGATATAACCGATGGATAATGTGATGAAATCTCTGAAAACTTCCAACTTGAATGAGCTTCTGATATCTAGAAACACAAAGAAATTAACACGAAGTAAGCATGTAATTCAAAAATAAAGCTTATCATTTCAATTTATAAGCATAAAACAATTTGAGACAATCCAGCATGACTTGGCATTAGCCTAAGTAACAACAACCTCTCAAATTAGATAATCACATAGTTTAACAAATCATCTCAAAACATCATAGCATATGTACACACTACTTATAAGTATTCATATTTTCAAGCATATGGCTGAGCATATTTAAACCATCATAAACTCATACCTTTTCATACTTTCATAGCCACTCTAATTGAAGCATTTGCCGATTCTTCTTTTTTTTTTTATACCCGTTGAGCCACTAGAATAATATCGGATACGCGGGAATCCCGCACACTATGTGCCAACATGTGGTCGAAACCACTACTATCTCTTATCTTGTATCAATGCTCTCTCTCGAGCCATAAATGGGTCTGCTCACACAAGCTGTCAGTCAAGACGTAGCTAACGGTGCTGCTCACACAAGCTGTCAAGTAACCGCAATACATGCCGAAAACTCAACCACTGGTAGGATGTACGAGACCAGCACCCAAAATACAGTAACCCCTAATGACATGTCATTTGTATCCTATATATTCCTAAGGTTCAAATGGGGTCCGAAAGTTGCCGAAACTTTGTTGGTTATTTCCGTAGAGCCGTAATACCAAGAATATAACATAAAAGCATTTAAATCAAACATATTTTAATGCTAATTAAATATACGAACTTACAACAAACACGTATGGAGAAAAATGATCGATTAATCCAGTTTTAACTAATTCAAACTTAATTCTATTCAATTTAATCCAAAAATCATGTTTTGGCAAAATTACACTTTTGCCCCTTCAATTTTAAATTCAATACAATTTAGTCCCTTGCTTATAAAAACGAATATTCATGCAATTTAATCCATACCCATGTTAGCCGAATATTAAATTAATCCATAGAAATCCCTACATTTCCTTTATTTCACAATTTAACCATGAATATTTTTCTATTTTCAATTTAACCCCTAATTGACAAATTCACCAAAATTTCCTTTATTAAAGATGTTCAACTATCATCAAGCATTCATTTTCATCCATCAAACATAAAAAAAACAACTAACATACATTCATGGTAAAACCCTATACTTTTAACAGTTTTGCAAATTAGTCCCCGGGCTAGCTAGATTAAGCTACAACGACTCTAAAAACATAAAAATCATTAAAAATGATACAAAAATACTCACCATGCACCCAAGGATACCATGACCGAACCTAGCAAGCTTAAATAGTGTTCTTTCCTTAGCAAAATCGGTTGAAGATGGTGAAGAAAGATGATAGCCATGTTTTGTTTTATTTAATTTATCTTTATTTACTAATTTACTTTAATAACCTTTAAAAACATTAAAATTTTCACTTTTACCAAGCCATAATCATCCATTATCTTCTATAATGGTATAATTTCGATTTAAGGCCACTCATTTTTAAATTCCATAGCAATTTAACATCTTTTACTAATAGCACACAAGTTTTGCACTTTACGTGATTTAGTCCTTTTGTCAAATTTAGCATACAAACTATAAAATTTCTTCACGAATTTTTTATACGATGCTACTATCATGCTGCAAACCATAAAATAATAATAAAATAAATTTTACGATGTCAGATTTGTGGTCCCAAAACCACTATTTCGATTTCACTAAAAACAGGCTGTTACAAAGGAACCTATTATCACACAGGTACCATCCCCTTCAAGGTTGGAAGAGAGACAAAAAACGGGATGAGGACGAGTTTGTAAGATTTTTAAACTTGTTTAAAACTCTAAATGTTAATCTTCCTTTGATTGAATTAATTGAAAAAGTCCCTAAGTACGCTAAATGTTTAAAAGAAATCATGTCTAGGCGTAGGAAAATTAAATCATGTAAACAAGATGATATGAGTGTTTCCTGTAGTGCTATTATATTTAGACAGGTTCCCCAAAAGCTAAAAGACCCGAGAAGTTTTCCAATCCCCATAGAGATTGAGAGCATCTATTTGAATAAAGCCCTATGTGACTAAACAGCTAGCATCAATTTAATGCATTTATCTATATGTGAAAAACTTGGGTTAAGGGACGCCAAGAGTACACAAATTATACTACAGTTGGCTGACTGATCATCAATGCATCCGAAAGGAGTAATGGAATATGTGTTGGTCAAGGTATGCAGCTTTATCATTTCGACAGATTTTATAGTCTTAGACTTTGAAGAAAATTGAGAGATGCCCATTCTGTTAGGAAAACCTTTTCTAGCTACATCAAATTCTACCATTGATCTAGGAAAACCTTTATTTTTCATATTAAAATACACTTAACCATCACCTACAACTTTTTTAACCTCTGATCTTCTCCAAAACCCTTAAATCTCTTAAAACTTAAAACTCTTAAAACCCCAAGTTTTCTTTGTCTTTTCATATTCCTTGTGTAGCTTTTCTTCTCCATGTAATTTCTTTGATGCAAGATTGGAAAAACAGGCTGGAGACGATACAACAAGCTCTCTCAAGGAATCCAACGAATCTTCTCTCAAGGTTAAGGGTTCCTAATTCAATTTTACTATTTCATTGAAATTCTTGCTTGATACTTAATTAGTTTTTAGCATACGATAGTATTCAATATGCCTCCAAGGAATGTTAGAAGAACTAATGACCCGAAACCATCGGTGGGTTCGAATCCCTCCAATTTCATGAATCTAAATGTGGAGAAATATTTTGTAGAACTTTAGGGAAAAACGTTTATTTTTAAATATGAGCATGAGAGTGAAAGGGAAGAAGGAGATAAGGAAGGGGAGGAAAATAACGACATGGATTTTGAGGAGGATGACTGAACCATTACTTTTTATTTTTAAAGATTGTATTAGATTTTGGATGTTTTTTATTACATTGTTAGGAGTAAGAGTAATAATAGATTATTAGTTGTTTTGTGTTTTGTTTAAATTTGCTATGTAAGAACCCAAATGGAAGAGGCACAAAGATTTTGAACTTTCAATGATCAAAAGAGGAAGCACCCACCAATTGCCTATGGAACTATCACAACCAATTGGGTAACTTCTTTCCTAATGTTTTTAGGGCTACACAATAAGAACAATGTGTTATCTAAAGTGTGGGGGTAACATTGGAAATTTGTTTAATTTTTATGCTTATCTTTGATTTTTCTTGTCAGTTGTGTGCTTGAGCTTGTAGAAATATGAGTGATTGGTTAGGAGCATGTACATAGGTTGATTGTGTTTATGGTAAATTTGGCATGATAATAGGTGATTTTAATTTTTTATTATTATTAGATTATTCAGTTCTATATATTACACTGTAAATAGGCATTAAGCAATTGTATGTACCAAATGATATAGAGAATACAATAAAACGAGCATGCTAGCATGAATGATAGATTGTTGGATCTTTCATTGTTTGGTTGATGAAATTTATGAATATTGAGATGCTTAGGGATGACCTAAGGCATTGTTTGGTATACACTCAGAGCTAAAAAGCTAAGCCTTGTTCGTTCATCCTTAGTACCTATTTTGAGCTAAAAAACACTTATTGATGAACCTCTATACAAAACCTGAGCTAAAAACAATAATTTATGCTTACCCTTTTATTTGGTCTTGAATTGCATGAATATAGATGTCTGGCCATACATATTGAGGGTTAAGTAGATACATTACGGTGGTTTTGTAAAACATAGTGATAGGAAAGATCAGTGTAGTATGGTGATTATAGGTTGGCTTAAAAGTGCAAACGAAAAAATGGAAAAATAAAAGTAAATGAGTAGAAAAAGGATGTGAAAAGTAAAAGCATTTGTGAGTGAGGTACAGTGAAAAAAAAAGGAAAAGTAACTAATTCACAAAAATAGAAAAACTTTTTCATTGGTGCACAAAAACTCGTGAGCTAGTCGTAGTTACTATAGGATGTCGAGATTTCCTATAATGAGAAATAAGGAAGGTGAGAAAATGAGAAATAAAGCGGTGAGCGGGAAAGGGTCACTAAGGGGGAGAATAGGGGACAATATGATGTGCTAAACTATATTCGTGTTTGAAACAATTTTATGCTTACTGTTCTAGAATTCCATACATGTCCCAAGCCTCAGAACGTTACAAGCCGAAAGGCCCTATGTGATCTAGGTAGACTTATTTACAATTTGACATCATACCGAATAACTACATTTACAACTATTTGTATTCTGCTAGGTTAATCAAATTACTTGTATAATTTATTGATGGATTCCTACATTTGAGACCCTTAATGCTTGTATACTTTGTAATATACTGAACTTAGGTGTTTGATATCAAAAGTGGTAAGTCAGTTATATATCATACCGAGATTATGTATGAGTATGAAAATCTTATTCATGTGCTCCAAAGCTAACATTGGTACCATACTTGCTCAAAGGTCATCTTTTCATTTACTGTTTTTGTTTGCTTTGCTTAAGGAAAAGCAATGACTTAAGTGTGGGGGAGTTTGATCTGCCGTAATTCGATGTAGTAGATTAAACTAGTTTTCGCACTTTTGGAGCTTGAATACAAGCACTTTGGTTAAGTTTTCATAAATATATTTACATTCAATAAAATCTGAAATTTGAGTCTTTTATTAACCTTAAGGGTGAGCTAATATGCTTTGTGAGTGTACAGGAGACTATTAGAAGGTGTGCTAACTCAATATTGGTCGTTGTGTTGCAACACGGAGAGTTGGATGTCGCAACATAGGGAGCAGAGTAGAAGAATATTAAGACTGCCTTTGGTGTCGCGACACAGCCTTAGGATGTCGCAACACACCCTTGAAGATGAAGCATATTGCCTTCGATGTCACAACACAAGACCTGGTGTGTCGCGACATCACCTCTGCACAATCAAACATTAAGCACGAGGACGACAGTTGACCTAGGGTTAAGGATGACGACCACTCTAAGTCTATAAATAGGCTCATTTAACACATGTTATGGACAGCTTTTCACATTGTATAACTTTCTTCCTAGTTTTAATCTTTAGTCTTTCTCTTTTCTTAGGCTTTAGGTTTATTTCAGTTTTGTTCTTTGCTTTTACGAAAGAGATCAGATTTGAGAACTTGATCAAACTCTGTAAGGATCTGGCATTCTATTCAATACAAGTCAGACTTCTTCTAAAATTTATATTCTTGAATTGTTATTCATGTCTATTCTATATATCAAATCTATATTGTTTATGAGATTCATGAGGAACTAATCCTCCTGTGAGGGATTAACGAGTGGAGGTATGATTAATTAATTGTTTAGTAGGGTTCTCTTAGCGAATCAATTGCTCGGGAAAGGAAGAACTAAAGCCCTAGGCTTGACGACCCTAGGAAGTCATTAAGGTGGGAATTAACCCAAATTTGGTATGGCCTATCCGACACACCTTAACCTTGGACCAGTCTGGACTGTGAGGTCGAGAGATAAGTAGTTCTTGTCGACTTGTTATTCTAGTGGAAGATCGGAAGATCCTACTGGGGTATCGACTAGTTGATTGAACAAGAAAACCTGAAGCGACAGTTGGGTATGATTACCGAAACGAGCTAATCACCCATGCTTAAATTTGACAGATTCTACTGTTTGATTTCTCGTTATTTATTTATTTATTTATTTTCTTTTTACTATTATTATTAAAAAATTCCAAAAACATTTCTATATATTTCATCGTAATATAATCTATCTAAAGTACTGATTAGATCTTTTTGTACTTAGGTTAGAATTAACTTAGTACTCACCTCCCTTGGTACGATCTTCGGAGTACTCATTTACTCCATTGTAACTATATACAACTTGACTTGTATACTTGCGAAAATTACCTTTTTAATATATTTTGTACAAGATTTCTAATCTAGACTTTGTTACGTCCGAGGCAATCAATCACATACAAATATTCACACACATTACCTATTAAAACCCACAATTTATCATAATATATAATAAAGGTATTCATATGATAAGAGTTGAAAAATCCTAATGCCTTGATTTTTATTTTTTGTATTTTTAATGACCCTACGGTTTTTTTTTTTTTTTTTTTACTTTTGCAAGATGGATTATATTTTTTTTAACCAGTGTTTATGTCATTTTTTAATACACTTTTTTAATAAACACTAATAAGATTATTTTTTTAATACTTTTACATTAAGTTTATTTATAATTTTTTAAATTTTATAATTAAACCTTTAATTTTTTTTTTACTCTGAATTTTTTTTAATGTTTTCATATTAACGTTATTTAAAAATTTAGATTTTATAATAAACCATTCATAAATTTTAATTTCTGTATGTCATCTATTTTATTCAATAAAGTGGAATTGGTTGAGAATAAAATTATAATTGAATAATTGACGCTTATTTTATTCGTTTATTTTTTTAGAATTTTATAAGGTATTCAATTTAAAATTAACTCTGAATAACTGAAGAGTCTATTACAATATACGTTGAAACTTTTTATTGATTTTAATTTCTAAATTCGAAAAAATTAATATTTCATGTTGTTATAATATATACAAGTTTTTATATTTTATTAAACATGAAATTGCTACCGTATCAACACTTTTCAAAAGTGAATATCATTTTAATGATATATGATTTTTTTTACCCATACATATGGTTACCCTTAAAAGATAATGCATAAAATTGTATTTTTTTTTATTTTTGATATTGTTTTTATTAAACTCATATTATATCATGACATACGATTCTATATTATGATAATTAGAAATAAAATATAAAAAGTAAAATTTTGTATAATCAACCCACATAAAAAAAAAGTATGAAAAGAGTCAATAATATATATAATTGCATGATTTTTTTTTATCATAAGTTAAAATTAGATTCTTTAGTTATAGTATATTAGAAATATGATACTAACAAAAAAAATAATTTCTTTTCTTTCCATAAAAATATTTAATAAGTAGTGGAATTCTTCTCTAGTCAAGGCTAAAAGTATTAATGGGCTGTTTTCGAGTGAACCTAATCTGTCCAAAAAACTCATTTTATTATTTAAAAAAAATAGATTTTAATTGATATTTTATTTACTTTTATAATTAAATTTAAATAATAATTTTTTTTATTTAAATTGAATTGAAGTCGGATTGTCTAAGTCCAATTCGACTATTTGATCCTCGAATAGGTCTAGTCAATACCTACAAACATAAATTAAATCCGAACTGTGTTAATAACTCTTCGTGTTTTGTTCTCCCATGTTAAACAGTGTGATAAAAGGTATGCCCACTTTATTTGTCACCACAAAAGTCAATTTTGTACTTTGTATGAAACAGAGCATTCCGTCTCAGTAAAAAAGGGAAAGCTTGACCTTAAAATCCGTTTCATTGTAAATTTTGTTGAATACTAAATATTCCAGTCATATTTCGGTTAATTTCACCTGGATTTGAAGTATCTGGTTTCTCACCATTCTTTTTATGACTCTATCACTGAAATCCAAAATCGATAAAGCTTATCGTTAAGCTTCCTTCCCATTTGACGTTTTAAAAGAGTACAACAACACAACTTGTAAACCTAAAGAGTAAAAACGAAGAAAAGGGAAGAAGCAGAGCAATACTTACTGGAAAAGCTTAAGATTACTAAAGAAGAAAAAAAGAACGACTAAATATAAAAGGATAGAGAGGATGGCGTTAATTACAAGGAAATGTAATAAAAGGAGAAATTAAGGTTAAATTCTATTTTTGGTCCCTTAATTATAATTAAATTAGGTTAAATTCTGAATACTTAAATTATAGTTTAGTTTTTATATTTTAAATTAATATGACACGATCTTATTGTTTAATTATGTGATGATTTTTTAAAATTTATTTTGGATTTATTGATTGATGAATTATAAGTTTATTGATTAATATTTTATATAATTGATGTATATTTTATATTTGAAATTTATTGATTTTTTTGCACCTAATATTTTTAAATATATTATATATATATATATATTAAGTTTTTTTTTTAAATAGTGATGATACATCAAAATAAATTGATATCTGTACATACCAATACTAATAGAAAAATGATGCATTTATCGATACGGTACTAACTACCTTACTTATCACACCTACTTTTTCAAATATTATGATATCCTAAGCACGCGATTAAGATAAAACTAGTATATATAAAATTATAAGATGATGTACAAAAAGAAATAAGAAAACAACATAAAACTAGAATAGCTATGATAAACAAGAAAGATAATGTAGATAAATCCATATGCGGGAATATATCCCGAAAGTACACCAATAAATAGGTAATTAAACAACTGCCATGTCCACATACAAGAAATCAATAAAAGCATCAAGAAACTGAAACATAGACACACATAAGGTATAGGGTTTTTAGTATATAAAGGAACACACAAGACGAGTGATATCCATATGCTCTATCAAGCAACATGTAAGAAAAGGAATGTTTCAAGGGCTAGTTTTAGAAGGTGGTGGAGAGAAGAATGGGATAGATGGGATCATAGCTGGAATTGAAGGCATGTTCGGCAATGGCGGTATTGTAATAGGCAAAGTTGGAAGGGTAGTGGGAAACGGCATGCTAGGAAATGGCAAAGATGGTTGCGTTGTGGGCAATGTGGGGATCGTTGGCTGTGGCAGATTGGGCAGCTGAAGAAGGTGACGAGCCGCTAGGCCAACGTTGATGCTTGAAAATGACAGTGCCATGAAGAAAGCCAGTGTAAAGCAATTGAAAGAGGCCATTTCGCGACGATGAAGACTGTTTTTGTGTTGCAATAGAGTGAAAGAGGTCTCTTAGGGATTTTGGGTTACGAAAAACATGGCATGATGTAGGGGGTTTTATATACAACTGGAATTAGGTGTAGTTCGAATTCAGATATTTACATATATTCAATTTCCTTTTTCAGATTAACATAGTATTTAAATTCAAATATTTTAATTATTATTTGGGGCTTACACCGATATTAACTCTTGAACTTTAAATATTCGTTATTCAAATCTATTTTATTTTTTGGACAACCGATGTAATTCATTTTACTTTTTCGAATAATAAATTTAAATTTAAATTTAAATTTTACGCAAATAATAAATGAATTTAAATTAAAAAAAAATTCTGAATCCACTGTTTTTGCTATAACATATAGTGGATGGGAAAATGTAAAGAAAAGAAAAGAAGCCTTTTAAAGCTTCTTGTTTTAGCTCACCTTCTCAACAGATATTGAGGTTTCATTGTGGTTGGCCAAATATAGGATGATGATGGTGAAGAAGAAACTTGTCTTAGGGTTGGAATTTCTAGTTGGTGGGTTATCTAACTCCATCCGAAACATCATCGTGCACCCATAGCACAGCAGTTGGAAAGTAATTATATAATGATATCTTCTTCTTCTTCTTCTTCTTCTTTTATGATGTTGTGGTTATTTACTTGTTAAGGATGGATATGGCTTGCACTTCCAACTTTTGTTTTTCCTTTTTCATTCCCCAAACATATTTTCCCATTCGGTAGATCAAAGTAGCTTTGTTTTATTATGACAATGATGAATAAAATTTGACATATATTATTTATGTGAATATAATATTAAATTCGACGGTGGAATTATAAAATTATAAAAATTTTAATAATCTGTTATTATTATTTTTAAAGAAATTTGGGGTCTTTTAGTTATGTTTTTATTTATTTTTCACTTTTAATTTTTGTAAATATATTATTTTCCTAATTTTTCTGATTTTAATTATTTTTTTCTTATTTTTTAATTATTAGAAATTTATATTTTCTAATTTTGAACTGACCTAAAATCAGATATTCAACTGATTCAATTTTTTTTATGTTTTCAATGATTCTTAAAATTGGTTTGAAATTACAATTATAATCATGATTGATACATATGTATAATTACAACGAGAATCATAAATAAAACGTACAAACAAGAGTTACAATTACAATCAATACATTTATAAAACTATTACCAAAATTAATCAGTACAATGCACAAATGGACTAGTAATCAGCAAGGTTGTTTGAACTAGATCTGTCGATCAGAATGATTGGACTGAGAATTGGTTGAGGTGCTAGTCTGGAAAAGGACATTGAACCAGTTGACCCAAAAACTAATATAGACCGGTTGAATCGGGTGGTTGAGCTGACATTTTAATTTTTTTAAGACATTCTTAACAATTTAATTAATCAAATTAAATGGACCAATTAAATCGGTTTGATTACGGATTCGATTTTAAAAACATTGGTAATTGAAATATTTTCATATTTAGATCAATATAAATTAAAAAGAATCTATACATTATGAAAGTTAAACCCATGTAAAATATGAACGGGGAACCCAACAATGACAAAACTTAATAAGGCCAACCTCAAAATTTTTGAAAATTTTTATTATACTCTTTTAAAATTTTTGAATTTTTAAAACATATTTATATAAGTTAAATTAGATTAATACCCTCAAATAAATTATATATATAACATCTTTTCTAAGAAATCAAATGAAATTTATTGAATGAAAGAAACATTACAGAAGAAAAATATACACTAGAACACAACTTACACTTCCATCTATTTAACCCACTTAATTGAGCCATTTGATTAAATTAATTTAAGTTAACTCAAATTTTTGGTTACATCAGTTTTAGTTTCGGTTAGGATGGTTTTATCGATCTATTACCAATTATTAAAATTAATAACCCTTTTATATTATTTAATTCATAATCGATGCTCGATTATGTCAATTAAAGTCATAAAAGTCAACCAAATCTATTATAATATCATAATAATAGATAGTGTTGTTTGAATCTGTTGGGATAAACCCGTCTAAGCAACGAACAAGAAAAATAATGAAGAAATTGAAAAGATCAAACGCACAAATTTTACATGGAAAAATCCCTCGAAAGAGATAAAAAATCACAGGCAAAGATAATTTTATTAAATCGGCAAAAACGAAGAGTACAAAGATGGAGATAAAAACTAAACCCCGAAACCCGAAAATAAGAACCATCAAAATTTAAACACAAAGTTCTCTGAAAGCTTGTAAAAGGTAATACTTAAATGTGTTATGGTTTAATTTTTCTAGGGTAGAAAAGGGTTTATTTATAGGCTAAATTTGTAGGTCAAATAATCTTAAAATAATCTACACTAATCAAAGTTCAACTGGGACAAATGGTCAGAATTTGACTAGAAGAAGAAAATCGAGAAAATTGCATGACATGTCGCGACGTTGCGACATCCCTATTGTGTCGTCGCGACGTCACATGGCTCCTCGTCGTGAAGTCGTTCTCTGTTTATGTCTTAATTTGACCTAATGCGAAGCATACTTCACAAATCTCCACCTTGACTTGTATTTCCACAATACCTTATTTTTTGGGCCCGCCACGGGCCTATCTTGAACTTTGCAAGATATTAACAGAGTCCAAGCCATGCTTAAACTTTGAAACTGAAAGACTTCTAGCCTTTGACTTGTGCACTACTAAACCAAAACTGACTCAGGTCTACTTTCCACGAATGCAGTGCTTTGTTTTTCCAAATCCTGCACCCAAAAGAGAACTTGTCTTATTCAAAACGGTCATACATTTTTCCCTCTTATGACCAAATTGCCTCTGCTTCAAACGAGACGACATCGACTCCTTAACTGACGAGGGACTTGTTCTTTTACCAATCACTGTTGATCCTTGCAGAACATAAAGACTGCCAATCTTTCATTAGAATGAGAGCCCCATGAGACACTTTAATGCCACTTGACTCGATGTTAATTCTACAACCCTTCGAGTCTTACATACTCAAGGAGATGAGATTCTTCCTTAAATCAGGTACATGCTTGACATCTGACGGTGTCCTAATTGTCCCGTCATGCATCCTAAATTGAACAGTACCTACACTAATTGTCTTACTAGATGAATCATTCCTCATACGCACAACTCCACCTTTAACTGAACTATATGTGGAGAACCAGTCCCTGTTGGGACACTTGTAGAAAAAACACCCTGAATCTAAGATCCATTCGGACGTAAATTTAGACCTTTCGATCGTAGACACCAACAGCTAATCATGACCCTTGTCGTCGACCAAATTAGTATCAACTATTTCTTGCCCATTGCTCTCAACAACCCTCTTATTCCGTAGTTTGTAACAATCTGCCTTAATGCAATCTAACTTCTTGTAGTAGCGACGTCTCGTCTCGATTCCTTGATGTTACAAAAAACGAGGCTTGCCTATCTAACTTGCTATCCAAACCAAACTCATTTTTGAGTTTGTCTTTGATCAACAAGTGGCCCTTCACATCCCCGAATGAGAGTTTATCTCTACCTTAAATCAGGGTCTCCTTAAAAAACTTATATGAATGGGGTAAATAGCACAATAATGCATAGTCTGATCTTCATCATCTATTTGAACCTCAACATTCTTTAAATCATTAAAAAGAGTAATAAATTGACTGATGTGACCTCTAAGGTGCTTACATTCGTCCATACGAAACGTGTATAGCCATTGTTTCAACACCAATCGGTTACCCAAATACTTTTTCGCGTAAAGGATTTTTAACCTTTTCCACAAGACGGATGTCATTTTCTCCATCAACACCTCCTACAATATACTATTCGTGAGGCAAACTAAATTGCAGACAGGGCCTTCTCATCAAGCTCTTCCCATTGACTGATCTAGATTATCAGGCTATTTCCATATAACAGCCTTTTTCAGACCATTCTGAACTAGGATTTTCGTCATCCAAACTTGTCAAAAATAGAAATTTGTGATGCCATTGAACTTCTCAATGTAGAACCTTGTTGTTTCCATCTCTTAACGGGTTGAATGCGAAAATTGAACCAAGCTCTGATACCAATTTGTTGGGAATAAACCTGTGTAAGCAATGAACAAAAAATAATGAAGAAATTGAAAAGATCAAACACACAAATTCTATATGGAAAACTCCCTCCGAAGAGAATAAAAAAACCATGGGCAAAGATAATTTCACTAAATCGACAAAAAAAAATAGTACAAAGATGGAGATAAAAACTAAACCCCGAAACCCAAAAATAAGAACCCTCAAAACTTAAACACAAAATTCCCTCAAAGCTTGTAAAAGCTAATACTTAAATGTGTTAACGATTAAAATTTCTAGGGTAGAAAATGGCCTTTTATAGGCAAATTCGTAGGTCAAAAAACCTTAAAATAACCTACACTAATCAGAGTTCGACTAGGAAAAATGGTCAGAATTTGACTAGAAGAAAACTAAGAAAATTGCATGACATGTCGCCACGTCACGACATCCCTTATCGTGTCATCGCAACGTCATTTCTACTTCTCCCCTATTTTGTCGTCGCGTCACATGGCTCCTCATCATGACATCACTCTCTGTTTGTCTTAATTTGACCGAAATGCGAGGCATACTCCACAGAATCGGATCAAATTGGTTAGCCAAATTGATTGGACTAGGAATTGGTCAGGAGACCGATCTGGAAAGTGACTTTGAACCAGTTAAATCGGGAACTGATATGAACCGACTACAACAGGTTAAACTGGGATTTTTAATTTTTTAAAATTTTAATAAATTTTTAATCAGGTCGGTCGAAACGATGAATCGATAATTTAACTGGTGGGACCACTAATCCAATTTTTTTTTTAAAAAAATGATAATAGATTGAGTATAAAAGCCAACTATCGCTTGTTCACCCTTAAATTGAATTATAAATGATGAACAAACAATGCCCAAGTGAAGGAAAAGAAACAACAAGAAATAAAAATAAATTTGTATAGAGCGGTAGTTAAAACTTTTGCCATATACCTACTTGAATAAAATTTTAAATTTTACCTTTATACTTAAAAATTAAATTTTTTTTTATTTTTAATTAAGAAATTATAATCCAAACATTGATGTGGTTAGTATTTCTGATAAAAATTTGCTATAAATAAACTTATTTAGTCATACAAATTTTAAAAGTAAATCATTATAAATTTAATAAACATACTCGATAGTAAATAAATTTAAATAAAAAATATTAACAATATCAACTATGAAACTAAAATTTTTAAAATACAAAAAAAAAAAAGAGTTTAACTTTTTAATTATAATAACTAAATGTTGGCAAAGTATAAATGAGATATTTTGACCTATTATCCTTTTTTTTCACCACTATTTATATAAATAGGGAGCAAGCTTTACTATTAATGTCAGAAAAGAGATGGCATATGCATATTCCTTGCTATTTGATCTTATATATCTATTTTTTCTTTCACAGGCATATAGTATATATATGAAATTATTCGATATATTATTGGTGAAGTTTTTAGATTTAACAAGTAATGTTAAGAGATTGATAAGTGTTATATAATAGTATGGTAAAAAACGAAATATTAAAAAATATATATCAATTTTTTAAAATTATTTATAAAATAAAAAAATATATTATCAGTACACAAAAACTAGGGGCAAAAATTCCTTGTGAGATCCATAAGGAAAAAGAAAATTCCTTGTGTCATATGTGTCGGTAAATGGAAGATGATGTGAATGGCTGGCTTGTATTGTATGTAATGGAACAACAACAATATTCGACTTGTCAATCAAAATTGTGGACCACAATTAAATGCAAGATACGCCAATTGGATATTTTTGAATAAAGAAAAAAAAAAGATTTTTCCATTTCATATTTGTTTGGATAAGGTTCTTGGAAAACTATAGGAGGACTAAAACAAAAAGTTGTGAAATTGAAATGAAATTTGAAACATTGGGACCGAACATCCAATTTCATGTTTGGGAATCCCAATCTTCAAGTGGGAAAAGCATAGATACAAAGAACCATCTAAAGTGTTCCAATTTAGAGAACCTTAAATTTTATGATTTTTTTGGTCAAAACTTAAAACAAAAGAAGTACTACTTTACTTAAAAAAGAAAAAGAAAAGAGAGAGAGAATCGCATGGGAACATAATTTGAAGCACTTACTAATATAAATCCCTAAAAAAGGTATCTCTTAGATGGTTTAATGGCAGTTTATTTTGAAACTTTTGATAACTTCAAAGGATTTTATATTTGATGCACATATAAATTTATGTGTCGTGAATTAAATGATAATGGTTTAATTAGTATCGTATTTTTTTTATGTTTGAGATGCTAGGTTGGGATTTTTAGAACTACATTTCACGATGACAAATCTTCGAAGGATTTATAGGTATTTAAAGAAGATTATTTTTTAGCTCAAAAATTCAATTCGTAACATAAAAAAGACGGTTTTATTAAGACCTATTGATGCATGTATAAAGATGGGAGGGAAAAGCTGATAGCATTAAGTTTGTTAGTATTTGGTACACTTGGCGAGAAGTTACTTAGCGATAATATCTAGAATAAAGACAAAAGCTATTTGCATTAAAGATTATATAAGAATACCATCTCTACTATTCCCCTTCCTAAACCTTTTGAAACACCCTATATCCGACTTGATCACCTGGTCCAGATACTAAGTGCCACAATTAACCCGAATAACTTAACAATTTTTTTAGTTTGATTTACTTATTGACTTAGTCAATACCAACTTATACATACATCGTTACTAATCAATCTTTTCAATTTCAGGAATTACGTCAGTTTCCAAAATTTAAACTTCTATTATATCCCTTAACATTCAAGCACTAAGTTCTTACAAACTTTCTACCTCATTGAGCATAATGGTTAATTAAAAATTATAGTTTAAAATTTTAGTATAGAAACACTAAATTAATCCCCGAGGCGTGGCCTCTAGGGACACCCCTCTATATGTATGATACTGCTATGATGCCTTTTGCGTGAGCCTGGCGGTGTCTGGCTTGGTCCCTCCACACAACCTTTGAAACAATCCTTGACCCTGCATTCAAGGAAAAACTCATATAATTTCAGGTGAACTTAGCGAGATTTTGTACAAAAGTATTCATAAAAGCGCTATATCCTTTCGAGAATAGAAATAATAGCACAACATTTTAAACTCCCTGAGTATCTTAGGAGGTTTCATCGACTTTCTGGCATAGCCGATGTATTGTATTCTCTGAGCCAGTTAATGGCGAACATATCCCTCGAGTTAGGCATAGGTGTACTCTTCCAATAGCAACTTCTTCTGGGGCTTAACCCTGTCTCGCTTCGTCTCATATTCCCAATTTACCATTCCTAGTTTGACTCATTGAAAAATGACCATGTACGCAACTATACGGGTTGGTAACTACTATTGGCAGATAAGCAGATATCTCGTCATACTGCAGATTCTTAACTTAACCTCTTCATTTCATACCGACTTAATATGAACTTACTGAACTACCTCAGCAAATACCTTCTTAAAACCTAGCATGTTAAGTAGAATTCTCCCTTTTAGGGAATCATTTTAATAACACCCTCATTCATGGACTTGAATATAAGATTTGGCTAATAGTTCATCACTCATTCCTTGTGGCCTTGTGCTTATACGACAATCCCATAGGACTTTTCCCATTTCAGCTAGTTACCAGGAAACTCTCATTAACAAATAGTTCCCAGCAGACTACCTTTTTCTAGATTGTCCCTAGCAAACTTCCACATTTGATAGTATCAAGAGGACTTTCCCGTGCTAGATAGTATTGACGGACAACCTCTTTCCTCGAAAATCCCTGGCGAAATTTCACCCAAATAGTCCTTAGAGAACCCCCTGTTTCAGGCGGCCTCTTTTATCTATGGACCCTTAGGATTAAAATTTGCTTAATCGTCTCGCTCTATCACATCCAATATTGGTTTACTTGCCAAACACTGGCGGACTCACGATGGCATATACTAAAATACCTCAAAGAAAATATCCCTTCCTTTCACATCTACCGCCTTGAAATCGCTTACACCAATTCCTCTTATCTTCACTGTCATATCCCACAAAATCGGGGGTTAGTAGAATCGAGTTTGTGAATCAAGAGAAAGTTTTCATGCCCTAATTTTTTATATTATTTGTGTGTTTTTAGGAAATGAATGAGATATTGGTTTCTTGGTTAAGTGTTAATGAAACATTCCTTGAAACCCAAGTTCAAATCTCTTCTCTCGCACCATTTTTATTATTTTTCAAATTTTGCATCAAACCCTAGTATGTGACACGCTTTGTTTTTAAAATAAATATTGCAAAATTATTTCAAGAATTAGAAAATAGCCTAGTGGTTAAAGGAAAAATAAGGAAGCATGGAAATTAGATCAAATTCCCAAGTTTGATTCCCTTCCATTACAAAATAGCTTGTTTTTTTTTTTCTAAAATTTCTCCTTATTTTGTGCTACCCAGGCCTTGAACCCTAGGTATAAATACAAAATTTTCTTGTATTTTTCACCCTTTAAATCAAAATTTCCCTACCCTAGTCATTCACCCTCTTCCTCTCCTATTTTCTCTTCAATTTTCTTTATTTTTACCCTTGTGTGCCTCCACCCAAGCAAACAAGATTTACCATCAATTTCTCTTCTTTTTGCAATGGGTTCTTGCACCATTCTTTTCCTCTTATTGTTTTTATTTTATCATAAAATTTCCAGCCTTAAATCTGGAATTTTAGCACTCAAGATCGGCCTTCATTGATGCCCTAAAAGAACTTCATTGTCGCTTCCATCTTCTTGCTTGGGTAAGTGTCATTTTCTTTCATTCTTCTTGATGGATCTTTCAAAAAAAATACCCAATTTTCCAGTTTTAGAATTGGGGTGATTTTTCAAGATTTAATGGGTATTTTTCTAGCCTTAGATCTAACAATTTGGGAAGCGTAAGTGTGGTTGATTATGGGCTAGTGTGTAGTTTCGGCTTAGATGTTGGGTAAAATGTTAATTGATTGAATTAAAGGTTTTAATCTTGGAATAGCTACTGATTTTTCAGTATTTAAATGTGTTATGTTCCGACTTAAACACCCCAAATCAACAGTGAAGCCAATAGACGTTCACGCGTGCGATTTGCATCAAACCAGTGTAAGAAACCTAACTAGTTTGGATATGAAAAATCGATATAATTGTAACGATTGGATTGAACCTATAAGAGGATGTTTGGGGGTTGTTTAAGTGGTATTAATTTAGTTAAATGATGATTTTTTAATTTACATTTAATTAATTGGTTAGTTAGTCAAGGTACGAGTGGTGCATACTGAAAGTCAAATGGTTTTGGAAAATGAGGTATTGGGACCTCATTTTTGTAAACCGAGCTCGTGAATATTTTTATGAAATATTTACGGAGCTGTTATATAGGTGAATTGAATTTTGGTCCAAAATTTTTAATGATTTGATAGTTAATTAAGGAAAAAGACTAAATTGTAAAAGTTATTCGGTATTGGTTTTTATTTGTTAAAAGGCTAAATTAATTAATATTAAGGGTTTTATGTAGCAAACTACCCTTTTTATTTACTAGTGGTCAGTTGTTAAATTTTTTATTTGAATTTTATAATTAATTTTTTATTTAATTTAATGTTAAGTTAATAAAATAATGGTTAAAACATAATAAAAAAATGAAAGTCATCACCTTTATTTGGTTTTATCACCGAAAAAAAAAACTCAAAAACGTCATGGGAGGAGCTTCAAGGTTCGGACAACTTGTACCTCTTGCATGATCAAGGATTGAATCGTACGAAGGAAAATTGAGAAAAGGAGAAATTGTAAAATAGTCCCTACAAATCAACTTGTTATCCAAATACATTAGGTAAGTTCATTGTGTATTGAAATGTATATATATATATTGTTGCTGTTGAATTTGAATATATATATGTTATTAATATTGCGAATTGGAATTGAAATGTTATAAACTAATGTTAAGGTGAGTAAGGACTTAATTGAGAAATGTTGAATACTAGTGAAACATGATTCATATGGATTCGGAATGAATAGGACTTGTTTACAGCATGTATACTAAGAACATGGAAGTGCCCCTGATTTATAAATATTATGAATCCTGTTTAAATGCCCGTTTGAACGTAGTAAACAATTAGGATAGGATTGGCATGCCAATAGGGTTATATCGCGTGTTGTACGGGTTTAATATGAGATGAGACGAGATGATGATAAATGATATGTTTATATGTTCACTGAATGTTTGGTATCCAACATTTGTTGTGGATTACCAAGTTGTATTTACAGTGATTCATGTGTGTTTCTGAGGGAGGATGTGTAGCCTTCGGGCTTGGCACTCAGTGCTCATGCCTGTCTTGGTTGGTTTAACTCGTTTGAGCATTCTGGTGTTTTTTGGGTGGATAACCGAGTATCTAAATTATTTTTCTATAGTTCATTGAGCTACCTATTAAAAGAAAGTATATTGATTGATTTCATGAGTTGTTTGGAAATGATATGTTGTACGGCTATTGAAATGTTAGCTGATGAAATTGAATGAATGATAATTATGTGTTTAAAATTTGTTTGGAAATGATATCAAAATGATTGGAAAGTCTATAGTTTACATGTATGAAGCACTCGTTTTGTACTTGTAGCATGTGGTGACAGTGCTATATGTTTAAAAGAAAAAGATATTTGATTGTGTATGTAACAAGTTGAAAAAAAAAATGTGTTTAAGAATTAATTTGATCAATTGATTAACTTGATAAATAGGTTTTATAGTTTGACTGAATGATACTATTATGTATTGTATTGAATGGATTTGGGAAGATTTTATTATTTGATTCGTGATATACTCACCTTACTGTTGTAAAATGTTTTTACAAGAAAGTGACTTAAACTAGTTAATTTTAATTACTTAAATGTGAATCTAAGGTAAGACTATTGTTTATGTACCTATGAACTTACTAAGCATGTCAATACTTACCCCATTTTATTTTCATGTCTTCTGTAGTTGCATCTTTGCAGAAATTGGCTATTGGATCACTTTCAGAGCTTACACTATCCAACGTCTCTATTGGTAATCTTTGGTTCATTTTGGTTCGATTATAAGTGGCATGTAATAGGTGTGATATATATATGTGCTTGGTGTTCAAATTTATGAACTTGCCCATTTTGGCATGTTTATTTAGGTATTGTATTAAAGCAAGTGTATAGGATTGTTTCGATAAGCTGAACTATACTTATGCTCGTATGATATGAAGATGTGTATGACTAGCTCGAATGTGTGCTAAATGATTTATAATGTGATAGTTGGATGAATGCATAAATTATAGGTGAATGGATTGAAATATTTTAGTTGATTGTGATGATAATTGTGGCATATTGGTTAGACATTTTAGGAATGCTTTATAAGTTATATTTTCAGTATGAAATGTGCATATTTGAGTACGTGTTGATGTTAGTAAAGGAATGCATTATAGGTCTTTGTGCAAGGTTGAGCCATTTGTACATTAGGTGCTTTTTCCTACATACACGGTTTGCCACACGACCGTGTGCCACTGGTAATTTAGATGCATGAATGTTGACACGGTCTCAATCTCTCACATGGTCGTGTGAATGTTTACAAAGTTTTACAATTGGGTCCACACGACCACAATTTGTTACACGGTCATGTGACCCTGCATTACACGGCATCAGTTTTGCATACGGTTTGTAACATCCCGAAATTGGGCCTAGTAGGATTGGGCCCAGTGGGCCTTGATTTAAAATTTTTGAGAACGGCATTAATGCAAGTTAGACTTATTAGGTAAGTTATTTTGGAAGGTTAGAGGGCTTCTATGAAGTCCCGGGATCAAATATTAGCTTTGGGGAAATTTTGGTTTTAGGTGAAAAAAAAAAACCACGGAAGTTGGCGGTAGGCCTTAAGAATAAAATGTGGGGAAAAATGTCACAAGTGGAGTGTGTGGTGTAGTGGCAAAGTGACGCCACATAAGAGGCAAGGGGGTGACGCCACAAGGAAGGAAGGAGGTCCAAGGTTCAAGTCTTGGCTTTTGCATTTTGGTTTTCTTTTACTTGGACCTCGGAAATTTGGCTATAGATTTATATTTAGTTGCGCATGGTTTAAGACACAAGAGGAGCTTGTGGCCAAGTGGCTAGCAGCGTGGATTATGTTGCAAGGGAGCACAGGTTCGAATCTCATGAGAAGCAAGGAGTATTTATTTTGCGATGCGGACGGGAAGAGTTTCATTGAATTTAAACTCTCTTGACGAAAGGATCCCACATCGGAAAGATACAAAGAAAGAAGGTGAAGAGCTAGCTATATAGAGAGCATTCCAGGAGGAGGGTTGACACACCTTGGAAGGCGTTTGGGCACAGGAGTGGTCGGAGCGCGGATTAACACCAGAGTCCTATCAGGTGTGTAACTCTCTCTACTCTAGTTGTAGAGCGGCAAATGCCGGAAGTCTTGGTCCACGGCAATAGTAGCCACACGAGCGTGCGAACGTACGTGTAGGGCTTCGACGCGATAGTTGAAGCCGTCAGTAGTATTCTTGTGGGTTGGGGCTGCTTGGGCCGCGATGGGCCGAAGTGGGCCCAATGGGCCCGTGGGCCTATGATGAGTAAATTGTGCGATTGTGTAGTATATAGTGAACTAGACTAGGTGGAACTTATATACATGGCTAGATTTGTGCTAGGTGGGCCACGAGCGTGTGGGCACAATGGGCCGGAATCGAGTTTTAGGCCCAATCGTCCTAATCTGACCAGAAAATGGTAGCCGAGTCGCTCGGGGTGACATTTGGGCCTTTGGGAAAGGCCATTGTAGGTGCAAAATTACGAAAATACCCTTAGTGGGTAAATTACCAAAATATCCTGAAGGGTAAATTACCGATATGCCCTTGGTGGGTAAATTACGAAAATGCCCTTGGTGGGTAAATTACCGATATACCCTTGGTGGGTAAATTACGAAAATGCCCTTGGTAGGTAAAATTACGGTTATACCCTTAGAGGTTGATTAGGGTGATTATGTTGTTTTATGTCTATCGATTATGATGGTAATTCATGTTATACTTATATTTGATATATGTCTAGCATACATGACATCTTCGCATACACGAATTATTATGTCATATTGCATGGGTTATATGAGTGGAGGGGCGATGATATTCGTGTCGACGGGCACCAGTGGTTTGGTACCACATTGTGACTACGGTCACCGAGGTTTGGCACCTCCGGAGGTTTGGCACCTCATAGCGACTCGTACTGTGGTTAACACCACCGTGGGTTGGCCCCACTTTTGAGATATGGGATCGTCGCCGGTGATTTGGTATCACACGGGTTGGCCCCACGAGATGGATTATTAGTGACTTTGAGTCACCGGTGATTTGGTATCACATTCGTGTCTCCGGACACCGAGAGGTTTGGCACCTCATAGCGTCTCGTCCTAGTGGTTTGGTACCACAAATGGGTTGGCCCCACGAGATAATACAACGGATTGACGCCGTGATTTGGTATCACACGATGGGTTGGCCCCATCACTATTATTCGTGACTTCGAGTCACCAAAGTGGTTTGGCACCACAATATTGATAAATATCGTGTCCTTGGACACCGAGTGGTTTAGCACCACCGGTGGTTTGGTACCACACGGGGTAGAAAAAGGAGTTGCGAATGGTTAGGTTTGGGTGCATGATATGCATATTTTCATATGAAATTGTGTAAGGGCACATTGGATGGGGATTTACACACCGAGTCTCGATGACTCACCCTTAGTTAAATTTTTGCGGGTAATCATTAGATCACGGATTTGGGAGCTGAGGTGGACTCGTGGAGGCTATACATATGTTTACTCGTAAATTCATTTCTTTTATTTGGACTTATTTTTATTTGAGTTTTTGTTATGTAATAAGGCCTTGGGTATTTTATTTGGTTTCAGCTTTCAATTTGTTTATTGCTTATTATTAAATGATCAATATGGGATTTTCCTAAAATGATAATAAACCATTTCTTATTCAAAATTACTTAATCTCGATTTCTCACCACAACTATAAAGAATATGAGCTTTTTAACGAATGCACAGTTTTTAGACATTCCTTTCATGTGACATGCCGATTTGGTCGTAACGTTTAGGCCGGGTTTGGGGTGTTACAATTATATATATCGAGCCAAGTTCAAAAACTTCACTGTGGGTTTGGGTTCAAAAATGTTTTCAAAAGATGGTTTGGAAAATGGTTTAGAAAAATATATATCTGTTCTTTTTGTTGAAATATGGCACCCGAGTCTCCGGCACCAATCCGCACTGTAAGTTTCCTGATACTTTTCTTTGTTATATCCTGTATTTTGAATATCTATTACGTGTGTTTGGGTTGGATGTGATGTTCGGATATAGAGTTGATTGCGTCTGAAATATTTGTCACTTTAATGGTTAGGTGTTTTTAAGTATGTGTAGGATTTCTAAATTCTAGTTAAAAGTACATTAGGGTTATTGGAATCAGAGTGCGCAGACATGAGCACACACGTTGTGGGTTAGGTGGTGCGAATGTTCTGTGAGTTGGAAATTTCGAGGACGAAATTTCTTTAAGGAGGGTAGATTTGTAACATCCCGAAATTGGGCCTAGTAGGATTGGGCCCAGTGGGCCTTGATTTAAAATTTTTGAGAACGGCATTAATGCAAGTTAGACTTATTAGGTAAGTTATTTTGGAAGGTTAGAGGGCTTCTATGAAGTCCCTGGATCAAATATTAGCTTTGGGGAAATTTTGGTTTTAGGTGAAAAAAAAAAAAACGGAAGTTGGCGGGTAGGCCTTAAGAATAAAATGTGGGAAAAATGTCACAAGTGGAGTGTGTGGTGTAGTGGCAAAGTGACGCCACATAAGAGGCAAGGGGGTGACGCCACAAGGAAGGAAGGAGGTCCAAGGTTCAAGTCTTGGCTTTTGCATTTTGGTTTTCTTTTACTTGGACCTCGAAATTTGGCTATAGATTTATATTTAGTTGCGCATGGTTTAAGACACAAGAGGAGCTTGTGGCCAAGTGGCTAGCGGCGTGGATTATGTTGCAAGGGAGCACAGGTTCGAATCTCATGAGAAGCAAGGAGTATTTATTTTATGATGCAGACGGGAAGAGTTTCATTGAATTTAAACTCTCTTGACGAAAGGATCCCACATCGGAAAGATACAAAGAAAGAAGGTGAAGAGCTAGCTATATAAAGAGCATTCCAGGAGGAGGGTTGACACACCTTGGAAGGCGTTTGGGCACAGGAGTGGTCGGAGCGCGGCGGATTAACACCGAGTCCTATCGGTGTGTAACTCTCTCTACTCTAGTTGTAGAGCGGCAAATGCCGAAGTCGCGGTCCGCGGCAATAGTAGCCACACGAGCGTGCGAACGCGTGCGTGTAGGGCTTCGACGCGATAGTTGAAGCCGTCGATGTAGTATTCTTGTGGGTTGGGGTTTGCTTGGGCGCGATGGGCCGAAGTGGGCCCAATGGGCCCGTGGGCCCTATGAGTAAATTGTGCGATTGTGTAGTATATAGTGAACTAGACTAGGTGGAACTTATATACATGGCTAGATTTGTGCTAGGTGGGCCACACGAGCGTGTGGGCACGAATGGGCGGGAATCGAGTTTTAGGCCCAATCGTCCTGCTGACCAAAATGGTAGCCGAGTCGCTCGGGGTGACATTTGGGCCTTTGGGAAAGGCCATTGTAGGTGCAAAATTACGAAAATACCCTTAGTGGGTAAATTACCAAAATATCCTCAAGGGTAAATTACCGATATGCCCTTGGTGGGTAAATTACCGATATACCCTTGGTGGGTAAATTACGAAAATGCCCTTGGTAGGTAAAATTACGGTTATACCCTTAGAGGTTGATTAGGGTGATTATGTTGTTTTATGTCTATCTGATTATGATGGTAATTCATGTTATACTTATATTTGATATATGTCTAGCATACATGACATGACATCTGCATACGAATTATTATGTCATATTGCATGGGTTATATGAGTGGAGGCGGTGATATTTCGTGTCGACGGGCACCAGTGGTTTGGTACCACATTGTGACTACGGTCACCAGAGGTTTGGCACCTCCAGAGGTTTGGCACCTCATAGCGACTCGTCCCTGTGGTTAACACCACCGTGGGTTGGCCCCACTTTTGAGATATGGGATCGTCGCCAGTGATTTGGTATCACACGTGGGTTGGCCCCACAGATGGATTATTAGTGACTTTGAGTCACCAGTGATTTGGTATCACATTCGTGTCTCCGGACACCAGAGGTTTGGCACCTCATAGCGTCTCGTCCCAGTGGTTTGGTACCACAGTGGGTTGGCCCCACAGATAATACAACGGGATTGACGCCAGTGATTTGGTATCACACGCGATGGGTTGGCCCCATCACTATTATTCGTGACTTCGAGTCACCGGTGGTTTGGCACCACAATATTGATAAATATCGTGTCCTTGGACACCGATGGTTTGGCACCACCGGTGGTTTGGTACCACACTGGGGTAGAAAAAGGAGTTGCGAATGGCTAGGTTTGGGTGCATGATATGCATATTTTCATATGAAATTGTGTAAGGGCACATTGGATGGGGATTTACACACTTGAGTCTCGATGACTCACCCCTTAGTTAAATTTTGCGGGTAATCATTAGATCACGGATTTGGGAGCCGAGGTGGACTCGTGGAGGCTATACATATGTTTACTAAGTAAATTCATTTCTTTTATTTGGACTTATTTTTATTTGAGTTTTTGTTATGTAATAAGGCCTTGGGTATTTTATTTGGTTTCAGCTTTCAATTTGTTTATTGCTTATTATTAAATGATCAATATGGGATTTTCCTAAAATGATAATAAACCATTTCTTATTCAAAATTACTTAATCTCGATTTCTCACCACAACTATAAAGAATATGAGCTTTTTAACGAATGCACAGTTTTTAGACATTCCTTTCATGTGACATGCCAGATTTGGTCGTAACGTTTAGGCCGGGTTTGGGGTGTTACACGGTTGGAGTACACGGCTGTGTGGTCAACACTACACGACCTCAACTTGTCACACGGCCTGACCACACAGCCCTGTGACCCTTGGTTACTAAAATTGTCATATATTTTGTTAAATTTACAATTAAGTCCCTATTTATTTCTAAGATGTTTTAAGAGCTTCCATAAGCTTATTTGGGACTCGGATTGATGTGTAAATCATTGCATACTTGAGTTATGAACATTTTAATGATTGTTTTGATTGCTAAATGTTGGGTTTACATGTATTTGTTCTATTATCTTTTGTAGCATCCTATAGCTTGGGTCCGATGATCAGATTGAGTATAGGGTGTTACAGGTTGCTAAAGGCTTCACTCAAACTTATAGAGTGGACTATCAAAATACGTTTGCCCTTGTTGCCAAAATGAACATCATCAGAAATTTGTTTTCTTGTACAACCAACCTCAACTAGAACCTACAACAGTTTGACGTAAAGAATGCATTCCTAAATGGGGACGTAAAAGAGGAAGTGTATATGGAGATTCCTTCTGGATTTGATAATACAAAAACATAAGGGAAAGTATGCAGATTGAAGAAAGCCTTGTATGGACTGAAACAATCTCCCACAACATGGTTTGACAGATTCCGCAAAACTATGATCACTTTTGGTTATCAACTGAGCAATGTTGATCATAGCCTTTTTATGAAACATCACAAGGGTAAGATCACTATCCTTATTGTATATCTTGATGACATAGTGATGACAAGAGACGATGAGGAAGAAATTGCTCGACTGAAACAGTGTTTGACTCAAGAATTTGAAATCAAATATTTAGGAAAGTTACAATATTTCCTAGGAATTGAAGTTGCCAAACAAAATCTTCATCTCTCAGAGAAAATACATCCTAGATCTCTTGACTAAGACAAGTATAATGGGATGCAAGCATGCAAAATCACCTATAGAAAGCAATCATAAGTTGCAAGTTGGAATAGGGGATTTAGTGAATAAAGAGAGATATCAAAGATTGGTTGGTAGACTAATTTATCTCTCACACACTATACCTGACATAGCATATGCAATCAGTTTGGTAAGTTAATTTATGCATGATCCTCGAGAGTCTCATATGCAGGCTGTCATTCATATTGTACGCTACCTGAAGTCTGCTATAGGAAAAGGTCACCTTTTTTTTTCTAAACATGGTCATCTACAGATAAAATCTTTTACAAATGCAGATTGGATCAGATCTCTAGTTGACAAGAGGTCTACATCTGGTTATTTCACACTTGTGGGAGGAAACTTAGTCACTTGGAGAAGCAAGAAGCAAAGTGTGGTTTCTCAATCAAGTGCTAAAGCATAATACAGAGCTATGGCTCAAGGTGTTTATGAGCTACTGTGGTTATTGAAAGTTATGGAGGAAGCGAAGTTGTTGAATAAAGGAAAACTATCCTTATAGTGGGACAACAGGGCCACCATCAACATAGCCCAAAACCCAATACAACATGATCGAACAAAGAACAGAGAAATGGATCGGCACTTTATTAAAAAAAAAGTTGATTGTCAACATCCTGGACATAAGTCATGTTGCCTCGAATGAGTAATTAGCTGATGTGTGTTGGGAAATGTGCCCATATTGTAGTAAACATGTAATTGTTTTCTATTTATTTGAACGATGAATAAATAAATAAAGTTAATTTCATTGTTATGTCTTTTATATTTTGCATACATAGCGAAATTATGACAAGAAAATATTAGCTCATTGATTATCTAAAGTTCAAATTGAAGATAATTGACATTGTAAATAATGTTTACATTACGAGAAAGACAACTTAATTCAGTATATAATCTAAATGATTCCGTAATCCCGTAAAAGATTCAAAGTGATCATTTGATTCAAATATTGAGAAGGATTATTATGTCGTCTATAATTCCGATTAGGGAGATGCCTAGTCTTGGCTATCGGAGCAGTTGACTCCACGAGTAGAGACATAGATGTATTCATTAGTAAAATGATACATTAGACTGGACCCAAGATGAATTAATTCTGAATCCGTTTATGAATTAATTCACTTTTGACGTTCATGGTGTGATTTACCTAAATTCTGAGTTAGTCACTGACCATACATATGCAACTCATGTGCTTTGATATAAGTGGAGGCATATGCTCTAAAGATGATCGAGCCCATAGCCGGTATGTTGGGTACATGACTTATGTATGGCATGGCTTTATTAGCAGCTGTGGAATTCATAGCTCAATTAAAGAGTTAATGATATCCTCTCATTGGCATTGTGTGGATTGATAAATATGGAATGTGGCCACAAGTTGCTTGTTCTCGAACGAGCAATTTATCACAGTCATTTGCTGGCAGTGATCATATTAATCATTAAGAAGACACAATGGTGACAATGAGATAAAATAGGATTATATTGAGTGAACGGATTTAACTCAAAAGAATCAAGGATATCATATGAGGGTAACACACACATGACAAGGTCATTGGACAAAGCAGTTGGATGAATTACTTTCGTAAAGAGTATATAATAAGGAGTTTTCAATCATGGTACTTCTTGTGGACTGACTCCATGATTAAGTAATTGCAAATTATCGGAACGATGCTTCTGGGCATAATTGCAATCACTAGAGCCTAATTGTATATCTCTGATTGGTCCCTCCACTAGCTCAACAAAAGCTCGATCGAACTACATTTGAATTAGAAGAAAATTCTACAACTTTGGGAATAATTCAATTGAGTCAATTTATTCGATGTGGAATTAAATTAGGTAGTCGTGAGAATTGTTCAACTAGAGAATTTCATTAAAGAATTTTCTTGAAAATTTAATTTGTAAAATCTATATGATTTTTGGAAAAAACAATTTTGATCAAGTAAAATTAAATTAATCAAATCAATTAAAATTAATATGATATTTTTGGAAGTTAATTTTCAAGTCAAACAATTGGCCCAATGGGTAATTGAACTTGAAAATTGGACCTAAGATCATAAATTGAGCCCGGGAGCCCAAAATTGAGACCAAGACCCAAAAATTTGTCGAACCGAGCCCAGTATGTGAAATCAGGCCAACGGTCCAACCAATGGCTAGACTGGACCAGTCGAGTCATCATTGACACGGACCGAACCAGCAGCAGCCGAACCGATTCGTGGTGCTGTAAGGGTGTTGCACCTGCATCATTGGACACGGTGGTGTCAGTGGCTGCGATGGCGGTGGTTGGTCGTCGGTGGTTGAGCAGTGAAATAGTTACACTCCTGCTGGGACTCTACCAGAAAATTTGATTTCAGATTAATTATTTCAAAAATAATATTATTTTAATAGTTTAATATTAAATTTAGTTTAATACTTATTTTAATCGTATTTATTAATTTAATATTAAAGTGATTATATTAATGTTTAATTTAATTTAATGTTTATCATGTAGATAACCATTCTATTATTTTAATAAGATTTAATATTAAATTTAATCTAATATTTATCTTGATAAATATTATATTAATTTAATATTAAAGTGATTAAGTTTAATCATAGTTGAACTCTCTAAACTCTCCTTATATAAAGATAGCATTGGGTCATTATTTACACACACTTGAATTCAAGAGAAAGTTGTATAGAGAAAATTATCTGAAGAGATTATTCCATAAAATTTTTAGAGATATTTTTCTAATTTACAACTTGACCCAACAGTTTAGAGAAATTGTAAAATTACCCCACTGGTAATTTTTGTGAAATTTTTTTCTGATTTGAAGCGAGCTTACACTTGGCAGACGTGAGCTTGAGGATAGCGAAGAAGACCATCCGATCGAAGTGCATATCCTAAACAAATCGAAAAGGTACAGTTTTGATTAAGTGTTTATTATTTTAGATATCATAATCAAGATCTTATTTTGGAAAAAATTTTAAAACTCCAGTTTTTCCCTAAATTTATTTTCCGTTGTATTTTTCAAACACGTTTTTTCAACAATGTGTTCACTAAATGACTCTACAATAGAACTTATCACAATTTGGTCTGCAAGTTGGGCATGTGTGATATCTATACACCAACTTGAGGGGAAGTGTTGACCATTGACTATTGACAGACATGTTAATCAAGGCTGATCTGATTTCTTAAAGCTAAAGTATTAGGATTTTATTTATTCTATTTATTGTGAAGATTGTATTTCCTTAAGTAGTTCGACATAGTTGTGTATATATATCCATACTTAAGTTAATGGACAAGGAAAAAGGATTCTTATTTTCAACAGGGACTAATTAACTTAATTAATTAAACTAATCATGCTTTAATTAACAATAAACTAATCTTAATTTACAAAAGTGGAGGATGTCATCATAAGCCACTAAGTCCTATTGAATAATGGTTAATTTACCATCTTAATCCTTTGGCTAATTGCAATTGAAGTCTCTAAGTCTTTGGTCAATTAAAAACCTATAACAATTGTACTTTTATAATTTAGTCCTTGTACTTACTAACAATGAATTTAAAAAAAATTATCACACCAAACTTTAATATACATTTATACCAACTCCACAAATGGGGTTCTGAAACTACCTTTTCCGGTGCCACTGAAAATCGGTTTGTTACAAAAATATATATATTAAAATGAGTTCCAACCAATGCATTTTCTAAAACACCATTTGAATTTTGGAAAGGTTAGAAATTGAGTTCGTGACATACGTGTTTGGCGGTGCCCTTTTGAAGTAAGAGTTTACAATCCACAAGCAAAGAAACTATACCCAATGACTATAAGTGGGCATTTCATTGGATATGTTGAAAGGTCCCAAAGGTACAAATTTTATCGTCCACCTCGTAGCACTAGAGAATTATAAAATCAAAAAATAAAAAGCTTATTGAGAATGACTTAATCAATGGGAAAGATCCATCTCAAATATTTGTTTCTTATATGAATCATTTTAGATATCAAATGTAACGCCCCGAATTTTGGGCCTAGAAGTTTTGAGGTTTTGTGGTTAGGGTTAGTGAGAAGGTTACACTTTAGTGTTTATTTTCGTGTTTAAGTGACAGAATAGGCCTGCTGGTCTGGTGGTTGAGTGAGTGTTAGAGTAAAAAAAGGTTCTGGTTTCGAGTCTCTGGGTGTGCATATTTTGTGATATATTTTTAAGTTGTTAAACAGTAAACTGGTTTTTAAGTTTTAATTATTAATTTCCTTTTATCATTAGGATTAGAATTAATTTATTTTTATTTTATTTTTTTGGTTACACGTTCTCCTCTTCCTCTCCCTCTTCTGGCTTTTCTATTTGCTATTTTCTTCTTCTGCAAAAGCGATCTTTGTCTGCGGTATTTGAAGAGCTCTGTTTCCTGGTCATCGAGACGGCACCCGGACGTCTTAGATCACGAGATAGGTGTGGGTTCAATCTTTTACTACACTGTTTTATTTTTGCAAGTTTATGTTCGGCCTTTCTTGACTATAGGCTAAACTGTTGGTTTTTAGTCAATAGAAGTGATGGGAAATTGTCACTTTTGGATATATGTTGATAGGGCAAATGTTGGGGACGGAACTGGTGGCTAAAACAGTGGTTTGGTGGCTGTCTAAGGGTAGTTTCATGGCCACCCCGACAGCCACACGGGTGTGTGTCGACCCACATGGCCTTGTGAAATTGGGCGTTAGGGTTTTCGGGCAAAATTGGGTGCCACACGGCGTGTGGCCGGTTTGGGGATTTTGTCGATTATCACACGGCCGTGTCCCTTGGGTACACGGGCATGTGGGCTTGGGAATTAAGGTTTCATAGATTTGGTTTCACATAGCCGTGTGGCTGATTTGGGGATTTAGGGATCCCACACGGGCGTGTGTTTCGGAACACACGGCTGTGTCTGCTCTGCACTTGACTTTAGCAAAATTGGGAAGTGAGTTACACGGCCTATTCACACGGTCGTGTCCCTGCACCACACGAGCGTGTGCCTCTATCACACGGCCGTGTACTACCCTTCACACGGGCGTTTGGACCCCTACACGGCCGGTACTGCTCCACACGGCCAGAGCACAGGGGTGTGTGGCCCTATCTCGCCAGATTTTGGTTTTAGGTCAATTTAAGCGTACTTGAGACTCTGTGTGTTTCAACCCTTGGCTAAGCTTTAGTAAGGGTAATTATGACTCTGTTCCGAATTCAGTTTAGGTGAGATTCGTGATTGGTTGCATAACATGTTTACTTCTGAACCCGGTTGACGGAGTGTGTGTGCAATATGCTTCTGTTTGATTCTCTGACTAGGTGTCACTATTCTGTGAGGTTACATAGCCATTGAATCTGAATATGGGTAATGAGTGTTGATCGTTGTTTTCGCGATGTCAAAGTCTTAAAATTTATAAAAAGAATGATCGAATCTGGAAACTAACTATGACAACGATTTGAGGCAAGCGCACCTATCGTACAGTAGTATAGCTTAGGCAAGACCGAATTGTCGAACCTAAAGGAACCAAAAGTACTAATACTAACTTTCTTTTTATTATCTAGCCTAAAATAAGTGAAGTTGTTATTTAATCTAAATTTAACTAACTACTAAGCTAAAGACGCAAAGACAAAAAAGAATGAATTGGGGAAATATTGTTGGAAAAACTCAGTTGATTAAGACGATACCCTTAGAAAGAATCCACCTAGACTTCACTTGTTATCTAACTCTGAACCAGACGATTTATTCACTTGACTTGATCCGTAAGACTCCCTAATGTATATTAAACCCTCTCTCGATCTATGGACTCCCATATTAGGTTTCACCCTAATCCGGCAAAATCTCGTCACCCTATCTCTAGGCGTGCGATCAACTCCGCTTAATTATGCTAGATCTACTCTTAAGCAGGGACTTTTGCTCCTCCACCTAAGCACATCAAACTTGAATCAATATCCCGGAAATATTAACACAAGAATTAAGAACACATAATTAAGAACAAGTCAAATATTTATCATATAGTTCAGCAAACGATAACAAGATTTATCTAAGTTTCATCCCCCTCAGGTATCTAAGGGTTTAGTTCATAAAAATAAAAGAAAACATCTCAGAATAAAAGATAAAACAAAACATAAGAAATCCCTAAAACCCCCTGAAGGAATTGAAGGAGAGATCCGCCGTCTTGAGTAGAATTTCGGCTTCTTGAGATGGATCAACTGGCTATCTTCGAGTGTTTCCCACAAATCTGACCTTTTCGGCTCGGCTCCTTGGCCTAGCTCACCGCCCCCTTCTAGGTTATACTTAGGGTGTTTATATAGGCTTTTGAAATAGGTTTCTTTGCCCCTAAGTATCCTTTTTTGAGTGAAATTGCTCTTCTCTGCGGCAGGGACACGGCCATGGCACACGCCCGTGTGAATCGTCTTTAGGCCGTGTTCGGACTTTTAATGAGGGGACACGCCCGTGTAAATCGTGATCATGCCGTGTTCTAGTCTATCAGGGAGACACGGCCGTGTGGGCTCAAGTCGAGGCCGTGTTGATTTTCACTTTGGCCCAATTTGGTTCGTTTTAAGCCCGTTTCTTGTTCTTTCCATCCTCCGGTGCTTTCCTGAGTATAAAACATGAAAAGAAAGGATTAAGAGCACCTTTTTACATAAATCAAGGGATAAATCATCCAAAAATATGCTAAATGTGGGATTAAAATATGTTACTTTTACGGTTTATCACATACCCCCACACTTAAGCTTTTGCTTGTCCTCAAGCAAAATTCTCAACTTATAATTAAAACGAACTTTCCATGATTCAATATTTCTATCAACAATGTCTCATCATAATTCATAGATAATTTATACATGGATAATTTAACTCAAAGAGTCCTAAAGATTCAAACAATATAAGTCATACATTTGTAGCACAAAACATAGGTGTTTCCCCTCATTTAAATAATTATCTTTGATCCAAAACCTACAAGGATTGACATCCTCACAAAAGATTCACTCAAATCACTCGAAGTGTTTAAGGTTCAGAATCAAGCACTCAAATGTCAAACCTGAAAAGTTAATCCCATAGGCTTGCATGAAAATCAAATCTCCACCACTGTAATATGAGATGATGCACAAATCAAAAGGTCTTTAACAGGGTTGTAACGGGGCTTAGGTTAAAGGTGTGGATAAAGGCTGAATTAGAGAGTTAGAATCGAGATTTAATTGATAAATTACCTAACTAGAAATAATGAACTGAAAAATAATTACATGAATTGAAACTTTGAAACTAATAATATGAGCTTCTTCTTCAATAAATAGACTTTAACTGTATAAGCTCGCTTTTCATCATACTAATACTGAAGATACTTCAATTTTTTTAAGAACAAATAATAATAAAGAACTTTAACAACTAAAATAAAGAACATAGTTAGGCAACTGGTCAAATCAAATCTCGACAAAAAAAGGGTAGTCAAGAAGAATGGTGATAACAAATACAAAGGGTTTTGGGTTAATATTAGTGGGTGAGTCAATAAAAAGGGTTGTTAAGATCAAAGGGGTTCACTAGGGGTTAATTATGAAGGTAGGCTTTTTATAGAGTAAGTGGGTTAAATCCTAGGTGCCTTTATCATTTCTGTATATCAAATCAAAGATGTGGTCTCAACATGTATAATCGATGCAAGTTCTAGAATAACAGTTCAATGTTGACACACTCATAATCAAAAAGTGAGCATGAAAAAGGATATATGCTCTTATAAGGCTCAAAATCTCACAAAAAGTTATGGATATTTTGATATCAACCTCGTAAATTTCAAATTTCAAAGTAATATTCAAATTCAGGTTAACAACCGAGAAAAAAAATTTAATACCGAAAAATAGACTTATCATGCTTGATTCTCTAGTATCTTAGAATTTAATTATCAATGCACAATTATCAATGACTTAATCTAAAACATGTCAATAAAAATCATCAATCATGGGAATTTCATTCTAATGATAATATGAGAAATTTACTTTAAGACAATGCATAATTCAGGGATTTGAGAACAATGTAAAAAGTTTGGCACCTAATTTTAGGAATTTGAGAATAATGAAAAAAGTTAGGCACCTTTTTAGGTTGTTCACCCCCCCACACTTAAGATGTACATTGCCCTCAGTGTACAAAGATATATATATATATATATATATAGACAATTAAGTATAAATTCAAAATATATTGAGAGAAGTGAAACTCCCTGAATGATGGATGAAATCCATGCGTTGGAGGTAAAAGATAAGTTGGAGGGGTCGTTCTTTATGACGATCCTGCGCTAGATGAAGAAATTGGGTAGCTCATGGAAGATTAGCCAAGATATAATAATCATAATTAAAACTATACTAATTAAATAATTAAAGAAAAGCAAGCCAAAGTGAAGAAAAATAAAAAGTGAACTAAAATTAAAAGAAAAGATAAATGGACCGTAGAGTCCTTATTGTTGGGTGTGATTTCTCAGGCTGTGGATATGGTGGTGGTTGTGGTGTGATTCCCAAGCAGCCTGAAGAACCTCAAACCAAGAAACTAAAATAAAATAAGTTAAATTAAGCAGAAGAGAAGTAAAGATAAGGAAATTGAAGCAAAAGAGAAAGACGAAATAAAAACTAAATGGCCTCAAATATCCTTGGCTCGTCGAATGATTGAAGCGGCCAAGATGAACTTATATAGATCGGTCTCCTCTAGGAGATCAGTGCTTGATTCCTTTCACTTCTTCGGCATTTGGTGTAGCTCAAGGGTTTTGGGAATGTATTAGAGAAGAAAAGTAGGGAGAGGGTTGAGAAAGAAAAGAAAAACTAAATGGGCTGAATGGGTGAGAAGAGGGAGGGGTGGGTGGTTTAAATAGAATTCTCAAGTCAGGTACATTCCCACGCCCGTGTACCATGGGCGTGTTAATTCACACGGCTGCCTCGCACGGCCGTGTTATGTATCGTATCGTTTCTCCCACGCCCATGTTCTGATTGCCACGCCCGTTGGTGATAAGTCAGTGTCGTCCACGGCCGCGTCGCACGGCCGTGGCGTTTTGTCGGTGCCCATGGGGTAGTGGTTGGAGTCCGTGGATCCGAAGATTTGATTCTTTCTGACTTGTACCTCTTCTGCCATTGTTAGTACGGAGATTCTGTACCTCCACACGGCCACGACCACGCACCGTGTGTGTAGGCGCAGTGGGGTTGGAAATCGCACTTTTGGTTAGTTTAAAACTAGGTGTTTAAGACTAAGATAAGAGAAGAAAATAAAATGAAAACAAATACGAAAGTAATTAGTGTTAGTGCTCGAGTTGCCTCCCGAGAAGCGCTCGTTTAAAGTCTTAAGCTAGACTTTCCTCGTATTTGCAACAAATCAGGGTGGTTTAAAAATTTGAATATCTTCCCTCATGCTATCAGTTCTATTTCCTTGATAAAGTTTAAGTCGATAAGCGTTTATATTGAAAGTACCAAAAATAGGATTACTTACCTTGACTGTTCCGTATAGGAAAACACTGATTACCCTAAACGGTATTTCTTTGTTTGTGTTAGGGTCAGGAGGAGATGTTCGAGGGTCTGTTTTTTCTATCAATACCTAATATCCAATTTTGAATTTGTCTGCTTCGTGGAATGGCTCTGGTTCAGCTTTGTGTATCCCTATTTTTTCCTTGAAATGCATCTTCCACTCGTCTAGATCATCGATCTGAATCCTTCGTTCCTCATGAGTTATTTCTTTGTTGGCACAGGGTATAGGATCGGGTTCAGTTGTATTCTTTCCTGGTGTATCCTGAAAAGAAGGGTTAACCGAATGGTTATCAATAGAATTTATTTTCTCACTTGGATTACTCGATGTTCTAGCCGAATCGAGATCTTGGAGAGTGACTGTCTCATTACCTACACGAAGTATTAGTTCTCATGCATCAATGTCAATTTTAGTCCTGGCAGTTGCTAAAAATGGTCTTCCTAAGATTAGGGGGATACTATTGTCCTCATCCATGTCTAAAATGACAAAGTCTACTGGGAATACGAATTTATCAATCTTTATGAGTACATCTTCGATTATACCCCTAGGAATTCTAACCGTTTTATCAGCTAGTTGAATGCTCATCCTAGTTTGTTTGGGTTTCCGTAGACCTAGTTGTTTAAACAATTTATAAGGCATGACATTTATGCTTGCCCCTAAATCAGCTAACGCGTTATCAATAGATAAACTACCATTTAAGCATGGAATCGTAAAACTCCCTGGATCTTTTAATTTCCGTGGTAGTTTATTTTGCAAGACTGTCGAGCACATTGCGTTTAGTTCCACGTGTGATGCCTCATCTATCCTTCGTTTGTTCGTCAAAAGCTCTTTTAAAAATTTTCTAGAATCTGGCATCTGTGAAAGAGCTTCAAGTAACGGTAAGTTAATATGTAATTTCTTTAAAAGTTTAAGAAACTTACCGAACTGTTCCTCTGTGTCGTCTCTCCTTAATGCTTCAGGATATGGTATACGAGGTTGGTACTCTTTGATTACTGGTTTTGGCTTATTATTACTTACCTCAACCTTATGTTCTTTGATCATATTCTCTTACCTTGAATTGGGATCATCTAACCCTTCACTTTCTTGAGCTGTTATGGCTTGAATTTGCTCATTTGGGTTAATCTCAGTATTGCTTGGTAGACGCCCTTGCGGTCGTTTGGAAATTAACTTTGCAAGTTGTCCAACTGTCTTAGTAAGTTCCCCAACTTGATTCTCGATCCCTTTGATCGATGCTTGTTGATCATTAAGCGTTGTCTCAGTTTTTTGGAGACGGGTATCTGTGGCTGCCATGAATTTTGTTAGCATCTCTTCAAGGTTCGGCTTCTTCTCCTGTGGATAGGGCTGATTTTGGAAATTTTCAGGAGGTTGTTGTCTTTGAATTCCTTTATTTCCTTGTCTTCCCCATGAAAAAATTGGGTGGTTCCTCCAACCTGGATTATAAGTATTACTATAAGAGTTATTATTAGATCTGAAATTATTACCTATATAGTTCATCTGTTCGCTTTCTGTGCCCGGTTGGTAGGGTGGGTACTCGTGGATTTGCCACGGTCCACTTACATCGCACCGCATTAATTGGATGTACTGCGAAGAACACAAACTATCAAGCTTTTTATTCATCATCTCTACCGTGTTGATAGCATGGTTACTTTGCGTCGAGGTTGAAAACTCCGGCTAATTTTGTTGGTTTTGTCTCTTGTAACTCGCCACCGATAGTTATTCGGTGACATCTCTTCAATAAACTCATGATCGCTTCAGAGTTCTCATTGTTCGTGGTTCCACCGACGGCAATTTGAATCAATTAGTTGCCTCATTGAGGGGTTTACACCGTTATAGAAAGTTTAGACTTGGAGCCACAAGGGTAAACCATGGTGTGGACACCTTCTCAAGAGATCATTGTATCTCTCCCATGCGTCATATAATGTCTCTAAATCCATCTGCACAAAAGAAGAGATATCATTCCGTAATTTGGCGGTGGGGAAATATTTTAATAAAATTTTTTCGGTCATTTGATCCCATGTAGTGATTGACCCTCGTGGTAACGAAGTTTAACCAACTGTTTGGCTTTATTCCTTAATGAAAAGGGAAATAACCGAAGACGGATGGCATCATCGAAACGCCATTTATTTTGAAGGTATCACGTAACTCTAAAAATTAGCTATATGAGTATTTGGGTCTTCGTCACAGTAAACCATCAAATTGAACAAATTGTTGAATCATTTGTATAGTGTTAGGCTTTAATTCAAAATTATTAGCAGCTATAGCAGGCCTAACAATACTTGATTCTACTCCTGTTAAATGAGGTTTAGCATAATCATACATAGTATGCAGAGCATTATTTTCTCGCCACATCTTGTGGTGGTGGATTATTCTCGTCCATCCCTTCGTAGGATTGGATCCGCCTTCTCGCTCTTTTTCTGTAAATTTAGGGCTCGCCTAATTTCTCTGCGATTCTGCATGAGCGGTAGCTTCAATATCAGCATCGTATACTAGTGGTCCTCTCGGGTTCCTACTAGTCATAAACTAGAGGTACCTGCTAGGAAAAGAAAGAAAGAAAATTTAGCAAAGTTAAAAAACAAAATAAAAAAATAAAAATAAATTGCGGAAAATAATGGCTAAAGTAATAAAAATAGAGCTTGCTTAATATTTTAGTTCCCCGGCAATGGCGCCAAAAACTTGATCGTTGTTTTCGCGATGTCAAAGTCTTAAAATTTTTAAAAAGAATGATCGAACCTGGAAACTAACTATGACAACGATTTGAGGCAAACGCACCTATCGAACAGTAGTATAGCTTAGGCAAGACCGAATTGTCGAACCCAAAAGAACCAAAAGTACTAATACTAACTTTCTTTTTATTATCTAGCCTAAAATAAGTGAAGTTGTTATTTAATCTAAATTTAACTAACTACTAAGCTAAAGACGCAAAGACAAAAAAGAATGAATTGGGGAAATACTGTTGGAAAAACTCAGTTGATTAAGACGATACCCTTAGGAAGAATCCACCTAGATTTCACTTGTTATCTAACTCTGAACCAGACGATTTATTCACTTGACTTCACCCGTAAGACTCCCTAATGTATATTAAACCCTCTCTCGAAGCGAATAACGTCTAACCCTAGGTTGATTAATTGAAATCTCTTTCTAATTAAAACCCCTAGAATTGCATTAACTTGATCTATGGATCGCCATATTAGGTTTCACCCTAATCCAAGCAAAATCTCGTCACCCTATCTCTAGGCGCGCGATCAACTCCGCTTAATTATGCTAGATCTACTCTTAAGCGTGGACTTTTGCTCCTCCACCTAAGCACATCAAACTTGAATCAATATCCCAAAATATTAACACAAGAATTAAGAACACATAATTAAGAACAAGTCAAATATTTATCATATAGTTCAATAACGATAACAAGATTCATCTAAGTTTCATCCCCTCGTGTATCTGAGGGTTTAGTTCATAACAATAAAAGAAAACATCTCAGAAGAAAAGATAAAACAAAACATAAGAAATCCCTAAAACCCCCTGAAGGAATTGAAGGAGAGATCCGCCGTCTTGAGTAGAATTTCGGCTTCTTGAGATGGATCAATAGGCTATCTTCGAGTGTTTCCCACAAATGTGACCTTTTCAGCTCGGCTCCTTGGCCTAACTCACCGCCCCCTTCTAGGTTATACTTAGGGTGTTTGTACAGGCTTTTGAAATTGGTTTCTTTGCCCCTAAGTATCCTTTTCCGAGTGAAATTGCTCTTCTCTGCGGCAGGGACACGGCCATGGCACACGCTCGTGTGAATCGTCTTTAGGCCGTGTTCAGAATTTTAATGAGGGGACACGCCTGTGTAAATCATGATCAGGCCGTGTTCTAGTCTATCAGGGAGACACGACCGTGTTGGCTCAAGTCGAGGCCGTGTTGATTTTCACTTTGGCCCAATTTGGTCCATTTTAAGCCCGTTTCTCGTTCTTTCCATCCACCGGTGATTTCCTAAGTATAAAACATGAAAAAGAAAGGATTAAGAGCACCTTTTTACATAAATCAAGGGATAAATCATCCAAAAATATGCTAAATGTGGGATTAAAATATGTTACTTTTATGGTTTATCAAGTGTACTCCTATCCAATCGATCGGTATTGGATGTGAATGATCGTGCAATATAATGTTCCGATTTAGGGGCTAGTCAGAACAGTGATTTCGGGATCACTAATTCGAGGTTATAGAAAATTATTTTCATGTCATTTTACGAGCTAGAGCATGATTATATGTGTGCATAAATATTTTGGTGCCTTAATTTTAGCGATTTCTTGCTTAATCGCGAAAAAGGGACTAAATCACATAAAGTACGAAAGTTCTATTTTTATAAGCTAAAGGTGCCTAATAGCCATAGAATATTAATTTGAGGTCTTTAAAATGCAATTACACCCCTTAGGAAAGGGTGGCCGGCCATAGGAGACAACAATTGACAAATTGGTCAAAATTGGTAAAAGTTGGTGACTAAATTAACTTGTATTAATAAAATAAAGAAAGAAAAGATATCATCTTTTCTCTCCATATTCCTCCACCAAAAATAGCAAGAAAAATAGGGGTTTTGAAAGCTCAAAATTTCAGTAAACTCTACTCCATTCAACTAAGTGATTCTAATGATTTTTCTTGATGATAGTTGTACTTTTAGGACCCCTAGAGCTTAAGCTTTCTAAAGAGGGGACTAATTTGGAATATGGTGAAAATTTTAGAGTTTTTCCTTGAGAGATTTCATTTTTATTTGCTGCATTTTTATGGAAGAAAATGAGTCTTAGTTATTAGATGAACAACTTTTGTGAAAGGTGTTGCCATGAAAACACCTAAATGAACCTTTTTGTAAATGTTGTGAAATTGGTAGTAAATGTGTGAAATGTTGGGCTTTGATGGTATCCATAAGAGAAATAAATGTTCACCTAGGCTCATTAAAGGTAGAAATTTGATTAGAATTGATTTCCGAGCCTAGAGGTAAAATGGTCATTTTGCCAAAGTGTAAGGGCAAAATAGTAATTTTGCCAAAGCATGGTTATTAAAATGCTCTTATTAATGTGATGATTGAAACGAGCTAATTTGCTATTATAGAGCAAGAAGAACCAAGAATCAACCTTGATCGGGGCAAGAATAAAGTCTCGGACTAGATTGACGATCTAGCTTATTTTGAAATCGAAGTAAGTTTGTATGTGATAAATTCAACAATTATGCCTGCATGTTTGGGAATGTTTAATATTATGATGATACATGATATTTTATTAAATTGAGTAATTGATGTTGAATGAGTAAGTTGAGATATTGAAGTCCTAGCTGGACTATAATGAATGTGAAAACACTATTATTGAGACATGAGATGGATGAGGTCCCGTATAAGACCATGTCGGGGACATGGCCTCGGCACCGAATTGAAATATCGTATAAGACCATATCTGGGATATGGCATCGATGCTTGAGGTGAGAATTCCGTATAAGACCATATCCGGGATATGGCATCGGCACTCAGAGGTGACCCCATGTAGGACCACATCTGGGATGTGGCATTGGCTTCGCGCTTATAATAATGACGATGAGTATGCGTCTTTGAGTATCCCTAGTGATTAATGGGATAAGTAGATAAGCTCAAGAATAGAAATGAGATTAGTACTAAAGTCATGTGATTGAGTAAATACAGGTACCCATGAGAAATTCAAGAGGAATGTTACGATATGTGGCATGGTATGTTCTAGATAAGAACGAGTACGAGTAAGTTATGGCAAAGTGTTTATGACCTTGTGTGGTTATCTAATGCCATGGTTTGATGTCATTATGAGCCTATTTTTGCTATTTATTTTCATGCGAACTTACTAAGCTTTATGCTTACCTCTCTCATTTCCCTTTTCCTTGTAGTACTGCCAAGATAACTCGAGGATCGTGGGGCCACGAGGAGTTCGAAATCACACTATCAACATCACTTTGGTATAACAATTTAGACTTATTTTGAGTATGGCATGTATAGGACTTGGGTATTTTGTTAGGTCGTAATTGTTAGCCAAAGTGTTGGCTATGTATGTTATCAAAGTCATTTTGTAAATGGTCATTGGAAATGGGCCAACACTTGATAAGTTTATATATATATTCAATGATGATGAAATTATGAAGTTTATGCTTGTGTGAATGCTTTGAATTGAGTTCTTAGAGGTACCATGTGGTCAGCTTATGTATTGAATTGTTTTAGTATGAGTGTGATTGCTTGTAGGGTGGCAAATGGCTTGGTAGATAGCCATATAATTGTCCACACGGGCAGACACACGGGCGTGTGTCTAGGCTGTGTGTGACACACGGTCAGCCCCATGGGCGTGGTGCTCGACCGTGTGTCCCCTTGCATGCTAGAGTTGCAAGTCAGTAAGCTCAGTAGTAAGCACACGGGCAGAGACACGGCCAGGAACATGGGCATGTGCCCAGGCCATGTGAAGTCTACACTTAAAATGTGGAATTTAATTCGACACACAGTCTAAGGACACGGGCGTGTGCCTTGGCCGTGTGACCTTAGCAAGGTGATGATGTCATAAACAGAATGCCAAGGTTTTGGCACACGGGCTAAGACACCGGCGTGTGTTCGGCCGTCTGTTTTAAGTCAGTGTCGACCATGGGTAAGGAGCACGGGAATGTCTCAGGGGCACACGGGCGTGTCCCTTGAGCAACACGGGCGTGTGGACCCTGTTTAGGAAAAAATTTTCTAAGTGCGTAAAAGTTTCCGATTAATTCTCGAATCCTTCCAGAAGTATGTTTAAGGTCTCGTAGGCCTAGGATGAGAATGTTATGGGTTTAAATGGAAAGTTTTTGAGACGAAATGAAATTTTATAGCCCGAAACGTCATGTTTAAGCAAGTTAAGTTAGGTAATGCCTCGTATCCAGTTTCGGCTTCGAACACGGGTAAGGGGTGTTACAGTCTGTAATCTTGTACTCTGATCCTGTTCATCTGTTTGCACACATACATATGCATACAATGATTTTGGGTGGGATTGTGAAGAGAAGGAAGGTTTGGCCGAATCAACTTGCGGTGATCTGGCGGTTGTTAGCCCCTAATACCCAGAGGGTCGTGGGCAGTCCCAATACCTTGAGGGTCGTGGACTATGCTGTTAGCGGGTTACCGCATTGCACCGTACAGCTCATACGTCAGCCTTGCTGCGTGTATTTATCTGATCTGGCAGTTTAACTGCACTTTACCGGTATAGCGGTTTACCGCATTGCACTGTACCGCTTATAAGTCAGCTTAGCTGCGTATCATCACTATCTGATCTGGCAGTTCATACTGCATGTCTGTACTGCGGTTTACCGCATGGCACTATACAGCTTACTGATAGCCCTTAATACCCAGAGGGTCGTGGATAGTCCCAATACCCTGAGGGTCGTGGACATTATTGGAGTGCAGGGATGGATGGGCCCTATGAGGTCCTATGTGGTGTGATTGGTTGGATGAGCTCAAACAGCTCTTATGAGGAGTGATGGGGGACGGAGTGGTGTGTTGGCTGGATGGGTGGGTTTTATAACTCAATTGCATTCATAAGCATCTGTTTGACTGTTCTTTGCACTAGAATATCTGATTGTTCTGTTTCACTAAAAAGGAACTTTTGTGGTTCTACGTACTTTGTAAACTCCGATTGTATCTGACTGACTGAATAGAACTGGTGACTCTTTTGTGAATTGGGATCCTCTGGTTGAGACTTTTGTCTCGAAGTTACCGTATGATTCTGTGAATATGTTCCGCTCTGAACTGCTATGGGTTTTCTGTTTCTGTTTCTGTAGTAGTTGGTTTTGAACTCACACTGAGCTCGAGTAACTCACCCCCTCTTAGCGTTTCTTTTCAGGTACCCTTTCTGGATTCTGACGCTGGACTCAGTATGCGGAGGTCTCGGACAGTCTCGGTGGAAAATAAAGGAGTATCGGTTTATATTACCAGTTGTATGTGGTTAAACTATTTTTGGAATGTAAGATTTTATAAAGCTGTGGTACAAATTCTGTTTTAAGTTTTATACACTTTTATTCCGTTTATATAAACAGAAATTTTAACAAAAATTTTTCTGACCGGATTTTAAACGATTAAATGGTACAATTCAACATGTTAACTTATTTTGTAAAAATTCACCTACGATCACTTCGGTGATCAATGTAGCATCTAGAATTCGGACTAAACTTCTAGGCCAGGTTTGGGGTGTTACATCAAACTTCCATTGCAAATAAAAGATTTCTCATTATTCGCAACACTCTTCAAATACAAATAAATGTTGGACAATCAATCATTGATCTTTCACAAGTTGTTGATGGCAGTCTTATAGATCAAGCTATTCAAAAATTACCAAAAACTATTGGAAAACCAACTGTAAAACATGATCCTCAAAAGAATGACGATACAATATTACAAAGATCAACTAGAAACAACTAGGGCTAAGAAATCAACAACTCCTAGTGATTCTATTGTGTATCTTCAATAAGCTGACCATGACAATAGAGTAAGAAATCAATGGGTTTGTTGATTCACAAATATATTGTAACACTCTATTACTTGAACCGATCGTCAGATCTGAGTAATAGGATGTCACATTCATTGTCTGGGCAACTTACGTCATACAATTTTGTAATTTTGTCAAACACACAGTTATAATCTTCCATACAATTTGAATTAATCTAAACCGAGCATATGATATGTAATAGCCCATTTTTTAGTAAAATCAGAACAGTGGTTTCGGGACCATAAATCTGACCCAAAAATATAATTTATTTTTATTTTATTATATGGTCCGTTATATAGTAGATATGTCATGTGAAAATTTTGATATGAAAATTTTATCGATTTAAAGCCTCATTACAAGAAGGACTAAATCGCATAAAATGTGAAAGTTGAATTCTAGTAGCTATAAGGACCAAATAGCTATGGAATTCAAAACTAGAGGTCCTTATATGGTAATTAGACCATTAAGAAAAGTATGTAGATTTTTCATGGTGACTCATCCATGGAATTATAGAAAAAGTTCAATGACTAAATTGGAAATAGCAAAAATTTAATTCATTAAAAGATGATAAAATGAAAATATCATCTTATTTTGTCATCTTCAACCTTAAAAATACATGAAAACCCTAGGAGAGAGAAAAGCAACTTTCAAGGCTTAATTGGGTAAGTTCTCTTGTCCCGTTTTTAGTAATTTTGGTATTTTTGAAACCGAGATAGCTTAATCTCTCTATTTAAGGGATTAATTTGAAAAGGTATCAATGTATGAAAATGGTTCATGGATGTATATGCTAGAAATTAGAAATTTATGGTAAAAAATGAAAGATTATTGATAGATAAACAACTTTTACAAAGTGATTTTTGATGAAAACATGATTTAGGGACTAAAATGAAAAGTTGTAAAATTTGATGAAAAATTCTGAAATTTTATGAATAAATGTGCTGGAAAACTCGTAATGGGGCTTTGGCTAGGCTTGGAATAGGGAGTAATTTGCACAAGTTTCATTTTCCGGGCCTAGGGAAAAAATCAAAATTTATGGAAAAGTTAGGGGCAAAATGGTAATTTTGCCTAAGACATAAATTGAGTCCATTTAAATATGAAATGTATGAAATTTATGGTTAAATTCATTTATATAGATCCGAAAAACACTAATTCGAGGTTAGATTGAGGAAAAGAAAAAGTTTCGGATTAGTAGATTTCTAACGCGAACAAGTGTCGAGGTAAGTTCGTGTAACTTAATCGGGCATGTAATTATGTTAATTGAATATTGTGTTGTATGTAATGTGATTTATGTTGATGTCTTTACTTGTATGCTATGATGAAAAACTGATATATGGTTAAAATGTGAAAAAGGGTCAAGTCCCGATTGAATGTTGGATTCCGATGATTATATGCGCTTACCCGAAATTAATAAGGTCCTGCATTTGTTGCGAACGGGATTTAGCTCGGACGAGTAATCCCATTGACCTTGTTATAGAAAGGATTTAGCCCGGACTGGTAATCCCGGTATAATACCTCTCGAGCATACGTTATGATTAGGGTTTAGCCTGGACTGGTAATCTCAATCGAGCTCATCTGAGCTTACATTATATAAAGGATTTAGCCTAGACTGGTAATCCTGTTATACGATATGTGGCTCGAGAGAGTGTTTCTTGTTTAAGTGCCCTTTTGGGTACCTTTGAATAAGAAATTGACGGATTATTGAATCGTACACTTCGAGTGTACTACTTAAGCATCCATCAGAATTCAATGATTCGACGGACATAAAACTCTTGATATGGCATGAAAATCTTGAGATGATATGATAATGACTCGAAAGAATATTGCTTGATGAGCTCATCTATGTTACTTGATTGATATGAAGATTTTGGTGACTAACATCTTTGATTGAATGTATGTGATTAGGCAATTTAGCCAAATGGATGGAAACATAACATTGTATGCCTAGATTTTAATAAGCAAGATTGGTAAGTCTAGTTTCCGTTATACGAACTTACTAAGCATGTAATGCTTACTCCATTTATTTTTCCCCTATTTTATAATGCTCGAAAGCTCGCGAGGGTTGGAGATCATTGGAGCATCGTGACACTATCAACTAGCATTTTGGGTATATTTAATGAAGTCATTTTGGGTATAATGGCATGTATAGGACAACTTGGCCAGTAGTGGCTTGAAATGTTATTTTGGAACCTAGCCATTGGAATGGCTAATAATGGTTCATTTTGGTATGACTAAGTAGATTATTATGATATATTCATATACATGTGTTATGTTAAGAATGTGTGATCAATGTTGTGAATACCTAAGATGTTGCGAGATAAGTCTATAAACACTTATGCATGTAGTGATATGCCATGTTGAATGATAGAAATTGCCCAATATGAATACTTGAATTGGTTGGTATTGGATATGTGTTTCAAGTGCAGGTCTTGGGTGAAATTTTGGGTGAGAAATGAAGCTAGAAATGGCTTCATTTTGTCCACACGGGCGTGTGTCTAGACCGTGTGTGACACACGACCTGGTAACACGGGCATGTAGTTAGGTTGTGTGTCCCCTACACCTTAATTTTGAGAAACAGAATTCTCAGAATTGGGTTCACAGGCAGAGACACGAGCGTGTGTCTTAGTCGTGTGTGCCACACGGCCTAGAACACTGGCGTGTGTCCTGGCCGTGTGAAACCTGCACTTAATTCGAATTAATTTAATTAACCACATGGCCTAGCATACAGGCGTGTGGCATGGCCGTGTGGCGCAAGTCAGAGAGCAACTTAAATCGAACACGGACTGTAACACGGGCGTGTTCCAGGGTCACACGGGCATGTCCCTTGGACCACACGGGCATGTGAGTCCCGCACCTTAGAAAAATTTCAAAATTTTGTTAAAAATTCTTAAAGGTTCTGATTAAGTCCTGATTCGATTCTAATGCTCGTATTGGGCCTCGAGGGCTCGATCAAGGGACATTATGGATGATCTCGGTAAATGAATAGTAAATTTTTGTAGTTTAATTGAAAAATGTCTGAATGTTCTGGCAATACTTTGAAACCCTGCTTCGACAATGGGTACGGGTTAGGGGTGTTACATTTAGTGGTATTAGATCTACGGTTTAGCCGATTCTCAGATTTGACGTAGCAAGCACGAGTTAGCTGTACATGGCATTATATAAACTATGATAGTGTGATGACTCCTGATCATTTTAAATGTGTTTTTCATATAGTAATGTCATCCAACCGAGCTAGAGCTGAATCCGAGGAAGCTAAGAGCAATGCTTTCAGCTTCAGTACAAAGAGTTGCGTCTGCGTTTGGTAGTGAAAGGCTCGCGTCTGAGGGCCGAAGTGAGGAGGCAAAACAAGCCTTCTTTCGAATGATGAATGAATGGTTTACACAGTACATGAGAACAAACCCTACTGTACAACAACCTCCCCAACCGATTCCTGAGGTACCACAGGGTGCCGGACCTATTAGAATTGGTAAACCTCTAATAGATAAAATCCGCAAGCATGGGGCGGAAGAATTTAGAGCTACCGCAGATGATGATCCAGAAAGGGTTGAGTTTTGGCTAGAAAATACCATCCAGGTTTTTGATGAACTATCCTGCATGCCTGCTGAATGTCTGAAATGTGCGGTATCTCTACTGAAAGATACAACTTATCATTGGTGGACTACCATAACTTCAGTAGTACCGAGGGAGAATTCATATGGGAATTTTTCCAAGCTGAATTCAGGAAGAAGTATGTGAGTCAGAGATTTATGGATCAGAAAAAGAAAGAGTTTCTAGAGCTCAAACAAGGAAACATGATTGTATCTAAATATGAACGGGAATTTATTCGGTTGAGTAGGTATGCTAAGGAATGGGTTTTAACCGAGCCTGAGATGTGTAAATGCTTTAAAGAGGGCCTAAATGAAGATATCAAGTTGTTGATTGGAATCCTTGAAATAAGGGAATTTGCAGTGGTAGTCGGTCGAGCCCACAAAACTGAAGAACTGAGTAAGGAAAAGAAACAAGCCGAAAGAGAGGCTCGGGTTTTAGGAAAAAGAACTATGAGTAAGTCACAACCATTTGCTTCTAAGAAATTAAAGAGGTATTATGATCGTGTGACCACCTCTATGGGATATTCTAGAAGAGAGCGGGGCTCTCAACGTTCTAACCCGAGGTCTTCATCTCCATCTGTGACCAGTGTGGGTAGTGTTGGTAATCCCAAACCGAAATGTAAAAATTGTACCAAATTCCATCACGGGGAATGTCGATCCAGAAGTGGAGCTTGTTTCGGATGTGGTTCACTTGAGCATTTTCTCAGAGGTTGTCCCGGAAGAGTTGAAAAAGAGATAGAACCAAGTTCAAAGCCTAGTAATCCTTCCTCGAGAGGCAGACCACCCCATTATCCCGACAATGTTGGTAGTAGTCGAGGTACTACCAAGGATACAACAGTTAGATCTGAGGCACGAGCACCTGCAAGAACATATGCCATTCGTGCTAGAGAAGATGCCTCTGCACCAGACGTCACTATTGGTACATTTTCTATACTTGATACTGATATTACTGCTTTGATTGATCCTGGTTCCACACATTCATACATATGCATGAACTTAATGACTGTTAAAAATTTACCTGTTGAATTCACTAAATTTGTGGTTAAAATTTCAAACCCCTTGGGCCAGTGTGTTATGGTGGATAAAGTTTGTAAGAACTATCCATTGATGGTAAAAGGTTATTGCTTTTCAGCTGACTTGATGTTATTTCCATTTGATGAATTTGATGTGATTTTGGGAACGAATTGGTTAACCCGATATGATGCAGTAGTAAATTGTAAGCAAAAATATATTGTATTGAAATGTGAGAATGATGAATTGCTTCGAGTTGAATCTAATAAACTAGATGGATTACCTAATGGAATTTTAGCAATAACGGCACAGAGATACATTCGAAAAGGTTATGATGCTTACCTTGCATATGTGTTGGATACTAAAGTGTCTGAGTCAAAGATTCAATCAGTACCAGTTGTATGTGAATTTCCTGATGTATTCCCAAAAGAATTGCCTGGTTTACCACCGGATAGAGAAATGGAATTCTCTATAGATCTCGTTCTGGGAATGACACCAATATCTATAGCACCTTACAGAATGGCTCCTACTGAATTGAAAGAGCTGAAAGCACAGTTGCAAGAATTGATTGATAGAGGTTTTGCTCGACCTAGTTTCTCGCCTTGGGGTGCTTCGATTTTGTTTGTAAAGAAGAAGGATGGGTCGTTGAGGCTGTGTATTGATTACAGACAGCTCAACAAAGTTACAATAAAGAACAAGTATCCATTGCCTTGTATTGATGACTTGTTTGACCAGTTAAAATGCGCCACTATATTTTCTAAGATTGATCTCCGTTCTGGTTACTATCACCTACGGGTAAAAAAATCGGATATGCCTAAGACAGCTTTTAGAACTAGTTATGGATACTATGAATTTCTTGTGATTCCATTCGGCTTGACAAATGCACCTGCAGTGTTTATGGATTTGATGAACAGGATTTTCAGTCTGTATTTGGATAGGTTTGTGGTGGTATTTATAGATGATATTTTGGTTTACTCCCGAGATGAAAATGAACATGCTGAGCATTTGAGATTAGTGTTGCAAACCCTGCGAGAGAAACAACTGTACGCCAAATTCAGTAAATGTGAATTTTGGCTACGGGAAGTTAGTTTTCTTGGGCATATAGTATCTGCTGAAGGTGTTAGAGTAGACCCGAATAAAATTTCAACCATTGTTAATTGGAAGCCACCGAAGAACGTGTCTGTAGTCTGAAGTTTTCCTGACTAGCTGGTTACTATCGGAGATTTGTAAAAAGCTTTTCAATGATAGCTTCTCCGATGACTCGTTTACTACAGAAAGATGTAAAGTTCGAGTGGACTGATAAATGCCAGCAGAGTTTTGACAGATTAAAGGTTTTATTGACAGAAGCACCTGTGTTAGTCCAGCCTGAATCGGTTAAGGAATTTATAGTTTATAGTGATGCGTCATTGAATGGCTTAGGCTGTGTATTGATGCAAGATGGTAAAGTAGTAGCCTATGCTTCACGACAGCTAAAGCCACATGAAAAGAACTACCCGACACATGATCTTGAATTGGCAGCCATAGTGTTTGCATTGAAATTCTAGCGGCATTACTTATTTGGTGAAAAATGTCACATATTCACTGACCATAAAAGTCTGAAATATTTGATGTCACAGAAAGATTTGAATTTGAGACAGCACAGATGGCTTGAGTTAATGAAAGATTATTATCTTGTTATTAACTACCATCCGGGGAAAGCCAACGTAGTGGCAGATGCTTTGAGCAAAAAATCTCTATATACTTTGTGAGCAATGAATACCCGATTATCGTTGTCTGATGATGGTTCAATCATAGCTGAGTTAAAAGCTAGACTAATGTTTTTGCAACAGATTTCTAAAGCTCAGAAAAATGATAGTAAGTTGCAAGCAAAACGGATACAAAGCTAGTCGACTCCTGACTTAAAATTTCAGATAGGGACTGATGGTTGTTTGTAATTTAGAGGCAGAGTATGTTTGCCGAAAAGTTTAGAACTGATACAGAAGATTTTGAATGAAGCTCATAATGGTAACATGTCTATACATCCTGGTAGTAATAAAATGTATAATGATCTGAAAAAGATGTACTGGTGGCCGGGAATAAAATGAGATATTTCTGAGTTTGTATCTAAATGTTTGATATGCCAGCAAGTAAAAGCTAAACATCAGTTACCTTCTAGACTATTACAACCAGTTACGATACCGGAATGGAAATGGGAAAGAATTACTATGGACTTTGTATCGGGATTACCCCTGTCTCCAAAGAAGAAAGATGCCATTTGGGTAATTGTTGACAAAGTCTGCACACTTTATTCCAGTACTTATGGATTATTCCTTGGATAGATTGGTTGAGTTATATGTTTTTGAGATTTTCAGATTACATGGATTGCATGTCTCCATCATTTCAGATAGAGATCCTTGGTTTACATCTCGATTCTGGGGTAAATTGCAAGAAGCTCTGGGTACTCAGTTACACTTTAGCACCGCATTTCATCCCCAAATAGATGGTCAATCTCAATGGGTAATACATATCTTGGAAGATATGCTTCGGTGTTGTGTCCTTGAGTTTGAAGGTAACTGGGAAAGGTATTTGCCTTTAGTTGAATTTGCTTATAATAACAGTTGTCAATCTAATATTAAAATGGCACCGTATGAAGCCTTGTATGGACGCAAATGTAGAACTCCATTGAACTAGACAGAACTCAGTGAGAAAAAGTTACACGGAGTTGACCTGGTCTGAGAGACTGAGGAAAAAGTGAAGGTAATTTGAGACAGCTTGAAAGCAGCCTCTGATCGACAAAAGTCTTATGCTAATCTGAAAAGAAAAGACATAGAATTTCAGGTGGGTGACAAGGTATTCTTGAAAGTGTCGCCTTGGAAGAAAGTACTTCGATTTGGTCGTAAAGGAAAATTGAGTCCACGGTTTATTGGACCATATGAGATTACTGAAAGAATTGGACCGGTTGCATATCGGTTAGCTTTACCACCAGAGCTTGATCAGATTCATAATGTTTTTCATGTGTCTATGCTACGACGGTACCGATCCGACCCTTCACATGTTATCTCTCCGACAGAGGTAGAGATTCAGCCTGATATGACATATGGTGAAGAACCAATCAAAATCTTAGCTCGGGAAACAAAAGAGTTAAGAAATAAAAAGGTAGCTTTGGTAAAAGTTCTTTGGCAACGAGACGATATAAAAGAGACTACCTGGGAGCCGAAGGAAACTATGAGAAAACAATACCTGAAGTTTTTTACTGGTAAGATTTTCGAGGACGAAAATCCCTAAAGGGGGAGAGTTGTAATAGTCCATTTTACAGTGAAATTGGAACAATGGTTTCGGGACAACAAATCTGACCCAAAAATATAATTTACTTTTATTTTCTTATATGTGTTATACGGTAGATATGTCGTGTGAAAATTTTGATACGAAAACTTTATCGATTTAGTGCCTAATTACGAGAAGGACTAAATTGCATAAAATGTGAAAGTTGAATTCTAGTAGCTATAAATATCAAATAGCTATAGAATTCAAAACTAGAGGTCCTTATATCGTAATTAGACCATTAAGAAAAGTATGTAGATTTTTCATGGTAACTCATCCATGGAATTATAGAAAAAGGTCAAGGACTAAATTGGAAATAGCAAAAATTTAATTCATTAAAAGATGATAAAAATAAAATATCATCTTATTTTGTCATCTTCAACCTTAAAAAACATAGAAACCCTAGGAAAGAGAAAATAAACTTTCAAGGCTTAATTGGGTAAGTTCTCTTGTCCCGTTTTTAGTAATTTTGGTATTTTTGAAACCGGGATAGCTTAATCTCTCTATTTGAGGGATTAGTTTGAAAAGTTATCAAGGTATGAAAATGGAACATGGATGTATATGCTGGAAATTAGAAATTTATGGTAGAAAATGAAAGATTATTGATAGATAAATAACTTTTACAAAGTGATTTTTGATGAAAACATGACTTAGTGACTAAAATGAAAAGTTGTAAAATTTGATGAAAAATACTGAAATTTTATGAATACATGTGCTGGAAAATTCATAATGTGGCTTTGGATAGGCTTGGAATAGGGAGTAATTTGCAAAAGTTTCATTTTCTGGGCCTAGGGACAAAATAGAATTTATGGAAAAGTTAGGGGCAAAATGGTAATTTTTCCTTGGACGTAAATTGAGTCCATTTAAATATGAAATGTATGAAATTGATGGTTAAATTCATTTATATAGATCTGGACAACACTAATTCGAGGTTGGATCGAGGAAAAGAAAAGGTTTCGGATTAGTAGATTTCTAACGCGAACAAGTGTCGAGGTAAGTTCGTGTAACTTAATCAGGCATGTAATTATGTTAATTGAATATTGTGTTGTATGTAATGTGATTTATGTTGATGTCTTTACTTGTATGCTATGATGAAAAATTGATATATGGTTAAAATATGAAAAAGGGTTAAGTCCCGATTGAATGTTGGATTCCGAAGATTATATGCGCTTACCCGAAATTAATAAGGTCCTGCATTTATTGCGAACGGGATTTAGCTCGGACGAGTAATCCCATTAACCTTGTTATAGAAAGGATTTAGCCCGGACTGGTAATCCCGGTATCATACCTCTCGAGCATACGTTATGATTAGGGTTTAGCCTGGACTGGTAATCTCAATCGAGCTCCTCTGAGCTTACGTTATATAAAGGATTTAGCCTGGACTGGTAATCCTGTTATACGATATGTGGCTCGAGAGAGTGTTTCTTGGTTAAGTGCCCTATTGGGTACCCTTGAATAAGAAATTGACGGATTACTGAATCGTACACTTCGAGTGTACTACTTAAGCATCCATCAGAATTCAATGATTCGATGGACATAAAACTCTTGATATGGCTTGAAATCTTAAGATGATATGATAATGACTCGAAAGAATATTTCTTGATGAGCTCATCTATGTTACTTGATTGATATGAAGATTTTGGTGACTAACATGTTTGATTGAATGTATGTGATTAGGCAATTTAGCCAAATGGATGGAAACATAACATTGTATGCCTAGATTTTAATAAGCAAGATTGGTAAGTTTAGTTTCCGTTATATGAACTCACTAAGTATGTAATGCTTACTCTATTTATTTTTCCCCTGTTTTATAGTGTTCGAAAGCTCGCGAGGGTTGGAGATCATTGGAGCATCGTCACACTTTCAACTAGCATTTTGGGTATATTTAATGAAGTTATTTTGGGTATAATGGCATGTATTGGCCAACTTGGCCAATAGTGGCTTGAAATGTTATTTTGTAACCTAGCCATTGGAATGGCTAGTAATGGTTCATTTTGGTATGACTAAGTAGATTATTATGATATATTCATATACATGTGTTATGTTAAGAATGTGTGATCAATGTTGTGAATGCCTATGATGTTCCGAGGTAAGTCTATAAACACTTATGCATGTAGTGATATGCCATGTTGAATGATAGAAATTACCCAATTTGAATGCTTGAATTGGTTGGTATTGGATATGTGTTTCAAGTGCAGGTCTTGGGTGAAATTTTGGGTGAGAAATGAAGCTAGAAATGGCTTCTTTTTGTCCACACGGGCGTGCGTCTAGATCGCGTGTGACACACAGCCTGGTAACACGAGCATGTAGTTAGGCCGTGTGTCCCCTGAACCTTAATTCTGAGAAACAGAATGCTTAGAATTGGGCACACGGGCAGAGACACAGGCGTGTGTCTCAGCCGTGTGTGCCACACGGCCTAGAACGCGGGCGTGTGTCTTGGCCACGTGAAACCTGCACCTAATTTGAATTAATTTAATTAACCACACGGCCTAGCACACAGGCGTGTGGCATGGCCGTGTGGCGCAAGTCAGAGAGCAACCTAAATCAAACACAGCCTGTAACACGGGCGTGTTCCAGGGTCACACGGGCGTGTCCCTTGGACCACACAGGCGTGTGAGTCCTGCACCTTAGAAAAATTTTGAAATTTTGCAAAAAATTCTTAGAGGTTCCGATTAAGTCACTATTCTATTCTAATGCTCGTGTTGGGCCTTGAGGGCTCGATCAAGGGACATTATGGATGACCTCGGTAAATGAATAGTAAATTTTCGTAGCTTAATAGAAAAATGTTTTGAATGTTCTAGTAATGCTCTGAAACCCTGTTCCGGCGATGGGTACGGGTTAGGGGTGTTACATGATAACCCCTTTTTAATGTCCGAGTATGAAATAGGACTGATGTAATAGCCAGTTTTTTAGCGTTGTCGAAAACAATGGTTTCGGGGTCATAAATCTGACGAGTGATTGTGTAAATATTATTATTTACTCTTTATGAGTCAAATATTGTATTATATTTGATTTTGATATGGTAATTAATGTTATTTGAATGAATAATTTAGTTTAAGTGGTGTCCCTAAAGACAAATGGGTTTATAAAATGAGGTATCGGGACCTTGTTTCTATAAATCGAGCCCGTAAATATTTGTTATTAAGGTCGTATTAAAATTTGGTTAAGAAATTTTAACGTTTAGGTAGTTAAGCAAATAAAAAGGACTAAATCGCAAAGGGTGCAAAAGTGGAATTATATTAGTTAGAAGGGTCAAATGGTTATGGAATCTATAAATAATGGACTCAAATGGTAATTAAACCATTCATATTGATAGTGGACAATTATAGGCATGGGTTTGTCATTTTATAAGTTATTAACATAAGGGTAAAATGGTAATTTAATTAATAAAAAGCATAAATTAAAAAAATAAATCAAAACTATCATCTCCTTCATGGAGATTTATCAACCAAAAACCATGGTAGGAAGAACCAAGGTTCGACCATTGATGTTTTCTTGCATGGTAAGCCATTTTTCACCTATTTCTTGTAATTTTTTATGTTTTGAGATCGTTGCAATTAGGTCTAGCTAACTCATATACCCGTTTTCAAAACTGTTGAAGATTTTAAAAATTTTCATTGATGAGCTTATAGTGTTTTTGAAGTTTGTTGATAGATTTACAAGCTTAATAATTAAATGTGACTATTTCGTAAAGTGATTTTTAGTGATTTTAAGGTTTAGAGACTTATTTATGAAAATGGTAAAATTCAAGGAAAACATTGTAAATTGTTGATAAATATGAGCCGTTATAAGATTGAGTAAAATCGACTATCATGAATTATGGTTAAAAATGGTGAAATTTCAAGTTTCAGGTTTAGGGACTAAATTGCATAAAAGTTATAATATTAGGGATTTTTTTAATTTCACAATAGTATGGATTATAAGCTTGAATTAAATATTTTAAGTTAATTGAATGGTTTAATTAATTGGAAAATTATTATTTAGATCAAGAAACGCTACAATTGAAGTTAAATCGAGGAAAAGGTTAAGTTCCAGATTAGTATTCGACTCCGTTTTAACAACAGTTCTAGTTGAGGTAAGTTCATTTAAGGATGGAAATTATTATCTTTGCCATTTTGGATGAATGTAAATAGTTATTTATGTTATGCTAAAAATAGTTTATAAAGATGTGATAAATTACTATTGTTATGGTTTAAATAGAGGAATTAATCGAATTAAATTATATGAGAGCTAATACTAATGTATTTAGTGATTTTGAATTATAGATTGTCTATTTTAAAGGTTACTTTAATTAAAGTAAGTTCATAGTATTTCAAAATGTAAATGTAATTTGCTAGTGAATTATATTATTGTTATGTATATAGGTGAAATTACTTTGGATATTTATATGAGTGTTACAAATATTTTTGTATCTACGAAACTGATAGAGAATATTAGTAGTGCTTTTCTTGGAATCATATTAAAATTATATGTGAATGAAATGAATTTAAGTATGTATATGGAAATGAAGAAAGTGTTCCTGAAATGCACATTAGTACCCCTTCGGTACCCCTGAATGCACATATGTGCCCCTGAACGCACATTTGTGCCCATGTTTGCACTTCGGTGCCCCTGTATACACTTCGGTGTCCTTGTTTGCACGTTTCTGCTGTTGTTCGCACTTCAGTGCCCCTGACTGCACGTATGTGCCCCTGTTCTGCATATACGATGCCCTGATAATGGATTAATGATCGAGTATGTGAACCGGGTACTAATGATTTGGACTAAATGATATGGATTGTTACATGGAATTGGTGTAGTTACTTGAGTACTCGAGTTAAGTTTCTAGTTTATCGAGCTATGAAATAATTGAATTGCAATCTATTTATGTGCTTATATATTATGTCATAATTATAATATTGGTAAGTGAAATATATTATAATGAATTTATTAGTTACATGTATGGATTGTTACTTTGAGAATATGTGATTTATGGCATGAAAAGTCCTTTGAATTGAAGGTTGTTTTAGTGTAATTTGATTGAAAAGGTAACATTTGAGTTATATGGACAAATGATTTATAAAGTGAAATTATTTTCATGGTATGAATGAGTAATTAAAACTTTACAGAATATATGACTGTATAAAATGATCTATGATTTAACGCAAGAATATGGAATTTATGATAAGTTTAGTTAAAAGAAGACGAAGGTATATGGTAGTCATGTAATAGATGAATGGTGAAATTGAAATGCTTGATATATAATATGCCTTGTTTGGGTTGGATTTATATGTGTATTGTTTCACCTATTAACCTTGTGAAGTATGATGTATAGGTAAAGGAAATTTTGGTCTATGATTAAATGAGCTTTCTCATGGTTGATTAATTTAATGCAATTGGTAAATTTAATTTCTATTATACGAGTTTACTAAGCATTAGTTTCTTATATAGTTGTTTTCTTTGTTTTGTAGATCATTATAAAGCTCGAACGGTTGGAATCTTTGTCGGAGCACGATCACACTATCCATCAATCTACTTTGGTAGCTTTTGAATATATTGAAATGGTTATAAGTGGCATGTATAGGGTTGTGTGTTATTTTGGTATGATTTGAATGTAATAAGGTTTTTTAAGTGTTGATTTGGTGATTGCTTTGTTTTTTAATGGTGCCAAGTTCATTTTTGTTTGTCTTTGGATGAAGGCTTGTATATGATGTGTATTCATATGAGATGATTGTAGCTATGCATACTCTCATGTAGGTAGAAAGAAAAAGGTTCTTTGATATGTTTGTGATATGGACATTTGGGATGCATAAGGTACGATAAGTGATGAAAAATTATCTTGTTGAATAGGTTCAAAATTGATTCTAATTGTGGTACCTATTGTTGGTACATTGGTTAGAACATATAGGATGATTGGTTTGGTATATTTTGAGCAAGTTTGGAATAAGTTTTGGTTTATTGAATGCTTTTGGAAATGGTGTGTATTGATGTGTAAGTTTTTACTTGATTTTAGCTTGATTAAGGAGCTAATTTGAAAGCACGCAGCCGTGTGTGCTCTATTAGATTTGGTGCAGGATTCACACGGTCTAAGACACGACCATGTGTCTCAAGTCAGTGAGTTACACGATCTATGACACAGATTGAGACACGACCGTGTGCCCCTACTTCGAACGCTCACACGGTTTGAGTTGTGTCGCACGGCCTAGCCACACGACCGTGTGACCCCTATTTTTTCAAATTTTCAAGTTTTTCCTAAAATTTATGTTTTGATTCATTTTTATCCTTGATTGCTTTTAAGTTGTTTTTAGGGCCCTGAAAGCTTGATTTAAGGCCCAAATGAGTATGTTTCCTTTGATTGGAATGAATTATTGGTAATTATACTTAAGTTGAATTATTTGTTCAGATTTAAAGTTAAAGGTTCTGTTTTGTACAGTAATGCTCCATAACCCTAATCCGGCGACAAAGACGGGTTAGGGGTGTTACAACTGAGTTGTAAAATTTTTAAAACTTAGGAAATAGGAATCGATACTTTATGAAAGTATTTTTTGTAAAAAGTATAGATAATTGGTGAAAAGTATAGATACCTTGTGTAAAGTATATGTATCAAATTGGCATTCTATTTGTCTAATAAATTGATTCAAATGGTCAAGTATTGATACCTATGACAAGGTACCGATACTTTTGTGCAGAAATTGTCAAAAAACACTTTTTAAAGTTCCCATTTCATGCCCAAACTATAACAGTTGCAAGGATGCCTTTAAGCACAAATAAGACCTGCACAAAACCATTTCATAACACCTCAAAATATCTTTTCTAAGTCCAATTCATACCACAAGTTACTATAGCACATTTAATGCTCAAATACATCATTTTGTCATTCATATACCAACCATTTCATTCAATACCATATTAAACCATTCAAGCATCATCTAACCTTATCAATTCACTTTAATAACATCAATACACTAAGTGTAACACCCCATACCCAAGTCTGAGACCAAGACTGGATACGAGACATTACCATGCTTGAACTCACTTAAACATGTACTTACGGGCTATAAAATTTTGTTCTGAATTAAAAACTTCTCTTTCTCAGTCTATTCATACCTTTCATGAGCCTACGAGGCCTTAAACACTTATCTAAAAACTTTCAGAACTTATTCAGAAACTTTTCTTTAGAGCAGGGGTTACACGCCCATGTTGTATGGGACACGCCCGTGCACCCCTAAAACATGCCCGTGTCTTTCACCCGTGGTGGATACTGGCAAAATACACACAGCCTGGACACGCCCGTGGTCCCAAACTGTGCCTAAAACCCCAGCATTCTGCCAAATGCCCCACGGCCAAGGCACACGCCCGTGCTTACCACCCGTGGTGCACACTGACTACCTTAACACGGCCTAGAGTCTAGACACATGCCCGTGTGACTAGTCCGTGGTCTATTCTGACTTAATATACAATGGTGCAGGGTGCACACGGCCTAGACACACGCCCGTGTGTCCATCCGTGTGGGCACTTAGAGGCTATTTACCAAGCCAATTGCCACCCCAAATCAAGACCAAACTCAAGCTCAATTCAGCAACTCAAGTATTACATCTTTCATGAACAATACAACATGCTTCATTGATATCAACAACATACATACTTAGTCAATCTTGGCCAATCACTTAGCCATTTACAAAGAATAATAAACTTGATAGCCCATACTTTTGCCCTTTCTAAAATATATACTCAAAATGAAATGTTTCCTATACATTCCATACTTAATATAATTTCAACTTGGCTATACCAAAATAAGGATTGATAGTGTGCTTCGAGCTCCGACTTCAACGATCCACAAGTTAGCTTGGCGGGACTACATAGAAAGAAAGAATAAAAGACGTAAGCATTTAGCTTAGTAAGTTTGCATAATGCTCATAGCAACATACTTGCTTAATATAAACCATTTGACATTAACAATGGTATCATAAATTTCAGCTATAAAGCTTGCTTACTCATACTTGATTCTTACAAATCTCATGATACTTACTAGTCTCATACTTGTGAGGTAAACAAGGTACTGTATCACTTGATCACATTGATCAAATATACTTTAGCATAATAATCATAATCTCTAACTTATCATTCATAACATGAATAATACTCATTCTCAACTTGATGATAACTCTTACTTACTTTCTTGTTATCTCATTTAAACTTTACTTGTTTGCCCAATGAATTTCTATGAATAACCGAGGATACTGAATCTCATCTCACACGCTCGATGCCAAAGCCATATCCTAGATACGGTCTTACATGGAATCTCTCATCTTGGTTTCAAGGCCATGTCTTGACATGGGCTTATACGAAGTCTTTCTCGTGAGTTCCCTTGGGAACTTACCATTGCCATGTCTTGACATGGTCTTACTTGGTACCTTTACTCATGAACTGGTCAATGCCGAGCCTTCGCTTGGACTTACATGAAATCTTCCTTGTTACTCACCAATGCCATGCCTTGGCTTGGACTTACATGGGATCTCTATCTCTTGATAGCTTTTCAATGCCAAGACTTGTCTTGGACTTACATGACATCTTTACTTGGAGACTCACCAATGCCATGCCTCGGCTTGGGCTTATATGGGTCTTCATCTCATATTAACTCTCCAATGCCAAGACTTGTCTTGGTCTTACATGATAACTTGTCTGATTGCCGATGCCATGCCTCAGCTTGGACTTATACGGACTTTCTCATTTTATGTGATTGATCGAGTATCCTAAGCTATTCATCTTCAATCGAGGCTTTCTCATGCTTGATCTCATTGATTACTTTGTTTAATATAACATTAAACATTTTCATGATAATATTGTACATTATACTAAGCAATTCAATGATATTAATCATAAAGCTTAGAAATCATACAAACTTACCTCGATATACAAAATGTATGTAGGTACGCAATTTAGTCCTCGACTTTGTTCTTGCCTCGGTTTCGATCTGGGCTTCGTTTTTCTTAATCTATAATCATAAATAGATCATTTAATACTCACATTGACTAAATTGACTCTTAACTCATACTTTGGTAAAATTACTATTTTACCCCTATACTTTCTCATATTTGCACTTTCGCCCCAAGGCTCGTAAAATGAATCTCACTCAACTTTCTTAAACTTCATGCTTAGCTGATTCATTTTCTCTACTATAGAAATCATCAATTCCCATTATTTCTAATAGGTATGACCAATTCCATAACTTTTACAAACTAGTCCTTACTAACAATTTTCATGAAATTCACTTAGAAAAAGATGTTTATCTAACATCAAACTCTCATAAACTTCCATAAAATATCATTTTACAAGCATGTCACTCTTGGGTAGATTTTTTTGAACATGCATCTTAGCTCATTTTATAGCTAAAAATAGCTAATTCATAATACGAGAACTTCAAAAACACGAAGAATATTTAAAACGGGGCTAAGATGAACTTACTAGCGAGCTTGAAAGATGAACAAACCCTAGCTATGGGGTTCTTCAAATTTTCGGCACCAAGGAAGAAGATGAATGAAATTTTTATCATATTTTTCCTATTTTAATCATTTATTAGACAAATGACCAAAATGCCCTTCTCTTTAAAAATTTCCCTTTTACTAACTCATGTCCATTTTTGTCCAAAACTTATAATTTGGGAAATTTTCTATTTAAGGACTTCTAATTAATATTCTAAAGCTATTTCATACAAAAAGCTTCTAGAAACTCATATTTTGCAACTTTTGCAATTTAGTCCTTTTTGATCATTCCATGTCAATTTCACAAAATTTCTAAATGGAACTTTAGTACTATGATGCAAACATGTCATAAACCTTAAGAACTCAATTTTACTGACTTGGGTTTGTGGTCTCGCACCACTATTCCGACTAGGCCCTGAATCGGGAAGTTACAATTCTCCCCCTCTTAGGAATTTTCATCCTCGAAAATCTTACCAGCAAACAGGTTTGGGTACTGGTTTTGTAACAGTCCAGTTTATACCCTAGTCAAAACAGTGGTTTCGGGACCACAAATTCGAGTCCTTATAATATTTTAATATTATTTTCTGTGCTATTGATATGTGAATAAGTATGTGTTAAATTTTCGTAGGTTAATTTGACTGTTTGTGTGTTTAATTTGAGTAAAGGATTTATTTGCATAAAATGTGAAAATTGCTTGCTATTTGCTAAAGTACTAATGTGTTGTGGCTTTTAAAAGTTATGGCCTTAAGTGGTAATTTAACCACTATTTAGTTAGTGGATGGTGGAATGTCATGATAACCATTATATATGTTTGTCTTATATGAATATTAAATAGGCAATTTTGGAAATGGATTAATATGTATGCTTTAATAATTATAAGCATAAAATATGGCCATTAGTTCATCCCATTTTGGCCGAAATTAGCAAAGAAAAAGGAAGAACAAGTGCTTTAAAGGTTTAGGCTATTTCAAGCTATAATTAAGGTATGTTTTGAGTCAATTTTTGATAATTTCTACGTTTTTGAAATCGTTGCTTCGAGAGCTTTAAAACCCATGTCTCAATTTGATGAATCGATAATGTTTGTGTGAGATGCCATTGTTGATATGTTGAGTTTTGTGATGTTTTAAGTTGTTAAATGAAAGATTTAAGCTTGATGAACATGTTTTGTTTTTGAAGTTTTGTTGAATTTAGCTAAATAAAGCTAAATTGAGAAAATATTATTTTGGAGGACTAATTTGTGAATTTGATGAAATATTTGGACTTATATAGTCCCTAGGGAGATTCGGCTAAGCATGTGTAGGAATTGATTTTGTGAATTTGATGTTTTGAGAAAAATGGTCTAAATTGATAAAATGTGTTAATGTGAGGGCTAAATTGCAAATAGCCCTAAATGTGTGTCTTTGGATTGAATTGAATGAATTAGTGAATAAAAAGGTTAATTTTGAATATGTTTAGATCAAGAACCGAGGAAAATGGACTTAGATCGTAGGAAAGCGAAAGTAACCGAGTAACCATTTTCATTCCGACATACCGAATCCGAGGTAAGTCATTATGCAAATAAACGTATTCGTGTTGAATTATGTACATTCTTATGACAGTTGCTATATATATATATATATGCTTACAATACAATCTGTACATGAATTTCGAGATAAGATTGATATAATGAAAATGTCCAAGAAGTCCCGTTCGAATCTAGGAATAGGTAGGATTAGCTATGTCATGACATAGGTATCTGTTCTGTTTATCATGTAAGACCATGTCTGGGACGTTGGCATTGATTTAAGACTCGAGTAAGACCCTGTCAGGGACAGTGGCATCAATATCTGAATACGAGTAAGACCCTATTTGGGACAGTGGCATCGATATCTGAATACGAGCAAGACCACTGCTGTGAAAAAGGGCATCGATATCGATATCGAATACGAGTAAGACCACATGCGGGACGATGGCATCGATATCTGAATACGAGTAAGACCCTATCTGGGACAGTGGCATCGATATTTGAATACGAGTAAGACCTTGTAAGGGACAGTGGCATCGATATCTGAATACGAGTAAGACCCTGTCTGGGACAGTGGCATCGATATCTGAATGCGAGTAAGACCCGCTCAAGGATAGTGGCATCGATATCTAAATATGAGTAAGACCACATGCGGGGACGATGGCATCGATATCTCGAATACGAGTAAGACCACACTCGTCCGACAATGGCATCGATATCTCGAATACGAGTAAGACCACTCGTGGGGGCAATGGCATCGATATCTCGAATACGAGTAAGACCACATGCGGGGACGAAGGCATCGATATCGAATATGAGTAAGACCACAGCCGTGACAAAGCTGGCATCGATATCTCGAATATGAGTAAGACCACCGTGTGACAAAGGGCATCGATATCGAATATGAGTAAGACCGCTGCGGGACGAAGGGCATCGATATCTCGAATACGAGTAAGACCACATCTGGGACGAAAGGGCATCGATATCTGAATACGAGTAAGACCACCGTGTGACAAAGGGCATCGATATCCGAATACGAGTAAGACTGCATGCAGGGACAATGGCATCAATATTTGATTACATTTAAGACCAAGTTTGGGACGTTGGCATTGTATAACTATTTCGGGCACTCTATCTATTTTATTAGATTACAAACGGTTCAATGGTCAAGTTCGAGAAACAAGAAATATGTAAGTTGTATATTTGTTTCAGGTAAGTTTGAAAAATACACCTTGTGTGTATAAGAAGGTAAGTAATTCCTTAAACTTACCTAGATGAATTATACATTTGAATATGGGAATGTATGTACGTTATACGGATAGAAAAGCTATGAGCTAATAAAGTGGATGTTCTAAGAAGAATTATGATGGTGCAAATGAGTTATTAGTAAATTTTAGATTGATTATATGTTTTGGGTGTTTATGTACTAAGTTTAATTGGTATTATGACTTACTAAGCTTTTGGAAAGCTTACTTTGTGTGTGTTTTCTCTGTTTTATAGGTCGTCATAGCTACTGAAGGCTCGGGATCGTTGAGGATCGTCATCACACTATTAAACTCAGTTTGGTACACTTTGAAAATGTAAATAGCTAAATATGGCATGTATAGGCTAGTATTTTGGTATAAGTTGTTATGTGAACTTAGCCATGTGATTTGGCTAGTTATGTTTTGGTAATTTGCTTGAATGAATATGATATGTGAAGTATGTTTTGGGTATGATTAGTTGAAATATGAAATGGTTAAGTGATGGTAAGAATATAGATGAGTGATACTTGGGTATACTTAATATTTATTCATGCAAGTTGGATTGTTTGGAAATGAGTTTGAATGTAGTGGTTTGAATGGCTATTTGGTATGTTCTTGGTGATTAAATATGCATGAAATGTGTTGGTAAATATTGCTTGTAGGTATGACCCATGTGGGTGACATTTTGGCCTTGTAAATGGCCTATTTTGTCACACGGTTGTGGCACACGGGCGTGCCTAAGGACCGTGGGTGAATATCAGGTTTTAATCTTGTAGTACACGGCCTTGACACGGGCGTGTCAACTAGCCGTGGGTCACAAATCAGTAGCTAGCTAAGAGCACACGGCCATGGCACACGGGCGTGCTTGGTGGCCATGGTGGGGAAGTCAGTATATGGCCTAGTAGCACACGGCCTTGGCACACGGGCGTGCCTAGTGACCGTGTTGATATAGTCAGTATATAGACACGGATGGACACACGGAGGTGTCTAGAAGCCGTGGAGGGCACACGGTCTCCTCCCACGGGCGTGTCTCCCTTGTATTTTAGAAAAGTTTAAATTTTTCCATGAGATTCTGTATGTGTTTTAGTTTAGTCCCAACTCAGTTTATATGCGTGCTTAGGGTCTTGATGACTCATTTAAGGGACACTATGAGTGTTAATGATGAATGTAATGTATGAATTGTTATGTAAGTTTCTGATCTGTCCGGTAATGCTCCTAACCCTAGTCCAGCGTTGGTTACGGGTTAGGGGTGTTACATTTGGTTGGTATCAGAGCTATGGTTTAGTCGATTCTTGGACTAACATAGCGTGTCAGAGTCTAGCTATACATGCCGTATATCTGAACTGTGATAGTGTGATGAATCCTGACGTGTAAAATGTGATTTTTCGTATAGTATGGATCCCGAAAGAGTCGTAGCTGACGACATAGAAAGTAATGCGCCTACTCCCGCGCAAGGGACAGCGCCCTCAGATCCGAGACCGGTTAATCTCCCAGATGATGAATGAGTGGTTCACTCAATTTGTGAGAAATAACTAGACTATTTTGCAATCTCCGCCCCCGGTTAATCTCCCTCAGACATCTGCTATGCTTTCGACTATGAATCTGAATCTGATGAACATGCCTCCGGACGACAAAATTCATAAGTACGAGGCCAGAGAGTTCGGGGGTACTAATGATGAAAATATCGAGAAAGTCGATTCTGAAGCTTGTAATGAATGAAAAATATCGATCGGTGATTTTTCTCAACCTTTAACGAAGAAATATAGTAATGCAAATAATAGATCAAATGCTTCATTTAGACACCCTAATAGAGATCGTGTGAGACCAAATGTTTGCTTGAGAACTCAAGCTCCAATTGAATCAAATGATGGAAGTACTAAAAGCAACAAACTTAAGTTCAGACAGTGTGGAAGACGACATGTGGGAAAATGTTGGGGCAAGTATAACAATAGAGTTTGTTATTACGGGTACATTTACTATTTATGACACTTTTGTGATCGTATTGATAGACCCTGGCTCTACTCATTCGTGTATATATATATATGAATCTAGTAATCAGTAAGACTTCACCTGTAGAGTCCACTGAAATTGTTGTAAAAATATCAAAACCCTAAGTAAAAGTGTTTTAGTTGACAAAATATGCAAGAACTGTCCATTAATGTTTCGAGATATCTGTTTTCCTGCTAATCTGATGCTATTACCATATGATAAGTTGGTCATAAGTTTGGGTATGGATTGGTTGTTACGACATACTGCTGTTGTAAATTGTAAAAGAAAGACTATTGATTTGAGATGTCAAAATGATGAAACAGTTCGGATTGAGTTAAATGACTTGAATGGTTAGATGTGACTGAATCTATCCATCTGTTTGGAAACAAATTTTGAATGTTCATGTGTGAATTAAGGAATAGTTTGGAAGAAGAATTTATTTTCTTGAAGACTTGATACTGAATTATATTTATAGGAATGATTTTATCTGGGAAACGTTGTGATAAATTAAAGTTAGTTTGATTGTTGAAGTCTTCTTCTGCATGGAAATACTTTCGACCGAAATATCACTTTTGGTTTAGTCTGAGGTTAATAAATAAATTACTATCTTTATCCCTATATTAATGAATGAAGGGTCTGAACTTGGTACAACAAGGCTAGTTTCAATTGTTAAAAAACTTTTGAGTTTATAAGTGACTCTTATTTGAGGAAAATGATTATAGTTTGGAATAATTTGTTTTAGCAATGAATAAGGAATAAATTTTATCAGATAATGAACAGTTATTAGTTTATCTAGAAGTTAAATAAATGATTATTTAGTGAAGTCGTGAAATTAAGTGAAACAAAGAAACTATAAGTTAAAAGAAGTTTAACGTAAATTGATTTCTAATTTGGAATTACAGATGTGATATCAAAGTTTAATTGTCATTTCGAAATAGAGTGTGTATGCTGAAAAGTTCTATAAAGGTATATAACAGATATGTGATGTCAGAAAGTTGATATTGTAATAATTACAAAACGAGTTCTGTGTGATTCGAATCGAATCAACTTCGGTTGTTGATGATTACTTGAGTTTCCGAGGTCGTATCTCAGCGCTCCCGAGAAACCTGCACTGATTCATTGATTTTAAGTGAAGCACATAACAGTCGACTATCTGTTCATCTAGGAATTACAAAGATGTACCATGATCTGAATGCAACACTATTGGTGGTCTGGTATAAAACAAGACATTTTTTACTTTGTTTCGAAATGCTTAGTCTGTCAACAAGTGAAAGCTGAGCATCAAGTTCCGTTTGATTTGCTAGAGTTAATTTTGATTTCTGAATGGAAATGGGATAGAGTGACAATGGATTTTGTTTCTGGTTTGTCTCAGACTCCGAGAAAGAAAGATGCAATTTGGGTCATAGTTGACCGATCGACTAAAATCTGCCCATTTTATTCCTGGTAAGTTCTCGATTATTCACTCGTAGATTAGTGAGCTTTATATTTCGAGATTTTGAGATTGCACGGGGTGCCACTATATATTGTGTCAGATAGAGATCCGAGGTTTACGTCGAGATTTTGGAAGAAACTGCAAGAAGCATTGGGCACGAAATTACACTTCAGTACAGCTTTTCATCCGCAAACGGATGGTCAATCCGAGCGGATCATTCAGATTCTTGAAGGCATGTTGAGATGTTGCATTCTCGAATTTAATGGTTCGTGGGAACAGTATTTGCCATTAATTGAATTTGCGTATAATAATAGTTTTCAGTCAAGCATCAAAATGGCACCTTATGAAGCTTTATACGGACGTAAATGTCGTACACCTCTGTATTGGACCGAGATCAGTGAGAATAAGTTACACGGAGTGGATTTGATAAAAGATTCAGAACAGAAAGTGAAACTGATCCAAAATTGTTTGAAAGCAGCATCTGGTCGTCAGAAATCTTATGCAGACTTGAAACAAAAAGATATAGAATTTGAGATCGGTGACAAAGTATTTCAGAAAGTGTCTCCGCGGAAGAAAGTGCTTCGATTTGGACGTAAAGGAAAATTAAGTCCGATATTCATTGGATCGTATGAGATCATTGAACGTGTCGGGCCTATTACATATAGATTAAAGTTGCCCTCTGAGCTAGAAAAGATACACAACGTATTTCATGTTTCGATGCTTCGTAGATATCGATCTGATCCGTCACATGTAATTGCCCCATCTGAAATTGAAATCCGATCTGATATGATATACGAAGAGGAACCGATTCGTATCCATGCACATGAAGTGAAAGAGTTGAGAAATAAGAAAATTACGTTAGTAAAAGTGTTATGCCATCAACACGGAATAGAAGAGGCCACATGGGAGCCTGAAGACTCAATGAGACAACAATATCCGAATCTGTTTAACGGTAAGATTTTCGGGGACAAAAATCCCTAAGGGGGGAGAATTGTAACAGTCCGGTTTATACCCTAATCAGAACAGTGGTTTCAAGACCATAAATCCGAGTCCTTATAATATTTTAATATTATTTTCTGTGCCGTTGATATGTGAAAAAGTATGTGTTAAATTTCCGTAGGTTAATTTGACCCTTTGTGTGTTTAATTTGAGCAAAGGATTTATTTGCATAAAATGTGAAAATTGCTTGCTATTTGCTAAAGTACTAATATGTTGTGGCTTTTAAAAGTTATGGCCTTAAGTGGTAATTTAACCACTATTTAGTTAGTGGATGGTGGAATGTCATGATAACCATTATATATGTTTGTCTTATATGAATAATAAATGGGCAATTTTTGAAATGGATTAATATGTATGCTTTAATAATTATAAGCATAAGATATGGCCATTAGTTCATCCCATTTTGGCCAAAATTAGCAAAGAAAAAGGAAGAACAAGTGCTTTAAAGGTTTCGGCTATTTCAAGCTATAATTAAGTTATGTTTTGAGTTGGTTTTCGATAATTTCTACGTTTTTGAAATTGTTGCTTCGAGAGCTTTAAAACCCATGTCTCAATTTGATGAATCGATAATGTTTGTGTGAGATGCCATTGTCGATATGTTAAGTTTTGTGATGTTTTAAGTTGTTAAATGAAAGATTTAAGCTTGATGAACATGTTTTGTTTTTGAAGTTTTGTTGAATTTAGCTAAATTGAGAAAATATTATTTTGGAGGACTAATTTGTGAATTTGATGAAATATTTGGACTTATATAGTCCCTAGGGAGATTCGGCTAAGCATGTGTAGGAATTGATTTTGTGAATTTGATGTTTTGAGAAAAATGGACTAAATTGATAAAATGTGCCAATGTGAGGGCTAAATTGCAAATAGCCCTAAATGTGTGTTTTTGGATTGAATTGAATGAATTAGTGAATAAAAGGGTTAATTCTGAATATGTTTAGATCAAGAACCGAGGAAAAAGGACTTAGATCGCGGGAAAGCGAAAGTAACCGAGTAACCATTTTCATTCCGACATACCGAATCCGAGGTAAGTCATTATGCAAATAAACGTATTCGTGTTGAATTATGTACATTCTTATGACAGTTGCTATATATATATATATATATATATATGCTTACAATACAATCTGTACATGAATTCCGAGATAAGATTGATATAATGAAAATGTCCGAGAAGTCCCGTTCGAATCTAGGAATAGGTAGGATTAGCTATGTCATGACATAGGTATCTGTTTTGTTTATCATGTAAGACCATGTCTGGGATGTTGGCGTTGATTTAAGACTCGAGTAAGACCCTGTCTAGGGCAAAGGGAATCGTGATCGAATACGAGTAAGACCTGCTTTGGGACAAAGGGCATCGATATCCGAATACGAGTAAGACCACGTCGTGACAATGGCATCGATATCCGAATACGAGTAAGACCGCTGCCGTGACAAAGCGGCATCGATATCCGAATATGAGTAAGACCGCATCGGGACAAAGGCATTGATATCTCGAATAAAAGTAAGACCGCTCGGGACAATGGCATTGATATCTCGAATACGAGTAAGACCGCCGTGACAAAGGGCATCGATATCTCGAATACGAGTAAGACCTCGTCTGGGACGATGGCATCGATATCTAAATACGAGTAAGACCCTATTCGAGACGAGGGCATCGATATCTCGAATACGAGTAAGACCCTATTTGGGACGGGGCATCGATATCTCGAATACGAGTAAGACCACTGCCGTGACAAAGGGGCATCGATATCTCGAATACGGTAAGACCGCCGTGTGAAAGTGGCATCGATATCTGAATACGAGTAAGACCATGTCTGGGATAGTGGCATCGATATCTTAATACGAGTAAGACCGCCGTGACAAGCGGTATCAATATCCGAATACGAGTAAGACCGCTCGGGACAAAGGCATCGATATCTGAATACGAGTAAGACCTTGTCTGGGACAGTGGCATCGATATCTTAATACGAGTAAGACCTTGTCAGGGACAGTGGCATCGATATCTGAATACGAGTAAGACTCTGTCTGGGACAATGGCATCAATATTTGATTACATTTAAGACCAAGTTTGGGACGTTGGCATTGTATAACTATTTCGGGCACTCTATCTATTTTATTAGATTACAAACGGTTCAATGGTCAAGTTCGAGAAACAAGAAATATGTAAGTTGTATATTTGTTTCAGGTAAGTTTCACAAATACACCTTGTGTGTATAAGAAGGTAAGTAATTCCTTAAACTTACCTAGATGAATTATATATTTGAATATGGGAATGTAAGTACGTTGTACGGATAGAAAAGCTATGAGCTAATAAAGTGAATGTTCTAAGAAGAATTATGATGGTGCAAATGAGTTATTAGTAAATTTTAGATTGATTATATGTTTTGGGTGTTTATGTACTAAGTTTAATTGGTATTATGACTTACTAAGCTTTTGGAAAGCTTACTTTGTGTGTGTTTTCTCTGTTTTATAGGTTGTCATAGCTACTGAAGGCTCGGGATCGTTGAGGATCGTCATCACACTATTAAACTCATTTTGGTACACTTTGAAAATGTAAATAGCTAAATATGGCATGTATAGGCTAGTATTTTGGTATAAGTTGTTATGTGAACTTAGCCATGTGATTTGGCTAGTTATGTTTTGGTAATTTGCTTGAATGAATATGATATGTGAAGTATGTTTTGGGTATGATTAGTTGAAATATGAAATGGTTAAGTGATGGTAAGAATATAGATGAGTGATACTTGGGTATACTTAATATTTATTCATGCAAGTTGGATTGTTTGGAAATGAGTTTGAATGTAGTGGTTTGAATGGCTATTTGGTATGTTCTTGGTGATTAAATATGCATGAAATGTGTTGGTAAATATTGCTTGTAGGTATGACCTATGTGGGTGACATTTTGGCCTTGTAAATGGCTCTGTTTGTCACACGGTGCCAGGCACATGGGCGTGCCTAAGGACCGTGGGTGAATATCGATTTAATCTTGTAGTACACGGCCTTGACACGGTGTGTCAACTAGCCGTGGGGCACAAATCGATAGCTAGCTAAGAGCACACGGCCATGGCACACCCGGGCGTGCTTGGTGGCCGTGGTGGGGAAGTCGAAGATATGGCCTAGTAGTACACGGCCTTGGCACACAGGCGCGTGCCTAGTGACCGTGTTTATATAGTCGACATATAGACACGGATGGACACACGGGGTGTCTAGAAGCCGTGGAGGGCACACGGTCTCTCCCACGGGCGTGTCTCCCCGTATTTTAGAAAAGTTTAAATTTTTCCATGAGATTCTCGTATGTGTTTCATTTAGTCCCAACTCAGTTTATATGCGTGCTTAGGGTCTTGATGACTCATCTAAGGGACACTATGAGTGTTAATGATGAATGTAATGTATGAATTGTTATGTAAGTTTCCGATCTGTCTGGTAATGCTCCTAACCCTAGTCCGGCGTTGGTTACGGGTTAGGGGTGTTACAGGTTTCTCATGCTCTCTTCTGGTTCCCACGTAGCTTCTTCTATTCCATGTCTTTGCCACAATACTTTTACCAGGGCAATACTTTTATTCCTTAGCTTGTAACACCCCATACCTGATTCCGAGGCTCAGACCGGATACGAGACATTACTACGCTTGAACTTACTTAATCATGACATTACGGGCTATAAAATTTCGTTCTGAAATTAAAACTTCTCATTCTTAAACAATTCGTACATTTCATGGGCCTACGAGGCCTTAAAATCGTACTGGTAAACTTTCATAACCTTATCAAAAAACTTTTCTTTGAAACAGGGGTTACACGCCCGTGTAATATAAGACACGCCCGTGCATAGGCATACACGCCCATGTCCTCAGACCGTGCCCTAAAACTCAGTATTTTGCCAATTTCCACACGGCCATAACACGCCCGTGGACTTAGACCGTGTACTACATCTTGATATACTAACTTATTTCACATGACCGGGCACACGCCCATGTTCTAACCGTGTTTCATGCACGGCCTTAACACACGGCCGTGGGATTAGTCTGTGGCCTATTCTTACTTATAAGACTAAGGTACAGTTTACACACGGCCTAGACACACGCCCGTGTGTCTAACCGTGTGGGCACTTAGAGGCTATTTACCAAGCCAATTGCCATCCTGAAATTAATATCCAATTCATACTCATTTCAACAACTCAATACTACATCATTCTTGAATAATACTACATGCTTCATTGATAATTATAAACATACACACTTGGCCAATCACTTAGCCATATACAAAAGAATAACAAATTTAATAGCCTATACTTTGGCTCTTCTTAAAACATTTACTCAAAATGTAATGCTACCTATACATGCCATACTTAATAAAACAACTTGGCTATATCAAAATAGCGATTGATAGTATGCTCCGAGCTCCGATGACAGTGATCCTCGATATTAGCTTGGCGGGACTACATGAAAAGAAAGAATGAAAGACATAAGCATTTAGCTTAGTAAGTTTGCATAATACACATAGCAACATTCTTACTTAATATAGACCATTTGATATAAGCAATGGCATCATAAATTCAGCTATATAAAGCTTACTTACTCATACTTGATTCCTACATAACTCATGAAACTTACAAGTCTCATACTTGATAGGCAAACAAAGTACTGTATCACTATATCACATTGATCAGCATACTTGAACATAATACTCATAATTTCTAATTCACCATTCATAACATGAATAATATTCTTTTTCACTTGATAATAACCTTACTTACTTAGCTTTCTTGTTCTCTCTTTGAAGCTTAACTCGTTTGCCCGATGAATTTATATGAATATCGAGGATACTAAATCTCATCTAAATTTTGAGGCCATGACTTAACATGGACTTATACGAAATCTTTCTTGTTCTCACCAATGCCATGCCTTAACTTGGACTTATATGGGATCTCTTTCTCTTGATAACTTTTCAATGCCAAGCTTGCCTTGGTCTTACATGATAACTTGTTCAATGCCAAGCTTGCCTTGGACTTACATGATAACTTACTCAATGCCAAGCTTGCCTTGGACTTACATGATAACTTATTCAATGCCAAGCTTTCCTTGGACTTACATGATAACTTATTCAATGCCAAGCTTGCCTTGGACTTACATGATAACTTGTTCAATGCCAAGCTTGCCTTGGACTTACATGATAACTTACTCAATGCCAAGCTTGCCTTGGACTTACATGATAACTTGTTCAATGCCAAGCTTGCCTTGGACTTACATGATAACTTACTCAATGCCAAGCTTGCCTTGGACTTACATGATATCTTGCTTGCTTGCCGATGCCATGCCTCGGCTTGGTCTTATACGGACTTTCTTGTTTCATGTGGTAGATCGAGTATCCTAAGTTATTCAACTTCAATCGGGGCTTTCTCAAGCTTGATCTCATTAATTTCTTTGTTTAACATAACATTAAACATTTTTCATAATAACATAGTACATTATACTAAGCAATTCAATGATATAAATCATAAAGCTTAGAAATCATACAAACTTACCTCAATATACAAAATGTAGCTAGGTATGCAATTTAGTCCTCGACCTTGTTCTTGCCTCGGTTTCGATCTGGGCTTCGTTTTTCTTGATCTATAGTCATAAATAGATTATTTAATATTCACATTGACTAAATTGACACTTTACTCATACTTGGACAAAATTACTATTTTGCCCCTATACTTTCTCATATTTGCACTTTTGCCCCTAGGCTCGTAAAATAATTTTCATTCAACTTTCTTAGACTACATGCTTAGCTGATTTATTTTCTCTACTATAACAATCCTCAATTCTCACTATTTCTACTATGTATGAACAATCTCATAACTTTTACAAACTAGTCCCTATGCTCATTTTCCATGAAATTCACTTAGAAAAAGATGTTTATCTAACATCAAACTCTCATAAACTTCCATAAAACATCATTTAACAAGCATATCATTCATGGGTAGATTTTTTAACATGCATCTTAGCTCACTTTATAGCTAAAAAATAGCTAATTCATAATACGAGAACTTCGAAAATACGAAGAATATTAAAAACGGGACTAAGATGCCTTACTTGCAAGCTTCAAAAATTTGAAGAGACCTAGCTATGGAGTCTCCCAAATTTTCGGCACAAAGGGGAAGAAGATGAATAAGATTTTTATCATCTTTTCCCATTTTAATCATTTATTTACTAAATGACCAAAATGCCCTTCTCTTTAAAATTTTACAAATTACTAACTCATGTCCATTTTTGTCCAAAAATTATGATATGGTCAAATTGCTATTTAAGGACTTATAATTTATATTCTAAAGCTATTTCATACAAAATGCTTCTAGAAACTCATATTTTACAACTTTTGCAATTTGGTCCTTTTTGACCATTCAACTTCAATTTAGAAAAATTGCTTCATGAAACTTTCACACTAACATCCAAACATGGCATGAACCTTAAAAACTCATAAATTCACCTTAGATTCATGGTCTCGCACCACTATTTTGACTAGGCCCTAAATCGGGCTGTTACAATTCTCCCCCTTAGGGATTTTCGTCCTCGAAAATCTTACCAGTAAAAAGGTTTGGATACTGGTTTCTCATACTCTCTTCTGGTTCCCATGTGGCTTCTTATATTCCATGTCTTTGCCACAATACTTTCACTAAGGCAATACTTTTCTTTCTTAGCTACTTCACTTCCCGAGCTAATATCTTGACTGGTTCTTCACCATAAGTCATGTCGGGATGAATCTCTACCTCTGACTGGGGAATTACATGCGAAGGGTCTGATCGGTAGCGTCTTAACATTGACACGTGAAACACATCATGTATCTTTTCTAACTCTGATGGCAAAGCCAGTCTGTAAGCTACATGCCCAACTTTCTCAGTAATCTCATACGGTCCAATAAAACGTGGACTCAACTTGCCTTTCCGGCCAAATCTGAGAACTTTTCTCTAAGGTGACACTTTCAAGAAAACTTTATCTCTGACTTGATACTCTATCTCTTTTCTCTTTAAGTCCGAATAAGACTTCTGTCTGTCTGATGTAGCTTTTAAACTTTCTCGTATCACTTTCACTTTCTCTTCAGCTTCTCTAACCAAATCAACCCCGTGAATTTGGTTTTCTTTAAGTTCAGTCCAATATAAAGGCGTTCGGCACTTACGCCCATATAAAGCCTCATAAGGCGCCATCTTTAAGCTCGACTGAAAACTATTATTGTAGGCAAACTCTACTAATGAGAGAAACTTTTCCCAATTGCCTCGGAATTCAAGAATACAACATCTGAGCATATCCTCGAGTACTTGAATTAACCTCTCTGATTGACCGTTAGTTTGAGGATGAAAAGCGGTACTAAAGTTCAACTTTGTATCCAAGGCCTCTTGTAACTTCTTCCAAAACTCGGATGTGAATCTCGGATCTCTATCCGATATGATTGACAAGGGAACTCCATGAGGTCTTACTATTTCAAACATACAAGTTTGCCAACTTGTCTAGTGAGTAATCAACTCGCATGGTATAAAATGGGCTGACTTCGTAAGTCTATCAACCACAACCCATACAAATCTCTTTCTTGCTCTGAGACAATGGTAAACCCGTTACAAAAATCCATAGTAATACGGTCCCATTTCCACTCAAAACTAAAATGGGTTGAAGCAAACCCGAAGGTACTTGGTGTTCAAATTTTTACTTGTCGACAAATCAAGCATTTGGAAACAAATTCAAAATATCTTTCTTCATTCTCACCACCAATATCAATTGTTTCAAGTCATTATACATCTTGGTACTACCCGGATGTACAGATAAACATCCATTATGGGCCTCATGCAAAATTCTCTCAATAAGTTCTTCTTTTCTCGGTACACAAACTTTGTCTTTGAACATCGACTTCCATTGGGACTAATCCAAAGTCGACTCAACATTTGTCTCAGATCGATCTCTCTGAACTTGCAATTCACTATCCTCTTTTTGAGCTTCAATGATCTCTTGGAGGAATATTGGTCTAGCTCTCAACTCAGCTAGAATAGAACCATCGTCGGAAAAAGTCATCCGTGAATTCATTGCCCTTCATGCAAATAAGGATTTTCTGCTCAAAGCGTCGGCGACCACATTCGCCTTCCCGGGATGGTAATCAATGACCATCTCATAATCTTTTATCAACTCTAACCATCTCCGTTGTCTTAAGTTCAACTCTTTCCGCGTCATCAAGTACTTTAAACTTTTACGATCAGTGAAAATCTGACATTTCTCACCATATAGGTGATGTCTCCATATCTTCAATGCGAAGACTATGGCAAAATAACTCTAAATCATGCGTCGATAATTCTTCTCATGAGGCTTCAATCTGTGCGGAGGCATAAGCAATAACTTTGCCTTCTTGCATAACTACACAGCCTAATCCATTTAAGGATGCATCGCTATAAATCACAAATTCTTTCCCCTGCTCGAGTTGAACCAAAACTGGGCTTCACAACATCACTTTCGGTTTCTCGAAACTTTGTTGGCATCTTTCACCCACTCAAATTTCACATTTTTCTCAGAATAATTTAGTCATCGGGGTTGCAATAACAGAAAACCCCTTGACGAATCGTCTATAATAGCCGGCTAGGCCTAGAAAGCTTCTAATTTCAGAGATATTCCTCGATGGATTCCAATCCATTATGGCCGAAATCTTACTGGGGTCTACTCGAACTCCTTCTTTCGAGACAATATGTCCCAGAAACCCTACTTCCTTGAGCCAAAATTCGCTTTTACTGAACTTGGCATATAATTGATTTTCTCGTAGAATCTGTAAAATTGTCCGTAGGTGCTCAGCATGCTCATTCTCATCTCGGGAATAAATCAGTATGTTGTCAATGAAAACGACTACAAACTTGTCAAGGTATGGTCTAAACATGCGGTTCATTAAGTCCATGAATACCACCGGAGCATTGGTCAAACCAAAGGGCATGACTAAAAATTCATAATGCCCATACCTTGTTCGAAAGGCTATTTTAGGCACATCTAATTCTTTTACTCGTAGCTGGTAGTACCCTGATCTCAAGTCTATTTTGGAGAACACAAAGGCTCTTTTCAACCGATCGAACAAATCATCGATTCTAGGCAATGGGTACTTATTCTTTATCATCACTTTATTAAGTTGACGATAATCTATGCACAATCTCATAGTGTCATCTTTCTTTTTTCACAAATAAAACCGAGCACCCTGGGAGAACAACTTGACCTTGCAAAGCCTTTATCTCACAACTCTTGTAATCGCTGCGACTTCACTCCTTCAACTCCGTCTTGAGCCATTCTGTAAGGAGTAATAGATATTGGTACAGTACCAGGAGATATCTTAATGCTGAACTCAACCTCTCTAACTGGTGGAAGTCCTGGTAATTCCTCCGGAAACACATCCACGTACTCACATACTATTGGCACTAACTCAATCTTTAACTCTGTTTCTTTTTCATTCAACACAAAGGCCAAATATGCTTCATACCCCTTTCTCATATATCTCTGTGCCGTCACGTGAGAAATCAATTCTGACAATCTATTTTGTTCATCTGATTCTATGTGAAGGGTGTTCCCATCCCCACATCTCATTTCAATGTATTTCTTCCCACAATTAACTATTACATTATGGGCGCTTAACTACCCATACCTAGAATGAGATCAAACTCACAAATGGTAACAACATAAGGTTTGCTTTAAAACAATGACCTCTAATCATTAATGGACATTCTCTACATACTTCATTCACTAACACACTCTTGCCTAAAGGATTAGACACTCTAATCACAAATTCTGTAAACTCTATAGGCATACTCAAATCGGATACCAATTTCATGCAAATGTAAGAGTGTGTAGATCCGGGATCTATTAAAGCAATAACTTTAACATCACGAAGAGAAAAGGTACCCGTGATAACATCATGGGAAGATGCCTCTTCGCGAGCGCGAATGGCATAAGTCCGTGCAGCGCCCTACCCTCGGTCTCACGGCCTGCTCTCTAGGGTTACCTCTTCTACTTGCCCCACTTCCGGGGTTTCTCTGCGGCCTTCCTCTGACCATACTCCCGGATCTTGGGTTCTGAGTTCTGTCCTCTTTCATCATCTCTGGACAATCTTTTATGTAGTGGTCCCGGGAACCACATCCAAATGTGCATTTTCTTGTGCTCGGCATTCTCCTAAATGACGTCGCCACAATGTGGGCATTCGGTCTATCCGATCGAACATTCCCCACACTAGCGACTAAAGTAGTCAGGCTTTATTTCCCGAGCATCATGCATTACTCTTGTCCTTCCTGGAAAATCCAGTGGAAGTAGTCGATCGGGCGGGGAAATCTCTTGACTTCTTGGATGAAGATTGGAATGACTTGTTCCATTGCCTCTTTTTCGAGTCACGAGACTCCATTTCAGATATCTTCTTCTCTTTTACTAGTTCTTCGGCTTTACAAGCCCTCTCGACTAGCACAACGAATTCCTTCAATTCTAGGACAGCAACAAACAGTTTGATGTCCTCATTTAGCCTATCTTCAAATCTCTTACTCATGATGGCCTCGGTGGATACGCATTCTCGAGCATATTTGCTGAATCTTACAAACTCACACTCGTAGTCAGTTACAGACATCTTGCCTTGTTTCAGTTCTAGGAATTCCTTCCTTTTTGGTCCACAAACCTTTGATGATATACTTTTTCTTGAACTCTTCTTGGAAGAATTCCCATGTGATCTTTTCTCTTGGGACTATCGATACCAAGGTGTTCCACCATTGATAGGCGTAATCTCTTAAAAGAGAAACTACGCACTTCATGCACTCTTCAGTGTACATGATGTACCATTAAATACCTCGATGGTATTTTCTAACTGCATCTTCATTCTTTCCTGATCGTCATCCTTTCTAGCCCGAATTCTTCAAATTTCATGTTTCTGATCCTATCAATCGGAGGCTTAACCCCTCTTGCCACCTCTATTACTTGAGGGGCTACTGGGATAGGTTGAGGAATAGGCGGGGGTGGAGGGGGTTGTGCATTCGGGTTCGTACGAACGAACTCCGTGTACCATATGTTCATCATATGGAGGAAGGCTTCTCTAGCCTCTTCTCCTCCTCCTTGACTCACCGTAGTGAGTCTATTCTCGTTATCATTCGGCACCGTCCCTTCAGTGGGAGCCGGTGCGTTACTTTCTACGTCATCCGCCATATCTCTTTCAGGATCCATTTACTATATATATAAGCATAATTTAAGTCGTCAGGAGTCGTCACACTATCATTATAAAAACATTCTTACGTATGGCATGTATAGCTAGACTCGTACTCATGCTACGTTAGTTCTACAACTGACTAAATCGTGGCTCTGATACCACTGAATGTAACACCCCATACCCAAGTCCGAGGCTCAGACCGGATACGAGACATTACTATGCTTGAACTTACTTAATCATGACATTACGAGCTATAAAATTTCGTTCCGGAATTAAAACTTCTCATTCCTAAACAATTCGTACATTTTATGGGCCTCACGAGGCCTTAAACTCGCATCGGTAAACTTTCGTAACCTTTTCAAAAACTTTTCTTGAAACAGGGGTTACACGCCCGTGTAATATAAGACGCGCCCGCGTGCATAGGCATACACGCCCATGTCCTCGCATCGCGCCCTAACACTCGATGCTCGCAATTTCCACACGCCATGACACGCGGTGGACTTAGACCGTACTACATCTTGATATACCGACTTATTTCACACGACCAGGCACACGCCCATGTTCTAACCGTGTGTCATGCACGACCTTAACACACGGCCGTGGGATTAGTCTGTGGCCTATTCTTACTTATAAGACTAAGGTGCAGTTTACGCATGGCCTAGACACACGCCCGTGTGTCTAACCATGTGGGCACTTAGAGGCTATTTACCAAGCCAATTGCCATCCTGAAATTAATATCCAATTCATACTCATTTCAAAAACTCAATACTACATCATTCTTGAATAATACTACATGCTTCATTGATAATTATAAACATACACACTTGGCCAATCACTTAGCCATATACAAAAGAATAACAAATTTAATAGCCTATACTTTGGCTCTTCTTAAAACATTTACTAAAAATGTAATGCTACCTATACATGCCATACTTAATAAAACAACTTGGCTATACCAAAATAGCGATTGATAGTGTGCTCCGAGCTCCGATGACGGTGATCCTCGATATTAGCTTGGCGGGACTACATGGAAAGAAAGAATGAAAGACATAAGCATTTAGCTTAGTAAGTTTGCATAATACACATAGCAACATTCTTACTTAATATAGACCATTTGATATAAACAATGGCATCATAAATTCAGCTATATAAAGCTTACTTACTCATACTTGATTCTTACATAACTCATGAAACTTACTAGTCTCATACTTGATAGGCAAACAAAGTACTGTATCACTAGATCACATTGATCAAAGATACTTGAACATAATACTCATAATTTCTAATTCATCATTCATAACATGAATAATATTCTTTTCACTTGATAATAACCTTACTTACTTAGCTTTCTTGTTCTCTCTTTGAAGCTTAACTCGTTTGCCCGATGAATTTATATGAATAACCGAGGATACTAAATCTCATCTAAATTTTGAGGCCATGACTTAACATGGACTTATACGAAGTCTTTCTTGTTCTCACCAATGCCATGCCTTAACTTGGACTTGTATGGGATCTCTTTCTCTTGATAACTTTTCAATGCCAAGCTTGCATTGGTCTTACATGATAACTTGTTCAATGCCAAGCTTGCCTTGGACTTACATGATAATTTACTCAATGCCAAGCTTTCCTTGGACTTACATGATAACTTACTCAATGCCAAGCTTGACTTGGACTTACATGATAACTTATTCAATGCCAAGCTTGCCTTGGACTTACATGATAACTTGTTCAATGCCAAGCTTGCCTTGGACTTACATGATAACTTGTTCAATGTCAAGCTTGCCTTGGACTTACATGATAACTTGTTCAATGTCAAGCTTGCCTTGGACTTACATGATAACTTACTCAATGCCAAGCTTGCGTTGGACTTACATGATATCTTGCTTGCTTGCCGTTGCCATGCCTCGGCTTGGTCTTATACGGACTTTCTTGTTTCATGTGGTAGATCGAGTATCCTAAGTTATTCAACTTCAATCGGGGCTTTCTCATGCTTGATCTCATTAATTTCTTTGTTCAACATAACATTAAACATTTTTCATAATAACATAGTACATTATACTAAGCAATTCAATGATATAAATCATAAAGCTTAGAAATCATGCAAACTTACCTCAATATACAAAATGTAGCTAGGTATGCAATTTAGTCCTCGACCTTGTTCTTGTCGCGGTTTCGATCTGGGCTTCGTTTTTCTTGATCTATAGTCATAAATAGATTATTTAATATTCACATTGACTAAATTGACCCTTTACTCATACTTGGGGAAAATTACTATTTTGCCCCTATACTTTCTCATATTTACACTTTTGCCCCAAGGCTCGTAAAATAATTTTCATTCAACTTTCTTAGACTACATGCTTAGCTGATTCATTTTCTCTACTATAACAATCCTCAATTCTCACTATCTCTACTATGTATGAACAATCTCATAACTTTTACAAACTAGTCCCTATGCTCATTTTCCATGAAATTCACTTAGAAAAAGATGTTTATCTAACATCAAACTCTCATAAACTTCCATAAAACATCATTTAACAAGCATATCATTTATGGGTAGATTTTTGAACATGCATCTTAGCTCACTTTATAGATAAAAAATAGCTAATTCATAATACGAGAACTTCGAAAATACGAAGAATATTAAAAATTAAAAACGGGACTAAGATGCCTTACTTGCAAGCTTCAAAAATTTGAATAGCCCTAGCTATGGAGTCTCCCAAATTTTCGGCACAAGGGGGAAGAAGATGAATAAGATTTTTATCATCTTTTCCCATTTTAATCATTTATTTGCTAAATGACCAAAATGCCCTTCTCTTTAAAATTTTACAAATTACTAACTCATGTCCATTTTCGTCCAAAAATTATGATTTGGGCAAATTGCTATTTAAGGACTTATAATTGCTATTCTAAATCTATTTCATACAAAATGCTTCTAGAAACTCATATTTTATAACTTTTGCAATTTGGTCCTTTTTGACCATTCAACTTCAATTTAGAAAAATTGCTTCATGAAACTTTCACACTAACATGCAAACATGGAATGAACCTTAAAAACTCATAAATTCACCTCGAATTCGTGGTCTCGCACCACTATTCTGACTAGGCCCTAAATCGGTCTGTTACATAGCTGCTTGACTTCCCGAGCTAAAATCTTAACTGGTTTTTCACCATAAGTCATGTCGGGATGAATCTCTATCTCTGACGGGGTAATTACATGTGAAGGATCTGGTCGGTAGCGTCTCAACATTAACACGTGAAACACATCATGTATCTTTTCTAACTCTAATGGCAGAGCCAATCTGTAAGCTACCGGTCCAACTTTCTCGGTAATCTTATACGGTCCAATAAATCGTGGACTCAACTTGCCTTTCCAGCAAAATCTGAGAACTTTTCTCCATGGTGACACTTTCAAGAAAACTTTATCTCCGACTTGATACTCTATCTCTTTTCTCTTTAAGTCCGAATAGGAATTTTGTCTGTCTGATGCAGCTTTTAAACATTCTCATTTCACTTTCACTTTCTCTTCGGCTTCTCTAACCAAATCAACCCTATGAATTTGGTTTTCCTTGAGTTCAGTCCAAAATAAAGGCGTTCTGCACTTTCGCCCATATAGAGTCTCATAGGGCGCCATCTTTAAACTCGACTGAAAACTATTATTGTAGGCAAACTCTACCAATGGGAGAAACTTTTCCCAACTGCCTCTGAATTCAAGAATACAACATCTGAGCATATCCTCGAGTACTTGAATTAACCTCTCCGACTGACCGTCAGTTTGCGGATGAAAAGCGGTACTAAAGTTCAACTTTGTACCCAAGGCCTCTTGTAACTTCTTCCAAAATATGGATGTAAACCTCGGATCTCTATCCGAGATGATTGACAACGAAACACCGTGAAGCCTTACTATTTCTGAAATGTACAAGTTTGCAAACTTGTCTAGTGAGAAATCAACTCGTACAGGTATAAAATGAGCTGACTTCGTGAGTCTATCAACTATAACCCATACAAAGATCTTTCTTGCTCGTAGATAATGGTAGACCCGTTACAAAATCCATAGTAATACGGTCCCATTTCCACTCCGAACCAAAATGGGTTGAAGCAAACTCGAAAGGTACTTGATGTTCAAACCCTTTACTTGTCGACAAATCAAGCATTTGGAAACAAACTCAAATATCTTTCTTCATTCTCGCCACCAATATCATTGCTTCAAATTATTATACATCTTGGTACCACTCGGATGTACAGACAAACATCCGTTATGGGCTTCACGCAAAATTCCCTGAATAAGCTCTTCCTTTCTCGGTACACAAACTCTATCTTTGAACATCAGACTTCCATTGGGACTAATTCGGAAATCAGACTCAACATCTGTCTCGCACTGAGCTCTCTTGACTTGCAATCCACTATCTTCTTTTTGAGCTTCAATGATCTCTTGGAGGAAAGTTGGTCTAGCTCTCAACTCAGCTAAAATAGAACCATCGTCGGATAAAGTCATCCGTGAATTCATTGCCCTTAATGCAAATAGGGACTTTCTGCTCAAAGCGTCGGCGACCACATTCGCCTTCCCGAGATGGTAGTCAATGACCAATTCATAGTCTTTTATCAACTCTAACCATCTCCGCTGCCTTAAGTTCAACTCTTTCTGCGTCATCAAATACTTCAAACTTTTGTGATCGGTGAAGATCCGACATCTCTCACCATATAGGTGGTGTCTCCATATCTTCAATGCGAAGACTATGGCAGCCAACTCTAGATCGTGGGTCGGATAATTCTTCTTATGTGGCTTCAATTGTCTTGAGGCGTAAGCAATCACTTTCCCTTCTTGCATAAGTACACAGCCTAATCCATTCAAGGATGCATCGTTGTAAATCACAAATTCTTTCCCTATCTCAAAGTTGTACTGTAACCGGAGCTTCACAACATCGCTTTTAGTTTCTCAAAACTTTGTTGGCATTTTTCTCGCCCACTCAAACTTCACATTTTTCTCAGTAATAATTTAGTCATCGGGGTTGCAATCATAGAAAACCCTTGACAAATCGTCTATAATAGCTTCGGCTAAGCCTAGAAAACTTTTAATCTCGTAGATATTCTTCTGGCTTCCAAATCCATAATAGCCAAAATCTTACTGGGTCTACTCAACTCCTTCTCCCGAGACAATATGTCCTGTAAATCCTACTTCGTTGAGCCAAAATTCAATTTTTCTAAACTTGGCATATAATTGATTTCCTCAAGAGTATGTAAAATTGTCCGTAGGTGCTCAAAGATGCTCATTCTTATCTCTGAATAAATCGGATGTCGCCAATGAAAATGACTACAAACTTGTCGAGGTATGGTCTAAAAATGCGGTTCATTAAGTCCATGAATACCGCAGAGCATTGGTCAAACCAAAGGGCATGACTAAAAATTCATAATACCCATACCTTGTTCGAAAAGTCGCCTTGGACACATCCGATTCTTTTACTCTCACCGGTAGTACCGATCTCAAGTCTATCTTAGAGAACACAAGTGGCTCCCTTCAATTGATCGAACAAATCATCGATCCTTGGCAATGGGTACTTGTTCTTTATCGTCACTTTATTAAGTTGACGGTAATATATGCACAATCTCATGGTGCCATCTTTCTTTTCACAAATAAAACCGGTGCACCCCATGGAGAACAACTTGATCTCGCAAAAACCTTTATCTCACAACTCTTGCAATCGTGACTTCAACTCTCTCAACTCCGTTGGAGCCATTCTCAGTAAGGAGTAATAGATATTGGTACAGCATCGTGAGCTAGCTCAATGCTGAACTCAACTTCTCTAACGGTGGTAGTCCCGGTAATTTTTCGAAAAACATCCACGTACTCACATACTATTGGTACCGACTCAATCTTTAACTCGCTTCTTTATCATTCATCACAAAGGCCAAATATGCCTCATACCCCTTTCTTACGTATCTCGCGTGCCGCCATGTGAAAAATCATTGCCGGAGATTTACTTTGCTCATCTGATTCTATATGGAGAGTATCCCCATGCTCACATCTCATCTCAATATATTTCTTCCTGCACTTAACTATTACACCATGAGTGGTCAACCACCCATACCAAGAATGATGTCAAACTCATCAAATGGTAGCAACATAAGATTTGCTTTAAAGTAATGACATCTAATCATTAATGGACAATCTTTACATACTTTACTAACTAACACACTCTTGCCTAAAGGATTAGATACCTTAATCGTAAATTCTCGTAGAATCTATAGGCATATTCATACTCGATACTAGTTTCATACAAATGTAAGAGTGTGTGGATCCGGGTCTATTAAAGCAATAACTTTGATATCATGAAGAGAAAAGGTACCCGTAATAACATCATGGGAAGATGCCTCTTCGCGAGCACGAATGGCATAAGTTCTCATAGGCGCTCTACCCTCGGGTCTCGCAGCCTGCTCTCTAGGGTTACCTCTCCCACTTGCCCCACTTTCTGGGTTCCTCTGCGGTCTTCCTCTGACCATATTCCCGGATCTCGGGTTCTGAGTTCTTTCTTCGTTTGTCATCTCTGGACAATCTTTTATATAGTGGCCTTGAGAACCACATCTAAAACATGCATTTTCATGCGCTCGGCATTCTCCAAGATGACGTCTGCCACACTGTGGACATTCGGGTCTATCCGATCGGATGTTCCCTACACTAGCAACTGAGGTCGTCTGTGCCTTACTTCCCGAATACTGCTTACTCTTTTCCTTCCTTGAAAACCCAATGGATGTAGCCGATCGAGTAGAGAAATCTCTTGACTTCTTGGATGAGGATTGGAAAGACTTATTCCACTGTATCTTTTTAGAGTCACGAGACTCCATTTTCGACTTTCTCTTCTCCTTTACTAGTTCTTCGGCTTTACAAGCCCTCTCTACTAGCACAACGAATTCCTTGGGCTTCTAGAACAAAGAACAAACAATTTGATGTCATCATTTAGCCCATCTTCAAATCTCTTGGTCATGATGGCCTCGGTGGATACACACTTTCGAGCGTATTTACTGAGTCGCACAATCTCGCGCTCGTAATCAGTCACAGACATTTTGCCTTGCTTCAGTTCTAAGAATTCATTTCTTTTCTGGTCCACAAACCTTTGACTGATATACTTTTTCTTGAACTCTTCTTGGAAAAATTCCCATGTGATCCTTTCCCTCGGTACCATCAACACAAGGGTGTTCCACCATTGGTAAGCAGAATCTCTTAAAAGAGAGACTACACACTTCATGCATTCCTCAAGTGTGCATGACAACTCATTAAATACCCTCGATAGTATTTTCTATCCGTAACTCACCCTTTTCGGATCATCATCTTTTCTAGCCCTAATTCTTACGCACCATGTTTCCCGATTCTATCGATCGGAGGCTTCTCTCCTCTACCACCTCTACTACTTGAGGGGCTACTGGGATAGGTTGAGGAATAGGTGGGGTGGAGGGGGTTGTGCATTCGGGTTCGTACGAACGAACTCCGTATACCATGTATTCATCATATGGAGGAAGGCTTCTCTAGCCTCTTCTCCTCTTTCTTGACTCACCGTAGTGGGTCTATTTTCATGCGCGTTACTTTCTACGTCATCTGCCACAGCTCTATCGGGATCCATTTACTAAATGTATAAACATAATTTAAGTCGTCAAGAGTCGTCACACTATCATTATAAAAACATTCTTACGTATGGCATGTATGGATAGACTCGTGCTCGTGCTACGTTAGTCCTAGAACCGACTAAACCGTAGCTCTGATACCACTAAATGTAACACCCCATGCCTGAGTCTGAGACCAAGACTGGATACGAGACATTACCATGCTTGAACTCACTTAAACATGTACTTACGGGCTATAAAATTTTGTTCCGAATTAAAAACTTCTCTTTCTCAGTCTATTCATACCTTTCATGAGCCTACGAGGCCTCAAACACTTATCTAAAAACTTTCAGAACTTATTCAGAAACTTTTCCTTAGAGCATGGGTTACACGCCCGTGCACCCCTAAAACATGCCCGTGTCTTTCACCCGTGGTGGATACTGGCAAAATACACACGGCTTGGACACGCCCGTGGTCCCAAACCGTGCCTAAAACCCCAGCATTCTGCCAAATGCCCCATGGCCAAGGCACACGCCCGTGCTTACCACCCGTGGTGCACACTGACTACCTTAACACGGCCTAGAGTCTAGACACACGCCCGTGTGACTAGTCCGTGGTCTATTCTGACTTAATATACAATGGTGCAAGGTGCACACGGCCTAGACACACGCCTGTGTGTCCATCCGTGTGGGCACTTAGAGGCTATTTACCAAGCCAATTGCCACCCTGAAATCAAGACCAAACTCAAGCTCAATTTAGCAACTCAAGTATTACATCTTTCATGAACAATACAACATGCTTCATTGATATCAACAACATACATACTTAGTCAATCTTGGCCAATCACTTAGCCATTTACAAAGAATAATAAACTTGATAGCCCATACTTTTGCCCTTTCTAAAACATATACTCAAAATGAAATGTTTCCTATACATTCCATACTTAATATAATTTCAACTTGGCTATACCAAAATAAGGATTGATAGTGTGCTTCGAGCTCCGACTTCAACGATCCACAAGTTAGCTTGGCGAGACTACATAGAAAGAAAGAATAAAAGACGTAAGCATTTAGCTTAGTAAGTTTGCATAATGCTCATAGCAACATACTTGCTTAATATAAACCATTTGACATAAACAATGGTATCATAAATTTCAGCTATAAAGCTTACTTACTCATACTTGATTCTTACAAATCTCATGATACTTACTAGTCTCATACTTGTGAGGTAAACAAGGTACATGTATCACTTGATCACATTGATCAGCATACTTTAGCATAATAATCATAATCTCTAACTTATCATTCATAACATGAATAATACTCATTCTCAACTTGATGATAACTCTGCTTATTTACTTTCTTGTTATCTCATTTGAACTTTACTTGTTTGCCCAATGAATTTCTATGAATAACCGAGGATATTGAATCTCATCTCACACGCTCGATGCCAAAGCCATATACTAGATACGGTCTTACATGGAATCTCTCATCTTGGTTTCGAGGCCATGTCTTGACATGGGCTTATACGAAGTCTTTCTCGTGAGTTCCCTTGGGAACTTACCATTGCCATGTCTTGACATGGTCTTACTTGGTACCTTTACTCATGAACTGGTCAATGCCGAGCCTTCGCTTGGACTTACATGAAATCTTCCTTGTTACTCACCAATGCCATGCCTTGGCTTGGACTTACATGGGATCTCTATCTCTTGATAGCTTTTCAATGCCAAGACTTGTCTTGGACTTACATGACATCTTTACTTGGAGACTCACCAATGCCATGCCTCGGCTTGGGCTTATATGGGTCTTCATCTCATATTAACTCATCAATGCCAAGACTTGTCTTGGTCTTACATGATAACTTGTCTGATTTCCGATGCCATGCCTCGGCTTGGACTTATACGGACTTTCTCATTTCATGTGATAGATCGAGTATCCTAAGCTATTCATCTTCAATCGGGGCTTTCTCATGCTTGATCTCATTGATTACTTTGTTTAATATAACATTAAACATTTTCATGATAATATTGTACATTATACTAAGCAATTCAATGATATTAATCATAAAGCTTAGAAATCATACAAACTTACCTCGATATACAAAATGTATGTAGGTATGTAATTTAGTCCTCGACTTTGTTCTTGCCTCGATTTCGATCCAAGCTTCGTTTTTCTTGATCTATAATCATAAATAGATCATTTAATACTCACATTGACTAAATTGACTCTTAACTCATACTTTGGTAAAATTACTATTTTACCCCTAACTTTCTCATATTTGCACTTTCGCCCCAAGGCTCGTAAAATGAATCTCACCCAACTTTCTTAAACTTCAAGCTTAGCTGATTCATTTTATCTACTATAGAAATCATCAATTCCCATTATTTCTAATAGGTATGACCAATTCCATAACTTTTACAAACTAGTCCTTACTAGCAATTTTCATGAAATTCACTTAGAAAAAGATGTTTATCTAACATCAAACTCTCATAAATTTCCATAAAATATCATTTTACAAGCATGTCACTCTTGGGTAGATTTTTTTGAACATGCATCTTAGCTCATTTTATAGATAAAAATAGCTAATTCATAATACGAGAACTTCAAAAACACGAAGAATATTAAAAACGGGGCTAAGATGAACTTACTAGCGAGCTTGAAAGATGAACAAACCCTAGCTATGGGGTTCTTCAAATTTTCGGCACCAAGGAAGAAGATGAATGAAATTTTTATCATCTTTTTCCTATTTTAATCATTTATTAGACAAATGACCAAAATGCCCTTCTCTTTAAAAATTTCCCTTTTACTAACTCATGTCCATTTTTGTCCAAAACTTATATTTTGGGCAAATTTCTATTTAAGGACTTCGAATTAATATTCTAAAGCTATTTCATACAAAAAGCTTCTAGAAACTCATATTTTGCAACTTTTGCAATTTAGTCCTTTTTTTATCGTTCCATGTCAATTTCACAAAATTTCTACATGGAACTTTAGTACTATGATGCAAACATGTCATAAACCTTAAGAACTCAATTTTAATGACTCGGGTTTGTGGTCTCGCACCACTATTCCGACTAGGCCCTAAATCGGGATGTTACACTAAGGGTGCTTATCGATAAACACGCTTCTAGACTTTCATGAATTATACAACCTTAAAAATGCATGCCATGCTCATTCACCGTAATCTTGTACTACCATAGGTTTCAAACAGAGCTCAAAGCAGATCTAGACTCAGATCACATAAGTAACACTCATCCATCAATAATCCAAAAGCAGAGTGTAAAAACTCACCTGAGATCCTTCATCCTCGCCACAGCCTCTTTGTTTGGCAGTTAAGCATGGCAACCCAAACACTAGTTAAACCAAAGGAAATTAACTTAGAAACCCTGAACCTAGTCTCATACAGGAGCTTAATTAAATATTTTTAAAATATTACTTTTCTTTTCCCAAATTCACAAATACAGGAAGATAGGAAGGCTTACTAGTTCCTTAGATTCTCTACTTCCAGTCTTCAAATCTCACGATCACTGCCCTATGCAGCGCTCTCCTTAACCCCATCTTATTCGAAGAAACCGAAGAAGGCGATGTGGATGAGAAGAAAAATTGTAATCAAAATTGAAAATATTTTCCCCCAACTATTTAAGGCTTCCCATATATATAACCTTTCAACACTACCACCAAAGCCCCAATTAAGTCATCCATCGACAATCATTTTGTCTTCCACTAAAGGACTAGTCGGTTCCAACCTAATCAAACCAAAATTGAAACTTAACTAATTACCAACCAACCACAAAATTTCCTAAGTTTTCTAGTAGAGCCCGCTAGGTTACTAGTTTATTCAGTCTATTTTCATGAATGGGACTTGATTCCATTTTAAGATTTTGTTTTTAAAAAATGAAACTCTTATTTATTTGGATATTGTCTTCTCATTTTGTTTTTGAAAAATTTATGTGTAGAATAATATTTTTTATTGGACTTAGAATAAACATAAGGTTTACTCATTAAGTAATAATGAACAATTATTGAATAAATAGAATGCATAGTGATAAATTGAATACAGTGCTTGTCTTAAAACTTACCATTAATCTATTTTATATCTTTTCTTAATAATAAAATTTAAAATATTTTGAGCATTATTGCATGTATATACAAACCAAAGGGAAGAATGTAAATTTCATCTCTTTAAATGATTTTTTTAATATTTACTCAAATCTTAAAAAACGCTTATTAATAACACTTAATTTATTTTTTTTACAAAAAAGCATGCAAGTTTTAACTTAGTTAATGGTTAATTTAAAGTTATGTTTTTAATGAAAATTTGATTAAATTTCATTAAAATCTTTCAATTCAAATGAAGCATAAAGAAACTTCAAGACATCAATAAAAGCAACATCGTTTCGTTTAAAATAAAGACAACCATTAATAACAGGTTAGGTAAAATGGTAAGGGTAAGGGTTTTTCTTATCTTAACCAGTGATCGAAGGTTTGATCTTGATCCTAAGTATGGAATAATTTTAAAATTCATGGCCAACATTGATAACTCTTGAAAAGAGTTATATTTCATGCCTTTAGACCTAGCTAATTGTCTGTACTTAAGTACATTTAGTTGCACTTTAGGACATTTCATTAATATTTTTCCTTAATCATTGCATTAGGAGCTTAGCTTGTGTTTATATGTTATTTGTTACTTTTAATTGCTTGTGGAAGGGTTGTGTTTGGTAGATTTATAGGTGTAGGATGAGGAACAAGAAATAAACGAGTAAAGGTATGTCGGGGTAAAAAGGTGAATAGTTTGCTGACTTGTATACCGTGGCAATTCATAATTCCAAGAGGAAGACCGAGTCAACACTCAACGCATACCAGTTTCAGCTCAACTGTATTTGTACCAGAAAAAAATCTACCTAGAAAAGAGGAGATGATAAATCATGAGCTGTTGGTTTTTATCCTAGAAAAAGAATTTAAAAAGAGGAAAAAAATCATGAGATAATGAGCTGATAACCACCTATCTTAAAGGAAGGGATTTTAAACCAAAAAGAAAATCTAAAAAAGAGAAAAGGATAATCTTGGATTGTTGGATTTACCCTAGGGAAAAAGTTTATAAATAGCCAAAGGAGGAAACCCTAAACAGGAACAAGAGGGGAACGAGAACAAAAAGGAAATATCCTTAGGCAAAAATAGAGGGTAGCAACTGAGTAAAGAAAGAAAGAGGAAGACGAAGGCAATCCTTCTCAGCCACCATAGGACACTGTGCCGCTGGAGTGTGAACTAGACACGCGAAAGTTGTCTTCCTGAAGTCTTTCGTATTCTTACTTTGGTCTTCCGTGAATTGAATGATGAAAATGGTGTTGGATAATATTTTGGTCTTGAATTTTATTTGCCAACCCATGAGCCAAATCTCAGGGTTAAGATTACTTTGGTAAAACCTTTATTTTTCTTTAATGGTTGAAGCATAAATTTGCATTAGTTTACTATTTTATTCAATTGTTCTTATTTCTAAATTGTATGTGTGCAATCCCTAGACATAGTCAACTGTGCAACATTGTAACACCCCTAACCCATATCAGTTGCCGGAACAGGGTTACAGAGCATTACTAGAGTTTAAATATCAAATACTATTAATTCATGCCATTTACTATTCATATCCAAAAATAATTATATTCAATCATATCGTCCCTTAAATAGACCCTCGAGGCCTAATTTACACATTAGAAACCAATCAGAACTATATCAGAAACTTAGAGAATTTTTCACGAAATTCTAAATTTTTTCTTAAATACAAGGGTTACACGCCCATGCAGGTAGGCCGTGTGGCTCACACAGCCAAATGACACGCTCGTGTGGGCATTCGATGTAAGGCACACGGTCGTGTCCCAGCCCGTGTTCATACCCGTGTAACCCTCTGACTTGGGTCACACGGCCATCCACACGCCCGTGTGCTAGGCCATGTGGACAATTTAATTTTCAAAAATTAGGTGCAGGATTCACATGGCCAAGACACACGCCCGTGTGTTGGGTCGTGTGTTTCACACGGCTGAGACACACGCCCGTGTCTTTGCCCGTGTGACCAATTCTGAGCATTCTGTTTCTTAATTTTTAAGATGCAGGGGAAACATTGCCAAATCACACGCCTGTGCGCATGGCCGTGTGTCACACACGGCTAAGACACACGCCCGTGTCTCTGCCCATGTGGACAAAATAAGGCTATTTCTAAGCCTTATTTTCCACCCAAATTTGTCTTCCACCTACATAAATGTTCCAACACACATGCACCAACCAATCCAAGACATTAAAACCAAGTCAAAACCAATCTTATACATGATATACTACTATATATGTTCAAGTATCCATCTTACCTTTTTGATCAAACATTCATTTAAATATGCTTGTACCTATTATACTACTTTATACATAATCATAACAACATAATATAACCTCATGTATATATATACACACAAAATATATCATCACTAGCCATTCCAATGGCTATTTACAACCAAAACATTTCATCATTTGGTCTAACTTAGCCTATACATGCCATTATATCAAAAGTAGTTTTGCTAATTACACCAAATTGAGCTGAAGGATAGTGTGATCTTGCTTCGACTCGTTCCAACCTTTGCGAGCTTCCGAGTACTATAAAATAGAGGAAAATAAACAGAGTAAGCATATAATGCTTAGTAAGTTTGCATAACAAGAATTTAACTTACCAATCATATTCATTTAAAATAAACATACAAACATGCATCCAAAACATTATGGCCAATTGCCTAAACACATGCTCTCATCAAACCAGTTAGTCATGAAACTTACATGAATATCAAGAAAACAAAGATGAGCTCATCACGCAGCCATTTCCAGGTATTTCAGGGATATTCGAAATATAATTCATTTAATTATCATATTTTCTCACATCAAAAATTTTGTCCATTGAATCATTGAAATATTGATGGATACCCAGGCAGCACATACAAAGTATACTTATTAATGATCTGTCAATTCATATACGGGGGTGCTCATTAAAGTATATAACCATGAAGCACACTCTCGAGCCTTATAACGGGAAGCTCACAAAGAGCCTTTAATCGGGAAGTTTATCCGAGCTATATAATGGGAAGCTCATAAAAGCCATAATCAGGAAGTTCACAAAGAACCATATTAGGAAGCTCACAAAGAGCCATATAATGGGAGCTCTGGATAGCCATACATCGGGAAGTTCAAATGAGCACTATCGGGAAGCTCACAAAGAGCCAATTAATAGGAAGCTCACGAAGAGCCTATATTCGGGATGCTCATAAGAGCTAAGGTGTGTCCACAACAAATGTAGGATCACAACCTATCGGGACGCTCCGAAGAGCTATAACGGGAAGCTCGCAAGAATCAAATAACGGGAAGCTCGAGAGGGCTAATAACAGGACGCTCTTTTGAGCTGTGGTGAGTCCGCAACATATGCAAGACCACAACCAATTCGAGAAAACTTGTATCCATCGAATTTCATCTATTCAAACGGAACTTAACAATTCCCGGGCATGCCGAATATATAATTATTTTCATATACACAAAAAATTCATAATTCACATATATAATATTCAATTCAAAAATGAAAATATACACAAGTTAGTTACACGAACTTACCTCGTCACTTGTTCGTATATGCTTTTCTATTCATCCGATACTTTTTGTTTTCCTTGATCCAATTCCGAACTAGGTCTATCCGGATCTATACGAGTAAATTTAACGCAATTTAATGAAATTCATATTCAATTCAATCAATTTCACATTTTAGGCAAAAGTACTATTTTGCCCCTATACTTTTCATTAATTCCAATTTCATCCTTAAGTTCGGAAAATGGAATTCATGCAATTTAATCCTTATGCCAAGTCTAACCGAATTTTCATATAACATTTACAGCTCATGTATTTAACAAAAATCAGAAATTTTCCATGAATTTTACATCTTTACAATTTAGTCCCTAAATCACAATTTCATAAAAATTCACTTTACAAAAGTTGTTTATCCATCAACAACCTTTCAATTTCTACCATAAATTTCAAAATTTCAGCATATTCATCCATGGAAAAATTTTAATACTTTGATAACTTTACAAATTGATCCCCAAAATAGCTAGATTAGGTTATTCCGATCTCAAAAATATAAAAATTAACTACAAACGAGACAAGATTACTTACCCTATTAGGCTTGCTTGATTTTCTTTCTCTTTCCTAGGGTTTCCATAAAAATTTGAGGAAGAAGATGATAATAAGATGATATTAAGTTATTATCATCTTTATTTTTTTCTATTTCCAATTTAGTCCTTTTCGTTTTCTAAATTTTCATGGATGAATCATAAAAAAATATCTACTAACTTTTCTTAATGGTCTAATTACCATAAAAGGACCTCAAGTTTTAAATTCCAAATCTATTTGATACTTATAGCTACTAGAACTCAACTTTTACATTTTATGCAATTTGGTCCTTTCTATAAGTAAACATGAAATGGGCAAATTTTTCTTATCGAAATTTTCATACATCTTTCCTATCATAATGTAGACCATGCAATAATATTAAAATAAATTTTCTTTCTGACTCGAATTTGTGGTCTCGAAACCACTGTTCCGATTTCACTGAAAACGGGCTGCTACAAACATACCCTTAAATTAATCTAAATCTGGAAAGGTTGGATTAGTTAGACCGTGGTTGAATGATATGAACAAGTACTCGACAGATACTTGTAGTGGACTCTAGACATAGAGCAACGATCATACAGAAGGAAATAATACAGGATGCCATGCTAAAAACTTGAGGTTTTTGCTCTCGAAAGAAGCAAACCACTTTAGAACTCTCTAAGCAGTAGATTAAGTACAACTTTGCTGAGGCATTATTGATGGTAATGGTAGATTTTTAGTAATCCCAACCGTCCAAATCAACATCGTATATCCCTAATTCTTTGCCGTTGGATCTTTACCGTATCATTCTTAGTTATTTATTTGTTCATTTACATAATATTCTTGTAGTAATTCTCATAATTGCCATTACATTTCTACTCTCGTTTTGTCATAACATTTCCAAGTATTCATTAATTCCACATATTGCATACATCATAATTCCTTTTAATTTCCACTGCATACTTACCATAATTTTACAATAGCATTAATTGCATTTTATTATAATAACTTGACCACTTTTGTGTCTCAATCCAATACTCGTGGGAACGATACTCACTCATCACTTTATTACCTAATCCGACGTGTATACTTGCACAATTCACATATCATTTCACACGCGACAAGCGTCTACCCCCTTAATGGGCCTACAAAACGCGAAGGATTAATCACTGAACTTGCTTCAATGAATACTTTAAGAAAACCAAAAAAAAATAAAGAGATGCATTAATACACAAATAATTTTTTTATAGAAAAAAAAGACTATGTTTACTCTTATATATTAGGTTCCTATACGTAAAAGTTTTTTTTATACTCCTCAATTTGTGAAACATATATTATCTAATGAGTTGTTAAGATAATAGAAGTATCTATACATATGAAAAAAAAAAATAATAAACATCAATGATTGAAAGTTAAAATTCTATTTCACTTTTAGTTAAAATTTTAAGTATACAATATTTATAAATATATTTATTTTTACATAAAAATATTTAAAGATATCTAATATTGTTTATGGATATCTAACTAGGGGCGGATTTAGGGGGCTGGCAGGGGCCCCGGTTCCCCCTAAAATGGAATTTTTTTATTTATTCTCTTTATAATTTATAAAATTTTAAATTAATAATGGTAAATTTACACTATAGTCCCTCAAAAATAATAAAATTTTTATTTTATCCTCTAAAAATTATAAATATATAAACTATTAAAATGGTAAAATTATATTTTTACTATCATAAAAATATATAATTTAATTTCGGACTTTCAAAAGGAATTTATGACTCCGCCCCTATCTCTTAAGTCGTATTTCTAAATCCATTGCCATAACAATTATGGAATACCGAAAAATATTGGAAAAAAAACCCTACCGCCAAATCCCCTATTAATCTCTAAGAAGAAGCTAAGAATCAGACAAAAGAAGAGTAAAGCAGTCTGAAGTGGGTTAGTTTTTAGTTTTTAGTCTTAGGCACAGTGTTTGAAAGCAAGATGCATCTGATTCTTTGCTTTCAATTATTCTATCTCTTTCAAGAATATAAGAAATGCATCTATCCAAACCGAAAGCTTCTATTAAATCTATCACTAAAGCTTTTTCTTATTATTATTTTCTTTTGGCTTTAAATTTTAATCAATTTCACAAATTAACCCACTGATTAAAGCCAGACTTGACATGTGATTTCTTATAAAGCTCGGGTAGGGCATAGGTTCAATTCATCGACATTTCTAATTCAAGTTTCAAAATAGAAGCTTTTAAATTGAAATTTCATTAAATAACAAATGTAATGTGAAAGAGTTGGATTGTATCATGACCCCTTCACTTAAAAAATGAGTAATTTAGCCTTTATATACTAGATCAAATAGCAAATTGGTCTTTCTATTAAAAGATCCATCTATTTTTACTATTAAAAATTTGGTCTCTATATGTCAGTATAAGTTACATGTGGCCAGTGGTAGAGCCAGGGGGCTGGCAAAGGCCTCGCCCCCCCTAAAATGGAAAGTTTTCCATTTAGGTTCTTTATAATTTATAAAATTTTAAATTAGGAATGGTAAAATTGCACTTTGGCCCCAAAATGATAAAATTTTGATTTAATCCTTTAAAAATTATAAATATAGACTATTAAAATGGTGAAATTGCATTTTTACTATCGTAAAAATATAAAATTTAATTCTGTCCTCCCCCAGAAAAAAATTTCTAGCTCCGCCATTACACATGACACGTCACGTGTAATTGTTTAGTTATTTCGTTAGCCACGCCAGTTTTTAATAGTAGAAATCGATAAAAATTTTAATAGAATGATCAATTTACTCTTTGATCCAATGTAAAAAGGCTAAATTACCCATTTTTTAATAAAGATAGAAAATTACATTTTAACTCCTAATACATATATCTACTTTTACCTAAATCTTAAAATTGTGCACAAATATAACACAAGAATTTTAAAGTTCGATGGGAGTGGAGAAATATGTTATTACTATAAGCTTTTAAGATCCCACAAGTAAATTAGTGGGTGATATAATATACCCTTAAAATATATTTAAAAATAATATATAATAGTTTGTTAATCACAATATAATTAAAAAATCACTATCTTTATATATCAAAAAACCAATTTTTAAGTCACACCATTAAATATTGTCACAAGTTTGTATATATTAATTAAGTTGAATGAGTAGCTAAGAAATTGTTGATTTGAATCATAATTAATTAATCAATATATATATATATATATATTATTGAAGTGTACATATATATCATGAGTGTATAAAGACAATAATTAGCTTTTTATAGTTAATCTATCCTGTGGTTCAATGAAGAACAAAAACTTACGTTGAAATCAAATCTCCATGGATATTATATTTTAGATTTGAACCTGAATAATTTTTCTACTGTGTTTGACAATTGAAGAATTTAATTAGGTAATTTCATTTTCAATCAAACATAATAAAGTGTGTGCCACAGTCAAATTTTCTTAAAGGGTTGGGCATCTTAAATATTCTAAATGGAGAATAAAGTAGGATAATATCTCATTTAATTTTCAATTGGGTTTTTAAATTTTACAATCGAAATTAGTTTTTTATAGTACATAAAAAAAATTTTAAAAGGTTAGTTCCACTCAATGTTATAAATTATCACACAAACTTTAAATTGCTCCATAACTTATTTCACAAAGAATTGGTCCGTAAATTTCAAAATGTTTTAAATTATTAATATTGTATTAATTAGATTTTTTTGTTAGTTTAGTTGTTTATTTAGGTGTTAAATGTAGGTTAAGATTTGACATTGAATATATTTAAAATATATGGATTAAATTGTAAATATGTATGTAACTACAACATAAAAAATTTAGATCTGACGGGTTTAAGAAAAGGTGATATCAATCAAATTTAAGAGGACAATTTCTCTTCTTCTTTTTTTAACACTTTAGAATTTAGATTGAAGCTGAGTTCAATAGGTACATATGTATTTACAATTTAATCTATATGTTTTAAATATGTTTCAATTCATATGAGTTACATTTAATGCATAAGCTAATGGCTAGGCCGATGGAAGGACCTGATTGAAATGATAATGATATTTTGAAAACTCAATTAAAACATTTTGAAGGTAAAGAATCAATTTAAAATTTGAGTCATAATTTAAGGATGTCTATTAAAATTAACCCAAAAGTTAAATATGTATAACTTTGGGTTAAATTCTACTATTAGCCTCTGTACTATGCGTAAGTTGTGGGTTTAGACCCTATACTTTAATTTTGTAACTTTTAGTCCCTGTACTTTTTAATTTGGTCAATTTAATCCCTATACTTTTTAAATTTAAATTTCGAGTCTTGACCCAAACAGTAGCAATTAAACTTGTTTGGTTAAATTCTACTATTAGTCATGTACTACGCATAAAGTTGTAGAATTAGTCCATATTCTACAATTTGATCATTCTTAGCCTATACTTTTCAAATTTTAAATTTTTAATATTGACAAAACAAAATTTGTTAAATCCATTAACTGGGTCTTTTTAGTAATATGCGAAAATAGCACGCTGACATTACATTACATATGTGATAATATGTCTATCGCATAAGAATTTGAAAATAATATAACTTAATAAATGTAACAACTACCATTTGGTTAGGACTAAAATTTCAAATTTTGAAAAGTACAAGGACTAAAAATGAGCAAATTAAAGTACATAGACTAAATCCACAACTTACACATAGTAAAGGGACTAATAGCAAAATTTAACCTTAATTTTGGGTCTTTTATTGTGAAACTAAAAATTGGATTAATATACCATTTGATACCTAAGTTTGGCTTCAATGTACAATTTGGTACGTAAGTTTTTTTGTCCCAATTTGGTACATGAGTTTGACTTCAATGTTCAATTTTGTACCCCCAACCAAATGGCATCAGATGGCCTAATGAATATTTGACACATATGCTCTAGTAAAAAAAACATAGGTAATTGGGACAAAAAAAACCCGAAATATCAAATTAAACATTGAAGTCAAACTTAAATACGTAACTAGGACAAAAGAAAACTCAAGTACCAATTTGAAAAAAAAAAACTTAGGTACCAAAGTTAAAATTGAAGCCAAACTCAAATATCAAATTGAATATTGCAGTCAAATTTGAGTACCAAATAGTATATTAACCCTTAAAATTTTTAACGTGGACCTATCAAAATCAATTTTCTAAGGTATTCTATAAAAACATAGAATCATCGATCAGACTACATATCTAAAATTGATTGGTAAAAGTTGTGAAAAGAATAATATATATGTTTGACTAATATATATATATATGTTTGTGTGTGTATATATATATATATATATATAGGGGAGCATAATAAGGAAGACAATTTTTGAAGCAAAGAATGACATGTTGCATGTTCCATTTAAACTTCAAATTACAACTTTCCTTCCAATGAAGCTACTTTAGTTTTGGTGTTAGCCAAATTCATGCTCATGAATTAGAGCTCAAAAGGGTGATATGGAAATCAAAATTATATGCCATCGTTGCAAGAAAAAGTTTTCAGCGTCAACTACTACGGAGATCATTATTTGCCCGCAATGTCGTACAGTTATTCCCAACCGAACACCGAGAAAACAATCGCCGCCTTCTGGCGGAGACTATGGCAGTTCAATTCCATCATTAATAGGTAACCTTTTGAAGAAACTTTGTCACGCTCTGAAACCGGCTACGACTCCGGGGCTGTCATCATTCGTTTACCCTAAATCTTGTGGTTTGGATAATGTTGGCGCATTGGGGAATAAACGTGCTGTGCTTTGCGGTGTGAGCTACAAGAAATGGAAGTATAAGCTCAAAGGGACCATAAACGATGTGTTCAACATGAGAGATTTTTTGATTCAGTGCTACGAATATCGGGATGAAAACATGCTAGTTCTCACAGGTATTTTATCATAAACCTTATGGGTTTTAATTTAGCTTGTGTGACATTGATCCAATCTGCTCAATTTCAACCCATCTTCTTGTAATTTTCATATGTTTCCTAATATTTTAACATTTTCTCATATTTCAATTTGAAAAACGGATTTGATTAATTGAAAAAAGAACATAATCTAGCTATATTTTATTATAAAAAGTCAAAAATTTTAAACATGTTTAACCCTATTTTAAATATATCCAAATTTTGAAACGACATGAATCAAAAATGACAATAATCTAAAAATTAACTCGATGTGAAAATTTTAATCTCAAACTCAAATGACCTAAAACTTATCAACTCAAATCCAAAAATGATCATTGAAATATAAAATTAACTTAATCTTGAAATCACTTTAACTCGAAATAATTAAAATCAAAATAACCCAAACCCCAAATAACTTACTCCAAAAACTCAAACATCAAATTCAAATAACTCAAACCCTAAACAATCTAAACCTAAAATTGACTTATACCCTTATCTAACTTCAACAGAAAATTAATCGATCCAAATTGACCCAATCCAAACCAGACAGCCAAGTTTAATTTGAACTCGCACAGTGAAAATGGGTACCGTATGTATTGAACTGCAGAGGAACAACCAGACGCCAGGCTTATACCAACGAAGGCGAACATCGAGAGTAGCTTGAAATGGCTGGTGAAGGACTGTCGTTCAGGAGATTCGCTGGTTTTCTATTATTCCGGGCACGGCTTACGGCAACCCGATTTTGAAGGCGATGAGATTGATGGGTTCGACGAGACCATATGCCCGGTTGATTTTCTGAAAGAAGGCATGATCGTCGACAATGACATTTATGCCACCATTGTTCAGCCGCTGACAGAGGGTGTCAGGCTTCATGCCATTGTTGATGCTTGCCATAGCGGAACTATTCTTGATCTAGAGCACTGCTATGACAACAACGAGTAAGTTCCACATTTCTTTTCGCAAAAAACTTCACTCCCGATCATAAAAACCTTATTCTCTGTTTGAGATATACGTATGTAAGGTAATGCGCTTTACGTGTTCAACCATTTGACTCAATGGGTGCGTGCTCTTTTTCAAAACTTCACCATTCTTTATCTAGAGCACGTCTATGACAAAGAAAAGTAAGCTCCACGTTTCTTTCACAAAAGATTCACTGCCAATCGTAGAATTCTTGTTCTAAGGTTGCTATACATTTATGCAAAGCAATGCATTTTATGTGTTCGAGCATTTGCTCAATGGTTGCGTGCTCTTTTCAAAAACTTCACTATTCTTGATCTAGAGCACATCTATGATAAAGAAAAAGTAATTTCTACATTCCTTTCACAAAAACTTCACTTCCAATCATAAAAATAATTTTCTGTGGCTGATGTATTTGTATATAAAGTAATGCGCTTTATGTGTTCGACCATTTGCCTCAATGGGTGCGTGCTCTTTTCAAAGAATCAGATTCTAATTTCTTTCTCCTACGGTTAGACAGCGATGGAAAGATAACAAACCTCCATCGGGTGCGAGGAAACAAACAAGTGGTGGAAAAGCTTATTGTATCAGTGCTTGCGAAGATGACCAGGTTGCTGCTGACACAACGGTAAGTAATTTATGCCTTATTTGATAATCGTCGAAAAAATAGTAAATCAATCGAAAATCAATATTTTCAATAATTTAAAATTTTAATAACCTATATTAAAAATCACAGCATAAAATCTTTTCTATATATATATAAACTATGATAAGTAGATAAGGAGAATATTTTGCTTAAAATATTAGTATTTTTAAAATTTTAGAATTTTTATACTTTTATTTTCAAAGATTTAGTGTTTTTATTTTTTATTTTAAAATTTCAAATCTAACAATTAACACTATCAATTTTTTTGTTAAATTTATTGGTGTGATATTTTAAATTTAAAGAAAAAATGTAGTCAAGTAATTGAAAAAAATGACATTGTAATGAACTTGAATATAACACAAAAATTAACCGTGTAAACACTTGGACCTAGATTTTGAAATTTGAAAAGTAGAGAAATTAAATTCTTGGAAATGAAAATTCAAAGACTAATTTTCAAATAGTACAGGGATTTATGATATATTTTAACCAAATATTTTTCATTTATTTTATTTTATTTTTTAATATTATGTTATCCCATATAGATTTTATGTTTAAAATTTGAAATATTCTTTTTACATATATTAAAGAATTAATGATATTTCATACGTTATTTTAAGTAATATTCTAAACATAATTTATTAAATTTAATATTTAATTTTTTTAATTATTAAATTTTTAGCACTTAATTTTCGGTATTACAACTTATATTATTATATAAAAAGAGGATAAAGAATTATATGAAACTGTGATTCCACGTCATCTCTATCTCTTTCTAATAGGAGAATGACAAATCAGATTTTTCCTCCTGATTTTTCGCTTTTTACTCCTGAAAAAATTCAAATTCAACTAAAAATGCTAAAAATCGGAGAAAAAATCTGATTTGTCATTCTCCTATTGGAAAGAGATAAGAATGACGTGGAATTACAATTTCATATTCCCTTCTCATAAAAAGAGTTGCCATGATTACTTTTCACTTATTTTTTTTCTTTTTAAATCAAAGGGTTAATTGCATAGTATCGGAGAATCCAATTATAATTAGATGTTTGATTTGATATATAAAAACAGTAGATTTAGTATGCAATTTGATACATTAATTTTGATTCGGTGTAATTAGGAATAAATCTTAAAATTATATATGAAATTTGGTTTAATGCGCAATTGTATACATGAAATTTTGATTTGATTCAATTCTCAAAAATTATTAATATAATTATTGATATAGCATTATTTTATGTTTATATATTACATTTGTAAATAATTATATTTATTCAATATAAAAATAGGTCGATGTATTTATTTCTTTAAATGTGTATGATTGAATCAAAATTAAAGTTTTAAATATATATTTGAACCACAAATCAAAGTTTCACGTGTATAATTGCACTAAATTAAAATTCATGTATATAATTGTAAATTAAATTAAAATTCATGTATAATTTTGAGATTTATCTCTTGTAATTATACACATAATTTTTTTATTGTGGTTCAAATATATACTTAAAACTTTAGTTTTAATCCAATCATACACATTTAAATAAATAAACACATCAATTTATTTTTGCATTAGATAAATATAATTATTTGCATATGCAACATTTAAACGAAAAATTGTGTTGTATTAATAATAGTGTTGGTTATTTATGAAAATTAAATCAAATCAGAATTTTATTTATAAATTAAACAAAATTATAGTTTATATATAATATTACATATTAAACTAAAAGACATTCGTAATTTTAACATTTATCCCATATAATAATTGAAAAATGAGATTACAATAAAGATTTATTATTAGATATAATTGTCGGTGAAAAATAAAAAAAAGATTACATTATAAAAATAAATGGGACACTTGTCGTTGCTTGCTTGTGGATTTTTTTTTTTACAGGCAATGTATCTGATAATAATCCTTATAATAAAATTTTGAATTCATATATAATTTTATACACAATCGATAAATTAGATAATTACATATCATTAAAAATGAGATTTTTTAAATTTATTTTTGAAAACTGTTGATTATGTGTCATTATCTAATTTACTGAAATTATATGCTATTAGTATATGATTTTTAAACCCTAAAATTGTTAGTGAAAGTGGATGAATGTGTCATCATCTACTTGCAGGCATTTAGTTCCAAGACAATGAATGGGGCATTGACGTACATTTTAATAGAGGTTGTAAAAGCAAACCCAGATGTAACATACGGTGATTTGCTTAAGAAGATTGAGGAAAGAATTGTAAAGGCCAACGAGCGAGGATGTGTGGGTGGTTCTGGCATTTTGAGCCGAATTTTTGGTCCCAATATCACACAGGTAATTTATTACCCCAATCTCTTCCTAATGGGAAAAGACGTTACATTATCTGTATCATTTTCTATTAGTTTAATGTATCATCAACACTTTCATCTTGAAAAGAATTAAATCTAAATGAAAATTCTGAAATTCAAAATAAAATTGTTGATGTGACATTAAACTATTAGAAAGGAATAACATCATTATTCCATACAATCCTTTTTCATTTGCAATGAAAATATTAGTAGTGATCACTAAAGCTAATTATAATTTGGGCCTGAACGAACATTAAAATATTAATATCTTATTTGGACCTGGTTCTATCAATAAAATAATTAACCTCTTGTATATTTTACATAGATTTGTCAATGGACAAGTTGGGTTTGTGTCGGATTTAGATCTGGTCAATTCAAATTTTGAAATTTTCAGATTATTTTAAGTTGTTATTTAAATTTGTGATTAGGGTTTTTCAGGTTGGGTCATTATGGGTTTGGACCATTTAAGCTATATCTGGTTGGAGTATTTTTTTCCACATATTTTAGTTATTTGTAGCCACTCACATGACTTATTTGTGACAAAGAGAAAGAAAACTTTTCGTTTATTTTGAAGAGGTTTTATTTTTAAATTTATTTATTTTTCTAATAACATGTTTAAATTTATATTAATTTTTTTTTTATTTTTTGTCTCACTATTTTAGAACATGTGTTAAATAAATTTTTTTCTCACTTTGGGTTTTGGTCATTTTGGATTTGAATCATTTCAGATTGAGGTCATTTTTTAGTTCAGATTATCGTTTTTGTATGATTAAATTGAATTAGGTTAGAGAATTCAAGTTGATGAAATCAAATTTCCATAATAAATTCAAAACTTGTGTTTTTTTTTTTTTTTTTTTTTTACAGAAACCTTTACTTTCAGCTTCTGAACAGTTCAACATTTACGAGACCCAATTTAAACTTTAAGTGTGTGTGTATATATATCAACAATTGAAGTAACATCAGCCATGGGATCAATGGGAGGAGCTATATTTGAGGGCTGAAGGTTTCATTAATTGTGGATATGTATATATAGGTTATTGCCTTTGTACACTAAAATCTTTGTTCATCTAACATGTACACAAGGAAATAAAAACTTCTGGAAAGGAACAGCTGTCTTTTTCATTTTATTATCATCATCATCATCATCATCATTATTATTATTATTATTATTATTATTATTATTATAGAAATAAATAGGTTAAAAGGTAAAGCTAGAAATATTTGTTAAATGATTAGAATTGAAGTATAAATTTTTAAAGGATGGCCATTTTATCATTTTTAAATTGTTCCAGGTTGAATTATTTTATTCATTGTGAAAATTAAGGTATTACAATATTTTATTAGAAGAAAAGAAGGTTAAAGAAAGTAAATAATATATTTATTTCTTATTTATATAGTTAAAATTAATAAAAGAAAGGAATTTTAACTTTTTTTTATTTGATTAAATTGTGGAAATGAAAGAAAATGATTTATTTTAAATTATTTTTTTCAATTTTAACTTAGTTTAATGAGCAAGGTTGGAACTTTAATTTTGTGTTATTTTAATTTAATTTAATTTTTATAAACTATTAATGTAATTATTGATAAAGTATCATTCACGTTTATATGTTACATACAAATTAATTTAAATTTGTATTAATAATTCTTGAAAATTAAATAGAATAATAAACAACTCTTTTTGAATGACAAGTAGGTTTATCAACTTTTTTCCCAAAAAAATTAGAAGTGATACAATAAAAATCTAAAAAAAAATGAAATTAAGATTGATACGTTAAAAAAAACCTAAAAGAATTAAAATTAAAATGGAAGAAAGAAGACAATTATGTGAAAAAATTAAATGAAATAAAATTATAAGTAAATAAATAAAAAATTATCCAACTCAATGGTTTGAGGATAGATGGACTAACTAGATTACGCAGTGCATTTCGATCATTTCTTACCAAATATTGCTCAATGGTTTTCCTACAAGTAGCTTTAATCTCATTAGAGGCCTGAGACAATGTGATCCGCTATCACCTTACATTTTTGTTCTATGTCAAAATATTTTGTCAATTATGATGAGTAAAGCAGAAAGAGAGTGTCAAATTCAAGGTTTCAAAGTGGGTAGGAGAAGTATACCGATATCCCATCTTCTTTTTGTAAATAATAGTTTCTTTTTTTTAAAAAAAAAATGAGTCATGTCATGCTATGAAGGGGATTTTGGAACAATATTACACTTTATCTAGAATGCGAATCAATTACAACAAATCAAAGCTTAAAATCACCAAGAACTATCACCCAAATTTTAAAACAATGTATACTTTAGGTAAAGACAACTAGAGAAAGTAAATATTTGGGGATGGAATTAGGACTCATAATAATAATAATAATAATAATAATAATAATAATAATAAACAAAGTAAATTCTTTCCACCAACAATTGATACAATAGAGTTAAAGTTATTGACGTGGAAATCAAAATTATTTGCCAAGGAAGGAAATAACCCTGATTAAATTGGTGCGCTCTAGTGTACCTATCTATCAATTATCTTGTTTCCAAGCCTCAAGGAAAATTTGTGCTAAAATGGATCAAGTTGTGAGGAATTTCTGGTAGGGAGATAATCAAACAAGAGAAAGTTACATTTTATTAACTAGAAAAAAAAAGTTCTAACAAATCCTCTAGTGGACTCAGGATAAGGAATATGCAAGTGATGAATAGAGCACTTTTGGCCAAATTTGCATGGAGATTTGTTAATAGACAAAATTAGCTCATTCAAGAAGCTTAGGTCAAGAAGTATTGCACAAGGGAAAGTTTCCTTCAAACAAAAATGAGAATATGTGACTCCTGAACCTAAAAGAGCATTCTAGTGGGTAAGGAGTTGATCAAAGACAATACATCATGGCAAAATGAAAGTGGATGGAATTCTATCAATGATGGAGACTATCTCAATCAGGTAAGAAATGAAAATTTACTTGGGAACTTCGGTTGGCAAGAACTAAATGATCCTGAGCCCTTAATTGAAGGACCTCTAAAACTGAAGTGGATTCACACAAAATGTAGTGAGCTCTCTATTAAATCTTCCTACTTTCGAGCCTTAAATGAGCAAGTAAGGAATTCAAACATGTCTAGTCAAGAAGTTCCAGAAAAGGTTTGGAAATTCTTTTAGTCCATCGAACTTCCATATAAGGTGATAGGTTTTTTGGGGGAAATTTTGAATGATGCCTTATTGTGTAAATTTGCGATCAATAGGAGAATAAACACCATGGACACAACATTGCTTTATGTCAATGTAATTGGGAGGATGAAAACCACCTATTTTGGGAATGCATGTTTGTCAGAGCAGTTTGGTTTGGATCAGAGTTTAGTTTCCGCACTTTTAATTTGAATTTGTAGTCAATCAGACAATGGATAATACAAAATATGGATTAGGCAAGAGTTGTCACACCCGATTTTCACTAAGGACCCAAATTTAAAAAAGAGACGGGGACAATTGAATAAAAATAAAAGTTGGCGGACTCTACTGGGAATTCTGGAAATTTTGTGATTGTTGGAAAATTAGTTAAGTTTCAAATCTGGTTTGGTTGAGATGGAACTAGTTGGTTCCATAGTGGGAAACACAATGATTGTTGATGGATGGTTATTTAAGCTATAGAGACCGTGCAAGAGGAGTTATAAATTTGGGTAAAAAGGGATATTCCTGTTAAAGGAATTTTTCTCACTTCTGTTTGTAATTTTTTTTCCTTTGTGTCGTCTTCTTTGGTTGTTCCGAAGAAGAGGAAAATTTGGGGGAGCTCTACATGGAGCAGTAGTCGTGAGATTTAAAGTCTGAAAGTAAAGAATTTGAGAAACTGGTAAGCCTTCTTGTCTTTCTATACTCGTGAAATTAAAAGATGAATAAGAGTAATGATTTCCTAATAAGTTTTTGTAAAAAAAAAAAATTGTGAGTTTTAAGCTTAGAATGCCTTCGACTTAACCGATATATGGTTGGCGTGCTTAGTTGCCAAGACGATGGAGGCTCTTGCATTTGGAATAGCTAAGCTAACGAGGATAAAGGAGTTCAGGTGAGACTCTATGCTCTGCCCTTGGGTTATTATTGATAATGCACTGTTTGAATGGTCTGTGTTTGAGTTTCTTCTGAGTTTGTATGAAACTGTTCTTGTGCATGGAAGTGGTAAACAAGCATGCTGAGTATGAATAATATCGTGTAAATGTGTACCCTGGATGTTAAATGTATATGAATTGACTAATTAGTCAATGGCGTACTGTATGATATAGTAATAAGTGTAATGAATTGAGTCGTATGCATGATTATTGTATGCGGAGTAATGAGGGAGTTACATCGACGAGTTAGTAAAGATAGGAAAAATTGGCATAATGGAGAAATGGGCAGATTAAAATGGGGATTCAAAAGAGTTTGGGCGGCATCGTGGAATGGTATCTACTGGCTCACTAGAGCGGCACCATGATGACGGTTTATCAACTCTATGGAGCGACACAGCGACGACGGTTCTCGACTAGTCCTTTGGGGAGACATCGTATAAATGATTTATAGGTCATTCGGAGTGACACATCGGAAGAGGTTCATTGATTCCTCAGAATCAAAAGTCCGCCAGGACAATAAACATAAGATCATATTGTGTAAGACCATAGCTGGGCTATGGCAACATATGAAGTCCGCCAGGACAGTAAACATGGGATCATATTGTGTAAGACCATAGCTAGGCTATAGCAACATATGGAGTCTGCTAGGACAATAAACATGGGATCATATTGTGTAAGACCATAGCTAGGCTATGAAAACATATGGAGTCTGCCAAGACAGTAAACATAGGATCATATTGTGTAAGACCATAGATGAGCTATGGCAAAAAATGAAGTTTTCCAGAATGGTGAATCAGGAAGCTGACAGGGCACAAAAAGGGAAATCACAATATAACTTGCATGGCAAGTAGCATAATAAGATGATTGCAGCACATCTGAAAATGAAGGTAAACGGGATGGTAAGAAAATCCGCCAAACTACAAAGATAAGAAAGTTGGTATAAGTATCTTAGAATGCGGGTAAGCCTATTAATAAAGGATCCACCAAATTACGATGGTAAGAGGATTTGGCATACACGGCCTTGGCACGAAAATGGTAATAGAAGGGATACCTTCTTCAAGGTAATTAAGGTAATGGAAGGGATACCTTCTTCAAGGTAATTAAGTATTCGCCATTATGAGTCCACCAGTGGTTGGCGAGTAAACCAGCCTTGGGAGTAATAAAGTGAGACAATTAAATAGATTCTAATCCTAAGGGTCTGCGGGTAAAGAGACCGCTAGTAATAAGGGAGTTTGCCAAGGATTTATCTTAGGAAGGAAAGTCCATTGGGAAAAATTCACTCAAAGAAGCAAATGTCCATAGGGACTACATAAAGCGAAAAAGTTCGTTGGGATTATCAAAGGAGAAAGTTCTCCAAGGGGAAACTTAGTAAAAGATAGTTCACTGAGTTCTAACCGTTTATCAGAGTAACCCTGTGGAATGGGATGAATTGGAGAAAGGTCCTAAAGGACTGTACTAATTGCAAGTCCGCAAAGGGAAAGGGGAACTTAAATCATCTGCCAAATTTCATACTCAATACCATAAAGAAGGATGTTAGATTGGTATTTCCATGAGAAAGGGGTCTATGTGAGGGGTTAAGTCAAAGAAGGATATCGTTGGGTATTACAACAATCAGATGTCTAGTTTAGTGTGTAATGAGTGGATCAGGGCAAGGGTCTGCCTTAATGGTAAAGATAATTGTAGGTCCGCCAGTAGCAAATGTAGCCACTGAACCATGTATGTACAAATGCAATTATCTTGAGGTAGGGGCATGATAGTTAAAAATGGGAATTTTAGGATGAAGCAGGACAGGACTGTAACAGCTCGTTTTTAGTTAAATCAGAACAGTGGTTTTAGAACCACAAATCCGAGGTAAAAATATTTATTTTATTATTATTTTAATGTTTACATCATGATTGAGTGATTGTGTGAAAATTTCGTTAAGAAATTTTATCGTTTGAATGGTCAATTTGATAAAAAGGACTAAATCGCGTAAAGTGAAAAAGTGGAGTTCCATTAGCTAAAGGTGCTTAATAGCTATGGAACTTAAAAGAGGAGGTCCTTATGTTGTAATTAGACCATTAATAGCATGAGTGGACAATTATGGACAACCATTATATGTTTTTAATGTTTAATTAGTAAGGTTAATATTGTAATTTGGTAACTTAAATTAAATAAAACAAAACATAAAATTAGGCATTCATCATCTTCATCAACCGAATTTGGGAGGAAAGAAAATCCATAAGCTAGGTTTCATAATCGGCCAAGCTTCCTATCTCAATTGTAAGTCCGTTTTTGTCCCGTTTTTAATGATTTCTATGTTTTTGATATCGTTACAACCAGTACTAGCTAGCCCAGGGACTAATTTGAATTTTTTTTTAAAGATTTTGAATGTTTCCATTGATGAATATGTATGATTTTTGATGATTAATGATAGATTTTGAATGTTTGTTGTTAGTTAAACAAGTTTTGTTAAGTGATTTTTAGTGAAAATGCAAATTAGGGGCTAAATTGAGAAATGTTGAAACTTTGTAGTTAAAATGTGAAATAAATGGAAAATATGGGCTGCTAGGGGTATTATGGTAATTCGGCTAGTAAGGGTATATTTGGAATTTCACTAATTTGTGATTTTATGCAATAAGAACTAAATTGTGAAAAATGTGAAAGTTTAGGAGCAAAAGTGTAAACATGTTTTAAAGAGTGTTTTGGACTAAATTGAATGAATAGATGATTAAATAAGTTAATTTTGAATATATTTAGTTCAAGAAAGCAAAATACGGACTTGGATCGGGGAAAAGATAAAGTTATTGACTAATCGACTCGATTCGCTAATTTAACATCCGAGGTAAGTTCATATGTTATAAATTCATTTCAAATGTATTTTATATGTTTTGATATAGCATGAATTGTTTTTATGTGATTACGTACGAGTTCAGAAATGATTTGATGAAGATTTGACAGTTGGAAACCCGATTGAACCTTAGGAATAGTTTATGATGCTAGTGACATGTCATTAGGTATACTTGAGTTGGCTTCGGGCCATGATTTAGCACTATGTACGAGATAAACCGATTTGGCTTCAGGCCATGCATATCGGCTGATTTGGCTTCGGGCTATGATATCAGAATTTCGGATAAGTTACCTTGATTTGGCTTCAGGCCATGGTATAGGTACTTATCGAGTGAGACCTTAAGTATCTGACTTCTATTCCGAGTGGTTCAACGGGTAAATGAAGGATGTGTTTGAGTATGAGATTGGTACAGGGTGGTACAGGTACGTACGGAAATGAATTGAGTATTGAAAACTATGAAATTGATGAGTTCCTTGGTAAGTTATATGAATGATCATTAAATAGCTTGAGATTTAATAGAATTGTTGCACATTGTTTTCCACTATTTGAATGTTTAATGAATGATGATAGTTGCTCATTGTTAACATACGAGCTTACTAAGCTATATAGCTTACTTTTTTTGTTTTTCCATGTTTTATAGTTATTTCAAAGCTAGCTCAGATTCGGGGATCGTCGGAGACTTCACCACACTATCCATTGACTCTTTGGTACTTTGAAACTATGTTTTGAGTATATGGCATTTATAGGTATTTTGATGTCATTTTGATTATGGGTTGATAGTGATTTTGGTTATTTGTAATGGCTTGTGAATGTAAATGTTTTGAGTTGTAAATATAGCCATGAGAGTTGGCTTAATTTGGTGAATTTTGGTTATGTGCATATATGTGAATATATGGTTAATATTATATGTGAATTCTGTTTTTGAATTGGTTCAAAATAATGTATGTTTAGTAAAGGTATAATTAGTTGAATTGGTGTGTTTTGATGAAGTAAGGTTTGGGGTTATAAGCATGTTGAATGTTGGTATTAAAAATGGTATGGATTAGTCTTGATTATGGCTGATTTGAATGTTATTTATGCTATGGATTGGTACCTTTTGAGTTGGTTTAAGTATGTGCAAAATGGGTGGCAAAATGGCTTGGTAAATAGCCTATTTTTGTCCACACGGGCAGAGACACGGGCGTGTGTCTTAGCCGTGTGTGACACACGGTCAAATTACACGGCCGTGTGTCCCCTGGTGTGGAAATTGAAATGAAGTCAGTATGCTCCACACGACCTCACACACGGGCGTGTGATTGACCGTATGGCACAAGTCAGTATACCCTAAAGGTTTGACACGGCCTGGCACACGGCCTGGCATGCAGGCGTGTGTGGCCAGTTCGAAGGGCACACGGGTGTGTGGTTGGTCGTATGACCCAAGTCAGTATGTACCCCCTGTTTACACACGGCCTGTGACACGGGCGTGTCTGGTGGCCGTGTGAGACACACGGCCTGGCCACACGGGCATGTGTCCCCTACTTTGGAGAAAAATTTACTAAGTGTTGAAAAATTTCCCGAGTATCTGATTTAGTCTCGAACCACTCTGAATGCATGTTTAAGGCCTCGTAGGCTCGTTTAAGGGACACTATGATTATTTATGATTGAATTGTATTTGACTTGATAAATTGTATATGAAATGTATGTTTAAAAGTGTTGTAAGTCCGGTAATGCTCCGTAACCCTATTCTAGCGTTGAATACGGGTGAGGGGTGTTACAAGGACCAAGTTCCAAAAGAAATTTCTAATTGGAAGAGCACTGTAATTACCCAAAATCTGACCTAAAAGTTTAGACCGAATCTCGGAGGTTACATTGATCACCGAAGTGATCGTAGTAAAATTTTACAAAACAAATTATCTCAAAACCATTATGACACCTTTTTCTCTTTACGAACCAAAACATTTAATCATTTAGATTTCAATCAGAAAAATTACAATTAATTTTAATTTATGAAAAAAGTAAGATTTTTGAGAAAAAAATCCAAAACAGAACTTGTACCTTAGTTTTTGTAAAACCTTACAGTTCGTAACAGTATATCAAAATGGGAACTGAAAAGAAAAACTATTAACTTGTTTTTAACCGTGACTGTCCGAGACCTCCGCATACCGAGTCCAGCATCAGAATTTAGAAATGTGCTTGCAAGGGGAAACACTAAGGGGGTGAGCTACACAAGCTCAGTGTGAGTTCAAAACGTATCTAACAACAGAATTACAGATCAGAAACCAAACTGTAGTTCAATAACAAAAAGTACTTATAGAGATACGCAGAAATAGGAAAAAAACTCGGAACCAACGTCCCAAAAATACGCAACAGTCAAAACACACCAAATCACACACAGAATACTCAGCAGATAAACCCATCAATAGGTCGATACAATAATACTTATCATCACAATGTTATGTCAAACAGACCGATTGCAGACAAGTAGCTCACATCCAGATGCATATGAATGCAGTCAAGTATTAAAAACCCACACATCCAGCCAAAACACCTCTCCGTCCCTCGATCACACCCCAAAAGAGCTGTTTAAGCTCATCCAACCAAACACACCACATAGGACCTCGAAAGGCCCATCCAACCCTACACACCATGTATGTGGACTAAGCCACTCAGATAATAATAATACGAAGCAAGGCTGGCGCATATGTATTACAGTGCATTGCGGTAAACCGCTATACAGACATGTTGCAGTTTAAACTACCAGATAAGATAATAGTACGCAGCAAAGTTGAAGTACATCCGGTACAGTGCGGTAAAACATTTTACCAATAAGTTTACAGTTAAACTGCTAGATAAGATCAGAATTAGTCTTCCTTTTCTTCACAACCAACCCAAAAATTACTTTATGTAAGTGCATGTATGCTTACAACCTCACAGAAACAATGAACACATTGATAGACAGTCAGACAGAAACAAATATGCACATACCCAACTAACCGGGTTCAGAATAAGATATCTCGCAGAACAGTCACAAATAACACGTAAGTCGAAGCCCATATCAGAGTCTTAACTACCCTCACTAAAGCCTAGTTAAGGGTCGGAACACACAAACACATTTTCAGATCAAAAACATACACAGAACTAAAATTTGTGGCTTAGAGCCATACGGCCGTGTGCCCTAGCTGTGTGGAAAAGCCTAGGCCGTATGGGGGGTCAACACGCCCGTGTAGGAGGAGGCATACAGCCGTGTGGCTGAGGCACACGCCCGTGTGAGCCAAGGACATGGCCGTGTGAACAGGTTGTGTAACTCTCTGTCCACTTGTGCTAAAATATAGTACAGGGCAAACATAGGTGTGTGAGACCGTCTGCCCACCAGACACAGCCGTGTGTCCAAAACACACGCCCATGTGGGATCCCTAAATCCCCAAATAGCCACACGGCTGTGTGGCACCAAATCACTGAAACCCTAACTCTTTAACGCACACGCCCATGTGCCCAAGGGACACGACCGTGTGAAAATCAACTAATTTCCCCAAATTAGCCACACGGCCATATGGTCAGGCCATGTGGCACCAAATTTTGCCCGATAACCCTAATTTCTAATTGCACACGGCCGTGTGAACTGCCCGTGTGGGGGCACACGCCCGTGTGGCCACCCTTGTGGTCACAAAACCACACCGAAAAAAAGCTACTGAACGTGCCTTTATTGCCGAAACGTTCCCTAATCCTTAATTACATAGAAATATGTCAAAATCACACCCAATTCTAAGCTATTCCACGACAATCGTCCCTTTCAAATGGTCGATTCCACAAGCACACAACGATTTCCAATTTCACAGAAACAAACCACAATTCGTTAATGAAAATTTAAAAGGTTCGAACCCACACCTGATTCGCTATCAATGATGTCTAGACACCGACTCGACGACAAAAGAGCAAAGCTTTCTGAAATCCGCAAGCGAAACCGTTTCCCAACAGAAGAAAAAGAAAAAAGGAAAAGAAAAGCAAAAAAAAGGAGAGGGAGAGGGGGAACATGAAAAAGAAAATAAAGCAGTAACAATAATAAAAATAATAATAATAATAAATAAAACTAATAATTATTTTTAAACTTAAAACAAGTCTTATTTAACAAAATAAAAATATTTCTCCAAAACACACACACAAAGATTCAAACACGTGACCTAGAGATACACCAACACACAACTAACCACCAGACCAACAGGCCCATTCTGACATCAAAACGCGCAACTAAACACAAAAGCTCAACCTACTCACTGACCCTAACCACAAAGCTCAAAAATTTTAACCCCAAAAACCGGGGTGGTACAAGCACATTGCGAATAATCCATTGGGTAGGTCAACCAATGGCAAGAATCAGGAAAGACACAGCATCGACCATGCCAAAAGATGTGAGGAGTTCCCAACTTTACACAAGGAGTTCAAAATTTTATACCTTCATTCTTTTTCCTTGAAACAAAGAGTCTTTATGATATGCTATTGCTCAAGATCTCACTAAGTTCATCTGAACTTATAAACTTACTTCCTTGTATGTAGGATGATGATGACTCGGGGATAGAGTGGAGAGACCAAGCCAGACACCTGTAGATTAGAGTTATGGGCGTAGTTGTTGTTTCATGTATATAAAAGAGCACCCTTAGAGGCCACACCTCGGGGAATATTTAAGTATATTGTAATAAAATCTTAAGTTTTAAGTTATTGTAAATAATTATTCTTACTTAATAAGGTAGAACGATTGTAGTGGTTGAAAACTTGTATGTTATAAAATATAATTGGAATTTAAATCTTGAATATGTTGTTATCTTTGGAAATTGAGTAAAGCTTAATGGGTTGTGATGGATGTACCACTTGAATTTGATTAAGTCGGTGAGTAATTGGATAGAATTTTGTTAAGTGACTCAGGTTTCTTGTGACACTTAATATCAGGACCTGGCGATCAGGTCGGGTTAGGGTGTTACAAGAGTGGGCGATGATGACATGAAAGACAAACTTATAGGGTTGGCTATTGTGTAAAACCCATGCAATGTTCCCATTTCTTCTGTACAAACCAACAGTAATGTGGTGAGACCTTCTATCAACTTGATTCTCTTTAAAATATTCTCTTATTCCTCTCTATTGAAAGATATATTCACTTAACTTGTATGTTTCCTTTATTTGGTGAATGAAGGTCTTAACTTCCTTAATAATTGCAACCAATTTTGGTTTAACATCCTCATAAATGGTGGACCCGGCGATCGGGTCAAGTTAGGGTATTACAAGGAAATCAATGATCAAATGATTGAAAACATCACCAGAAAGAAAGCAATCTTAGTTCACTGGGAACATAAGTCGATCTTGGTTAACATTTATTTCCTAAGTAAGTCGATAGAGATCACATGGAAGTATGAGGGTTGTGACGATACCCTCAGGTGTACAAGAAGGAAAGCTAAGGAAATTTTCAAAGTATTATAACTAGCTTTGGTTGTTTGGTTTTTGTGTTGTTTGTATCTTGTATGTTCTTTGTCTTGTTTTATGTTTGTTTTTATTTTGTTTCCGAATAAAAAAATCTAAATATCGAAAAACTAAATAAAAAATTTTCGATTCGATTTATTCAATATTTCTCCTTAAGTCTATTCGATTTACATGAAAAATTCAGTTTATTTTATTTTTGGTATAAAAAACTGAACCGATCGAATGCGATTTTTTTTAAAACCATCTATTTTAACTATTTTTTTAATATAACGACCTTTCAAAAGTTTATTAATTAAAAAGAACTACAACAGTTTTTGGGCATCTCAAGTGTAATATAGATGTAGTAGTGTTTTCCACTGATCAAGTAGAAAGCTGGGTTGCGCTAGTTCAAGATGCTTCGAGGGAATTGTCCAATATGTTACAGGTTATTCGAATGATGATCTGCCATGAACTACACTATTATTTACATCCTTTTTACACATAACTTTAGCTTGTTTAATAGTTAAATCAAAGTATCTTAGTATATATTTAGGTTTTCGTACTTGAAGTGGTAATTTATGCTTTCAAGTAGTTTTTATACATTTTATATATCTAAATGAGGCTACATGGTCTTCTAGGTCAAAGTCGATAGCTAAATATGAATATTTGAGCCGAAATTGATGCCTATATCGCGACACCAAGACACTAATGTCTCAACACCAAAGACAGAAGACAAAAACAAGTTCTGGAGCGTAACTGCCCTCGATGTCGCGACACGCTTCCTGTTGTGTCGCGACACCAGATCCGATGTTTCAACACTACAAGCCTGTGTTGCAACACCTCCCCTGCACAGCCCAAAAAAATCATGCACGTGATAATTATGTTTTGGAGGGAAATTAGGTGTATTTATTCTAGTCAAACTCTAAGAACTTCAAGGACAATTTAGGCACTTTAACATTCTGAGTTTAGCCTATATAAAGGCCATTGTAATCAGTTTAAACACACAATTTTAGGGAGACAGAAATTATCTTTAGGTTTTTATTTTGTTTTCACTTAGGGTATTTTATGTTCTTGTAATCGGATGATCCTATTCCGAAGTAAGACTTTCACAAGTGGAGATTGTCTTGGAGCCACGCTTTCATTGATAAATCCATGAGCATCTCTTTTCCCTTATTCTATTCTTTATATCTCTTTCTTTAACATTGTTTAATTGAATGTTTGTGTAAAGATTAGAATCAATTTATGCTTTATACATATCTCGCATGTTTCAACTGTTCTAATATTATTAATTGATTGAAGGATAGAGTTTGTTAGAAGATCAGCTGTTTGGGAGAGTAAGAACTTAAAACCTAGGCTTGACAATCCTATGAAGTCATTTAGGTGGGAATTAACCCAAAATTGGTATGGTCTATTTGTGAATACCTAAACCCCGAACCGGCCTGAACTATGAGGTCGAGAGATAAGTAGTTCTTGCCGACTCATTAGGTTAGTTGAACGTCGAGAGGCGCAACTAGGTTGATGACTAACTGGTTGAATAGAGGCCTACCTCAATAATTAATTAGGTAAAACAATTGGATCTAAGCTAAATGAACTCGCTTAGTCGAAACAAGGGATAGGGGAATTCGATACATGAACTTAGGAGTAGATTTAGGTTTATTTCAATTTATTTAGTTTATTAGTATTATTATTATCTTGCTTCCAAATTAACACTAGTAATTCGTAACTCAAGTAGATTAGTAATTATTTTCAGTGATTAGCTTGATAGCAATTTTCCTCAAACTGCAATCCCTTAGGTATGGTCCTCGCAGTACTTAGCTACTTCGTTGTAACTATATTACAACCTGACTCGTATACTTGCGAACACCGCCTCAATTCCATATATTTTGTAGTAGTATTCACACTCTGGACGTTAATACGTCCGGAGGCGGTCAAGTTGATGGCACCATTTTCGGGGATTGTGATGGTGATAATTGTCATTGAATCAATTACTTGTAAGTAACATTACTCAAAAGATGAATGAGTTAGATAGTGTACTAATTTTTATATTCATTAATTGTGTTTTTTTTTTCTACCTTGTTGACTAGAAGATTTAATTGTGGAAAATTTTGATTACAGGTAATTTAATAATGAAAGGACTTCTTGGGATGACGAATGGAACTACATAATAGGTTGGAAGCCACGACGATCCAATGGAGTGATGATAACGGGTGTGAGGACAATAAGTACTCAAACAAACCTATTTATGAGTCGTACAACAAAGACAATGATATACCCAAACACTCAGATGAATATCTTTATAATTTGCATAAGATTCCTTCATGTGAAACTACTGAGCCATCAAACTTCGAAAAATTATCAAACATGTCAGACATGATGGAACAGATGAGGAAAATGTTGCAAGAAATATCTAAGGCGCTACCTTCAAGGGAAGAGGTCATGCATGATGTTCCCAACCTTGATTCAGAGGACCCTTGTTTTATCATTGACCATCCTGAATTAGACAATAGTAGTCAACAAGAGTTTGAAATCGAAGACCATTGGGATGAATTGAATATGGCTGAAGAAGTCTCTGATCTAATTGACGTAGAAACAACTATAACAGTAAAAGTAACCACTAACATGGAGCTTAAATCAATTTCGAATGAAAGTGTAGAAGAGCCAATACACTTTCTGGCCATAGCAAAAATGGTACCAGCCGAAGAGATTGATAAGTTCAACTCATTCTCATTTGACAAGGGCAACAAAGCTCGAATGACCAAAACATCACGTGACATGGAAGGGAGGAAGCTTGAGGAAACAATACCCCAGAAAATGATTTGGGGTTGGCTCGGATTTGGTACCAAATGGCTTGTAATGTGGATGTAACATCGGTCAAAAATAATGCAACATAATTGGAATCGACTGAAGGGGCTGGTTTAAATACATCGACAGAGGAACAAACGTAAAATCAAAGTGTCAGGAACCACCTGGAAGTTCTTCTATGGTGGCGACACGGATCGTCATGGTTTTTAAAGAACTTTTATTTCCTTCTTTAGATTTTATTAGTTTTTATTTATTTATTTATTTATTTTTATTCGTTTATTTTTATTAATCTTAGTTATGTTTAGTTTTTTTTCCCACAGCAGCTGTAGCTATCATAGACTGACAGAACTGGAAAAAAAATTTTAAAAATCCAAAAATTGGGCTTAATGTCACAACATCGCACCCTAATGTCGTGACATCCAAGACAGAACGCCACCTTTCAATATTGAAGAGCCAAGTTCATCCGAATATTTTTAGACGTTGTCATCCATTATCGACACTTCTACTTTTTCTTTTCATTTTTATTTCCTTTATATTATATTTCATATTTCTCTTTGTAGGATTTTTTTAGGTACTTTTTCGTCCGCCTGGAGCACACAAATCTCGAGATTATCATAGCAACAAGGATTCAGCCTACTCAGGGAAGTTTTCTTGTTTGCACTTTAATTAGTTTACATTAAGGGCAATGTAGGTTCTAAAGTGTGGGGAAAAGTACATAGGATTAGTTTTCTGTGTTTTCTTTTGCGTGTTTACTTTGTTTTAGTTGATTTCTTAAAAAATATATATTATTATTTTGTTGCATAGTGCTTGTTTTATATTAATACTGTGAATAATAGTTGAAAGAGTAAAGCATGTAATGATATTTGTCAAGCATGAATTTTTTATTGATATGAGATAATTTGATTATTTTTAAGGAAAATTGATTGGGTTACTTAGTTAAATTGCATAATTGATTAGAAGTACCTAGGTAAGAATGTTTGATGATGCCATATGAGATATAAGTCTTATAGAAAGTCGTAGAGACATGAATGCTTGAATTGATTATTATTCTTTTGGTTTAATTCAAAGAATGAAAGAGATTGTGTATGGTGGGATGCTTAGGGATGACCTAAGGTATTGTTTGAATAGCCAGTTCTCAGATGATCATACTTTGATGCTATGAATCCCTAGTCTCCTTATTTGAGCCTGATAACTCATTTTTTGATGAACCAACAAGATTGAAACCCAAAGACCACACTTATAACTTGAACTCTTCCCTATCATTAGTCCTTTAATACATTACAAAATAGACGTCAGGCCATATATTGAGGATTTAGGTAGATACATCATGGTGGTTTCAAAAAAAAAAGTGAAAAAGGAAGAAACAATGTGATACGGTGATTATAGGTTGGGCAAAAATGTGTGACAAAGAAAAATCTAGAAAAAGTCAAAAGTAAAAATGAGAAGAAAAAGTACAAAACAAGAAACAAAAGCATTGTGACGGAGAAAAGAGTAAAAAGTCAAAGTGACAAAACAAAAAGTCATAAAAGTGAAAGAAAACCCTGTCCTCAGTGCACCAAAACTCGTTAAGCCGTTCATAGTTGCTAGTATTATATTGTATCTTCCTACATGGAGAGATAAGGTAGGTGAGAGAGGGAAACAAAAGGCGGTGAGCTTAGATGGGATATTAACGGGGAAGAGAGGGAACAATGTCATGTGCCTAACTATTTCTAGTGTTTGAACCGTTTTGATCCATATCTTTCTTTGAACTTATACCATCCTAAGCCTCAGAACGTTGCAAGCCTAGAAGTCCAATGTGACTTAAGCATTCTCTGTGCATAATATTTCGGAATTGCTAACAATTTTATTTAATGAATGTTTTTTATTCACATGATTGTGTATGCTACATATTTGTTTGATTTATGTTAATGGTGATATTGTTAAACATTTGGTCATGGGAATTATTTCTAATTTGTTAGCAATGTAACATTGTAAGCTAATCTTAATTTACTTTAAAAGTTTTCAATGCATCAAACTATCAAGATTAAGTTACATGTGCAATAAGAATTGTTATACCTTTAATATTTGAAAACCATGATCACAATAATAAAAAAATCCAAGGGACGCCTTCTTCTTGCATGCTATGTGATTAGACTTGATTTCCTTGAGGGCAAGCAAAAACTTAAGTGTGGGGGAGTTTAAGTGTGAGGTTCTTATTTACATCCATCTTCATTACCTTTAGCTTGTTTAAAGAAAGAAATTAAGTCATTTTCGTATTATTATTTTTTTATTTTTCTTTTTCCAATATATGTGTTTTGGTTGGTTGAGGACAAGCAACCACTTAAGTGTAGGGGAGTGATATGCCATGAACTACATTATGAATTATATCCCTTTTACATATAACTTTAGTTTGTTTAATAGTTAAATCAAAGCATTTTAGTATATATTTAAGTTTTCATACTTAAAGTAGTAATTTATGCTTTCTAGTAGTTTTTATACATTTTATGTATCTAAATAAGGTTACATGATCTTGTAGGTCAAAGTCGAGGCTAAATATGCATATTTGGGCCGAAACTGATGCCTATGTCGTGACACCAAGACACTTATGTCTCAACATCGAAGACAGAAGCCAAAAACAAGTTCTGGATCGAAATTACCCTCGATGTCGCGACACGTTCCCTGTTGTGTCATGACACCGAATCCGATGTTGCAACACTACATGCTTGTGTTGCAACACCGCCCCTGCACAGCGCAAAAAAATCCAGCACGTGAAAATTACATTTTGGAGGGAAATTAGGTGCATTTGTCCTAGTCAAACTCTAAAGACTTCAAAGAAAATTTAGGCACTTTAATATTTCCAGTTTAGCTTATATGAATGCCATTGTAATCAGTTTAAACATACAATTTTAGGGAGACAGAAATTATTCTTAGGTTTTTATTTCATTTTCACTTAGGGTATTTTATGTTCTTGTAATTGGAAGATCTTATTCCAAAGTGAGACTTTCACGAGTGGAGATTTTTCTAAAGCCACGCTTTCATCGATAAATCTATGAGCATCTCTTTTCATTTATTCTATTCTTTATATTTCTTTCTTTAACATTGTTTAATTGAATGTTTGTGTAAAGAATAGAATCAATTTATGCTTTATACATATCTCGCATGTTTCAACTATTCTAATATTATTAATTGATTGAAGGATAAAGTTCCTTAGAAGATCAGTTGTTTGGGAGAGGAAGAACTTAAAACCTAGGCTTGACGACTCTAGGAAGTCATTTAGGTGGGAATTAACCCAAAATTGGTATGGTCTATTTGTGAATACCTTAACCCCAAACTAGTCTAGACTGTGAGGTCGAGAGATAAGTAGTTCTTCCCGGTGCAATAGTAAACCAACTAAAAATTTGATAAAGGCAAGTGCACCTATCAATTAATAGTATAGCTACGGTAAGCAAAGATATCGTTCCTACGAAGACTAAAGTACTAGTAATCATCGTATTTCTATTATTTAATCGACAAATTCAAGTAATAAATTAAAACTAAAATTAACTAAATTAATTAACTACAAACGCGACAAAGAACAAATCTGGAAAATAATTGAGTAAACAACCAAGAAGCAAAACAATACCCATGAAAGAATTCACCTAAATTTCATCTGTCACTATCAATCTAAATTACGCAATTTATGCACTTAGTATCTTGATCTGTAGAAATCCCTAAATTATGCTAATATCTCTCTTCAAGAATAAGAGCAACTGACTCTAGGTTGATTAATTGAAATTTCTTTCTAATTAAAACCCTTATTATTGCATTAATTCGATCTATGGATTCCTCTATTAGATTTGGCTCTAATCTGGTAGATTTATCTCGTCCAATTTCTAGGATTGCATGTAACTCCACTCAATTACGCTAGATCTACTCTTAAATAGGGTCTATTCCTCCTATAATTTAAGCACATCAAACATGGATCAATAGTCTAGAAATATCAAACCAAGAATTAAGCACACATAAATGAGAACAAGATTTATGTCTTTATTGCGTAAAATAGAAATCAAATGACAGAATTCATCATAGGGTTCATCTCCCTAGGTATTTAGAAAATTAGTTCATGCTTGCAAATAAAAACATTCAAAACACAATATAACCACAAGAAACAAAGAAACTCATGATAATCTCCAAAGGAATCAAAATGGAATCTTCAATCTTGATGGAAATCTGCTTCAGAATCTGCTTCAATGGTGTTTTTCAAGTTGTTTTCTTGAGTATTCTATGACGGCTCCCTCTTATCTTCTTATTTTTGTCATATATAAGTCTCAGGCTGCCCGAAAAACCCCAAAAATTGCTTTTTTCGTTGTTCAGAGTGCAATTCGCGAAATCAACACGGCCTGCCACATGGTCGTGTGGCTCACACGGTCGTGTTTCTAGGCCGTGTGAAATGGTCTAGTTCGTGTGACTTCTGTAACTTGCTCTCTCTTTTTTCCAATTTTATCTCATTTTTTGCTCATTTTGCTGCCAAATGCTCTATTTAGTATAAAAACATGAATTTAAAGGATCAGGAGCATAAAATTCACTATTTACGTCAAACAATCACCCAAAAACGCATTAAGAACGGGATTAAAACATGTTACTTTTAGCACTTATCACTTGTCGGCTCATTAGGTTAGTTGAACGCCGAAAGGCGTAACTAAGTTGATGACTAGCTAGTTGAATAAAGCCCTACCTCAATTAGGTAAAATAATTGGATCTAAGCTAAAGGAACTCGCGTAGTCAAAACAAGGGATAGGAGAAGTCGATAAATGAACTTAGGAATAGATTTAGGTTTATTTCAATTTATTTTGTTTATTAATATTATTATTATCTTAATTCTATATTAGCACTACTAATTCGTGAATAAAGTAGATTAGTAATTGATCGCTGTAAATCAGAGCTTTAAAATTTATAAAAAGAATGATCGAACCTGGAAACTAACTCTGACAATGATTGAGGCAAGTGCACCTATCGAACAGTAGTATAGCTTAGGCAAGATCGGATTATCGAACCCAAAGGAACTAAAAGTACTAATACTAACTTTCTTTCTATTATTTAGCCTAAAATAAGTGAAGTTGTTTATTAATCTAAATTAATTAACTACTAAACTAAAGACTCTAAGACAAATAAGAATGAATTTGGAAAATAACTTGGGAAAAACTCAGTTGATTTAGATGATACCCTAGGAAGAATCTACCTAGACTTCACTTTTTATCCAGGCCATGTGGAATTAATTGATGAGGCACAGTCGTGTAAATCATGGTCCAGGCCGTGTTCGAGATCTTTAAGGAGGCACGGCCGTGTGATCTTTGGTCCAGGCCGTGTCGATTTCATGCTTTGACCTATTTGTCCCGTTTTAAGCCCGTTTTGCGTTCTTTTCATCCCCTGGTGCTTTCCTGAGTATAAGACATGAAAAGAAAGGATTAAGAGCACCTTTTTACATAAATCAAGGGATAATTCATCCAAAAGCATACTAAATGTGGGATTAAAATATGTTACTATTTCGGTTTATCAAATACCCCCACACTTAAGCTTTTGCTTGTCCTCAAGCAAAATTCTCAACTTACAATTAAAATGAACTTCCTATAATTAATAATATTCATCAATAGTGTTTCATCATAATTCAGGGATAATTCATACATGGATAATTCAACTCAAAGAGTCCTAAAAATTCAAACAATATAAGTCATACATTTGTAGCTCGAAACATAAGTGTCTCCCCTTATCTAAATAATTACCTTTAATTTGAAATTAACAAGGATTGACATCCTCACTAAAGATTCACTCAAATCACTCAAAGTGTTTAAGGTTCAAAATTTAGGCACTCAAAAGTCGAACACGAAAAGTTAATCCCATAGGCTTGCATGAAAATCAAATCTCCACCACTGAAATATGAGATGAAACACAAATCAAAAGGTCTTTGTTAGGGTTGTGACGGGGCTAGGGTTAAGGTGTGGAATAAGGCTGAATTAAAAGGTTAGAATCGAGATTGAATTGACAAATTACCTAACTAAGAACTAATGAACTAATAATAATAATTACATCAATTGAAAACTAATAATACTAATAATACGAGCTTCTTCTTCGATATTTAGAGTTTAAATAAATGTATAAGCTCTTTTAATCACATAACTAATAATGAATATACTTCATTTTTTTTTTAAGAACAAACTAAATACATAACTGAAATAAAAAACATAGTTAGGCTATTAATCAAATCAAATCTCGATATAAGGGTAGTCAAAAGGAATGGTGGTAACAAAAACAAAGGGGTTCTGGGTTAATATTAGCGGTTATGTCAATAAATAGGGTTGTTAGGATTAAAAGGGGTTCACTAGAGGTTAATTGTGAAGGTAGGCTTTTTATGGAGTAAGTGGGTTAAAACCTAAGTGCCTTAATCATCTCTGTGTATCAAATCATGGGTGTGGTCTCGACATGTATAATCGATGCAAGTTCTAGAATAACAAATCAATGTTGACATACTCATAATCAATAAAGTGAGCAAGAAAAAGAATGTATGCTCTATAAGGCTCAAAATCTCACAAAAATTATGGGTATTTTGATGTCAACCTCGTAAATTTCAAACTTCAAAGTAATATTTAAACTCAGTTTGACAACCTAGCAAATTTTTAATTTCTGAAAAATAGACTTATCATGCTTGATTCTCTAGTATTCTTCAAATTTAATTATCAATGCACAATTATCAATGACTTAATCTAAAACATATCAATAAAAATCATAATTCAAGGGAAATTTCATTCTAATCATAATATGAGAAACTTACTTTAGGATAAGGCATAATTCAGGGAATTTCAAATAATACTATAGTTAACCCCCCCACACTTAAGATGTACATTGCCCTCAATGTACAAAGATAGATAAAATGGCAATATAGTGAGAAAATCTAAAGATAGGGAGAGAAGTGAAACTTCTTGAATTTTGGAAGAATTTAATGAAAAGAAACCGGATCGAATTGGAGGTGAATGTGGGGGAGCACCTTGAACCGTTTGAATTTGAATCCTCGAAGTAGCCGGCTTGATTTTATTGTATCCTAAGCTAAATCTAAATGGTACAAAAAATAAGAAGAAAATAATAAAGAAAATAAAAATAAAAATGAAAATAAATGAAAATAAATAAATAAAAATGAAAATAAAAATAAAAAGATAAAAATAAAAGTAAATTGTGATACGGTCCACGCCCATGTGCCTACCCGTGGTGTCCACACGGCCACGGCCACGGCCGTGTGCAAGGCCGTGTGGTATGGGAATCGTGTTTCACTTATTCGGTTAGTTTGTAGTTAGATGCTGAAAGTAAAAAAATAAAAATATGAAAGTAAAAATTAAAATAAAATATGAAAATTAAACGAGGTTAGTGCTCGGGTTGCCTCCCGAGAAGCGCTCGTTTATAGTCTTAAGCTAGACTTTACCTTTCATTCGTATGGTCATGGTGGTTTGAGGAGGTGAAAATCCTTCCTCATGCGATCAACTCGATTTTTGATATAAAATTTAAGTCGAGTAGTGTTTACCTTAAAAGTACTAAATTTAGGATTGCTTACCTCGACTGGCCCGTATAGGAAGACATTAAGTACCTCAAAAGTGATTTCTTCGTTTGTCTTGAGGTCTGAATTGGTGATTCGAGGGTCTTCCTTATTCAACAATACCTGATCCCCTATTTTGAAGTGATTTGTTGTTCCTATCAGCTCGTCTGGGGTTTTCTTTGGTTTCACTTCGTGTATTCCTAGTTTCTCTTTAAAGTGTGTTTTCCACTTGTCTAATTCATCGACCTGAAGCCTTAGTTCTTCATGAATTATTTCTTTATGGGTACGAGGTCTAAGATCTAGCTCAGCTAGGTGATTTCATGATGCTTCCTGTAAAGAAGGTTGAACCAAATGGTTATCAATAGAATTAACGTTCGTACCTTTATTACTCGATGTCCTAGCTGAGTCAAGAGCTTGAAGAGTGATTGTTTCATTGTCTACACGAAGTGTGAGTTCACCGACTTCTTCCTCTGTGTGGTCTTTCTTTATTGCATCGGGATATGGCACACAAGGTTGGTACTCTGCAATTGTCGGTTTTGGTATATCATGGCACACTTCAACCTTACCTTCACTTACCACAGGTTCTTCCCTTGAGTTTGGTTCGTCTAACCCTTCACTATCGTAAATGGCTTGATTTTGCTCATTCGGGTTAGTTTCAGTATTGCTTGGCAAGCTTCCTTGTGGTAGTTCTGAGATCAGCTTAGCAAGTTGTATAACTGACTTAGTAAGTTCCCCAACTTGGCTCTCGATCCCTTTGATCGATGCTTGTTGGTTATTAAGTGTTGTCTCATTTTTTTTGAGACGGTTATCTATAGCTGCCATGAATTTTGTCAGCATCTCTTCAAGGTTCGACTCCTCTTCCTGTTGGTAAGGTGGTTGTTGAAAATTTGAAGAAAGTTCCTGTCTTTGGCTACTTTGATCATCCCACGAGAAATTAGGATGGTACCTCCAACCTGCATTATAAGTGTCACTATAAAAATTATTTTGAGGTTTAGAATAGTTACTCATAGAGTGGACTTGTTCGCTTTCCATGCCATGTCCGTAGGGTGGGTACTCAGGATTCGCCACGCCTCTGCTTGTTTCACACTGCATAACTAGATGTACCTGCGAGGAACCGTATAAACCATTAATTTTTTTATGTAACATCTTTAATGGTTTGATAGCCCAGTTCTTTGGGTCGAGGTCGTAGATATCGGCCGCTTTTGTTGGCTTTGTGCTCGTAACTTGCCACTGATAGTTATTCAGTGCCATCTCCTCTATCTGTCAAAATCAAATAAAAGAAAATTTAGCAAAGTAATAATAATAAAAAATAATAATAAAAATAAATTGCGAAAAATAAAAATGGCTAAAGTAATAAAAATAGAGCTTTCTTAATATTTTAGTTCCCAAGAATGGCGCCAAAAAACTTGATCATTTGTAAATCGTAGCTTTAAAATTTATAAAAGAATGATCGAACTCGAAACTAACTCGACAACGATTGAGGCAAGTGCACCTATCGAACAAAAGAGTATAGCTTAGGCAAGACCGGATTATTGAACCCAAAGGAACTAAAAGTACTAATACTAACTTTCTTTATATTATTTAGCCTAAAATAAGTGAAGTTGTTTATTAATCTAAATTAATTAACTACTAAACTAAAGACTCTAAGACAAAGAAGAATGAATTTGGAAAATAACTTGGGAAAAACTCAGTTGATTTAGATGATACCCTAGGAAGAATCTACCTAGACTTCACTTGTTATCTAACACTGAACCATACGATTTATTCACTTAGTTTGATCTGTAAGACTCCCTAACGTATATTAAACCCTCTCTCGAGGTGAATAACGTCTAACCCTAGGTTAATTAGTGGAACTCTCGTTCTCTTATAATAACCCCCTAGAATAGCAGTAAATCGATCTATGGATTCCCATATTAGGTTTTACCCTAATCCGGCAAAATCTCGTCACCCTATCTCTAGGCATGCGATCAACTCCACTTAATTATGTTGGATCTACTCTTAGGCAGGGTCTATTCCTCCTCCACCTAAGCACATTAAATTTGGATTAAGCTCACATAATTAAGAACAAACTAAGTATTTATCATATAATTCAGAAAACAATAACAAGATTCATCATAGGTTTCATCCCCTTAGGGTATCCGAAGGGTTTAGTTCATAACAATAAAGGAAAACATCTCAAGAGAAAAGATAAAACAAAACATAAGAAATCCCTAAAACCCCCTGAAGGAATTGAAGAGGAGATCCTCCTTCTTGAGTATAATTCTGGCTTCTTGAGATGGATCAACTGGCTATCCCTGAGTGAATCCCCACAAATCTGCCTTCTCTGGCCTAGCACGATGCCCTGACAAAAGCCCTGGCAGAAGGCTTCTGCCGAACTCCCTTGACAAGTTGCCCCCTTGGGTGTTTATATAGACTTTGAGATGTGTTAATTGGCCTCCAAGTATGCTAATTTGAGTGCAATTCCTAATTGGGGGTTTAATTAGACTTTGGAGTGTGTTTCTTTACCTCCAAGCATCCAAATCCGAGTAAAACTCCTCTTGGCCGCGGCAGGGACGCGGCCATGGCACACACCCGTGTGAATCGTGGCCAGGCCATGTGGAATTCGTTGATGAGGCACAGCCGTGTAAATCATGGTCCAGGCCGTGTTCGAGATCTTTAAGGAGGCACGGCCGTGTGATCTTTGGTCCAGGCCGTGTCGATTTCATGCTTTGGCCCATTTGTCCCGTTTTAAGCCCGTTTTGCATTCTTTTCATCCCCTGGTGCTTTCCTGAGTATAAGACATGAAAAGAAAGGATTAAGAGCACCTTTTTACATAAATCAAGGGATAATTTATCCAAAAGCATACTAAATGTGGGATTAAAATATGTTACTATTTCGATTTATCAGTAATTATTTCCAGTGATTGGTTGGATAGCAATTTTCCCCAAATTGCAATCCCTTGGGTACGGTCCTCAAAATGCTTACCTACTTCGTTGTAACTATATTATAACCTGACCCGTATCCTTGCGAACACCGCCTCAATTCCATATATTTTTTAGTAGTATTCACACTTTGGACATTAGTACATTAAGAGGCGGTCAAACGGCATGCTCGACCGATTTATGGAAGAGGTGATGGTAGCTCGAGAGGCTCTTTCCTAGTTACAAACGTGGAGGGTTGAGCAGATAATTGTGGAAATGGACTGCCAATGACTATGGTGAGCACTTACTAGCCGACCAGATGTTTCAGATGTTGTGCTGATAATCCAAGATTGCAAGCAACTCAGATCTATGTTTGGTTCTTTGTTTTTCAACTAGGTTCGAAGGACCACAAATGAAGTTACACATGCCTTGGCAAAGGTAGCTTTGTCTTATGGGAATTATTCGAATTCTGTCATTTGTCCCTCCATCATTTCTAACATTCTTCGAGCTGATTGCTAATCTACCACGATTTTCATTGTTATTTATACCCCCTTTTTACCTAATTTTAGCTTGCTTAATAGCTAAATCAAGTCATTTTAGTACTAATTTATGTTTTTATAGGTGAATTAGTTACACTACAGGAAAATAGGACATTAGCGGCGTTTTTAGTGGCGTTTGAACAAAAAATGCCGCAAAAGTTATACATTAGTGGCGCAAGAAGGAAAACGCCACAATAAATCAAGCAATAGCAGTGTTTATAAGAAAAACATCGTAAAAGGTGAGCAATAGTGGCGTTTTTGGTCCAAACGCCACAAAAAGTTGAGCAATAGTGGTGTTTTTGTCCAAACGCCACAAAAAGTTGAGCAATAGTGGCGTTTCTTGTCTAAACGCTGCAAAATGTTGAGCAATAGTGGCATTTTTTGTCCAAACGCCACGAATATGATTCTAATGGCAGATTCATAAGCTTTGGATTGGGATTCATTTTGTAAGACAAATATATATATGGTTTTAATAAACAAGTAGAAAAAATATTATTGGTGTAATGCAATTGCTATTAGCCAACAGGTCGGAGGTCACAATGACTTGTAAGACGAGAACGTCGAGATTGAATATTTGTTTCGTGTAAGGTAACCGACACTCATTTCAATTTGATTCAATTTAATTTTTATATTTTTATCTTATTTTTATTTTAAATTCGATTTTATTTTGATATTTGAAATTGACTTTATAAAAAATATAAACTATACCATTCACTTAGCTATGGGAAAGTTTCATTTTAGTTACTTAATTATGAAAAGTTACAATTTGATAACTAAACTATTTAGAAGTTTTCATTTAAGTTACCAAGTTGTTAAAATCAGTGCTATATGAATTTCTTTAAACCTTGAAACCTAAATCATAAACCCCAAACCTCAAACCATAAACCCTAAACCTTAAATAATACACTTATAAATTCAAAACCCTACACCCAAAAACCATAAACCCTAAAAAATAAATTTCATATGGATATTGATGTGTATATATATAGATACTAATGTAAAAGCTTATGTTTATAATAAATTGTGCAAGCAGTACTTAATATTGATTAAAAAGTCAAAAAGCAAAACACAAACAATAAAAGAGGAAAAAAAAAGTGAAATGGCAAAATGATGCATTTGGCAAATGGAAGACTAATATATCAAAATATTATTTTAGTGGGGATTGTATTAAAAGATTGCAAAATGTTGCCGTTTGTAGATGTGTTTTTAGTGGTGTTTTTACTAAAACACCGCAAAAGGTTATGATTTAGTGGCGTTTTCACAAAAAATGCCACGAATATGTTTTAAGAGTTTGCAAAACATTGCCGTTTTTATATGCGATTTTAGTGGCGTTTTTACAAAAAAGCCGCAAAAGGTTATGATTTAGTCGCGTTTTCACAAAAAATGCCGCGAATATGTTTGAAGACTTTGCAAAACGTCGCCGTTTTTATATGCATTTTTAGTGGCGTTTTTACTAAAACGCCGCAAAAGGATATGCGTTAGTGGCGTTTTCATAAAAAAAAATGCCGCGAATATGTTTTAAGAGTCTGCAAAACGTTGCCGTTTTTATCAGCATTTTTAGTGGCATTTTTACTAAAACGCTGCAAAAGGATATGCTTTAGTGGCGCTTTCACAAAAAAAAAATGCCGCAAATATGTTTTAAGAGTTTGCAAAATGTTGTCGTTTTAAGCTGCGTTTTTAGCTGTGTTAGTGGCACTTTTGATAAACGCCACAAAGTTTAATTAAACTTACTTAAACGTCCTCATTTTATTAGCCCTGAATTTCCTTTAGTTTTCCCCCAAGTCAGATTTCCCCGATTTTATTTCCCCAATTTCCCTCAAGTTATTCTTCCCCAAATTATTTTCCCCAATTTCCCAACTTCCCAATCCATTTCTGATCGAAATCCCCAATTTCCCAACTTTCCAATCCCTTTCTGATCGAAATCCCCAATTTCCCAAATCCATTTGTTTCTTGTTTGAGCCTAATTTTTGGCTGGAAATTGTTCACCTCTTCTCTCCACCGCTGCTTCAAAAGGAAAATCTTCACCTCTTCTCTCCGCTGCCACCGCTGGAATTTCGGGTCCTATAAGTATTTAATGTTGCTGCTTGTTCTTCCCTAGCGTTGTCACTGTCAGCTATTATGTTCTTACATTTACTGAATCTTTATTTTCTGTCACCTGATTACGCTTTCGTTTCTCCTCTTTGGAACAACCCATCAATGTTTGATAATGGTTGGCATTGGAGGAAGCATCTAATACCATACAAGAATTGCTTGACAAGAATAAGTTGCTGGAGAAGATGAAATCTCTTGTACTTCAATAGCTGAAAAACATTATTTTCTGGTAACGACGGACTTCCCCTTTCCCATATTTTTTGTGCGTTTTGGGTTTGGATAAATGGCAATTCATTTTTGTTACATTGGCTTAGGGGAGAGCTCAATAGATTCACTTTCACTATCCCTTTACATGTTTTGGTTTTGGTTAGTCTTAGTGACTTATTTGCCATCTATGTTATTCGAGTTAAATGAGATGAGTGTTGGGTATGAATATATGTATATTTTGAAAATTTAAATTTATGTCCGAATGTTTTGTCATAAAAAATTATATGCATATTGTATATTTTAAACTGTTACTTTCTCTTTATATTTGTTATTTCCCTTACTGTTGCTTGGCTCATCTCTGTATAGATGACCCCGTATAATGTTTTTACAGTCAACTACAGCAGAAAGTAGACTTTTCGATCAATTGATAAACTGCTGAGAATTCAATCTCACGGCGGCCCAGAACTTGCAAATTTTTACTTCCTTGCAACCTTTACTTCCTTGTGGACTTTAAGAGGTATGTATATTTAATTTGCTAAATTTATTAGTTAAAGCAAATGATCATCAGTTTCTTAGTTTAATTATTATGATTATTATTAATTTAATGAGTCCATGAATGAAATACAAAACTGATGTTAACCGAATTTAATATAGTTGAATTCATCACTTTGTTAGCTGATATAGCATTTTGTATATAAAGTCCAATTCAAAATTTCTCTTTAAGTTTTTATTTTGATGGATTGAGAATTTAAAACACACATTCAATTTGGTAAGAATGTAAGATGGTTCGAGTCAAAAGGCCATTGACAGCTACCTAATAGAGAGACAGTCCACGTTTTTTATCCAAACTCAATTCCCTATTTGCTACTAATTTCTTAGTCAAGTTGCATGCAAAATGCTTATTTACCTTATAAAATACTATAATTCTGTTTATCCAATGTTTTTGTTTTTTTTTCTTTTAACAAAACTGTTTATCCAATGTTTTGTCTCTTATTGTAGGGGACATATTTTTTTGTGCTAATTTCTTAAAATACTACTAATTTCTTAATGTTTATCATGCAAGCGTTCCATCTTCATAAAGTTCAATTTAGCGAGATTTGTTGAATTGTCAAACTCATAGCATGCATTCAAAATCTGTCCAATACAACAAAATTACTTAGTTTAATCCTCTCAAACCTAAATAAATCTATCACAAAATCAATGGGATTATCATGCCAGAATTTAATAAGAAATTAACGAAGAATCATTCAAATAATAGGGTAAAAATTTCAAGTCTAAAATTCTACCAACGCCAACAAAATCCATTAAACCATCACTATAATCACTCTTGGAACAATTAAACATGCTAACCTTACTCTCTCTAAATAAGAATTCGTCATGCATTATCTACAAAGCAAAAATTAATAGCATACACATTCAAGCATTTCAAGGCATGCCTTCTTGATAATGCATCAACTCTCGAATTCTCCTTACCTTTGCTTATTTATTATTGTTAGAACTGTAAAAATGAATTTGAAATAAAGCTTAATAAATTAGGATCTGCCATATAAAACCATCAAGAACAAAGCTAGATGCGGAAGCGTACTTAAATTTATCGATTTCTTGAAATCTTTAGATTTTATGGCTTTAATCTTCCAAATATGAAGAACTCCAGATACAACTTAAAGCGGAGGCAGCAGCGAGGGAAGCAGAGGCAGCAGTGTGGGAAGCAGTGCAGAGCAGAAAGTACGACGCACTCCAGCTACAGCTTTAGAATATGATTAAAATGTTTTAGCAGTCGCAAAATCTGTCATCTTAGACATTTGTTTTCTTATTGTAAGAATATTTTTAACATTGTAACGTTTAGCATTATTGTAAGAATATTTTGAATTATACTTCATTCATTTCATATATCTTTCGTTGAATTTGAAGTATCATTTAGATTTGCTATTTTTGGTTGGATTTTATGTTACAGGAAGGGTTGTATATGGTTGAAGTATCCCTCGTGACTACTCGTAATCGGCCTAGAAGCAGCCGCTACTGCCCCTTGTGTGGGAGCGGGCACATTACTTTCCATATCATCAGCTACGGCTCGATCGGGATCCATTTACTATACGAAAACACATTTTAATTGTCAGGAATCATCACACTATCGCAGTTTATAATTATGACATGTATAGCTAGACTCACACGCACTACGTTAGTCCTAGAATCGACTAAATCATAGCTCTGATACCAATCAAATGTAACACCCTTAACCTGTATCCATCGCCGAATTAAGGTTACGAGGCATTACCGATCAAAACACAACTTAATACGGTCATTCAATTCAAATCATGCACAAAGTTATAATAACTCATTTACAATAAATTTTAAATTCAAATAGTAACCATCAAATTAATCATATAAATCACATTCAGTCATATTAAACACATAACCAACAAAATCAAAACAAGCTTATTTAACTCTTTCACATATACAAATTATGCTCCAAAAATTCAATCATTTTAATATCAACTTTTTAATCACATATTTGAATCAACTAGCCTGCCACAAGTCATGTTACACATGCTTTATAACTCCACTATTCAAACCATACATACATCTCACTCATGGCATTCGACTTATCAAATTATAAGAAAGCTATTTACACTACAATTCCATGCGCATACATTAATACATTCAAGCATATATATCATTACAACTTCTACACATGCGCATATTAAAACTAATCAAATCATATTACACTACTTAATATGCATTCACATATGCGACATAGTAACATTACAGCATAGCCGAACATACTTTTGATGCTATCCTATTATGCGCACATTACCTTAAAAACAAAAGCCATTTCTATGCACAATTACCGAATTAATACCATCCTATTCCATTTACTAATTAATGACTATACCAATTCACATGTTATGCACATTTGTATATTAATCTAAATCAAGCTATCCCACACGGCTTAGTATACAAAATAATATAAGCATAATCATGCATTACCATATGACTGAATTTCAATCATATTTATAACTAATTCAAGCACCACTCACTTGACTAACATTAGTCATTTTCTAAGTACCATTGCCGAATCAAAACATGTCAATTTCATATGCTATGCATCATGCCAAAATGTCAGTTACATAACCAATTTGTTTTTCATCTATTCGGCTAGCAAATTAACTATAAAAAATTTATATCAATTTCATAACCAAATAGTCATATTAACTAAACACATTATACTTGACTCAATAACCAACAAATCAACCGTAATTCATGAACATTCTTTGTCTCCATAAACCACACCAACAAATCCAATTACACAAGCAATGATATATTTGTAACTTAGCTTATCCAATTAAGCGACAACCGAAAACACATTCATCAATTGCATTGACATTACTCAAACCGGTTTATATATCAAGCACACCACACATAAGTACCATGAAACATAAATCCCAACATGAACTTATATCATGATCAAAACTGCATAAACATAAGCATCATTTCTAGCCATTTTTGCATGTCTTTATATTTACAATTTCAAAACCAACCAAAATATATGCTAGCCTATACATGCCATAAGTTCATAATTCAAGCTTTTAAAATACCAAAATAACGATCGATAGTGTGACGGACTTCCTTGACAATCCCCGAGCTTGTAACTAGCTTTCCAAAATCTATAAAACAACGAACAAACACACACAGAGTAAGCTTAAATAGCTTAGTAAGTCATAAGCAAATAAATTATCAAATGAACATTAGCATTATTATTTCAACTTGGCCGAATATGAACAATCTCATGTACATAATGATCACACCTTTAACATGCATAGTTGATATCATCATCTCAAGTACTATACTTACCTTATTTTCATGAACATTTAACTTCGCATGTACCTGAACTATTTAGCTCGATTTCACATTCGATCTTAACTCAACATTGCCCGTTGAACCATTCGGAATCAATAAGGATACTCGGATAGCTCAAAAATCTCGCACAAGGCCAACGTCCCAGACGAGGTATTACATGTAATCAAATATTGATGCAACTGTCCCAGATAGGGTCTTACACGAAATCATATACGATGCCACTGTCCCAGACATGGTCTTACACGTAAATCTCAAATCGATGCCAACGTCCCAGACGTGGTCTTACACGAAATCACATATCGGAATCCTATGTCATGACATATGTGTCCTAACTATTCCTATGGTTCGTACGGGGCTTTCGGGCGTCGTAATTCGATCGTTTCAAGCTCGTAGTTACTTCTCCCATAATTATATCAATTCGACATACACATATATAGTTACTAAAATTCAATTCGGCCCAATTAAATACATTTTCATATGAATTTAACAACAATTATTTACTTATGAACTTACCTCGTACGGAGACGAACGTTCCGGAACGGCTATTCAACAACTTTCGTAATTACTTCTCCCATACTTATATCAATTCGACATACACATATATAGTTACTAAAATTCAATTCGGCCCAATTAAATACATTTTCATATGAATTTAACAACAATTATTTACTAATGAACTTACCTCGTACGGAGACGAACGGACCGAAACGGCTATTCGACAACTTTTGATTTCCCCCGATCCAAATTCAATTTCCTCTTTTCTTGATCTAAATTAATATAAATTAAAATTATTTAATCACATATGTACTCAAATTCATCCAAAAACACATAAAAGGGAAATTTACACTTTAGCCCCCAACATTTTACATTTTCCACAATTTAGTCCCTATTTCATAAAACACAAAATATTCAAAATTTCACCACACCCAAGCTTGGCTGAATTTCACTAAGGTCCCTAGCAGCCCATTTATTTCATTTATTTCACATTTTGACCCCTCAATTTACAAAATTCACAATTTAATCCTAAATAGGCATTTTTACTAAAAAATCACTTAATTAAACATGACAATCTAACAACATATATTTATTTTTCATCATCAAACACAAAAATCATCAAGTTATCAACAATGGCAAATCTCAAATTCATCATCAATTCCAAAAATTAAAGCATGGGCTAGCTAAGACACGAAGCAACGATCTCAAAAACGTAAAAATTATCAAAAACCGAACAAATTACATACCTCAATCAAGCAAAACCAAGGCCGAACCTAGCTTGTTCTTTTTCTTTCTTTTTATTTTGTATTTTCAGTCATGAAAGTTGAATATGCATGGCATTTTAAGTTTTGTTTTATTTTATTACATATTAATATACTTTTTTACTATTTTAACCTTAAAAATTTTAATTAGAAAACTATATAACACATGCCCAAAACCGTCTATGCTATTATTCAATGGTCAATTATCAATATAAGGACCCCACATTATAAAATCCATAGCAATATAGCACTTTAACAAATAGCAAGTCACTTTTGCATTTTACGCGATTAAGTCCGTTTATCAAATCGAGCACACAAACGATAAAATTTTCACACAAAACTTTCACATATATCAATTCACATACTGTAAACACCAAAAACAATATTAAAATAATTTTACGACTTCAGATTTTTGGTTCCGAAACCACTGTTTCGATTTAGCTAAAACCGGGCTGTTACAACTGCAATTTATAACATTCAATTAGAAAATCAATATACATTTAATTAGAAGTAATCCATGCGTATTAAGCGTTATATGATCAATTTCGAGTCTTATATAATCTTACGAAAGCTCGTTTGCAAATCCAAGGTCGATATGGACAAAAATATAAATAATACAAAGTTTTGAGTCAATGTCACGACTTTAGGGTTTCCTCGTCATGACGCGACTCTCTGTTTAGGGTTCGTCGTGACCTCAAAACAATGACGTCACTATCTTTTCTCTATTTCTCGTTGCGATGTTAAAGGTTCGTTATTGCGACATGACAATCTGTTTCTTCTAAAGTCAACCTAAGACCTAAAATCACTTATATACATTCTTATACAACCAATTCATATATCCAAAACCAACTAAAATTCATTCAAACACAAGTTCAAATCATTAACAAAAGATCATATCATATACAACTTAAACATTTGAGGCATTTAGCCAAAAGTTCCTAGTTACATGCCAAAAGACCAAATGAACCACCTTATACAAACTTTGTTGGGTCAGAAACAATAGTCTGGATGCTGACTTCAAGTCTTGGGGCTTCGAGAATCATTAGAACCTAGTCACGGAGAAAACAAACCGTACACTGAGTAATACGGCTCAGCGATACATTTAGAATTTAAGGAAATATGACATATGGTAATAATGGCAATAATACATAGTATATATATTCAGCTAATATCTATCTACGCAAATTCCCTATTTCATCTCAATCTCACAACCATTTTACGTATAAGGGTACACATACCATTATTAAACCAATCCACTTTCATAGCATAGCTTAAACAATAAAACTACATTTACGATGCCAATCTCAAACATACTAATTATCAATACCAATTTACTATGATATTGTTAAATTCTATCTCACATTCATTTCTTATCAATAAATCATATTAATAGCAATTGAACTTTTTCCTAGAGTCTATTGACTCATTCATATGTGTTTCAGCCAATAGGGCTCGTTTTTAATTAATTTCCATATATGACAACATTTTTCCAGTCATCCCAATTCATGTACATACATAATTGATTCAAAAAGCATCATATGTTACTATATGTGCATCATTTATTATACTTACAATTTATCACCCCTATTAACTTGACTCGAACTCGGACAGATACTCGGATCGTCCAACCAACACACCAACTAACACCAAAGTGTATCATCGGATAAACTAAAACAGGGTACTGGCAAGTAACGTGCATGCTAACGTACATGATAAACCGTAATAAATACATATTTTAATCCCATATTTAGCATACTTTTTGGATGATTTATCCCTTGATTCGTGGAATTTGATGCTTCTAATCCTTTATTTTTATGTTTTATACTTAGGAAAGCATAGGAGGATGAAAAGAACACAAAACGGGCTAAAAACGGACCAAATAGGCCAAAGTAAGAAATCAACACGGCCTGGGCCCAATCCACACGACCGTGCCCCTTTAGTAGGCTCGACCACGGCTTGGATTCGAATCACACGGGCGTGTTGCACGGGCGTGTCCCTGCCGTGACAAAGAGGAATTTCACTCGTAATAGGGTACTTAGAGGCAAAGAAAGACATTCCAAAAGCCTATATAAACACCCTAAAGGCCAACCTTGAAGGGCGCGTCCAGCTAGGCCAAGGAGCCAAACCAGAGAGGTCAGAATTGTGGGATTTACTCGAAGAAAGCCAGTTGATTCATCTCAAGAAGCCGAAATCATACTCAAGACGGAGGATCTCTCCTTCAATTCCTTCAGGGGGTTTTAGGGTTTTCTTATGTTTTGTTTTATCTTTTCTTCTGAGATGTATTCCTTTATGATTATGAACTAAACCCTCAGATACCCTGAGGGGATGAAACCTAAGACGGATCTTGTTATTGTTTTCTGAACTATATGATAAATACTTGATTTGTTCTTAATTATGTGTTCTTAATTCTTGTTTTGATATTTCAGGATATTGATTCAAGTATTGATGTGCTTAGGCAGAGGAGGAATAGGCCCTGCCTAAGAGTAGATCTAGCATAATTAAGCGGAGTTGATCGCAACCCTAGAGATAGGATGACGAAAATCTGCCGGATTAGGGTCAAACCTAATATGGGAGTCCATAGATCGAGTTAATGCAATTCTAGGGGTTTTAATTAGAAAGAGATTTCAATTAATCAACTTAGGGTTAGACGTTAGTAACCTCGAGAGAGGTATTAATATAAATTAGGGAATCCTACGGATCAGGTCAAGTGAATAAATCGTCTGGTTCAGAGTTAAATAACAAGTGAAGTCTAGGTGGATTCTCCATTGGGTATTGTCTTAATCAATTGGTTTTTCCCACAAGTATTTTCCCCAATTCATTCTCTTTTTCTTAGCGTCTTTAGCTTAGTAGTTAGTTAATTTTAGAATAAATAACAATTCCCTTAATTCTTAGGCTAAATAAGAAGAAGAAGGTCAGTATTAGTACTTTTGGTTCCTTTGGGTTCGACAATCCGATCTTGCCACTAAGCTATACTAATGTTCGATAGGTGCACTTGCCTCAATCGTGGTGATAGTTAGTTTCTAGGCTAGATCATTCATTATATAAACATTAAGACTATCGATACCAACGATCAGTACAAAATGCATCTTGGCGCACAAAGTGCACACTGGCGCACGAAGCACATACCTAGCATATGAGGTGCATCCTGGCACACGAGATGCATCTTGGCACGTAAGCTCATAATCCCATACATAACTCAATACTATGGAAACTTTCTAAAAACTTTAACAGTTTCACAAATTAGTACATGAGTTAGCTAAATCAAGCTCTCGTTATTCAATTTCCATAAAAATCAAAGAAAAATGGCTAGGGCCTTACTTGAAATTAAGGCCAAAAAGCTTGAAAACCCTAAAATGGTGTCCTCCCCTTTTTGTTTCAAAGTTTTGGACGATTGGAGAAGATGAAATTAATCTCTCCTTCCACTAATTTCATATATATATACTTAATTAAAAGCTAATTAGTTTAATTAATTATGTTTTAGTTAATTAAACTTTAATTACTTGAATTAATTAACATGCATCATGTCATCCACTGACATATATTTAAAATAGGTCGATTTTAGTCTTTTGATTAATTGCTATTTAAATCCTCAGACCATATTCTAATTAAAAATTTATAGCGATTAGACTTTTACAATTTAGTCTCTAAGCCATAATTACTCACAATTTTAGTTAAATCAGTTAACCAAATTTCAATTCATCAATATAATAACTCTGTAAATATCTCTATTAAATATTTACGGAAACGGGGTCCCAAAACCATCTTTTTCGACACCACTGAAAAATGAATTATTATTATTACAATTTGACATGTTCTCTTGCAGATATCGTACTTCACTTCCGTATTTTATTACATTATTCTAAGTTTCGGTGTACGTACGTCGGAGCACAATCAATTACCAAATTGTATCAATTGAAATTGAGAGGAGTTAGAATTAGACCTGTTCATGGCCCGACCCGGAGGCTCGCCCGAAATGTGGGAGGGTTTGGGCAAAAATATAGGCCCGAAAAATGGGCTTGGACAAAAAATAAGGCCCGTTTAAAAAATGATCCAGGCCTCGGGTAAGGCATTTTTGGCCAGGGCCCGGCCCTGCCCCCGCCCGAATTCACCAAAGGACAAAAAAAGTCTGCCTTTTTTTAATGTTATTTTCTTGTTATTTTCTCCCTATTTTGCTACCATTTTACTATTATATTTCTACTATTTTGTTGTAATTGTTTGGATATTGTATAAAACCTATTTTATTGTTAATTTTGTTATTATTTTAAAGGCATTTGTTAATTTTGTTATTATTTTAGAGGCATTTGCTTGTTAAGTTGCATCTATCTTAGTGTTATTTAAGTATACATATTTTTAAAATTTTATTTTCAATTTGTTGGAAAATATTTATTTTGATGTTTTTAGTATTTTTGATGTATTATATATATTTAAAAATTATATAAAAAATTAATACGGGCGGGCCGGGTCAAGTTCGGGTTTTAGCATTTTTATCCGGGTCGGGCTTGGACAAAATTTTAGGCCCATTTTTGGGCCGGGCCGAGCTAGGCCCAAGCCTAACAAATGGGCCTAAATTTTTAGTTGAGCCTAACCCAAACCCAACCCGGCTCATGAACACATCTACAATCAACACTTTAAAAAAATATTTTTCGAGTGGCCAAAATAAAAATATAAACATAATGTAGCGTGTATAATTAATTACCGTAAAAAATTTAACGCTTGAATAACTATAATCAAAACTCTCTAAACATTAGAAGCTGCAAATCACAGTGAAAAGAGAAAGCAAATGAATTGACAGGTGTGACAATAAGGAATTGGATGGACAAAGTTTTATATAGTTAAGCATAGATGAGGGCATTAATCGCTTAGGTTATCTCCTAGTATATTAAATTATGGCTCGGGTAAGTAATAAACTAGGAGATGCCCTTAATCGCTTAGGTCATAAGCCGATTTTATGATGTGCGGTTTAGACTTGGGAGTATCCAACCGAAATCTATGATATTGTATTGGCTGCTCCAATTTCTTTTTCTTTTTTAGAAAATGTTTAACTTTTATTAATAGGCATTTTCAATACACCTATTCTAATTAGAGGTGTTCATGAGTCAGGTTGAGTTAAGTTTGGGTTTGAGTTTGAGTTTGAGTTTGGGTCGTCTGAGCTTAACAAATGGGCCTAAATTTTTGCCCAAGCCTGAACCGGATAAAAATGTTAAAATCTGAGCCCAACCCGACCCGTCCGTATTAATTTTTATATAATTTTTAAATATATATAATACATCAAAAATACTAAAAACATCAAAATAAATATTTCCCAACAAATTGAAAATAAAATTTTAAAAATATGTATACTTAAATAACACTAAGATAGATGCAACTTAACAAGCAAATGCCTCTAAAATAATAACAAAATTAACAAATGCCTCTAAAATAATAACAAAATTAACAAATGCCTTTAAAATAATAACAAAATTAACAATAAAATAAGTTTTATACAATTTCAACAAAATAGTAATAACATAATAGTAAAATGGTAGCAAAATAGGAAGAAAACAACAAGAAAATAACATCAAAAAACAAAAAAAAAGGTAGATTTTTTTGTTCTTTAGTGAATTCGGGTCGGGCTGGGCCCGGGCCAAAAATACCTTACCCGAGGCCCAGACCATTTTTTAAACGGGGCCTTATTTTTTGTCCAAGCTCATTTTTCGGGCATATATTTTTGCCCAAACCCTCTCACGTTTCAAGCCGGGCCGGGTGGCCCGACCTATGAATAGGTCTAGTTGATTGTGGTAGAAATGTAAATCAACGATTAAATTGAAGAAGTGGTAGAAACTAAAATAATAGGAAAAAATCATCAAATTGTACTTATTTATCACATTGCCTAAAATTCTAAATTTGGATTTTGAAATATAATTTTTTTTAAATATTAAGATTCAAAGTTATAGTAGCAAATTGGTTTACATTATCAATAGATAAAAATATTTTAACAATTTATTTAATTTATTTTGATGTTATGAAATTATTTTCGAAAACTATCAAAGAAAATTATTTTCTTTATTAATTGTCTAGAAACCCAATTTTTTTTATTATATTATCTTGAATCTTTCACACTAAGCTAAAAGCAAATAAAAATACTTAGAATTAATTTAATTAATTAATTTTATCTTTCACTCCAAAAAAAAAAAAACTCATAATTTTTTTAATCACTGCTTTACTCAAACGAAAAATAAGCAATTAATTTAATTAATTGCAAGTGTTTTTTCTTTACTTTTAACTTAGTATGGAAGATTCAAGATTATATAATCAAAAAAAAATTTAAGTTTTGTAGACAAATATTAAATATGAATTATTTGAATTGATTTCATTAAGGAAGATTTGAAAACATAAAATTTAAAAGGAGATTAAATTAATTAATTTTAATATTATAGTAACAAACTGGTTAACATTGTCAATAGATAAAAACAAATTCAACAATCTATTCAATTTATTTTGATTTTTTGAAATTTAAATTTTCAATATTAAAAAAAATTATAATTTCAGCAATGGGATAAACAAATACAATTTGAAAAATTTTGCGCATTATTTTAGTTTTTGCCACTTTTTCAGTTTAATCCTTGATTATTATTTTTACTCAAATCAATACTTAGAAAAATATTTTTAGGTGACCAAAATGAAAGTGTAAACATGATGTGGCATGTACAATAAATCGTCACTAGAGATTTAATGCTTGGGTGACTAAAATTAAAGCACCCTAAAAGTTGGGTGCCCAAATTGCAAGTATTTCATTTTGGTCCCAAAATGAAAGTGCTCTAAAAGTTAGGTGACCAACTAAGTAGTTTACGCTTTTATACATAATGGTTAATTTTCACTTTTGGTACCTATTTGTTTTTATTTGTTTGGATATGTATCTATTTCTTGAATATTTATGTACTCTTAATTTATTTTTAATTTACTTGTGTAAAATGATTTCTTATACAACTTTATATTAATTGAAATATGCTACTTGACAAATTTATTCAGAGTGACATTGTTAAGCATGACTCCTATTTCAGTCAAATTTTAGAAATAATCTTCTAGTTAAACTATGTTTATTTGTTTCAATCAAACACTGATTAGTTTAGATTATTTTATTATTATTTGACCTATGAATTTAGCCTATAAATAGGCTCTTTTACAACCTTAGAAAATACACCCATTAGATATTAGAAATCATAATACATTTAGAGAATTTTGTGTTTACGTTTTGAGGGTTTTTTGTTTTCGGGTTTTCGGGGTTTAGTTTTTTTATCTCCATCTTTTGTACTCTTCGTTCTCTTGCCATTATAGTAAAATTATCTTTGCCCGTGGTTTTTTATCCTATTTGGAAGGGTTTTTTCACGTTAAATTTGTGTTTTCAATTTCTCAATTTATTCCGCTATTTTTTCTTGTTGCTTAATTGGGTCGATCCTAACAAGTGGTATAAGAGCTAGTTCAATTTGCATAGATCAGCCCGTTTAGAGATGGCAGCAACAAGGTTTGAAATTGAGAAGTTCGATAGTGAGACAAATTTCAATCTATGGCAAGTTCGAATGATGGCAATTCTAGTTCAAACTGGGTTGAAAAAGGTTATTACAGGGAAAAAGCCTGAGAATCTAAATCAAACAGAATGGGAAGAGCTTGATGAAAAGGCCTTGTCTGCAATCCAGTTGTACCTCGCGAATACGGTATTGCAGGAGGTATTGATGGAGAAAACCTCATCCACCTTGTGGAAAAGGTTAGAAACTCTTTATGCGACTAACAGCATGTTTGGTTGGATGGAATTACTATTCCATTCCTGCCCTATTCCGCGCACTACAGTGATTCAGAAGTTTGGTTCACCGTTTAGGGTATTCCACAGCTTTGCTATTACACCCATATTCCCTCAACTGTTGTAATAGGTATTCAGGGGTGAGGGCTCTGAATTGGTATTCAACACCACACGCCGAATACATTTTTATATTTTGGGACCAAAATAGCCTACTTTCTTCTCCCCAAAAATTCTGCTCCAGATTTCTTCCAACATTTATCTCCAAATCAAGCATCGCCCTTCATCTTCATCTCCTCAAAGGTACGTCTTTGTTTAGTCTTCTTTTGTTTATAGGTTGGTAACCTAAGTTAGAGCAAAGTAATGAAGGGTCGGTCAAGCCCTCCCCCTAATGGGTCCATAAAGCTTCTTCCTCTTTTCGCTTTGGGTGGGTGGGTTTGATTTGTGCATTGGATGGGACTGGAATATGATGACTGCTTTTATTCATTCCAGTGAATAATTTTCAGCACAAAAACAAACAATTTTGTAGTAGAACCAAAACCTTTTTTTGAAAAAAAAAGTGTTGGGAAAAGAACTTTGATTCCCGTACTGAAAATTTAAAAGGATTTGGGAATGAAAAAGGGATTCGCATAATCCAAAAATATAGTAAAAAAACAAATAAAAAATGATAGAAATAGAGATAGAGATAGAGTTATAGAGAGGTGAAGTATCAATTTTCGAGAAGAATACATTCTTCTTGAATATATATGATTCTTAATGTAACACCCCAAACCCGGCCTAAACGTTACGGCCGGATCTGGTGCGTCACATAAAAGGTTTTTCATGCCACTTCGCAATCGTTTGAAAATGTTTGAATCTCTCTCTTGAAAATTCCAAGTTAGGTTGGTCGTTTGAAAACTCAGTGTTCATTTTTTTGAAAACTTGTAATTAACTTGGAAATTTCCTTTACTGTGAAAATCGAACTTGAACTATTGTGGGTAGGAGATATTTCGAAAACACTTGTTGATGCTTTAAGTGAAACCGACGTGTTATCCATTACTGTTTGTAAATTGTTTTGTTACATATTAAAAAATAGTTATTTACGTTTTTAAGAAAACCCCGTTCCGATTAATTCATAAAGATAATTAATGCGTTTAAAATAAAACCAAATTAAAATATCAGTGGCCTTATTACATAACAGAATCCCAAATTAAAATAAATTTAAAGATAAGTAAAATCGAGTTTACTAAAACAAAGGCATGGCCACCACGAAGTCCACCCCGCCCATATCCGCTGAACTAAGAATCACTTGCAAAAATTAAGCGGAGGGGGTGAGTCAAGAAGACTCAGTGTGCAATTTCCCCACATGAACCATAACTGGGCCTTAGCCCTTACAAAATCACATTGGGCGAAGCCCATTCAGAAACGAACTGGGCCTTAGCCCTATTAGCACAATATAGCATATAATGGATGCAATATGATGCAACCCAACCCAACCTAGTTATCCATCCACTACACACCGCCTATTCCTGCCAAACACACCAGTGGGGATTTCTACAATCAACCCTCACTGCTACACACCATCGATGGCGATGCGTCTTTGCAGCCACCGCTCATCGCCGAAATATGTGGCATAACCACCGAAATAATGTGACAACGTCACCGAAATAGGTGGCAAAGCCACCGAAATTATGTGACCATGTCACCGAATCATGTGGCAAAGCCACCAAAATACACTGCCCCTTTCATCAATATCATATCCCAAAACCCATGCACATATTATCATATTATGATGAATGCCAGCATATTCCATTGTATAACCAATAATCAAATCATACATACATTTTAGGCTATGTCATTCGACAGGCAAAATTACAAGAGTACTTACTTGATGTCTCCCACCTTACTCATGAGGGTGTCTCGACTGTCAATATCGTCATTTCGGCTTCCAGCCAATACAATTGTTAATACAAATTAATAAAGAAAAGGTGTGAGAATTACACACCTGATTACGCAAAGAACTGGACTCTCAATATCGTCGACACTCTCACTAGCAGGAATAACAGCGATCTGCCTATCCCAAGCCGATGTCGGCTCTCTACCACAACCCGGCAGAAAATCCCGAACCGCCGACACAGCACGCCGTTTGAACTTAGGGGCAGGGACTACGAGTCCACTCCCCTCCTTAGTTTGACTGGCACTCGCATCCATGAAAGAATCTTGATCAATATAGTACTATAATGAAAACAACGATTATCTAACAAAGATGTTGGATTATGGCAACGAACAACGAAGAGAGACTAATTGTATAGGACTAGAGAGAAACTCCTTACCTTTGTTACTAACGCGGAAAAGCAAGACCGATTGGAAAGGGACTTTCGGCAACCAAAGAAGTCCTAGCACCTCGCTTCTTGATATTCGGTTACTAATAATGAAAGATGACAAAAACGGGTTACAAAAGATGAAGAAATCTGCTAAGGAAGAGAACTCAAAACCGATTTATGCTTAAAGAATGAGTGGCCGGCTTCCTTAGGTGAAGTAAGGAGATGAAGAGAAAGAAAAGTTCATTACCTTAGACAGAGAGAAACCGAATAAAGTCCCAGGAGATTCGGCACAAGCAGTCAATGTCAAGAAGGTTTCGGCTTAATCCCTAGAACAAGAAGAAATGGAACAAAAAGGGAATGAGCAACTGAGGTTCGGTCTGTGGGGACAAAAATGAAAAAGCAAAGAAGAGAGAAGATGAACTAGAAGGAGATTTCGGCAAAATAAGAGAAAAGGTTAGGAGAGGTTTCGGCTAGAAAAAGAAGAAAAATGAAGTAGTAAAAGAAGTAGGAAGTTTTGGCTTTTAGAAGAGAAGGGTGAAAGAGATGAATAGAAGAAATACTTCAGAACCAGAAAGGGGTTTCAGCTTGAATACACAAGAGAGAAAAAAGGAGAACAATCAGAGTGATCACTAAAGGTTTCGGTAAAGAAAAAGAAAGAAAATGCCTTCCCAAAATGTTGAGACCGAAATTGCACACTAGCTAAACTTGAAAGAAAATGGCACACACTCCTACTGGAAAAGCCAAAAATGCTCAAAAAGGAGCCTCTCTCATTTACTTCTCTTAACCGAATTCACTCCCCCTACACACTTCCAACTTTCGGCCAACTCCCCCTCTCTCCCCACCTTCCACTATTTTCTCCCCCATTCACTCTCCATCCACTAATTCAAATTGGTTGACTGATTCAAACTCCTCAAGCACCTCTCCTCCATCCATTCAAATGCATTTGACCCTTTCAACAACCACCTTGAAGAGTCCCAGCCACATGCCACTTCTTCCTCTCCTGGAGCAAAAAAATAAAGCTCCATGATGCAGCAGATGGGATTCGAACTCCTTCCCCCTCCTGCTCCCTTGTGACGCCACTTCTATGCTCCTCAAGTGGCGTTACCTTGCCACCACACCACTCACCTTTTTTGTGTCAACAAACACAAGTAAATATACTTAAGGCCTGCCTCAACTAGCTCTCCCCCCTAAAGTGCCCAAAAGCAAAATTATTCCAAGGCTCTGACTTGAACCCGAGCCTCCCCGGGACCCCAAAACACACCAAGATAACATGCTAAACAAGCCAAACACATAGAATAGCATAAAATGCAGAACCCCTAATTCTAGGATGTTACAGTTCTACCCCCTTAAAGAAATTTCGGCCTCGAAATTTACCTGATCAAAAGAGATGAGGGTACTGCTGTCGCATTGCCTCTTCCGGCTCCCACGTGGCTTCTTTTGAACCATGATTACGCCATAATACTTTGACCAATGGAACTGACTTTCTCCTCAATGCCTTAACATCTCGATCTAAGATCTGCACTGGTTCTTCCTCAAATGACAGATCAGGTCTAACCTCAATTTCCTCCACCGGCTCTATGTGAGATGGATCCGAATGGTAGCGCCTCAGCATCGAAACATGGAAAACATCATGTATCTGATTCAACTTCGAAGGCAACTCAAGCTGATACGCGACTGGCCCCACACGTCTCAATACCCGATAAGGTCCAATGAACCTGGGGCTCAACTTACCTTTTCGTCCAAACCTTAAAACCTTCTTCCAAGGTGATACTTTCAGAAAAACCTAATCACCCACTGAGAATTCTATGCCCTTACGCTTCAAGTCTGCGTATGATTTCTGCCTGTCGGAAGCTTCTTTCAACCGAGCTCGAATTAGCTTAACCTTTTCCTCAATTTCTGAGATCAATTCCGGACCCAACAACTGCCGCTCATTTAACTCTGTCCAACAGGTAGGGGTACGACACCTACGGCCGTACAGCGCCTCATAGGGTGCCATCTGGATGTTGGATTAGTAGTTGTTGTTGTATGCAAATTCTGCTAACGGCAGATAATCTTCCCAACTACCTCTGAAGTCAATCACACAGCCCCTTAACATGTCCTCCAGAATCTGGATTACCCTCTCTGACTGACCATCAGTCTGTGGATGAAATGATGTGCTGAAATCTAGCCTTGTACCCAAAGCTTCATGTAATACTTTCCAGAACCGAGATGTAAATCTAGGGTCCCTGTCTGATATGATAGACACTAGTATCCCATGCAACCTCACAATTTCCGCTGCATATAGCTTGGTCAACTTCTGCAATGAATAGTCGACACGGACGGGTATGAAGTGGGCGGACTTCGTCAACCGATCGACAATCACCCACACTAAATCTTTCTTAGTAGGCGTCAGGGGTAACCCAATAACGAAATCCATCGTTATTCTCTCCCACTTCCAGAGTGGAATATTCACCGGCTTTAGCAACCCCGACGGTAACTGATGTTCCACCTTCACCTGCTGACAAGTCAAACACTTACTCACAAACTCGGTAACTTTCCGCTTCAGACCTGGCCACCAATACTGTTCACGCAAATATGGATACATCTTACTTCCACCAGGATGCATAGTGTATGGGCTACTATGCGCTTCCCTCAGAATTATCTGTCTTAATTCAAAGTCCTTCGGCATACAAACCCTTCCATGAAAACATAACGCCCCTTCACTGTTCAGACTAAAATCCCCTACCTCACCATTCTGCACTTGCTGGAATCGAGAACTTAACACATCGTCCAATAACTGTTTCTCTTTAATCTGACTTACCCATGTCGGCTTCACTTGAAGTTCGGCTAATAGGCTACCATCTTCATACAGACTGAGATGAGCAAACATTGCCCTCAAATCCGTTATTACTTTACGACTCAACGCATCCGCCACTACGTTAGCTTTACCCGGGTGATACTCAATCGAGCAGTCATAATCCTTCAACAACTCAAACCACCTCCGCTGCCTTAAATTCAGCTCCTTCTGGGTAAGGAGATACTTCAGGCTCTTATGGTCCGTGTAGATAATCGACTTTTCTCCGTACAGGTAATGTCTCCAAATCTTCAGGGCGAACACTACCGCAGCTAGCTCCAAGTCATGAGTGGGATAATTCATCTCATGTGGTCTCAACTGTCGAGACGCATACGCTACTACCTTCCCTTCTTGCATTAGCACACATCCTAACCCGGTGTGTGATGCATCACAATAAACGACAAATTCCTTCCCAGCATCAGGCTGAATCAAAACTGGTGCCTCTGTCAAAATCTTCTTCAACTTCTCGAAGCTTTCCTACTGCCTATCAGCCCAAACAAATGGTACTCCTTTTCGTAGCAACTTGGTTAATGGTGCCGCAATCAAGGAGAATCCCTCAATGAACCTTCTGTAGTACCCAGCCAAACCCAAGAAACTTTGAATTTCTGCTACAGACTTCGGCGGCTTCCAGTCCAGAACAACTTCAATTTTTCGGGGATCAACCTTAATCCCCTCAGCAAAAATAGCATGCCCTAAGAAGGTGACTTTCTTCAGCCAAAATTCACACTTGCTGAATTTGACATACAGTTGCTTCTCTCTTAATATCTGCAGAACAACCCGAAGGTACGAATCATGCTCCTCTTCCGTCCTTGAATATACCAATATATCGTCTATGAACACTACGACAAACCGATCCAGATAGGGTTGGAATACCCGGTTCATCATATCCATAAATACAGCTGGTGCATTCGTTAACCCGAATGGCATTACTAAGAACTCGTAGTGCCCATAACGAGTTCGAAAAGTAGTCTTATGAATATCTGCCTCCTTGACCTTTAGCTGATGATACTCAGATCTCAAATCTATCTTCGAGAACACCGAAGCTCCTCTTAGCTGATCAAACAAATCGTCAATCCATGGTAACGGGTATTTGTTCTTAATCGTCAACTTGTTCAGCTGACGATAGTCAATGCACATACGCATCGACCCGTCTTTCTTCTTCACGAACAACACCGGGCGCTCCCACGAGAGATACACTTGGTCGGATAAAACCACGGTCCAACAACTCCTGGATCTGAGCTTTAAGTTCTACCAGCTCCTTCGGCGCCATCCTATATGGGGCGATGGACACCGGAGCCGTCCCCGAAAGTAGCTCAATTCCAAATTCCACTTCGCGATCCGGAGGTAACCCCGGAAGCTCTTCAGGAAAGACATCCATGAATTCATTCACCGTTCTAACCTCCTTTACAGACAACTCTTTTGCATCCAAAGCACTGATAAAAGCTAGAAACGCCTTTCACCCTTTTCGCACCATCCTTTCAGCTTTTAGTGCAGAAACCACATTGGACAAATAATTCCTTCTTTCCCCTATCACAATTACTTCTTTATCCTCTGAAGTTCTTAACACCATACACTTAGCAGCGCAATCCAAATTTGCACGATGCTTAACCAGCCAGTCCATGCCTAAGATAAGGTCAAACTCACCGAATGGTAATTTCATCAAGTCTGCCGGAAATAATACTCCTTGAATTTCTGAAGGCACATCCCTAAACAACTTGTTCACTACTACGGATTGTCCTAAAGGGCTAACCACAGACATTCCTCTAGCAGCAATTTCAGATTTAATGCTCAAAGTCTTAGATACAGTACAAGTAACATATGAATGGGTCGATCCAATATCAATCAAAGCAGTAAACGATTTATCAACTATATGAAACGTACCGGTTATGATGTCCGGTGCGTCGCCATCCTCTCGCTGTCGAGCTGCATAGACTAAACTCGGCTGTCTTGCATCTGCATTACCGCCACCCCTACCCGGTGCTTCACGACCTCGACCAAAACTATTTCCTCCTCTGGCCGGACCACGACCTCTCGGCGGCTGCTGACCACCCCTCCTGAACTGAGCAAAACCCTGACCTATTCACCGCACCTTATCTAATTCTTGTGGACAGTCTTTTATCATATGATCTTTAGATCCACACTTGAAACATCCCCCAGTTCTTCTCCAACACTCCCCCGAATGCATTTTTCCACACAGAGCATATGGTCGAAACTGACCTACCGCAGCAGGCATCGCAACTCGAGCTGGCCCATCAAACCTAGGCCTCTTTTGAAAACCCCCTGACAATCCCGACGACCCAAAACTCCTCTTATTTTTACCCTTATCTTTATCCTGCTTTTGCCTCTCGATCGCTTTACCTCTTCTTCGCTATTTTAGCTTCTTCAACCGAATGGCAAAATCTCTCTCCCACTGTGGAGCTATCGCACTGCACTGCCTCGTCTCGCAATCCATCTTCGAACCATACACAATGCTCATAGTCGGTCGCAACTATCCCTCGGGCGTAACAACTCAAGCGTAGAAATTCCGCCTCGTATTCAGCCACGGATTTACCCCCTTGAACCAGATTCAGGAATGCTTTCCTCTGGGCATCCACATAGTTTGCCCCAACATATTTCCATTGAAATGCTGTCTTGAAGAAACCCCAGGTAATACGATCCGCTGGAGTACCCTCCCTTACCGTGAGCCACCACTGGTATGCCTCATCTCGAAGAAGAGACACCGCTCCTTTTAATTTTTCCTCTGTCGTGCAGTCCAGATCGTCCATAATTCGCTCAACTGCCTCCAGCCAATATTTAGCTACGTTTGGGGCCACACCAGAAATACCCCTAAATATCTCCGCCACATTTCCTCGAAGTCGCTCAGGAATAGACTTCTGAGCTACTGATCCAGTGCTTGCCCCAGCAACCCGCTCCAGAACACAACATCGCTTGGGACAAAGCATCGTCCCCTCCGGTTCGATCCTGGGACCCTGCTTCCACCACTAGCGATGCTGGCACTTCGCCTTCCGACCCATACCCTGATTCCGAGGGTCCAGCCTCAATACCCCGGCCCCTACCACGGCCGCACAACCCACGTCAACGTCCTCTAGCGCTCATGATTACAGAATCGACTTAATCTGATTACAAATTTTATGAATTAGTAAATTATTCCACTGTTTATTAACGGGTATCTTATGAATTAAGATTTAAGAGTGGTTCTTGCAAATCGAACTTCTAAAAGTCTCAATCTCTATAATTGAATCCCTAACACTAGCATTCACAACACAATATAATTTTTTCATACAAATCAACCAATAGTCAGAAGACTTACCATACGGATTTGATGCCGGAGACTTGGGTTCCATACTTCCAGTAAACATATATTTTCTAAACCATATTTCAAACCAGTTTTTGAAAACGTTTTTTAACCCATTCCACAGCCGAGTTTTGCAACTTGGCTCTGATACCACAATTGTAACACCCTAAACCCAGCATAAACGTTACGACCGGATCTGGTGCGTCACATAAAAGGTTTTTCATGCCACTTCGCAATCGTTTGAAAATGTTTGAATCTCTCTCTTGAGAATTCCAAGTTAGGTTAGTCGTTTGAAAACTCAGTGTTCATTTTTTTGAAAACTTGTAATTAACTTGGAAATTTCCTTTACTGTGAAAATCGAACTTGAACTATTGTGGGTAGGTGATGTTTCGAAAACACTTGTTGATGCTTTAAGTGAAACCGTCGTGTTATCCATTACTGTTTGTAAATTGTTTCGTTACATATTGGAAAATAGTTATTTACGTTTTTAAGAAAACCCCGTTCCGATTAATTCATAAAGATAATTAATGCGTTTAAAATAAAACCAAATTAAAATATCAGTGGCCTTTTTACATAACAGAATCCCAAATTAAAATAAATTTAAAGATAAGTAAAATCGAGTTTACTAAAATAGTGCATGGCCACCACGGTCCACCCCTACCCATATTCATTGAACTAAGAATCACCTGCAAAAATTAAGCAGAGGGGGTGAGTCAAGAAGACTCAGTGTGTAATTTCCCCACATGAACCATAATCGGGCCGAGCCCATTAAAATACCATCCGGGCCTTAGCCCTTACAAAATCACATTGGCGGCCCATTCGAAACGAATCGGGCCTTAGCCCTATTAGCACAATATAGTAGATAATGGATGCAATATGATGCAACCCAACCCAACCTAGTTACCCATCCGCTACACACCGCCCATTCCTGCCAAACACACCACTGGGGATTTCTACAATCAACCCTCACCGCTACACACCATCGATGGCAGTCGTGCTGCAGTCAGCTGCTCATCACTGAAATATATGGCATAACCACCGAAATAATGTGACAACATCACCGAAATATGTGGCAAAGCCATCGAAATCATGTGACCATGTCACTGAATCATGTGGCAAAGCCACCAAAATACACTGCCCCTTTCATCAATATCATATCCCAAAACCCATGCACATATTATCATATTATGATGAATACCAGCATATTCCATTGTATAACCAATAATCAAATCATACATACATTTTAGGCTATGTCATTCGACAGGCAAAATTACAATAGTACTTACTTGATGTCTCCCACCTTACTCATGAGGGTGTCTCGACTGTCAATACCGTCATTTCGGCTTCCAGCCAATACAGTTGTTAATGCAAATTAATAAAGAAAAGGTGTGAGAATTACACACCTGATTACGCGAAGAACTAGACTCTCAATATCGTCGACACTCTCACTAGCAGGAATAACAGCGATCTGCCTATCCCAAGCTGATGTCGGCTCTCTACCACAACCCGGTGGAAAATCCCGAACCGCCGACACAGCACGCCGTTTGAACTTAGGGGCAGGGACTACGAGTCCACTCCCCTCCTTAGTTTGACTGGCACTCGCATCCATGAAAGAATCTTGATCAATACAGTACTATAATGAAAACAACGATTATCTAACAAAGATGTTGGATTATGGCAACGAACAACGAAGAGAGACTAATCGTATAGGACTAGAGAGAAACTCCTTACCTTTGTTACTAACGCGGACAAGCAAGACCGATTGGAAAGGGACTTTCGGCAACCAAAGAAGTCCTAGCACCTCGCTTCTTGATATTCGGCTACTAATAATGAAAGATGATAGAAACGGGTTACAAAAGATGAAGTAATCCACTAAGGAAGAGAACCCAAAACCGATTTATGCTTAAAGAATGAGTGGTCGGCTTCCTTAGGTGAAGTAAGGAGATAAAGAGAAAGAAAAGTTCCTTACCTTAGACAGAGAGAAACCGAATGAAGTCCCAAGAGATTCGGCACAAGCAGTCAATGTCAAGAAGGTTTCGGCTTAATCCCTAGAACAAGAAGAAATGGAACAAAAAGGGAATGAGCAACTGAGGTTCGGTCTGTGGGGACAAAAATGAAAAAGCAAAGAAGAGAGAAGATGAACTAGAAGGAGATTTTGGCAAAAGAAGAGAAAAGGTTAGGAGAGGTTTTGGCTAGAAAAAGAAGAAAAATGAAGTAGTAAAAGAAGTAGGAAGTTTCGGCTTTTAGAAGAGAAGGGTGAAAGAGATGAATAGAAGAAATACTTCAGAACCAGAAAGGGGTTTCGGCTTGAATGCACAAAAGAGAAAAAAGGAGAACAATCAGAGTGATCACTAAAGGCTTCGGTAAAGAAAAAGAAAGAAAATGCCTTCCCAAAATGCTGAGATCGAAATTGTACACTAGCTAAACTTGAAAGAAAACGGCACACACTCCTACTAGCAAAAGCCGAAAATGCTCAAAAAGGACCCTCTCTCATTTACTTCTCTTAACCGAATTCACTCCCCCCACACACTTCCAACTTTCGGCCAACTCCCCCTCTCTCCCCACCTTCCACGATTTTCTCCCCCATTCACTCTCCATCCACTAATTCAAATCGATTGACCGATTCAAACTCCTCAAGAACCTCTCCTCCATCCATTCAAATGCATTTGACCCTTTCGACAACCATCTTGAAGAGTCCCAGCCGCATGCCACTTCTTCCTCTCCTGGAGCACAAAAATAAAGCTCCATGATGCAGCAAATGGGATTCGAACTCCTTCCCTCCTCCTGCTCCCTTGTGACGCCACTTCCATGCTCCTCAAGTGGCATTACCTTGCCGCCACACCACTCACCTTTTTGTGTCAACAAACACAAGTAAATATACTTAAGGCCTACCTCAACTAGCTCTCCCCCCTAAAGTGCCCAAAAGCAAAATTTTTCCAAGGCTCTGACTTGAACCCGAGCCTCCCCGGGACCCCCAAACACACCAAGATAACATGCTAAACAAGCCAAACACATAGAATAATATAAAATGCAGAACCCCTAATTCTAATTCTAGGATGTTACACTTAAGGGCATAGCCGGTTGATGGAAAATTTTGACAATAATCATATGTTCATTTAGTTTCTTTTTCCTTTTTCCTTTTTGCCCTTTAATCTTTTATGGTGTCTAAATTCTGGTTTCATTCTTATTCTTATTTTCATATAAATTTTTTTGTGTTGTTCAGACTGTTCAAGTTTAGAAGAAGGGAGCTAAGCTTATTTATCTGTAAGTGTACCCTTCGTTTTTTTTTTCTTAGCTTAAAATTTAAGTGTGAATCTTTACTGTTTTGGGGTTTATTTTTATCTGTTTCTGCATAAATTTTAGGATTTTGATTATCAGTTTGGTTATGTTTCTTAGCTATTGTTATCTTAGTATAGAGAATAAGAACATAAAAGCACAGGAGATGTTTGATAAAAGTTGCAAAAGGGAAAATTATCGCTTTACATGTCAATTATTGTTGTTGTTAATGTTTCAACTTTAACGGGGGTAAATGAAATTGCATTTCAACAAGAGTTAGATTCTGTGCTTGGAGTCTTCTTTCTTTCAGTAATGTGATAAAGCTGTGGAAATTATTCTTCCTCTTGCTTGAAATTCTGGTCTGCAGTCTGCTTGTGGCTTTATTATGCTATATAAACTGTCCATGAATGTTAACATTGGATCCGGAATTAGCTTGTAGCATACTTTCATGCTTGACAGCTACAAATGCTTTTGTGAATTAAAATGGGATAACCAATAAGTTCCTTCTTCTGATGATAATGGTTATATTGAATAAAAAACTGCCTTTTTTCTTTTAGATAATGGAATGCTAAATGCATTGATGTTTGATTTACATTCAATATCAGGTACCCTGTTCTTGATGTTATTCTTCGTGCATGATAATGCTCGCTCTTTAATGTTTATTTTTCAGGTCTCTACCTCCTGTGTGACTGATGGACTTTTAATTGAAAATATCATGTCTGATGTTCCTGATCTAGCTTCAAGCATATCACAAGGTATATTGTTTATATTTTCTATCTATATAAGCTTCTCTTTGCATTATGAGTTTTTGCATAAATCTGGATCGTAATCAAATCTGGACTGTTATCATTTCTGATTTAGTTTGATAACAACAATTACAACTTGCTTAAAAAAGGGTAAGCAAAGCTCAACAAATGGAAACAAGAAAGCAAAGAAACTTAACCTGCCAGTATCAAAGTTATTTATTTTTGAGAGATCCATAGGATGATGAAGTAATGCATAGTTTCAAGGGTCTGTTTCTTTTTCTTTTCTTAGTTCTTCGATGCCATTGAAGCAGCTTCTCTGTATTTTTTTCTCTGCTTCAACAATGGCACTTAAACTTGCAGCTAACCTTGATGTTTTTTTTTTCTTTCCAAATGGGAAGTTCGTTTAGATTTTATGTAGTTTCAAAGAACCTTGTACTGGCATAAGCATTAGGCCTATTCATGTTCTCAAGCCTTTTCAAAACATGAAGTAGCAATGTCTAAATCATTCAAACATCAATGAAAAATTAATGGTTCTAGCATGGTGGTAGCAATTATCGTGGTTGTATCGTCTGCTTTGAGACTGAGGAGAGATGTCCTGCCTTGCTGGTGCGTCTAGTCCTTTGGTTTTTTAGGAGGTTCAGACCTGTGTTATGATATTGTTCTGGTTTGTGCTATGCTGTCTGGATAGAACCTGGCTATTTGGGTGTTTAAGGTCTTATACTCTTTTTTTATTAATAATAAAATTATTTCCCTGAGCAAAGCAAAAGAAAAAAAGAACAAGAGCATTGATATTACTATGTTTATATGTTATAACAGTATGATATGAAGGATCTGGAATGTTGAGACATATTTTATGGGGGTAAAGAGGAAAGCAAAAAGTTTGCCAACAGCTAAAATGATTACAACGCTGTAACCATCAACTTGTTTGACACTCATTAGTTGCTGTAAAAATAAATAACTTTTTTAATGTCAGCTAAACTCGGAATTGATGTCAACTAAAGATTTGGTAACTTTTTTTGTTATTTTACTCATAGTTTGTTCAATTGAAGGGCTTGTCAATGAAACTTTGACATTGTTGGCAAAGCTGAGACATTGAATTATTGAGGATCATTTAAGTCTTACTATCTACAATTATGATATATGTATTTTTAAGTTTTACCTAATTAGAATCTAATTTTTCATATTTTTGTGCTTTGTATTGATATAATTATATTTTATAATTAATCTAATATATATAAAAAGATTGAGGATAATAAGACAGCAAGGAGATGATGACCTACTTTGCAATAAACCAATAATTTGACATGTCATCTATTTGATTTTAAAAATACAACTACTGCATTATTATGCAATTTGATTCTCCTATTATGGTTCAAATTAATTATGAAAAATAAGAACGAATTAGGGTTAGAAATATATGTTATTTTAAATACTAATATGTAGTAGAAAAATGTAAAATTGGTTTTACCATAAATTATTTTTTAAAAGACTATTTATTCATTCACATTTACGTGTTTTTAAATTAAGTAATGATTTTAATGTAAGTTGATGAGTGGTGGCAAAGCATGATTGAAAGAATCTAATTATTAAACATGTTTAAGAACAAATGGTATCACATTTTAATTATTTATGGTTGGTCTACCTGGCACGGATTAGGAACGTTGTTTCTGTATGTATATTATATACTTGTTCTTTTAATGAGATTATGCCATCTTCGGCCTACCTTTCATAAGATTCAGTGATCTGGGATTTTGGATGTGGATGTATTTCAAGATTAGATGTTCATTGTTAATTTTTCTTTTAATATTCAAGACATTATTATCTGCTAAGCCAATAGCCGATTTTGTTGAATGAAATTTGATAAATATGTATTGTTCATTTTTCTTTGACAGTATGTTATTGCTTCCTCTTCTTCTTTGGTTTGCTTGATTGCTTCTTCCACCCATAGTTGAGCTTCTTGTATTCACTGAACCACTGTAAGTTCTTTACAAATTAAATTCTTTGATTTTGTGTTACTGTTATTGAAATTAGTATTGAAGAAATGTGACCCTTTTACTATGATTTGAAGATATGTAACACTTTAATATCTTGTAGTAATGGCTCGTCTGCCATTAATTGTACAAAGTGAGAGGCGTAAAAGAATTGTTCTTGCTATTACAATATGGTTGCAAATGTGTACAGTTGCGAGTTGGTTCTTAGTTGCATTGGGTACCATCCATAGCCTACATACTTATAGACCAAGGATTAGATCCTATATTTTAGATTTTTATGCACAACGAGATTATGTGAAAAGACTTGTATATACTAGTGACGAGACCTATATTAAACAAGTTAGGATGAATAGAATTACCTTTTTTAAACTATGTGAGATGTTACAAACTTTAGGGGGATTGAAGTCGTCAAGGAACATGATTGTTGATGAGCAAGTGGCAATGTTTTTACATATCATCTCTCATCACCTTAAAAATAGAGTTATCAAGCATCACTTTAATAGGTCCGGGGAAACAGTTAGCAGATCATTTCACAATGTTTTAAATGCTGTCATACGCTTACAAGATGTGTTATTTAAAAAGGCAGAGCCAATTACAGCTAATTCTACAGGCCCAAGGTGGAAATGGTTCAAGGTATTGGAGTGAATACTATATATAACTCGTACATAATTTAGTCCATTTAGATTTAAATATAGTATCCTAACTCGAGGTTTTATACATGTGATGTAGAATTGCTTAGGTGCTTTAGATGGAACCCACATCAAGATTAGGGTTCCAACAGTTGATAAATCTAGATATCGGACACGAAAAGGTGACATAGCAACAAATATGTTAGGTGTTTGTACACCTGATATGCATTTTGTTTATGTTCTTCCTGGTTGGGAAGGTTCTGTTACTGATGGACGAGTTCTTCGAGATGCCATTAGTAGGAGACATGGACTAAAAGTTCCTCATGGTAAAGTGCAAAATTATAGGAATTTGAATTAATTTTTAAGATCATACTTTTTTGGGAAATTAACCATGACAAATAGTTTCTTTTTATAGGTTGTTATTATCTAGTTGATGCTGGATACACAAATTGTGAGGGATTTCTTGCGCCTTTTAGAGGACAAAGATATCATTTGAATGAGTGGCGTCAAGGTTACCAGCCAAGTACTCCGGAAGAATTTTTCAATATGAAACATGCTTCAGCGCGTAATGTTATTGAAAGATGTTTTGGGTTATTAAAACTTAGATGGGGAATACTTAGGAGTCCATCATTCTATCTCAGAGGGTGCACAATAGAATCATTATTGCATGTTGTTTGCTCCATAATTTTATTCGAACCTATATGAGTCTTGATCCTATTGAAGCGGAGTTGGAAGAAGGATTACCTAGTAATGTGATAGATGATGATGAACCGAATATCATAAATATTCATCCATCGGATGCATGGGCTACTTGGAGGATGGAACTAGCCAACCAAATGTTTGATGAATGGCAAACATCTAGAAATTAGTTAGGTTTAGGGTAAAAATAGTAAACATTAAGTTGTTTATGTTATTTCATGTATCTAGTTTATGAAACTTTGGTGGTGTTTGAATTGTTTTTTTGTATTGTACTAGACTTGTTGAATGATAATTTATTTTCCTTTGATTCATCATGTGTTATAATTTTATAAAGTGTTGATCTTTTGATGCATAATATTGAACTTAATTTTAATTTGCGTTTTTTTCTTAAGATAATTATGTCAGGTTTTTCACAATCAAGTGTTTCTTCCCAAAATTCTCGAGGAACCAAAAAATAAATGGCTTCCAGAAGAAGATGCTGTGTTGGTTGCTTGTATGGTCGACTTGCACAATGTTGGAACCTTTAATGTAGATACGGGATTCAAAGCCTGTTATTTAAATGAGTTGGAAAAAATGTTAGAAAAAGTTTTACCCCATGCCATGTTGAAGGCTAAACCTAATCTTGAATCGAGGATTAGGACATTGAAAAGGGATTGGTCAATCGTTTATGACATGTTTAGTGGAAAAAAACAATAGCGGCTTTGGTTGGGATGAGCATAGGTAGCTTATTGTTGCTGAAGATGCGGTGTGGAACTCATATATAAAAGTAAGAATTATTTCAAGTCTTTATTATCTTATTTTGACCAAATTTATATCTAATATGAATTCCTGATTTTCATAGAGTCATAAAGAAGCCGCTCAATTCAAACATCGAAGTTTACCTTATTATGACCAACTTACTGCCATCTATATAAAAGATCGAGCCACTGGAAAAGATGCTCAAACAGCCGCTGATATTATTGAAGAAATAGATGTTGAGGATGTGGCTACTACAAATACTCATGAAGAAAGAAATGATTTCCATGGATGCGAAGCTGATGTTTCTTTGGATGACATTGATGTTTCAGCTACACAACCGCCACCAGGTAGAAACTAAGGTGATTCCACATTTTCAAAGAAGAAAAAAAAAGATTTCTGATGCAAGTGATTCTTCTACTTCATTTAATGATGCTGCCACTTTATTGGCAGAAAATATACTGACCGTTGGCCTTGAAATCAGTAAGGGTATTGCCTCCGAAGTGCTAATTCAACAAAAGTCAGAAATGGCCATTCAAGAAAGTGCTCTGAAATTATATCCAACATTATGTGAAGTAGAAGGTTTAACTGAGGATGAGCGCTATCGAGCATTGAGTAAAATTCCAGATCATCCAACGCAAATGCTCATTTTCTTTAGTTTACCTTCTGCTGTGCGATTGGAATGGGTCAGAAGATTTCTTGCTGACCATTAAAAATCATGGTTGTGTTGATATTTTGGTAACTTTTTGTGTTTGTAATATTTGGATGGTATAATGACATGATAGAATGTCATTACAATGTTGTAACTTTTTGATGTTGTAAAATTTTAAAACATATGGATTATGACATATAAACTAATGAAATCATGTAACTTTTTGTTAATATATGAATATTATGCTTGGATGTGAAATATAATTCTCAAGTTATTTATTATTTCTAATATTTTGTTTTTTATTGTAGAATAATTAAATTATTTGTTTCACTAATGATATTTTAGCACATTAAATATGTATTGCAGTTTAAAAATAATAAAGTAGATTATATATATTTTTATAGTATTATATATTTTGATTTTTTTTTAAATTCATATAATATTAATTATATTAAGAATGTTATTAATTTATATTTTTTATTAAATTATATTTAATAATAATTATGTAAAAATATGGTTAAATTATTTATTATTTTTATTAAATTACTTTCAATAATAATCTTATTAAAATTTAATAACAATAACAATAATCATCTGCCTAAAAAAATTTACTCTAAGGGTATTCTGTCATTTTAATTTTTTCCTTATGCTATTACAACATCATTCCATTCAACCAAACACAAGAATACTATTACAGTTCTATTCCATTCCATTCAACCAAACAGTTGAATTACTGATTACAGCTCTATTCCATTACAGCTCTATTCAATTACAGCTCTATTCAATTACAGCCCTATTCCATTACAGTGAAACAAACGTACTGTAAGTCTCTGGCTAACCGTTTAGTGTTGAAACAACGTCTATTTACGTTTCACATGAACGAAGGTGAGCTTCTTAGAGATCACATCAGTCAATTCATTACTCTTTTAAATGATTTAAAGAATGTTGAGGTTCATATTGACGATGAAGATCAAGCTATGCTATTATTGTGCTCTTTACCCCCTCCATACAAGTCTTTCAGGGAGACCCTGATTTATGGCAGAGACAAACTCTCGTTCGAAGATGCGAAAGGGTCCTTTGTTGAGTAGAGACAAACTCGACAATGAGTTTGGTTTGGTTAGCAAGGCAGATAAGCAAGCTTCTAGCATCAAAAAAAGAGACAAAAGGTGTCGCTATTGTAAAAAGTTAGTCACGTCAAAGCGGATTGTTATAAACTACGAAATAAAAGAGCTGCGAGAGTAACGAGGAAGATGTAGCTGGTGCTAATTTGGCCGATGAAAGCGATGATGATTTCTTGTTAGTGTCAACGAACGATAACTCCAAGCTCACGTCCGAGTGGATCCTAGATTCGGGATGTTCTTTCCACATGTCTCAGATGTCAGGTATGTACCTGATTTACGAAAGAATCTCATCTCCTTGAGTATTTTAGACTTGAAAGGATGCAGAATCAACATCGAATCGAGTGGATCCTAGATTCGGGATGTTCTTTCCACATGTGTCCCAATAGAGAATGGTTCTCCACATACAGTTTGGTTGAAGGTGGAGTTATGCGCATGGGAAACGATTCATCTAGTAAGGTAATTGGTATTGGTACTATTAAAATTAGGATACACGATAGGACGATTAGGACACTCTCAGATGTCAGGTATGCACCTGATTTACTAAAGAATCTCATCTCCTTGAGTATTTTAGACTTGAAAGGATGCAGAATCAACATCGAATCGAGCGGCATTAAAGTATCTCGTGGAGCTCTCTTTTTGTTAAAAGGTAAAAGAACTGGCAGTCTTTATATTCTGGAAGGTTCTACAGTGACCGGTGAAATCGGACGTCCCTCGTCTGTTACAAAGTCGAAGTCTACTCGTTTGGAGCGGAGGCAACTTGGTCATAGGAGGGAAAAAGGAATGACCGTTTCGTTGAAGAGATGTTCTCTTTTGGATGCAGGTTTTGAAAAGTTAGGGCACTGTGTTCGTGAAAATCAAACCCGGGTTAGTTTTGATTTGGCAGTGTACAAGTCGAAGGCTAGAAGTCTTCCAGTTTCTAAGCACAGATTCGACTCAGTTAATTCCCTACATGGTTCAAGATAGGCTCGTGGCGGGCTTTGGCAAAGATAGCATTGTGGAAATATGAGTCAAGGTGGAGATTTGTTAAGCACGACTCCTATTTCAGTCAAATTTGAGAAATAATCTTCTAGCTAAACTCTGTTTATTTGTTTCAATCAAACACTGATTAGATTAGATTATTTTATTATTATTTGACCTATGAATCTAGCCTATAAATAGGCTCTTTTACAACCTTAGAAAATACACCCATTAGATATTAGAACTCATAACACATTTAGAGAATTTTGTGTTTCCGTTTTGAGGGTTCTTTGTTTTCGGGTTTTCGAGGTTTATTTTTTTTATCTCCATCTTTTGTACTCTTCGTTCTCTTGCCATTATAGTAAAATTATCTTTGCCCGTGATTTTTTATCCTCTTTGGAGGGGTTTTTCCACGTTAAATTTGTGTGTTCAATTTCTCAATTTATTCCGCTATTTTTTCTTGTTGCTTAATTGGGTCGATCCTAACAGACATAATTATCACTAATTTACATACTAAAAACATGGCATAATTATCACTGAGAATATAGTTTACAATTATATTGAAACACTATTAATATTTATCAATTTTCACAAGGTTAATATTTGCAAATAAGGAATTTAAGAAATTTGTTTATTTAAAGTTTCAAAAATATTCACTAATTAATTTCCATAATGGATGTTTTAGTTCCTTAGTAATAGTATTTTATTTTAATAATTTCACTTAATAAAGACTAAAGTATTATAAACAAATAAATATTTAACAATAAAATGTGTCATGCATTTATTTGTTATTTTACATATATCAGTTTTCAACTATCAACTAAATTTTATCAGCATTTTTAAATAAAAAATTAATAGAATCAATTAATTAAATCAATTTAATCAGCAATCAACTATGCGTCAATTGCCAAATCAAGAGAAAGATATATAATTAAAGGACGAATACCATAATTAAAGCAAAAGAGTGACCAAAGTAGTGTCCGTTACCGAAATCAACGAACATAGCACTAACAATACCTGTTATACTGGCATACTCCTATGCACGTGTCCTACCCACCACCCCCTTCTCATCTCTCTCATATCAACACTGGCTGTTTCCCCCATAATTCCTACTCTCTCTATATTTTTCTGTCTTTTTTTAATTGGTTTTAGTATTTAGTTTTTCAGATGATGAGAGTAAAGGGTATTGTTCAAACATTATTATTAAATAGATTGTGGGAAAATGGAGGGATGTTTGATTGGTGGGATGAGATTGATAAATCCCAGGAATGCCAAAGATTCATTTTCCATTTATTGGCCGTTTCTTATGCTTTTGTTTCATTTGTTGCTCTGGTATTCTTCCCTTTTTTGTTTCTTCATCTGCATTTTTCATGTTTTCCACTGGGGATTTCTCTTCAAAGAACAGGGACTTTTAATGAAACATCAAATGAAAATATGAAACCCTTCAATGATTTAATGAATGGTTTTAGGAGGTAAAGGTTGTGTATGGATGGAATTTGATATTAATGTCTACTCCACATTAATGAATTATCCTCAAAAAAGTTATATTTATGCCAATAAGGTCTTGGTTATGTTGGCTGAGTTGATTCTGATTCTAATTGATGCAAATTTTATTATTTATTATTTACGATTTGTATTGTCATTGTACTTGTAAACCTTATAATGCATGGTATCAAATCAAAATTACTTAGGTACAACTATGCCGGATTCAACTACGAGTGCCGGAGTACGGATGGACGACCCAAAAGGTTTTCCACTTGATGAACTTCGTTGTGAATGGATGTAAGACTTTGTGTGTTATAATCTCTCATAGTTCTGCAACTAGCTGTTTTATAACTTTGCTAAAATAAATCATTGCACGCCATTTTAACAGTGAGGGCTGTTCTTTTCGGTTTCTACAAGACTGTGTTTCTCGTTAAATCCAAGGTATGCGTCGTTGTTTAGAGTCGATAAACCGGCTTTTTACATTGTGAAAAGAGCATTTTGATAGCATGGCCATGTAATCTCTAGACTTTCATAACAATGGCTGCCATATGAATCCAACAGTTCATATTGTTTAAATCACGATTCCGGTATTCCGAAATGTGTAGAGTTAGTTATAATTCCGGTCACCTGAAGCAATAGTTGTTATGTTACCAATACCATCTTAGTTTAGCTTCATTGCCTTAATGACATCGATCCTTATTCAGGCACTCGAAATGGTGCTTCTGGATCTTCCGAATCTTCTATTCTTTTCGACATATATGTTGCTTGTTCTTTTCTGGGCTGAGATATATTACCAGGTAGATAACTATCCCTTTCTACGTCAACATAATCGCATAATTTGATTACACTGCTAATTTGATGCTAACGGATTCTTCTTTTTATTTTCGTTTCTTAGGCAAGAAGTCTTCCCATTAATAAACTTAGGCCTGCATACTATAGCATCAACGGATTTATGTACTTTGCTCAGGTAAAAGTAAGAATGTAATTGCTCATCAGCTAGACTTATAGTGATTCGGATTTTCAATGCATTTAACGAAGCCTATTGGTTTTCTATGCTAACAGGCATGCATATGGATTTCAGTACGATTAAGTCATAGCCCGATTGCGATCGAATTTGCTAGACTCTTCATTTCAGGTATGTTTTTTCTGTTTTGCATCTGCATTTTCCGATGCTATAAGGTAGTTTGAGTTATCGTTTTTATGAAGTTATCAAATGGAATAGCTTCCGAAGAAGTAATGGACATATTTCGATTTTTGAGTGACTTAAAAGGTGCTGGATTAGTGTATTTGCATTTGCATTTTGCAGTTATTTCACTCTGCGCTGCATTCGGATTCATTCTATATGGCGGGAGGTAAGAGTCGATATCGACCCTACAACAGATTTTAGGTTTCGTTCCTTCTCTAATCGCTTCTCTGTCGTTTTACGTCGTTAGGTTGTTCTTCATGTTGAGACGCTTCCCGATCGAATCCAGAGGTCGCCAAAAGAAGCTGTTCGAGGTTTGTTAACTTGTAATTATAAAGACTTTGATATCCTTTCAAACCATTTATCCTCATTCGATGTGTTTTTCTATGGCAGGTTGGCTTTGTAACAGGGATATGTTGTGCTTGTTTCCTGCTAAGATGCTTCATGGTAAGCCATGCTCAATAAAAAATAAATCATAAATGTTGCATATACGTAACGAAAATCGTTTTCTGTCGGTTCTGTTTTGCAGGTTATGGCCTCTGTATTTGACAAGAATGCCGATATCGATGTTCTGTATCATCCACTCCTAAATCTTATCTACTACATGGTACATATGATTTCTCGACTTTGCTACTCTTTTATTCATGCTACAATTAGATTCAACTCTGGTCATAATTTCACGCTATAGATATGTTTCCATATAACTCTTTCATTAATCTAACTATTAACGTGAACATTAAATGGTAGTTCAAATCTGACATGAAATATATTTAAAACACGTTAGTCAAATTATAAACATGTGTATATTTATTACTTGAACAATTTGGATCTAATGCCTTTAAAAAAACAATCTTTTTTTTTATATTTTTTAACATGTTAGATCCAAGTTGTCCATTCAGCAAAAATACAAATATTTACAATTGAATCCATGTTATATCCAAACTAACATTTAATGTACATATGGATACTTTAATAATTCAGTTAGAACGTTTTGAAGTTTGAGCAATTTAGAATCAAAATGATATCGACCCTACAAGTAGAACGAGCAATGGTTAGACCGGTTTGCATAACATAGCTTGTAATGCAATGTGAATATTTGCGAGTTTTCTAACGGTATTTCCATCTTTTTATTTTGTTCCCATAGTTGGTCGAGATTCTTCCGTCAGCATTGGTGTTGTTTATCCTTCGGAAATTGCCCCCGAAGAGAGTTTCTGATCAGTACCATCCCATTAGATGAAGAGCTGAATGCAGTTTGTAATCTGAAACTTGAAAAGGTTAAATGCAATGCAAAGGAAAATTATGTGGGAGCTACCGTGCCACTGCCTTCATCCATGCTCTTAAACCTTCCTCAATGCCAAAACGACTTAACATTTCTCTATGTACATTCACCTTCAAAACTCTCTTCTTCTTTTTTTCCTGAAATCCACTTCTTTAAAATGGCAAAACTTGTTACAGTAAAAAATAAGTGACGTGACTGAACCACAAGTGAAATGATCTACTGACATCATATACGTCGTATATTTTGACGGTGTAAGTTCTTTTGACTTACTGATAATCTTCAAGAGTAATTGATTAAATAAGTGAATGAGTTTCTAAAAGTAAAAAAATAAGAAGAAACAACGAATATTGTGTTTATACCTTATAGCGAGTAAAATAAAATGCAAGTAACTTTTAATCCTACCCTCGTAAAATAAATAAATAAAAGAAAAGAGATTAATAAGAGGGAACCTGCAAAAACGATTCTAATCAAGTAATGAAAAATATTAAAAATGAAAAAGAACAATAAGAGAATAAAACCATTTAGTTGATCAAATGAGATTTTAATTATTTTCTTTTAAATAATTTATCATCAAATAAAAATAAAATAAAATAATTCATAAAAAATACTTAATAGAATGGGTTGATCAAAATTTGAAAATAAACCAAAAAAGAAAAGAACAGAAGAAAGATTTGAACAGAAATTAAGCACACAAAGGGAATCAATAAGTACATATTAATATCTAAAATGTCACTCATAACCCCTTCCTCTCAACAGATTTTAACACTAAATCTCCCATGAAACAACCAATAAAATACTACTCTAACCCTTTTCTGAGTTAAGAAATTTATATGGGATTAAAGTCACTATTTAACCTGACAAACAAAAGTAAAAAACGGATTTCACATGTCACCTAAAAACAAACATACAATCCATGTACGTTAGATGGCTATATTTACAGACACAACAGAAGTTAAAACCCTTCGTAATGCTGCAACGAAAGCTGTCGTACCGGTTTCTGTACAGTTCGGATAGGGCAAAGGTTCAAAGGACCTTATTCGAATGCAATCGACATGAAAGTTTCGTCATCTAAAAGAGAGTCGATATCAATAAAGTCTTCATCACCGCCTCCTTCACCGTCACCTGCTTCTTCCGTACTGCTCAGAACCATATCACAAGCCTGTAAAACAATATCTCAAAAATAGTCGGTCTTTTGATAAAATATCGAGGTAAAAAATAGAACTGGTGAGCACGATTTTGTTTGAACCACCTTTTTACAATCAAAATTACAGCATACAATCTGAAGAATATAAAATTGGTATTATAAAACTAGCAATTAGACCTGCAAATTGGCGAGAAGGTTTGTTTTGGATTAGATCAATCTAGATTGTGTCAATTCGAGTTCTAAAATTTTCAGGTCATTTCATGCTCAAGTTGTTTTGGGTTAAAGATAATTTGGACTTGAAGCTTGGTTTTTTGGGTTGGATCTTTGCATGTTCAAACTATTTAGGGTTCAAGTAATTCTAGGTTCGATTCACTTCAAATTATTTGTTTCATTTCAGGTTTGGGTTCAAGCTAGGATGGACGGGTTTGAGTTGTTGACTTTTATGGTCAAATCGATTTTAAATTAGTTTAGGGTTTCAGGTTCAGATCAAAATTGACAGATCTACTTGCAATGATTGGCCTAAAGTAATAAACTTTAGCAAAAGTAGAAATTTATATAAAACGAAAACAATATATACCTTGTTCTCACGAATCCCTTGAACCAAGGTCAGCAGCCTTCGATATTGACCTCGTCCTTCAGGATTCTGAGCCATGGACTTAACCCTAGTAAGTGCCTTTTGCAGCCTTTCCTCAGTGTGTTTCCTTCCTTCCTTAAGAAAATCATAATCATCCTCTTTCGAGGGCGTGCACTGTGGATCAGGTTCCTTGGTAATTGCATCTCGTCGAAATCCTCGCAAACCACTTCCTTTACGTCTCCACCGTAGAATAACTTTCTCCAGAATACCCACCGACCAGATGATTGTTCTATACTGTTTCCTCACCTGGTGTCCTCTAACATGGGCCTTCATACCATAAAATATTTCAAATCAATATTAAAATTCAAGACTTTAAAGTTTGGAGGTAAATAATACATCAACAGATCCTTAAACTAACAGAGACCCAAAAACCTTATATGTTCTTGTCTCTTAAAGAAGTCAGGTAAAAAAAACTGCCTAGGAAATGCCTCGTACATCAGATTATGAAACAAACCTTTTCCAGAGAAAAAGTTAAGAGAAGATAAAGGAAAAGATAAACCAAGAAAGTAAGCCATCAGCAAAGACAAAAGCAGAGCAACAAACCTGGATTTTGACAATTCTTTGCCGGATCAATAAGAATTCTTTTCTTTTCTTCCAACCACGGTACTTTTTCTGGATTTGTGTTGCAGCAGCATGAGCCACCCCATCAATATGCAATGGCCTGCGTGCCTTAGCAGTTAGAAGTGAAATAGCATGCTCATCTGACACACCATCACCAGACTCACTCAATTGTTTCCGCTGGAAGGATTGCATCCTGAACATTTGATGTATACGATCGGCGGCTTGTGTGGCATTGCATACGGCAGTAAGTGAGTCTTTCAATGACAGTATCTCATCACTATCATATACAGGAGTTGCTATTCGGTCTGAAACTGTTTGTACAGCTTCCTTTTGATCATTCATTGTGAGATTAGAAAGGAAACTAGTCAAGGAAGATTCAGCAAGAAAACCAGAAATTCCTTTGTGTCCATTGCCAGAAGCCAAGTCTGCAGGAGGTCTGCCCAAAGGAAATTCTGGAGTGGGGTCCGTAAGGGCTCCCGCCGCTGCTCCCAGGGACACTAGAATAGCAACTGTTTGCTCTCTGAATTTTGCAAAAAAGATTTGAACACACAACAAAGCCACATAAGTTTTGCACCTAATACAGCATTTACTTGTCAAAATCCAAGAAATTAATGCTACTATTTACACCTAGGATGTTGCCAAATGATTTCATAACCAAAGTACATATTCAAATTACTGCCAATTCAGTGAGATTATAAATTGAAAACTCTAGGTGCATATAACAGAAACAAGTTTAGAGGTCCTTGCCTGCCACAGAAAGCAGCCCAGTGCAGTGCAGTCCATCCATTTGCATCACGAAAATTTATACTAACTCCAGCAGTAACAGTAGGTTTTATTGCCCAATCGTAACCAAGTGCAGCAGCTAAGTGTAGTACACCTTGACCCTTCTCATCTAATACATTCGGCCCCTTACCATCTTCCATTATTTTGTGAAGTAGCCATGAGTACAACTTCTCTTTCATCAATTTCTGAAGGAGGCAGTCCTTTTTTTTATGTTGAGACACATCCTTATCAGATGAGGGATCTACAATCCAGTGGCATTCCTCTTCCTCTCTCATTGATATAATTTTAGTAATTAATTCTCGCTTCTCCCTAACACCTTCAGAATGATGATTAGGATAATTGGAAGATTTCAGAGAAAGTAACCTCTCGAATCGCATCAGCATTTCTCTTGAAGCAATATCATAGATATCCAAAATGTTTATGTCTTTAGTGAATCCTGCTCGATAGTCAAATTCTCGGACTTCACTACAAGCTAACCTGTTGGAACACGTAACATAAAAAGGGACTTGCCCAACACTGTGAGGTGGAGCATAACAAGAAAGAATGCCATCTGCAATGACCTCAGCTGGAACCTCCACTTCCCCAAACATACATGACCAGTTATATTTTGCTACTTGCTCTTGACTCCTCAAATATGTACCAATAATCAACACCTGTTTCATTATGAAGAAAATAAGAAACGGAAAACACAAGAAATAAAAACTCAAAAGCTGAATAGACATTTAAAGAAGGGACGGGTGGTTGAATGACATATAACAATATGTGCTTGTGTAATACACATACATATATGTGTCTGTGTAACAATTAAACCTAAGTGAAAGAGATTTAAAACATTATTAAATGAAACCATTGAGAACTACAAGCAATTAACATGCTAAGGCTATGCACACAAATAAGTACCAGGACATAATCAGTAAAGTTGAAGAATGCACAAGAAATAAAAACATGACAAATTATCGATTTTCAGTAAGAAAGCAGGTAGGAAAAGGCCAAGAGAATAAGCAAGTAGATAACTAAAATCTTCATTATGATAGTTGCAGCAAGTAGATAACTAAAATCTTCATTATGATAGTTGCAGCAGAAACTTAACTTTACAGATTCAACAAAAAATTTAATACCTCAGTTTCTAAGTCTATGTAAGCCCACTTTGGTGAAAAATCAACTATGCTGAAGAGTTGGTCATGGGAGAGAGAAGGGCTCAAAGAAGCATCATCAGATACATTTCCACACTCAACAGTGCTCCAGGCAATACCAGATGAGGATTGCATCTGCAGATTATCTACTTCTCCAAGTTCTTTAGAAACCCATCGTGAAAAACTGTCAACTTTCTTCAAGCTTTCTTCACCATCAAGTAATGATTTTTTCAGAGATAAAGCATAGTTGACATTTCCATCCAAATGCATATCTTTATCAGGATATGTTCTCATGACAGAATGGGAATCAGCATTGATACTCTGCATTTGAAGGTTTTTATGCAGAGGCTGGTCGTTGAAAACACCATGGCCAGCAAATTCCTCAAGAGTGTTTTGAAAATCATGAGCTCTTTGCTCAAATAACTTAGAATCAAACGGCAAATCAAAATTTGAAGATGAATCCATGGACCATTTGGGCAGCTCTAAGGCATTGTCGGCCAAAGGAGTCTGAAAGATGTACTTGAATTAGAACATCTATATATCATGATTTTGACAAAAGATCCAAATAAGACCAAACATCAAAAGTACAGAAAGAGAAAACCAATCTATTAAGAGAAGTTTGGTTAAATTTTGGATATTTTCTGACTACATACTCTTGTTATTACTTGTAATCAATCCTTTAGGCATTACATATCAGAAAAAAAACTCAAAAGTTGACAGTTCTCTGTAACTGTCTAAGTTTCAATAAACTCTGACACGATTCAATTCTGTATGCTTAATAAAGAAAGGAAAGTGAAAAGAATACCAGTTTCTGGCATTAGTCCAAAATTAGATAAAATATTTAGCATTAGAAATTATAAAGAAACCACATGCATTAAAAAGTTCAGCATTTAGCCTCAAACAATTTCTACATAATATGATAGATAACATACAGAAAAATATAAATTATTACAGATAGTACACTTTTAAGAGTAAATATCAGTTTTAAAGTCTCAATCTCAAAATTATGAGCATGACATAGAAATTAAATGATTTAAACCTACAAAATGCAACTACCAAGAATACCTGCCAATGTGGTTGTGTAGGCAAAGGATTTCCAAACTCCCCGCCAGCACTCTCGACAGCTAATAGCTTGCCTTTCATCATGGTTTCTTGTTGCAGGCTGATGCTAATAGTATCAGGCTGAGTGGAAGTCAGTGAAGCATTAGAAAATGCATCAGCATATACAGGCACATATGGCTCCAAGCCCTGTTCCCACGATGTCAAATCAAGTGTTCTTTGAGCTTCACTAATGCAAGAGCCGTAATTAGTATCCCCGGGTCTATCTCCATGAAGATGTGAAACTTCAGTTACTCCAGGAATTGATGACTGGCCTTCATGTTCATATTGTAAGAGTTTCAAGTTTGATGCATAAAGCAATTAACAGAAGCGGCCTGATAAAAACAAAATCATAAAAACCAATGCTTACCTTGAATGGGATGTGGAGAATAATGATTTAAAAAGCCAGGATCCAACTTGTCCATCACAGTAGCATTTCCTATTTGGGGCGATGTACGGACTCTAGAACTTGCTTGGCGACTATCCTCTGCATGATATCTCACATAAGTTGCATTGAGTTTGCATGCATATGAGAGAGGAAATATGGCAACTTAATACCATTACACTATTTTGGCGGAAGGATATGAATATGACAGCACAGGAAAAAAAAATTACCAGAATCAGCATCTTCATATAAGGAAGTTAAACTGGTTATTGAACATGCTGAATTCGCATGGGCAGAAGGTTCTTTTGTATGAGTAACAGAATTGCTAGAAGTCAAAAGACTGCTAGTTTGGGAGTTTGATAAATCACTATTCTCTCTTATGCCTCCAATTGTTCTACTACCCTGAAGGAAAGTAACCAATAATGTCTGATCTGAATAAAGGTAACATAAGGAAAGATTGACTATTCAAAGGAGCTAAAGAGTGGTCTAGTCGAAATCAATTTGTCACTAAATTAACAACTTTTGTGATAATCAATCAGAATTAATAAAAGAAAAGTGCAATTACCTTAACTTCCAAGTAGTGCACAAAAACTATGTGCATCAAATCCCTACAACAGCAACAAAACCATTCAAACCAAAATTAACAAGGCTTAGAGACAAGAAATTACATATAAATTTCCAAATACCCAGCCCACCCCAACCAAAAAAAAGTACTATTATTTAAAAAATAAGAGTTCAAAGAAATTAGACTGCCAATAGTCCTAGGAGGGTTCCATATATCACAGAACTCAGAGTAAAGTTACATTATTTGCTAATAAAGTATTGTTTGTAAATTTCTCTGGCCAAAAAATCTGATAAAGCAATTCAAATATTGACTTCCCCAACTTGCTTTACAAGTCAATGTAAGCAAAGATGATGCAACAATCATTGTGACAGACTCTAGACAAGATGAATATCTGTTACACAAATTCCCGCATTGACAACCAGTAGAGGTTCCTATGGTAATCTGACATGTATTACATGGGAAATAAGGCCCAGGCATAAACAATTTATTGAACACAGATAATTTGATATTACTTTATGCCCCCATATCTGGGATCCATAGAAGTACCCTTCTAAGCACTATGGTACTAGCACATGGCTGCAAAGCGAAATATAATTAATTGTAATAAAGAAAAAAACAAAATAAAGAAAGCATGCAACTATAGGAACATGAACATCCCTATCATTAACCACAAAAACATATCATATATATTAACCCATACGGTTCAAGCATCCAATAGCTGCGCCTCTGAAAGTTCTCATTCTCTTCTCCATGGGCATAGTAGCAATGCAACATATCAACGCTTCCAACCTAAAATTGCTTTAAAGAAGTTACTCTTAGGTGAAATTTCCAATCGATAAGAGAATCACTGATAAAGACTTCCTGAATTGATAAAATTATATGGCTGCATTGTAGAAAACTTCATATTTCTATTGTTGCAATACTTACCTTCAGCTTCTCATGAGCTTCCTTCACAGTCTTTCCATCTTTTTTCTTCCTCCAATTATGTCCATCCTTCCTAAAGTATCTTAACACCTTTCGATCAAAAAGAAAGAGTGAACCACCTGAAAAATTTAAGTTCATGTCAATATGTCTGGTTGTTTAACCCTAAAATCAACCATAACTTCATTTATAAAAAAAAAAAAAAACTTTCACGATGATAACATCCATGTTTAAAGCATTTCTGTGCACCTTTCATGATTAAACAACACAAGGTTTTTAGGAATGTAAAGTATAAGAAAGCAAAAATATATATCTATAAAAAAAATAAAAGGAAAAAAGGCAAGCAACAACCAAAGCTGACAACAGAACAACATTAATATACTTCTGAAATTATTATTCCTGTATGCTTTTACCAAGCACTTAGTAATCATAATATAGTTATGAATATCCACAATAAACATTAATGTTCATACTTGGAGGTCTGGTAGGAGGCTCTGACGTAATATGGAACTTCTGATAATTACGAAGAATTTCACAAATTTCAGCAGGTCTTAACCATCTATGCTGCGCTTCTAGTAAAATCTGTTCAATATCTACAAATCAGGAAACAGAATATAATTAGTAAAAGATTCATTGGCACAAGCAAACATATGACATGGAGAAATAAACCATGAAAAACTTAATCCATATTAAGAGTTCACACCTGTCCAAGAGACAGAGAGACATATTTTAGCAAAAAGCTTCATTTGTATTATCATTATATAACATTCCTTACCTATATTCCACTCTCAAAAACTCAAGAAAGTTGGATAATGAAAGATATTCTAACTCAAACCAAGCAAAATTTTATTTGTAATCCAACTGTTAATTTTACATTGGAGCATTCCGAGTGCTTAAAGAGAGATAAAACTGCAAACTGTTCATAATGCATATGCTTCTGTCTGCATAACCTAATTCATTAATTGATATAAATTACCAGAAACAATCTAGAACCCAGGAACATTCTCTAATTCATTAAGCCTATTTGATAAGAGTTTTTTAGCATTATCTCTTCAAAGCTTTCTAAAGTTATAAAATGTGCTCTTACTTCAAAACCAAAGTTAATTGATTTGAAAATACATTCTACTCTTCAATGCAAGCAGAAGAAAGCTTAAACCATCATTAATTCTATCATCTGACAATCAAACACTAAATCGTCGATTTTCCCATATGATATTAAGTCCTTCAATGCTAACAATTTAACAATTTCTTGCACCCAATCTCAGTAATCAAATTAAGTTATATATCTAGACTTCAGTTGTAAATCATCCACTAAAACAAACACAATCCTAAAGCGGATCAATATAAAATTAACACTAATGACAATAAAGGAATTACGCACAAATTTGAGATTAAAAAAGCATTGATATAGTATGGAAATCTAAACTACTATATCTCTTTAAAGCTTTGTAAAGTTATACAAAGTGTTCTTACTTCAAAACCAAAGTTATCAATATGAAAATGCATTCTACTCTTCAATGCAAGCAGAAGAAAGCTCAAATCATCGTTAATTCTATCACTGGACAATCAAACCCTAAATCATCTATTTCCCGATATGATAAGTTCTTTAAAGCTAACAATTAACAATTCCTCCCTCCCAGTCTCAGTAATCAAATTAAGTTATATCTCTATACTCAAACTCCATTTTTCTCAGTAAATAGAATTCAATTATCATCCCTAGGCTTAAACCCCCATAAAACAAACACAATCCTAAAACGGATCAATGTAAAATTAACACTAATGAGAATAACAGAAATACGCGCAAATTTGAGACTAAAAACGCGTGGAAAAGGTACGGAAATCTAAACAAATATATTGTATATAAATATTTCTTTTCTAAAAAGTAGGTGAAAGAGACCGGCAGAAAGCTACCTAATCGAGGAGCCAAACTGTAGGACGCGCGATCCGCCATGACTAGAAATCTAGAACACGAAAAGATCAAGCGATTTGATTTGATTTTTTTTTTCTCTTTTGGAGTTGATTTTTGTTTGATTGTTGAGATAAGCAAAGAACGATAGAGACGAAAGCCGAGAAGAGGTTTTTTCTTTTTCTTTTTCTTTTTCTTTTTTTTTTTCTCTTTTGCTTCCTTTTGACTGTCTTACTGGGATTTTTATTTTTAAGTATATTATTTATGTGTATATGTGGAGCTGAGTGAGACTTTAGGAAATGTTTTATTCATAAAATTGACCCCTAAATTATAATAAAATTTTCAGATTGATCCCTTTTACTTAAGTATTTAAAGTTTTTTATCAATTTCGTATATATAAACCAATAAGAACATGATAAATGAAATATTCTTGTTGAATGTCATATACTTTTTGGGTAAAATGAAATTCAGTTTATAGTTTAGATATCACTTTTAACAAATAAAATTTTAAGTACCTAAGTGAAAAAGCAACATAATTTAGGGGGTAATTTTGTAGTTCAGCCTTAAAATTAATACCAACATGTGGCATATTATTATAAGAGGTGAAACACTTTTTAGATAAAATTGAGAATTTACTTTTGATAAAAATAAATAGTTTAGGATCACTTTAGAAATTTTGATATAATTTAGGAGCCAATATAGAAATAAAACCCTTTAGAAAATCAGGGAAATGTGAAAACGATTTAGGAGCCACTTTACTGATAGAAAAGTGGAAAGGGCTTAGGAAAGTTCCACGTCGTGTAAAGGAAGCAACTTAATTATTTACCATTTTTTTTTTTTTACTATGCACGAATTTGATTCTACATATATTAATTATTACATATTAAAATTTCAAAAATAAAAATTAATATTAGATTTATTGTAAATATATGTCTAACCCATTAGTGAGTTTGCGAGGTGGTTTATTTTAATAAATTTACAAAAATTTCAATTTAATGAACCTATGTTTGATATATAAAAGTTTATTATTTTTTAAATGTTTGATATATTAACATTTAATGAATTGTTGATCTACAAAGGACAGCCTTTATACCAACCACCAAATGATCAATAGCTTTAAAAACCTCTCCCAGAACCCATGCTCTATTCACAGTCCACTCAGAATCAACCATAATGCTGGGATTATTTGAACTCCTCCGAACACATCCTACTTACCTTCAAAGTCCTACCATATAAAACATTTATATTGTTTTATTTATCATTTTTCAACAATTTTATTCTACTAATTAATGTGAGGAGTATGGGTTGACTCCAAATTTGCCTTACCTGGAAGCAACTGAGAGTATGCTCCAATCTAGGTTGACTTGAAGATGAAAACACCTCACTTGGATAGTATAAAACGCCATCACCTGGGCCTGGGGGACGTCTCGCCTAAATCTTATCCGCACAAATAAATATATATATATATATATTGTTTTCTTTGACAGGCTTCAGAAATGTCATATGGTTTATTATCATTGTGGACTCGGAACGATGAGCGAATGCCTTTGCACGGGGAACTGTTGCCTTCTCGTAACAACTGGTGTGCTGATACAAAAAGCCAATTTCACCTTCCTTCCATAACAGCACGATGTTGTGTTCCTCATATTTCAAGGTGCCAATGAGGGTCGAATGTATTCATACAAACTTATGCCCACCATTACTATTAAAATAAATTTGATTTTTGTTGGAATATGTTCTAATTGTTGCATATGAAAAGTTATAATCAATCAAAAGTTATATTATTTGGTTATTAACCAAGAGTTATCACATTTCATAGTGGTGAATTATGTCTTTTAAATTCAAAAATTATATCACTTTATTATTAACAATCCATTTAGATAGTTGTATTCCTATGAAGAGACATGAGAATTACTATAAGTAGGAGCCAAATTTTATTTGTCTGACACACCAGAAAATACATCAAATGTTTCTTTCTATTCTCCCACCATTTTTTTTATATTTCTAGATTATTCTATAAAGAATTACTGTAGAAATTCTTTATAGAAATTGATATCATTGTTATGCTCCGCTCGATGCTCAGTAGACTATTTTCGTCAATGTAAAACGTAGACAGTCATTGGACTTCATTGTATCATCGAGGTTTATTTGCCAATAGTTCTTTTACACACCAAAATATAGGTGAGGGCGAATAGAACTTTAACAAGAGTGGCATTGATACACGCCTTAAGCCTTCATTAATTTCTCATAAGTTTATTTTTATTCTCACACGCACCAAAAAATTTTAATGTTCTATTTTCGCAATTTATGTGAAATTAAAGAAGGCTTGTTTGTTTATTGTGCATTCACATGCCACTACAAACATGGTACTATGAGGATGGATGTCGGCAAATGTGGTTGCATAAAGGCCAGTGATCTTGTCAAATTTTGATTTAGAAGAAATCTTTATCACAAGAAAAGGTATGTCAAAATTATTATTTTACTCTTATTACATGAATAAGATTTCAATTGTTATATGTTTATTAAATTGTATTATACAAAAGATGTGAGCGTCTCATGCATCAATTACTTGACAAAAAGAATCAAATGTGTAACACTCCTTGCCCGACCCAGTCACCGAGTTCAAGTTACAGGATGCTACAGACATTGTCGGAGCAACTACCGTCAAATGTACAGTAATTTATGTTGGGAAATGTGTTCATATTGTAGTAAACATATAATTGTTTTCTATTTATCTGAACGATGAATAAATAAATAAAGTTAATTTCACATTTCACTATTATATCTTTTGTATTTATGTCTTTTATATTTTGCATGCATAGCGAAATTGTGACAAGCAAATATTAGCTCATTGATTGTCTAAAATTCAAGCTGAAGATAAGTGGCATTGTAAAGAACGTTTACATTGCGAGAAAGATAACTTACTTCAGTAGATAATCTAAATGAGTCCGTAATCTCGTAAAAGAACCAAAATGAGCATTTGATTCAAATATTGAAAAGGATTATTATGCCACCTACAATTCCAATTAGGGAGATGGCTAGTCTTGGTTATCAGAGCAGTTGACTCCACGAGTAGAGACATAAATGTATTCATTGGTAGAATGATACATTGGACTGAACCCAAGATAAATTAATTCTAAATCCGTTTGTGAATTAATTCACTTGTAATGTTCATGGTGTGATTTACCTAAATCATGAGTTAGTCACTGACCATGTATATACAACTCATGTGCTTTGATATAAGTAGAGGCTTATACTCTAAAGACGATCGAGCCCATAGCCGATATGTTGGGTACATGACTTGTGTATGGCATGACTTTACTAGCAACAGTGAAATTCATAACTCAATTAAAGAGTTAATGATATCCTCTCATTGACATTGTGTGGATTGATAAATATGGAAAGTGGCTACGAGTTGCTGGTTCTCAAACGAGTAATTTATCACAGTCATTTGTTGATAGTGATCATATTAATCATTAAGAAGACACAATGGTGACAATGAGATAAAATAGGATTGTATTGAGTGAACGAATTTAACTCAAAGGAATCAATGATATCATATGAGGATCACAAACATGAAGATGTCATTGGACAAAACAATTGGATAAATTACTTTCATAAAGAGTATACAATTAGGCGTTTTCAATCATGGTACTTATTGTAGACTGACTCCATGATTAAGTAATTGCGAATTATTGGAACGATGCTTCTGGACATAATTGCAATCACTAGAGCCTAATTGTATATGTTTGATTGGTCCCTCCGCTAACTCAACAAAAGCTCGATCAGACTGCATTTAAATCAGAAGAAAATTCTACAACTTTGGGAATAATTTAATTGAGTCGATTTATTCAATGTGGAATTAAATTAGGTGGTTGTGAGAATTGTTCAACTAGAAAATTTAATTAAAGAATTTTATTGAAAAATTAATTTGAAAAATCTAAATGATTTTTGGAAAAATTAATTTTGATAAAGTAAAATTAAATTAATCAAATCAATTAAAATTAATATAATATTTTTGGAAGTTAATTTTAAAGTCAGACAATTGGCCCAATGGGTAATTAAACTTGAAAATTGAACGCGAGATCGTAAATTGGGCCCGCGAGCCCAAAACTGAGACCAAGACCCAAAAATTGTTGAATCGAGCCCGGTATGTGAAACCGGGCCGACAGTCCAACCAGTGACTAGACCGAACCGGTCGGGTCATCATTGACCCAGATCGAATCGACAGCAGCCGAACCGGCTCGGGGTGCCGTAAGGGTGTCGCACCTGCAACACAGGACACGGCGATGCCGGTGGCTGCGACGGCGACGTCCTGGTGGCCAATGGTGGTTGGTCGTCGGTGGTTGAGCGGTGGAAGAGTTACACTCCTACTGAGACTCTACCAGAAAATTTGATTTCAGATTAATTATTCCAAAAATAATATTATTTTAATAGTTTAATATGAAATTTAATTTAATACTTATCTTAATAGTATTTATTAATTTAATATTAAAGTGTTTATCTTAATATTAAATTTAATTTTGTGTTTATCTTGCAGATAAACATTCTATTATTTTAATAAGATTTAATATTAAATTTAATCTAATATTTATTTTAATATATATTATAATAATTTAATATTAAAGCGATTAAACTTAATCATAGTTGAACGCTCTAAACTCCCCTATACAAAGAGAGCCTTGGGTTATTATTTACACACACTTTAATTTAAAAGAAAGTTGTAGAGAGAAAATTCTCTGAAGAGATTATTCCAGAAAATTTCTAGAGATATTTTTCTGATCTACAACTTAACCAAAAAGTTTAGAGAAATTGAAAAATTACCTCACTGGTAATTTTTCTGAAATATTTTCTGATTCGAAGTGAGCCCACACTCGGCAGACGTGAGCTTGATGATAGCGGAGAAGACTACTCGTCGAAGAGTTCTTCCTAGATGAATCGAAAAGGTACAATTTTGATTAAGTGTTTATTACTTTAGATATCACAACCAATATCTTATTTTGGAAAAAAAAAATTAAAACTCTGGTTTTTCCTAAATTTATTTTTCGCTGCGTTTTTCAAATTCGTTTTTCCAAAAATTCAATCATTCAATCTTATAAACATGTCATACACACATTTACATTATAATACACAATTAAATTCAAGCCTTGATAGAGTTGATGAAAGCTCTTTTGTTGACCCGGGCATGAAATAGGATCAAATTGCAAAGTTTCAAAATTTTAGGGTCAACATCATAACGTCAGTTCCTCCACGTCGTGACGTCACCAAATAGTGTCACGTTAGTATAAAAGTGTTCTTTATTTTTTATGATATATATTTGATTTGATATATAAATTTATTTGTTTATTTAAATCATGATATTAGTAACTAGCATTTGGATGATTTTAATGAAACATTATTTTCATTGCTAAAAATGAAAGCTTGTAGATGATCATATAATATAAACAATTTTGGTTGTTTGTTTTGTTAAACAATCATAAGCTAAATGAGTTTTATATATGATTGCACATTTTTTATTCTATGTTATAAAGTTTAGACTAAAAGTGGTTTTGACTAGAAATGAAATAGATCCTATGCATGCATGGTTAATTTTTCTAATCAATGTAGAATAGGGGAAAACATTGGCTTATATAATAAAATCGTTATTCTGGTATGAAATCTTATAGTGAGAATATATAATGTGATAATCATATATTTGAAATCGAGATCATACTGTGCATATTTACGATGGTGCATGTGGTTTTTTATATATGACTTGGATATGATCTATAATCTCGTGGTTTTATAAAATTTTAAGATATAGTAAATTTTGAAATTTACTTTGGAAGCCATGAATCAAAGATCTCGTGAGTATGGAAATAGTAATATGAATGTTATTCTACGCATTTAGGTGATGGGCATTGATACGGCCACGCCCCGAGCCCACTATTGGACCAGCTCCCTAAGCGTTGCTTGCAATCCCTTACGAGCTGAATTAGTTCGATTCCAGCTCGTTGAGCTCAATTCAGCTCGTTTCCAGCCCAATGAGCTCGTTTGCTCGTTTTGAGTTTATTTTATTTAATTTATGCTTTCTAAACTTGCTGGAATAAATCAATTAGTTTAACTTAGCTAGTTAATTCGATTTAACTCATCTATCGTTTTAGTTCTTGCGTTTTATTTGCTGGAATAAAATAAATGTTTTTAGTTAAATTAGTTAATCAACTTCAGCTCATAAATATGTCTTAATTTGGACTTATTAATTTTGTTTATAAATGTGTTAATTTTATTACATGTTTTGAATTTGTCTAGCTACAGCCGAATTTAAGTTATGTCTTAGTTATTACTTGTTTTAATGTGTCCTAGTTGAATGCATGATTTTAATGTGGTTTGAGCTGCCGAATTAATGTGTCTCAAGATGGATTAATTTGTTGAATTAATTAGGTGTTGGCATATGCATGGACGGCTTAAATGAAGGTGTGCTGATGCTTGAACTCTCCCAAGCACCTCTTCGTGTATGCCAAGAGCCATTGAGCTGCTGATTACTTTTCCCCAAGCTGGCCATTGTGTTCTCCAACAGCCTTAAGTGTTTTCACACTTGCTGGAGGTTCCTTTCACACTCATGGCTATTCGTTTTTGAGCTTTCACACCCAAGGGTTGCTCAAATTCGTTTGTTCACACCCAAAGACCATTGAAGTGCTCCAAGCTGATATTTAAGAGCTCAAGCCTATTCAAATACTCAAGGCACCATCTTAAAGCATATTTAAGCACTATGGCCAAACCTAGCCAAGGCTAATCAGCTCTCATTCATTCCAATTAATTTCAGCTGCATGAAGATACTCTAGAAGCTGTCCAATGACGTTCTCAAGGCTGGAGAAGCTTCATGGAACTTTCATGAATTATTCTGTAATTTTCAGCTCATTAAAAGCTAAAATCAAATGTCAATTTAGCTCCTCATTTGTCTATTCGGCTAGCCTTAGGTTTTTCCTATAAATACTATGTTATTTGTTGTTTGTAAGGACTTTTTCTTCTTAAATGAATTTTGTGTTATTAGTGAGGTTTTCATCTCTCAAATTTCGTCCGAGACTCAGCTTGACTTATCTGCTAGTCAGTGGCGTCAACCTGATTCTTCTTTCAAACTTATCACTCTCGTAGTGTGGCGTTCACCCAACCTTATACCTTTGGTTCTTACCTTGCTAGGTAACGGTTCAAGGTCCCCCTATCTTCCATCACCGAACCACCTTAAGTCATATAAGCCCGGGTCAGCACTCTTCTTAGTGTTGGTTCGTTCTTGACACTTAAGTTCAATTTCCATATCATCCAACTAACAACTATCCGTTTTAATTTTCCTTTGTTAGCCGAACCTAAATCCACAAACACTTAGTCAATTCAAGCATATTCTTCATTCTTATTCACCATACTTAGCCAATACAAACACATTACGAGTTTGGAACGATACTTTCTCGTTCGACGATTGGGCATCCAAACGACTCAACTCAACACACCGAGGCGAGATCGTATCATTTGGTATCAGAGCTTGCAAAAACGAGAAGTACGGACGTTCAAAGCTATCTCAGAGTAGGTTCGTAAAGAAAAAATTATTCGAAAAAAAATTCGTGAAACAAAGTATTTTCATTGTATCCATCATATTGTAATTAAAAAAATAAAGAAATTCGAAGTTAAAAAAAAGTGTTGAAGTTTTGTGTTCATCTTCTTGTGTTCCCGATCATCAAGTTCCCTTTCTACTACCATCATCTACCATACACGCCACACTCAAAACCAACTTTGTTTTCTTTCAACCTACCCTACACCTAAAAATCAATACCTTTGCAAACCGTTTGAAACTGACCCTTAGACTACAATTAAGTCTAAAATAGTCTCCTACGAAGTCACGAGAGAAGAAAAGAGTGGAAAAAGGCACGAGTGTGTGAGCACATTAGAGAGAAGAAAAAGCCTTTTAACAAGTGCAAACACGAGCGTGAGTGTCATCTATTCTTTCTTTCCGACTGAATGTGAGGTTTTGTGGTGAGGTTTTTCTTTTTCTATGTCTAGAAATCCAGAACGCAATATGGCGGAAGGCGTAGGTCATCAACCCATTAGAAATGTAGTTCTCGGAGGAGGTGGAGTACCTGATTTGGGCCAACAAGCTCTTTTGCGAGAATTCCAACACATGCTTCGGAATGAGATAGAATCATTCAACGAGCGTTTGGAACGAGTCAAGGAGAGAGGCCAACGTGAAATGAATCCTCAAGGTCCACGGAGAGAACGAGGCCAACCAAGGCTCAACGAAGATGATCTTTATGACTCTAGCAATGCCAAAAGTGACCAAGGTTCCAACCAAAATGAACGACGGAGAGAGCTAAGGGACCGAGGCCAAAGAGAGTGTGGGCGAGTGGATGATGACTTAAAGAATATCAAACTTTCTATTCCACCGTTCCAAGGCAAATCAGATCCGGAGGCCTACCTCGAGTGGGAGAAAAAGATTGAGTTAGTATTTGACTGCCACAACTACTCCGAGTAGTATTTGACTGCCACAACTACTCCGAGACCAAAAAGGTCAAGTTGGAAGCGATTGAATTTTTTTATTATGCAATGATCTGATGGGATCAATTAACCACTAGCCGAAAGAGGAACGGGGAACGACCCATCTTAACTTGGCTGAAATGAAGGCGGTGATGCACCGGCGGTTTATACCATCATATTACCACCGCGAGCTCTACCAAAAACTCCAAAATCTTACCCAAAGGTCGAGGAGTGTTGAAGACTATTTCAAGGAAATAGAAATCGCAATGATTCGTGCGGATGTTCAAGAGGATCGAGAGGCTACAATGGCGCGATTCTTAGCCGGTCTCAACCGAGACATCGCCAACATCGTGGAGCTTCAGCACTACATCGAATTAGTAGACATGGTGCACATGGCCATCAAGGTCGAGAAGCAAATAAAAATAAAAGGGACTGTGCGAGGCTATTCTAACCCCAACGCAACTTCAAAATGGGGCCAAGGTAATAGCAAGGAAGACGCACCAAGTCGTGCAAAAGATCAAGTGATGCCAGCAAAATCTAACAAGCCCGTTGACGAAGCTAGTAAAAATAAGATCGAATCAATCTCCAACCGAACAAGGGACATTAAATATTTTAAGTGCCTCGGGAGGGGGCATATCGCCAATCAATGTCCAAACTGAAACACTATGGTGGTGCGAGCGAACGGTGAAATTAAATCAGAAGAAGAGAATGAAGAAGAGTCTGAGGCACCCACCGACGAGGAAGAAGACTTGGAATATGTGGTTGAAGGTGAAATGCTCGTTGTCAAAAGGAGTTTGAGTATCCAAAGTGCCGAAAGTGAGCAACAGCGAGAAAATCTATTTCACACAAGGTGCCACATACAAGGCAAAGTGTGTAGCTTGATTATTGATGGCGGGAGTTGCACCAATGTTGCCAACATATTAATGGTGGAAAAATTAGGCCTTTCAGCGACTAAGCACCCACGTCCATACAAACTATAATGGCTCAACGAAGGCGGCAAGTTGAAGGTGACCAAGCAAGCCCTAGTCGCATTTTCAATCAAAAAATACAACGATGAAGCCCTATGCGACGTGGTACCAATGCATGCCAGACACTTGCTTTTGGGACGACTGTGGCAGTTTGATCGGAAGGTTAAACACGATGGTTTCACAAATTGCTATATCTTTTATCATCATGGTAAACATGTGACTTTGGCTCCCTTAACGCCAAAGCAAGTCTACGAGGATCAAGTTAAGTTGAAAAGGTCTGTGGAAAAATCGAGAGAAAAGAACAAAGTTTGTGAGAATAAAACGAGTGGAGAAAAAGAGAGTGAACTCAAAAATAAAATGAGTGAAAATGAGAGGAGTGTTTTTACTAACCGACGTGCGAACTACCTTTGTATTGTCTCCTCAATTCAAATTCCTAAAGATCCATGTGACGAGCTTCAACTTCAATACTTTCCTGATGAGAGGCGGTTCAAGTTGATCAGCAAAGGTAAGGACGTAGATGACCCTAGTCCACCATCGCTTAAAGGTAAGCAAGGTAAGTGATCTATAGCCTTTAAATCTCAACAACCCCATTCGAATGTTGGTGATAATATTGCTGATGACCTAGTCTTTGAAAAGGCTTCGTACCTTGATATGGCTAATTGTCATTCTTTGATTAATTTTGATGCTTTCATTTTAAATGATGGCAAGAAGAGCTTTTCTAATGAAGATTATTGCGTTGATAAGTGTGTGGGTGAAGTAATGCTCAATCGGCAAATGCAAAACTTGGACATGTGTGATAGCAAATTTTTATGTAAGCCTAATTTGTCTGATTGTGATGACAAATTGAATTCTCTAATTTGTTGAGTAAATTCCACTTGGTTGTGCAAATCTGTTCAAATGAGATTTTGTGATTATTTGTACATGTGCATGCTTGAAGTCCCTTCGTTTAGCATGTGGGAGTTATTTGAGGAAAGGAAATTCTTGCTGAATTTTGGTTCGAGTGACCAAACTCGTGTGTTCACACCTGGAATCCATTATTTTGGTTCGTCATTGAGAGTAATTGAGCATCTTGAATTTTGTGAAAATAAACAAGTGCACAATTTATGCTTACTTGATGTCTGGTCTTTAACTAAGAAAACGAAACTTGTGCATTCTGTTTGCAACTTTAAATTGATTGCTATTCCTTCCATGTTGCTGGACATGAAGTTTTTGATTTATTATGGACATGTAAGATCAATTTATATTTCTCGATCCAGTAATGGTTTATGTGCTTTAGTTGGGAATAAGAATTCGGGACGAATCTTGGTGTTTGCAAATCATAGTGGGCCCCAATCTTTTCAATTTAGTGTAGGAGGCACTTCGAATTGGTTCCCTCCTAAAGAGTGAGGGCATATAAGTGACCTGTTTTCTTTTCAAGTTATGTGTAATTTTCAGGTTGTTTGGCGCAATTCTGTCAAAATCGTCAACCAAGAGGATTGTGACAAGGGAAGATTTGTCTCGAGTAAGTGGCTCGATTTGATGACAAATCGCTTTAAAGAGGGAGGGGATGATACGGCCACGCCCCGAGCCCACTCTTGGACCAACTCCCTAAGCGTTGCTTGCAATCCCTTATGAGCTAAATTAGTTCGATTCTAGCTCGTTGAGCTCAATTCAGCTCGTTTCCAGCCCAATGAGCTCGTTTTCTCTTTTTGAGTTTATTTTATTTAATTTTATGCTTTCTAAACTTGCTGGAATAAATCAATTAGTTTAACTTAGCTAGTTAATTCGATTGAACTCATCTATCTTTTTAGTTCTTAGGTTTTATTTGCTGGAATAAAATAAATGTTTTTAGTTAAATTAGTTAATCAACTTCAGCTCATAAATATGTCTTAATTTGGACTTATTAATTTTGTTTATAAATGTGTTAATTTTATTACATGTTTTTAATTTGTCTAGCTACAGCCAAATTTAAGTTATGTCTTAGCTATTACTTGTTTTAATGTGTCCTAGCTGAATGCATGATTTTAATGTGGTTTGAGTTGCCGAATTAATTTGTCTCAAGATGGATTAATTTGTTGAATTAATTAGGTGCAGGCAAATGCATGGACGGCTTAAATGAAGGTGTGCTGATGCTTGAACTCTCCCAAGCACCTCTTCGTGTATGCCAAGAGCCATTGAGCTACTGATTACTTTTCCCCAAGCTAACCATTGTGTTCTCCAACAGCCTTAAGTGTTTTCACACTTGCTGGAGGTTCCTTTCACACTCATGGCTATTCGTTTTTGAGCTTTCACACCCAAGGGTTGCTCAAATTCGTTTGTTCACACCTAAAGACAATTGAAGTGCTCCAAGCTGATATTTAAGAGCTCAAGCCTATTCAAATACTCAAGGCACCACCTTAAAGCCTATTTAAGCACTATGGCCGAACCTAGCCAAGGCTAATCAGCTCCCATTCATTCCAATTAATTCCAGCTGCATGAAGATACTCTAGAAGCTGTCTAATGACGTTCTCAAGGCTGGAGAAGCTTCATGGAACTTTCATGAATTATTCTGTAATTTTTAGCTCATTAAAAGCTAAAATCAAATGTCAATTTAGCTAATCATTTGTCTATTCGACTAGCCTTAGGTTTTTCCTATAAATACTATGTTATTTGTTGTTTGTAAGGACTTTTGCTTCTTGAATGAATTTTGTGTTATTTGTGAGGGTTTTCATCTCTCAAATTTCGTCCGAGACTCAGCTTGACTTATCTGCTAGTTAGTGGCGTCAACCTGATTCTTCATTCGGACTTATCACTCTCGTAGTGTGGCGTTCACCCAACCTTATACCTTTGGTTCTTACCTTGCTAGGTAACAGGTCAAGGTCCCCTATCTTCCATCACTGAACCACCTTAAGTCATATAAGCCCGGGTCAGCACTCTTCTTAGTGTTGGTTCATTCTTGAAACTTAAGTTCAATTTCCATCCCATCCAACTAACAACTATCCGTTTTAATTTTCCTTTGTTAGCCGAACCTAAATCCACAAACACTTAGTCAATTCAAGCCTATTCTTCATTCTTATTCACCATACTTAGCCAATACAAACACATTACGAGTTTGGAATGATACTTCCTCGTTCGACGATCGGGCATCCAAATGACTCAACTCAACACACCGAGGCGAGATCGTATCAGGCATGGTTTTGATTATAGTCAGAAAATAATTGATAATGTCCATGGTGAAGGGTGAATAAATGTGTAATTTTGTAGTCACTTGATTGAATAATTGATGGTCCCTCTAATATGACTATATATGTTACACCCTTGTATATATATGGTGTGTTAAGAAAAATAATGTTATTTGACTATGAATTCATGTATTGACTTTGAAAAAAAGCTATGACAAATAGAAAATATGTTGTCTAGTTTCACCAAGGGATTTGAGGCCTCTTTACAACAGCTTACTTGGTGAAAGAGACATGATGTATGGTTTCATATATTTGGTGATTGTGATTAATTTCTTGAATATAAAGATATAATTAAAGTAGCTAAATATGAAATTGTCATGATAAGAAAAGATAAAGTGATCACCGTAATTTGACAATAATAAAAAGGATATCCTTGATAGCATTGTTTTGCAAAAGAATGAGTGATTGAACACGGTGAGGATGTTGGTCTTGCAAATTTTCAAGACACAAATAAATATGAAGTTTCACCATGTGGTATAGATAGTCAACATAGCTATGTTAAAATTTTAAAATTTTATGGATAAGGTACAAGCCTATAATATTTAAGTCACCCATGATGGAAACTTAACCCAACGCTTGGTATAACGTCAAGTCTTGAATTCAATAAGATAAATTACATCATCAGTGTGTGATTACTAGCACTATAAAATAATATATATAATATATCATCCCTAGGTAAAAAGTGTTAGGTATACATAGTGATAAGGGAAATGATGAGTACTATACTCTTAATAGACCCATAACATAAATATGCTAAAGTGTTATAATTATGGGAACACTCTCGATGGGATTTACTTATGTGAGTGGAAGTGTGGTCGATTCTAGGAGCTCAAGGGCTTGGCTCTGATAGCACTCATGAAAAGAGATTATAAACACATGGCCATAATAGTATCCCTAGATACTATGCATTGACTGGTGTTGAGATCATTGTGGGAGATGTGTTCACTTAATCAAATGGAATAGTTAGTGAAATATTCGATTAACTTTAACATATTCTTACTAAGTAAATGTTCAATTTTAAGGCACCTTCATTTATGCAATTGATTTCCAAGACTATCAAATTCTAGAATATTTTAAAAATAGGGGGAGACTATTGGAATAGTTTCAAAATATTTATAGTGTTCCAATAGTTGCAAATGAAAATATATAAATAATCAAAAGTTATATCACTTGGTTAATAACTAAGAGTTATCACATTTCATAGTGATGAATTATGTCTCTTAAATTCAAAAATTATATTACTTTAGTATTAACAATGAATCATGATTATTCAAGATACATCTATTGAATTATTATGTTTATGGTTAAAAGATGTGACTATCCATTTAGATAGTTGTGTTCTTATGAAGAGACATGAGAACTATTATAAATAGGAGCCAAATTTCATTTACTTGACGCACTAGAAAGCACATCAAAAGTTTTTTTTTTTTTCTATTCTCCCACCACCTTTTATATTTCTAGATTGTTCTATAAAGAATTACAGTAAAAATTCTTTATAGAGATTGATATCATTGCTATGCTGTGCTCAATGCTCAGTGGACTGTTTCAGTCAGTGCAAAATGTAGACAGACATTAGGCTTCATAGTATCCTCGAGGTTCATTTGTCAGTAACTCTTTTGCACACTATAATATAGGTGGGGGCGAATAGAATCTTAAAAAAAGTGGCATTGATACACGTCTTAAAGCTTTTGTTAATTTTTCATAAATTTATTTTTATCCCCACGCAATAACAATTTTGTGTTATAAATGACTATAGATATAGAAAAAAACATGAAACTTCAAAGGAAGTTCTTAGAAACCCAAAAATTTGGAATTTGGAATTTTTTTTTTTTGAGATTTTAATTAAGAAAATAAAAAAGTGCAAATTTGAGGAAATGGAGCAAATTAGGAAGTAGTATATTTCGTGTATTTTTATCAAATATTTTAGACTAATTTTTTTTCAAACATGTATTGTAACACCGCATACTTGACTGATCTATTATAATTCATTGTGGCAAATTAAGCTTTTTTTTACTACTTAAGGAGCTTGTATTTAAGTACTTTTATGTCATTTGCATTCATTTTAAGAAATATTTAGTTTTTAGTTACAATTAAATAAATTGAGCTTCTTGTGATGTTTTATGACCTAGTAAGTCGATTTGGGCTTAAAGTGGAACTAACAAATTAATCGAATGTGCAGGAAACAATCTACGGTAGAGCAATTTATAGATGCCTACATGGCGTGATGGGTATGTAAGCTTCCAATCATTTATACGCTGGAGATACCATATTCCAAACCCGACTACGTGAGAGCTTTCCAAATAGATATTTTAGGTGAAACTATCACATTGCTAAAACAAATGTACCTCAACGCCAAGACATAAACAGTTACTTTGTTTTAATAATGCAACTAGCAAGCTACACGATGGAAACAAATATATAGATTAAAACATGTTATAAGTTATTGTATTCTTTCTTACTTTTGAAATTTAATCATACTTTTATGTTTAAAAAAAAGTAATTCCTCTCTTTTTCTGTTTTAAAAATACAAGTTTAATGGTTAATGTCGTAACCATTTTTTTTGTAAAACGGGGTCGACTTTAATTTTGAAAATGAAAACGAAAAACGGGACTCGCCACCAATCTTTTTTTTGAGGTGTGATTGGGTCACCTTGAGGTTGATCGTTAAAACATTTTGATTTATTAGAACGATGATTTTGGCCTACGAAATTCGAGAAAACAGGTTCGGGAGTCGGTTACGTACGAGGAAGGATTAGCACCCCCGTAACGCCCAAAATTGATACCGAATTGATTGATAAACGTCTTAATGTCGAAAATTTGAAATGATTTAAAAATGCGATACTCTTTATTTAAAAGAAAACTTGAATAAATTAAAATGGATGCTAAGACCCTCTTATTTCGAAGAAGTAAAATGTCACGCCCAGTAAGTTAGGGTACGACATTTTGAGTTCCCGAAACTGAGTTTGTCTTTCGACTTTTAAGACTCGTATTTAAGCTTGAGGAGGATATTCGGTTATTTGGGTCAAATAAAAAACCGGAACCCAGTAAGTTAGTGCACGATTTCTCGAGATTCTAAATTTAGAATATTGCCTTTATTTTTAAAAATATTTACCTCGAAATAACAAAATGTCACATCCAGTGAGTTAGGACACAACCTTTTCGAATCCCCGAGAATAAGTTTTTATTTAACTTGCTTTGATTTTAAAAATAATTGGTTCTTTAGACTCGGTGAGAAAAATCGAAACCCAGTAAGTTAGGGTACGATTTCTTCCGAATCTTTGAACGCGGAGTATTCTCTTATTTTGAAACAAAGATTGATGTATCGGGTAAAATGTAGCAAGATTTGGTTGTAATATGTAAAATAAATTACGGTGTTTATGCGCATACGGAATAATGAATATGTCAATGCATGACAATATAAAAGACGAAAATAAATTAAACGAGCTCTAAAAAGATGAAAGTAATAGTAAAGAAAAAAGCTAACAATTTGGAACCAAAGAATTAACACTAAACAAATAAACGAGCAAGGTATCACAAATTGAAGAAAATCATAATGCTAATAATAATAATAATAAAAAATAAAGTTTGAAGCATCAAAACTATATAAAAAGATATAAGTAAGTGAATAACAAAATGATAAAATAAATAAATAAATGTATAAGAAAAATTGAGCAAATAAATATTAAGGGAATAATGGTAATAATAACCACGTCAATTAATAATATATTAATAATAATATGTTAATAATACAATTAATAATAATAGTTGTCGAAACCATTTTTTTGTTTTAAAACGGGCCGACTTTAAGATATGAAAATGGAGTCGCCACCAATCTTTTTGGAAGTGTGATTGGGCCACCTTAAACATTTTGGTCTACGAATTTTAAGAAAACAGGTTCGGGAGTCGGTTACGCACAAGGAAGGATTAGCACCCTCGTGACGCCCATAATTGGTACCTAACTGATTAATTAATGTCCTAATATCGAAAATTTGAAAGATTTTAAAATACGATTCTTTTTATTTTAAGGGAAAAAAAACTTGAACAAAATATGAGCAATCAGACCCTCTTATCTCGAGGAAGTAAAATGTCACGCCCAGTGAGTTAGGGTACGGCATTTCAAATCCCCGAAATTGAGCTTGTCCTTTTGACTTTCAAAATTAACGTGTTTAAATCTAAGAAGGATACTCGATTATTTGGGGTCTAATGAAAAATCAGAACCCAGTAAGTTAGGGCTCGATTTCCCAAAATACCAAACACAAAATATTGCCTTTGTTTTTTGAAATCCTCATCTCGAGATAACAAAACGTCCCATCCAGTGAGTTAGGACACGACGATTTTGAATTCTCGAGAATAAATTTTTATTCAACTTTTAAAAAGAAAGTAATAGGTTCGTTAGACTCGAAAAGAGAAATCGAAACCCAGTAAGTTAGGGTACGACTCCTGTCGAACCTTAGAACACGGAGGGTTTGCTTATTTTGAAACGAAAACAGTAACGTATCGAATAAAATATGATATGATTTAAAATAAAATGTAAAACGAGTTGCTATGTTGGTTTATATAACAATATTACGGTGATCGAATATGAATAACAATAATAAAGGTAGAAGTAAAATACGATAAAAAAGTAAAATATACAAACGAAATGAAATAAAAGAAAATAGTAAAGAAAAGGCAATGATAATAACTATGAAATATACTAATTAAAAAATAATAAAAAGAATAATAATAATAATAATAGGTTAAAAAAATATTAATAATTAAAATAATAACAATAGTATGTAATAAAATATAAAAGTAATAAAAGTCCTAAATAAAAAATTAGAAATAAAATAGTATAACAATAAATATAATAATAAGTATAGTATAGTATAGTAAGAATAATAATAAATATAATTATGGATAATAATATATAAAATAGGGGTAATAAAAATATATATGTAAAATAATAGTAAGGGAAAAAAAATGAAATATTAATAATAATAATATTAGGTTTAATAATATTAATAGCAGAAAGGATATGACTATAATAATAATAGTATACATAAAAAAGTAATAAAATATTTAAAAATAATTAATTTAATGGTAAAATAGCAAAATAAGCGAAAAGGGGCTAAATCGGATCAAAAACAGAAGCGCAGGGCCAAATTTAAAACAAAAAAAAAAGATAAAAGGGCTGAATTGTAAGGCGCGCGCAACTTAGAGGGGCCAAAATAGCAATTAATCCCGCTTCCTGAAACGATGCATTCGACTGAGGACTCAATTGAAACGAGGAGCGAAATTTTGGGCCAAATCGGGAATAATAAACCTGATTATAAAACCATGAAAAAGCGGAGGGGCTAAATGCGCAATTAGCCCCTCCTATATAAAACACGCGATCCTTACCACTTTGTGTGGAGTCGGGTCGCGGTCGAGGCCCAAAACGACGTCGTTTTGACCTCTCGACCCCAATTGCAAAACGGCGTCGTTTCATAGGGGTATATAAGTTGAATTTTTTTTAAAAGAATTTCATTCTCTCATACCAGCAGAGAAAAAAAAATTGGGAGCCTTCCAAATGCTCTCCCTTGGGAGATTTCTCGCGTGGTCCAATCGAAGGACCGCCATGCCGACCTCAGTCCTCTTTGCGTCACCACCACCACAGCACACGGTGGCCTAAACTCAAAAAGGTAAGATTTTCCCTTTTTTATTTTCAAATCCTTATATATATATATATATATATATATAGTTTAGAAAAACAGAATATAAAAAAAATGGAAAAACAACAGTTATTCGAAAATGAAACGAAATGAAAAAAAAAACTCAACTGATTCAGTGTTTGCTTTGTATTAATTTGTGTATACTCTCTTCTATATTCCAAAAATCGTGTATCCCTTTTACACTGTATTATTTCGGTTTTTATAGCCGAATCTTTCAACAACAAAAATAAAAATAAAATCACATCCGGATTTTCTGCCATCCTCCTCTTCTGTTTCTTTTCTGTTTTGTAGGTGGGCTACTGGGGTGACGTGGAGTGGTGGATCGGTGCACGTCGCGAGAGAGCCGTGTCCTGCGTGCGAGGGCTAGCTAGAGTGGGGGTAGTTGCGGCGCTAGTCGTGCTGAAAACCCCTAGGGTTTTTTGTTGATGCTTGAAAAAAAAAATAGGCCACTTGGGCCTTTTGGGCTCTGGACCCTTATGTTTTTTATTTGGGCCCCGGTCTTGAAATTGGGCCTTATAGCTGCCCCTCTTTGCTCATTGTCGTGTAACGAGAATAGAGCAAAGACTATAAAAGGACCAATTTTGCCCGGTTTTGGCCGAACTTCGACTTCTTGATCCTCGTCTTCTTCAAATGACTCCAACTCTACTGCAACTTGAACGGTATTGGAACTTCATCTTGATAGCTTCAACTTCATGAAGGCAGTATCCACTATCTTTTGATCTACTCCACTGCAAACTCGGGGAGACAGGATCTGATGTTTTCAGTCTGCTTCCTTGCTATCTTCAGGAAGACTTCATTCTTCAGTTTGATCCACTGGGGAACAAAATCTGAAATTTTCTATTTGCTTCCTTACTATCTTCAGGAAGACTTCATTCATCAGTTTGATCCACTGGGGAACAAAATCTGAAATTTTCAATTCTTCAGTTTGCTCCACTAGGGAACAAAATCTGAAATTTTCAATTTGCTTCCTTACTATCTTCAGGAAGACTTCATTCTTCAGTTTGATCCACTGAGAACAAAATCTGAAATTTTCAAATTGCTTCCTTACTATCTTCGGAAAGACTTCATTCTTCATTTGATCCATTTGGGAACAAAGTCCAAATTTTCAAATTCTTTAGTTTGCTCCACTAGGGAACAAAATCTGAAATTTTCAATTCTTCAGTTTGCTCCACTAGGGAACAGAATTTGAAATTTTCAATTTGCTTCCTTTCTATCTTCAGGAAGATTTCATTCTTCAGTTTGATCCACTAGAGAACAAAATCTGAAATTTTCAATTCTTCAGTTTGCTCCACTAGGGAACAAAATCTGAAATTTTCAATTGTTTAGTTTGCTCCACTAGGGAACAAAATCTGAAATTTTCAATTCTTCAGTTTGCTCCACTAGCATTTCTAGGGAACAAAATCTGAAATTTTTAATTTGCTTCCTTACTATCTTCAGGAAGACTTCATTCTTCAGTTTGATCCACTTAAGAACAAAATCTGAAATTTTCAGTTCTTCAGTTTGCTCCACTAGGGAACAAAACCTGAAATTTTCAATTCTTCAGTTTGCTCCACTAGGGAACAAAATCTGAAATTTTCAATTCTTCAGTTTGCTCCACTGGGGAACAAAATCTGAAATTTTCAATTCTTCAGTTTGCTCCACTAGTATTTCTAGGGAACAAAATCTGAAATTTTCTAATTTGCTTCCTTATTATCTTCAGGAAGACTTCATTCTTCAGTTTGATCCACTTAGGAACAAAATCTGAAATTTTCAATTCTTCAGTTTGCTCCACTAGGGAACAAAACCCAAATTTTCAAATTCTTGATTTGCTCCACTAGCATTTCTAAGGAACAAAATCTGAAATTTCTAATTTGCTTCCTTACTATCTTCAGGAAGACTTCATTCTTCAGTCTGATCCACTAGGGACCAAAATCTGAAATTTTTTATTTTGCTACACCGTCCTCTGAGGGACCTGTCCTGTATATTTGAATGTATTATGGATGACTTTTGCATGAATGCAGAATGTCATGAGAATGATGATTAAGACGCATGATCGGAATGAATCTAATGCTCCTAACTAAATGATATTAGGGATGACATTTGCATGAATGCAGGATGTCATGAAAATGATTTTTTTTTTAAAACGATTAGGACACAATGATCGGCATAAATCAAATGCTCCTAATTGGAAATGAGAGAATGATCCCTATGGGTCGTCATGGCTTATAGCTCATCAAGGTTCTATCACTGATGCACTACCATGCTTTCTCGTTCAGCTGGTATCTTGGACAAAACCCAAAGAAACAATCATTCTGCTCAGCAAGCTTGCCCCGCTGTAATTCCAGAGTCTCTTTCCTTAAACCTTAGGACATAAAAATTTATACCTCCTACTGCAACTTCTGGGGAATAACATTTGGTTTTTTCATCCATTCAGTTATCACTTAGAGGTATGGAATTTTCAATCAACTTGGTCTATTACATCATCCCCTGAATATAATGACCAGATGTATGTATGCAGGGTATTCCAACAATAATCCCCTTTTATGCTTGGATTGACCTTGTCCGTCATTTGCCGATATGGTGTTACCAACAAAATTGTCTTATCCAATAAGAATTTGAAAAGATAATCATTTTTAATGTTTCCAATCCCCTTAGGCTTGGTGAGTTCTGAACAATAGTCCTGTTTCAGATTCTCATATTATTTAGAAGCTTCCAGAGTAATATGCGAAACTCCTTTTATGGAAGTATTAGTCCAATAATCATTTTTTCAATATGAAATGCTTGAAAAAAATCACAACAATGGACAAGAAAGAAATTAATCAGGAGGATAGCTCGAAACAAACAAATTAATCAAAGATAATCAAGGCAACTACAAGAAAATTGATTTAGGTGTATCAAAGATAACAAATTCAAAAATAGGTAAGATAGAAGCTAGGTGCCCCAGATATCGCAGCCTGAGCTTCTCTGTTCAAACTTCTTGAGGACCATTTTAAACTCAATATGTGTTTAGGGGATCCGGAGTACTTTGTCGATGCCTCAAGACGTAACATACTTCCTTATTGCTAATTCAGATGTAACAATACTACTACATGCCCTATCTTTGATCAAAATTTGAGCCGCCATATTTGGGTTTTCGACTCAAAACCCCTTTGGTCTCAAAGCGCCCTTTGTGGGTTTTCGCCTTGGCCTCTCTTTTTTCCCTTTTTTTCTTTATTCTTCTTCTTTTTTTTTTGAGGCGCCCTTTACGGGTTTTCGCCTTGGTCTTTCCTTTTTCAGGTAAAATATCTCTTAACTAAACCTGAATTCACCGGATTGGGCAAGTCTTCACCATTCGTCTCGGTCAATATCAATGCTCCTCTAGAACAGGTCCTACATAAGTCCTTCTCAGTTCGGCATATGATTTTCTCTGAAATCATTTTGTAGAAGAAAAATCTTTTTCGACATTAGGTTTCTTCGTAGAATTCCCTAAGATAAACTTCTTTAACATAAGCTTGCATCATCTGGCCGTGGCAAATAGCTTTTAACCTTTCCTTCGATTAAGTTTATTTGATAAAAAAACTTCAAATCTATAAACCAATAAGTAAGATGTTGCCCCGACAAAGGTCCTGGCCAACGTTCGATAATCATAGAGAGTAGTGATAGCTTCTTATGCCAATCTTTACAAGTCTCAGCCACTTTTTTTTTGTGGCAACTTTTGTTGCACTGTGATATGCTGCTTGATCTTTGGACAAACTGTAAAATTTGACTTTGTACAGTTATTAAACGCGATCCTTTATGGCATTCTACTAGCATCTGATCTTTTACTTCATTTTTTTTGATGACTTCGACCTTGTAACATTAGCATATGAAGCTACTTTTATTCTCTTAGTGAAGTAAACGATGACTATGCCGATGAGTCGATATTGGCTAAAAGCTTTTGACGAGATTGACCCCATCACATCCATGCCCCACATATGGAAAATTTGTGAAGAACTGGAGTAGGCACATGAATCTTGTCTCCTTAAATTCAGCATTTACGGTATGACTGATGCAATCCTCTTCCATGGTGGATCAACAGTGCCCCATCCTCTTGTTTAGCCCGCGTCTTTGTAACACCCCTTACCCGTATCCTATGCCGAAACCGAGTACGAGGCATTATTAGAGTTAACAATACATTTGGTCAAATTAATTAACACATATACAAAATGACTTAGTCAAGCCCCTATACATGCCATAACTTAAATCATTTATAATTAAAGATACCTATAGATAGCTTGATAGTGTGAAGTGATCTCCTCTAACCCGAGCTTATTTAGTAGGACTCTGTAACATGGAAAAGAAAAGGGGGTAAGCTTATAAAGCTTAGTAAGTTCACATGTAAAAATAATAAGCATTAGCAATGAATTTAGCTTACTACTAAGCTGTCATAACTTGCATAAATAATGCTAAGTTCTTACTTTCCCAACTTATTTGTAGCCTTATCAAAGCCTCAACATGACAAATCCTCACAACAAGTTCTCAAGGTAATGCAATCATAATTACACATAGTTCCACCATTTACTCATGTTCATCTTAAGCTGTCTACTTGAGTCATAGTCACTAAATTATTTATATCTCGAGCTACAAACTCCGAATTTCAAACCGCTAATTTTCCTGAAACTAGACTCACATATCTTCATACCATAAAATTTCCAGAATTTTTGGCTAAGCCAATTAGTACAGTTTATTCATTAAACTTTCCCCTATTTCACTGTTTGACTATTCTGACCACTTTTCACTAAGAATCAATTTTCACCTTGTACAGAATTCAAATGATGTTATAATTTATTTCATTTGAAACTAGACTCATTAAGGATTTCAGGCATATAACTTATATTCCATAATTATTTTTGTACAATTTTTAATGATTTTTCCAAGGTAGAATAGGGGATCACGTAATCATTCTGAACTAATCTCACAAGAATTTAAATATCTCAAAATATAAAAATCCTTTGTTTTTTCTGCTTCTTTTATATGAAAATAGACTCAATAAGATTTAAATAAATATCTCATCCAATTTCTAATTAAATTTCCACTATTTTTGGTGATTTTTCAAAGTCACCCATCTACTACTGATTAAACTGTTTTATCTCAAATTTCATCTTTTTCAATAAAATTTCCACATTTTCACATCAGATTTCACTTAATAAATTCATATCTCTCAATGAACGCTTCGGAATGTAACAAAGAATAGGTGGTTTTGGCATATTGCTCCACCTTGCTGAATTAAATATACATTCGTGGTATATCCACTTAGCACTACGCTTTCAAATCAACATGTAATCGTGGCATATCCAATTAGTGCCACGTAAATAAATCAACAACTTGTGTTACCGTGGTATATCCAAACAATAACAAAGCATTTACTATAGTTCTCTCGCCATTCACAACCATCGTTATAATACTTCACATAGTTGAGATCAACATTAACAACTACTCAATCTCTTTCAATAGGTTCACTCCTCTTGTATTACTTATTATCAAATTAGGAAACGCGTCTTACGAATTTGAGTACGTCGTTGCTCGCCACCACGTTTCACAACTCAATATGGTTTTCCTCATTGAAATACCATACCTACATTTCACAACTCGGTATGAAAAATGCCATACCTACGTTTCTTAACTCAGTATGGTTAATACCATACCTACGTTTCACAAACTTCGAAGATGGATGATACCATACCTACATTTCACAACTCGGTATGGGAAATGCCATACCCACGCTTTCTTAACTCAGTATGGTTAATACCATACCTACGTTTCTTAACTCAGTATGGTTAATACCATACCTACGTTTCACAGCTCAGTATGGATGATACCATACCTACATTTCACAACTCAATATGGATGATACCATACCTACGTTTCACACTTTGCCATGGATTAACCATGGTCTTATCCGTCCATTCATCACATATCACGATACGAACGTACTCAATTCTGCATTTTTCCTAATTTGAATTACCGCCTTTATTCTTTCATTTTATCATAATTTTCATAATTCTACAGCAAATTCATATTTAACAGCACATTATATCATTCAATCCTTCACAAGTAAACATATAAATTCAACCATATGAACTTACCTCGATACCAAAATGACCATTTTATCAACTTTCCCGATTTTCAATTTTCCTCCTGTTCTAGGTCCAAATCTCGTTTTCCGGGGTCTAAAACATCACATTTCACTTATTTAATTAATGAACTATTCAAAACAGTCCTTAACTCAACTTTTGCAAAATTACAATTTTGCCCCTAAACTTTTACATATTTACACTTTTGACCCAATACTCGAAAATTAAACTTCAGCCCTTATTCTTATGTTTTGTAACATGCTGATCATTTTTCTCTTCTATGGCAACATCAAATTCTCACTAATTCACACACTTATGACCAATTTATAACTTTTACAATTTAACCCTTTTTATACGATTTCATCGAAAATCATCTAATAAAACTCTTTTCTCTAATCATAGACATGCATAATCTACCATAATTCATCAAAATTCACAATTATTCAACATGGGTCAATTTTTAAAATTAAACTCTAGATCAAATTAATGGTAGAAATAGCTAGACTAAGTTACTGGATTTCAAAAATACGAAAAACATTAAAAACGGGGGTTCAAAAACACTTACTATTGAGCTTTGAAAAAGCTTGAAACGCTATCCATGGCTTCTTGAGAAATTCGCAGCATGGAGAAGAGAATGAGCAGATTTTTGGGTTTCAATTTTGTCTTTTATGCCTTAAAACACCCAAATGACAAAAATGCCCTTAAGACTTTTCTTTCAATTTTGTCCTATTCATGCCCATTTTTGTCCATCAAGTTATTCAATGGTCTAATTACCTTTTAAGGGCTTCCAATTTAAAACTCATTGTAATTTGACACCTCTAATATATAGAACTAAACTTTTGCACTTTTTACAATTTAGTCCTTTTGACTAAATTGAGTGCTCAAACGTCGAAATTTTTGAACGAAATTTTTACGAAATCTTTCCGTAAAATTGTAGACCATAAAAATATAATAAAAATAGAATTTTACTCGTCCGAATTTGTGGTCTCAAAAACTCTGCTTACGACTAGACCCAAATTTGGGTTGTTACAACTCTCCTCTTTTTAGGATTTTCGTCCCCGAAAATCTCACCTAATGAAGTTTAATATCTTTCTCATGATTTCCAACATCACTAAATAACCCTTTTAAGACGATACTATTAGAAACACTCACATCGATCTAAATCCCAATATAACTCGACCAATTCTCACAAATAAAGAATCGATACATATTGAAATTATTATACTAATTCCGTCAAATGTTCGAAAACAACCCACTAGCATTTCTCTTGGTCTGAAGATTGAGGGAAACCTGATACGAAATTCAAAATAGTCCTGCCTTATTATCATTTTAATATTATCACTGATATCGTTAATCCTGAATACACTTAACATTCAACTTAATTCTGCCGACATATCAACATCTGAATACAGAGTCAGAAGTACAAGGTTCATATTCATATGCCCAAAACATTTACTTTAACTCTTTTGGGCCCTTTTGTCACTTACCATCTTTAATCAAATTAGGGAACTTTTACGGAAAATTGAGTACTTCACTTCCATTTTGCCATAGTATAACTATGGTCTTACATATGATCACTTATCACTTTTCGAAGCCATAGTCCTGCCATGGTCTTACACAGATCACATTTATCACTTGTCACTTATCACTGATCAGATAAGTGTAGCTAAAGCTACCACTTATTTAGCTACACTTATCACTTGTCACTTGTCACTGATCAGATAAGTGTAGCTAAAGCTACCGCTTATCACTTGTCACTGATCAGATAAGTGTAGCTAAAGCTATCACTTATCACTTATTACTTGTCATTGATCAGAAGTACTCAAATCCGATGTTCCGCTCAAACTGATCATTTATTCGGTTTTCGCATTGTTGTTTTATTCTCAATTCATCAATAAATATATCTCATCATACATTATATAATTCATGAAATTAACATTTAATCATTAATTTTCAGCCATATGAACTTACTACCACTTATCCAGATGAAAAATTCTCTGTTAATGAAATACTTTCAGAAGCACTTGACACTCATCAAAGTTTAATACTCTTACCCATTAAAAGTTTAGACATCAAGTTCAAAGTCTGGTACATAACATTTCATACTCTTACTAGTGTAACTGCCTCGGAGTATCATCCATCTCTGTACTTCTCAAATAAACAAATAATTATCATTGTGCTAGACATCATAACATTCTGTCTTTAACTCGCTGATATATATATATCAAGATCATTTGAAAAGTGAAAACCAATACACAGGTCTAAGTTGAACTTCCTATCATTCACACTTTGCCAACTTCAATTTCTTCTCAAATCTAGAGAAAGATTAAACTTATAGTAGAATTTACTTCAACTATTACTCGTCAAGCACTTAACTATACTTGATGCCACAATACTCATATACGACTTAAAAATCATAGTGCCATAGTAAGACTAACTTCTCAATTACTTTAGTAGATAATGTCTCGGCTGAAAAGAAAACATCTCGATCATGATTGCACTATCTAATTCTCACATTACTAATCTGATATTATTCCAATTGCAAACATATATAAATTCGAATAAATTCCAAAGCAATTACATACTTTAGGTCTCATACCGGATGAGTTAATTAACCGAGCTCGACCTTTCTTTAACTATAACATTTCAAAATCCGAATGATCTTCATATTAATCGACATCTATTCTCAGCAATCGTGTTCATTTACTAAACCATTCTCAACTCGATCACCTTGTCGGTTAATCTACAACTCAACTCTTTAGTCTTCCACTTGTAAACCCATTCGATCTGAATTTCATAAAATTTCTTTATAACATACCTTATTGGAAGGGGGTGAAGTTGTATCGCCTCTGACTTGCCTCTTATATATTCATGCATATAACTTAACACTCATCAATATATATTTTGTTTCAAGTAACTTAACATGCATACTCATTTTACACAACCCTCCTATCATCTTATACAAACAAGTGCACTTATACTTTCATTCATAAATCTTAAGTAAAATTACTCATAACATTCACTTAATTTCACAAGTTATACTCATAGCATCATACAAATGCAAATCAAACATGAACACTTATCATAGTATAAACTTTCCTTTCATCTCATCTTTCATATTTTAAAAGAAATTCATATCCACAATTTATACATCATCACATACACATCATAAACTATTATTCTTATTATTATTATTTTTTACGAGTCTCAAATCATCATAAACACACTGTTTGCACTATTAAATTTAACTCGGTTGAAGTGCGCATCTGTCTAATAAAATAATTTACATCGATGTCGAGAGTCGTCACACTATCACGACTCATTATGGCATGTATAGCTAGACTCTCACACTCACTATGGTAGTCCGAGAACCGACTAAACCATAGCTCTGATACCACTAAATGTAACACCCCTTACCCGTATCCTATGCCGAAACCGAGTACGAGGCATTATTAGACTTAACAATACATTTGGTCAAATTAATTAACACATATACAAAATGACTTAGTCAAGCCCCTATACATGCCATAACTTAAATCATTTATAATTAAAGATACCTATAGATAGCTTGATAGTGTGAAGCGATCTCCTCTAACCCGAGCTTATTTAGTAGGACTCAGTAACATGGAAAAGAAAAGGGGTAAGCTTATAAAGCTTAGTAAGTTCACATGTAAAAATAATAAGCATTAGCAATGAATTTAGCTTACTACTAAGTGTCATAACTTGCATAAATAATGCTAAGTTCTTACTTTCCCAACTTATTTGTAGCCTTATCAAAGCCTCAACATGACAAATCCTCACAACAAGTTCTCAAGGTAATGCAATCATAATTACACATAGTTCCACCATTTACTCATGTTCATCTTAAGCTGTCTACTTGAGTCATAGTCACTAAATTATTTATATCTCGAGCTACAAAACTCTGAATTTCAAACCGCTAATTTTCCCTGAAACTAGACTCACATATCTTCATACCATAAAATTTCCAGAATTTTTGGCTAAGCCAATTAGTACAGTTTATTCATTAAACTTTCCCCTATTTCACTGTTTGACTATTCTGACCACTTTTCACTAAGAATCAATTTTCACCTTGTACAGAATTCAAATGATGTTATAATTTATTTAATTTGAAACTAGACTCATTAAGGATTTCAGGCATATAACTTATATTCCATAATTATTTTTGTACAATTTTTAATGATTTTTCCAAGGTAGAATAGGGGATCACGTAATCATTCTGAACTAATCTCACAAGAATTTAAATATCTCAAAATATAAAAATCCTTTGTTTTTTCTGCTTCTTTTATATGAAAATAGACTCAATAAGATTTAAATAAATATCTCATCCAATTTCTAATTAAATTTCCACTATTTTTGGTGATTTTTCAAAGTCACCCATCTACTACTGATTAAACTGTTTTATCTCAAATTTCATCTTTTTCAATAAAATTTCCACATTTTCACATCGATTTCACTTAATAAATTCATATCTCTCAATGAACGCCTTGAATGTAACAAAGAATAGGTGGTTTTGGCATATTGCTCCACCTTGCTGAATTAAATATACATTCGTGGTATATCCACTTAGCACTCGTTTTCAAATCAACATGTAATCGTGGCATATCCAATTAGTGCCACGTAAATAAATCAACTTGTGTTACCGTGGTATATCCAAACAATAACAAAGCATTTACTATAGTTCTCTGCGCCATTCACAACCATCGTTATAATACTTCACATAGTTGAGATCAACATTAACAACTACTCAATCTCTTTCAATAGGTTCACTCCTCTTGTATTACTTATTATCAAATTAGGAAACGTCTTACGAATTTGAGTACGTCGTTGCTCAGTGCCACGTTTCACAACTCAATATGGTTTTCCTCATTGAAATACCATACCTACATTTCACAACTCGGTATGAAAAATGCCATACCTACGTTTCTTAACTCAGTATGGTTAATACCATACCTACGTTTCACAGCTCAGTATGGATGATACCATACCTACATTTCACAACTCGGTATGGGAAATGCCATACCTACGTTTCTTAACTCAGTATGGTTAATACCATACCTACGTTTCTTAACTCAGTATGGTTAATACCATACCTACGTTTCACAGCTCAGTATGGATGATACCATACCTACATTTCACAACTCAATATGGATGATACCATACCTACGTTTCACACTTTGCCATGGATTAACCATGGTCTTATCCGTCAATTCATCACATATCACGATACGAACGTACTTAATTCTGCATTTTTCCTAATTTGAATTACCGCCTTTATTCTTTCATTTTATCATAATTTTCATAATTCTACAGCAAATTCATATTTAATAGCACATTATATCATTCAATCCTTCACAAGTAAACATATAAATTCAACCCTATGAACTTACCTCGATACCAAAATGGCCATTTTATCAACTTTCCCGATTTTCAATTTTCCTCCCGTTCTAGGTCCAAATCTCGTTTTCTGGGGTCTAAAACATCACATTTCACTTATTTAATTAATGAACTATTCAAAACAGTCCTTAACTCAACTTTTTCAAAATTACAATTTTGCCCCTAAACTTTTACATATTTACACTTTTGACCCAATACTCGAAAATTAAACTTCAGCCCTTATTCTTATGTTTTGTAACATGCTGATCATTTTTCTCTTCTATGGCAACATCAAATTCTCACTAATTCACACACTTATGACCAATTTATAACTTTTACAATTTAACCCCTTTTTATACGATTTCATCGAAAATCATCTAATAAAACTCTTTTCTCTAATCATAGACATGCATAATCTACCATAATTCATCAAAATTCACAATTATTCAACATGGGTCAATTTTTAAAATTAAACTCTAGATCAAATTAATGGTAGAAATAGCTAGACTAAGTTACTTGGATTTCAAAAATACGAAAAACATTAAAAACGGGGTTCAAAAACACTTACTATTGAGCTTTGAAAAAGCTTGAAACGCTATCCATGGCTTCTTGAGAAATTCGGCAGCATGGAGAAGAGAATGAGCAGATTTTTGGGTTTTAATTTTGTCTTTTACGCCTTAAAACACCCAAATGACAAAAATACCCTTAAGACTTTTCTTTCAATTTTGTCCTATTCATGCCCATTTTTGTCCATCAAGTTATTCAATGGTCTAATTACCTTTTAAGGGCTTCCAATTTAAAACTTATTGTAATTTGACACCTCTAATATATAGAACTAAACTTTTGCACTTTTTACAATTTAGTCCTTTTGACTAAATTGAGTGCTCAAACGTCGAAATTTTTGAACGAAATTTTTACGAAATCTTTCCGTAAAATTGTAGACCATAAAAATATAATAAAAATAGAATTTTACTCGTCGAATTTGTGGTCTCGAAACTACTGTTCCGACTAGACCCAAATTTGGGTTGTTACAGTCTTATTAGTCCAGGCATGTCCTGATATGATCGTGCAAAAACATCTTTGAATTCTTGAAGATAACTCAATAATGTCTCGCCTTATTTCTGTGATGAGCTAGGCTACAATCTTCACTCCTTTCCTAGACTCGCAATATCCAATGACCCTTTATAGAGTAAGGTCTGTTTTTTATCTTGTTCAACCATTCTTAACAAGTCAGAAGATATGTCAAAATATCTATCATCTTCAAGGTCCTGAGATCCCTTAGACCCATATCTCGTTCAAAAAGGGAGTCAGTAACAACGTCGCTCATGTCATTGATATCTGGGTACCTAGGTACGAAGACAAACAAATCCAAAGAATAAATGATTCTAAGGATAACTATTTGGATAGTATGGTTACAAATAAAGAATAAAAGGATATTGGTAAAAAAATGTACAGTATGAAAAAATGAAAAAAATATTTACTTAAGAAAATACATTTTATTGAAATAAAATTTCAGACACAAGCCTATTTCACAAAAGGGTTCTTATTGCCTCTAGGCTTAAGGCAACAAGCATGTTTTAAATATTACTTTAGATCAGCTCTAAAAATACAGGGATCTCCTCCACAATCCCATTATTCAAAACACTCATAAGTACATAAGGGCTTGGAAACTTCATTTTCTGATTCCCTCTTCATTTTTGATTTCTTAAAGGAGTCGCAACTTTCTTGTCTCCTCCTTCAATTACCACATTCACTGCCTCGTCAAAGTGATCAGGTTTTGATGAATCGTCGATCTTCACGATTCCCAATTTAATGAGCCTCTCAACTACCTTTTTGAAGGCAGTGCAGTTTTCTATGGAATGCCCCGGTATTCCCGCATGGTAATCACATTTAGCGTTTGAGTCATACCATTTAGGATATGGGGGTTGTAACGGCTTTAGATAAAATGGAGACACCATATGCGCGTCAAATAAACCTTGATATAGCTCCTTATACGTCATTAGGATTGGCGTAAATTGGAGCTTTTCAGAGTTTTGCCTTGGAGAGACCTGATCGTTGGCAGTTACCGTCCTTGGCTGGTTCATTGTAATTGGCTCCGAATGGCTCTTGTTATACCTACCGGTTCTCTTTTCCTTCTTCTTTAGGGGCTTTGAGGTCCATTCTCCTCTTTCTCTTATTTCTACCAGAACAACAGGTTTGGCTTGATCATTATTCGGGTCAAAATCTGAACCCATTGGGGACTCCAACAAGGCCGAAGTATCAGCTTGACATTGGGGTTCAATAATAATGGGTCCCCTATGCGAATGCGTATCTCGTTGAGTCGGGACACCTTTTGGGGAATAAATGATGTCTTCCTCATCATCCACGTTGTTGACTACTGGGCCTCTCATTTTTCCAATTCCTCCAGCTAGTAACTGGGTTAGCTGGCCTATGATATTTCTTTGAAATTCTCGTATTTCTTGTTGAATTTCTGTCAATTGCCCCTGCATCTCTATTTGCACTTGCTCTATTCTTTCCAATCTTTGTTCCATATCTTCCAAGTTAACTGAAACATTTTACCTAATTAGGGTCCTTTTGTAAAAGTCTAATGCGAATGATGCAATGTAATGCAAATGCATGAATGCAAAGAAAGAGAAGCGTTGACTCTGAATTCAGTTACATTAGAAAAACTTTACTAGAAAATAAATTTCTTTACACAAAACAGATCGCATACACAGTCTTGTCTTCATAGTCCAAGTGAAAACATCAATCCCCTTCTTCGCAAAAGTTAAATATTGTAAACTTCTAATAGAAGCCTCCTCTAGCTCCTTTTGCTTGATCTGGACCGCGACTCCTGTTCACTTGTTAGCCTCTTTAAGAAAGCCGAGATGTGGTAATTCTCGAATAGTCTTCGTCAACTTGAATCCTTGGATGATAAGGTCTTGTATTCCTTCACGGACTATTAGTCTTCTCTCGTTGTGTTCACTTGGACTATATTCAGACGACCGTATTATAATCCACTTTATCAAAAAATCCATTTTCTTATGACCAACTTTTCTATTTAGCAATCGAATTTGGAATCAATACCTCTTTTCTATGATGTGAATGCAATGCAATCAAAACACAAGAAAACACGTTAGCACGGGAAAAATAAATAACCTAGAACACCTATCAGGGTGACCACTAGGGTTTGACATAGTTCTACCTAAGGTGGGCTCTTAGGGTTCACTATATGTGGTTTAGTTCTAGAGGAAAAAGGGTACCTGAACCAGCAGATTCCTCAATCCTCACCCATTATAGGCTCATACGGACCGAGTTCAGTTCAGGGGAATACATTTCCCTATGGCTGCACGGAGATGAAAATCTCACGAAGACATAGGTACGGATGTATCCCGAAAGTGATTCACTATCCTGCACGGAGGTGAAAACCTCACGAAGGAGTAGCTTCTCACTCACTTAAAAGGTGTGACCACTACGGTCATGCAATATGATGCGAATGTATCCTAGACATTTAAATCACAACAAACATATGACGTGACCCAAACTCATTCGATGGAAAAATCAAAATCAAATTTTAATTTTTGATAAAAGGACAAAAACTAATCAATTCTACAGCTTAACTCTCTTATTGGTCCCCAGTGGAGTTGCCAAGCTGTCGAAACTATTTTTTTGTTTGAAAAAGGGCCGACTTTAAGATATGAAAATAGAGTCGCCACCAATCTTTTTGGAAGTATGATTGGGCCACCTTAAAACATTTTAGTCTACGAATTTTAAGAAAACGGGTTCAGGAGTCGGTTACGCACAAGGAAGGATTAACACCCTCGTGACGCCCATAATTGGTACCTAACTGATTAATTAATGTCCTAATATCGAAAATTTGAAAGATTTTAAAATACGATTCTTTTTATTTTAAGGGGAAAAAAACTTGAACAAAATATGAGCAATCAGACCCTCTTATCTCGAGGAAGTAAAATGTCACGCCCAGTGAGTTAGGGTACGGCATTTCAAATCCCCGAAATTGAGCTTGTCCTTTTGACTTTCAAAATTAACGTGTTTAAATCTAAGAAGGATACTCGGTTATTTGGGGTCTAATGAAAAATCAGAACCCAGTAAGTTAGGGCTCGATTTCCCAAAATACCAAACACAAAATATTGCCTTTGTTTTTTGAAATCCTCATCTCGAGATAACAAAACGTCCCATCCAGTGAGTTAGGACACGACGATTTTGAATTCTCGAGAATAAGTTTTTATTCAACTTTTAAAAAGAAAGTAATAGGTTCGTTAGACTCGAAAAGAGAAATCGAAACCCAGTAAGTTAGGGTACGACTCCTTTCAAACCTTAGAACACGGAGGGTTTGCTTATTTTGAAACGAAAACTGTAACGTATCGAATAAAATATGATATGATTTAAAATAAAATGTAAAACGAGTTGCTATGCTGGTTTATATAACAATATTACGGTGATCGAATATGAATAACAATAATAAAGGTAGAAGTAAAATACGATAAAAAAGTAAAATAAACAAACGAAATGAAATAAAAGAAAATAGTAAAGAAAAGGCAATGATAATAACTATGAAATATACTAATTAACAAATAATAAAAAGAATAATAAGAATAATAATAATAGGTTAAAAAAATATTAATAATTAAAATAATAACAATAGTATGTAATAAAATATAAAAGTAATAAAAGTCCTAAATAAAAAATTAGAAATAAAATAGTATAACAATAAATATAATAATAAGTATAGTATAGTAAGAATAATAATAAATATAATTATGGATAATAATATATAAAATAGGGGTAATAAAAATATATATGTAAAATAATAGTAAGGGAAAAAAATGAAATATTAATAATAATAATATTAGGATTAATAATAATAATAGCAGAAAGGATATGACTATAATAATAATAGTATACATAAAAAGGTAATAAAATATTTAAAAATAATTAATTTAATGGTAAAATAGCAAAATAAGCGAAAAGGGGCTAAATCGGATAAAAAACAGAAGCGCATGGCCAAATTTAAAACAAAAAAAAAAGATAAAAGGGCTGAATTGTAAGGCGTGTGCAACTTAGAGGGGCCAAAATAGCAATTAATCCCGCTTCCTGAAACGATGCATTCGACTGAGGACTCAATTGAAACGAGGAGCGAAATTTTGGGCCAAATCGGGAATAATAAACCTGATTATAAAACCATGAAAAAGCGGAGGGGCTAAATACGCAATTAGCCCCTCCCTATAAAAACACGCGGATCCTTACCACTGTGCGGGTCGGGTCGCGGGTCAGAGGCCCAAAACGACGTCGTTTTGATCTCTGACCCCCAATTGCAAAACGGCGTCGTTTCATAGGGGTATATAAGTTGAATTTTTTTTAAAAGAATTTCATTCTTTCATTCCAGCAGAGAAAAAAAAATTGGGAGCCTTCCAAATGCTCTCCCCTTGGGAGATTTCTGGCGTGGTCCAGTCGAAGGACCGCCATGCCGACCTCCGTCCTTCGTCGTCACCGACCACCGCGCATGGTGGCTGGAACTCCAAAAAGGTAAGATTTTCCCTTTTTTATTTTCAAATCCTTTAATATATATATATATAGTTTAGAAAAATAGAATATAAAAAAAATGGAAAAACAACAGTTATTCGAAAATGAAACGAAATGAAAAGGAAAAAACTCAACTGATTTAGTGTTTGCTTTGTATTAATTTGTGTATACTCTCCTCTATATTCCAAAAACCGTGTATCCCTTTTACACGGTATTATTTCAGTTTTTATAGCCGAATCTTTCAACAAAAAAAATAAAAATAAAATCACATCCGGATTTTCTGCCATCCTCCTCTTCTGTTTCTTTTCTGTTTTGTAGGTGGGCTACTGGGGTGACGTGGAGTGGTGGATCGGTGCACATCGCGAGAGAGCCGTGTCTTGGGCGCGAGGGCTAGCTGGAGTGGGGGTAGTTGCGGCGCTAGTCGTGCTGAAAACCCCTAGGGTTTTCTGTTGATGCTTGAAAAAAAAATAGGCCACTTGGGCCTTTTGGGCTCTGGACCCTTATGTTTTTTTATTTGGGCCCCGGTCTTGAAATTGGGCCTTACAATAGTAATAATAGTATTAAAAACAATAGTAAGAATAATAAGAACAATAGTAACAAAAATTAATAGTAGTAATAATAATAATAATAATAATAATAATAATATTAATAAATATATTAATGATAATAAGAATGATAATAATGATAATAATAATAATAATAATGAAATGAAACAAAATACACAGGATAAAATAATATGAACGAAAAAAGAAGTAAGAAAAAAAACATATGATAATGAAAATAAATAATATATGTATCTCAAAATAATAATGTTAATAATAATAAGAATTGTAATAATGAATAATAATAAGTATACAAAGTAAAATAAAAATATGGACTATCAAAGAAGTAAAAAAATATACATAATGATAAAAATAAAAAGGATACATGTTTGTGCAAACAAATAAATAAATAGATTGAAAATAATACATATAAATAAAAGAAACTGATATCAAATGAATACAGTATTAAATTGGAATAAAATTAAGATTAAGAACCCAAATCATAAATAAAAACATTAAAAAGGGACTAAATTAAGAGAAAAGTAAAGCTAAAGGTCTAAATTTAAAATAAAAAATGAATCGGGGCCCAGTGTAATGCGCGAAAACAAAGAGGGACCGAAGGAAAATATCCCCGTCCCATGAAACGCAAATGCTTTGACACGGGCTAAAATGTAGCAAAAACAAAATTATGCGGTAAGATTTAAAAGAAAGAAAAATCAAGAGAAGACTAAATTAAAACAAATTTCGAGAAAGAGGGAGGACCGAAAGGGTAAATAACCTTTTTCACAAAACATGCGGATCCTTCCTAGGTCGTCACACAGACAGTCGTCGAGGCCTTATACGGCGTCGTTTTGGGGCTTGGGGGGGTTAGATGAAGCTACATCGTTTCATGCCCCCTATTTAAGCCCCACTTTTTTTGAAATCATTCATTTCACCCTCCCCATTCAAAAAAAAAACAAAAAAAGCTTTCACACACTCTCAAAGCCCCCCATGGCCGCCGGTCGAATTCCGGCCAAGATCCGGTGCCGACCACCACCGACCACCGCCGTCGGCGCTGCTGTGTATGGCGGCCGGATCTCAAAAAAGGTAGATTTTTTCCCTTTTTTATATACTATATTAATATATGTATGTATGGTTTAAGAGATAAAAAAACGAAAATCTTAGTACGTATATGAACAGTTTCGAGAAAAAGAAAAGGAAAAAAAGATACAAATAAATGAACAACCTTTTTGCTAAAAAACCTTGCTCTATTTCGTATTGATTTTGTATGTGTATTCAATAATAGTGTTTTTCTTTCAAAAAATCCCCCTTTTTTACAATCTGATTTCCTTACGGCTTTATAGCCGATTTACAAAATATTTTGCTTTCTACTGTTTCTGCCATGTTTCGTGCTCTGTTTTCCTTTCTTTTTTGCAGGTGTTAGGTCAACAACGGCGAAAATCTCGGCTTTTTGTCATTTCGGTGCTGGAGAGGTCGAACCTTGGCGTTGTGCGCGCCGACGGAGACACGTGGGCAGCAGTACGCTTAGGGAACTAGGGTTTCTGAATTCTGAAATTTTGTTGTTGGGCTAATCTGTTTTGGGCTAGGGTTTGGGCTTGTTTTTTTGGGTTTTTTTTTATTTTGGTTTGGGTTTTGACTGGGCCCGGGCAAATTGGGCTTGTACAGCTGCCCCTCTTTGCTCGTTGTCGTGTAACGAGAACAGAGCAAAGACTTTTAAGAAAGACCAATTTTGCCCGGTCTTGCCGAGTCTCGGCGTTTCTTTTCTTCTTCTTCAAGTAGGCTCGCTCTAACCCACTACAACTTCAGAAGTATAGGAATTGGCGCTTCAATCCGCTCGAATGTAATTTCAGGGAGAAGAGATTTGTAGCTTCGATCTACTTCACTGGAATTTCAAGGAGATGAGGTTGGTGGCTTAAATCTACTCTGCTGCTTCATGGAGATAAGATTCGTCATTTTTGATCTACTCCACTAATACTTAGGGAGACAAGATCTGTAATCCACTGCCGCTTTAGGGAGATAAGGCTGATGGCTTAAATCTACTCCGCTGCTTCATGGAGATGAGATTCGCCGTCTTCGATCTGCTCTACTACTGCTTAGGGAGACAAGATCTGTAATCTTTAGTCTACTCCACTGCCGCTTCAGGGAGATAAGGCTGATGGCTTAAATCTACTCCGCTGCTTCATAGAGATAAGATTCGCCGTCTTCAATCTGCTCCACTTTTATCTTAGGGAGACAAGATCTACTGTCTTCAGTCTGCTCTGCTGCTGCTTTAGAGAGATAAGGCTGATGACTTAAATCTACTCCGCTACTTCATAGAAATAAGATTCGCTGCCTTCAGTCTGCTCCGCTGCAACTTTAGGGAGACAAGACTTGCGGCTTTAATCTGCTCCACTGCAACTTCATTGAGATAAGATTCGCTATCTTCAGTCTGCTCCACTGCAACTTCAGGGAGATAAGACTTGTCATGATCTGCTCTACTGCAACTTCAGAGAGATAAGATCTGTGATTTATAGCTTCGATCTGTTCCACTGCAACTTCAGGGAAATAAGATTCGCTATCTTCAGTCTGCTCCACTGTAACTTTAGGGAGATAAGACTTGTAACTTCAACCTGCTCCACTGCACCTTCAGGGAGATAAGGTTTGTGGTTTTAATCTGCTCCACTGCAACTTTAGGGAGATAAGATTTGTGGTGACAACTTTGATTCGACCTGTTGCAACTTCAGAGGTATAGGACTTGTAATTCATAGTTTAAATCTGTTCCCCTACAACTTTAGGGAAATAAGATTCGTTATCTTCAATCTGCTCTACTGCAACTTCAGGGAGATAAGACTTGTATCTTCGATCCGCTTCGCTCAGGAAGGCAATATCTGCTATCTTCAATCTGCTCCACTGCAAACTCAGGGATGCCAGACTGGTATCTTCGATCCGCTTCACTCAGGAAGGCAAGATCTGCTATCTTCAATCTGCTCCACTGCAAACTCAGGGATGCCAGACTGGTATCTTCGATCCACTTCGCTCAGGAAGGCAAGATCTGCTATCTTCAATCTGCTCCACTGCAAACTCAGGGATGCCAGACTTGTATCTTCGATCGGCTTCGCTCAGGAAGGCAAGATCTGCTATCTTCAATCTGCTCCACTGCAAACTCAGGGATGTCAGACTGGTATCTTCGATCCGCTTCGCTTAGGAAGGCAAGATCTGCTATCTTCGACCTATTCCACTGCTGGTCAGGGAGATAGGACTAGTGAATTCACCGATGTTGCTACGCCGTCCTCTGGGGGACATATCCTGTAGACTCGATTTTATATGTTTATGCTTATGCAAAATGGTTAGGGTGCAATGATCGGAATGAATCTAATGCTCCTAACTAAATGTATTATGGACGACATTCGCATGAATGCCGAATGTCATGAGAATGATTTTTTTTTACAATGATTAGGATGCAATGATCAGAATGAATCGAATGCTCCTAACTAAATGTGTCTTGAGTGATGATGTATGAATGCAAAATGAAATGATCCATTTTTTATGCTTAGGGTTGTCACTGCTCGTCGTCCATCAGATTTTTATTACTGACGTATTACACTGCTATATCGCTCGGCTGGTACCTTTGCAAAAAAACTCAAAGAAACAATCATATTTTGCTCAAATGACTTGCCCCAATGTAACTTCAAGGTCCATTCTATGGTACCTATGGGACTTTAAGGCTTATACCATCTTCAGACCCTCTCACTGTAATTCAAGGGTATATGATCTGAATCATTTCCTATCAATTTGGTCTGTTACAATTCCCTGGATGCCATAGCCAGATATATATATTTGCAGAATATCATTTTCCTCTCGAGAATGATCCCTTCTTCGCTTGGGTTGGCATGGCTCGTTTTCTGTCAGGATTCTATCACCGACGTAATATCTTGATTTTGTGTTCAATCATTAGTTTTGACAGAAACTCCAAGGAGACAGTCTCAATTTAGACTCTTTCTTCTCAAATATCTTCACTCCTAAGCTTAGTGAGCTCTAAACAATAGACCTGTGTCAGGTTCTCGTATCATTTAGAAACTTCCAAAGTAATATGCGAAACTCCTTTTATGAAAGTGTTATTAGTCCACTAATTGTTATTTTAATGCAAAATGCTTGAAAAAGATCATAATGATGCACGAAACGGAAATTTATTGAGAGCAAAGCTCGAAATGAATAAATTAATCAAGATATCAAATTTTGAAAAAACACAAAATGAGAATGAATTAATCAAGATAACAAATGAAATTCATTGGGAGCGTATCTTGAAAAGAATAAAGTAATCAAAGATAGTAAATTCAATCTGGGTAAGATGAAAACTAGGTGCCCCAGATATCGCAGCATGAGTTTCTCTGTTCAAACTTCTTGAGGACCATTTTAAGCTCAATATGTGTTTAGGGGATCTAGAGTACTCTGTTGATGCCCCAAGACGTAAAATCTCTCCTTCTTGTTAATTCAGAGAAAACGAGACTACCGCATGCCCCATTTTTATTAAAATTTGAATTGCCCTTTACGGGTTTTCAATTCAAAACCCTTTTAGTCTCAATGCGCCCTTTGCGGGTTTTCGCCTTGGCCTCTCCTTCTTCTTTTCATATTTTCTTTCTTTCTTTCTTTCTTTCTTTCTTTTTTTTTTAGAAATATTTCTTGATTTGAACTCATAGGATTAGGCAGGTCATTGTTATCCCTCTCGGTCAAAATCAACGTTTTTCCAAAGAAGGCCTTTTTTACCACATACGGTCCTTCCCAGTTTGGCATCCACTTTCCCCAGAAGTCCTTTTGTATGGGAAGGATCCTTTTCAAAACTTGGTCTCCTTCATGGAATTTTCTAGGGTGAACTTTCTTGTTATATGCCCTCATCATTCGCTTTCGGTACATTGACCATGAGGATAGCCCTTAGCCTCTCTTTTTCAATCAAGTTCAGCTAATCATATTGGGATTGGATCCATTCTGCTTCATCCGACTTCAACTCTGATAAAACTCAGAGAGAAGGAATCTTGGCTTCAATGGGCAAAACTGCATCCATTTCATAAATCAATGAGAAAATTGTTGCCCCGGTGAGGGTCCTAACAGCCGTTCGACAAGCACAGATGTCAATCTTCATGTGTCTCAATCTTTTTCCAGCGATCCCTCTCTTTTTTTTTACCGTTCGTTTTGGGTCGATACAGTACTTAATCTTGAACAAACTGCGAACCTTTGATGTCGCGCTGTTGTTCAAATTTAATACATCGTTAGATATGATCCTTTTTTAAGATTCTATACCGACATAGAATTTACTGACTGTCGACTTTGTGACATCAGCATATGAAGTAGCTTCCGCCCACTTGGTGAAGTAATCGACGACCACAGAGATGAATCGATACTGCATCGAAGCTTTTGGCATGATTGGCCCACTGCGATCCATGCCCCACATAGAGAAAGTCATAGATTCTATTTATTCTTTGTAAGGTGGGATCTGTTTCTCATCTTATTCTACCATCCTTAACAAATTAGGAAATGATCTACAATCTCGGTCATCTTCAAAGTCCTGAGATCCCTCTAAACACATATCTTATTCAAAAAGGGAGTTAGTAACAACGTCACCCATGTCGTTGATATCTGGGTACCTAGGTACGAAGGCAAAAAAAAAATCCAAAGAATAAATGATTCTAAGGATGATTATTTGTAGTATGAACTTGAATGAAACAAAGGAATAAAATAATATTTTCTCAAAGTGAGACACAAAAATGCATTTCCATTGAAAATATAGATGTTGAACATAAGCCCATTTCACAAAAAGATTCTTATTGCTCCTAGTCTTAGAGCAATAAGCGTGTTTTGGACATTACTTCGAATTTGGCTCTAAAAAATACAAGGATCTCTTCCACAGTCCCTTTGTTCAAAACACTCCCAAGTATGTAAGGGCTGACGTTTGGAAAATTCTATTCTCCTGTTCCCTTTTTAGATACGGCGCTAATGTTCAGATTCCCTGATATTCCTTCCAGGCTTTTGACTTCTTCAAGGAATTCTAATTTTTTGATTAATTAGGGTTTTTTTGTGAAATTTAATACATGTAATGCAATGCAATGTAAATGCATGAAATGAATGCAAAAAAAAGAGGCGTTGATTCTGGATTCAATTCCATTAGAACAACTTTTCTAGAAAATAAATTTCTTTACATAAAACAGATTACATATACGGCCTTGCCCTAATGCTCGAAGCCTTAACTTTTCATAGAAGCCAGGTTAACTCCTAACCCTAATCTGATTCTAATTCACTTCAAACTTAGCACGTCAGCTTGAACTGCTATGGTTTGCCAATGATTTGACACCTCTTGTATTTGAGCAACTAATTCTTTCAATGGAGAGTAGTTCTCAGAGAATACTTGATAAGAAACCATTTTCACTCTCCAAAAGCGGCTATGGAACCACGCTAACAAGAGTTCCGCACATCCAAATGAATCTTCATTCACCTACTCCTCGGCATGTATTCAAAGATCAGAATGTTTCGGCCAAAATTACAAAGACGGGCGTGACCCTCTCGTCAAGTCTATCGAACAAGTCTGAAACTGCCTTGTCCACGTGCCCCAGTGCTTTAGGGAAAACATCCAGTTTGTAAATGCTCAAAGCGAAGACATTGACCCTTTTCTTCATATCTGGGTGTGCTAAGATTGAATCTCGCGAATTTTTAATGGATGCCTTCACTAGCTCCTTTTGATTGATCTGGACTGCGACCCATTGCTTACTCATCCCCGCAATACTCATTAACTCCTTTTAAAAGAGTTGAGACGTGACGGCTCTCGAATAATCCTTGTTGGCTTGAATCCTCGGGAAATGAAGCAAAGTCTTGTTTTCCTTCGCGGACTGTCAGTCTTCTTTCGTTGTGTTTACTTGGACCCTATTCAGACGGTCGTACTATATTCCACTTTATTAAGAAGTTCGTTTTCCTATGACAAGCTCTTCTATTTAGTAATCGAAATATGAATCAACACCTCCTTTCTAAGATGATGCGATGCAATGCAATGCAATCATAAACAAAACAAAACACGTTAGCACAAGAAAAAATAAAAAACAAAATAGATTACATAAATGGGTGACCACTAGGGTTTGGCACGGCTCTACTTAAGGTGGGCTCCTAAGGCTCGCTATATGGGGTTCGGTTCTAAAGTTAAGGTACTCGAACCAGCAGATTCCTCGATCTTCACCCATTATAGGCTTATACGGACCGAGTTCGGTTCAGAGGGACACATTTCCCTATGGCTGCACGGAGATAAAAATCTCACGAAGACATAGGTACGGATGTATCCCGAAAGCGATCCACTATCCTACACGGAGGTGAAAACCTCACGAAGGAGTAGCTTCTCACTCCCACTTAAAAGGGTGTGACCCAACGGTCATGCGATATGATGCAAAAGTATTCTACAAGACTTAAACCACAGTAATCATATGAAATAGCAATAAATGCAATAATAGGATCGTAATTTTTCAAATCGGATTTTTAATTTTCGACAAAACTCAGAAAAAAAATCAGAAAAAAAGTTTTAAAATTATATAAGGGTTTAAAACTCGTTTTAAGGGGCTATATAAGGCCTAAAACTCAGAAAAAAATCATTTGAGCTGTGTACTCTAAAAAAAAATTTCTCTGTTCTCTCATTTTCTCTCTGCAGGCCTGAGAGGAAGGGTCACCGGGGGGGCTCCGGTCCGGGATCGCGTCGTGCGGTGGCCGGAAAGGTAAAACCTTACCATTTTTTCTTCTTTTTTTTTATATTTTGAAATATATGTATAGTTAAAATAGATTTGTTTAAGGATTGGTCTTAAAACGGAAAAGGAACGAGGAACGAAACAAAAACCGAATCTTGTGAGATCCTTACTCTGTGCTGTATTTCCCTTGCTTTTCCTCTGGGATCTCTGGATTGGTGTTAGATATGTGATTCTTGTTCTTGCGGTTAAAGATCTGTTCTTATGATATGGTTAATCTCTCCTTTTTTTTTTATTTCATCCAAAAAAGATCCTGTGTACAGTTTTTGATTAGCCTTTTATAGCCATTTCTAGAAAAGATTATCCCCCCATTTTCCTTGTTCTGTCTTCACATATTTAATGCTTGCAGGTGCGCGACGCAAGTTATCGGGCGAGAGGTGCCGCGCTCGACAATGGCGGTGGATGGGACACGGTCGAGGCGTAAGGTCGAGGGTCGATCGATGCAGGCGCGAAGACCGTGGGTCAACGATCGATGGCCCGAACAAATCCACGAGCATAAAGGCTGCGGCGCTAGGTCCCTTAGGGTTCCGGAACCCTAAGTTAGATTTTGGGCCATTGGGCCAACGGGCATTGGGTGTAAATGGGTTAAGGGATTGGGCCTATTGGGTTGGTGATGATTTTTTTGTAATTTGGGCCATAAGGACTTTTGTAAACTGGACTGTAAAAATAGACTTTTATTATTTTATTCTGTCTGTTTATGTGAGCCCTGGCCAAAAATTGGTCATTACACCGCCTCTTTGCTCATTGTCGTAACAGAATGGAGCAAAGACTTTCAAGAAAGACCAATTTTGCCCTGGTCTCTCGCACAGTCTTGACTTCTTCGGTGCTTTTTTTCTTCAGGTAGTCTCATTCTAGTCTACCGTATCTTGTTAATTTGACTCGCACACCACCATTCAGAGAGATGGGACTTGTGGTTTCAATCTGTTCCACTGCAACCTCAAGGTATAGGATTTGTCATTTTAATCCGCTCCACTGCAACTTCAGGGGGGTAGGATTAATATGATCTGTTCTACTGCAACTTCAAGAACGCCAGACCTGCTAACTTCGATCTGCTCCTGCAACATCAGGAATGCCAGACTTGCTATCTTCAATCTGTTTCCTGTAAACTCAAGAATCGCCAGGCTGATGTCTTCGATCTGCTTCCTACAAACTCAGGGATTGCCAAATCTGCTATCTCCAATCTGCTCCCTGCAAACTCAAGGATTGCCAGACTGATGTCTTCGATCTGCTTCCTGCAAACTCAGGAATTGCCAGACATGATGTCTTCGATCTGCTTCCTGCAAACTCAGGAATTGCCAGACCTGATGTCTTCGATCTGCTTCCTGCAATTTCAGGAATTGCCAGATCTGCTATCTTCAATCTGCTCCCTGCAAACTCAGGGATCGCCAGATTTGCTGTCTTCAATCTACTTCTTGCAAAGCTCAGGAATGCCAGATTGGCTATCTTCAATCTGCTTCCTGCAAAGCTCAGGAATGCCAGATTTGCTGTCTTCAATCTGCTTCCTGCAAAGCTCAGGAATGCCAGATTGGCTATCTTCAATCTGCTTCCTGCAAAGCTCAGGAATGCCAGATTTGCTGTCTTCAATCTGCTTCATGCAAAGCTCAAGAATGCCAGATTGGCTACCTTCAATCTGCTTCCTGCAAAGCTCGGGAATGCCGATTAGGTCGTCTTCAATCGCTTCTGCAAAGCTTAGGAATGCCGATTGGCTATCTTCAATCTGCTTCCCGCAAAGCTCGGGAATGCCGTTGGCTATCTTCAATCGCTTCGCAAAGCTCGGGAATGCCGATTTGTCGTCTTCAATCTGCTTCTGCAAAGCTCGGGAATGTCGATTGGCTATCTTTATTATGCTTCCCGCAAAGCTCGGAATGCCGATTTGCTTCGATCTTGCCCCACTCATCGCTTAGGCGACAAGGTCTACAATCTTCAACCTATTCCACTCATCGGTCGCTGGCAATAGGACAATCTTCAAACTATTCCACTCATCGGTCGCTGGCCATAGTATGGTCTTCAACCTATTCCATTCTTGGTCGGTGGCAATAGGACAATCTTCAACCTATTCCACTCTTGGTCGCTGGCAATAGGACAATCTTCAACCTATTCCACTCTTGGTCGGTGGCAATAGGACAATCTTCAACCTATTCCACTCTTTGGTCGCTGGCAATAGGACAATCTTCAAACTATTCCACTACTGGTTAGTGGCAATAGGACAATCTTCAACCTATTCCACTACTGGTCAGTGGCAATAGGACAATCTTCAAACTATTCAACTATTGGTCAGTGGCAATAGGACAATCTTCAACCTATTCCACTACTAGTCAGTGGCAATAGGATAATCTTCAACCTATTCCACTACTGATCAGTGGCAATAGGACGATCTTCAAACTATTCCACTACTGGTCAGTGGCAATAGGACGATCTTTAACCTATTCCACTATTGGTCAGTGGCAATAGGATGGTGGCTTCACCAATATTGCTACACCATCCTCTAGGGACATATTCTGTAGACTCGGTTTTATATGCTTGTGTTTATGCAAATGATGCGAATGCTATGATCGGAATGACTCAAACGCTCCTAACTACATGTGCTATGGATGACATTTACATGAATGCAGAATGTCATGAGAATGATGATTTTTTCAATGATTAAGATGCAATGATCGTAATAAATCGAATGCTCCTAACTAAATGATATTATGGAGGACATTTGCATGAATGCAGAATGTCATGATAATGATTCTTTGTTAAAAATATATAAAGATCATGATGCGATGATCGAAACGCCCCTAACGATGATGTATGAATGTAAAATGAAATTATCCCTTTTTAATGCTTAGGGTTGTCTCTGCTCGTCATCCATCAGAGTCTTATTGCCGACGTATTACGCTGCTATCTCGCTCTGCTGGTACCTTTGCCAAAACTCAAAGAAACAATCATATTTTCCTCAAATAACTTGCTCCAATGTAACTTCAAGATCCATTCCAGGGCACCTATAGGACTTTAAGGCTTATACCATCTTCAGATCCCCTCTCTTCAACTTCAGGGGGTGTAGGATCTGTGTCATCTTCAATCCATCCCACTATGACTCAGGGGTATAGAATTTGTAATTTATTCAAACGATTTGGTCTACTACACCTTCCATTCCCTGGGTGTCATGACCAGGTATGTATGCATGATATTTGCACGGATACAGAACATCATTTTTTCTCGCGAATGATTCCCCATTTATACATGGGTTAACATTGCCCCTTTTTCGTCAAGATGGTATTACTGACGTAATATCTTGTCATTTGTTCAATCACCATTTTTGACAAAATCCGAAGAGATAGCCTCAGTTCAGACTTTCCCTCTACCAATATTTCTATCCCTTAAACTTGAGGAGTTTTAAGCAATAGTCTTGTTTCAGGTCCTTGTATTATTCAGAAGCTTCCAGAGTAATATGCGAAACTTCTTTTATGAAAGTATTATTAGTCCACCAATCGTTATTTCAATGCAAAATGCTTGAAAAATATCACAACAATGAACAAGAATGGAACCAATTGAGAGCATAGCTCGAAACAAATAAGCTGATCACAGCTAGCAAGTGCAAAGAAAAAAGAAAGTTTATTAAGAGTGTATTTTGCAAGGAATAAAATAACCACAAATAACAAAAATGGGTAAAATGAAAACTAGGTGCCCCAGATACTGCAGCCTGAGCTTCTCTGTTCAAACTTCTTGAGGACCATTTTAGGCTCAATATGTATTTAGGGGATCCAGAGTACTTTGTCGATGCCCCAAGATGCAACATACTTCTTCATTGTTAATTCAAGTGTAGCAAGACTATCATGCCCTACTTTCGATCAAAATTTGAGCTGCCCTTCTCGGGTTTTCAACTTAAATCCCCTTTGGTCTCACGGCGCCCTTTGCGGGTTTTCGCCCTGGCCACTCATTTTTCTTCTTTTTTCCTTTTTTTTCTTTTTTTCTTTTTTTTTATAACAAATCTGAACTCACAGGATTGGGCGGGTTCTTGCCATCCATCTTGGTTACTATCCATGTTTCCCCAGAATAGGCATTCTTTGCTGCATAAGGCATTTACTTTTCTTCTTGAGTCCTTTTGGATAAGAAGGATTCTTCTTAATGCCAGGTTCTCCTCTTGAAATTCTCTTGAGCGAACCTTTTTATCATAAGCCCGTATCATCCATTTTTGGTACATTTGACCATGAATACTTTCAATCAAGCTTCTTGGTAGATGTTCGCTTTATCCAATTCAATCAAAACTTGGGGAAAATGAATCTTATATTACAACAATTGTTTCCCTTTCATAAACCAATGGGAAAGATGCCCCGGTGAAAGTCCTGGCCAACGTTCAAGAAACTTAGAGGGTAAATGGTAACTTCTCTATGCCAACCTTTACAAATCTCAGTCATTTTTTTTACTGCCTTTGCTACACTGAATGGTGTCTGATCTTTGAACAGACTGTAAATTTGTGTAATTATGTTAAACACGTTTCTTTCTGGTATTCTTTATTTCCACTCTCTCTCTCTCTCTCTCTCTTTTTGGATTTAAATTTGATGATCACGACTTTGTAATTTTGGCATATGAAGCGACCTTCACCTTCTCAAATGAGGTAACCAACGACCATGAATATGAATCGATGTTGGCTAAAAGCTTTTGAGAAGACCGGCTTGATAACGCCCATGCCCTACATATGGGGATCCGTGAAGAAATAAAGGAGGCGCATAAGTCCTGTATTCAATTTCCCTTTCTTGGTAAACCAAATGAGCTCAAACCTCCGGGCCGTTGTAGAACCATTAACATGGGTTCTTTAAACACCAATCTTAACAAAGATACCCACGCTTTGAAGAGCCTAGGCGTGTCTTGATGTGATCATGCGAAAACATCTTTAAATTCTGAGATAACTCAATGATGCCTTGCCTTATTCTGCGGTGAGTTAAGCTTCCATCTTCACCAGAGTGTCTGTTGACATTTCGTAAGGCGGGGATCTACCATTCTTAATAAGTTGCAATCTCTGTCATCTTCAAAGTCCTTAGATCCCTCTAGACACATATTCCACTAGAAAGGGAGTCAGTAACAGCGTCGCTCATGTCTTTGATATCTGGGACCCATTGTGGGTATGAAGGTAAATTCTCGAGAACAAATGATTCCAAGAATGATTATTTATGAATGAAGAATAAATAGACTGTATAGTATGAAAAAGAAAAAATATATTTGTTCAAAAAGATGCATTTTACTGAAATAGTAATTCTGGACACAAGCCTATTTCACAAAAGAAATCTTATTGCTTCTAGGCTTAAAGCAACAAGTACGTTTTGTACATTAATCTAAGTAAGCTTCTAAATACTACAGGAATTTCTTCCGCAGTCTCATTGCCCAAAATGCTCCCAAGTTCATATTTCTGCATTTGGCGCACCATCTATCTTCACAATACCCATGTTGATGAGTTTTTCCACCAATTTCTTGAAAGTAAGGCAATTTTCTATCGAATGCCCTGTGACCCCTGCGTGGTACTCACACTGGGCATTTGGGTCATACCATTTTGGGTATGAAGATTGCATTGGTTTCGGGTAGTGGGGGGACACAACGTGTGCATCAAATAAACTTTGATACAACTCCTTGTACGTCATTGGGATCAGCGTAAATTGGAGTTTCTCTATGTTTTACCTTGTGTCTGATTCTTTTCTTGATGAACCCTGATACCCAGTAGTCATTGTTTTTGGCTGGTTAACAGTAATCGACTTTGAGTACCTCATATTCGTATTATTCACTTCATTTTCTTTCTTCTTCAGGGCTTTTAAAGTCTGTTCTCCCTTTTTCTTTGTTTCGGCTAAGCCATGTACCACAAGATTGACTCGATCATCCCCCAGATTAAAACTTGAACCCATTGGGAAGTTTAACAGGGCCGAAGTATCAGTCTGACATTGGGGTCCAATACTAACGGGTACCCCATGCGAATGCGCGTCTGGTTGAGTCGGGATATTTATTGGGGAATAAATGATGTCTTCATCATCATCTACACTATCGACCATTGGGTCACCCCCTTTTTAAGCCTTCCAACTAGTAACTGGGTTAATTGGCTCATCACATTCATTTGATCTCGCATATCCTGTTGGATTTCGGTCAATTGCTCTCGCATCAGTATTTGCCTTTGCTTTAATCTCTCCAACCTTTGTTCCATATCTTCTGAAATAATTTCACCTAATTAGGGTCTTTCTACAAATTTTAATGCATGTAATATGATGGAATGCAAATGCATGAAATGCAATGCAAATGCGTGGAATGAATGCAAAAAGAAAGAGAGGCGTTGATTATGAATTCAATTCCATTAGAAGAACTTTTCTAGAAAATAAGTTTCTTTACATAAAACGGATTGCATATACGGCTTTGTCCTCATAGTCCAGGTGAAAACACCAATCCTCTCCTTCGTATCCGGATGCTATGGTCGTGTCTCGTGAACTTTCCCAATAGATACCTTTTCTAGCTCCTTGTTGCTTGGACTAGGCTGTACATCCTCACTCGCTTATCCTCCACGATATTCATAGGCTTCTTTTAGAAAATGGAGGCATGATGGCTCTCGAATAATCCTTGTCGGCTTGAATCCTCGGGCAAAGTTTTGTATTCTTCTACCTTCTTTGTATACGGATGTTATGGTCGTGTCCCGTGAACTTTCTCAAGGCATCTAGCTCCTTGTTGCTTGGTCCAGGCCATACCTCTTCACTCACTTATCCTCCGCAATGTTCATAAGGAGATTGAGACACGATGACTCTCGAATAATCCTTGTCGACTTGAACCCTCGGTCAAAGTCTTGTATTCTTCTGCGGGCTATCAGTCCTCTCTCGTTGTTTACCTGGACTATGACCGTATTATAATCTACTTTATCAAGTAACACATTTCCTTATGACAAACTCTTCTATTTAGCAATCGAATATGAATCAACACCTCCGGATGATGCGATGCAATGCAATGCAAGTGCATGGAATGAATGCAAAAATAAAGAGAACCGTTGATTATGAATTCAATTTCACTAGAAGAACTTTTCTAGAAAATAAAGCTCTTTACATAAAACGGATTGCATATACGATTTTGTCCTCATAGTCCAAGTGAAAACCAATCATTTTCTTCGTATTCAGATGTTATGGTCGTGTCCCGTGAGCTTTCTCCATAGATGCCTCTTCTAGCTCCTAGTTGCTTGGTTCAGGCCGTACCTCTTCTTATCCTCCGCGATGTTCATAAGCTTCTTTAAGAAAGTCGAGACGTGACAACTCTTGAATAATCCTTACTGGCTTGAATCCTAGGGCAAAGTCTTGTATTCTTTTGCGGACTATCAACCTTCTCGTTGTTTACTTGGACTATATTCAGACGACCGTATTATAATCCACTTTATCAAGAAATTCATTTCCTTATGACAAACTCCTCTATTTAGAAATCGAATATTAATCAACACCTCATTTCTATGATGATGCAATGCAATGTAATCAAAACAGAAGAAAACACGTTAGTATAAGAGAAATAAACAACACATAATAACTGTCCGGGTAACCACTAGGGTTTGGTGTGGCTCTATCTAGGGTAGGCTCCTAGGTCTCTCTATATGTGGTTTGGTTCTAAAGAAGGGTACTGAACCCAAATGATTCCTCAATCCTCACCCATTATAGGCTCATACGGACCGAGTTCGGTTCAGGGGAATACATTTCCCTATGGCCATGCGGAGATGAAAATCTCACGAAGCACATAAGTACGGATATATCCCGAAAGCAATCCACTAGCCCATGCAGAGGTGAAAACCTCATGAAGGCATAGTTTCTTACTCCCACTTAAGAGGGTGCGACCACAACGGTCATGCAATGCAATGTGTGCAAGAAAACAACAAACAAATGCAACAAAAGGATCGTAATTTTCAAATCAAATTTTCAAATTTTCAAATTGAATTTTCAAATTTTCGACATCGGACAGAAAATAATCAATTTACGGCCTGACTCTCTTTATATCCCCAGTGGAGTCGCCAAGCTGTCGTAACCATTTTTTTGGAAACAACGGGGGTCGACTTTGGTTTTGAAAACAAAAATAAAACGGGAGTCGCCACCAATATTTTTTGATGAGGTGTGATCGGGTCACCTTGTAAAACGGTTGTTTTTAATAACAGTTTGATTTATCAAAACAACGATTTCGGTCCACGAAACTTAGAAAATGGATTCGGGAGTCGGTTACGTACGAGGAAGGGTTAGCACCCTCGATACGCCCAAAGTTGGTACCTAATTGATTAATTAATGTCCTAATGTTGAAAATTTGAAAAGATTCGAAAATACGATCCTCTTTTATTTTTTAAGACTTGAACAAATCAAGATGGATGATGAGACCCCCTCATTTCGAAAAGGTAAAGTATCATACCCAGTAAGTTAGGGTGCGACACTTTGGACTCCCGAAACTGAGCTTGCCTTTTGATTTTAAAACTCGGCTTTAAGTTTGAAGAGGATATTCCGTTATTTGTCAAATGAGGAACTGGAACCCAGTAAGTTAGGGCTCGATTTCTCGAAATTCCAAATACGGAATATTGCTTTTATTTTAAAAAACTTATCTCGGGATATCTAGGTGCCGTGTCCAGTAAGTTAGGGCGCAACATTTCCGAGAATAAGTATTTTATTTGAAACTTGCATTGCGATTTTAATGGGGATATTCCGTTGTTTAGTTTAAACGAGAAAAACTGGAACCCAGTAAGTTAGGGCTCGATCTTCCCGAATCTCTAATACGAAATATCGGTTATTTTTTTAAAACCTGATGCATCGAGAAAGATTAGTGCGACAAATGATGAGATGTCATATGTGAAAGGAATAATAATAATAATGAAATAACAATATGAAATTCGAATAATGTGCTAATACGAATGATAATAAAATATTGGTAATAATGATAAAGGAAAAATAATAATATAGGTAGTGGTAAAATGAAAGTATTACGATAATAGTAGTATATTAACAGTAATAGAAAATAACGATAATAATGATATATATAAAAATAATAATGGCAATTTATGAATGAAATAGTAAAAATAAATAAATAAAACTATATATATAATATAATAATATAATAATAGTAATAATAATGGTAATATAATGATAAAAAAATAGATAATAATGATAATAGTGAAAACAAGAAATAAGAATTTTAATAAATAAGATAATAATATTAGTAATAGTAATAATAATAACAGTAGAAAAATAAAAATAACACATGCAATCGTAAATATAAATAATAGTAATAGCAAACAAATAATAGTAAAAATATAATGAAAATAACAAATAATAATAATAATAATAATAATAAATTGATAAAGGATGATAATGATTTTAAAAGATAATAATAGTAAATAAATGATAAGGGTGAAATCAAATAGAAAATAAAATTTCCGGGGGGGGCAAATTTAAAATGAAAGAAAGGTTAGGGGTTTATTTGCGCGCAAAAATAGATCGGAGGGACCAGAGGGGCAATTTTCCCCGACAAGTTAAACGCAGCGCCTAAGGGAAGGACCGAATCGCAAACCGCGCGAAGTTTCAGGGCCAATGTTGAAATATTTGAAAATTTGATTTTAAAAACTAAAAATGCGAAAGGACCGATTGCGCAATTTCCCCTTAGCTTAAAAAACACGCAGATCCTGAGAAGGGTCGGGTCGGATCGGGTCGGATCAGGATGAAACGACGCCGTTTAGGGGTTAAAAGCCAGCCCCAAAACGACGTCGTTTTAAGAGGCTATATAAGGCCTAAAACTCAGAAAAAATTCATTTGAGCTGTGTGCTCTAAAAAAAAATTTCTCTGCTCTCTCGTTTTCTCTCTGCAAGCCTGAGAGGAAGGGTCACCGGGGGGGCTCCGGTCAGGGATCGCGTCGTCGCGCCGGCCACCGTAAAACCTTACCCTTTTTTTCTTTTTTCTTTTTTATATTTTGAAATATATGTATAGTTAAAATAGATTTGTTTAAGTATTGGTCTTAAAATGGAAAAGGAACGAGGAACGAAACGAAAACCGAATCTTGTGAGATCCTTACTATGGGCTGTATTTCCCTTGCTTTTCCTCTGGGATCTCTAGATTGGTGTTAGATATGTGATTCTTGTTCTTGCGGTTAAAGATCTGCTCTTATGATATGGTTAATCTCTCCTTTTTTTTTTTTTTCATCCAAAAAAGATCCTCGTACGATTTTGATTGGCCTTTTATAGCCATTTCTAGAAAAGATTATCCCCATTTTCCTTGTTACGTCTTCTAGTATTTAATGCTTGCAGTGCACGCGACGCAAGTTCTTTGGCGATGGAGGTCTTTGCGCTCTCGACAATGGCGGTGGATGGGACACGGTCGAGGCGTAAGGTCGAAGTCGTCGATCAGGCGCGAAGACCGAGGGCCAACGATCGATGAGTTGAACATCCACGGCATAAAGGTGCGCGGCTGTTATCCCTTAGGGTTCCAGGAACCCTAAGTTAGATTTTGGGCCATTGGGCCAACGGGCATTGGGTGTAAATGGGTTAAGGGATTGGGCCTATTGGGTTGGTGATGATTTTTTTGTAATTTGGGTCATAAGGACTTTTGTAAACTGGACTGTAAAAATAGACTTTTATTATTTTATTATGGGTCTGGTTTATGTGAGCCCGGTCAAAAATTGGTCATTACAGTAATAATAGTATTAAAAACAATAGTAAGAATAATAAGAACAATAGTAACAAAAATTAATAGTAATAATAATAATAATATTATTATTATTATTATTATTAATATTAATATATTAATGATAATAAGAATGATAATAATGATAATAATTAAAAAAAATAATGAAATGAAACAAAATACACAGGATAAAATAATATGAACGAAAAAAGAAGTAAGAAAAAAAACATATGATAACGAAAATAAATAATATATGTATCTAAAACAATAATGTTAATAATAATAAGAATAGTAATAATGAATAATAATAAGTATACAAAGTAAAATAAAAATATGGACTATCAAAGAAGTAAAAAAATATACATAATGATAAAAATAAAAAGGATACATGTTTGTGCAAACAAATAAATAAATAGATTGAAAATAATACATATAAATAAAAGAAACTGATATCAAATGAATACAGTATTAAATTGGAATAAAATTAAGATTAAGAACCCAAATCATAAATAAAAAACATTAAAAAGGGACTAAATTAAGAGAAAAGTAAAGCTAAAGGTCTAAATTTAAAATAAAAAATGAATCGGGGCCCCAGTGTAATGCGCGAAAACAAAGAGGGACCAGAAGGGAAAATATCCCCGTCCCATGAAACGCAGCGTTTTGACACGGGCTAAAATGTAGCAAAAACAAAATTATGCGGTAAGATTTAAAAGAAAGAAAAAATCAAGAGAAGACTAAATTAAAACAGCCCGAGAAAGAGGGAGGACCGGAAGGGTAAATAACCTTTTTTCACAAAACACGCGGATCCTTCCCTAGGTCGGGTCGCGCGCACGGGTCAGAGGCCTTATACGGCGTCGTTTTGGGGCTTGGGGGGGTTAGATGAAACTACGTCGTTTCATGCCCCCTATTTAAGTCCCACTTTTTTTGAAATCATTCATTTCACCCTCCCCATTCAAAAAAAAAAAAAAAAAAAAAGCTCTTACACACTCTCAAAGCCCCCCATGGCCGCCGGCCGAATTCCGGCCAAGATCTGGCACCGACCACCCCCGACTACTGCCGTCGGCGCCGGCGGCCGGATCTCAAAAAAGGTAGATTTTTTCCTTTTTTTATATACTATATTAAAATATATATGGTTTAAGAGATAAAAAAAACGAAAATCTTAGTACGTATATGAACAGTTTCGAGAAAAAAAAGGAAAAAAAAGATACAAATAAATGAACAACCTTTTTTCTAAAAAACCTTGCTCTATTTCGTATTGATTTTGTATGTGTATTCAATAGTAGTGTTTTTCTTTCAACCCCCCCCCCCCCCTTTTTACAATCTGATTTCCTTGCGACTTTATAGCCAATTTACAAAAGATTTTGCTTTCTACTGTTTCTGCCATGTTTCGTGCTCTGTTTTCCTTTCTTTTTTGCAGGTGTTAGGTCAACAACGGCGAAAATTTTGACTTTTTGTCATTTCGGTGCTGGAGGGGTGGAACCTTGGGCGTTGTGCGCGCCGACGGAGTCACGTGGGCAGCGGCACGCTTAGGGCACTAGGGTTTCTGAATTCTGAAATTTTGTTGTTGGATTAATCTGTTTTGGGCTAGGGTTTGAGCTTGTTTTATCTTTTTTTTTTTTTTTTGGGTTTTGACTGAGCCCGGGCAAATTGGGCTTATACAGTTAACATCGTTAAAATTCTTCTGTTAAATTTATGTTCGTTACAATATCATTTCTTTTTACATAATTACCAGATAAGTATTTTTTTTTATTTCAAAATATCACACCAATGAATTCAACAGAACAATTTTATCGGTATTAATAATTGAATCATAAATTTTAAATCTGAAAAGTAGAGGTACTAAATCGATATTAATAATTGAACCATAAATTTAAAATCTAAAAAGTAGAGGTACTAAATTCATGAAAATAAATTAAAGACTAAATTCCACATATGTGAAAACTACAGAGAGTTGGAGTATATTTTAACCATGTATATACACACAAATATGTATTTGCTGTGGTATAGCTCTAGAGAATCACATCAACTCTATAAATAATCCACCATGCAATCCTTTAACCTTATTGAGTGCACAGCATTCAATCTCAGCAACAAAAAGACACCAGAGGAGCAACAAGACTCGTTCCATTGGGAAAAGTTATGGTGAAATATACATGTATTTAGTCAAATTGTTTGAAGCCACAATATCTTTCTTTTGCCTCTAGCTATACTAACACTCAACATGTTTCATGCCAAAATTTTCTACCAATCTCTGTAGCACAAGTTCATTTCTTACAAAACCTTGTTCATGAATCCACAGTAAACTTACAGAATCGGTTTAGGCATTTATAATTATAAAAACAAAAACTAATTTAAGGAAAGGGAAGTGCACCCAAAGCAAAATGAAAGCACTGCTACACGGTTTAGACCAAACCAAAAGCTACATTTCAGTGCAACCTCAATGCATATAAATGTAGTCCACAAGTCACATTACTAAAGAGGTAAGAAGATAATCTTATTTCGACACGGTTTCGGCTTCCTTGGATTCAGCCGCACTCCTTTCTGCTACAACTTTCGACATCCCAAACATCTGAAAAGGACCCCGATTTCTTTTAAGACAACAATATCAACAAAACATATATATATAACACAAAAGCTTGCACAGGACAATGAAAAAACGATAGCGCGAAAGATCAAGGTAAGAACCTTCTGGATGGTCTTCTTAAAGCAAGTTTTGTGCTCTTCCATTGAAGCATTAATGAACTCATCGATGTGATCCTTCAAGTCTTCAAGGAAGGTGGCCTCTTCGTTCTTTTTCTTCCTACACGAAGTCGAGACTAGGGGAGCAGCAGCAGACGACGATTGTTTGTCGGGTTGACCCTTTTGCTCGTCGGGTTGACTCTTTTGCGTGTCCATTCGATGTTTATATTAGGACTTCATAACAAACATGATAATAATAAATAAGCATTCGGTAAAAGATTATAAGAAACAATTACGCTGCGTCACAATATATACACTTTTCATTCGAATCATATCACCTACTCAAATTTCTAAAAGGAAAATCTATTATGCACAACAAATTATAGTAAATAATTAAAGCCAATTGAGTCCTAAATTGACACCATTGCTATTACAGTTCAAATACGCTTAAGGACATAATATCGGTTCAGGCTGATGGATAGTTTTAAGAAATGTATAAATACTTATTGCCAGAGTTTCAAATGCCGGCATCGCTGCCGCTATTTCGTGTAGCGACACCGTCCTCCACCACCGCTAAAGATCGCGGCAGTAGTGTTATCGGAAATAACGGCAGTAAACGCTATTTCCGTAAAAAAAATTCTCCTTATCAACAAAGTAAACAGAAAAATAAAATCATGAGATAAGACAGAGTAACAAGCATAAACATCGAAAAACCAAAAGAGAAAATCAAAACCAGATAACTCGATTAGAAACGTTCAAGTTTAGGGTTTCAAAAATAAGTACCTTATTTAATTTCCTGGTCTGTTGGGAACTTGAAGGAAAGAGAGGGATTGGCTCAGAGAATAGAGGTAGAAGATGTGAGAGAGATCTAGAGTGGGTCGGAAAATTTATACAGGAGTCCAGAAGAAAAATCAGTTGGCTTAATTATAAAATTGGCGTTTGAAGGTAAAAAGTAACATGGAGGATAAAATAAGTAAATTAGTAAATTGGTCCTTCTTATTAAAATTTTAAGTATTTCTACTGTTAAAAATTACTATAGCTGACAGAATAACTAAACAGTCACACATGACGTGTCATGTGTACCTCATTTTGACATATATAAATAAATTTTAAACAATAAAAATAGATAGAATTTTGAACAAAATGACTAATTTATTCTTTAATATAGTGTATAAGAATTAATTTACCTATTTTTTTAATAAAAGGTACAAAATATAATTTAACTTTTAGTATAAAACCCTCCATGATACCTTTATCACCTTTGAAATATAATTTTTTTTCTTTGAAATATAACTTAATTTTTGGGAGGTTAAGATATTTAAAATATCAATTTCATATTCTTCTTTTTCAAAAAGCATATGATGTCATGTTCTTTTTTGTTGGTATTTGTGTTTTGGATAAAATAAAACGATATTGATAATTTAAGTACTATATTTAACCTCAAAAATTTTAAGTACCTAAATGAGAAAATTGATATAGTTTAAGTGTCAATTTTGTACTTAAGCCAAAATATATATAATTTTATTGGTAAAATCCCTTCTTTAGTTCCTTTCAATCTCTATATCTAACAAATTGGTTCTTCTAAAATTTTTTGAAGTAATTTAGTTTTATTAATTTTGAAATCAAGAAAATTAAGAAAGCACGTCAACATTTTTTGTCAATTTATTTTACGTGGTAAAAAAATATATATCAATGATAATGAAAAACCTCTGATAAGTGACAAAGAAAGAATAATTTTTATTATTATTGTAATTATAAGTAAATTGGTGAAAGGTGTAGAATGTTTGAAGGTTATACCTCCTTAATGTTGTGTAACAAATAATTCGATTCATTAGTGTATTGTACATCATGAGTACGCATATCAACAAATTTGGGGAATGAGTGATTGTAATTGAATAAAAAAATATGAATTAAGGACTAAAGCGAATAAATGAAAAGTGTAAAGGATGAAACTGAAATATATTCCTTTTTATAAAACCACGTGCATCTTGGGATGGAAACAATGGGCTGGACCAATTTTACGTGGTTTTAAGCTTGGGATGGAAACAATGGGCTGGATCTAGTTTAAATGGTTTTAAACTTATAGATAATTATTTTGAAATTAATATAATTCGTTTCGATATAATTGATTTTAATAGGTTCATTTACGTAATACACTTTGATATTATTTATAAAACATTATAAAAATATATAAATTTAAATATAATTTATTTAGGTACTTAATTTTTTTATTAAAAGTGGTACTTAAAATATTAATTTCGTTTTATTTTATCCAAAAATATAAAATATCATGTTCGTATTAGTTGTTATTGTGTTATGAATAAAATAAAATAATTGATAGTTTAAGTACTACATTTAATCTAAAAATTTAAGTACCTTAATCAGAAAAATGATATAGTTTGAGTGTAAATTTTGCTTATAAACAAATATATATATATTTGTATGTAATTTTATTGGTAAAGGCTCTTCATTGGTTCCTTTCAATTTCAAGATTTAACAAATTGGTTCTTTTTAAAATTTAGGTAGGTTTAGGGTAAGTTTTCATTTTGGTCACTTAACTTAAAAAAGTTACAATTTGGTCATTGAACTATTCAAAAGTTTTCATTTAAGTTATTGGGTTTGTTAAAATCGATGCTATATAGCTTTCTTTGTTCGTACTATATGCACCAATCAGAAGCTCTCTTTCCCCTTCTCTTCTATAGTTCAGTTTTTTTCATGAAAAACTTTAGACGTCACGAATACGCGAACGAAAATCCAAACAACTTTTTTCTCCAATTCCGACATTGATCGCCAGATCGACTTGGATCTAAGGTATGTTCTTCTACTCGTCGATGAGTACTGATCCATTGTATTGATTGACAAATCATCATTTGGAGCTCGCTGGCAGAATTTTTTTAAAAGAAAAAACATAACAACCCATGACTTAAATAAAAACTTTTGAATAATTTCGTGACTTAATGAGAACTTTTGAATAGTTTAGTGGCCAAATCGTAACTTTTTAGTTAAATGTCCCCTGCACCTTGAAATTTCAAAACAGAATGCCCAGGTTTTTACACACGGCCTAACACACGGGCGTGTGGTTTGGCCTCGTGTGACCCCTGCACTTTGCACACGGCCTAGCACACGGGCTTGTGGTTGGCCATGTGGCACAAGTTAGAGAGTTACACGGGTAAGAACACGGGCTGGGACACGGTCGTGTGTCTCACATCGAATTCCCACACGGCCTAAGACACGGGCGTGTCTCCTGGCCGTGTGAGCCACACGGTCTGGCCACATGGGCGTGTGTCCCCTGTTTCTAAGAAATTTTTGACATTTTGCGAAAAATTCTTGAAGTCTCCGGTCGAGTCCCGATTTACTTTTAATGTCTATTTTGGGCTTCGAGGGCCCATATAAGGGACCATATGAGTGTTTTATGAATGAGTTATGATATATGTATTAAAGATTATGAAATGTTCGTAATTAATTCGTAAAGTCTGGTAATGCTCCATAACTCTGTTCTGGCAACGGATATGGGTTAGGGGTGTTACACTAAAACAAGCCAAAACATTACCCATTTCTTAAGTGTTAAGCCAAACCAAAACCAAACATTTATATATCTTCAAAACACATTCAAACAAGCTTAAAGCATACCAAAACATACAATTTAAGTGCTTAACCAATGTGCCTTCATTGACACCACAATTCAATTATCAAACCAAAACCATGTTTCATACCAAACTTATTTGCATTCAAAATTCACAAGTCCATACATTAAACACATGCCAAACTATCATTTCATCCAATCCATTCACATTCATTTCTACCATTTTTCAAACACCTCCGTGAGACTTATACCAAATGGCCAAAACATATTTACAATAACATATACATACCAAAGACAAATGAACATACACAAGTAAGTTCAAACAACTTTTCACCAAGCTAAGATGTAACATATGAAATAAGTATCCAAACATATACAAACACACCTATTACATGACAAGTTCCACACCTTATTTGGATTTTCTTTCCAAACCATGATCAAGCACATTATTAACTAAAAGCATACATTAATCACACGCATAGAACATATCACTTGTAGTAGTACCTAAAACATATACAAGATACTCCTATTACATACCACATATCCCAAAAATAAACGTTTTCAAAATCTACCTAAAAAAGTCTGGATAGTGTGATATTTGCGTTGATCTAATTGCCCAATTCTGCAAAATGTTATCTGCAATGAAACAGGAAAACAACACGAGTAAGCTTCAATAGGGCTTAGTAAGTTCAGAGGTTGAAACATTATAACTTAACGATAATCACAGTTTTATAATTAACAAAATCAATGGCTAACATTAACCCTATCAATCACAACCATTCAACAAGTGAGTTTCGTAAATACAAGTCATTTATTCACCTCATTTATATAGTATAAACTATTATCAAGTCACAATATAATATCGGAAACCATGAACACATGTACAAGTCTTTCACAATAAATTATAATCAAATATCAGTTACATGTCATCATTAAGTCATTTAACTACTAAAATTTCAGCCCGATGAACGGTATAAATAGATAAGGATACATGGTTATCCACCCGAAACACGCCAGAAAGCTCATACGAGCCAAACCAACCAAGAACACACCTTGGCACCAAGTGCCTAGCCGTAGGCTAATATCCCTCTAGAAACACGCCTGGGCACCAAGTGCCAAGCCCGAAGGCTTTACATCTGCCCTCGGTAACACGCCAGAATCAATGTAAATATAACACGGTAGTCCACAACAAATGTTGGACTCCAGTATATTTAGTGGACAGTAACAAGTCAGGAATCATCATCTCATCACAAGTCAATCCCGTACAACATGCAATATAACCTATTGGCATGCCAATCATATCCTAATCGTTTACTACAGTCAAACATGCATTTTAACTGAACTCGTCACATTAATAAATCAAAGCACTTCCACAATATCCGTACACATATTATATATCCACTACATCCATTACGAGTGTAACACCCCTTACCCGAGACCGTTGCCGGAGTCGAGCACGAGGCATTACTAGACTTAACTTACTAGTTCGGGGCATAAAAATTGAAACTGTCTATCTGCGTCATGTTCACTAAATTGACTATAACTCGAGTTACGAAACTCGAAATTTAGATCCGTAAATTTTTCCTGAAACTAGACTCATATATATTCTTACTATAATTTTTCCAGAATTTTTGGCGTGGCCAATTAGTACAGTTTATTAGTTAAAGTCTCCCCTGTTACACAGACCGACAGTTCTGACCCCTCTGCACTAAAAATCAATTATCTCATAATATACAACTCTTTTTCATGCACCGTTTCTTTCATATAAAAATAGACTCAATAAGCTTTAATTATATATCTCATAAAAACCCTAATTCCACTTATAATATTTTTAGTGATTTTTCAAAATCACGTCACAGTTGCTGTCCATACTGTTCCCCTGCATATAATTACATAATTTCTTTATAATAACTATCAACTAGACACTACATAACATCCAAAACATGTTCTTAATTAGCCATTTTAATAGCTAATCATTATCAAGCATTTACAAGCCAATCTTAAGCCATATCATAAGGTCATACACACAAAATGGCTAAGTCCCTATACATGCCATAACTTAAAACGTTCAAGTCACAAAATACCAATATAATCCTTTGATAGTGTGTAACGATCTCCGACGTCCTTTCGATCCCCGAGTTGGCTTGTAATACTATAAAAAAAAATAAAGAATGGGAGTAAGCATAAAGCTTTGTAAGTTTACATGTAAATAAATAACAACATTCTTAATGGATTATCTTATACTTTTATTATCAAGATCACTTAAGCTTTTAATTCAATATACTTAAACTTGTATTCTTACCTGTACCTTTTAACATGAATTTATCTTACCTTACATTTTTCGCTTGAACTTGTCTTACCTTTACTTTGGTATACTCTTTGAATTTTCCCGTTGAACCACTTGGAATACTAAGGATACACGGGTGCCTTCCTTTTGAAACTTAACCATTGCCATGTCTTGACATGGTCTTACGTGGTATCCTTGCCTTATGAACTCACCAATGCCATGCCTTGGCATGGTCTTACATGGGACCTTTGCCTTATAGTAACTTATCAATGCCATGCCTTGGCATGGTCTTACATGATTTCCTTAAACCCTAATGTCATGACATTTGTATCCTACACATTCCTAAGGTTCAACCTAACTTTACGAGATTACTTCTTCTTCTTTTCATACTTGAGTCTTTAAATTATAAATTTACAAAACAAATATACAAACACTGGAATTTAATAGTATTGAATGTAAAATAATAGAATATTGCATTTATTTACATAAAACTTACCTCGAAACAAAATACGATAAACTATATCGATTTAGTCCACTATCTTTTCTTTCCCGATCTAACTCTGGATTTCGTTCTTCTTGATCTATAATAGCAAATTTAGCTTATTTAATACTCACATTTATCAAAATAGTCCTTAACTCTAATTTTGGAAAAATTACGATTTTGCCCCTAAACTTTTACATATTTACACATTTGCCCCAAAGCTCGGAAATTAAACTTTACCCTTATTATTATATTTTATGACATGCTGATCATTTTTCCCTTCTATGACAACATCAAATTCTCACTCTAACATGTACTTATGAACATTAGGTATTTTTACCGATTAAGTCGTTTTACCCGTTTTCACTTAAAATCGCTTAGCAAAAGTTGTTTAACATGATTTCATACTTCATATTCTATCATAAAACATCAAAATAAACACATCTCACCTATGGGTATTTTTCCAAATATGAACCCTAGGTTAAATTATTGCTAGATTAAGCTAAATCAAGTTACCGGGACTCCAAAAACGTAAAGAACATTAAAAACGGGGCTTGGAATCACTTACTATGGAACTTGGAAGCTTGAAACAGACCCTAGCTATGGAGAACCCTTGAAATTTCGTCCTAATGAAGAAGATGAGCATATTTTGCCATCTTTTTCCCTTTTAATTTCTTTTTATTATCAAATGACTAAATTACCCTTCATTAAAAACTTTGGTTCTTTCTACCTATATATGTCCATTTTTGTCCATGAAAGCCTAATGGTATAATTACCATTTAAGGACCTCTACTTCAATTATGCTCTTCAATTAAATCCTTTAACACCTAAAACTCATATTTATCAACTTTTACAATTAAGTCCTAATAGGCAAATTAGACATGCAATTCATGAAATTTTCTATCGATATTCTAACACATGCATCTAATCACTCAATAAATCATAATAATTAATCGTAATAACCTTATTCATCTCGAATTCATGGTTTCGCAACCACTATTCTGTTTAGGCCCTATTTCGGGATGTTACATTTCTCCCCCCCTTTTAGGGATTTTCGTCCCCAAAATTTTACTCAGTAAAGAGATTTGGGTCTTGTTTTTGCATAGTCTCTTGAGCTCCCATGTAGCTTCTTCTATCCCATGCCTATTCCATAATACTTTCACAAGTGCAATACTTTTGTTCCTTAATTGCTTAACCTCTCGAGCTAGAATTTTTACCGGTTCCTCACCGTAAGTCATATCTGGCTGAATCTCAACCTCTGTCTGCGAAATTACATGCGATGGATCTGAACGATAACGACGTAGCATAGAAACATGAAACACATTGTGAATCTTCTCTAACTCAGTCGGCAAAGCTAACCGATATGCCAATGGCCCAACTCTCTCGATCACCTCAAACGGTCCAATAAAACGGGGACTTAATTTGCCTTTCTTACCAAATCTGAGAACTTTCTTCCACGGGGATACTTTCAAGAATACCCTATCACCAACATGAAATTCAATTTCTTTTCTTTTCAATCTGCATAGGATTTACGCCTATCTGAAGTCAAGCCAAGCAATTTCTAATGACTTTTACTTTCTCTTACTGTTTCTTTGACTAGATCAACCCCAGAAATCGATTTTCTTTAAGCTCTGTCCCAATATAAAGGTGTGCGACATTTACGTCCATACAAAGCTTCATAAGGTGCCATCTTTAGACTCGATTGATAACTATTATTGTAGGCAAACTCTATTAACGGCAAATATTTCTCCCAACTACCTTGAAATTCCAATACACAACATCTAAGCATATCTTCAAGTACTGAATAACTCTCTCGATTGACCATCGATCATGGGATGGAAAGTCAGTACTAAAACTCAACTTTGTACCCAAAGCTTCCTGCAATTTCTTCCAAAACCGTGAAGTAAATCTCGAATCTCTATCCGAGATAATCGATAACGGTACTTCATGTAGTCGACTATTTCAAATATACAACTCACCAACTTGCCAAGTGAATAATCCATACTGAACCGAATAAAATGAGCCGACTTCGTTAACTTATCAATCACAACCCATACTGCATCTTTCTTTCTGGTGTCAAAGGCAATCCTGTCACAAAATCCATAGTAACTCGGTCCCATTTCCACTCGGGAACTAATACAGTTGCAATAAACTGAAGGTACACGATGTTCGACTTTTACTGCACGGATCAAACATCTAGAAACAAACTCAAAATATCTCTTTTCATTCCTTTCCACCAATACATTTTCTTCAAATCATTATACATCTTTATACTACACGGGTGAATAGACAAAAAAGCTCATGTATGTGCTTCTGTAAGACTTTTCGAATAAGTTCATCATTCTTGGGTACACATACTCTATCTCTGAACATCAAACAACCGTCAGAACCAATCTGAAAATCAGACTCTACACCTGACTCGCACTGAACTCTTTTGGCTTGCAACTCATCATCATTCTTCCGAGCTTCACAAATTTCTTCAAGAAACGCTCGGTTTAGCTCTCAACTCAAATTAAAATAGAACCATCATCTGATAAGGCCAAACTAGTGTGCAAAGCTCTCAATGCAAATAATGATTTTCTACTCAAAGCATCAGCAACAACGTTTGCCTTACCTAGGTGATAATCGATCACTAGCTCATAATCTTTAATCAACTCTAGCCATCTTCTTTGCCTCAAGTTTAGATCTTTCTGAGTCATCAAGTATTTCAAACTTTTATAATCAGTGAATATTCGGCATTTTTCACCATACAAGTGATGTCTCCAAATTTTTAATGCAAATACAATAGCAGCTAACTCTAAATCATGTGTCGGATAATTTTTTTCATGTGGTTTTAACTGTCTAGAGGCATAAGCAATTACCCTTCCTTCTGCATAAGTACACACGGCTAGTCCATTTAAGGATGCATCACTTTGTAAATCACAAACTCTTTACCCGGTTCTGGTTGTACTAAGACAGGAGCTTCAGTCAACAATGCCTTTAACTTGTCGAAACTCTGCGACACTTCTCGGTCCATTCAAACTTGACATCTTTCTGTAGCAATCTTGTCAATGGAGTAGCTATCATGGAAAATCCTCTACAAATCGTCTATAATAACTCGCAAGACCAAGAAAACTTCTAACCTCTAATACATTCCTGGGAGGCTTCCAACCAACAATGGCTGAAATCTTACTCGGATCAACTTTAATACCTTCACCTGAGACAATATGTCCAAGAAAACAAACTTCCCATAACCGAACTCACTTTTACTAAACTTGGCATAAAGTCGATTATCTTTCAAAATCAGAAATCGTTCTCAAATGCTCTGCATGCTCGGTCTCATCATTGGAATAAATCAAGATGTCATCAATAAACATAACTACAAACTTGTCCAAATAAAGTTTAAAAATTCGGTTCATTAAATCCATAAAAATGGCAGAACATTGGTTAAGCCAAATGGCATCACAAGAAACTCATAGTGACCATACCTAGTTCGGCGCTTTTTGGAATATCCGACTCTTTAACTCATAATCGATAATATCCGGATCTCAAATCTATCTTAGAGAACACAAAGTGGCTCCTTTTCAGATGATCAAACAAATCATCTATTCTAGGCAATGGATATTTGTTCTTGATGGTTACCTTGTTAAGTGCCCATAGTCTATGCACAATCTCATGGAACCGTCCTTCTTTTTCACAAATAACATCGCGCGCCCCATGGTGAATAACTAGGTCTTACAAAGCCTTTATCGCTTAATTCTCAGTGAGTGAGCTTTCAATTCTTTCAATTCTATCGAAGCCATTCTCGTAGTTCTTCCGAACACATCAGAAACTCATTTACCACCGCAGATCGATTCAATTTTCAACTCGGATCTTTAGTATTCAATACAAAAGCAAGATAAGCTTCACATCTTTTCCTCAAACATTTACGAAAGCGGACATAACGAAATCATGGAAATTGAACTACCCGACTCATCCGAATTAACCCAAGGATCTCACCATTTTCACGTTTCAACTCAATGAATTTCTTTCCACAATTCACTATCACATCATGTGCAGTTAACCAATCCATACCAAGAATCACATCAAACTCATCAAACGAAAATAGCATGAGATCGGCCGAAAAACAGTAACCTCTAATCATCAAAGGGCATTTTTTACATACTTTGTTTACTAACACATACTGACCTAATGGATTCGATACTTTAATCACAAATTTCGTAAACTCTATGGGCATGTTCATACTAGGCATTAATTTCATACAAACATAGGAATAGGTTGAACCCGGATCAATCAAAGCAATAACATTAACATCATGAAGAGAAAATGTACCCGTAATTACGTCGGGGGAGGATGCCTCTTCACGAGCACGTATAGCATAAGTCCTTGCGGGTGCTCTAACATCTGATCTCGTTTCTGTATCTCTAAATGTACCTCTACCTTCCCCTACTCCTGGATTTCTCTGAGATCTGCCTCTAACGGGGGCATTGCCTGATCTTGCACTCGGTATTACTTCTCTTTTAACCATTTCGGGACATTCTCGAATGAAATGATCCGGTGCACCACATCGAAAACAGCCAATCTCAGTTGCTCGACATTGACCTGGATGACGTCGACCACATTGAGGACACTCGGGTCTATCAGGCTGAATACTGCCAACACTCGCAATCGAAGTGGTTTGAGCTTTCGGATCCATAAATCTTCTACCTCTATTTCGGCTAGAATACCCGACTAAAAAATTAGATCTCGTAGAAAACTCTCTAGGCCTCTTGGATGTAGACTGAAATGACTTGCTCACCTGCCTTTTCTTCGTATCTTGCATCTCAATTTCAGCTTTACCCTTTCTTTTTAACAACTCTTCGCCTTTACACAGCTCTCGGTCAACTAAAACAACAAACTCCTTTATCACTAATACACCAACCGACAAATGATATCATCATTGAGCCCATCCTCAAATCTTTTACACATGATAGCTTCAGACACACACTCTCGAGCATAATTGCTAAGTTGGGCGAATTCACGTTCATACTCGATCCACGATCATCTTACACTTGTTTTAACTCAAGGAACTCTTTTCTTTTACGGTCAATAAACCTCTGATGATGTACTTCTTACGAACTCCTCCTGAAAGAAATCCCAAGTAACTCTTTCTTTCGGTACTACTGACACAAGTGTCTTCCACCACTGATAGGCCGAATCTCTAAGAAGTGATACTACACATTTAATACACTCTTCCGGTGTGCAGGACAACTCATCAAAAACTCTGATAGTGTTCTCGAGCCAAAATTCAGCTTTCTCTGCATCATCATCTTTGGTAGCCCGAAACTCCTCGGCCCCTTGTTTTCTAATCTTGTCAACGGGTGGCTTCTCTCTTCTAACTGTATTTGTGACTGGAGAAGTTACATGGGTAGTCTGAGGATCATGAGGGGGTGGAGGTCTAACAGCCGGGTTCGTACGAACGAACTCAGCAAACCATTCATTCATAGCTTGGAAGAAGGCTTCTCGAGCCCCTCCCCCCTGACTAACTGTAACGGGCCTTTCATAACTATCTGGTGGCACCGTCCCTTCAGCGGGAGTGGGCGCATTACTCTCTACATCATCTGCACTAGCTCGTTCGGGATCCATAACTATAAAAGAAAAACATTTTTAAATCGTCAAGAGTCGTCACACTATCAAAATATAAGTATGGCATGTATAGATAGACTCTTACTCATACTGAATATTTCGAGAACCGACTAAACCTTGCTCTGATACCAATAAATGTAACACCCCTTACCCGAGACCGTTGCCGGAGTCGAGCATGAGGCATTACTAGACTTAACTTACTAGTTCGGGGCATAAAAATTGAAACTGTCTATTTGCGTCATGTTCACTAAATTGACTATAACTCGAGTTACGAAACTCGAAATTTAGATCCGTAAATTTTTCCTGAAACTAGACTCATATATCTTATTACTATAATTTTTCCAAAATTTTTGGCGTGGCCAATTAGTACAGTTTATTAGTTAAAGTCTCCCCTGTTACACAGACCGACGGTTCTGACCCCTCTGCACTAAAAATCAATTATCTCATAATATACAACTCTTTTTCATGCACCGTTTCTTTCATATAAAAATAGACTCAATAAGCTTTAATTATATATCTCATAAACACCCTAATTCCACTTATAATATTTTTAGTGATTTTTCAAAATCACGTCACAGTTGCTGTCCATACTGTTCCCCTGCATATAATTACATAATTTCTTTATAATAACTATCAACTAGACACTACATAACATCCAAAACATGTTCTTAATTAGCCATTTTAATAGCTAATCATTATCAAGCATTTACAAGCCAATCTTAAGCCATATCATAAGGTCATACACACAAAATGGCTAAGTCCCTATACATGCCATAACTTAAAACGTTCAAGTCACAAAATACTAATATAATCCTTTGATAGTGTGTAACGATCTCCGACGTCCTTTCGATCCCCGAGTTGACTTGTAATACTATAAAAAAAAAATAAAGAATGGGAGTAAGCATAAAGCTTTGTAAGTTTACATGTAAATAAATAACAACATTCTTAATGGATTATCTTATACTTTTATTATCAAGATCACTTAAGCTTTTAATTCAATATACTTAAACTTGTATTCTTACTGTACACTTTTAACATGAATTTATCTTACCTTACATTTTTCGCTTGAACTTGTCTTACCTTTACTTTGGTATACTCTTTGAATTTTCCCGTTGAACCACTTGGAATACTAAGGATACACGGGTGCCTTCCTTTTGAAACTTAACCATTGCCATGTCTTGACATGGTCTTACGTGGTATCCTTGCCTTATGAACTCACCAATGCCATGCCTTGGCATGGTCTTACATGGGACCTTTGCCTTATAGTAACTTATCAATGCCATGCCTTGGCATGGTCTTACATGATTTCCTTAAACCCTAATGTCATGACATTTGTATCCTACACATTCCTAAGGTTCAACCTAACTTTACGAGATTACTTCTTCTTCTTTTCATACTTGAGTCTTTAAATTATAAATTTACAGAACAAATATACAAACACTGGAATTTAATAGTATTGAATGTAAAATAATAGAATATTGCATTTATTTACATAAACTTACCTCGAAACAAAATACGATAAACTATATCGATTTAGTCCACTATCTTTTTCTTTCCCCGATCTAACTCTGGATTTCGTTCTTCTTGATCTATAATAACAAATTTAGCTTATTTAATACTCACATTTATCAAAATAGTCCTTAACTCTAACTTTGGAAAAATTATGATTTTGCCCCTAAACTTTTACATATTTACACATTTGCCCCAAAGCTCAGAAATTAAACTTTATCCCTTATTATTATGTTTTATGACATGCTGATCATTTTTCCCTTTTATGACAACATCAAATTCTCACTCTAACATGTACTTATGAACATTAGGTATTTTTACCGATTAAGCCGTTTTACCCGTTTTAATTTAAAATCGCTTAGCAAAAGTTGTTTAACATAATTTCATACTTCATATTCTATCATAAAACATCAAAATAAACACATTTCACCTATGGGTATTTTTCCAAATATGAACCCTAGGTTAAATTATTGCTAGATCAAGCTAAATTAAGTTACCGGGACTCCAAAAACGTAAAGAACATTAAAAACGGGGCTTGGAATCACTTACTATGGAACTTGGAAGCTTGAAACAGACCCTAGCTATGGAGAACCCTTGAAATTTCGTCCTAATGAAGAAGATGAGCATATTTTGCCATCTTTTTCCCTTTTAATTTCTTTTTATTACCAAATGACTAAATTACCCTTCATTAAAAACTTTGGTTCTTTCTACCTATATATGTCCATTTTTGTCCATGAAAGCCTAATGGTATAATTACCATTTAAGGACCTCTACTTCAATTATGCTCTTCAATTAAATCCTTTAACACCTAAAACTCATATTTATCAACTTTTACAATTAAGTCCTAATAGGCAAATTAGACATGCAATTCATGAAATTTTCTATCGATATTCTAACACATGCATCTAATCACTCAATAAATCATAATAATTAATCGTAATAACCTTATTCATCTCGAATTCATGGTTTCGCAACCACTATTCTGTTTAGGCCCTATTTCGGGATGTTACAACGAGATTATGTAATTCATATTTTACAATCCATTTCTCAACTTCCAAATAAATACACTTTCACTTTATAATTATTTATAAACAATTAATAATTAAGTTTGCATTGTCAAATATTCAACCATATTTCAATTTTAATTAAATACAAATCAACATAATATATATAATCACATATATTTATTTAATAATGCTATGAACTTACTAGGGCTAAACAATAAATATGACAATATCAGGGACTAGTCAGTAATTTTCTCTTTTTCGCAATTATCTACCGATTCTTGATCTATACAGTAGTTTTAATTTCAATTATCAGTCCAAATTATATTATAAAAATCCATTTAATGCATATGACTACTTAATTAACATTTTTCACAATTTCTCTAAATTTTTGCACTTTATTCAATTTAGTCCTTAATCCCGAAACTTCCACATCTATCACAATTAAATCAAATTCAAGCTACTCAAATTCTCTCTTATAAATTAAAAGCCCATAATTATTGAAATTTCTCAAAAATTTCATGCTAAATTTTCTATTTTATCAATTTAGTCCTTAAATTCTAAAACCAACTAAAATCATTTTACAAAATAGTCCTCTTTAGCTATCAAACTTATAAATCTATCATCAAACTTAAAAGACATATAAGATTCATCAATGGCAAGTTCTAAAATCTTTAACAGTTCTAAAATTGAAGATACGGGTTAGCTAGACCTAGTTGCAACGTTCTCAAAAACATAAAATTTATAAAAAAATGATTCGAAAATCACTTACATGCACAACTGAAAAAACTTGGAAGGTTCAGCCATGGCTTCCTTTTATTCTTTCTATTCTTCAAACGGTGGAAATAATAAAAATGTTGAAGATGACAACCATTTTTTTAATGTTTTAACATGATATAATATAAAATTTAATTTATTTAAACACATGTTAATTAAAACATCCATCCAACCGTCCACTATAATTAAATATGGTATAATTTCCATATAAATGCTTTCAATTTTACCATTTGTCTCATTTAACTAATAAAATTTAATATCAATTAAATTTTACAGTTTTTATGATTCAGTCCTTTTGTTGGAAAAAACGGGTTTGGAGAATGTAACAGAAAATAAATTTAGGGAAAACCAGAGTTTTAAAATTTTTCCAAAACAAGATCTTGGTTGTGATATTTAAAGTAATAAGCATTTAATCAAAATTGTACATTTTCTATTCATTTAGGATAAGCGCTTTGACCGAGTAGTCTTATCCACTATCCTCAAGCTCACATCTGTCGAATGTGGGCTCGCTTCGAATCAGAAAATTTTTCACAAAAATTATCAGTGGGGTAATTTCGTAATTTATCTAAACCTTTGGGTCAAGTTGTAAATAAAAAAAATATCTCTAGATATTTTTTGGAATAATCTCATCAGAGAATTTTCTCTCTACAACTTTCTCTTGAATTCAAGTGTGTGTCAATAATGACCCAAAGCTCTCTTTATATAGGGAGAGTTTAGAGAGTTCAACTATAATTAAACTTAATCACTTTAATATTAAATTAATAAAATACTATTAAAATAAGTACTAAATTAAATTTAATATTAAATTGTTAAAACAATATTATTTTTGGAATAATTAATCTGATATAAAATTCTCTAGTAGAGTTCCAGTAGGAGTGTAACTCTTCCATTACTTAATCACCGACGACCAACCATTGCCGGCCCATCGACGCCGCTGCCAGTATGACGCCGCAAGATCGCCATATTCGGTGATGCGGTGCGACACCCTTACGGCACCATTTATGGTTCGATCATTGCCAGATTCGGTCGGATCGATGGCGACCCAACCGGTCCGGTCTAGCCACCGGTTGGATCGTCAGCCTGGTTCCACATACCGGGCCCAATTCGACCAATTTTTGGGTCTTAGTCTCGGTTTTGGGTTCGGGGCCCAATTTACGATATCAAGTCCAATTTTCAAGTTCAATTACCCATTGAGCCAATTGTCTGACTTGAAAATTAACTTCCAAAAATATCATATTAATTTTAATTTATTTGATTAATTTAATTTTACTTGATCAAAATTAATTTTTTCCAAAAATCACTTAGATTTTCTAAATTAATTTTTCAAGAAAATTCTTTAATCAAATTATCTAGTTAAACAATTCTCACGTCCACCTAATTTAATTCCACATCGAATAAATTGACTCAATTAAATTTTTCTCAAAGTCGTAGAATTTTCTTCTAATTCAAATGCAGTCCGATCGAGCTTTTGTTGAGCTAGCGAAGGACCAATCGGACATATACAATTAGGCAATAGTGGTTGCAATTATGTCTAGAAACATCGTTCCGATAATTCACAACTACTTAAGCGTGGAGTCAGTCCACAAGAAATACCATGATTGAAAACTCCTTATTGTATACTCTTTACGAAAGAAATTCATCCAACTGCTTTATCCAATGACATCGTCATGTGTGTGTTACCCTCATATGATCATATCCTTGATTCCTTTTACTTAAATTTGTTCACTCAATACAATCATATTTTATCTCATTCTCACTATTGTGTCTTCTTAATGATTAAGATGATCACTATCAACAAATGAATGTGATAAATTGCTTGTTAGAGAATGAGTAACCCGTGACCACGTTCTATATTTATCAATCCACACAATGCTAATGAGAGGATTTCATTAACTCTTTAACTGAGCTATGAATTCCACTGTTTCTAGTAAAACCATACCATACACAAGTCATGTACCCAACATACCGGCTATAGGCTCAATCATCTTTAGAGCATAAGCCTCCACTTATATCAAAGCACATGAGTTGCATACGCATGATCAGTGACTAACTCGGGATTTAGGTAAATCACACCATGAATATCACAAGTGAATTAATTAACAAACAGATTCAACATTAATTCATCTTGGGTCCAATCTAATGTATCATTCTACCAATGAATACATTTATGTCTCTACTCATGGAGTCAACTGCTCCAATAGCCAAGACTAGTCATCTCCCCAATTGGAATTGTAGATAACATAATAATCCTTCTCAGTATTTGAATCAAATGCTCATTTTGATTCTTTTATAGGATTACAAACTCATTTAGATTGTCTACTGAACTAAGTCATCTTTCTCGCAATGTAAACATTATTTACAATGCCACTTATCTTTAGTTTGAACTTTAGACAATCAATGAGCTAATATTTGTTTGTCACAGTTTCGCTATGCATGTAAAATATAAAAGACATAAATACAAAATACATAATAGTGAAATGTGAAATTAACTTTATCTATTTATTTATCGTTCAAATAAATAGAAAACAATTACATGTTTACTACAATATTAGCATATTTCTCAAAACCTTTTTCCTTAATTAACTATCAAATCACTAAAATTTCTGGACCGAACTTCAATGCACCTATTTAGTAACTCCGTAAATAATTAATAAAAATATTTACAATATCAGTTTACAGAAACGAGGTGTTGATACCTCATTTTCCAAAATCACTTGACTTTAGGACCAAACCACTTTTACTTAAATAATTATCCATTTAAAAAAATATCAGATTAAAATTCAATTAAACACTAAACTAAACTCGTAAATATTATTAATAATATTTACGGACTCATTTATCGAAATTGTGGCTCCAAAACCACTATATCCCGCACCACTGAAAAAACGAGCTGTTACATTTGGGTTTTAGATTAAATTCTTTACGTTTTCTCTAATGAAATTGATTATATAAGAGTTGCATAAATAGAGCAAGTGTTTACAACAATAGACAAAAGGAAGGCCAAACAAATAAATTGTTTACATAAAACAGAGAAATTGATTAAACCCCAAGCATACAACAATACGACATCCACAAGAAAATAGGGTAAAAGAGACAAAAAAGATGAAAGAAAAGCATAAAACATTGGTAGAAATTATACTTCATTCATTAATTAAGACCAAACTATTTACACAAAAAAGGGCAAACTATTGCCAAATTTGCGTACAATTCAATACAATTGAACTCATTTGAATTGTAGGTAAATTTACAAAAAAAAAAAATTAGTAACTATTTGCCTATGTTTAGATATCAATAGCAATAATAGACAAATTTACAAAAAAAGAATTTTTCTAAGTTAATAAATCAGTAGCAGTAATAGACAAATTTACACGATAAGCTCAAAAAGTTAACAAAATAAACTTTCAATTCAGAATGTCATCAATGGGTCAGAGACAGGTGACTCTTGAGTAGAAGGCATCCATCTAACAGCGATTGGCTTCCTCTTGAATGAAGGCTTTTCTCTTAGGGCAACTTCTTGGTGAGTTGAGGTAGCTTCTTGATGAGTTGGGGCAACCACTTGGTTATGAACGCCAACTTTGTGTCTTGTGACATACACGAACAAGTGAAATCCATCAAGCACATTGAATATATAAGTAAACTAATGAAGCCAAAGCAGATGACTTACTAGAATGTTTTGGCCGACTTCCCCTTTGCAACTCCTCTTATTGTGGCCTAATTTTTTGTATTTACTACACCTCATTTCCACCCCTTTCTTGGCCAGCTTTGTTGTTGTTTGTGGTTCATCAAGTTCTTTCCTTCTCACCTTAGTAGGTCTGCTAGGTGCCCTTAATTTAAGAGGCAATATTGGCAGCATGTCCGGCATAGACTCCCATTGCTTAGGACCCCTTATTGGCTTGATAAAGTTGGAGTAAATGACAAGCTGGGTTTGCTTGGTGTATCAGGTTTGTACATAAGTTTTAGGGTATTTATTTTTTAGATGAATGACAGCTATCGCATGCATGCAAGAGATGCCAGTGAGATCCCAATTCTTGCAAGAGCAGGAATTCTCAACTAGGTCCACCACATGTTGACTATTTGGACCGCATTCAACCTGATATCTGTCCCCACCAGCATGTGATGGAACACAACTAGAAAACAATGACTAAAACATATCATACTCAAGTAAAGGCAGCATATGATGAGCCCCACCAACATGTGATGGCAGAATAAAGGCATACATATATTAAAAAATGATTTATTTACTTTATTGGATTTTTCATATTGACATCCAACTTTTTCTTTATCTTTTAGACACAAGTGTCCTTTAATTTTTTTCAACTTCTTCTTTTTTATTGACAATCAACAACATAATTTTGGTCTTAATTGTTTCCATCATGGTTAGAATAGGCTTCATTCTTGCTTTCAATATCACCTACTAGTAAGTAATGTAAATGATTATGAAACTTGCTCTTTAATGAACTGCATATAGAAAATGAATAGGGGTTTACCTTATTAAAGCATTCACAAATACTATTCACCAATATGTCAGACTGGCTCCAAAACGAGAAGTGGGACCTTGACTAGTGAGCAAGGTTCTTTCCATTCAACCAATCATAAGCATGTTGATTGGTATTCTTCAGTTTAGCCATGACATCCTCAAAATATTGGCATGTAGGTGTCTAACACAATGTCTTGTTTTTGCATTAGGAAATAACATGGGTATGACTTCTACAAGTCCCTGCAAACAGAACAAAAATAATTTAATTCTTTAGCATGCATCCTAAATAGAAAAAACATAAAACAAATAAAACAAATAGAGTTTTACCTTATGTTTATTAAACATGAAAAATATATGATATGAGCTTACAATTTTCAAGTCCAATGCGAGTAAGTAGCCACCAAAGTAGCCTTTCAAGAAACATCCATCTAAACTTATTATCCTCTTACAACCAACCTTAGACCCATCTTTGCATGCCTACAGACAGACATACATCCTTTAAAACAACTTGTTATCTAGATAACAGATTGTTGTTGTTCCAACATTTTGGGTCTTAACCTCCAACAGATACTCATATATCTTCTCATATTGTGCCTTGTAACCTCCTTCAAGTAATTTCACCGCCCTCAGTTTATCCCTCCCACATTTGGTTAGTGAGACAAGGCAAAGGAAATCTCTTTTGACATATTGTTGCAATGATGTCAAAGAATAATCAGGATCAACGATGAACTTGTCTTTATAATGTTGAGCTAGCCAAGCTGAGGTTATATTCTTATTTTTATAGACCTTAGAGCAAGTATGGTTAGAGTTTAAACTCCTAATTTACCAAGTCTGGTTAGTAAGGTCATTAGGGTGTAGTCCAGAGGCCCATATGTACCAAAAATAATTTGAATTGCAAACTGCCTTTAATCTCTTTTGATAATATTTTGGAAACTTAATAAAATAACTATTCAGCCTACCATACTACCTGCCAGCTTCTTTTAGATTGTATTTGGTCAAAAATAGCATTCCAACCCCAAGTTTTGGATTATTCATGTCACTATTTGAGTTGAACTCAGGTCAATTTTGGCTATATGAGTAAGATTCATGTGCACTATTTAACTTCTCAGAATTATCACTATCAGACACATCACTATTAAACACATCAAAATCAAACCGTTCTTCTTCACTCTCATTAAATTCATCATTAAGTAAATCTGCCAAACAAATTTAATATCAATAAAGGCAGTGTCAGACAATAACCAAATACTTTAATACAACTTAGGCAGTGACAAACAATAACCAATACAAAAACAATTTAATACAAACAAATTCATTTTTGTCATGCACATACCATACACTTTAATACAAAGAAATCCATTTCTGCCATGTATAATAACCAAACAAATTTGTTTATGTCATGCACATGCCATACACTTTAATACAAAGAAATCAATTTATGTCATGTACAATAACCAAACAATCTAATACAAACAGATTCATTTTTATCATGCACATGGTAGACAATAACCAAAGAAATCTAAACCTACTATACACTTCGATACAAACAATAATCATATTTGAATCAACATTTAAAAAACGTTCTTGACAACTAGGAATTGATTTGTCATATTTGATTCATATTTAAATCATATTTGAATCCAAAGAAGCTTGATACTGTTAGTCATAAAAATAGGAATTGATTTGTCTATTTCCTAAGGCTATTTGTATGCACATGGTAGACAATAACTTTAGAAAAATCCAAATCTGCCATTCACTTTGATACAAACAATAATCATATTTGAATCAATATTTAAACAATGCTCTTGACAACTAGGAATTGATTTTTCATATTTGAATAATATGTAACCTAAATAAAAACTTTTGAATAATTCAATGACATACACAATTTTGAATCATATTTGAATCATATGTTTGAATCATATGTAACCTAAACTTTTGAACTGATTTGTCTCTTTCCTAAGGCTATCTGTATGCACATGGCAGACCATAACTTTAGAAAAATCCAAACTTGTCATACACTTTAATAACAAAAAAAAAAAAATCAAAATCTGGCATACACTTTAATACAAACAATAAACATACACAGTGCATAAACCCTATCAGAATGCAACATTTTTCAACAAAAAAATCCAAAAAACCCTAAACCCAAATCCCCATAAATCCAAAAAATCATAAACCAAATATAGAAACTTACCCATTACAGTGGATGCAACAACATCGACTACTTCTCTTTTATTAACCATTGTGGTCCTAAACCCTAACCACTGATATCTTTTGTTGTCTTCTTTTCTCCCTAAACTCAAAACCCAAAATATCAATCCTTCAGCCTTCAATCGTTCAATCTTACCCTTACCCTAAAAGTTTTAATCTTTCAACCGTCCAACACTAAACCCTAAAATGTTAGTTACAATTGATTTTATTTTATTCTCCTTAATCCCAATTGATCCTTTCTTTTTTTCCTTAATCCTAATCCATCTTTTTTTTTCTTTTCCCAAAACCCGTCCAAACCTTAGACCCTTCGACTCATCGTCCAACGTGGCAAGTTAATTGGCCACGTCAGCTAGTTAACTGGCCACATCACCTGTCCCATTAGGCCTGTAATGGAAAATGTTAATGGGTGACTCATTTGTCACTTTTCGATAACGTTAGTGATTGATTTGTTGTTTTTTGAAAGCTGAGTAACTTAACTGAAAACCAAGTGACTGTTTTGTCATTGAAATCAAAGTTGAGTGACTATTGGTGTACTTTACCCTAAAAAATATATATGTTGAATTCTAAATAATCCATGTAATTTGAGATTCAGGCTTAAGGCCAGTTTAGTATTGTTTTTGAGAAGTGCTTTTAAAAAGTGCAATGGAAAAGTGATTTTGAGAAGTACTTTTGAAAAGTTTAGTTTAAGATTTAAATATTTAGTATTACTGTCAAAAAGTGCTTCTGGAAAATAAAAATGTTAATTTTAGACATGGTGTAACAAAATAACAAATATGCATTTAAATAATGTTCAAATTAGTTAGCATTAAGATATTTTAGTAAGAATATAAAAAATAATTTATTATAATTTGTTGTTAATATTTTAATATACGAAATATAAATTTTAAATATTTTTAAGCAATTAATATTAATTATTTATAAAATTTAATTCAAATATATAAACTCTATTTTAAATATTAAAATATAACCAATAAAAATTTAAATATATAATATTATATATTTAAAATATATTTCAATAGGAATGTAATTATATATCCAATATAAATATTATATAAAATACTTTATAATGGTTAAAATTATCCTTCGTTATTAAAAATGCATTTGCCAAAAGCAGAAACAATAAAAAATTGCTTCTGCTTTTGGGTTCAAATGCGCTTTTCAAAAGTACTTCTGACTTTAAAAGTTGCCTATTTAGTATATTTTGTTTTAACTTGTTTTGATATAACCCATGAGTAGAAAATAAACATGTTAAATTAATAATTTTGACGAAAAATAATATAAATTAATATTTAATTTATGGTTCAAAATAATAAAAGAATTATGTTAAAAAACAATAAAAAATATTTTTAACATACTTAAAGAAAAATTAGATTTCAATTTTTACAAAAGTACATGGCTAATGAGAAGATGATTATATAATAACAAATTTAACATTCAATATTTATATATTATATTAAATTAGTATTGATTCTAAAATTATTAACCCTCAATAAGATTTCAAAAGATTTGCCTTTGAATATTTCAACGACCCAAATTTTGGAAAATAACCATTTCAATTCCTTAAAAACAAAAAAGTACCCATTTCGTTAATTCAACCTAAATTCAAATCCAACAACTTCAAAAATAATAAATTAAAATTTGATTTGCTTCATCAATAATAGCCAACTCAAGCTAACAAAAAACGAGTTAATTGTTATTGAAAAATTTCAAGTTCTTAACCATTGGAAGTATAAAGAAAAAAATGTATTCGAGGATTATTTAGTTTAAATATAAACATATATATTTGTTTTAAAAAAATATTTTAATTTACACATTATGTATTGAATTATATTTTCATGTAAAAAGTAAGATAAAATCAGATAATTATAAATATTAATAGCTAAATTTTTTAAAAATAAGACTAAATTAATATAATATATAAACATTTAAAACTTAAATTTAATATTATACCAATTTTAAAACTTACCGCGTTATCTTCTCGTTAGCTTGATGATAAAAAATGAAAATCGAATGGTGATAGGTGTCCAAAAAAGAATTTATTGACGTAATTTATTTATTTATTTTATTATTGTTCATTACTTGATATACAGAACAATCCCAAACCCTAGCCCATAATCTTAATTTCTCTCTTTAGAAAAAGAAAAAATCTCTCCACCCTTCCATTGATCTTCTTCTCCACCGCCATGTCTCACTTCGGAAGGTCAGGGCCGCCCGACATTAGTGATACTTACTCTCTTCTCATCCTCAACATCACCTTTCGTAAGCTTTTTTCCGCTCTTAACTTCTCTTTGGCTACGATATATATGTGTATATTATATTACTATAACTAAAACATTTGATTTGTTTTTATTTTGTTTAGGCACCACTGCTGATGATTTGTTTCCGCTCTTCGACAAGTACGGCAAGGTGGTCGACATCTTCATTCCCAAAGATCGAAGGTTCTTTTTCTCCCTATTTTATTTTGTTATGTTTTTTCAAAAAAAGTGCTGCCAGTCCCTGTGCTTTGGTAAATTTTGAGATCTAGTCATTGGATTTAAAAAAAAAATTCCAGTTTTTATTTAAAAATCCCAGTTGACACTGTTAGGATTTTTCCTTAAAATTTGCCAATCAATACACTGCGAATCACTATAAACTCAGTAATCATATCTTATAGTAAGTTAACGTCGACAGAAAATACTAATTGTGTTAGTGATTGGACTAGAAATTTTAAATTAATAACTTTTTAAATTAAAAAAATTAATCAGAATTGTCCGAAGTACAAGCTGACTGTATATTTTGTTTTTTTTTTTATTACAAAATTTATGAGATTATGATTGTAATTTATGATTTCAGGACCGGTGATTCTCGAGGTTTTGCATTTGTTCGCTACAAGTATGCGGATGAGGCACAAAAAGCTGTGGATAGGCTCGATGGTATCAATCCTTAAACTCTTTTACTCTTTTATCTTTTTTATTTTGCCCATTATGTGAGCACTTTTGTATGTATGATTTCAATGTTGTATTAAATTTGTAGGGAACTGATTAAGTTATGCAATGACATTTTCCTTTTTCTTGCAGGGAGAGTCGTTGATGGTCGGGAAATAACAGTTCAGTTTGCAAAATATGGGCCTAATGCAGAGAGGATGTAAGTTGTGTGTGCTATTTGTCATTTGATTATTATTCGATTACTTTTCCACTTGAACAGGTTCTGCGCCCTATGGAGATGTATGGTTTGTAATAAATTACTTTATGACAATGTGAATTCGGTTCTTGTTTAACCAAATATTACAAAGGAAAATACCTTCTTGTTTGAGTCTCAATAAAATTTCCACTTGCTAAGTAATAACTAGCAATGATTAACTAGTTGGCGTTTCCTGTATAAGTTTTTTTGGCTTGTTTTGCTTGCTCACCAAAATCTGGAAGTGCCATCGAGTTTTTCTATCGTGTGGATATCTCCTTTTTTCATATTTCTAGTGTATATATATTCTTTAATCTGTTACTGAGTTTCCTGTACTTTGTTAACGTCTGTTACAGTCACAAAGGAAGGATAGTTGAATCAGCACCAAGATCAGGGCACAGGTCAAGAAGCCGCAGTCCTCGCAGAAGGTAAGTTATTATACCCTCCTCTTTTCTTTTTGGGCAACTTTTGTTTTATTTCGCTCTTGCACTATATGTTGCAGTTTCTTTCTTTCTCTTCTGCCCACTTTTTCTTGATGAATTTTGAGAGATATTGATGAAGGGATAACCTTGGGATTTTTCATATTTATTATGCTTGTTCCTACCCAACTGAAGAACTCTAGATTCATGATAGCATGAACATGGTGGTGTAATGTGTTGTTATTATTAAGCCAATTGACTCAATGTTTATCTGCTCGTTCCTGCATTGAATGTGTGCATGCACTGGTTGTGTTTTGTTGCCCGTTTATATCTTGACAATTCCAAATTAGTTTCTTTTATCTGATTTTATTTCCAGAGGAAATCAAATACTTACATGTTTGGACATACGATGCTTCTTAAGCTTGGTTGAATACTCAAAACTTGTATGGATTAGTTGTGTTTATTTATGCTCTTATTTGTGGATATCTGATGTGTATTGTGTTTAATATCTTCAGGCACCGTGATGACCATTATAGAGATAAGGATTATAGAAGAAGTCGTAGTAGAAGTCGCGACAGGTATGAACGCGATCGCTATCGTGGGAAAGACAGAGATTCTCGGCGCCGTAGCAGGAGTCGTAGTGCTAGTCCTGACTATTCTAAAGGCCGAGGAAGAGGCCGCTATGATGATGATAGGCGGAGTGTTAGTCAATCGATAAGGTTTGTACTTTGGGATTTGTGTTGTCCAGTTTTTTTTTTTCTTTCATTTTCTTAAGTTAATTGTGATACATTATTTATCTTTCAGTGCTTCTCCTGCTCGCCGCAGCCCTAGTCCTCGGAAGAGTCCTTCCCCTCGTAAGTCTCCCCCTAGGGGTGAAAGTCCTGATAGACGTAGCCGTGATGGACGGTCTCCAAGTCGTCGAAGTGTTTCACCACGAGGCCGTCTAGCTGATTCTCGGAGTCTATCTCCTCAAAACTCAGATGTTGATGTGAGTTGTCTTTGACATCTTGTTTATTCTCCTCCCCTTGTTAGACTTTGGTTTTTTGTGTAAATTTACCCTTACAAGCATTGCTTTTAAAATTTGACTGTTTACATTTTTATTTGTATTTTGTAGGAATGATCTTGCTTATGGCATCGGAATTATGGAGACTTAGAGTAGCATGTTTCTCGTTGATATGTTGCTAGTGTTGAGGACATACAAGTATCATGCATTTTCTAGTATTGGTAGGACTGGGGTTTCGGTGTTTTAATTGACTTCAGCTTTGTTATGGTATCTGAACTTATGTAGTTTTTAGCTTGATGTTTCATTACTCATCAAAGGTTTTGTGATGTAAGTTTGTTATTGTAGTTTGTCGCCATCCTCTCTTCAGATCTCATATTTGGCTCTGATTTTGCTTTATATTTGTCTTTCTAATCATGCAAGGGGCAGTGTGCATGCGTGTGTGTGTGTTTTATGGTTTATTTTCTAAGAAGGCTGATTCATCTTAAACCATCTGTTAGGTTTTATAGCAATGTTCGGGAAAGAATGACTTGGGCAAATGGACATGGTGTTGATGTTGATGTTGATGTTGTGGCTGTCAGTGCTGTTTGTATCTTTAGATGATTGTTCGTGATTATGATGCTGGTTATAGCAGTATGCTGATTGTGCAGGACTGTCTGTTTACTATTTTTAACTGAAAGATACGGTGATGGGTAAGATCTGTTGTCATGTCTTAGTTTCCAGAAAGCCTTGTACCATTTTGGTTTCTGATGTTTCAATCTTATTATCCTCCGGTCTTCTGATTTCTAAATATTGACACTGAGGATAAGTTGCCGTGATGGTAAGAAAGGACCTGAGATGATTTTTTGACCTGAGGAATGCTGTCTTTGATGGATCTGTGATGCATTATATCTTACGAGGTTACTAAAATTAAAGAGAGTAATGTATGGTCTGAACCTTGCAATTGCATTACAGAATTAACTTGTTCCTTTTTAATTGCTTGTTTGGTGCATTCCGCTAATCTCGTTTAACCATGATCTTGTTGCTTTAATGTTTTGAGTTGTAGCAAATTTGACTGTGACTGTGTAGCTGTGAAGCGGTTGTAAGATATACACGGCTCGTGGGAAACCATTTGAGTAGCCGACAAATAAGATGTAGCAGGCTGTTGCTGCCTTGTTGTATCACATTGAAAATGGTTTTAACATAGTTGCTTAGCTCTGTTGCTAGTCTGCTTGTAGCGGCCTGTTGCTGCCCTTCCTGTGGGGGATGTGCCGGTTATGGCACTAGCAGCATGTGATATGCCGCATCCGGTCACATGGCAGGGGTTAGCCTTCAATGTCACTCCTTTAATTGATATGTTCTAAGATATTGCGTGACTATGTGATCTAATAGTATATTACAATCCGGAGACCCCTATTCTATAATGCTTTAGTGATGGTAATTAAGGAATGCAGTGAGTGGTCTTCTGTGCTGAATCCTCAAGAAGCTGTGTTAACTTAAAATGTTGGTGGCATTCATTGATCTCTGTTTTGGTATGTGTTGCATTTTTTAACCTAATAATGGTAATAGTGATGGTAATAATTTGGGCTTTTCATTTCATGTTATATGAAACGAATAGCTTGGGAAAAAAATTCACCTTGTTTTTTCTTATTTAGACATGTCATCAATAACTTCCAAACTTAGGTAATTCAACTCAATGCTTTTGAAATCGGACAGAAGGTTGAATTGATTAAATTACCGGCTGGTTTTGGTTCAAGAAAAAAGAGAGGAAAATATAGGGAAAATATATGGGAAATTATAGAAATTTTGGAAAATTTCAGGAAAATGGAAAAGAGAAATTTCTTTTGTTTTCTGAAAAAATTTACTCGCATTGGAAATAGATGGAAATAGCTGTTGTAGATAAAGTAGCTGAACTTCAGCTATTAATGAAGGTGAAAGAAACTTAGTATTTTTTCTTTCCTTATCTGCTTCCAAATAGAGTTGAAGCTTTTATATTCTTCTCTCCAAAATCATCTTAAAAGGCTTAGAGATAAATCCTTGCTTAAAACACTAACACTTGCTCTTGGCCTTTCTTTTTTTCGTTTGGGATTTTAGGGGAGGCGGCAGCATACAAAGCCAAAAACTTTTAAGCTTATAAGTGAGTGGCTGCTTTTTTCTTATGTCGTTTTGTTTTTTTTTTTTTTTGTTTCTTTTATTATTTTTGGCAGAGAACTAGTTTTGGCCATTTTAAAATGGAGTTGGGCTGTAAATATATATTTTTTCAATTTGGGCTACAAAATAGGTCCAATTAGAGAATAATTGGTTGAATTGATTTTTTATTGGTTCATCTAGTTGGTGGTCGCAGTTGATCCGATTTTTAGGTTAATCGCTTTTTTATATTATTTCAGATTGGTGTATCGGTAAGTTCTCGGTTCAATTGATTCGGTTCCAATAATATTAGCCTAAATAAATCAATCAAACAATCAAAATCTCAAAAAATCTAGTCTAAGCATGAGCTGCATTGAACCAATGGGGATAACTTTGTTAATTCTATGTCCTATGGGAATGTCTAACATTATCTCTTTCTAATACTTATCAATCTATTTTGTGTTCATCTGTTTTTGAATCATTTGATATAATTTTCTTTTCTGTATTTTTTTATTTTATATGTTTTGGGTTTTTTTATGCTTTTTAGATTTTTTAGAATCATTTTTATCCAAATTTGGATAATTTTTTTTTCCTTTTTCTTTAAACTTTTAGAATTAGAATTAAATTGATAATTTTGTAAATGTTCAGGGATAAATTTATTAAATTTTTTAGAATTAGAACTAATAGACAAATATTGTAAATATTGAGGGCTAGATTTGTTGAATTTTTAGATTTAAGATCAAATTGATAAAATATGTAAATATTGAAAGGCTAAATTTATTATTATGCAAATATAAAAGGGTTATGTCAGCTTTCTGTTAAATATTCAATGGTCTTAGCAAAAAAATGTATTTAATGGTGGGTAATTAAAATTTTAAATTTTGAAAGAATTGATGATGAAATTGAAAGTTTTTGAAGTTGGGTAGATTACCTTTATTTTATCTATTAAAAAATAGATAAATTAATCATTGTATGTTATATCAAATAGTAAATTGATTTTTTATTAAAAAAATCATTAATTTTTAATGTTAAGTGTTGATGTAACTAGTGGAGCAACTAAATAGTGATATATAACATATCATGTGTACCTTTTGCTGACATGGGGTGATTAATTCAAGCAAAATAGATAAAATTTTTAATAAAAGAAAAAGATAAATATTTTTACAAGTAAATAAAGAATGAAATTTTTTACGTGGATGTAATTCAACCAATCAGATAGCGACATATCATCACTTAACAATAAAAATAGATGTAATTTTAATAGAATGACCAGTTTGCTATTTAGCCTATACATAAATAGACTAATTTATCTGTTTTTTGAGAATAGTGACAAGGGACCTCCAAAATACTTTTTCATACTTTTTGAAGTATATTAGGAAACAGACTATCTCATAATTAGGTAGGTATCTAGTTGGAATTTAAATTTTATCAAGGCTAACATAACTATTGAATACTAAGATTAACTTTATTTATTATTTGACCTTTAAATTATATTTATCTTTTATTTTAATATTTAATATTTTGTTTTATTTTAGTACTTGAAATATTATTTTTGTCTTGATTTATCCTCATAATTACTAGCATCTAAAAAGAGGCATGTTCCATTATTGTTTGTAATAATTTTTTGGTAAATTGGGACGAAAGTGATGGTTAAGTATCGAGATAAAGTACCAAATTAGAAAAATCCATATCATAATGGTGAAATAATATAAAAGGAAAAAAATTCGTCATTTATGTTTGAACAAATTTACATTTTAATTATTGAACTTTAATCATTAATATTATCGATTTATTAGATTATATTTACTAAAAAACTATGACTTTTTCCCTTTACATTTATTATATTGTATATTTATTTCTTTCATTCTTCTCCATTTTCTTCCCATTGATTCTCATTGGCAGGCATGATTTTACCGAACTGACCCTCTCCCCTTGTTTTCATTTTTTGATTTTCTTGGGTCAGCTATTGATGTTTGTTCTGCATCTTTATCTGTGATAAGTAGATTTGTCCAAAAATCGGATGATTTGTTCAGCTCAACTCAATTTGGGTTAGGTTTGGATAATGCCAACTTTTGTTTAATTTAATTATGAAAATATCTAATTTTATTAACTTTTTACATCCATAGACATCTCTGGTGCCGAGTAACCACAATGTGAGTTATAGATAACATTACTGACCAAATAGTAATTCTTTAAAGTTAGATGACCAAAAATTAAACTTATATAAACATAAATGACCAATTTTGAAATTCACCCAAAACATCAGTTGAGTCGAGTTCCCGATAATTCATGTGGGCTCAGCCACATTAACAAGCTAGGTGAGTCGGCAAATGCTTGTTGTCCCTTCCACCATCTTATTTTATTTTGCTCTCAAAGTCTCTGTATCATTTGAAATTTTGGAGCTCAGCTGAGAAATATTTGCAGTCATGGAAGAAAACCCACAACAGCGTTCTCATCTCAAGCGCCAATTCTTCGAAGACCAACACTCCAACAAGCCTCCAGCGTAATTATTTCCTTTAAATCCTCTTTTTTATTTATTTAAATTTTTTTAGTTTCATATCTCAGTATATCGTTGCAATTGTTTTTAGCTCGTAGTTTGTTTTCGCCGGTCTATATGTTTTAGGCCGTGCTTATTTAGTTTATTGATTTTTTAGGGTTTAAATTATTTTTTTCTAAGTCTTTGATAGTCAATTCCTTTAGGCTTTGCTTGGTTTGAAGAATATAAAGAAATGATGATTGAAAATTTGTTAATCTTAATGGTCAAGCTAGAAGATAGGGAACTGGTTATGGCTCGGTGTAATCGGTACTGAGAAACGAAAATTAGAACCCGAATCGCTACTTATTTGAAACCTAATTAGATGGGGGCAATCCTCTCTTGTTTGTTTAGTAGGAACAAAGTACGATTTATTGGAATGTTAAAGAGATGTTTTGGAACTTGTATATATATAGTTTCTGTGTTTATATAAATAAAATTTGAGGTTTGTGAAATCATTTATTTTACTCTCTAATTTTATAATAAACTATAGGTTAATGCGATCGCTAGTCTTACTGAATTAGGTTGCTACTGTTCTCTTATTGGGATTGCGCAAACCAATTCAAGATCGCTAGGGAAATAATGATTTCTAGTGACAGAGATCTTAACCATTTGATAAACTAATTTTCCATTCTCACTCCTTTTTATTCTTTAAGAATCATTTGTATTGTTTGAATTTTAGAATTAATATCAATATGTTGATATATAGGCAAAAGAGGGTTAGGTTTCCCAAGGGAAAGAAGGTAAAGCCTGGAGAAGAAGCACCGAACAGAGTTGATATTGAAGATGGTTCAGGTGACTTGAAGGATCCTCGTCTCGCCTCTAAGGAGCGGGCCAAACGCCGCAGTCAAATTACTACGGAGCTATTTGCTGAAGATGGGAGAGGAATGCTTAATGATGTATCAGCTGCTGAAATTTCATATGAGGTAAGTTTATTGCACTCTTTAGTCTATCTGATTTTAGATTCTACGCGTGACTTGATAGAATGAAGAGGCAATAAGATGTTAATATGCAGTCCATGTTTTTTTGAATAAATGCCAATTTATCCTAACTGTTTTAAAAGTAGAAGATTATGCACAATCTTTGTACTCTCATCTAGTTTATGGTGGTCCTGCCAGTTATGTACTGTAGCTTTCTCCAAGTTAAGTCTATTGACTCTAATAAATGGTAAAGGGCCTTCTTTTTACTCCATTTTATTCCTAAAAAGAAAGTATCTTCATCATTGATATGCCAGTTTAGGTTTTGGCTCTTACAATGTTTAGTGCTGCTGTGAGCTATCAAACACTTGGCATGTAATTCTGTTATCGAGTGAATTTATAACTTAAGGATGCTTCTTTGCTGAACTGGCTGCATTTCTTGCAGTCAAGATGACTGCCAGAGTCCTCATATATTGGTTAAGGGGACAGGATTAGCCAATGATGAAGAATTTCTTTTTGCAGGATAATGAAAACTTCGTTGATGATGGAGTTCAAATAGAACCTTTCAATCTTAGCAAAGAAAGAGAAGAAGGATACTTTGATGCAGATGGAAACTTTGTTGAATATGTCGCTGACAAGGAAATCAAGGTAAAGCATTGTATTGACCACATGGAAACTTTGATGCAGAAGCTGCTAAATATAATTATCAGAATTTGTATTGACTCCACATGGAATTATTGTAGGATGCCTGGCTTGATAGTGTTGAAGTTGATATAAAATATACAGGAAAAACATCTGTAACCACAAAAGGTGAAGATAATGAAGTTGCAGCACAGGATCTTTCCACCCAAGACGTTGGGATAATAAAGAGACGGATTGCCAATGTGCTTGAACCTGGAGAAACGGTAATTACATCATGATAAATATTTTGTCTGAAAAAGTAAATTGAAATGGTAGTCTTCAATTGTTACATGTTTGTTCTAAAATTTGCATTTTGCTTTATTATTAATTTTCTTTTTGTACATAGGAGTTGCAACCTAGGATAGGAAATGGATTGCAGATGCTGAGATTTGAATCTCTGATCTGCTAGATGTCACCTTTTAAGAATTGGATGTACCAAGTGGACTAAACCCCAGAGTTCCATTTTGCTTTCATTTTCATGAAGTCAATACACTATATATAAAGTGAATACTGGATACTGTACCCGGTATTTTTATTTGATTATGATTTTATGCTGGGACATGGACCTTACTGCATTTAGTGTTATGCTTATTTTAGTTGTTAGTTTTCATCCCATTGAGGGAGTTGTCTATTTTGATGCTAATCTGGGTTCATAACAATGCTCACATGGGGCATAAGTTTGACTAAGGTTGTCAGATAGTTCCTTCTAGATTTTTTTTTTTGTCTTTTTTTTTGGTAAAAGTCACGTATGCTTTTGAATGGCAGATACAGAGTATTTATTTTCCCCTATTAACACTTTTCTTTTTTGGTTCTAAGCTCTGTCCCCTTATCCATTGGGTTATTAAATAGACTACAAGGGACAGTATAAAGCTAATTTTAATTTATATGGACAGGTTTTGCAAGCTCTGAGAAGGTTGAAAGGAGCTTCAAATAAGAGAAAGGAGAAAATGTCAGCTGAGACTCAGCTTGTATTTGATCAGCTAACTGAAGATGCCATTAAGTTAATGGAGAATGGCGACTACAGTTAAGTCTGTTACTTTCTTGTCTTCTAGGTATCTAGAATTTAGAAGTTACCTTAAATATTATTAAGCTTTAATGCCACTACCTTCAGAAAAAAAGGGTGTGATTAATGTTTTCAATGGTGCTTGAATCTTTTGAGACAAAGTTGAATTGAACTCAGGTCCATAAATGTTACCTTCACCATTTTAAACACCGGTGCTTGTTAATGGATATGGTAACTTATCTTGGAAAAGGATTAGTAAGCGGATTTCTACTTGTTTAAGATTGAATCATAGATTGAGACTTAATGTTTTTATTGACCACCAATAGCCCTGCCCTTTATATCCATCAAAGCAAATCTCCTTTTGTTTAACTTTCCATCTTCATGTGATAACTTCAAAAGCAGGTGTAGGCATAGCTCTGGGTACGTGTATCTTTGGCCACAGTTTATGTTTATTGGCTTAAATTTTGTTCTGCAGATGTGTACCATGAGAAGCAAGAGGTTTTCCAGCGCGAGGCAGGTTGGTGCAATGTTTCTGTAGTTATTTTAACATGTTCTTTTTTATATTAATTGTTTCTAAAATTTTCATTGGATAATAATTCTGTGTAATTTTGTGAAGGCAAATGTATATTTTAATAGCTTTTACTAACTATGCTCTTGATTTATATTTTCTCAGATGGATATGAGAAGTTAGCTCTGGCCAGGGACAATAGCTTATCTGCTAATGCTGGGCTGGACAATTCTTATCCCAACTTGGGAAATGACATACTCACAGATGCAAATAATCATGGAGCAACGTCCTCTGTACTTACTGACTTGGCTGTGGGTACTTCAAATTCAGATCTAACTGCTGCCGAAAGTTACGATATGTTTGCTGATGATGAAGATGATGAAAAACCATCATCTGAGCCTAATTCCACTGCAGCCGTTCAATCATCATCAGAAGCTGTAAACACTTCCTCCGAGAGTATGTATTGTCAATGATCATTTAATCACGAATATGACACAGCATTTTGGATTAAATTAAGAGTAAACGTTGTTTGACCTTCGGTCTAACTTTTGCACTTGCTTCATTTGCAGCTGAAGATGTCCAAAATGATTATGTCTATGACGAGTCTTCAGGGTAACTTTTAATCCTTTGCTGCCCCCCAAAATACTATATGTTTCTCTTCCGGAGTTTCTTTTCTAGGAGTTTGTTTGTTTGTGATTTACAAAGCAGTGATATATATTTGAACACAGAATCGCTTATGAATAAATATGTCAGCATTAGGTAATTTCTGATCTTGGTAATTTTTTGTTCAGGTACTACTACAGTAGCACTTTGGGATATTATTATGACCCATCTACTGGATTATTTTGCTCAGCAGCAACAGGGCAATGGTAATGTTTAGATTTCGCACAGTATCCTTATTTAGTGATTCAGACTATAGATGCTTTTCGTTACGGTTTTTCTTTTTTCTTTTTCCTCTTGTTTGGAAAAACTAAAGAAAATGTGAAAGTCTTGGGAATTGCATATTTATTAATTCAATTCAATGATGCATAAGCATCCTATGCTGGTTTTACAGTGGTTAAATTTCACATATGCTGTTTAGAATCTAATCTGCCTTTATCTCTTCTGCGGATGTAGGTATTCTTTTAACGAGACAACTGGAACATATGATGAAGTTAAGGAAGTTGCATCTTAGTATAAATTTGATCCTGAATTGCTCTTGCGGTGGAAGATGTCATACAGGCTATTGAGTAAGTCCAATGTGTGAAACTCTCATCTTTTAAGTATGTTTCATACGATAGGCTCCTTACCTTTTATTGCCTTTTGATGTCTCTAACCTTAATAGTTACAATGCTGTTATAGTTATTATGAGTTCAAACTTGAGGCCTAGTCTAGCTAGTTTTCGAGGTCATTCTTAGAGGTTGCAGCTTCTCGTGTACCCGAAAACAATCATATTTTATCACTTAGGAATTCCTTTGAATTAGTTTTTGAGTTCTTAGACTTATGGGAAATTTATCTCAGTGTTTTGACAATTTTCCTTTTTTCTCTTCTAGTCTTCTACGAGTTTGTAAGTTGTATTCTCTAACGTTCAGCCATTCAGAAAGAAGCTTTTGCAATTGCAGATGCTTATATGGGTACACTGCAATTCTAGACGTAATTATGCTCCTAGTCCCTGTACTTTTTGCACACTTAGAAATTTAGTCTCTATATTCAACTTTTTTCTTTTTTGATAACATCCTCAAAAACTTCCATTGAATTTGATTTTATGTGCTATTTTTAAAATAATAATTAAAAAAAAGAAATTTACTCACGTGGCTAATGTTAGATGGCCGAGAGGCCAAATAAGCAAACAAAAATATTGAATTTGGAGTTGTAAAGTTCACGATTTTAAATCTAAGTTATAAACTTTTTTTGAAGGAAATATATTTTCTTTTTGGTACAAAAGTAGTAATAAGACAGATAAATCAGGCAAGGTGAATCTCCTCCAACTTAGTCATCGTGCAATTACTGAAACACATTTGCCGGTGGCTGCATGTAGATATGATTTCTCAAAGGTCACTACGGGGGAGAATGAAGGATTAGGCGCTTGCCAAAGAAAAAACTCCAGATTTTGAAGGTACCCAGCAGATAAAGTCCATGCTCGAGACATGAGACAAAACAGGAGTACTTAAAAAGGGCATTAATTACATCTTGCGGAAGTTGGATAGATAGAAGCTGAGATCACCTATTTGTCCAACTATTACAAATTTGAGCAATGGACCAAGATTCCTTAAGAGATGATAGGGGGCCATGACTTAAATGTCGATTGGGACCTCTCCCCATCCAATTATCACTCCCAAGAGTTAATAGAATTACCATCTCCAATAACCATCTAATTCTGGACTTGATAAACTGGCTAATCTTTTTTAGAGAGGGCCATACTGGGGACACATGCAGCAGAAGGTGAAGGTTACGAGGGTCAATAAGATAATTTGAAGAAAGGATTCTTGCCCATAATGCTTCTTTCTCTTGGATTAGACACCAACCAAGTTTGACCAATAAGGCTTGCTTTCTAACCTTAGCTCACAGAATACTTAGCCCACTAGAGGCTTTAGGTTGCGACACCAACTTCCATTTAACAAGATGACCATGGTTAGAAAACTCATCACCCCTAAAGGAAATTCCGATCTAGTTGAGAGTGGATTCTAGAAGAGAGCATACAACACTGCATGTAGTAATTAGGAATGGAAGCCATCGTCGACTGAATGAGCAACGGTCACTAACTTAATCATTAACATTTTAACAATTCAATTGTGACTTTTTTGTTTTATTTCTCTTAAGTTTTGAATAAAACTAGAATATTGCACTATTTGTTTTATGTAAAAACTTTCAACTTTTAAATATATTTATATCATATATAAAGTTCTTGATTGATTTGTATCATGAGTCAACCGAACACCAATTTAATTAGGAAAAATGTAAAATATCATTTTTAATAAACAACAAATATTATTATAAAAGTTTTTTTTTTTTTTGTCTTTTAATAGTTTATATAAAATCTTTTAACAGATTTTACCTAAAAATACAATACTGAAGTTTGAACTTAGATCTTAAGGTAGAAAAGCCTCAACCATTACACAGAATTTTTTTTTTTTTTTAAGTTTAAAGAATAAAATTATAAATATATATGTTGTTAAAAAAATTCTTTCACCTACATAATAGGTATTGTATAATTTAGTATTAACAAAAATAATATTCTAGATCTATTTTATAGATATATTTAACCATTTAAAATAATATATACTTGACAAATACATTTGTATTAAAAATTTTAACATTTGAATTGTTAAAATATTAATTATATAATTTTTTTTTATAGAAACATGGTAAAAATTAAATATTTGGACAACACTAGTACAATCCTCTCCTTATATTAATATATTTTTATATTATAATTATAATTAAAATGTTATATAATTATATGATTTTCAATATGATTTAATAAATGGTATATTTATTGTATAAAAATAAATTTTATATTTATTCATAAAAAATATTTATATTACAAGTATGTTATATTTGCACAATTGGAGAAGGTTTTTTTTTTTTTTTTTTAACAAATTTATAGATGTAGAATGCCTCTATTTTTAAACTTGAAAGCTTTGGTTAAGAAGCTTGAGGATCAATTTGATAGAATTTTTAAATGTGAAGGGTTACATTTATTGAATTATTTAAAATTAGAATCAAATTGATAGAATATGTAAGTGTTGAGGACTAAATGTATTATTATACTGGTTAAAAAAAGACCACGTCATTATTTTCATTAACAATTTAACAACGGGTGATCAAAACATGAACAAATACAAAGTTTAGTTGCTAAATTAAAATTTTTTAAAATTAAGTGACTAGATAATAATAATAGTACAAACTCCCTATACATTTTATTTCTTTTTCTTAATCTTCTTGAAATACCATAATTGCCCTCTTAAAATCTTTATCCACACTGCTAATTTTGCTAAAATTTAGCCTCTCTCGTTGATGAATTGCTTGGGATAACTTTTATATATAGTTATAAATAATTAGTTTTTCCTTCCGTGGGATGCACGGATTTATTGCGTGCGATGCACGGGTTTATCGTGTGTATAAAATTACTTAGAATATAATATATTTATAATATTTTAAATATATTACACGCATAAAAATTATGGAAGACAAATATTAATATTAAACAAATAAGTAGAGATGAAATTATAAACCTAAAATTGAATTATAAACATATTTTTTTAAATGTGTAAACCTTGTTTTAGTGTACAAATGTGATATAAGTTAGTATACATATGCATTTGTATACCAGTTATATTTAATACGAAAAATAGATTAAATCATTTTGTATTAAGATTTATTTATTTTTATAGATTATATATAGAATACAAAGAAAATATAATTTAAAAACAATAAACTTTAAATACAATTTAAATTGTGGGTTAGTGACTATTATTTGCAATTAGAAGGAAAATAAAAAAGCTTTATTATATTTAAATTTATTTTATACAATTTAAGAGTATAATTGTAATCTCCCTAATCTAGTCTAGACGTTAGGCCCGAATTCGGAAGATTACATTAGCCACCAAATTAACCCAGTAAGCTATCAGAGTTTTAAAAGTAATTATTTTAAAATATTTATTAATTTTGATAGAGAATTTAGTTAAATACCAATTTGTTATCCCTTAAATTTAGTTATAATTCAACAACGGAAAAGATGGTAATTACTTATATTTTTAATAAAAACTGGGATTCAAGCATAAATAGTTAATAATATTGACTTGATATCTTAAGTAAAAATTAAAATAAAGTGTCATGTAAAAATAGGCAAGCCTAAGTCCTAAATCACATGCCATAGTTCAATATAAAACATTACGATCCTTGAAAAATAATATAAATCATAAGACTAAGCCTTAATAAATTGAAAATAAAATAGATTGTGCCGAGGCCCTCCGGATGTCGTACCCGCATCCTAGCTTGGTGGGTTATCTGTAAGGATGAAAATTCAAGGGGGAGTGAGCTATGCAAAATAAGTGCAAACCGTTGGTAAGACACATTAAATAATATTGCGTAAAATAATCATAATCAGATAACAGTTCAGAATATTGGTTTTTTCAGTTGAACCAACATTCATATCACAGAACTCATAATATAGTTTCAGAATAACGGATTCTCAGATTTGCCCACAATATTCACATGTATTTACATATTTTCACCCACGCATATATCATAACATGATTTCTAGATTTGTATGCACATGGTTTAAAAGATGCCATACAGTTTCGGGTTTTTAACAGAAAAGATCCTACCCCACGTTACACACCACAATGGGAGTTCTTCAGAACTCTAACCACCAACACCCAGATTGTGGATTAATCACCAATAGTTTGCAGTTTTATTGCCAATGGCTGTGGACACACAACAAAACGCCATAGATGGAATCTGCATATGGCTATGGGTACACAAAAAAATACTGTAGATGAAATCTGCAAGTGGTCGTGGAAGCACAACATGCTTGTAGATGATAGCGATCAAAGGGTTGTGTATGCACAACAAAATGTCACAGGTGGAATATGCTATGGTTATGGGTACGCATCAAGACCATCATAGATGAAATCTACCTATGGTTGTGGTACGCAACAAAAATAAATTAGATATACTGCCAGTGCTTCCTCCAATCATATCGTCTCAACCCATGCAATGCAATGTAGAAAATTTTATACAAATCACATATGGTAGCATTTAATGTACTAACACATGATAAATCAATAGCAAAACATACTTTTCGTGTATTCAGATTAATAGTAATATAGGGCATGCCATTCATACGATCGCAAATATATAGATGCAATAGTAATATATACTATTCATAACTTATGCGGATATATATACACATAAGCAAATTATTACCACATTAATTCGATCAATCAGGGAATCTAACATCTTTCATTTTATCAATGACCTAATTGTATGATTTAATTTACTAAAACTAGTTCGGAACTTATTCAGGGACTAATTTGATCAAAACATTAAATGTTGGGTCCAAACTGTAAATTCTTAGTTCCAAGGGACACACGGCCGTGTGATCGGACCGTGTGGAGGGGTTACACGACCGTGTGAGAGGCTGTGGCCGTTTGACATTCGAAATTTCAACCTACAAGGGAGACATGACCGTGTGGCAGGCCATGTGGAAGGTCTTAGGCTGTGTGAGAAGCGAAAAACCTAAGGTTTCAAGGGGACATGGCCGTGTGAGGGGGCTGTGTGGTCCATACGGGTGGCCCATATGCCCGTGTGGTCTAACCTAAGCTTGGTTTTGCCTCAATTTTCTCGTAAAAGAACATACACCTAACTTTTAGGGTCTCGAATGATGATCCTCACGTCCAAATCTGATCTGCGATACCTACAATGAGTCTTTCAACCGAAAAATACGCAAGAATTAATATCGGTTTTCAAGATTTTTAAAGATTTCGAAAGAAATCGACAATATTTGTAGAAGATCATTTAATTGATCTTGAAATTAACAAGAACAGAATCCTTCAGGTATTTTTGAGATCTAAACGTCGAAATCGAAATATTCTTATCGATTCTTGGCAATATTTAAGACGAGATTTGACGGTGTTATGCTAAATCGATTAAATGAACAGCTGAACGGTGCTTGATTTCAAATTCGAGATCAAAATAATATTTCAGCAATGAGAGTAAAAATGTTTGCAAAGGAAAAAACGAAAAAGAAAAAGGGGAAGAAATAGGAAAAAAGAAAGTAAAATTGTGGTTCAATTAGAAAAAAGGGATTAGAGTTCTATTTTGATTTGGAGAAGAAATTAAATACTTAGGATTTCTAAGTTTGAGGCCCTTTTTTCCGTCCAAAAAGAAATGGGGAGGGAGAGTATAACTTGAACCTAAGAATCAATGGAAGGATGGCAAAAGCCTTGTTATTTGAGTTGTTACCCACATTTTTGGTTTTAGCAAAATGATAGGCAAACTTAGTACAAAATAACAGGAACAATGCTTGGGCTGAAACAATAGAAGAGTCTAGCAACATGAAACAAGCATTTATAGTGACATTTCCAATTATCCACTAAATAACACACTCCAAAACGCTCCATTTCATAAGTTTGTACAAATATGTTATGATTAAAATGAAAAGTTTGTACTAACATGAAATATTTTTTTTGAAAAAGACTTCAAATTGGGCTTTATTCATTTTCCTAAGTACAAATTAAAAGAAATAAAAGAAGGCCCGTTAATACCGGCCTCATGAGCAACAAACTAATCTTAACAAAACTAAATCATCCTATATATCGGGCCTGATCTATAACCATCACCCCTTTTAAATTCAAGAAACACTACCGACAAACTGAAGAACTTTCTGGATCCATTAATGATGCCCCTTTCTCTGCCCAATGAGACTACTGGTTACCCGTCCATCACGCCGTCAGTCTTATCTTCTCCCAGACGCTACCAGTTTCCAATGCAGTCTACACTTTAACCTTTTGTTTTGTCGTTTAGACTACAATTTCCTTCCTGCTACATCTTTCAAGACTTCTTTTATTACCCTCTCTCTTACCCTCTGCCTTCCCTTTCATCAACCTTTTCATTTTCGCTATCAATCTATTTCTCCTACATTTCCATTTCCTTCAGGTTCTCGGCGTACTCCGGGACGTTTCCAATCAGGTACACTTCTCTCCTTTTCTTTAATGTTTCCGTTGCCAGAAAATGGGCTAAACTGTTCGCTGATATTGGTACATGTTCAAATATGCATTTTCCGATCTTTGCCTGTATCTGATGTATATCTTGAATATAAGCTCCGATATTTGATTTATCTTTTATCTTTGTTCTGCATTTCTTTATCACTGTTAATGCATCCCCTTCAATGATAATATTTCCCTATTGCATGTCGACTCCGATTCTGGTTGCTATACTGCAAAGCGAGTGCTTCGGCCGCAAAAGCAGATGCTACTTATTTTTGAATCGCCGAATATGATAACAAGACAGAGCCTTTACTGTCTCTGGCTACAACACCCGTTGCCGCTTGACCGAGGTTTTCATCATAAGCTGCATCAAAGTTTATTTTAACGCACTGCCCAGGTGGGGGTTTCCATCTTCTGACTTCTAACCGGACTTTTAGTGTTTCATCTTTTGTCCCGTTTAATTCTAAAATGTAGCCTTTAACAAAATCTGCAATTTCTTCTCCAGATCTACTGACTCTCTCGTGAATAAGTCTGTTCCTTTCACCCCAAATTGCCCATAGGGCAGAACAAAAAAATCTGCACTGCGAGGAGGTAGATTGCTCGAAAACCCAGATTAGCCATTCTTTAAATTATTTTTCTGATTCTTCAAGATATTTCGAGAAAGATAACTTTTCCCATACTATGATTGAAACAGGGCATACGCGAAATATATGATCCATGGATTCTGCTTCAAGTCCACATCGAGGGCATAATAGGATGTTTGACAGTCTTCTATAATTCATGTTGACCCTTGTAGGTAGATAATTCCACGAAATTTTCCATGCTGTAATTTTAACCTTAGAAGGTAGCTCAAGTAACCAGAGTTTTTTGTAAAAATTCCTGTAGACGTTTTGTAAGGCATAAGCCCTAGGATCTGTTTCACTATTTTGTAATAGTTTATAGGCACTCCGGACCGTGAACTCTCCCGAAGACTCTCCGCTCCAGGCCATCATATCTTCATGCGCTTCTCTTGCTAGCGGGATACTCACTATCTTTGCAGCTATGTCCTCCGGAAAGGTAGACCCTATCAACTCTTTCTTCCATTCCCTGCTACTTGCATCTATTAATTCAGCAACTTTAAAGTCACTTAAATTATTAACATGAGATGATAATCTATAAATATGCGAATCTGGTATCCACACATCATTCAAAACTGAGATGTCCGTTCCACTGCCCACCTTCCAACATAGACCATCCATCAACGCACCCTTAGCTGCCCATATACTTTTCCACGTAAACGAACAGTTGTTCCTCATACGTGAATTAAGGAAATCCTCATTCGAAAAGTATTTCGCTTTAAGTACTTTTGCAACTAGCGAATTTGGATTATTCAAAATTCTTCAGCCTTGTTTTGCCAATAATGCCAAGTTAAATTTGGCCATATTTCTAAAACCCATTCCTCCCTCATCTTTAGGTCGACATAAATTCTGCCACTGACACCAATGTATTCCCTGCTTTCTATGTGTTTTTTGCCACCAAAACTTGCTCATGATCTGTTCAAGTTCTTTACAAAAAGAATTAGGTAGGAGGAAACACGACATGGCATAGGTCGAAATTGCCTGTAGTACTGATTTTACAAATACCTCCTTTCCTCCTTGAGATAGGAATCTATTACTCCAACCTTTAATTCTGAATAGAACCTTTTCTTTAAGAACTTGAAATGAATCTTTCTTACGTCGACCAACCACACTAGGGAGGCCTAGATACTTCTCCATATCTGTTGAATGTCTCATTCCCAAAATTGCCGCTACTTCCTCCCTGTTTCTTGCTACCGTGTTTGAACTATAAAAGATCGTGGACTTGTCAAAATTAACACACTGGCCAGAACATCGCTCATATTCCTTTAAAATTCCCTTTAACAGATTTTCTCCCTCACTTGTTGCTTCCCCGAAAAGTATGCAATCGTCTGCAAAGAGAAGATGTGTAAGCATTGGTCCTCTTCGACTTGCCTTAGCTCCTTTTAGTAAACCTTCTTTCAGGGCCATCCTCATTAATGCCGACAACCCCTCACAACATAATAAGAAAAGGAAAGGACTAAGTGGATCTCCCTGTCTCAACCCTCTTGTAGCTTTAAAAGTTCTTCCCCTACTTCCATTGATATTAATTGCAAAAGATGCTGTAGTAATACATTTTGAAATCAGGTTAACCCATTTCTTTTCAAAACCCATCTTCAACATTACTTCCTTAAGAAAGTCTCATTCGACCCTGTCATAAGCTTTACTCATATCCAGTTTGACTGCCATAAGTCCCTTCATTCCCGTACGCTTCCTCCTAAACGTGTGTAACATTTCATACGCAAGTAGGACATTATCGGAAATTAACCTTCCCGGAACAAACGCACTTTGTACCACATCAATACACTTCCCTATTACTCCTTGAAACCTGTTAGCGACTGTTTTTGCCACAATCTTGTACAGAACCGTACACAAACTAATTGGTCTAAAATTGGCTAGGTTGATGGGATTTTTGAACTTTGGAATGAGCACAATGCCTGTTGAATTTAATTGCCCAAAATTTTGGTCATTATTTAGAATTTCTAGACAAAAAGCAGTAACTTCTTTACCTATAATGTGCTAGTATCGCTGGAAAAATAATGCCGGGAAGCCATCAGGTCCTAGTGCTTTAGTGGGCCCCATTTCTTTTAAAGCTGCAAACACATCTTCCTCTATAAAAGTTGTTAATAAGGAGTCGTTTATATCTGGCGAAATGCTTTCCTCAATGCCCTGTAAAAGGTGAGATAGATCCCCAACTCCTTTTGACATGAAAAGCTCTTGAAAAAATGAAGTGGCTGTTTCAATAATCTTACTTTCCTCGGTAGTCGCTCCTCTTCCCTCAATCTCTAACCTAGATATCGTGTTTATTTTCTTTCGAGACGAGGCATAGTTGTGGAAGAAAGCTGAATTTTTATCTCCTAATTTTAGCCAATTAGCTCTTGCCATCTGTTCCCAGTAAATTTTATCTCTGTCCATTTCCATATTCAGGTGAACCTTCGTGTCAATGATCCTTACTAATGTGTCGTCGTCCCTTTCTTTCCCCAGTAACATTTCTAGTTCCTTTGTCAACTTCTCCTTCGTCCCCTCCCTCCCTTTTTTAATTGAACTCGCCCACTCTTTGAGATCTCCTTGCAGCTTCTCCAACTTCTCTACTATTGTACCTGTATTTGATTCCCACGATGTTTTGATTTTTTCCTCAAGAGACTCCTCTATGGTCCACCATGCTTCAAATTTAAAGTGTGGGTTTCTAGCAAATGTTCTTTCACTTTTTGTGTTTATAAGAAGTGGACAATGATCTGACATCGAATGAGCTAGGTGATGAATGTTACCTGTAGGAAAAAGAAGCTTACATTTCTCATTTGCAACTCCTCTGTCCAGTCTCTCCCTTATATTTGTTTCCGCAAAATTTTCTCTTTCCCATGTAACCAAATCCCCGAAAAACCTATATCTTCAAGTTGACACTCTTCTAAAGTCTCCCTAAACGCCTCCATTTTCCATTCCTCTCTTAAAGACCCTCCAATTTTTTCAAAAGAGTACATTATCTCATTAAAATCCCCACTCACCAGCCATGGATGAGAATTATCTTCGCCCAATTTCCTTAACAAGTTCCATGATTCAGTTTTATTATTTGCATACGGGGAACCATAAAAGCCTGTAAATCTCCATTCTTCATCAGTATTTTCCTCCTTGACCATAACATCAATGTGGTTCTTTGAGAAACTCCTAAGCGTAACTATGACTTCATCCTTCCATGCTAAACATAACCCTCAAAGCGTCCCTTCTGCTTCAATATCAATTCCGTTTAAAAAACCACAACTCCTCCTAACTTTTTCCATACGCTTTCCATCAATTTTCGTCTCCATTAAGAAGACCAAATGGGGTTTTCGCTGCTTTATGAAATTTCGCAGCCTCCTAGACGCCCGTGAACTCCCCAATCCACGGACGTTCCAACTTATACTTTTCATTGCGTCCGGTCGACTTGCCTTTTGGCAGCCGCCGATCTCATCAATTGTGAATTGTCATCATGATCCATAATTTCAAACTCTACTTCTGGTACAGAATCTTCACCATCCTGCTCTTTTTCCTTCTTTAACCTTTTAATACCGTCAATATGATCTTCTTCGCACCAACTCTCCATTTCGGCTTGCAACCGTTTCCTTTTCCTTGAACTACATTCTTATTTTTTATTCACCACCGTGTATGCTAACTCGATTCTCTTCCAACGTGACTTCTTTCCTGAATCGAATTTCTCTACTGCCTTACAGGTGTTATCATTTGTCGAACCATCTGCCATAAAGTTAAATTCTTCTTCCTTTTCCTTCGACTTCTCCTCACCAATATTCACCCCTACTAATCTTTCCAGCTTCCCAATCGTATTGTCTTTTTCTGCATTGATTATTCTTTTCTGTGGTAGTATTTCTGCGTTTCCTGTATAAGAACATTGCACCCTCCCAGTTTTTGTGATAGCATTAAATTTCATACTCTCCTTCCCACTTAGGCTTGACTCTGCTTTTAATGCAATGAAAAAGGTGGATCAATTCTGATTTTTTCTTTTTTTGCAGGATTGAACTCTTGACAGTCAGTAAGACCATGCCCCATTCTTCCACAACCAAAGCAGAACACTAGTAATTTCTCATATTTGAAAGAAACCCACGATTTGTTCATATTATCAGTAGAGACAAAAATACCTCGCCTGAGAGGCTTCTGTACATCAAGATTGATTCTAAGATGACATAAATCTCCATTAATTTCAGATCTAAGTACCTCCCAAAAGTAACACCAATTGCATGAAGTAAATCTTTTTTATCAAATTCTGGTGAACATGTACTTACCTTTAACCAGAAAGGTGAAGAATTAAGCCTGATTTGTGCTCTTTCTGTCGGCTGGAAAATCTTATTAAATAAAATTAAACTTTTACGAAACAGCCATGGTCTTCCCTCTAGAATCGACTCCAAATCATCTTCTAAATCAAAAGCAATTAAGAATAAATTCTGCCCCGCCGTCTGAATCTCAAACTTCTTCTTTGTCTTCCATATACTTTTCATCTGCGCCCGGAAACTCTCTGGATTATATAACTTTTCGGTCCAGATTGAACAGATCAGAGTAGGCTTTTCGCTTGGAGTCACCATTGATCCCTTAACAGTCAATTGAACCATCTCCTTAGCAAGAAGGGAAATCTCATCCTTCTCTCCCCCATCATCACCACCATTCTCCGCCATCCCAAGCCACAACAATTGCTATTTTCTTTAGGACTCTTTGGAGAGCACTCTTGGCAACTCACTAACATGAAATATGTATATAATTAATTTTTTTTTTAATCAAAGTATATGATTTATTTAAAAAATAATAATCAAAATATACGATATATTTGTTAAAAATCCAATCCGATGAGTTTAAATTAAAAAATATAAAATTTATAATTTATATATCACAAACTAAAATCAAAATAGTAAAAATCATGCAAAATAGTTAACATATAAAAATCGTGGGGTAAGATCTTTACAAAATTAATACTAATGATTTTGGATTTTATTTAAGCCATGGTCACTTTTGTTTATCTCAGATTACATTTTAGTCACTTATGTTATCGTGTTGTAATAATTTAGTCACTAATTACCGTTAACAATGTAACTGTAAGCTGACGTGGCACGTTAAATCATCATTTTAAACAAAAATTTTAGGTTAAATTATACAATTGGTCCCCATATTTTTTCGTTTTGAGCACTTTTTTTTTGTTTTATGTTCTTTAAACTTTCTTCTTCTTTATTTTCCATTTTCTTATGGTTTTCTTTATGTTTTTCTACCTTCTCCATTTCTTTTAACATATCAGGAAGTCGAATTGGCAATGAAAAAAGAAACAGGAAGTTGAAAGCCATCAAAACCCATAAACCCATGCCATCTACTAACTATCAAAACCCTCAATCACCATCCATCATCTTCATTTCATCCACTAACACTTTCACCACTATCATGACCTCATTCATGACAAACCCAACAATATTATCCCCTCACAAAATAAACCCACGTTCAAATCAATCAAGGATCTAAGTAAAAAAAAAAAGCCGCAAAAAAGCACAAAGAGCCAAAGATTAGACAATGACTGGTGATAGAGGAGCACATATAAAAAAAATTGAGTCGATCTAATGGTCGGTGACGAATATTCAATCTTAGGTAGTCCAAAAGTTGGGGATTTTTTAGATGTTTTTGAAAAGAAGTCATGGTAGTGGTGAAGGTGTTAGTGGATGAAATGAAGACGATGAGTGGTGGTGGAGAGTTTTGATGGTTAGCAGATGATATGGATTTATTGGTTTTGGTTATAGGCAATGATGGCTTTCAACTTCTTGCTTCTTTTTTCACTGTCAATTCGACTTCCTGATATGTTAAAAGAAACAGAGAAGTATGAAAATAGAGGGAGAAACAAAAGAGAATGAAAAAAAAAAAAAGATAGAAAAATTTAAAGAACATAAAAGAAAAAAAATTAAATTGATCAAAACGAAAAAATATGGGGACCAATTGTATAATTTAACCTAAATTTTTTGTTTGAAATGGTGATTTAACGTATCATGTCAGCTTACGTTACACTATTAATGACAATTAACGACTCAATGATTAAAATGTTACAACATGATAACATAAGTGATTAAAATATAACATTTTAAATATAAATAACTAAAATATAACCTGAGGTAAACAAAAATAACTATAGGATTAGTTTACCGTTTAATTAAAGGACCTAGTAAAAATTGCTTCCATAACTTTGCTTCCTGTTATAAGTGATATGCATGTTTATTTTGTTTTATTTTTTTATATGATATATGTCGAAACCATTTTTTAAGATCGGTTTATAAAAACGGGGATCGACTTTTTAAAAACGAAGATGGGAGTTGCCACCAATCCCTTTTTACTTAGGTGTGATTGGATCACCTTGTAAAACGTTTTATTTTAAAACATTTGATTTTGGTCCATAAAAACTAGAAAACGGGTTCGGGAGTCGGTTATGTATGAGGAAGGGTTAACACCCTCATAACGCCCAAAAATTGGTACCCAATCGATAAAATCATGTCCAAATGTTTGAAGTTTAAAAGTATTCAAAAATATGATTTCCTAAAAAAAACTTTGAGCCATTTAAGTTAAGACTTGAGATTTCTTTGTTCCGAGGGAATATAAACATCACATCCAGTACGTTAGGACACGATATTTAAGAACCTTCGTAATCAAAATCATCTCATGATTTACAAAACTTGTAAAAGGGTATTTAGTTATTTAGCCAAACGGAAAATCGCAACCCAGTACGTTAGAGCACTATTTCTCGAATTTCTAAATACCAAAACATTGCCTTATTTTAAAAACCTTTAGATAAAATATGGTAATCTTGTAAAAAATGTATTCGTAAGACAATAAATAAATAACTATACAATGGCAATCATAAATAAATAATGAAAGAATATAGGCAAGTAAAATATATACATAAAACCCTAAATATCAAAATAGAAATTACTAAATAAATATGAAAAATTTCATGCAAGATTAATAATAAACAAATAAAATAAATAAATAAAATTACATACTTATATGATATAAACAATGTAAACAATGCATAAATAAAAGGAATAGTATATAATGATTTTAAATAAAATATAATATAAATAATGTAAATGAAACATGTTTTTCAATATAAATATATTTTATAAAAATATGATATAATATAATACTATACAATGTATAAAATTTTTTAAAATATATAATATAATAACTAATATATGAAAATAATATATAATTAAAATAACATTAAGTAAAATAAAATATATATATATATAATACACTAATTATAAATAAATAATATAAATAAAATAGATTAGATAATATAAATAAATTTTATAAAAATAAAGTTTTAGAAATAATATATATGTAACATAATAATATATAATATACAAAATATAATATAAAAAAATAAAAAATAATATATAAATTAAATAATACTTTAAACTAAATAAAATAATACAAATTAGTAATTTAATATATAAGATAATACATATAAAATTATATATATATATTTTATACTATTAATAAATTAATAAAAATAATATAGAATCTTTTAATATGATAAAATAATTAAATATAAAATAAAATAAAAAAATAAAAGGATAAAAAAAATAAAATAAAGAAAACAGGGGTTAAAGTGGCAATTAAAATAAATAAAAAGGATTAAATTTAAATGCGCGTTAAATTACAGGGGTTAAAATGGAAATTAGGCCAAATTTTAAAACGACAACGTTCTGATTTTAGCCTTCAAAGAGCCTGTGGGATTAAATTGGAACAAAATTAAACTTTAGGGCCGAATTAGAAAATAAAAAAATGAAATTAAAAGGAATTAAAAAATATAAAAATACGGAGGGACTAAAATGGTTATTAGACCATTAATAAAAATGCGCGGATCCTGTCCGGATTTTCAGGTCAACGCGCGGATCCCCTAGCCCTGAACGACGTCGTTTTACACTTATTAGGTTAAGTGAAAACGACGTCGTTTTTCAATTACTATTTAAGTAAGAAAATTAATAAAAATTTCATTTTATTCATTCAGAAGAAAAACAAAACTGAGAGTTTTAAAAAAAATTCTCTGTCCTTTGGCCTTCAGGCCAGGACTCCGACGATGGGTGAGCGCTCGTTCCTCCATGCACGTCGTCGCCTCCAGTAGCCCGAAGGTAAAAAAAACTTTCCTCTCTTTTTTATATTATTTTGTTATTGAAATGTGCAGGAATAAAAAAAGATAAAAAATGTAAATCACCTCTGAAATAGCCTTTTTATTTCTCTGTTCCGAATATATATTTTTTGTATACTCTGTTTTTTTTGTATCTGTATTCTCGTGTGTTCCTTGTTTACAGATTTTGGGGGGATTTTATAGCCCCGAAATGAAAAATAAAAAAGAACAAAGTATTTTCCATGTTTGCTGCGATTTCTTTCCATTTGCGCTGCTATTTCTTTCCTTTCTTGCAAGTAGGAGACAGAGATCTCGCGGTGAGGCGACATGCGCGCTGTTTTCGGTGCGAGAATAGTCTGGACGAGGCTGCTGGGCGTTGACTACGGCGCGATTATCGGCCTGGGGCACTGGCTCTTGCGGCGTTGCTGAGATCGAGTCTTGCGGCGCCTAGGGTTTTTAGAAACCCTAGGCCACTGAGGATGTTTAGTGTTTGGGCTCTTTTGGGCCATTTCAGTTTTGGGTCAGGGTCTGTTTTGGGTAGGATTTGGGTGTTGGGTTTAGTCTGTTTTGGTCTGGGTAGGTAATTGGGTTAAGGGTGTAAATGGGTTACTGGGTAGTTTTAGTTTTGTAAAATGGTCTGTAAAATAAAAACTGGACATTTTTATTTTTTTTGTTTTTATTGTATGGGCCCGGGCAAATTGGGCCTATTACAACTGCCCCTCTTTGCTCATTGTCGTGTAACGAGAATAGAGCAAAGACTATAAAAAGACCAATTTTGCCCGGTCTTGGCCAAGCCTCGACTTCTTGATCCTCGCTTTCTTCAAATGGCTTCCAACTCTATTGCAACTTCAATGGTATTGGAACTTCATCTTGATTTCAGTAAGTCTGCTAGCTTTATTCTGCTTCTTGCAATTTCAAGAATACCAAATTGATGTCTTTGATCTGCTTCCTACAACTTCAGGAAGAATAGATCTGAAAGTGTCTTCGATCTGCTTCCTACAACTTCAGGAAGATAAGATCTGTTGTGTCTTCGATATACTTCCTACAACTTCAAGAAGATAAGATCGGTTGTCTTCAGTCTACTCCCTACAACTTCAAGGAGATAAGATCACATTGTGTCTTGATCTACTTCCTACAACTTCGGGGAGATAAGATCTCATTATCTTGATCTACTCCCTACAACTTCGGGAGATAAGGCTGAAATTCTTTTCGATCTGCTTCCTACAACTTCGGGAAGATGAGATCTTCTGTCTTTAGTCTACTCCCCAACTTCGTGAGAGATAAGGCTGAAATTCTTTTCGATCTGCTTCCTACAACTTCGGAAAGATGAGATCTTACGTCTTGATCTACTCCCTACAACTTCAAGGAGATAAGGCTGAAATTCTTTTCGATATGTTTCCTACAACTTGTGAAGATGAGATCTTACTGTCTTGATCCTACTCCCTACAACTTCAGGAGATAAGGTGAGATTCTTTTCGATATGCTTCCTACAACTTCAAGAAGATGAGATCTTCTGTCTTCAGTCTACTCCCTACAACTTCAAGGAGATAAGGCTGAAATTCTTTTCGATCTGCTTCCTACAACTTCAGGGAGATGAGATCTTCTGTCTTCAGTCTACTCCCTACAACTTCAAGGAGATAAGGCTGAAATTCTTTTCGATCTGCTTCCTACAACTTCAAGAAGATGAGATCTTCTGTCTTCAGTCTACTCCCTACAACTTCAAGGAGATAAGGCTGAAATTCTTTTCGATCTGCTTCCTACAACTTCAGGAAGATGAGATCTTCAAATTCACCGATATTGCTACACTGTCTACTGAAAGACATGTCCTGCAGACTTGGTTCTATATGTTTATGACACATAACTAGGATGCTATGATCAGAATGAATCAAATGCTTCTAGCTACATGTGTCATGAGTGACACGAATGTAACATGTCAGGAAAATGATTTCTTTTAATGGATTAGGATGCAATGATTGGAATAAATCAAATGCTCCTAATGAGATTTGCTATGATGCAAAAATGTTATGAGTATGATTCCTATTCTAGGTGTTATCACTCGTCTGTTCTTCATTTTTATTTATCAATCATATTCTGCTTAACCAGCTTGCCCCAATATTATTTCTGAGTCAGCCCTGCTTGTATCTTGAGACATGAGTTGGTACTTCCCACTGCAACTTTGGGGAAATAACATTTGGTTTCTTCGATCCTAATGTTACCACTCAGAGGTGCAAAACTTGTATCACTTTCAATCAATTTGATCTGTTACACCATTCCCTGGATGTAATGACCAAATGTACGTGTCTAAAATTTTCAATGAATGCAGGGTATCCCGACAATGATCCCCTTTTTACATTTGGATTGACCTTGTTCGTCATTTGCCGATGTGGTATCACCAACGAAATTGTCTTATCCAATAAGAATCTGAAGAGATAATCATTTTTCAATGTTTCCAGCCCTTAGGCTTGGTGAGTTCTGAACAATAGTCATGTTTCAGATTCCTCATATTATTTAGAAGCTTCTAGAGTAAAAAAACTCCTTTTATGAAAGTATTATTAGTCCATTAATCGTTATTTCAATATAAAATGCTTGAAAAAGATTACAGCAATGGACAAGAAAGAAATTAATCAAGAGCATAGCTCGAAACAAATAAGCTAATCAAAGATAACCAAGGCAATAAATGAAAATTGATTGGTATGTCTTAAAAAGAATAAAGTAAATATAGCAAAGGCTACAAAGAAAATTAATTGGGGTGTTTCTTTGAAAAGAATAAAGTAATCAAAGATTTAAAATGGGTAAAAATGGGAAACTAGGTGCCCCAGATATCGCAGTCTGAGCTTCTGCATTCCGATTTCTTGAGGACCATTTTAAACTCAATATGTGTTTAAGGGATCCAAGTACTCATCAATGCCCCAAGATGTAACATACTTCTTCATTGTTAATTCAAATATAGCAAGACTCTTCAGATGCCCCACTTTTGATCAAAATTTGAGCCGCCCTTTTTCGGGTTTTCAACTCAAAGCTCCTTTGGTCTCAAAGCGCCTTTTACGGGTTTTCGCCTTGGCCTCTCCTTTTTTTTTTGAGCTCAATGCGCCCTTTGCGGGTTTTAACCTTGGTCTTTCCTCTTTCGTAAAATATCTCTTGACTAAACTCGATTCGCGGATTGGGCAAGTCTTTGCCGTCCATCTCGGTCAATATCAATGCTCCTCTAGAAAGGACCCTACATAAGTCCTTCCTAGTTTGGCATATGCTTTCTTCTAAAATCGTTTTGTAAAAGAAAAATCTCTTTTAACATCAGGTTTCTTCGTGGAATTCCTTGAAATGAACTTATAAGCTTGCATCATCTGATCGTGATGGATAACTTTAACATTTTCCTCAACTAGGTTCAATTGGCAAAATTGTTTCTATTTCGATGAGAAATGTGTTGCCCCAGCAAAGGTCCTAGCCAACGTTTGATAATCATAGAGAGTAGTGATAGCTTCTTATGCCAAAGCTTTACAAGTCTTAGCCACCCTTTTTTTAAAAACTTTTGCCGCCTTTGTGATATCTCGCTTGCGATCTTTGGACAAATCGTAGACTTTGACTTTTTGAGCTTATTTAAACGCGATCTTTTATGGCATTTGATCTTTTCCTTCATTTTTTCTTTTTGATTATTTTTGATGAATTTGATGACTTCGACCTTGTAACATTGGCATATGAAGCTACTTCCACTCTCTTAGTGAAGTAAACGATAACTATGCTTGATGAGTCAATATTGACTAAAAGCTTTTGGCCCCATCACATCCATGCCCCACTTATGGAAAATTTGTGAAGAACTGGAGTAGGCATATGAATCTTGTCTTCTTTAATTCCAGTATTTGCGATATGACCGATGCAATCCCCTTCCATGGTGAATCAACAGTTACTCGATCCTCTTTGTTTAGCTTTGCTTCTTATTAGCCAAGGCATGTCCTCGATATAGTTGTGCGAAAACAACTCAATGATGTCTTGCCTTATTTTTGTGGTGAGCTAGGCTTCGGTCTTCACCTTTTCCCTAGGCTCATAATATCCAATGACCCTTTGTAGAGTAAGGTCTGTCCTTTCATCTTGTTCTACCATCTTTAACAAATCAGAAGGTAGGTTACAATCTCTGTCATCTTCGAAGTCCTTAGATCCCCTAGACCCATATCTCATTTAAAAAGGGAGTCAGTAACAACGTCGCTCACGTCGTTGATATCTGGGTACCTAGGTACGAAGGTAAGAAATCCAAAGAATAAATGATTCTAATGGTGATTATTGGTATAGTCATGAGTAAAGAATGAAAGAATATTCTAAAAAACAAAAGAATGTACAGTATAAAATAGAAAGAATAAAAGAATATATACTAAAAAAGATGCATTTTATTGAAATAAAATTTTAAACATAAGCCTATTTCACAAAAGGTTCTTGTTGCCTCTAGGCTCAAGACAACAAGCATGTTTTGGACATTACTCTAAATTAGCCCTAAAAGTACAGGGATTTCTTTCACAATCTCATTATTCAAAACACTCCCAAGCACACAAGGGTTTGGAAACTTTGTTCTCTGATTCCCTCTTTGATTTCTTCAAGGAATAGCAACTTTCTTGTCTCCTCCTTCAATTACCGTATTCACTACCTCATTAAAGTGATCAGGTTTTGATGGATCGTCGAACTTCACAACTCTCATTTTAAGAAACCTTTCGACCAACTTTTTAAACGTAGTACAGTTTTTAATCGAATGTCCCGTTATTCCCGCATGGTAGTCACATTGAGCGTTCTTGTTATACCATTTTGGGAATGGAGGTTGCAACGGTTTCAGATAAAATGGAAACACCATGTGTGCGTCAAACAAACTTTGATATAGCTCCTTATACGTCATGGGGATTGGCGTAAATTGGAGCCTTCGTAGTTCTCGCCTTGGGAGAACCTCGATTGCGGTAACTACCATCCTTGGTCAGTTTACTATAATCGGCTCTGAATGGCTCTTGTTATACCTACCCAGCATTATTCGTTTTCTTTTCCTTCTTCTTCAGGGATTTTGAGGTCCATTCTCCTCCTTCTTTTGTTTCTACCAAAGTAACCGGTTTGGCTTGATAATCACTCAGGTTAAAACTTGAACCCATTGGAGAATTTAATAGGGCCGAAGTATGACATCGGGGTCCAATAATGACGGGTTCCCCATGCAGATGCGTGTCTGGTTGAGGCGGGATACCTATTGGAGAATAAACGATGTCTTCCTCACCATCCTCACTACTGTCCACTGAGCCACTTCTTTTTCCAAATCCATTGGCTAGTAACTGGGCTAGCTGGCCTATCATATTCTTTTGGAATTCTCGCATTTCTTGTTGGATCTCAGTCAATTGCCCTGCATCTGTATTTGCATTTGCTCTATTCTTTCCAACATTTGCTCCATGTTTTCCAGGTTAATCAAATATTTTTACCTAATTAGGGTCCTTTTATAAAGTCTAATGCAAATGATGCCATGTAATGCGAATGCATGAATGCAAAGAGGTATCGATTCGATCAACTTCATTTTAGAAAACTTTATTAGAAAACAAAATCCTTTACATAAAACGGACTACTATATGCTTTCGCCTAAGTCCCGAAGTTACGACTTTCCTACACAACAAAGCCAACTCTTGACCACGATCCGACCGTAGCTCATACTTCGTGCTCAATGTATCCGCCTATATTACCCAAGTCGAATCGGACTATTGCTTCACCCGTGAGATAATTCCGACTTCGACTCGATCGTGAGAATGGTGAAGTTCTTCCTTCTAACGCCTTTATTTGTTTCAAGAAACTCGATCCGAAACTCACAGTTATGCAATACCGATTCTAACTCTTCAATCCTGCCCTCGATCTTGTTCAGATTTGACTTTACCTCAAAATTATGATTTCGATGGTGAAAAAAAGACGGTCCAATCTTAGCATTGATCTTCATAAGAAGATTTTGATCATACACCCTAGCTAGCGCCATACTCAGAGAGATTCTATGGCTCATAAAAATCAGAATTTTTTCTAGACAAAGAAGGAACTGCGGAGCTCCAAGAAGTTTAAATTGTATTTGTTCAAACATTTTTTCAACTTTAACCACAGGTGAAAGGTGTCTATTCCGGTTCATCTCATTGAATAAATCAAATGGAGGATCACTATGAATTCCTTTCATTTCTCCGAATCAAATCCCTTGTAATGTTGTTCACTTAAGCCAGTAATCTTGTACTCTTGATTAGACGGACTAACTTTTATCCTCAGATTCTTCAGCACCCATTTTTCCTTGTTCCAATCAAGAAAGTAAGGATCTCTGGCATTCTGATTTGCAAATCAACTACCAGACCAGGTTGAATTATCATGGTAGTTGATACATTGATATTTAGTGAAAGGCCTCTTTGAGTGGCTCTGAAACTTGAATGGAAACCCTTACAGCCAAAGACACCTCCTCCAATGTCTGTAAAATTATCAGGATTACTTTGAAAGAATGATTGGCGAACAAGTAGACATCCATGTTTTGCAGCATGCTGCCATAAAATGATATCCAACACCCTTAGGGCTTCTTGTAAGTTTTCTGATGGCTTGTCCACGCAGAGCATTTTGAATGGCTTGCTTGGGAATCTTTGCAGCAAAGCTGATCTCCACTTTAAAGGTCTTTGATTGATAATGCCATTTAATTCTCTTCCTGTCTTACCCATTTGAGTCATCATGGACATCAGGTCTTGCATTCCCATTGTTTCATTAGATGTAACATCCTCAAATACAATCAGAAACTCATGCTTATTATTTGGAAGAGCACCAACAGTAAACAAACTTTTCTCCCCATCATAAGCAAAGTCTTTTCCAGCCAATTCATTGACATAGGTCTTCTTGCACCCTCTCTATCACTTTTCTTCCAACACCCTTGCTATCAACTGGACGGCCATCTTCATATGAAAGAAAAACGCTGTAATGGTAGAAGTGCCCATCTGTACTCCCCATACTCTCTTTGAAGTGATTGGTGAGTATAGTTACCTTCTACCTATTAGTTCCAACACCACGCCTTGCCATAGAGTGTCGTACAATCTTTTTTGCATTCAATTCTGTTTTGATCGGAACAATATCAAGAGGCACAAGTGGCTGAGGAGACAGGGATTCCAGCGCTGCCCTATTTCCCTCTTGCTCAAACAAATCCATAGCCCTCTTTCTCTAACTGCCTTTGCTACATGTGAACGGTTGCATTGTCTTCCACTTTATCAAGGAATTTGTTCTCCATAACCAGCTTTCTAACTTAGAAACTGACCGTGAATCGATACCTCTTAAAGTATGATATGCACAAAAAATGAAATACAACGAGTTAGTACCACAGAATAAAATACAAGGCAAGTGAAATAACGCACACCTATCCGGGTAACTACTAAAGTTCGGCATAGCTCTACCTAAGGTGGGTTCTTAGGGTTTACTATATGCGGTTTCGATCTAAAGTTGAGGTACCTGAACCAGCAGATTCCTCGATCCTCACCCATTATAGGCTCATACGGACCAAGTTCAGTTCAGGGGAATACATTTCTCTATGGCTGAACGGAGATGAAAATCCCACGAAGACATAGGTACGGATGTATTCCGAAAGCGGTTCACTATCCTGCACGGAGGTGAAAACCTCACGAAGGAGTAGCTTCTCTCTCCCACTTAAGGGTGTGACCACAACAGTCATGCAGTGCAATGCAGAGATATTTTATTCAAACAAAATCGCATGCAAATAAAAAGGATCATAATTTTTAAACTAGATTTTTTTAAACTCAGACATAAGGACATGAAACTATCAATTTTACGGCTTAACTCTCTTATTGTCCCCAGTGGAGTCGCCAAGCTGTCGAAACCATTTTTTAAGATCGATTTATAAAAACGGGGATCGACTTTTTAAAAACGAAGATGGGAGTCGCCACCAATCCCTTTTTACTTAGGTGTGATTGGATCACCTTGTAAAACGTTTTATTTTAAAACATTTAATTTTGGTCCATAAAAACTAAAAAAGCGGGTTCGGAGTCGGTTCACGTATGAGGAAGGGTTAACACCCTCATAACGCCCAAAAATTGGTACCTAATCGATAAAATCATGTCCAAATGTTTGAAGTTTAAAAGTATTCAAAAATATGATTTCTTAAAAAAAACTTTGAGCCATTTAAGTTAAGACTTGAGATTTCTTTGTTCCGAGGAAATATAAACATCACATCCAGTACGTTAGGACACAATATTTAAGAACCTTCGTAATCAAAACCATCTCATGATTTACAAAACTTGTAAAAGGGTATTTAGTTATTTAGCCAAACGGAAAATCGCAACCCAGTACGTTAGGGCACTATTTCCCGAATTTCTAAATACCAAAACATTGCCTTATTTTAAAAACCTTTAGATAAAATATGGTAATCTTGTAAAAAATGTATTCATAAGATAATAAATAAATAACTATACAATGGCAATCATAAATAAATAATGAAAGAATATAGGCAAGTAAAATATATACATAAAACCCTAAATATCAAAATAGAAATTACTAAATAAATATGAAAATTTTCATGCAAGATTAATAATAAACAAATAAAATAAATAAATAAAATTACATACTTATATGATATAAACAATGTAAACAATGCATAAATAAAAGGAATAGTATATAATGATTTTAAATAAAATATAATATAAATAATGTAAATGAAACATGTTTTTCAATATAAATATATTTTATAAAAATATGATATAATATAATACTATACAATGTATAAAATTTTTTAAAATATATAATATAATAACTAATATATGAAAATAATATATAATTAAAATAATATTAAGCAAAATAAAATATATATATATATAATACACTAATTATAAATAAATAATATAAATAAAATAGATTAGATAATATAAATAAATTTTACAAAAATAAAGTTTTAGAAATAATATAAATGTAACATAATAATATATAATATACAAAATATAATATAATAAAAAATAAAAAAATATAATAATATATAAATTAGATAATACTTTAAACTAAATAAAATAATACAAATTAGTAATTTAATATATAAGATAATACATATAAAATTATATATATATATTTTATACTATTAATAAATTAATAAAAATAATATAGAATCTTTTAATATGATAAAATAATTAAATATAAAATAAAATAAAAAAATAAAAGGATAAAAATAAAATAAAACAAAGAAAACAAGGGTTAAAATGGCAATTAAAATAAATAAAAGGGATTAAATTTAAATGCGCGTTAAATTACAGGGGTTAAAATGGAAATTAGGCCAAATTTTAAAACGACAACGTTCTGATTTTCGCCTTCAAAGAGCCTGTGGGATTAAATTGGAACAAAATTAAACTTTAGGGCCGAATTAGAAAATAAAAAAATGAAATTAAAATGAATTAAAAAATATAAAAATACGGAGGGACTAAAATGGTTATTAGACCATTAATAAAAAATGCGTGGATCCTGCCCGGGTTTTCGGGTCAACGAGCGGATCCCCTACCCCTGAACGACGTCGTTTTACACTTATTAGGTTAAGTGAAAACTGCGTCGTTTTTCAATTGCTATTTAAGTAAGAAAATTAATAAAAATTTCATTTTATTCATTCAGAAGAAAAAAAAAAACTGAGAGTTTAAAAAAAACTCTCTGTCTTTTGGCCTTCAGGCCAGGATTCCGACGATGGGTGAGCGCTCTCCTCCGTGCACGTCGTCGCCTCCAGTAGCCCGAAGGTAAAAAAAATCTTTCCTCTCTTTTTTATATTATTTTGTTATTGAAATGTGCAGGAATAAAAAAAGATAAAAAAATGTAAATCACCTCTGAAATAGCCTTTTTATTTCTCTGTTCCGAATATATATTTTTTGTATACTCTGTTTTTTTTTGTATCTGTATTCTCGTGTGTTCCCTGTTTACAGATTTTGGGGGGATTTTATAGCCCCGAAATGAAAAATAAAAAAGAAACAAAGTATTTTCCATGTTTGCTGCGATTTCTTTTCATTTGCGCTGCTATTTCTTTCCTTTCTTGCAGGTAGGAGACGGAGATCTCGCGGTGAGGCGACATGCGCGCTGTTTTCGGCACGAGAATAGTCTGGACGAGACTGCTGGGCGTTGACTACGGCGCGATTATCGGCCTGGGGCACTGGCTCTTAAGGCGCTGCTGAGATCGAGGCTTGCAGCGCCTAGGGTTTTCAGAAACCCTAGGCCACTGAGGATGTTTAGTGTTTGGGCCCTTTTGGGCCATTTCAATTTTGGGTCAGGGTCTGTTTTGGGTAGGATTTGGGTGTTGGGTTTAGTCTGTTTTGGTCTGGGTAGGTAATTGGGGTAAGGGTGTAAATGGGTTACTGGGTAGTTTTAGTTTTGTAAAATGAACTGTAAAATAAAAATTGGACATTTTTATTTTTTTTTGTTTTTATTGTACGGGCCCGGGCAAATTGGGCCTATTATAATATAAGTGATAATATTAAGGAGTGGTTTATGGGTCAAAATATTGGTCTTTTGGGGTTTAACTTTGAAAATTTTAAGATATATTTAATAATATAAAAGATAATACCTGTAATTTTTTCCATTAACATAATGAATTCTGAATAATTTAGTAAAATCTTGCAAATTACTCCATCAATTACAAATTTTTGGGATATAAAGTGAATTTAATTACCTTAAAATTTGAATATACTTTTTAAATTAAATATAACATTATTATAACCTATTCATTTAAATGTAATTATGTGGCTTTTTTACATTAATGTGGAAGATTTAGTTGAATTGTAAAGATATAATTTTGCTAAAAAATAATTTTGATAAATTTTAGTTTGTTATATACTAAACGTTAATGTGTCATAATAGTATCGTATTTGACATAAGGGTTTATTCGGAAAGCACAGAGTAATTGAACGAAAGTGTAATTGTTAGGATAATAATTACATTTTTTTGTAATTACAAAGAATTATAATTCTCTAAACATATTTGACTCGCAGAGTATAATTACATTGTAATTCTCTATATCACATAGTGTAATTATACAATACAGTTGCATAATTTATATTTTTAAAATAATATTAATTACTATAAAGAATTATTAACACAGTAAAAAAAATTTACTAAGGAGGTAATAAAAATTAAAATCAAATCATTGTATTTATTATATAAGTCCAAAAAAAGAGTTGATAATATGATTACTAATAAAAATAATAAGAAAAATAAGTATCATATGCAATTTTATCTAATTGTTCTAGTGTTTCATATTTGTTGGGTTATTTCCTTTTTAATATTTAACATGAGCTCCTTTTATCGAATGTTGGTCATTGACTGAGTCATCATTATCTGATTTTGAATCTGTATCATTAAGATTATCAAGACCTATTTCTTCCATGTACTTTTCAAAGTATGAATTATCCCAAATCCACATATGAATGAAGCTATGAAATATGCGACATGCTAGTATGATCCAACTGTTTTTTTATGCTATACTAAGGTGATTTTGCTAGTACAGGAGATATTTTTTAGAACAAAAAATGTCCTCTCAACCACGTTTCGAAGTTTTAAATGTTTCAAATTAAAGAGTTTGTCATCCATCTCTAGTCCTTGTGTCTAGCTCCATTCTCTCAAATGTTATCATATCTAACGATATGGTGCAATGAAATTTTTTGTATTTACATAATTAACATTTTTCATATAATATTTGGGTTTAGAGTGCAAATAATCTATAACTTTAATCATACAAACTTATATAAACTTAATTTGATGAAAATGTTATGCTAAGTTATAACATTTTTTATAATATGTAAGATAAGTAAATTAAAATGTTTTTGCCCTAGCTTAAAAAAATTAAGATTTAAATAATATATTTTTATTATAACTTTATAAAATACACATAAATTATATTACAAATATAATTTTTTTAATATTTATAATATAATAAATCTTTGATTATAACCCTTCAAAATATTCATACGCATTAATGTTTATAATATAAAAAATTTATAATTAATGAAAATAAGAGTAAATAATATTTTTAAAAAGATAAAAGCACATCTGATTGTGATGAATGTATATATGTGCTAACATTCTTTCATTTTAACATTTAAATAAGCTTAAATTTTCTTAAATAGAGAGCACTTCTGCAACGTTATCTTTCCGTATTTTCAACTCTGCACATATCTTGACAGTTCAATTTTGCAATCTTCAGCTTCCTACTATTCAATTCAATAGTCAATTTTTTCTTTATTGCCTCTTGTTCCCTATTATCTAGGTCTGTTTATAAGTCAGGTTGATATAAAATTTAAGTTTGCTTTGTAATTTTGGGTTGTGTTCAAAAAATAAATTTAAAATTTTACTTAAGTTTAATTTAGATTTTTTTAAAGGTAAATTCATTAATTCATTCAATGAATGAAATCATACAATTCAGATAAAAAAAATAGCAAATATTAATTTTAGATGGTGAATGACAAGCTCCATCAACACAACAAAGGCTTTAGCCTCGACATCAATAGAACATCATGGCACATTGACAATTGATTTTGTCACAACTCAAGCACGACATACCTGGAGTGACTGCAAGCACTTAATACAATAAGGAAATCAGCCCCGGATGGTTCAAACCGGCGAGCAAAAATCGACAAAAGAATCGAGCATTCACCAAACTAGAGAGGACGACAACAAAACCATCCCTAAAATCACTTGTAAAACTAAGATTACATGCATAAGTAAGACCAAAAAACGTGTTACAAGAGCAGAAAAAAACTTCTAAAACTGAAGATTTATTAAACAATAGAAAAAAAATATAAAACTTAGACAACACAGGTCCTAATTGACACGTGAAATCATTTATTATTCTAAAATACTCTTAAAACATAAACATATTAAGAAGTTGAAGAAGAGCCACCCACTTTCCAAGAAAAACTACTGGTGGCCAGTGGAGTTTTAGCCAATGACAGGCATCGTCATCTGTCCATCAAAACTTGTGAAGACAATAAAGATATCCATAAAATAGATCTGCAAACTGAAAAGAGTGAAAACATGTGTAGTGAATGAGAAGAAGAAAGAAAGAAGGAAATGGTTGATGAGAGAGGAAAAAGGCGGGCGGTAACCAACCCAGACGCTGGCACTGCTGCTGAGCAAAACAAAAAATAAGTTCAATCTATATTAAAAATGCTAAACTCGAACCCGACTTGGTCCAACCGTAATAAAATTTTTTATATTATGTTTTGTATAAAAATATTTTAAAAAATATAATACATCATCACTAAAAATATTAAAATAAATATTTCCCAATAAATTGAAAATAAAAAAATAGACATGTAATTTAGGCCGGGCCCGAACAAAAAAATCTACCCCATTTAAAAATGAAATCTATATTTTTTTATCCAAACTCATTTTTTAAATTTATACTTTTACCTAAACCCTCATAATTTTTAAACCGACCTTATGCCCGGACTGCGTCTAATTTGATCCACTCAACCATCTTCACATCATTGTCTTCGGTAATTACCGCATTTTTGTCAAATCCTTCACTGTTAGGATAACAGAAATTAATTGTTAAACGCATATTAGCTTGGAGATTAGTAGATGTTTCACCCAAGATTTTTAGAATAGGATGGATGATTAACCACTAGTTTTCGATTCGATTGATTTGTCCAATTTAATTAAATAAATTATTTAAAAAATATATATATTAAAATAAAGAGAAAATTTGTAAATTTAACTTGTCTGATTAACCGATTCAAACTATGTACGAGTTAATCAAATGAACATTTTTTTTAAACTAATATCTTAATTGATTCTTGATCCAATTGATCTTATGACTAATTCGATCTGATTCCAAAAACAATAATTATAACAAGTGCACAAAATATAGGTTAAAGGAGTTTAATTTCATAATAATCACGTTTCGAGATTGCAATCCTTGCATGTGAAGTTCAAATACTCTGCAACCAAACAATCGATATGTATGCATATCCAAATATGCTTTAGTTGCGTAAAACTAAAAATATCATTTAGTTTTGATAATTTCTTCTGCTTTACTGTAGTTTTGGGTTTGGATAGGCATTTACTTTCAGTGCGATACATTTAGTTTACATATTATCTCACGTTATAGTATATAATCTCACCGTCATTGTTGTTTTTACACTAACCGCAGATAAATGCACCGTCCATCCAAACCTATCCTTAGGTATTGTAATTTTTTTTTTTGCATATTTCGAAATTTGGCAGTTATTTTCGATTTGGTTTTTTAATTTAGATTTCATTAAGGTATAATGGTGACACCAAAAGATTTTGTCATGTCATCACTTGATTTTTTTTAATTTTATTTTTTAAATAATTTTTAATATTTTGGACTTTCTTTTAATTTTCAAGTGATGACATGACACAATCTCAAAATATATATCGTTACACATTGATGAAATTCAAGTCTTGCGGTGTTTCCAAGCTCTTTTATGATCTCTAGAGCATGCAATTCGGCCGCTTTTTAAGGTGAGTTTGGATAGATGGTGCGTTTACATGCTGTTAGTATAAAAATAATGGTGACAGTGAAATTAGATATTGTAATGATACTGTAGTGTGAGACAAAAAATAAGCTAAATACATTGCACTGAAGGTAAGTGCCCATCCAAACCAACACCTAGGCAGCCTCCGCCAGTCACTTCTCCAAATGGGTATGCTTAGTTGCTAAGACCGCAACATGAACCGACTTGAATATTATTTATTTGAGTTCGAATTTATTAATTCCACGCTAGTAACTATAAAACTTTTGAAGATTGTTTTGTTTTTTGGATATAATAAATTCGAACTCAAATATTATTTATTTAAAAGTCAATGATCTATATCTATCCAACTTGAATCGACTTGAATCTCAAAAAACAACTTAACCCTAACCAATTTAAATTCAAAATAATTTTTAATTCGAAATAACTTTAACAGAAAAGTAACAATTAAAATTTATATTGGATGTTATTGAGAAAATATAAATTTAAAATCCAAATGACCCAAAATCGAATGTATAGTGATCTAAACTGAAAAAACCTCATTCAAAACTTGACTGAAATAACCTTAAAAGAATAAAACAGATCCAAACCTAAACCTAAACCAATTTTAAAATGGGAATGGAAGTCACCTTATCCAAAATCAACTTAAATCTTTGCAATTGAATCCCCAATCACTCCAAAGATATTGTTAAATTGTTACCAAAATATCTGATTTTAGATCAAATCAACCAAAACCCAGATCAGGAATTCAACAATAAAGAACAACAACAAAAAGTAACCTTGGGTTTGATTTTCTTATTCTTTTTATTTACTTATTTATTTTCATGGGTTCTATTTAGAGATGTTTAAGTTTAGAAATTCAAACTTTCCCTATTAATTAAAAAAAAAAACTTTCCTTATTAAAAGCAAGTTACATATAACTGCCACCAATTTGGGTAAATATCTCATATATACCAAAAAATTAAATTATTTATGGAAATGGGCCAGTTTGAAGAATATTTACGGAAAAGGACCGTTTCCCTAAAAACGCAGCGTCCACGTCGGTAGCGTTTTGGGAAACAATAGCAAAGCGCGCCCGAGGACGCTTTGTGTGCGGCGCTTTTTGCTTTGAGGTGGCACAAAGTGCGCCCTCGGGGCGCTTTAGCCCCGCAACAGGTCAAACTCAACGGCCTATTTTTTTGACCGTTGGGGGGCTAACGGTAAAAAAAGTATAAAAACCCCAACCCTTTATTTTTTCACACTTCAATCCTTTCTCAATTTTCTCTCAATTTTCTCTCAAAGTCCTTGAAATTTACGCTCAAATTTCAAAATAGTCCTTTACCATTTACGAAAAAGCCCTTTATAATTTTTGTAATATATTTTTTTTGGAAAATTTATTAAAAATTTTTATCGGATTACAATGGCCGGGGAATTACTTCGCCTAGACAACAACCACATATCCGTCGAGCAAATGAAAATGGTAAGTTTTAATTTTTAATTTTTCAATATGATTAAATTTTTTTTTCAATTATGCAATTTTAATTAATTTTTAATTTTATAATTTTTTAAATAGTCTGTAGATCGGGTGTTGGAATGTTATATTCGAGACATGCATGGTCCCCCATCATCGTTGATCGAGAATTACCTGCGGGAAGCGGGTTTTTGGCACGTGGCCACGATAGGCCGGGGGTTCAAGTTGGAGCCGCCTTTGATCAGCGTGTTGATAGAGAGGTGGAAACCCGAGACGCACACTTTTCATCTGCCATGCGGAGCGTGTACCATCACTCTAGAAGATGTGCAGTTGCAGTTGGGATTACCGGTGGACGGGTCGGTAGTCACCGGGTCCGCAACATCTACCGATTGGATGGCCGTATGCTACGAGCTTCTGGGTGCCATTCCGGATAAAATTCAAGGAGCTCGGATCGATATGGCCTGGTTACGAGACACATTCCCGGAGCCGAACGAGGGTTCGACCGAAGTAGAAAGAATACGGTATGCTCGGGCATACATTCTTCAGATAATTAGAGGCTATCTGATGCCGGACCTCTCTAAAAACCTCGTCCACCTGAGATGGCTCCTGAAACTTGTTGATTTCAGAGCAGCCGGTGAATTGAGTTGGGGGTCTGCCGTGCTATCGAGGTTATACCGGGAGATGTGTGGGGCGACGCGACCGAGTAAAGCAAAAATCGGAGGTTGCCTATCACTACTGCAGTCATGGGCATGGTTTCGATTTCCATTTTTACGTCCTCGACTCGACCAGCCATATTCATTCCCACTGATAACGAGGTAAATTTAATATTATATTTTACAATTATTTCGTAGATTTATAATATAATTGCATGCTAAAAGTTTATTTAATTAGGTGGAACCATTCGGCAAGTCATGTTGGAATACCTAACTCGCTTGAGGATATACGGCTCCTATTGGACCAACGGTCGGAATCACAAGTAAGTTTCGAATTTCGTTATTATAATTTAGTATTTCGTATGTAGTGTCTAGTATTATGTATATAACTAATATTTTGGTAATGTTAATATAGTTTCAATGGACACTGCGATTTAGGATCCGAAATTCGGGCGATGAATTCGAGGAGTTCTTGAAAATCCGAGCAGTTGGCACGTTAAAGTCCCATTGATCACCTACGCGACCGTGGAGATACACCATTCAGATCGGGTTCTACGGCAATTTGGATTCCAACAATCGATTCCCGTGCCACCTGAGGTGCTCAATGATGAGCACAAAGTGGACTTACGGTAGTCGCACACGAATTGGCCAAGATTTTGGTCAGGTCATATCGAGACGTGGGAGAATCGGTATGACTTTTTACCTATCCGGGAACCGATCATCGTTCCTGAGTTAGCGTGCGTACTGGAGTACATGCCATGGTTTAGGATCCATGGCAAGCCGTATATGTTTTCGGAAGAAGAGAGGCGACGGAAACTTCGCGAGCGAAGGGAACATCGGGCCCCTCTAAATCTAAGGAGAAGGGGTGATGAGACGGGGCCATCAACAAACACCGACACACGATCACCGGGCCAGATGCTGGCGCCTACACGATCCACCGGCCCATCAGTTCAAATTGACAACACCGACATCACAAAGATCTACCGCTTATGCCAAAAAGTACTCTACCCTTTATATATATCCTCCTAACCCATATATGTTTCATTTCCCACCCACCCTGTGTTGGAATGCATGGCCGGTTCGAGTCCGTTCGACTACTCCGCTGGCCACCGATCGTGAGGCCGACGTCGCATGTGGGATCGAGGGAGGCGCCGTCGGGGAGCACTTCTTTCTACCGTGCTCTTTCACATGCAGGATGCGCGCTACCCCGCCGTGGTTTATGCAAACACCTCCGGTTATTATTTTATCAAGGTGGGTCATCATCGCAACACCCGCAACTGCACCCACCGCCGAGGAACCCAATTCTCCGCCCGAGGTTCCACGACCCACCGGAAGCTGAAGAAGAAGGAATCTAGCACGTAATCGCCGACCGCCCCATGTGGCAATCGTTTCCACCCTGCATCTTTGATTTTTTTGTAATTTAATTTTTTTGTAATTTAATTTTTTTGTAATTTAATTTTTTTGTAATTTAATTTTAATATCTTTGATAAAATAGAAATGGTTTAATTTTTTTGTAATTTTGTAATTTAATTTTAATAACTTGAATAAAATAAAAGTTCTTGTACAAAAATTCACCGTTTTCCTCCAAAAAATAGAAATTACATAGCCACCAGAGACAAAAAGCTAAGAACACGGTCCAACTATTCCGATTTGGACACGAAGAGAGATGTATGGCGGGTTCCTACACCATCCGCACAAAATGACTTTGGTTGCTCGTTTTTACGATATCCATATTGTTGCGTATTCTACTCGAGCAAGGTCGACCTTTTGGTTTGCGCCTCAATTGTCTATTCGGCAACAACTTATACGGTGCAAGCGATACCGACGCGACCACTTACGCTCATCCGGGATCGGTGGGAATACGTGTCTCCACACGTTGTACATGTTTTCTAATTTATACACTTTGTCGACATAGCTCATGGGATCAAGACGGAGATTCTAACAAGTCGCAAGTACATGAGCGCATGGGTAGCGAAGTGCATCAAATATCCCACAGTCGCAGGTCCTATTTGTCAAGTGTACACGATAATGCCCGCCAACAATACCTTGGTTCAGTCTGTCAAACTCCGTGACACGAAACCATAGGCTGTCGCGATCGTGACACACTGTGTGCATGGTGTTGGCCCGTGCCTTCCCACGGTTTATTTCTTGCAAGACCTTCGGGCTCCATACATGGCCTCCTTGCATCCGCCTCTCTATAACTCGCTGCTTCTCTCTTCGTAAATAGTGCCGCTAAATGAAAATATGTCTCGCGCACAACCGATGTAATCGGCGAGATGACGTTCCTTTTAGAAATGTAATTTATGCATTCGGCCGGTTTGTGGTCATATGATCATATCGTAGGCCGCCGTCGTATGCTTGTGTCCACTGTTCGAAAGGAATATTGCACAGGTAGTTTGCGCCTTCAGCGTTATCTGAGCGCAAACTGGCCAACATCTCGTGAAAACGGTCTTTATTGATCTCGTACCCTGCCAATATACGTTGATAGCGAATATTACATACCACTCTTCAATTGAGAATAAATTGAATATTACAAACGAAATTATATTAATAGATATTTCATACCCATATCGGTCACTTGTCTGTTTACGTTTTTAGATCGATGTTGCCCATAGTAGTTGGATGGAACATGCCTCAGGCAATATCGATGGTGTGTGCGATGCCACATGCTTCCCTGGCGTTCTATTGCAGTAAGTATTCTAGGGCCCCGATCCGATATAACGCATATGTCGTGTTGAGCGGACATGCCTCCTTAACCTAGATAGGAAGAAGTCCCAATCATCACCGACTTCTGTTATTATTATAACGCAATCGAAAGGATTCTCCCACACCGCCTTGTGCCACAACTAGTAATAGCCGATGCGTATATCTACCATACATAAAGGTACCGTCAATTTGTACCAATGGCTTGCGATATATAAAGGCATCTCGGCATTGCTTAAATGTCCGTAATGCACGCTTGAACACTACGCATCCGCGGAGCGCACGATCGTTGTAGTACGCCGTTCCGCTTTCAAGGTCTATTGCGTTTGCTCGGGACATATCTCTCCAACACTGACACCACCGCCACACTTCATTATATGAAGTCCGCCCCACCGACTGCAACTTTTCTAACGCCTATGCAGCGGCTATCCAAGCCTTTACGTAAGAGGCGTGTACCCCAATTGGCTACGAATATTGCCAATTAAGGCCGGCACCGTAGTCTTGGGATCACCTTCACCGTCGGGATTATTAAGTCGACCAACATGTCCGAATCCATCCTCGGATGATCTTGTGTTACACACAACAACGAAGTACGTTAAATAATGCAACATTACATAATATTAGTATTATTCAAATCATTGAACACATAGTGGTACTTGCACTCGGCAAGACATGTATGTGGACCTTTGTACTTTTGATCTCCCACAACCTGTCCTTTTCCTCAACGGCGCCATGATTTTCCATGAACATGTGCCGCCTTGCACCGCACACTTCGCTTCGCCGCATTTATCGAGCTTGGATTTAACCACATTGTAGTTAACCCTGCGTTTACGATCTTGTATTGTTTCAATGCGCAAGAAGAAAAGTATTCTTGTTGGAAAATCGGTTACCAACTTCTAATTGGTCCGAATCCAACGAAAAATTTGTACGGCCACGCGTCCGGTGTGGTAGTTCAGGAAACTCCAATGCATCATCTTGAGATAGATCGACATTATGCATATGGGTTGGAGGCGAGTACGCCCTGAATAGCGGATCTTCTTCTTCTTCGCCTGAACCGCCCTCAACGTCTTCAGGTACAAATTGAAACGGGCTCCGGTTGAGAAAATAATCCAACTTCGCGCCGTCGCCCCCGGCTCCCGAGGTGGATCCACATCGATTCATCGTCCGACCCTCCATAACTCCGCAACAAAAGAGGGCCCCTCGCCGGTGGATGTCGTCGGGAGTACATCATCCCTCCTTAAACATCTTTCGTAAAGATCCCAATCATATGTGGATTGCCAACCACTAGAAGTTGATGACGTCCCCCAATACGTATTTCTATCATCGGACGTCGAAGGACGGATATGCATGTCCCATCCACCAACCGAGTGTCGTGCTGGGGTTATGTTTTCCATACTACCACCGCACACGGGCACTTCTGTGTTTTGCCTCCCACTTACAGAGTGTCGGCTTGGGGTCGTGTATTCCCCTCGAACGGCAGTATATGTTGAGGTTACAGAAAGATCACATGGAGATAAAAATTCTACATATACCTCGATATAGGGTGATCCACTAGCAAGATGAGTCTCCACCATTGCCTCAAAGCTCCGAGGACCTTTGATGTCGAATGAGTCATATCTCACCGGATCAACCGAAGCGCAAAATCTATACTTAATAGACTGAACTTTCATTGGCATTGTTCTGAATATTTTACGCCTAATTCTTTTGTGAAGTTCTACCAAATCGACGTTCCGATTAAAACTCAGTCGCGCTGTGTTCTCCGATAAGAAAACAACATCATTTTCGGTGTCACGAACTTCACCATCGTAGTAAATAACAACATTAATACGTTCACTCATTTTCAGTTTTTTTTCTTTTGCCTCAATTTCCCTTATGCAACCTGAGAATGAAATTTGGCTGATTTATAGCCTAATTTTGCCGAGACTCTTAGTAGCAAAAGAGCGTCTACGTGGGAGCTCTTTTCGGTACTCCTGGCGACAAAGCACCTGCTGGAAGCGTTTTTGCCATCGTTTGTTCGAAACGTCTCTCAAATTAATTTTGCCGAGACTATCAGAGCAAAAGAGCGTCCCACGTGGGAGCTCTTTTCGGACTCTGGCGACGATGCACCTGCCAGAGGCGTTTTTGGCCACTTGTTTGTTCGAAACGTCTCCTCAAATTAATTTTGCGGAGACTATCAGAGCAAAAAGAGTGTCCACGTGGGAGCTCTTTTGGTACTCCTGCTGACAGTGCATCCTGCTGGAAGCGTTTTTGGCCACTGTTTGTTCAGAAACGTCTTCTTAAATTAATTTTGCCGGAGACTACTGTAGCAAAAGAGCGTCCACGTGGGAGCTCTTTTCAGTACTCCTGCTGACAGTGCACCCTACTGGAAGCATTTTTGGCTACTGTTTGTTCAGAAACGTCTTCTCAAAATTATTTTGCCGGAGACTACTATCACAAAAATTCAATTAATTTTTTCCCTAGCCCAAAAATTCAATTAATTTTTCATACTGTAAGTGGACGGGAAAGGGAGGGCAAAAACGCGTCCATGTTAGCGCGTTTTCCTGAGTTATCAAAGACAAAGCGCGCCCACGAGGCGCGCTTTTGCTGTTGTGTTCCCAAAACGCTACTTGACGTGGTCGCGTTTTTGGGAGAAACGGCCCTTTTCCGTAAATATTCTTCAAACTGGCCCATTTCCGTAAATAATTCAATTTTTTGGTATATATGGGATATTTACCCCACCGATTTTTCATCTTAATCTATAATAACTAGAAATTTTATTACACGCGCGTATACGTATGAAAACCACATATTTAGAATATATATGTATATTTAAACTATCTTCAAAAACATTTTTCTTTTTGTTTTCTCTAAGCCGTTTCCTTTTTATCTTTTGTTTTACTCAGCGGTGGTGTCAGCCTCTCGTTCGCCTTTTTCCTCTTCTCATTCATTACACATGTCTTCTCTTTTTTCAGTTTGTAGATCTATTTTGTGGGTATCTTTGTTGTCTTCACAAGTTGTGATAGACAGGTGATGGTGTCTGTCGTTTGCTAAAACTCCACTAGCCACCAGTAGTTTTTCTTAGAAAGTGGGTGACTTTTCGTCAACTTCTTGATCTGTTTTTGTTTTGAGAGTATTTTAGAATAATAAATAATTTCATGTGTCAATTTGGACCCGTGTTGTCTTAAGTTATATATATATATATATTTTTGTTTGTTTTTTCATTGTTTAATAAATCTTCTGTTTTAGAAGTTTTTTTCTGCTCTTGTAGTACGTTTTTTAGTCTTGCTTATGCACGTAATCTTAGTTTTACAAGTGATTTGAGGGATGATTTTGTTTTCGTCCTCTCTAGTTTAGTAAATGCTTGATTCTTTTGTCGATTTTTGCTCGCCGCTTTGAACCATCCGGGGCTGATTTCCTTATCGTATTAAGTGCTTGCAATCACTCCAGATATGTTGTGTTTGAGTTGTGACAAAACCAATTGTCAACGTGTTATAATGTTCTATTGATGCTGAGGCTAAAACCTTTGTTGTGTTGATGGAGCTTGTCTTTCACCATCTACGACGAGTGTTTGCTATTTTTTTCTTTGAATTGTATGGTTCCATTCATTGAATGAATTAATGAATTTACCTTTCAGACAAATGTATGTTTAAACTACCTTCAAATAATATAACTTGTTTGAAATATGAAAGATTATTTTTGTAATTTCCTAACCAAGTTGGTGCCCGAATGATTTGTGACACCAACTCAGTCAAAGATTTTATTAATGTAATTGATGGAGGTAATAAAGTGTCCATAATAAAATTAAAATGTATAAATAAACCAAAATAAAGTTTTGATTGAGTGATAAAAGTTTTACCAATGTAACTGGCATGGGTTCAAATATCATATTCTTGTTTGTAATTTCTTAACCGAGTTGATTCTCAATTGACTTGTGAGACCAACTTAGTCAAGGATTTTATTAATAGTATAAATTTTTACTAAATTGATGTCACCCTTTGAGAGGATCTCAATTTAGTTGAGAATTTACCAAAATCTCTTACTTCTACAAAGTATATATACAATATTATTTTGAGGATAATTTTATCTTTTCATATCCCAAATCATTACTATGATTTTAAATAGTTCAATTTTACCATTTCAACCAATGTCAAATTTGGTTATTATACTAAAACTTTTAAATTTGTTACATAAAATTTTCACCTATGTCATGGGTGTGTCATAATCTAATTATATATTAAATGCCCGACTGAGTTGGTGTCGTCCATTAATCGGGTGCCAACTCAGTTAAGAAATTACCAAACATCTAATCATTTTACAAAATAACATATATATATATATATATATACTATGATTTTTTTATATACTTCTATATAAAATCTAGAAATATATACTCATGATGGAATTTGAAAGCCAAGACACCATGGTTTTTGATATTTTAACTTTAACATTTGAGGCAAAGTCTTATTTGGTTTTTATGTAAAATTTTTATAAATATATTTGTTAAACAAATTTGTTCTCACCCACATCATAAATATGTTATAATCTAGTATCTATAAATACTTAAAATCCTCATGGAAAATGATTAAAAATATTATTTTTTTACAAAGTAAATTATTTTACTTTAGTGTTTTTGTTCTTTTTTTTTTATATTTTTTATACAAAATCAATAAAAACACACATAAGATGAGACTTAAACCTAGGACATAATTTTAAACAATCAATTTTACCATTTCAACCAAAATTTCATTTTATTTTTATATAAAATTTCAACAAAAATATTTTTTAAATATTTTTTACCCGAATCTTTTTTTTGAAGTGTAATAAGTACAATACAATTATAAATATAAGTCCGAGTAACTATAAGTATCAATTTGGAACCCGCATCTTGAATGTGTTATAATCTAATTATAATAAAAAAAAAACCACTTAAAAGGATTATTTTATTGGGATAAATCTCAAAGTTCTAGAAACATTTAAAGTAGTTTTTAATATCATGTTTATCAATATAATATTAAAACGAAGGATGAATGACTTCGTGTCATTTAATTCTTTGGCAAAATTTGTACTCTTTTATTATTATTATTATTATCAAAATGGGCTCGAAGGCCACTACCTCATATTAACAAGCATCAACAAGTACAAGCTCATGGATATCGCTCGGATACTCCATGTTAAAAGGAAAGGTACAACGCTTATTAACAACAGGTTTACAAAGGCAATCAGCCACTCTATTGCTCGAACGAGCGACCTACTCAATCTTAAAATCGATGAAAGAATCCAACAAGCCGAAGATTTCCTTCAATCGAAAACCAAAGATCGAAATGTCCACATGACGAGACTTAAATCAATTGTCTAAACCCGCACAGTATGTCTCGAAAAGAGCCATTGTGACGTTGTAACGAGCCCAAATAATCCCTTCCCTCAAAGCTTCCGCCTCATCCCATTCAACTTCCATTTTATGGTCCAAAAAGATCGCGCGACCACCTAACACAAAATCATTATGATCCATCGCAATGATCCTAATGCCCACCACCGAGTCAAAAAATGTCGCATCAACATTAATCTTAGCGGCATCATTCGAAGGCTTGATCCACCTATGGGGCCTAGGGGGTCTGAGGTTCATCGGGGCATGCGAAAGATTAAAAATCCTGAAATTGCCCCCCAAAGTTCTCGCATGTTCCCACATTAATTAAGCATCATCCTCCTTACCCCGAAATAATGCATTGTTACGACCATTCCATACATTCCATAAAACCGTGATGAGATTCTCAAATGCTTTAAGATCCAATAAGTGAGTAGCATCCTCGAGCCAATCAATATAACTCTCATAAGAAGAATCAAGTAAACTTCCGTCAAGCTCACTAAAAGAAAGAACTGCTCGGGCCTTAGGGTAGTATCTAATAACATGGATAATAGTTTCATCCCTAAGCTCGCACCGGTGGCAAACCTAATCGGAGCCTTGAAAAATTGAAGCCATTTTGACATTAGTCAGAAGTAAGTTATGACTAACCTTCCACGCAAAGATACGGAGTTTGGGAAGCACATGGAGTTTCCAAATAGTCCTCCAGAATAAACGATGCGGCCCATAACCCATCTTCTTGAGAATGAGCCAAGAGTAGCCAGATTTTGATGAATAGCACCCGGACTTGTTGTGAAACCAAACAATCCAATCTGGAGGACCATGCTGAACAATCGGTAAGGCACAGATATGATCACGTAGCCTATCCCCATAAAGCTCCTCCACCCGATCTCTATCCCACACACATGAGTTAGGCCTCCATAACTCACTCACCAAACAGTCTCGAATACCATTGAAGGAAGTCCACAACGAATTGCCATCAAGACCCTTAAAACCCCATTTATCAACCTCAAACCTAGCAGTCATGCCATTGCATATTTTCCATCCAAACTCGATCTCAAGTTCTTTAACCGCTTGCAGTATATTCGTCTAAAAGAAGGAGGGCTTATCTATCGCCTTAGGGTGGAGCACATTTCCGTCCGGAAAGTACTTGGAGCATAGAACACGATAACATAAAGTATCTTTATTGTTGATGAGCCGCCACACTTGTCTCTTGAGGAGCGCAATGTTGAAGAGCCTGAAGTACCTAAAGTTGAGACCACCAATACCCTTAGGTATACATAGAGAGTCCTACGCCATCATCGCCCAACCACGATCTTTGTTCTTTTTTGCGACAAAACTTGTACTTAGATATATAAGTTGGGGATGTATTTTTTTTCTTATCTATTTTGATTTTTAATAAATGGATGTCTACTTAAAAGTTGGTTGTTGTAGTTTATAGTGTCATATTGTCTCATAATTTGGTTTAATTAATAAGCATAAATTAATAGGTATATTGACAACATAAATAGTATACACTTAGTCAAAATTATTCATCAGCAGGTTAATCGATTGCAATGAAATTTTTAAGTTGGAATGTTCAAAGTCTAGGGAAGCCTCGGACAATTCGTCGTCTCCATCATATGATGCAGGACGTAAACCCCTTTGTAGTTTTTTTATTGAAACAAAGCTACAGAACTCGAGGATGGCTACTGTTTGAAAGGCGTGTGGGTTACAAAATGGTTTAGACATTGATGCAGTTGGGCGTAGTGGTGGACTTTTGGTTGGTTGGAAGAATACTTGTATTGTGTTTCTTCGATCGTTTTCAGAAAGGCATATTGACGTTTTGATAGTTGATGATTTAGATGGTAAGATATGGAGGTGTGCATGTTTCTAAGGGGCTTCTGAGGAATGTAACAAAGGGGCTTCTTGGAACATTCTAAGACAACTAAATGATTGTCCAGATATCCCTTGACTGGTCATTAGAGATTTTAATGAGATTATGTTTTCATCTAAGAAACAAGAAGGGTTGTTACGAAGTGATCGGTAGATGGAAAATTTCCAAAATGCATTATCAGATTGTCTTTTAGAGGATCTGGGTTATAGTGGCATATGATTTACCTGGGAGAAGGGTCGTACTAAGGCGACTAACATTCGTGAGCAGCTTGATCAAGGAGTTGCAAACAACCTTTGGTGGGACTTGTTTCGTGTTTCAAAATTAAACATCTTACACACTTGTTCTCTTGCACACTCGTGGCACTTTAAGTTTAAGGCAACATGGTTAATCGATGGCACCTGTGAGTTTGAGGTAAAATGTTTCTAGGACGATTCAAGGGGTTGAATACTAGAAAGACTAAAATTAGTTTGTTAGGGTATTAAGGTTTGGTTCAAGAATATTAAACGAGAGAAAAATATTATGGAGCATGACCTAAAACTTTTCCTCGACTTATAAATTCATTGGCTTCAACAGATGCGGTACTAGGAGACATTGTGGATGCTAAGTTAGTTTTAAATCTAGCGGTCGATAAGGAAGAGTTATTCTAGGAACAAATAGCGAGGGTGAATTGGATTAAGAGGAGACCGAAATACTACTTTTTTCCATAACTTCACCTTGCAACGACGTCGAACAAACCATATTGATGGATTGGTGGACAATGATGGTAATTTCTTTGATGATGATGACGTGTTAAGTTGGATTGCACATGATTATTTTGTTTCTCTTTTAACGTCAAATGGAGTGGCAAACTCGGTTAAATTTTTGGAAGGTATTTACAGTTGAATAACACAAGACATGAATTCTGAATTAATTAAAGACTTTTCCCATGAAAAAGTATATACCACTTTGAAGTCTATAATCCCTTTAAAAGCGCTTGGGGAAGATGAGCTTTGTGCAGTCTTCTATTAACGATTTTGGCATATTATCGGCTTAGATGTCTCAAAATTTTGTATTACTACGCTAAAATGAGAGATTCCATTGTCCGAGATTAATCATACTCGTATTATTTTTTATTCCAAAGGTTAGTAATCCTAGAAGTACGTCTCAATTTCAACTCATTAGCTTATACAGTATGTAATATAAAATTGCATAAAAATGTTAGTAAATATATTTCAATTTGTTCTTCACTTATGTATTGATGAGGGGCAGAGCGCGTTTGTCCTTGGAAGACTCATTACTGATAACATACTGGCTGTGTATGAAGTGCTTCATTCATTTAAAAATAGGCGAGTTGGTCACCGTGGCTCTTTTGCTCTTAAACTTGATATGAGTAAAGCTTACTATAGGGTGGAATGGCAATTTATTAAGACTTTATTGCGAAAAATAAGCTTTTCTAGTAGATGGATTCAGTGCATTATGGGGTGTGTTATGTCGGTGTCCTACTTGGTAGTCTTAAATGAGGTGGTATGTGATAACTTTCTGCCTTCTCGTAGATTACAATAGAGTGACCCCTTAAGTCCATATTTATTTTTGATTTGTAGTGAAGGGCTTTAATCTCTTTTCATATTAGCATCTCTTAGTGAAAGGTTAATGTGAGCTAGAATCGCTAGAGGTGTATCGCTAATTACGCATCTGTTCTTTGTCGATTACAGTCTTATCTTTGGTGAGGCTAATTGTAACACCCAATTATTACTACCGACCCAAAATTTAAGGAAGTTAGGGTTAAATTGGAAGTATTAGAAAAATTTTAGACTTCACTAGGGACTTCAAAAATTCGAGGGTTGAATTGTGAATTGTTGGATCTCAATTTTGGTTCGATTAGAATGGAACTGGTTCGTTCCATAGTGGGAGACAAAATGATTAAGGATGAATAGATGTGGCGAACATTGAAAATTGTGCCAAATGAATACATTTACATAGGTGTTGTGAGTGTGGAGATAAAATTTCTCAATTTTGCTCGCACATTTTCCTTCCTGTAGCACCACCTTCTCTAATTGCTCTAAAGAATGGGAGGATTTAGGTAAAGGTAGCTCTATATACCACAATAGTCTTGTGAATTGAAGTCTGGTAGTAGAGAAATTGGGGAATTGGAAAGTTTCCTTACCTCTCTGTACTTATAGATTAAAGAAAGAGATAGGGTAAGAACTCTTAAATGCTTCCTACAATGATGAATTTTGGGGTTTTAAGGTTTGAATGCCTTCAAGATAATCGATAAATGGTTGTTATGTTTAGCTGCTAGGAAAAGAAAGCTCTAGCGTTTGGATAAAACTGAGCTGTTAAGAATAAAGAAGCAATGCGAGTTTCTGCACTCCATTTCTGGAATTCTTAGTAGTTGTTTTAACTCCGTGATAAGTGTTGGGATGATAAATGATAAGCCTGTATGAAATTTTTTGATGAATAGGTATCTGCCAAAGTAGTTTGATATATGTATCATGTTTTAAATGATAGCGTACTCTTTACTGGTATGTAAGTAAAATGCATGTATTGTGTGATTATAACGATGTAGAATAATAAGGGGTTAGACAAAGTTAGGATTGGGATAGGGCGATTTTGTTAGATATTGCCATACGGTGTTACCGAGTGCACTCGTGATGTGCGAAGCTCTGGGCCTTTTGAAGGGGACACTGCGGTGTTCGAGTATCAAGGTTAGGAATGGTGAAATGAAGGAATGAGTGGAGGAATAGGAAAATTGTAATTTCATTAAGATTCCACCATCCAGGATTGTTGGGAGCAAACCGCGATGTGCGAAGCTCTGAGCCTTGTGAGGAGGACATTTCGGTGTTTGAGCATCAATGTACATATGAGATAAATCGATATCGATAGTATAATGTTCCATAGAGCATCACCGTGACGATGTTCAGCAGACTCTATGAGGCGACACCGCCACGACGATAGGTCCTTCGGGGCAACACCTCAAAAAGTTATAAGGTATAAAACCATAGCTCGATTTTGGCAACCAGTATAGTTCGTCGGGACAGTAAACACGTGGTAGTCTATCGGGATAGTAAACACGTGATTATACTGGAAAAAATTATATATCAACACACCAGTAAATAATCCACCAAAGAAGATAACAAGAGTGGATCAGAGAACGTCTTAAACTAATAAGGGTAAAAAAAAAGGAAGTGACTTCTCATATAAGAAGGTATACGTATTGTGTTCAGTCCGAGTCTATCGAGAAAGGTGCAGATCCCACATTGTTAAGGGAAATACGAAATTGGGCTAGACAATAGGTCAACCACCAAGTAGACGTGAGTTTGGGAAAAACCTACCAGAGTCTTCAGGGAAGAAAGTGCCAGCCCAAGGCTAAATGACTAGCGGAGTCCGCCAAGGCTAGTGACAGGCAGGAGTTCAACAGGACCATGAAAAGTGATAATGATCCTAATGTTCTACCCTAGGCAAGGGCCGCAGGTCCACATAAACACCCTTGAGAAAGGGACTGAAAGAGTGAGTATTGTAGAGGTTACACTGCAAGCATCAGTGTCCCGAAGAGAAATAAATGTTATATATAGAGATAGTTTTCTAATAAAGACTCACATTTTAGTAGTTATCGAAAAAGAAAGCTGAGCATCGCTAGCCTGGAATATTAAATATAAGTATCAAGGATCCTATTCGCCAATGAATAGCTCAGGGTTGTAAAGGCACTAGTTTTGCCAACTAAGTTGCCAAATTCTCCTACGAAAATAGAGGGTTTGACTTTAAGCTAGATGCCTTATTTTTACAAGATCTATGCAGATATATATACAAGTTATGTGTAGATCTCACTGAGTTCATTTGAACTTATGAAATTGTTTTTTGAATATAGGATTAGGTAAAGATATGGGTATCACGAGGGACCAAGCAGGTTTCTACTGGAACAAGTGTCGCGTTGTAGCTGTTCACGTATATAGAGAGGCACTCATAGAGGCCTTGCCTCAGGATTCAAGCTGATTAGGTCCATTTTTGAGTATAACTCTAAAGTTTCTAATTAGATGTTAGAATTAAGGTTGTAAGGATTACCCATTAGTTGAGAGCGAGATTTGTATTATTTAGACTCCCTAAAAAATAAAATAAAATAACATTTGAGTTATTAAAGTATGTAATTAAATCCAAAACGGAAGTACCGTTTAAGTTATTTGGTTTGGTGTAGCATCTAGTGCATGGATCTGGCGATTGGGTCGGGTATAGGGTGTTACACTAATGCTTCGGGTGCGGCTAATTTGAAGAGTTTGTTGGGCAAATATGTAGAGTGCTCTGGGTAGTTAATTAATTTCAACAAGTCTAGAGTGTTCTTCAATTCGAATTTGATTGAAGAAAATAGAATGGATATGTGTCATATTCTAAGGGTGGTTAGTAACAATAATCCAGAAAAATATTTGGGTTTGCTAGCTATAGTGGTATGCGATAAAAATTGGGATGTCTCGAATCTTCGGGACAAATATAATAAACAAACCCACATTTAGAGCTCGAAACTATTGTCTTTGGGTGGTAAGGAGGTCTATCAAATTGATTTTCTAGGCAATTTGATGTATGCAATGTCATGTTTTCTCCTACCTAGTACCTTTTGTAAAAAAAACTTGATGCTTTAACTGTACGGTATTGGTGGCAAAAATCTGCTAGGAAGAGGGCATTTACTAGTGCTCTTGGTCGGACCTTTGTTGTTTAAAAGAAGACGGAGGACTGGATTTTCGGGATTTAGCAAAATTTAACATTGCGTTTTTAACTAAACAAGGATGATGTTTATTTGTTAATCTTAGATTGTTAATTGCTCAGGTGCTACAAGCCAAATATTACTCAAACTCTAATTTTCTTAAGGCATTAATTGGCTTTAATATGTTTCTAACATGGCGTAGCATCTAGTGCTCTAAAGGGTTGTTGGAATCTGGTTTACAATAGAGAATTGGGTTGGGTTCATCAGTTTCTATATGGAATGATTTTTGGTTGCCTAAGGTTCCTTTGCGCAGGGTGGAATCACTGAGAAGTGATGGACTTGATTTGGTTCCGGATTTAATTATTTCGGGTACAAATAAATGGAACTTGGAGCTTATAGTTTCAATTTTTACTAAAGATGAAGCTAATTGCATCATGAATATTCCTTTGCGGTGGAGATGACTGACTGTTTTGGAGTGGTGAACATTCTGGCTTATACACCGTTCGAAGCGGATATCGCTTGTTAATCAATCCTCTTGTCTTAAACTTGACTACGCGCAATGTTTACAAACAACTTTGGCAATTGCAGTGCCCGTCCAAGGTAAAAATCTTAGTTTGGAAGTTTGTACGTAATTATGTCCCTATAAAGCACAATTTATTCATAAAGAGAGTTTCTACAGATACCTTATGTCCTCGGGGTTTTTTATTATACCGAAACTGTTAATCCTTTAAGTAGAGACTATGTGTTTGCATGTGGAGTTTGGGATAAACTGGGAATTAAATGGCCATCGGGTATATCGCAACTAGACTTTACCGACTGGATAACATGACTCTATGTACAATTTACAGGTGCAAAGAAAATTGAGATCGCAATAACAGCGTGGGCAATTAGGAATGCAAGAAATAAATTTCATATGGAAGGTTCCAATCAAAGGGTTGAGGAGCTTATCACCTTTTTTCGAGGGTATTGTACTTAGTTTGGTGTTATAACGTTGCAGATGAAGTATCCAAAGCCACAGGTTGAGGTCCTCTGGTTTCCACCGATATCATCGTATGTCAAAGTTAATGTAGATTCAAGCTTTGCCCCTGGAAACAAGCATTTATGCTTAGGAGTGATTACTCAAGATAATGAGGGCTAAATTTTAGGCTTTTTCTGGAGAAACAACTAATGTATTTGTTAACAGTGCATACGAAGTTTTTAGGGAATCATCTTTAATTTGTTTTCCCCGTTTCTTTTTTGGTTTTCTTCAACGTTTTATGATGCTTGCTAGGGAGATTGGTGTCGATTGAGCTCAAGTTTTGTTGAAGAAAGGGGACGGTCTGTTCATTTCTTTACAAATTTTCTTCTATTCTTGAATGTTGTTTTACTTTTCAGTCTTTTAAGGTTATGTTTTCAAGGACTTTAAATTTATTTTGTACCCCTCTCTTTTCATCAATAAATTCAGTTAGCTATTATTATTAAAAAAACACTTGTACAAAAATAAACCTAGATAGATTTTGTCTATAATAAAACTTAAACCAGAATAAATATAAAGAGAACACAAGCATAGTTTCACTTATCATTAAGCCACGACCTCATTGCTTTACATAACACCATCAATCTTGTCTCATATTCGAAAATCCTATTCGATTAACTTGAATTTAAATAGGATCCAATCTTATTTTATAAAAAGTCAATACTTTGAATTTGCTCAATCCGAACTTGAAATCACAAATTCGGATTAGATCAAATTAGTATATCTATTAAATTATAAAAATATATTTTTTCATTTACAATTCAACTCCAAACAAAATCTTTGACCTACATAATCATAAAAAGCTTTCAAAATATAACTTTGTTAAACAATAAAGGTTAACCCTGTTAAAATTTGACTTTATTTTATTCTCTTTAATAATACAATAACTAAATTGATCTATTTAATAATAGAGAGATTTGATCAAATACCTATAACGAAGAACTTATCAAATACTTATTACATCCCTATTTTATTTTCACTGAATAACTATTTCATTTTAGCGAACCAAATGTATGATTGATCAAATCTAAACCCAATTTGATCATACTCAAGTGAGAAGCAAAAGAGTGAGTAGGTCCCACATTCTATGTGGAACGTGTAATCCACGGTATGAGCAAGAGCGTGGGATAAGTAATTTATTGCTTATTTAAGTGGTGGCGAAAAGGTTGCTCAAGTGAAAATTGCTTGCGAAGATTGGAAGAAGGAAATGCCGAGAAAGCAGGGGGCATATGACATGTAATAATTTTAGTTTATTTATTTAATTGTATAAATTTTACGAAAATATTATATTTTTAAATAATATTTTTAGATAATTTTGTTATTTTAATAACTAAAAAATTATAATAAAAAAAGTATATTTTAATGAAATGCTTTTCCATCATTCTCCTCTTTGTCTTTCGGTCTACTTTTAATTTCATCCTTACACTTTACAAAACTTAAGAAATTAGTCCTTATATTTTAAATGGTTAGAATCTAGTTTTTGTAAAAAATTTGAGAAGTTAATCAAGTTATTGGTAAACACATGAATTTGAAATATCGACATCTATTAATTTATTGCATATATATTATTAAATTTATTTTTTTGCTAATTCCTCACATATAAATGGTTGATTTATTGATTTTTAGATTAAAAGTTTAACGATGTTATCCAGTTTGATTAGCTTTTCAATTTTAATGAAGTATTATGATCAATTTTGAGAAATTAAAATAAATAAATTAACATATCAATTTTCGTGAAGTGTAATTCATTTATTAAATCTAAATATACAAAATGATTTATTATTAGACAAATTATGGATTTTTTTCTCTTTACTTTAGTGTTTTAATATTTATAATTTAATATTTCTAATATTATTACTAATCAGTAAAGATTTTGTAAATTAATTAATGCAATTTTCTTTTTTTAAACTCCAATCCTAAAACTTAAATTTCTTTTATCTTTTCACCAAAAAAAAAAATTTTTTATCTAATTAAAAAGGTGAGATTATGATTATCAAAATGTTCTATTTTTCATTCCAACAATTTTTAGTTCAATCTCTTAATTAAAATTTACTTTTTTTAATAAAGATATTAATGTCTTCAACTATTACTATTACTACTACTAATAAAATCAAATTACATGAAATTAAAATATAAAAATTAAATAATTAAAATATACGTGGTTAATGTTTGTGTATTTTTTTTTACATTTGTTAGTTCTTCTATTTTTATTTATAGAATTTAGTAATTGTATTTTTAAAATTTAAAAATTCAAGTTTAATTATTAATATAATTTAAAAAATCTGTAAATTTTCTAATATAATATTTTAAAATAAAAAAAATTCACTTGATAGTGATGAAATATAAGAAAAATGTTGCAATGAACTTGAATTCAACATAAAAAATTTTAACAGTGTTAATAATTGTACTTACATCTTAACCAAATTAAATCCCTAAGTTGAATTAGCAATAACGCAATATTTAGCCCATGAACTCAACAACTTCTCACAATTTAGTCTTTGAATTTTTTTTTGTCCATATTAGTCTAAAAATTAATAACTTTTCCAAGTTTTGATCCATATACTGACGCGAGGTGATGACATATCACAATCTTAAAATGTCATGTTATCACATAGACCAAAATTAAGAAAAGTTGCGAGTTCCAAAACTAATGTGGACAAAAAAAAAAATAGGGATTAAGTTGAAAAAAGTTGTAAAGCTCGGGGCTAATTGTTGTCTTATTCCTTGAATATAGTACAAGGACTACAACCATAATTTCACCGTCTTATTATTTAATACACAGTAAACATTATATTATAACTGTTGAGAGGGTGTGGGAGCAAAATATAAATAGCGTTTGTTTTGGTTCTTCTCCATAGCCCCAGCTTTAATGGCGTGAAGAGAGTAGAAAGGGGGAGTGTATGTATATAAATTTCTACGGTTCTTAAAAAGTAACCGTATGTGATGTGATCTCCTTCAATCTTTGCATGCTTCACCAACTCTTCAAACAAAGAGAAAACCCAAAAATTAAATTCATTTTTCATATCACTGAAACTGCAATTCGTGTAATTCATATTGTTCTTCACCCAAAGAAAACCAACCCCAATTTTTTGTTTTTGTTTTTTTCGAAATCTGAGCAAAACCCGGACGATAAGAAGTGGTAATTGATTCTGGGTATTTGTTATTTAAGTCTTTTTCGATTTGTATCTGATGTGGGTATTTTGATTTTCTTTTTTGTTTTGTTGTTGTTGGAAGCCATAGCTGAGATTTTGGTGAAGAAGAAGAAGAAGAAAGATAGAGGAAACATGAAGGATGATGAGGAGTTTGAAATGTTGTTAGATGAGATCCCTCATGCAACATCACATCATCATCACCATCATCTTCATCTGCAAAAAATACATGATGATAATAATATTCATCATCATGTGAATGGGTCATTTCATGGCATGTATGGTCTTATGTATGATGGTACATCAAGTCATTATCATAAGCATACATGTGTTTCTCCTGTAAGCGGTTTCTCTTTACACTCAGATGGTTCTTCCTCGAGTCTGTTTTCTAATGATGGACAGCAGTCTTTGTCTGAAAATGGATCACCAACTCCACCGGCATTAGAGGACCTTAAGCCACACTTGCCTAATGCACTGCTGATGGATTCAGCTGTTAGGAACAAGGGTGGCAGTGAGGGTGGCTTGATTGGTGAATTGGGTCTTTGTAGAAACCGTAGTAAAATGTATATTAGCAACGATCAAGAAAAAGTTGATCCCAGTTTTAGAGATTTTGTGGGAATTCAACCCACTGTTCCAATGAGTGTTCCATTGAGTTTCAATGGTGGGTTTAATATGGCATTTTCCAACGATGCTTTGGGTTCTCATCAGGGAATGAGTTGTTTGAATGGTGCAATGAGATCTCAATGGCAGAAAGGAGATTCTGTATTGAATTTAAGCACTTCTTTGAGTAAACTTTCAGTGAATGATGCTTTGGTCCATGGTTCTCCCAGGTTGATTCAAGCAACCCCTCATGTAAGTGTTGAAAATCTGCTACATCATGGGCTACCATCACCATCCAATGGGATGGTTAGAGCACATCCTAATGCTAGAATCCCACATGAAGGTCTTGAGGCTTTTGCTACTGAGGATAGTTTCATTATCCAAGGAAAGGGTTTAAATTACATGATCAATAAGGGACTTGATTGTTGTTCAAGGGAGCAAAACAAAGGTTCTCTGCAGGAGGCTGGTGCGAATAAGCATCAAGAAAGAAGGTCATTATCGTCACAGCTCGATGGTTGGTCTCAAATTGCAGCCGTTTGTGGAAATGTTAAGAATGCGAAGTTATATAGCCATTTCTCTTTGCCACCAAAGTGTAACTCTTTGGCAGAAGCTCGCGGATACATATACTTAATAGCGAAAGACCAACATGGCTGTAGGTTCTTACAACGGGTATTCGATGAGGGTTCCCAGCTGGATGTGCAAATAATATTTAAGGAGATCATTGATCATGTGGTTGAACTTATGATGAACCCTTTTGGAAATTACCTCATGCAGAAGTTATTGGAAGTGTGTAATGAAGAACAGAGAATGCAGATTCTGTTAATGGTTACTGAAGAACCAGGGCAACTTGTTAGAATATCTCTCAACACTCATGGGTATGTCTGACACCCTGCAATATATGTATGTATGCATTCTTATCTGCAGGTTCTAACATAGTTTTTCATTCTTCCAGCACTCGTGTAGTTCAAAAGTTGATCGAGACTCTCAAAACCAGGCAGCAAATTTCACTGGTTATATCAGTACTTGAGCCTGGGTTTCTATCTCTCATCAAGGACCTGAACGGAAATCATGTCGTGCAGCGTTGCTTGCAATGTCTTAGCAGTGAAGATAACAAGGTAAGCCTTCCATCTGCTGAATTGTTGTGCATTAACTTAGGAAATGTTATTTTTTTGTATAAGTTATGGAACGTGACATCTTTTTTTCGGGGTCTACATAAGGACAAGAGGTAAATGATATTTGATAGTATCCCTTTAGTCCCTAATAGATTGAGCCTTTAATCACATTCCATGTGCTTCATAACTGCAAGTCATATGAGCTGTTCAGTGGATGTCATATTCTTTAGTTAATCATCAATTGGCGTCTGAACTCCAAAGTCCAAACATGATGCGTCTTTTATAATACCAGAGTATGCTTTTTCTTTTTCTGATAAAGGGTTAGATGTCTTAAGTTTAAGCAGGCAGAAAATTAATCAGCCATATAATGACCTATTATCTCTTTGGAACTATGAAAAGTAATGTAAACTTGATGCAAAATAGTGCCGTGATTAACCACATCTTTGCTGTCAATATACGGCATGCTGTCTGTTAGCTATTTTGTGCCGATGTTGCAGTTGGCAGTGAACTACTTGATTTATTAGGGTGGCATTTTATGTATCTCGATGGTTTTATTTAAAATTCTGTTCAGATAACGAATGCCTAAGTACTTGTTGAATTTTGATCATTCAGCTTTTTTCCTGAGTCATTACTCTCCTCCATAGATATCTCACATTTTTATTTTCAAACCGCTTTCCAGTTTATCTTTGTAGCTGCCGCAAAGTATTGTGTTGATATTGCAACTCATCAGCATGGCTGTTGCGTTTTGCAACGATGCATTAGCCATTCAACTGGTGAGTATCGAGAAAAGTTGGTTGAAGAAATATCCACCAACGGGCTTCTACTAGCACAGGATGCATATGGGTAAGTATTGATACGATATTATTAGTCTATAATTGATTAATTATTAACCACCACTCGGGTTGGGGAGCTTTTGTTATAAGAGAAATGTAGTTTTACCAATGACTTAGCTCTCAGCTTGAATTTTTCTAGGAAAAAGAAAAAGAAAATCTCAAAGTACATAACTTGATATATAGATGTGTATGTAATTATAAGAATTTCTAATTTGCTGAATAGCCTAACTTCTTGGTCGACTGGAAATACAGAAGGCGTGGGAAGCAGAAAATCTTCTTGGCATATGGGGATGGTATTAGACCCTCGGTGTTTAGTCCTTATGTGATACTAGAATGTGGTGACAATTGTATGAAGTAAATTAATGGCTTGTTATGCGTTATGTATTCAATTCTGGCATGAAACATGCTGAATATCCTCATACTTGTCTACTCTGTTGTTCCTGTTGGAAAATAACTGTTTGTCTTCACTAGGTCCTTCAATGTTGATAAGGCTGAATTTACAGCCAGGTCTCTGAGACTGATCTCTTATCAATTCTTACATGAAAACTTCATGAAGTTTGCTTAACATATGGCCTCTTATACGCATGATCATGCTGGGAAATTCAAATATAACTTCTTTCTTTCCTTTTCTTTTAGACATCCAGTGGCCCAAACTGTTTGTTTGGTCTACTGGAGTCATCTTTTGCTTCTTAACGTTAGAAAAAAATGGCAAAAAGAAGTCTTTGAAATGGTGAAAGCTTTGTATTTTTGGAATACTTTGTCATGAGACTGGTTAGTCCATTCTCTCCAATTGGGGACCAGTGGACCCTGCAATGAAGTTAATGATAGATACTCTTTTCTTTTATGATATAAAATTAATTACATTCTTGTTCACTGCAGATTTTTGTTTTTCATTTTGCAGAAATTATGTTGTTCAGTTTATCTTGGAGTTAAAAATCCCATCTGCCACTTCAACTTTGGTTTCTCAATTTCAAGGGAACTATGTACACCTCTCATCGCAAAAGTTCAGCAGTCATGTGGTTGAAAAGTGTCTCGTAGTATTAAATGACGAGAGCCGGTCAAGAATCATCCGTGAATTGCTCTCTGCAACTCACTTCGAACGGTTGCTACAAGATCCGCATGCAAACTATGTTGTGCAAACTGCTCTCCGTGTTTCTGAGGTTCTAAAGTCAATTACTTTCCTTTTATCAATGAAGCCCCCAATCCCTTAACAAACACTCTCCCTCGTGTCTCTGGTGCAAAAAGCACAGATATAATACTTACTACATGTATGGCTCATAGTTTTGGTCGAAAATACATGCTAATACGAGAAGGAAAACTTAATGATCTCACATTAGGATCAAATTGTTTGGACCAAAACCCTCTTTCTCATCCGAATTACACACTCTGGTTTCTTACTAATTTCTTCACATTTTACAATATTCTCATCGGTTTCTTGTGGCTTCTTTGTTGATGTTTGTGGTTCTTGTTTTCTATGTCAGGGACCTCTGCACAACTCTCTCATCGAAGCAATCGAGTCCCGTAAGGCAATCTCTCGCAACAGCCCATATTCCAAGAGGATTTTCTCTCAGAAGCTTCTGAAGAAGTAATGTAAATTCTCCTTGTCTATGCAAGAAGCAATGTTCTGTTTTTGTTTTTTTTTTTTTGTCCTACTGGATTTAACCATAAAAGGCTCATCATTGCCTATAACTAAAGCAAGAGTTTTTATCTTCTCAAAGTTCATGGAACTGTCTTTCCATGCACTCTGGAAAGAGTGTAACAAATAAAGCAATTTTTGCTTCAAAAAGTTGCTTTAAATTTTGAACATTGTATTATCCTGTTGTCTTTTGGTTATCTCTATGCATTGCATATCAAATATCTTTGTTTACTTTGCAATTCTCACTGTATGAAATTGTACACTGTTTACAAGCCTTGGGGATTTTTATGGTTCCTCATATGTGAATGCTGCCATTTTGAATTATATGCAGAAGGATAGACGATGCATTAGATTTTACTCTTCATTCTTTTTGGGGTTAATTGCATGAGGGATCTCGAATTATAGATGTTAGCTTAGGTCGATGCCGTCTTTAATAATATGCACGAGGATAGATGATGCATTAGAGTTTACTGTTCATTTTTGGGGGTTAATTGCACAAGTGGTGCTCGAATTATAGTCCACATTCTAAATTAGTCTTTAAACTTTTAAAATATCAAAATATCAACATGTACTTCTACCAATTTAATGTCAACTTAATGCTAGCTTGGGCGCTAAATGTTAATAATGTACATGAGGATAGACTTAATTTTTAGGGGTTAATTGCCCAAGAGGTCCTTGGGCACAGATGTGGATGTCATTTTTAATAATATGCTGGAGCACAAATGCTGCATTTGATTTTACTCCATCTTTTTTGGAAGTTAATTGCACGAGAGGTTCTCGAGCTATAATCCAGATTTTAAATTAGTCTTTTAAGCTTTTAAATATTCTAATTGAGTTTTCAAACTTCTAATTTTAATTTAAGCGTTAAATGTCGGGTCGAATATGATGTATAGCATATTTAAAACTTGTTGAAATATGGGTATACCAATTCAAGTTTTTCATGCCATTAAGTACAATTGTGTTTAAAATTAATCCATGTGCTTTAAATTTGTTTTATGTTCAATCCAAGCTAACATTTGACTAAATTGACACAAGGACTTAATAGTAGCCAAGTAAAATATTTTAAACTTTGGAGTTTAGTTTAAAATTTAAATAATAATTGAACAACGTTTAATCAATTCCTGATCTAACTGATCAATTCGGTCCAGTTCAAACAATAATTAAGTTGTTCCCAAGTAGTAACTTTAGAGTTTAATTTAAAATTTAAATAATAATTTAACAAAGTTTAATCAATTCCCAATCTCCAGTTCAAACAATAATTAAGCTGTTCCATGTAGTAATACGTTGTCAACAATGTTGCTTAAGAAGGCCTATGCTGGGAATACAACTACCTTGCAGTATGGCTGTCAAAATAATTTGTAACAAAAAAAAAAAAAAACAAACAAGTGTCTATAGTTGTTGATATTAATATCGAATGTGTTGATCAATACATATCTTTTCGGCTTTAAACTAATACTAAATTAATGGTGTAGCTCGATCAATATCGATTTATATAGACAGAACGATTTAAAAATTTTGATATTTAAATTAATTTTTACTGTTATTTTTAAAAAAAATTTAAATTTTTTATAATTACATTAGAAAATATATCATCTAAGTTATTCAACTTAATTAATAATTCTAAAATTTACATTTGTATTAAATGTATTTTTAGGTATATATTTTATTAATAAACTAGAAATTATATTATAAATATATATTAAAAGTATTGATAAATCAAAGTATTGATAATTTTACTATGGACCAAATTAATTTGAGTTCGAGACTTTGACTTAAATAACAAAAAAAAAAAAATTAGAATTAATTAAAAACATATAAATAAATAAAAATTCATCATGTCAAATTTGAATTTAGATTTAGAGATGTTAAATGAAATTGTGGATTTAGATAATATTCATATTCATATTTTAAAATTACTATCTTGAATATGTGATGCGGATAAACATCCTAAATATTTATTATTAAATTTGCATTGTTTATTCGAATAACGGATATAGATTTGAATTTCAAATCCACCAATTTCAAAATTCTTAATTTTGATTATATATATAATGAATTTTATAGGATTCAAATTAAGATTTTTGTGGATTTAAATATCCGAAAAATAATTGAAAATTTTGAGTCTAATTATTTTCTATTTTAGACATCTTTTAGATAATAATATTTAATTTAAATTTAGATAATAATATTTGGATAAATTATAAATAAAAAATAAGTTATATTTTTAGACAAATTTATGATTTAGAAGGTTAAATTAGTCATATATGTAAAAAAATAGTTTATTGGCTAAATAGGTCGATTTTTGGAATATTTAGGGAAACAATTTGTTTTTGAAGAGAGAGTGGAAAAGTATGCCGAGCTAGACGCGCTTGTCCTTTAAGTTGTATTTTCTAACTTTTTTAATATAATTAGTTTGTTTGGTCATATAATTAAATGTTAGTGATTTTGTTTCAAGCTTTTTTTTTAATTAATAAATATATGGTTTTCAAAAATATTTTATTTTTAATTAATCTTTTTAATTAACAACTCTTTTATTCATAAAATCAAATCATTATTAAAAATATGATTATTTTTAGTAAATATAATTTTTCATATGCGTGATATTTATTTTCCAATCCATATCATGAGTGTAGTAAATTTTAGTATTATATATTTAAAATATTTCACATATAAACATAATGATATTTGAAATAATTAATTGAAATATTTCACATATAAAAATATTTGAAATATCATACCCACAATGTAGATGAAAAAACAATTATATTTGAAATATTTTACATATAAAAATAATAATGACATTTGAAATAATTATTTTATTTTATAATTTTAGAAATCACCATACGCACAATATATGTGAAGAAGATAAATATTATACATAAAGAAAAATATATCAAAAAAATTAGTTGATGTTTATATTATATATAAAGGAGTTATTAATTTTAAATATTTTTAACATAATGATATATGTAAAATATATATTTGTATTATATAATTACATATTTATTATTTAATTTATCAATAAAAGAGTTATTAATTAAAAAGATGAATTAAAAATAATAAAAAATTGAAAATAATATATTTATTAATTAAAAATATAAAAAAAAAGCTTGAAACAAAAATTACAAATTGAATCTAGGACTTAAAGATAAAATTATTAACATTTAACCATTTAACTAAACAAACTTATTATATTAAAAAAATCAAAAAATATAACTTAAAAAGAAAAGTGCATAGCTGGATGCTTCCATACACTCTCAAAAAACGACTTATTTTCCTTAAATTTTAAAAATATTAACCTATTTAATTAATAAATTTTTATTTTTAGCATATATGACTAATTTAACGGATTTAGAATTATGATTATTTAAAAAACTAGAGATATCCACTTAGACTTAAAACCCTCCTCCAAATATAAAAATGAAAAAAGGATCCACTATAAAGCGACCTTTAATTAATTAATGAGTTTTTTTAATTAAAAAAGGAAGGGGCGGCGAACTAATAAATAATTAATAAAAGAATTTAAAAAGGGTAAACTACACATTAGTTACCCAACTATCCAAAATTTTTATTTTAGGGATTTAAAATAAAAAGTTTGCTATTTAGGCACGACGTTACATAGTTCGGTCATTTTAGTCACTGCCATTAAAAAAATAATATAATAACAAATTTAGTCCTCAACTTTTACGTATTATATCAATTTAGTCATAATTTTAAAAAATTAACTCTCAAAATTTATAAATATTCTCAATTTGGTCCTATTTTAAAAAATTCAAAGAAAAATTTTAAAATACATAAACATTTTAAAAAAAATATAATAATAAATTTAAATTATATTAAAATAAAATAAAATAAAAAACCTCTACCACCCGTACCCATCCCTCTCCTCCTCCCCCACTACAGCTCCCCCACCACCCTGTCCCTATCCCTCTCCCCCTCCTCTACCGGACCTCCCGCACCTCCGTCCCTCTCCCTCCCCCCCCAAACTGGGCCATAGGTCCCAGTTATACAATGAAATTTAAATTAACGTAAAAAATTAGCCTCAGCGTATACTCCTGCAAATCCACTCGAAAGGGCCATCACTTACAAAGCATAAAGATATGAATTATAAGAAATTTAAACTTCAAAGTCATAAGTCAAAACTTAAATTTGTTGTTATATTTTAAGAAAATATTTATGTACTTTTTATATATTTTTAAATTTTTTTTAGGATTAGGATCAAATTGAGAATATTTATAAATTTTAAGGGTTAATTTTTAAAATTATTACTAAATCGATATAATATGTAAAAATTGAGGGATAAATTTATTATTATACTATTTTTTAACTGCCACGTCATCTTGTTAACGAGAGTGGCCAAAATAACATAATTATATAACATGAGTACTTAAATTATAATTTTTTTATTTTAAATACCTAAAATGAAATTTTTTATAGTTGGATGACTATTTATGTAATTTACCCTTTTAAAAATTATCAAAACCGTCACCACCCGGTAACGCTAAAAAGTTTAAACGCCATGTTTTTGAAAATTTTCGGGACACGTGTCGGCTTTTTGAGAGCCTAAAAGAGGTGGACCAATCATGTTAAAGAAACTGATCGGATCTCATCGCCCAACTCTCATCCACTAATTATGATATCAAACCCCTTTTAGCTACGCCGTTGTTTTTCATATCCTCGCCACGTGTTATCTTATAGTCAACTTGCTTCACGTTTTAACCTTTTAAAAATTAAGAAAATATTTAATCACCAAAAAAAAAACCCCATAATTATTTTAAAAAAATTCATTGCTCTATTTGTTCTCTAGAACCTCCCAGAAATCTCTCATATTTTGAATTTACGGTAAAAAAAAGAAGCTGTTTCGGTTAATTGGTGAATCACTTTGTACTGCGGATTTTGGAGCTTTGGTTTTTTGGTGAAGTTGTGCGTTTACTGGAAAAAAAATCTGTTCTTTTTTTCTTTGGAGTATTTGATTTTCCGGTGAAATTTGTCTGTTTCAGGTGAGATTTTGTTATTATATCGCTTTTTTTTTTGTGCGGAACTTTTCTTTTAGTTGATCTGTTTAGATTTAGGTTGGTTTTTGATTTTTGATTTTATTTTTTGTTTAGTTTATGAGAAATGCTTGAAATGGAACATTAATTTTTTTTTTTTTGAAATTTTTATAAGCAACTTACTAGAAGTTAAGTTAAATTTGATACTATTTGCGGTTATAATATTATTTTTTGCCGTTATTAGGATTTGAGGTTTTAGTTTTAAAGAATTATTCTGCTGTTTGTTTGATGAGAAAAAAATGATTTGCACAAGAAAAAAACCCTGAATTTTCACTATTTGTTTACTGCTAAATAAGATGTGGATTGAGTTTGGTGCTTTGATGCTGAAAAGTAATATAATTTTTGTTTGATGTGTATTCATAGCTTTTAGTTTTAGGTTTTAGATTTGATTACTGCTCAAAACTGAGGATTTTTTTTTTTATAAAGGATTTTTCTAATTTGTGAATTGTTCTGTTTTTCCCGTTAGAAAGCTTAACCGGAAAATAATTGTCTTCCATAAACTTGGCAGCTGATAAAAAGATGGAATTTGTGTTTAGTGGTGGATAAGGATCTAGGAGGAATGTCTGACTTTTTGTATGAGGTAAGTTTCTTGTTTACCTTCTACTTTTTCTTTTTCTTTTTATTTTCAGTTTATTTCCAATTTCTAGTAATCTAGTGCTGCAGTGTTAAAAGAGTTAGTGTAGGATGCTATAATTTCGTCTTAATAATTCAACGTGAGATTGGATTTGCTTTCAGTCGTTCATTAGGTTTTTCATGTAAATAGAACTTAAAGTTGTATGTTATGGAATAGAACCTCTCTTGTTAGGATATTAATGGAGGGACTATTGAGTATTTAAGGGTGATGGATTTGTTCTGAAGAAAATCTCAAGTACTTTAGTCTGAAGCTTGTTGTTTCCTTGATTTGTGGGTTTTGTGTTGCCTGTTGGACTTTGTCGGCAAGTTAGGATTTCAGGGTTTAGTTTGCTCATTCTCTTCTTCTTTCCAAGTTACATTATGTCATATTATATATCATTCTTATGTTCTTGGAATGGTTGTTCAATTTTGCTCTTTTGTTAGAGACTGGACATCCTGGTAAGTGCCAGTGATTTTAACCCCAAAATTGATTTTATTATTTTAGTTTAAGTTGTTTCAATAATTTAACCTAAGCTTGTTTGCAGGTGACCGATATCATTGCACCGAATAACAATTCCTTTGTACTAATGTCTTCTTCTTGGTGTGTTGTTTTAAATAGGATTTTAATCAGTTTAAGGACTTGATATGCCAATGTTAGATTTGCTTACTAATGCCAATTTTTGGTACACAATAGAGCTGTTATCTAGTGCAATGGTAAAAATCCTTGGGGTTGAAAGTGTGCAAGAGCATGGGCGCAGGCAGAGGCACGAGATGATTGCTTTATAAAAAAAATTACATATTAATAGTATTTATGCTGGCGGGATCATAATTGGATGGCTATTCTTTTGAAGATTGCTCTTCAGATTCGCCTTGAGCCACCTTAGTGACCACCTTGTTTTTGGTTGCATTACCATTTTATGAAATGCCTTGTGCTAGCTAAGGGATGTAACTCAATTCATCCTTCTAAAATTATCTTTAATTTCATCTACTCTATTTTCATTTCCTTTGACAAAGAATGACCGATTATGACTGAACTTATGTAATTGATGTTACAGCTTGAAGATAATGTTTGGGATGAATTTGGTGCTAGTGCTACCGATGATCATATAGTTCCTCGTACTGTTGATGAATATGGGGCTCAATTCAAAATTCAAGGGGATGGTCGAACAAAACCACAACATGAAGTGATTGGAGTTGCTAAGAATGCAGATAATACGGCTAAATATGGTATTTTGGGCAAGAAGAAAAAAGGCATTCATACTTTGACCAAGAACAAAATGTTGGAAAAATGTCCTTGGTCTCACAGTTCTGATGGCATATTTCCCACTTCAGGTGATAATGACTCACTCAAACAAGTTACGGGCATGGTTTCTGATGATCCAATGATGTCCAGCCAGGGTCTCAAAACTGGTGATATAGATTCAGTTAGCAGTGATTTCTGTGCTGAAGATCCTGTCTTGGTTGACAACTGTGCTACAGAGGACAATAACATCTACCGTTTTCCGCTAAATCACATGTCTGATACTAATGATGATCTCAGATTTTTTAATAATAACCATGAAGACAAAGAAAACAGCGATCTCCTATGTTATGCCTGGGGAGATATTGGAAATTTTGAGGATGTTGACCAGATGTTCAGGTAGTTCTTGAAATCCTATTATTAATAAGTTTTTCGTTTTGCTTTACTATGTAAAACCCAAGGTTCAGTAGGATCTGTGCTTTGAATATAACATAAAAGCATCTATGTTTGAACATCCGTAAATATCCACATACATGTACCTGCACCATATTTGTACGCATGCATGTATTTGGGTTTACATAGTACTTATCAGCACTTAACCTTTCATATTGATCTTACAGAAGTTGTGATTCAACGTTTGGGTTGGGGAGTCTCAGTAATGAAGATGATTTGTGCTGGGTTTCATCTTCACATGCTACTGAAGGATCTCAAGATGTGTTGAAGGCTGATGCTAAGTTGAATAGTTTACCAGAGCATTGTGTAACTTCCAGGCCAGACAATGCCGGTCCTTCAACTATTGATTCTTACAAGAAAAATGTACTTCTAAGTGACAAAATAAGTTCCCTTGATACGAGTGGTGATAATCCTGGTCTTGCTGACATGTCTTCTTTGGATTTATCCAATAAAAAATCTGAAATTAAGGATGACTTGACACCCACTGAGCAGGTTAGTAAAATCTTTCCTTTTTCTAAACTTTATCTGTCTCTCCCTATTGATCTTTTTAATTTTATATTTTGTTTAGGAATATCTGAATATCTAACTTTGTTAGCTAGAAGTTGTCATCCTCCAAAAATCTTTTAGGCACTTATTCTTTCTGATGATGAATTTCGAGCTACAGTAAATTAGGATGATAAATAGAAATATTACTAATAAGGTACTTTGAAGGAAACTGCAGCCTACTATCGGCAAGAATTATGCCATTTTTATAGTCCTTGTTCATAATGTATATAAATATTCAATCTAAAGTCGGATAATAAATGCTATGATCTACGCTTAAGCTGGTTTCAGATGAAAGAGTTGATTGTAAATTTTCCTTTGACATATTATTGCCATGTGGAATCTTTACTATTTTGTCTAAGTTGTATCGTTAAATTACAGATCAGCCCACAAAAAGGCAGTCCAAGCAACTGAGAGCATCTGGAGAAGAAACAGATCATCTCCTCGAAAATGGTGGCTCTTATCACCATTATGGTAACATCAAGCAGTTTGCAGATGTGAAGCATCCCTTTACTGATTCATCATGTCAACTCTTTTCCCCACTGGACCTTCAACAGCACAAGCAAAACACGGGGCCTGATTCTGTAAGCTATGGGCAGGCCAGTGTTCCCTATATGCATCTCAATAACAGCGGTCCTTCAAACCAAATTTCAAGATTTCCAACTCTAACTAGTGCCAAATCTGAAAATAACGGGCATCCTTCGACAAACGAGTCATCTTGTGCATCGAATCAGGCACAGTCCATAGAGTGCTTCGGGGTCTTTCATTTGAGGTTCCTGACATTATAATGAATGAGAATATGGGAAAGCCATTTCATCAACAAGATACAAGAGCCCCAGTCAACGGGAATATCAACTGGGCAAGAGTGGAAAGTCAGATTGCATTTTATGATCCAGTCACTGTTCAAAAGCAGGTCTGTCAGTCCGAACAGGACGAAGGTCATAGTGAAGTTGAAGGATTTAGTGTAGGGAAGCAAGCAGAATTAGGCTTTTCAAACAGGCAGGAAAGCTCTTGTGTAGGTTCAATGTTGGGTGAAGTCTCACTAGAAGCAACCAGTTTTCGGCAGCTTCAACAAGTCATGGAAAAGGTATAACTGATGGAAAGGTTTTATGATGTGCACATATTTGCATGTCTTTGTAGGTAATTGGTAAAACAGTAATTGATTGAGTTAAAACTGCTTGAATTTTCAGTTGGATATCAGGACAAAACTGTGCATACGGGATAGTCTGTATCGCTTGGCTAGGAGTGCTGAACAAAGGCATAACTGCACAGATACTAAAAATAGCATTAGAGATGATGAAGATGCAAGTGGTCCATTGGTAGCCGAAGAAACAAACAAGTATGTTTTGTTGCTTTGAACATGAATTTCTTAGTACTTTTGATGTGGTCACTGTTTGACCACATAAGGCAAATGATGTGAAAATCTGGACGTTAATGATAACCACACATAAGATGTGAACTTGGCAAGTATCGATTTCTAAGGAACTATGAACAGTTACATCTTGGGTACAGTGTGCTTCTTTTGTCTCATTCTTTCTTGTAATTCTAAATGCTGCGTTTATTCGTTTTGTTTTCCAGGTGCACTAGATTTATGGACATAGAAACTGACACAAACCCGATAGATAGATCCATAGCACACTTACTATTCCACAGGCCTTCGGATCTGTCTCTAAGGCCTGCTACTGATACCACTTCTCTAAAATCTCATGGCATGGTAAAGCACTTGTTCATTTTCTGTTTTGAAGAAAACTCATGTTTCCCCTAAGCTCACAAAGCATTATGCTGCGGATTTGAAATGGCAGATTCATGGCTCCCCACCGCTCGACCTGCCTCCGCTGAAAAACAAATCGATCATGAAGAAAATAGTGCTGTTTCAGATAACAACAGGTAACTTTGTGAATTTGATAAAATAACAGAGTGCAGCACTTTGTAAATTGTTATCTTATTTATGATCATGTGAAATGATTGTGGGTGAGGCCTCAGAAAATACGAAGATGATGCAAAGGGTTGATTCTGCATTTTTTTTTAGGCTTTGATTTTTTAGATAATGCTTTGTTATAACTACTTATAATCTATTTGTCCACTTATTTGTCACTAATACTTCAGAAAAATTTCTATTTGTTTTTCACAAACTATATGGACTTTTGTGGGACCATATAAGACCAATTTTTTCTTTGAAGAGTACTTATATTAAGGAACTAATTTGTGGACATTTATAGTGTTCAAGATGAATTGTAGTTGTTGGAAACATTAATTTCAGGTTTAAAAATTGTTTCTGCAACTCAGGTTTCGAGACTTGCCAAAATATCTCAAAATATGAGTGGAAAATATAGCCTTTGGCAGGTTATATCTCGATACATACTATCTTTGAAGTAGATTTTTGTATTTGAACTTTTGTGTATCTAGGCATATGGTCTTATGTTTAAAGACTTGACTACCAAAGTGCCTTAAAATTATTTTAAATATCTTAGAACATTTTGGTATTTACTCAATAAAAATTAGATAAATTAGTGTATATTTAAAACATGTTTTTGAGTATTGCTATTTTTGAAAATGTTTGATAAAATTTTCAACTATATTTTCATCAAAATATAGATATAATTTAAGAAAAATTCACATCTTGAAAACACCTAAATCATTTAGCCAATTTCAATAAGAGATATAACAATTAAGCATGAGAGAAATTCAATAAAATTCAAAATTTTAAAAGAACTTTATGCATGTACTCAAAATAAAACATGAATAAGCTTATATGCATACACCAACTGCCAATATTATGCATTTAAACAATGTATCAATAAAACATAATGTATAGATATTAATGTATTTGTATAAGCATATGAAAAATACATTCAAAGTAAAGTGGATATGCAAATTTCATTTCTCTCTCTCCTTTATGGTATATTAAAAAGTATTTAAAACTTTGAATCATGATTTTAATTTTAAAGATGTTTTAAAAAATCAAAGTTTAAAGAGTAATAATTAATGTAAGAACACAGTGTCATAATATATTAATGATTAAATGGTCCTTTTCTGGACAAATATCTCGAGATATTATTGCAATATAATTTAAACATGTCAAAATTTATATACAAATATATCTAAAACCTATACAAAATATTTTAGCACTGTGTATCATTATAAAACATGTGCAAACAATGAACCATGACTGTAGAGGCCCAAATTTACTTGGGCCTAAACAGAAAACAGACCAAATAAAATAAATAGATAAACAGTTCACAGTCCAAAAAAATTACAAGCTCAAATGGCCCAATAATAATAAAAATCCTAGCCCATAACCTAAACTAGTAACAGAAACCCTAGCCCCTAGCCTAGCCGTCGCCGCACGTCAGCCACCTCCTCTCCGCGTGATCTGACGTGCCTGCCACAATCACCCGCAACACGCAACAGCAAGAAACACAACAAGTAGAAGAGGACAACACAGAAAAAAACAAAATAATAGAAACAAACAGTGTTGTAAATCGGTTATAAAAATCGCAATAGCCTCTTTGTAATTTTTTCCGGACACGAGATTGAATACAAAAATATTTCACAGAGAAATATACAAGAAAGAAAGATTTTGAAACAAATTCAAAGAAAAAAGGTGTGTTTTTTTGTTTTTTTTTTTATTTTCGAAATAAGTAAATAAAAATATATAAGAAATAAAAAAGAGGAACCTTTCTTACCTGTCGGGTTCATCGCTGGTCCGCAAGGCCGTTGGATCCCTTGAGATCCGGCCAAAGGCCGCGGCGGAGGGTGGCGTAGATGAGGGGTTTTATTCCTTTTTATTTTTGTCCTTTTTTTGAGTTTTAAACTCTAGATTTGGGGTTTTATTCGAAAAGGGGATTAAAATAGGTTTTGGGCGATTTTTCGGCCATCGTCGACGGCGGCATGTCGCCGGTGATCGGTGGCCGGTGCGTTGGCCAACCACCGGAGTTTGGCCGGACCTTGGGGGCTGAGGGAGAGAGTGAGAGAGAGTTTTTCTGAATTTTTTTTTTTAAAAGAGGGAGGAAATGATTTTTTTGAAGTTTTTTAACTTATATAGTGTATTAAAACAATGTCGTTTTGGAGGGGTTCGGAAAGCCCCAAAACGAAGTCGTTTTGGGGCTGAACCGCATCGACCCGACCCACTATCATAAGATTCGCGTTTTTTTAGCAGAAGGGTCTATTTACGCTTTTGGTCCTTCCACTTTTTCATAATGTTTCAATTTAGTCCTAATTTCACTATTTTCTTTTTTTTTTATATAGAAATTTCGCTACTTAATTTTGCGCCGTTTTCAGTTTAGTCCTCGGCTCGCTGGAAGGACGCGTGTCCCAAGGATTGGATATTTTCTCATTCAGTCCTCGCGTGTTTTCGCGCTTGTCATTTTAGTCATTATTTATTTTTTATTTTAATATATTACGATTTAGGCCTTTAATTCTGTTTGGATTTCAATTTAATCATTCGTTTGACTAATTTCATTATTTATATATTTATTTATTATCCTTTATTTTTTAATAGCTAAATTTAATACTATTTATATTTGTTATATTTATTTATTTTGTTCTTTATACTTTTACCTTTTAAATATTTGAATCCAATATTGTTTATATTTGTTTTACCGATTTATTTATTTATCATTCCTTTAATTTTTTTTGTTTAAATTTAATATTATGTATATTATTTTATCTATTTATTTTTTTATTTTTTTCACTTTTTAAATATTTAGATTTAATATTGTATATATCTATTTATCTATTTACTTATTTAATATTTTATTACCTTGTAAATATTTAAATTGAATATTATTTATATCTGTTACCCATTTATTTATTTATTCGTTTTACTTTTAAAATATTTTAAATTTGATGTTATTCATTATTTATTTATCCGTTTATGTATTATTTATCATTCCAATAACCCGTCCGTATAGTCATTTTATATCGTTCCATCATCATTACATCATGCATTAGGTTTAGATATAATTCGTCGTTTTTTACGTTATACTCCAAATAAGATAAATACGTATCATTTTAAACATTACATTTGTTATTATTCATAAAAAAAAGATTTTTTTTTAAAAAAGGCAATGTTCCGTATTTGGAGATTCGAGAAGTCGTACCCTAACTTACGGGGTTTCGATTTTTCTCGTTGAACCTAAATAACCGAATATCCTTTAAAATTAAAATACATGAGTTTTAAATGAAAAATAAAATGCAAGCTTATTCTCAAGGGTTCGAAGTGTCGTGTCTTAACTTACGGGATGTGACATTTTGTTATCTCGAGACAAGAGGGTCTTTAACATTCATTCCGATTTATTCAAGCAACTTTTAAGTAAAATTAACATTAATAAAAAGAGGGATCGTATTGTAAATTCTTTCTAAATTTTCAATTTTCGACACTAAGGCATTAATTAATCAATTAGGTACCAATTTTGGGCTTTACGAGGGTGCTAATTCTTCTTCGTGTGTAACCGACTCTCGAACATGTTTCTTGAAGTTTGTAGACCAAAAAAATTGTTATTTTAATAAATCAAATCGCTTATTAAAACAATTAATCATAAAGTGATTCGATCACACCTCATAAAAAAAGATTGGTAGCGACTCCCATTTTCATTTTCAAAATAAAAAGACGACCTTTTAAAAAAAATGGTTTCGACAGTTTGGCGACTCCACTGGGGATTAATTAAAATAAGAGAGTCGAGCCGTGAGTTGATTACTTTTGGTCCTTTTGTCAAAAATTGATTATTTGATTTAAATTTACGATCCCTTCATTGCATTTCATCCTTCATTTTTGCGGTGTTATATGATGATATATTTGTTTTATTGATTCAAGTCTCTTGGTATATTTTCGCATATTGCATTTGCATAACCGTTTGATTTTTCCCTTCTTAAGTGGGAGTGAGAAACTATTCCTTCGTGAGGTCTTCAACTCCGTATAGGATAGCGGATCGCTTTCGGTATACATCCGTACCTGTGTCTTCGTGAGATTTTCATCTCCGTATAGACATAGGGAAATGTATTCCCCTGAATTGAACTCGGTCCGTATGAGCCTATAATGGGTGAGGATTGAGGAATCTGCCGGTTCAGGTGCCCTTACTTTAGAACTGAACCACATATAATGAGCCCTAAGAGTTTACCCTTGGTAGAACCATACCGAACCTCTAGTGGTCACCCGAATAGTTACTCTATTTATTATTATTTCTTGCTTTGAATTCTAGCTTTGTATAAAATGTACTGATTTGTTTCGTTTTGTTTTGACTGTGATTGCATTGCATTTTCATCATAGAAAAGGGTGTTGATTAACGTTCGGTTGCTAAATAGAGAGCTTGTCATGGAAAATGGGTTTCTTGATAAAGTGGAAGACAACACGACCGCGCGAATATGGTTCAAAAAAAGGCAATAAGAGAAAAGCGACAGCCTGTGAGAGGGGCAGGTCAGAGATATAGACCATGTTATGAGCGAAGCTTTGGTCTGATTACAAGAAGTGGCTGACCACTTGTAGACTCCAGCCGTTCAAAGCCTAAAATATGAATCAGAGTCGGATCGAGACTGACAATTAGCTTTGTTTCTGAAGAAAGTTAAGGTTTTGAATGTGAGGGTGAGGCCGTATATGTATCCGCTTTATGTAAAGAAACTTGTTTTCTAGTAAAGTTGTTCTAATGAAATCGAACTAGAATCAACACCTTTTTGCATGCATCTTTTCTATTCATTAACATTACATTTCATTGCATGCAATAAATTTCATAAGATCCAAAAGTGCATCAAGTTTAGAACTCTAATACGGAGCCTAACGGATAATAAAGAGTTGGAATTCTTTGAAGATATCGAAGGTTCGGAAGGGAAAGATGTTTGTGCCTTTGAAGAAGGAACTTGAAAAAAAAATATCAGGAATTTGTTTCTACATCCCTGAAAATGTTCTGACAACTGGATTGTGGAGGAAATCTCTGTAGTTTTTAGGACAATTTCAGAGTAATATTCAGAACACACCTATTGCTCTAAGCCTGGGAGCAATAAGAATCCTTTTGTGAAAAAGGCACACGTCCACTATTTAATTTCAATAAAATGCATATTTGTGTCTTATTTTGACAAATATTCTTCTACTTTTTCATTTCATTCATACTCATACCACACAGATAGTTATTCTTCGATTCATTTGTTCTTTGGGTCTTCCTTCGTCCTATAACAGGTCTCCAGATATCAATGATATGAGCGACTCTGCTACTGACTTAGAGTCTCCTTTTGAGCAAGATATGTGTTTAGAGGAACTTCAGGAGTTTGAAAATGATCGAGATTGTAACATATCTCCTGATTTGTTAATGATGGTAGAACAAGATGAGAAACAAATCCTGCTTTACAAAGAATCATTAGAAATTGTGAGAGGTGAAGATTGGAGCTTGTATTACCGCAGAGACAAAACGAGACCTCATTGAGTTACTCCAAGAATTCAAGAATGTCTTCGTATGGTCATATCAAGACATGCCCGAATTAAGTACTGATATCGTGGTGCACCGGCTCCCCATAAAGAAAGAGTGTAAGCCAGTTCAACAGAAGCTTCGAAGGATGAGGCCCGACGTTTTGCTGAAAATAAAAGAGGAGATCAAAAAGCAATTCGATACTGGTTTCTTACAAGTGGTTAAATGTAACAGCCCGATTTTGACCCTAATCAGAACAGTGGTTTCGGGACCACAAATTCGAGTCAGTAGAATATTTTAATATTATATTTGGTGTCTATGATCTATAATTGAGCATGTGTTAAAGTTTCGTGAGTTAATTTGTTTGTTTGTGTGTTGAATTTAAGGAAAAGGACTAAATCGTATAAGTGGTAAAAGTAGCCTTTTATTTAATTGAGTGGCTTAATTTATGTGTCTTCTTATATATGTGGCCTTATGTTGTAAATTAGCCATTTAGCATGATAGTGGGCAGCATTAGGCATTGATTTTATATTAATATGTTTTTTTATATACATATTTTATAAGTTAAAGTTTATATTTTATAAGTTAAAGTTTATATTTTATATTATAAGTTAATAATAAATAAAACATCAAAATAGAAAATTATCACTCATCTTGGTGCCGAAAAACACAAGAAAAAGAAAGAAAGAAAAGCTTTTAGGTTTCGGCTAGCTTGAAGCAAAAATTAAGACCAAGAACAAAAAGGATCGGGAGTGGATCGGGGAAAGGCGAAGTTAATCGAATAGTCGGGAAAACAAAGTCCGTTGATACTCGAGGTAAGTTTTTAAGCAATTGAGTTAAGTTGAATTTATTTATTTTATTATAAATTTGTAATTGTGTTTTATTAGAAGTATATATGAACAATGTGAGATAGCCGAATGTAATGTTGGTTGTGGGAGGAATATATATAACTGAATGTGATGTGGTTTTGGAGATTAATAAGATGATTTAAAAATATATATATGTGTAATTGGGGTTTAAGTTTATATATATATACATATGCATATTTTTAAAAGAGTAAAAATTTTGAGTAGTGCACTATGTGTGCGAATGTAAATACCGAGCACTATGTGTGCGAAATCGGTTAATTGGCACTAAGTGTGCAAGTTATTAATAGTAACGGCACTAAGTGTGCGATACGTTACGAGAATTTGGCACTAAGTGTGCGGTACGTTACAGAGTTTGGCATTGAATATACGGGTTTATTGACTCATCAGGAATATCGATTTTTGGAAAGATTAAGCGTAATAAAATGAGCAGGTATGTGATATTATATCATATATGGATAGTAAGGTAAGTTTTGGTTGATGAAATGGAAACTATGTATTATACGCATCAAATTATGATTTATACGGTTTGAAATGTAAATAAGAAATTTTAGTAGGTAAAATATATATATGTATTTGTTGTGAGATGTGAATTGGATTAAAGATGTGTATGAAAACCATTATTGAATGTGATATATATTCGGCTTAAGGGTCATTAAATGTGAAAACAATTTTCGAATTGAATGAATTAATGCATTGTTATATAATTGCTTATAACTTACTAAGCTAGGATAGCTTACTGTGTGTGTTTATTTGTATGGTTTTATAGATTTTGAAGTCTAGCTACGAGCTCGGGATCATCACAAAGTCTATCACACTATCAACTATCTTTGGTACCCTTTTATAAGTTGAACTTTTGAAACTATGGCATGTATAGGCTATATTACTCTTTTGAGTTCATTATGAATAAGATGTATATAAATGCCATGCGAAAATGGCTATATTTCTATGCTTGGGTTTGATTTGGTTATGCTTGATCATGGTGTTAATGTTTGTGTATGTTCGGCCTTGTTATAAGCTTATTTTGGAAGTTCATTTCATGGTATTTATATATGTGAGTGATGTATTTGGTTTGATTAGCTATTTATTTAGTTAAAGGTTGAAGAATATTTACCATGGTACTTTGCGAAATTGGGTAAGTAGTATCATGATATGTATGATTAATAATTTGGAGTATATACCTAGGTTTTTATAAAGATATGCATAACTTATAAATAGCTCTTTATTTAAGTTTAAATCATGTTCAATTAGAAGTTGAAATTGACTATGAGATTCGGTTTTAGGATGTGTATTGAATTGACAAATATGAAATGTATTTTTAATAGGTATAATGGGATATGAGTAAATGTGTAAATGCCGTGAGAGGTTGAGTATGGTTTTGATGCAATGTTCCTTAGATTTAGATTAATGTATAGGTAATACTTTAGGCATATTTGACATTATGATATGCTATTTTTAAATTGGGTAGATTGAGCTCATGTATTTTGGTTAAGAAATGTATCAATTTGGTTAGATGAATGAGTTGTTCAACTATATGTATGTGAGATAGTTACTATGATAATGTTTTAAAATGTTTGGTGCATGTTTGGTAGAATGATTAAGAGCAAATGTGCATATTCGGCTTTTGTAACTAAAATGACCAAATGAATAGTGACTTTTACTTGGTGATATAAATGTATACATATATGCGTGTATTTGGTTGAATAGGGTTAAGCTAAGAGCATAATTGTTTAATCATTAGGGTTAAGCTAAGAGCATAATTGTTTAATCATTCTTCGAAAGTATATCATTATTAACTAAGTATTTGGTTATGATTATTTATATAGTAATTATTTTGCTATGGTTTGTGCTAAGTCTAGTAATGTCCTGTAACCCTAATTCAGCGACGGATATGGGTTAAGAGTGTTACAATTTGATTGGTATCAGAGCTACGGTTTAGTCGGTTCTCGAACTAACGTAGTGTGTGTGAGTCTAGCTATACATGTCATAATTTTTACTGTGAGAGTGTGATGACTTCTAATCGTGAAATGTGTTTTCTTCTTTCGTATAGTAAATGGATCCTGATCCCAGCGAGCCGTAGCCGATGATGTCGAGAGTGTGGCGCCTACTCCCGCGCAAGGGACCGCGCCGGTTGAATCTCGACCAGCTACGAGTAACCAAGATGATGGGGCTAAACAAGCCTTCTTTAGTATAATGAATGATTGGTTCAATCAATACATTCGGACCAATCTGGCTGTTGAACAACCCCCGAACCTTGTTAATCCACCTGTAGTACCTGTGGTACCTCCGATCATTAATTCTGAAAGAATAAATAAGCCTCTGGTTGATAGAATCAGAAAACAAGGGGCTCAAGAGTTTAGAGCTGAAACGGATGATGATGCTGAACAAGCTAAATTTTGGCTCGATAATACAATTCGTGTTTTCGATGAACTATCCTGTACACCTAATGAGTGCCTGAAATGTGTTATATTTTTATTACGGGATTCTGTCTACTATTGGTGGAACACTCTCGTATCGGTTGTTCTAAAGGAACGAGTTACTTGGGACTTCTTTCAGACAGAGTTTCGCAAGAAATACATCAGCCAACGATTCATGGATCTGAAACGCAAGGAATTTCTCGAGCTTAAACAGGGTCGTATGACCGTATCTGAGTATGAACGCAAGTTTGTGAGACTTAGCCGATATGCCCGCGAGTGTGTTCCATCTGAGGCTGCTATGTGTAGAAGATTTGAAGAAGGGTTAAACGAAGATATAAAATTACTGGTTGGTATACTTGAATTGTTGAGCGAGCTTGCAAAGCCGAAGAACTAGGAAAAGAAAAACGAAAAGCTGAGTTCGAAGCTAGAGACTTCCGTAAGAGACCAGTGAGTAAATTTTCTTAATCGGCCTCAAAGAAGTTTAAAAATGACGGTAGCCGATCTAAGGCTAATACAGGGATCTCTATACGAGAACGACTACCAGTAAGTTCACGAGCCACCTCGGTTGCTAGCGTTGGAAATACTCGATCGGATAAACCTGAGTGTCAACATTGCGGTAGATGATATTTTGGTGAATGTTGGGGCAAGTCCAACAACCGAGCTTGCTACAAGTGTGGTTCGCAGGATCACTTCATTCGGGATTGCCCGGAATTAGTTGAGAAGGATAATGCTCAGAGTGCAAGACCGAGTGGTACTACAGCTAGGGGTAGACCACCTCGAAAAATGGGAGGTAGAAGTGGTATTCAGAGAGGGACTTTAGATACAGCTGTTCGATCCGAGGCTCGTGCACCTGCTAGAGCCTATGCCATCCGTGCCCGTGAGGAAGCATCATCTCTAGATGTTATCACTGGTATATTTACTCTTTTTAATACTAGTGTAGTTGCTTTGATTGATCCCGGTTCAACTCATTCCTATGTATGTGAAGCATTAGTATCCAGTAAGACTCTACCTGTTGAGTCTACTGAGTTTGTGATTCGAGTTTCAAACCCCCTGGGCCGGTGTGTACTAGTTGATAAGGTGTGCAAGAATTGCCCTTTGATGATTCGAGATTCGTGTTTTTCAGCTGATTTGATGTTACTACCATTTGATGAGTTCGATATCATCCTCGGTATGGATTGGTTAACTATGCACGATGCAGTAGTGAATTGCAGACGAAAGACTATTGATCTGCGGTGCCAGAATAATGAGATAATTCGAATTGAATCTGCGGATTTGAATGGGCTACCAGCAGTGATATCTTCGATGTTGGCTCGACAGTATTTGAGAAAGGGTTGCGAAGCTTACTTTGCTTATGTGATCGATAGTAAAGTGACTGAAAAGAAGATAGAATCTGTACCAGTTGTATGTGAGTATGCGGATGTGTTTCTAGAAGAATTGCCGGGTTTGCCACCTGTTCGGGAAGTAGAGTTTGGTATTGAGTTGGTGCCAGGTATGACTCTGATTTCGATAGCTCCGTATAGAATGGCACCGACTGAATTAAAAGAGTTGAAAGCCCAGTTGCAAGAGTTGACAGATAAGGGTTTTGCTCGACCGAGTTTCTCTCCATGGGGTGCGCCAGTTCTATTTGTGAAAAAGAAAGACGAAACTTTGAGAATGTGCATCGACTACCGACAACTCAATAAAGTGACCATAAAGAATAAATATCCATTGCCACATATCGATGATTTATTTGATCAGCTAAAGAGAGCCTCAGTATTTTCGAAGATCGATCTGAGATCAGGTTATTATCAGCTGCGAGTTAGAGACTCAGATGTATCTAAGATTGCTTTTCGGACGAGATATGGTCATTACGAGTTCTTGGTGATTCTGTTCGGACTCACTAATGCCCCCGCTGTTTTCATGGATTTGATGAATCGGGTATTCAGACAGTATCTAGATCGGTTTGTGGTTGTGTTTATAGATGACATTCTGATCTATTCGCGTGATGAAACCGAGCATGCCGAACATTTAAGACTTGTGCTACATATTTTGTATGATAAGCAGTTGTACGCAAAATTCAGCAAATGTGAGTTTTGGCTAAGTGAAGTTAGTTTTCTGGGGCATGTTATTTCAACATCAAGTATTCGGGTTGATCCGAGTAAAATCTCGGCTATACTTGATTGGAAACCCCCGCGAAATGTTTCTGAAGTTCAGAGTTTTCTGGGACTTGCTGGTTACTATAGACGCTTTGTGAAAGGGTTTTCAATGATTGCAGCTCTGATGACAAAGCTGTTACAGAAAAATGTTAAATTTGAATGGTCAGAGATGTGTCAGAAAAGTTTCGATCAGTTGAAAACTCATTTGACCGAAGCTCTAGTGCTTGTTCAGCCAGAGTCGGGTAAAGAGTTTGTTATCTTCAGCGATGCATCCTTAAATTGTTTGGGCTGTGTTTTGATGCAGGAGGGTAAAGTTGTAGCCTACGCCGAGACAGATTGAAGTCATCATGAAAAAGAACTATCTGACGCACGATCTCGAGTTAGCTGCCATAGTTTTTGCTCTGAAAATATGGCGTCACTATCTGTTTGGTGAAAAATGCCATGTCTATTCCGACCATAAAAGTATAAAATACTTAATGACTCAGAAGGGTCTGAATTTGAGACAACGATGATGGTTGGAATTGTTAAAAGACTACGAGCTCGTGATTGATTATCACCCGGGAAAAGATAATGTGGTTGCTGATGCTTTAAGCTGAAAATTAATGTTTGCTTTACGTGCAATGAATGCAGATATAGTTATGACTACCGATGGTGTGATTATTGCAGAATTGAAAGCGAGACCGTTATTCGTTCAATAGATTTACGAATCTCAAATGGTTGATAATGACTTATTAGCAAAAAAAGGAATCATTGTGGTTCAAATATTGACTCAGAATTTCAGGTTGATGCTGAGGGATACTTACGGTTCAAAAACCGAATATGTGTACCAAAGGATCCTGAGTTGATTCGGATGATTTGTAATGAAGCTCATAACAGTAGATTGTCAATTCACCCGGGAAGCACAAAAATGTATAATGATTTGAAACAACATTACTGGTGGCATGGTATGAAACGAGATATTTCAGATTTTGTGTCGAAATGTTTGATATGTCAGCAAGTAAAAGCCGAGCATCAGGTGCCATCTGGGTTACTTCAGTCGATTATGATACCCGAATGGAAATAGGATCGAATTACGATGGATTTTGTATTTAGGTTACCGTTGAGCCGAGCAAGAAAGATGCAATCTGGGTTATTGTTGATAGATTGACGAAGTCGGCTCACTTTGTCCCGGTCCGTACAGATTACTCACTTGATAAGCTAGCGGAATTATACATTTATCAAATTATACGATTACACGGAGTACCTAATTCTATTGTTTCGGATAGAGATCCGAGATTTACATCGCGGTTTTGGAAGAAACTGCAAGATGCATTAGGTACTAAATTACATTTTAGCACCGCTTTCCACCCTCAAACAGATGGTCAATCCGAATGTATTATTCAAATACTCGAGGATATGTTGAGATGTTGTGTTCTTGAGTTCGAGGGTACGTGGGAACGATACTTGCCTTTGATTGAATTTGCGTACAATAATATCTTTCAATCGAGTATCAAAATGGCACCTTCTGAAGCTTTGTACGGTCGTAAATGTCGTACACCTTTGTATTGGACCGAACTAAGTGAAAGTAAGATACACGGGGTTGATTTAATCAAAGAGACTGAACAGAAAGTAAAAGTGATCCGTGAAAGTTTGAAAGCAGCGTCAGACCGTCAGAAATCCTATGCAGATTTGAAACGTAAAGATATAGAATTTCAGATTGGTGACCGAGTATTTTTGAAAGTCTCGCCGTGGAAGAAAATACTTAGATTTGGTCGCAGGGGAAAGCTGAGTTCGAGATTTATTGGGCTGTACGAGGTTATAAAGCGTATCGGGCTAGTTGCGTACAGGTTGATGTTGCCACCTGAGTTAGAAAAGATCCACAATATTTTCCATGTTTCGATGCTTCGACGATATAGATCCGATCCTTCTCATGTGATTAGTCCATCAGAAATTGAGATTCAGTTTGATTTGACTTATGAGGAAGAACCGATTCGTATTTTAGCTTGCGAAGTGAAAGAATTGCGTAATAAGAAAATCTCGTTGGTGAAAGTACTGTGGCATAAGCACGGGGTTGAAGAAGCAACTTGGGAGCTTGAGGATTCAATGAAAGAACGATACCCAAACTTATTCACCGGTAAGATTTTCGAGGACAAAAATCCTTAAGGGAGGAGAGTTGTAACAGCCCGATTTTGACCCTAATCGGAACAGTAGTTTTGGGACCACAAATTCGAGTCAGTAGAATATTTTAATATTATATTTGGTGTCTATGATCTATAATTGAGCATGTGTTAAAGTTTCGCGAGTTAATTTGTTTGTTTGTGTGTTGAATTTAAGGAAAATGACTAAATCGTATAAGTGGTAAAAGTAGCCTTTTATTTAATTGAGTGGCTTAATTTATGTGTCTTCTTATATATGTGGCCTTATGTTGTAAATTAGCCATTTAGCATGATAGTGGACGACATTAGGCATTGATTTTATATTAATATGTTTTTTTATATACATATTTTATAAGTTAAAGTTTATATTTTATAAGTTAAAGTTTATATTTTATATTATATGTTAATAATAAATAAAACATCAAAATAGAAAATTATCACTCATCTTGGTGTCGAAAAACACAAGAAAAAGAAAGAAAGAAAAGCTTTTAGGTTTCGGCTAGCTTGAAGCAAAAATTAAGACCAAGAACAAAAAGGATCGGGAGTGGATCGGGGAAAGGCGAAGTTAATCGAATAGTCGGGAAAACAAAGTTCGTTGATACTCGAGGTAAGTTTTTAAGCAATTGAGTTAAGTTGAATTTATTTATTTTATTATAAATTTGAAATTGTGTTTTATTAGAAGTATATATGAACAATGTGAGATAGCCGAATGTAATGTTGGTTGTGGGAGGAATATATATAACCGAATGTGATGTGGTTTTGGAGATTAATAAGATGATTTAAAAATATATATATGTGTAATTGGGGTTTAAGTTTATATATATACATATGCATATTTTTAAAAGAGTAAAAATTTTGAGTAGTGCACTATGTGTGCGAATGTAAATACCGAGCACTATGTGTGCGAAATCGGTTAATTGGCACTAAGTGTGCGAGTTATTAATAGTAATGACATTAAGTGTGCGATACGTTACGAGAATTTGGCACTAAGTGTGCGATACGTTACAGAGTTTGGCATTGAATATACGGGTTTATTGACTCATCAGGAATATCAATTTTTGGAAAGATTAAGCGTAATAAAATGAGCAGGTATGTGATATTATATCATATATGGATAGTAAGGTAAGTTTTGGTTGATGAAATGGAAACTATGTATTATACGCATCAAATTATGATTTATACGGTTTGAAATGTAAATAAGAAATTTTAGTAGGTAAAATATATATATGTATTTGTTGTGAGATGTGAATTGGATTAAAGATGTGTATGAAAACCATTATTGAATGTGATATATATTCGGCTTAAGGGTCATGAAATGTGAAAACAATTTTCGAATTGAATGAATTAATGCATTGTTATATAATTGCTTATAACTTACTAAGCTATGATAGCTTACTGTGTGTGTTTATTTGTATGGTTTTATAGATTTTGAAGTCTAGCTACGAGCTCGGGGATCATCGTCAAAGTCTATCACACTATCAACTATCTTTGGTACCCTTTTTATAAGTTGAACTTTTGAAACTACGGCATGTATAGGCTATATTACTCTTTTGAGTTCATTATGAATAAGATGTATATAAATGCCATGCGAAAATGGCTATATTTCTATGCTTGGGTTTGATTTGGTTATGCTTGATCATGGTGTTAATGTTTGTGTATGTTCGGCCTTGTTATAAGCTTATTTTGGAAGTTCATTTCATGGTATTTATATATGTGAGTGATGTATTTGGTTTGATTAGCTATTTATTTAGTTAAAGGTTGAAGAATATTTACCATGGTACTTTACGAAATTGGGTAAGTAGTATCATGATATGTATGATTAAAATTTGGAGTATATACCTAGATTTTTATAAAGATATGCATAACTTATAAATAGCTCTTTATTTAAGTTTAAATCATGTTCAATTAGAAGTTGAAATTGACTATGAGATTCGGTTTTAGTATGTGTATTGAATTGACAAATATGAAATGTATTTTTAATAGGTATAATGGGATATGAGTAAATGTGTAAATGCCGTGAGAGGTTGAGTATGGTTTTGATGCAATGTTCCTTAGATTTAGATTAATGTATAGGTAATACTTTAGGCATATTCTGTAACATCCGGGATTTAGGGGGCTTTGCATTTTTATGATGTCTGCATATCGATGTGGTATGTTGTTGTTTGGTTGTGTTTGGGGGCCTCGGGGAGGCTCGGGGCTGAGTTGAAGCCTTGGCAAAATATTAGTTTTGGGCACCTAAAAGGGGATAGCCGAATAGGGGTAGGACTTAAGGGATTTTATTTCGCGTTTGGGACCACAAAGAGGTGCAGTGGAAGAGTGGCAAGGGGACGCCACTCAGCAGGAAGGGTGATGGCGTCACAAGGAGTGGGGAGAGTAGGGGTTCGAATCACCCAAGAAACAAGGGAGCATTATTTTTTGGCTCAGGCGAGGGAGGTGTTTGGACGGCAATCAACCTCTGGAGGAGAGAGGGAAGACCTAGTCAAGATATTCAAACGAGTGGTGGAGAGCTACTTTGAGAGTTTGAACAATTCAAATCAAATCAAATGAGTGGAGGAGAGGGAATGTAGGAGAAAAATTAGGAGGAAGCATGTTGTTGTGTGTTAACCGAAACTTAATAGGCATCCTCATCTTCCATTTCCCTTATTTTCATTTTTCCAAGCTCTCAACTGTAGCCGATTCTCTCAAACTACTCTTCTCATCTCTTGTTTCGTTTTCATCTGTTAACGCAAGCCGAATCACCTATTGCTTATTCTCTTTTTCATACTTCCTATCTCTGCCATTGCTCTTCATAGCCGCAAGTCACCTCTCATTTTCGTCATTTGAAACCGTTTTGTTTATTAAGCACTAAGAGCCGAATCTCATATCCCATTTCTTTTCTCTTGACAAATCACTAATCTTGATCACTCCTTCTATTTGATCTTCTTTTCTGCCTTAGTCGAACCTGCTCTTTTCTGTCGACTTCCTGATAGCCGATTGTACACTTCGAAGTGAGTCACTCTTGTTCGGTAAGAGACCGTCTTCGTTTTCTCATTTCTTTCGCTTCTCTTTCTTTTGTTGTCTAAGGCACTGACTTGTATTCGTGGCATTGATCAGTGATAGAAGGGCGTATCTGTATCGGAGTGGCCTATTTCCAAGAGGGTGTTGGTAAGTGTTATGGCCGAATAGACTAAGAGGGGATTCGATTTTGTTGGTTGACTGAGAGGGTCACTTTCCTACGTTTAGTTCCTTATGGGGAATCGATTTCTCATGTGGCATTTATGTAGGTACTCAATCGATCTCATAACCAAAGCCAGAAGCTTCAGTACTTTGTCAATCTAGGTAGGCATATTTTCGTTGAGTGTGTGTTCTGAGATCCATATTCTTCAATACCTTAACCTGGTCTCCTGACCAAGATCTATTTCATGGATCCAAACGCTAGCCAAACGAGGGAAGGGGTTAGACCCGTATCCCCAGTCCCAAAGTTCAAGAAGCGCACGGTGTCTGCTATTCGTGATTGGCCACCTGGGTGTGGGCCAGCTTCTGAGTAGGCTAGTAGGCAAATAGCCGTGATTTCCGCTAGTGAAAGCAACATCGTAGATAGTCTAGTGTTACACGTAATCAGGTATGTAACTCCTCACAGCATTGGTACTGTTCTGTTTCGTAGCATTCTGTATATATATGTATATGTGTAATCTGTTAAATGCCAGAAATGTGATATGGTTATCGAAATCCCTGTGGAGGGTAAAGGCGATTCATCAGGTTAGTGGTTCTTGTGATATCTTAGTAAAAGGTTTGATGAAATGATATGATATATATATTATGAGTATGCCATATATGCATGTTGAAATCAGTGATACCGTCATGAAAGGTAATATGTTTGCATGGGGCATGGGTTATTAATGAAAGGAAGTGTGTAGTGGCTCTGCCCACGATCCATTTGTATGAGTGGCTCGCCACGATCTCGCTGTAGTGGCTCACCACGATCCGCTCTCGCGACTATGTCACAATTTTGCGGTGGCGCGCTAATCTGCAGATGATTGCCATCGTTGGTGTGTAGCGGTGAGGGTTGATTGTAGAAATCCCCATTGGTGTGATTGGCAGGTACGGGAGGTGTGTAGCGGATGGAAATTTGGTTGGGATGGGTTTGCATCATTTTCTGTACATGCTATACTCTGTTATTCTGTTCAGTAGGGCTAAGACCCGATCCGATGGTGCATGAGTGTTGCACATCGAGTCCTATGACTCACCCCGTTGATTTACATCTTTTCGGGTAGCACATAGTGCATTGGACCGGCCGAGAGGAGCACGAGGTGGCCATGCATGGTTTCCATACGGTTTCAGTAAAGGACTTAGACTTTATTCTTATTAATAATTGGTTTGGGTTTATGCTGTAATAAGGCCACTGGTAATCGTTTTTTTTGGTTTTCGGGTTTTTAAATTTCAGATACTCAAGTCAACGGTTTGGGTTCATGATATGTTTTAAAAGAAAGATAACGCAAAGGCAATAAGTTTTCAACGATCAAATTATCAAATGAACTACTATTTGAAATTAAACTTTTCTAACCTATATGGATAACATGGACTGCTGTTAGCCACTCAATTTTCTTTTGGAACTCGGTATAATTAAACTCGGATAACCTAAAACCACTAAGTTTTCTAGATAACCACTATGTTCGAGATTCCACTATTTTCATTAAAAATGAATGACGTTTTTATAATTTTTCCTAGTGACATACCAGATTCGGTCGTGGTGTTTAGGCCGGGTTTGGGGTGTTACAAATTGGTATCAGAGCCAAGTTCAAAAGCTCAGCTTGGGTTTTGGGTTCAAAACATTTTTCGAAAATGATTTCTAAAAAAAAAAATTCATGTTCTCTTAGCATGGCTCCTGCGTCTCCGGCCCAAGTCCGCCAGGTAAGTTTCTGACTAATATGAATTGCATGTGTTATACGCATATATTGCTATGGATGTTAGAACTGAGAAACTATACCTCAGGTACAGAAACCTTTAGGTTGTATGTGAATCGTGAAAACTACTCGTAATTATACTTCATAAAATTCTTCCTTAATAAACAAAGAAAAAGAAATGCTAATACATAAAATTTCTAAACCAGATTAGGACGATACGATAGAGATGAGTAGTAGGGACGTGGGCGTAATGTGCGTGGGACGCGAAGAGGCGGGATGATGACGGTGTCGGAACCAGCAGTGCAGTCACGGGTCGAGGAATGAAATGTCACGCCCGATCGCGGAAGCAGAGTATCAAGATCAAACAGGGGGAGACGATGCGGTGTCTCAGGCAATGTTGCGAGTTTTGAAGAGAGTTGTCGGGGCAAGCATGGGTACTGGGGCTCAGAAATCTGTATCTGAATGACTCCGAGCCAATAGAGCGGAAATATTTAGGGGCGTGTCGGGTGTAGCCCCTAACACAATGAGTATTGGTTAGAGGCAAGTGAGCGAATAATGGATGATCTCGACTTCACGGCAGAGGAAAAGCTGAAAGGGGTGGTGTCTCTTCTTCGCGATGAGGCTTACCAGTGGTGGCTTACGGTGAAAGAGGGTACTCAAAGATGACCGGATTGACTGAAATTTCTTTAAGGCGTCATTTCAGGGAAAGTACATCGGGGCCAGCTACGTGGATGCCCAGCGGAAGGCATTTTTGAATTTGGTTCAGGGGAGCAAATCTGTGTCTGAGTATGAGGCAGAATTTCTGCGCTTGAGCCGTTACGCTCGAGGAACTATGGCGACTGACTATGAGCGCTGCGTACGGTTCGAAGATGGGCTGCGGGACGAGTTAAGGGTATTAATAGCACCGCAGTGGGAAAGGGACTTCGCCGTTCTGGTTGAGAAAGTTAAAATAGCTGAAGAGGTTAAGTGGACCGAGAGGCAGAATAGAGATAAGGATCAGAATAAGAACAAGAGGAGTGTTGGGCCATCGGGATCATCTAGGGGTCTACAGAAAAGGCCTAGGTTCGATGGGCCAGCTCGTGCTCAGACATCCTGCTCTGAAAGTCGATGCTCGACCATGTGCTCTGTCTAGGAAGGTTCATTTCGGGGAATGCAGAAGAAGAACTGGTGGATGTTTCTGTGTGGGTCTACTGGAACATATGATTAAAGATTGTCCACAGTGGATCGAGCTCGCATGCAATGGGACGAGGTTTTGAGCAGGTTAGGAGGGGTGGTCAACCATTACAGAGGGGTCATGGCCTAGTTAGAGGAGGCAACGGGTTCGGTCGGGGTCGTGGAGCATCTGGTAGGGGTGCCGGTAACACAGACGCAAGACAACCAGGTTTAGTTTATGCAGCTCGTCGGCGGGAGGATGGTGATGCACCGGATGTTATAACCGGTACATTTCTTATTGCTGATAATCCATTTCTTGCTTTGATTGACATTGGATCAACCCACTCTTATGTTGCATGCTCGGTATCTGAGACTTTAAGTATAGGATTTGAAATAACTGCTAGAAAGATGACTGTAGTTAGCCCGCTAGGACAATCCATGATAGTGGACAAATTATTTAGGAATGTGCCTCTAGAGACTCAAGGGGTAGTATTCTCCGCGGACTTAATGGAATTACCCTTTGGGGAGTTTGATCTCATTTTGGGAATGGATTGGTTGGTTAAACATTGCGCTAAGTTGGACTGTGAGACTAAGCGTATGATGCTGAGAACCTCGGGAAACGAGGAGGTGGTCGTGATAGGGGAAAGAAGAAACTATTTGACTAACGTGGTTTCTGCGTTGAAGGCTGTTAAAATGGTTCGAAAGGGATGCAGTGCATTTCTAGCTTTTATCAGTGCGCTAGATTCAAAGGAGGTGACTGTTAGTGAGGTTAGAATAGTGAAGGATTTTGAGGACGTTTTTCCTGAAGAGCTGCCAGGGTTACCTCCGGATCGTGAAGTGGAATTTGGAATCGAGCTACTCCCAGGTACGGCTCCGGTGTCTATCGCTCCTTATAGAATGGTGCCGAAGGAGCTGGTAGAACTCAAAGCTCAGATCCAAGAACTGTTGGATCGTGGTTTCATCAGACCGAGTGTGTCTCCATGGAGAGCGCCGGTCCGATTTGTGAAGAAGAAGGACGGGTCCATACGTATGTGCATCGACTACCGCCAGCTGAATAAGCTGACGATAAAGAACAAGTACCCGTTGCCGAGAATTGACGATCTCTTCGATCAGCTCAAAGGGGCTACGGTCTTCTCAAAGATAGATTTAAGGTCTGGGTATCACCAGTTAAAGGTCAAGGAGGTGGACATCCATAAAACGGCATTCCGGACCCGCTACGGGCACTATGAGTTCTTGGTAATGCCATTCGGGTTGACGAATGCACCAGCGGTGTTTATGGACATGATAAACCGAGTGTTCCAACCTTACCTAGATCGGTTCGTGGTGGTTTTCATTGACGATATTCTAGTTTATTCAAAATCGGAAGAGGAGCATGATGCGCATCTTCGAGTGGTCTTGCGCAGACTTTGAGGAGAGGCACCTGATGCCAAATTCAGCAAGTGTGAGTTCTGGTTAAGGGAAGTAACTTTCTTAGGGCATGTGATCTCTGCAGAAGGAATTAGAGTTGACCCTCGGAAGATAGAAGCGGTATTGAACTGGAAACCGCTGAGGTCTGTAGCAGAGGTTCGAAGTGTCTTGGGTTTAGCCGGGTATTACAGAAGGTTTGTGGAAGGATTCTCTTTAATTGCAGCACCATTAACCAAGTTATTGCGAAAAGGGGTACCTTTCGTTTGGGCAGTTGAGCAGCAGAGAAGTTTTGAGAAGTTAAAGAGGATTTTGACGGAAGTGCCGGTGTTAATTCAGCCAGAGGCAGGGAAAGAGTTTACCGTCTACTGTGATGCGTCACACACGGGTTTAGGATGTGTGTTGATGCAAGACGGAAAGGTTGTTGCGTATGCGTCTCGAAAGTTAAGACCGCATGAGTTGAACTATCCCACGCACGATCTGGAATTGGCTGCGGTAGTGTTTGCCCTAAAGATCTGGAGACACTACCTGTATGGAGAGAAGTCTTTGATTTATACCGATCATAAGAGTCTGAAGTACCTCTTTACCCAAAATGAGCTGAATTTGAGACAACGTAGGTGGATTGAGCTATTGAAAGACTATGATTGTTCGATCGAATATCACATGGGTAAGGCTAACGTGGTGGCGGATGCGCTGAGTCGGAAGGTGATAATGGATTTAAGGGCATTGTTCGCTCATCTTAGTCTGTATGAGGATGGCAGTTTACTAGCTGAACTTCAAATAAAGCCGACATGGGTAGATCAAGTTAAAGAGAAGCAGTTATCGGATGACGTTCTGAGTGCTCGACTCCTGCAAGTACGGTGGATGGTGGAACAGAGGATTTCGATTTAAGCAAGTGGCGGGGTTTTGTGTTTCCGTGAGAAGATTTGCATGCCAAGGATATATGGAGTTAAGACAGATGATTCTTCAGGAAGCGCATAGTAGCCCTTACGCTATGCACCCTGGAGGAAATAAGATGTATCGGGATCTGCGGGAACAATTTTGGTTGCCGGGGTTGAAGCGAGAAGTTACGGAATTTGTGGGGAAGTGTCTGACGTGTCAGCAGGTCAAAGTCGAACACCAGTTACCTTTGGGGTTGCTACAACCGGTGAAGATTCTATAGTGGAAGTGGGAGAGAATTACTATGGACTTTGTTAGTGGGCTACCCCTTACGCCTACTAAGAAAGACTCGGTATGGGTGATCGTGGATCGGCTGACAAAATCCGCCCATTTCCTACCTGTACGTGTGGATTATTCTCTACAAAAGTTAGCTAAGCTGTATGTGGCAGAGGTTGTGAGGCTGCATGGGGTACCGGTGTCGATCATATCAGATAGAGACTCTAGGTTAACGTCACACTTTTGGAAGGCGTTGCATCAGGCATTGGGTACAACATTAGACTTCAGCACAGCGTTTCATCCGCAGACTGATGGTCAGTTGGAGAGGGTAATCCAGATCTTAGAGGATATGTTAAGAGGTTATATCATCGATTTTGGGGGTAGTTGGGAGGAGTATTTACCTTTGGCCGAATTTACGTACAACAACAGCTACCAATCTAGTATTCAGATGGCGCCTTATGAAGCGCTGTATGGGCGAAGGTGTCGTACTCCTACTTGTTGGACAGAATTGAGTGAGCGACAGATGTTGGGTCTGGAGTTGGTTTCCGAAACAGAGGAGAAAGTTAGGATAATTCGGGCTCGGTTAAAGGAAGCGTCCGACCAGCAGAAATCTTATGCAGATTTGAGGCGGAAAGATATAGAGTTTGTAGTGGGTGACCGGGTTTTCTTGAAGGTCGCACCGTGGAAAAAGGTGATGAGGTTTGGTCGCAAGGGCAAGCTAAGTCCCAGGTTTATCGGGCCTTATCGGGTGTTGGAACGTGTAGGACCAGTGGCTTATCTACTAGAGTTGCCGTCAGAGCTGAAACAGATTCATGACGTGTTCCATGTGTCGATGCTAAGACGTTATCGTTCTGATCCCTCACACATTGTGCCAGTGGAAGAGATTGAGGTAAGACCAGACTTGTCCTTTGAGGAAGAGCCAGTGCAAATCTTGGAACGAGACATAAAGGTGCTGAGAAGGAAGTTGGTTCCTTTGGTCAAGGTTCTGTGGCGGAATCACGGTGCAGAAGAAGCGACATAGGAGCCGGAGGATGTTATGCGACAGCAATACCCGCATCTCTTCTGATCAGGTAATTTCGAGGCCGAAATTAATTTAAGGGGGGTAGAACTGTAACATCCGGGATTTAGGGGCTTTGCATTTTATGATGTCTCAGTATATCGATGTGGTATGTGGTTGTTTGGTTGTGTTTGGGGCCTCGGGGAGGCTCTGGGCCGAGTTGAAGCCTTGGCAAAATATTAGTTTTGGGCACCTAAGAGGATAGCTTGAATAGGGGTAGGACTTAAGGGATTTTAGTTCAAGCGTTTGGGAGCACAAAGAGGTGCAGTGGAAGAGTGGCAAGGGGACGCCACTCAGCAGGAAGGGTGATGGCGTCACAAGGAGTGGGGAGAGTAGGGGTTTGAATCACCCAAGCAACAAGGGAGCATTATTTTTTGGCTCAGGCGAGGGAGGTGTTTGGACGGCAACCAACCTCTGGAGGAGAGAGGGAAGACCTGGTCAAGATATTCAGACGAGTGGTGGAGAGCTACTCAGAGAGTTTGAACAATTCAAATCAAATCAAATGAGTGGAGGAGAGGGAATGTAGGAGAAAAATTAGGAGGAAGCATGTTGTTGTGTGTTAGCCGAAACTTAATAGGCATCCTCATATTCCATTTCCCCTATTTTCATTTTTCCAAGCTCTCAACTGTAGCCGATTCTCTCAAACTACTCTTCTCATCTCTTGTTTCGTTTTCATCTGTTAACGCAAGCCGAATCACCTATTGCTTATTCTCTTTTTCATACTTCCTATCTCTGCCATTACTCTCCATAGCCGCAAGTCACCTCTCATTTTCGTCCCTTGGAACCGTTTTGTTTATTAAGCACTAAGAGCCGAATCTCATATCCCATTTCTTTTCTCTTGACGAATCATTAATCTTGATCACTCCTTCTATTTGATCTTCTTTTCTGCCTTAGCCGAACGTGCTCTTTTCTGTCGACTTCCTGATAGCCGATTGTACACTTCGAAGTGAGTCACTCTTGTTCGGTAAGAGACCTTCTTCGTTTTCTCATTTCTTTCGCTTCTCTTTCTTTTGTTGTCTAAGGCACTGACTTGTATTCGTGGCATTGATCAGTGATAGAAGGGCGTATCTGTATCGGAGTGGCCTATTTCCAAGAGGGTGTTGGTAAGTGTTATGGCCGAATAGATTAAGAGGGGATTCGGTTTTGTTGGTTGACTGAGAGGGTCACTTTCCTACGTTTAGTTCTTTGTGGGGAATCGATTTCTCATGTGGCATTTATGTAGGTACTCAATCGATCTCATAACCAAAGCTGGAAGCTTCAGTACTTTGTCGATCTAGGTAGGCATCTTTTCGTTGAGTGTGTGTTCTCAGATCCATATTCTTCAATACCTTAACCTGGTCTCCTGACCAAGATCTGTTTCATGGATCCAAACGCTAGCTAAACGAGGGAAGGGGTTAGACCCGTAGCCCCAGTCCCAAAGTTCAAGAAGCGCGTGGTGTCTGCTGTTCGTGATTGGCCACCTGGGTGTGGGCCAGCTTCTGAGTAGGCTAGTAGGCAAATAGCTGCGATTTCCGCTAGTGAAAGCAACATCGTAGATAGTCTAGTGTTGCACGTAATCGTGTGTAACTCCTCACACCATTGGTACTGCTTACTTCGTAGTGCGTTACAGATATATATGTATATCTCATAACTGCTAAATGCCGTAAATGTGATATGGTTATCGAAATCCCTGTGGAGGGTAAAGGCGATTCATCAGGTTAGTGGTTCTTGTGATATCTTAGTAAAAGGTTTGATGAAATGATATGATATATATATTATGAGTATGCCATATATGCATGTTGAAATCTGTGACAGCTCGTCATGAAAGGTAATATGTTTGCATGGGGCATGGGTTATTAATGAAAGGGGAAGTGTGTAGTGGCTCTGCCACGATCTGTTGTAGTGCCTCTGCCACGATCTGTTGTAGTGGCTCTGTCACGATCTGTTGTAGTGGCTCAGCCACGATCTGTTCTGGCGACTATGTCACAATTTTACCGGTGAGCAGCTAACTGCAGCATGACTGCCATCGTTGGTGTGTAGCGGTGAGGGTTGATTGTAGAAATCCCCATTGGTGTGATTGGCAGGTACGGGAGGTGTGTAGCGGATGGCAATTAGGTTGGGATGGGTTTGCATCATTTTCTGTACATGCTATACTCTATTATTACATTCAGCAGAGGCTAAGACCCGATCTGATGGTGCATGAGTGTTGCACACTGAGTCCTATGACTCACCCCGTTGATTTACATCTTTTCAGGTAGCACATAGTGCATTGGACCGGGCTAGAGAGGAGCACGAGGTGGCCATGCATGGTTTCCATACGGTTTCAGTAAAGGACTTAGACTTTATTCTTATTAATAATTGGTTTGGGTTTACGCTGTAATAAGGCCACTGGTAATCGTTTTTTTTTGGTTTTCGGGTTTTTAAATTTCAGATACTCAAGTCAACGGTTTGGGTTCATGATATGTTTTAAAAGAAAGATAACGCAAAGGCAATAAGTTTTCAACGATCAAATTATCAAATGAACTACTATTTGAAATTAAACTTTTCTAACCTATATGGATAACATGGACTGCTGTTAGCCACTCGATTGTTTTCTTTTGGAACTCGGTATAATTAAACTCGGATAACCTAAAACCACTAAGTTTTCTAGATAACCACTATATTCGAGATTTCGCTATTTCCATTAAAAATGAATGACGTTTTTATAATTTTTCCTAGTGACTTACCAAATCCGGTCATGGTGTTTGGGCCGAGTTTGGGGTGTTACATATTCGACATTATGATATGCTATTTTTAAATTGGATAGATTGAGCTCATGCATTTTGGTTAAGAAATGTATCAATTTGGTTAGATAAATGAGTTGTTCAACTATATGTATGTGAGATAGTTACTATGATAATGTTTTAAAATGTTTGGTGCATGTTTGGTAGAATGATTAAGAGCAAATGTGCATATTCGGCTTTTGTAACTAAAATGACCAAATGAATAGTGACTTTTACTTGGTGATATAAATGTATACATATATGCGTGTATTTGGTTGAATAGGGTTAAGCTAAGAGCATAATTGTTTAATCATTCTTCGAAAGTATATCATTATTAACTAAGTATTTGGTTATGATTATTTATATAGTAATTATTTTGCTATGGTTTGTACTAAGTCTAGTAATGTCCTATAACCCTAATTCGGTGATGGATATGGGTTAAGGGTGTTACACTAAATACTCAGACTGGGTTGCCAATATCGTCCCCGTTCCCCCAAAAATATGGGAATGTACGAATGTGCGTAGACTACAGGTATTTGAACAAAGCCAGCCCGAAAGATAATTTCCCATTGCCTCATATCGACACCTTAGTGGACAACACGGCAGGTTACTCACTGTTCTCCTTCATGGATAGTTTCTCGAGATATAACCAGATAAAGATGTATCTTGTACACATGGAGAAGACCACGTTCGTAACCATGTGGGGAACATTTTGCTATAAGGTGATGTCATTTGCGGGAGCGATATATCAAAGAGCCATGGTAACTTTGTTTCATGATATGATCGAGGTTTATGTCGATGATATAATTGCAAAGTCCCAAATAGAAAAGGAGCATGTACAAGTCTTGAGGAAATTATTCTTAAGGTTGAGGAAATTCCATTTAAAATTCAATCCAGCAAAATGTACCTTCGGGGCTAGGTCCGAAAAATTGCTAGGATACGTTGTCAGCAAAAAGAGGATCGAGATCGACCTAGATAAAGTTAAGAGTATACAGGAGCTACCTCCACCGCGTACTTAAAAAGAAGTCCGGGGTTTTTTAGGGAGATTAAATTACATCTCCCAGTTCATTTCACAATTAACGGAGAAATGCGACCCCATATTTTGTCTCCTTAAGAAACACAATCCAGGTGTATGGGATGATGAGTGCCAGAAAACTTTTGACAAGGTCAAACATTACTTATCTAACGTCCCTGTGCTGATGCCACCCAGTCCAGATAAGCCACTGATACTGTACTTGGTAGTATTTGAAAATTCCATAGGATGCGTGCTTGGCCAACATGATGAGTCAGGGAGAAAAGAAAGAGCGATATACTATCTCAGTAAGAAATTCACTGAATGTGAGACAAGATTTTCACCAATTGAGAAGTTGTGTTGCGCCTTGATTTGGACAACCCGAAGATTGAGACAATATATGTTGTACGACACAACCTGGCTCATCTCAAAATTCGATCTTCTAAAGTACATGATGGATTCAACTGCTTTGAATGGAAGAATGGCCGGTGGCAAATTCTGCTTTTCGAATTTGATATAGTCTATGTGAATCAAAAGGCTATAAAAGGGAGTGCAATAGCAGATTTCCTGGCCAGTAGAGCTCTAGAAGATTACGAGCCTTTGAACTTTGATTTCCCGAATGAAGATCTAATGTATGTGGAAACCACTGAAGAAGACTCTCAAGAAGGTCATCCTTAGAAGCTAAATTTTGACGGAGCCTCAAACACTGTGGGTAACAGAATCGGCGCAGTCCTGGTATCCCCAAACGGAGATCATTATCCCTTTACTAGTAAATTAGATTTTGATTGCATGAATAATATGGCAGAATACGAAGCAGCCATAGAACGCAAAATCAAAGTGCTAGAGGTATATGGGGATTCTGCGCTAGTAATCTATCAAATAAAAGGCGAATGGGAGACGAGAGACCTCAAGTTGATCAATTATCGAAGGCTGGTTCTGGAGCTAATTGAAGAGTTTGATAATATCACCTTCTGCTATCTCCCACGAGATGAAAATCAAATGGCTGATGCCCTGACTACCTTAGCTTCCATGGTCAAAGTGAACAAACAAGAGGATGTAAAACCTATTCAGATGAGTATTTATGAGACACCGGCTCATTGTTACAACATCAAAGAAGAAGAAGAAAAGGATGATCACCCTTGGTACCACGATATACGACGATATGTGAAGAATCGTGAATACCCTAACCAAGTGTAACACCCCTTACCCGTCTTCAAGCCGGAATAGGGTTCGAGGCATTACCTAACTAATCTTGCTTAAACATATCAAATAAGGTTACAAAGTCTCGTTTAAACCCATCACTTACTTATAATTGGCCTAAGAGGCCCTAAACATACTTTCGAGAGGTATCGGGACTATTCCGGGGACATTTACACATTCTAGAAACTTTTCAACAAAATAGGGGTTACACGCCTGTGTGAGTCTAGGGACACGCCCGTATGCCCCTAAGACATGCCCGTGTCTACCACCCGTGGTCGAAACTGACTAATTTCACACGGCCTTGACACGCCCGTGGCCTTGGCCCGTGTGCCAAACCTTGGCATTCTGACTAATCCACACGGCCCACACACACACCCGTGTGTTTCAACCGTGTGGCGATTTAAATTCCAAGTGCATGGTGCAGACTTCACACGTCTTGGGCACACGCCCATGTGCTAGCCGTGCCGCCCACACGGTCTAGACACACGCCCGTGTGTCTACCCATGTGGAAAATTAGAAGGCTATCTACCAAGCCCTTTGGCACCCTACATTGCAAACATACATACTCCAATTCCATTCAACGTAATTCATGACTCAAAGACACATCTAAATACTCAATTCAACATTCATACACAAGGGCATACACTTCAAGAAAATCACTTTCATTAAGCAAAAGAATTTGCCAAGTATTTGCCTAACTTAAGGCCATTTGCAAAATGACTTTAGTAACATACATAGCCAACACTTTGGCTAACAATTACAACTTAACAAAATACTCGAGTCCTATACATGCCATACTCAAAATAAGTCTAAATTGTTATACCAAAGTGATGTCGATAGTGTGATTTTCGAACTCCTACGTCTATGATCCTCGAGTGATCTTGGCAATACTACAAGGAAGAAGGGCAATGAAAGGGGTAAGCATAAAGCTTAGCAAGTTTGCATGAATATAAATAGCAACAATAAGCTCATAAAATAATCCATCCATGATATTAACTAACCATACACAAGTCATAGGCATCTTGCCATACTTACTCACAGTTGCCCTTATTTAGCACATACCATGCCACATGTCGTAAACGTTTCTTCGTGACTCATTCACGAGTACCTGTATTCACTCATTCATATGACTTTAGTGCAAATCCCATTTCTACTTCTAAACTCATCTACTTATCCCTTTAATCACTAGGGATAGTCAAAGACGTATATTCGACATCGTTCATGTAGAGATGAAGCCAATGCCACATCCCTGAGGTGGTCTTACATGGAGTTACTTCTAAATGCCAATGCCATATACCAGATATGGTCTTATATGGACTTTCACATCAATTATCGATGCCACATCCCGGATGTGGTCTTAACGAGTTTCTTATTCTTTTTCGAAGCCATATCCCGGATATGGTCTTATACGAAATCTTAACTCGGTGCCGAGGCCATGTCTCGGACATGGTCTTATACGGGACTTTATCTAATTCATATCTCGATGATAGTAATCCCATATTCATTATAGTCCACTAGGACTTCAACATCATACTTAACATCAATTTCTCATTTCAATGAAGTATCATACATCAATGTGATACCAAGCATTTTCAATTATGCTAACATAAATATTTCATTAATCACATACAAACTTACCTTGATTTCAAAATGAGTTAGCTCGACGATTTAGTCCGAGACTTTGTTCTTTCCCCGATCGAGGCGGATCCTCAGTTCTTTTTGCTCTATAACAACAATTTAGCTCATTTTAATCATCTCATTAATAAAGCATTTCAATAATCATGCTTAGGCAAAATTACTATTTTGCCCCTAGACTTTGGCAAATTGACCATTTTGCCCCTAGGCTCGGAAATAAATTCTAATCACATTTCTACCTTCAACAAGCCTAGGTGAACATTTAACAATCTTATAGCTATCATCAAAACTCAACATTTCACATATTTACTACAATTTTGTAACCTTTTCATCAAGGTCCAAATTAGGTGTTTTCAAGACAACACCTTTCCCAAAAGTTGTTCATCCAACAACTAAGACTCATTTTCTTCCATAAAAATGCAGCAAATAGCAATGAAAGCTCTCATGGTAAAACTCTAAACTTTGCATCATATTGCACAATAGTCCTCTCATTTGAAAGCTTAAGTTCTAGGGGCCTTAAAAGTACAATTATCATAAAGAAAAATCATCAAAATCACTTACTATAATGGAGGAGAGCTTGCTGAAAATTGTGAGCTTTCAAACCCCTATTTTGCTTGCAAATTTCGGTGGAGAAAGATGGAGAGAAAGATGATGTTTTCTCTTTCTTTATTCTAATATTAAACTAGTCAAACAAGTCACCAACTATCAACTACTTTGACCAATTTTTTGTCCATCTTTGTCTCCTATGCTAGTCCATGGCCGGCCAAGCATATATTGGGGGTCTAATTTCCTTTTAAAGACCTCAAATTTACATTCTAAGGCTATTTGGTACCTTTATCTTATAGAATAAAACTTTCGTACTTTATGCGATTTAGTCCTTTTTCGCGATTAAACGTGAAATCGCTAAAATTAAAGCACCAAAATTCTCATGCACATATACTATCATGCTCTGACTCATAATATAACATGAAAATAAATTTCTCAAGTCTCATATTAGTGACCCCGAAATCACTATTCCGACTAGCCCCTAAATCGGGCTGTTACACCAAGCAACTGAAAATGATAAAAGGATGTTAAGAAGACTGGCCAACGATTATGTCTTAGATGGGGAGATCCTATATAAAAGAAGAAAGGATCAGGTGCTACTAAGATGTGTGGACGCTGTCGAGGCAAAGAAAATCTTAGAAGAAGTCCACGAAGGCGTCTGCGGAACACATGCTAATGGTTTTACGATGGCCGGGCAGATCATGAGATTCAGATATTATTGGTCCACCATGGAAGGGGATTGTATCAGTTATGCCAAGAGATGTCATAAGTGCCAAATTTATGGAGACAAAATTCATGTGCCTCCCTCACCTCTTCATGTCATGACTTCTCTATGGCCTTTCTCTATGTGGGGCATGGATGTCATTGGGCCGATATCGCCAAAAACTTCTAATGGGCATCGATTCATCTTCGTGGTCATTGATTACTTTACTAAATGGGTGGAAGTTGTTTCATATGCCAATGTCACAAAATCGACAGTCAACAAGTTCTTAAAAAAAGAAATCATATGTAGGTATGGGATGCCAGAAAGGATTATATCTGACAATGCATTGAATTTGAACAGCAGCAGAATAGCTGAGGTCTGCAGTCAGTTCAAGATCAAACACCACAGCTCATCACTATATCGCCCGAAACTGAATGGTGCAGTGGAGGCAGCCAATAAGAACATTAAGAAAATCTTGGGGAAAATGATCGAGACTTACAAAGATTGGCATGAGAAGTTACCATTTGCCTTCTATGCTTATCGAAATCTGTCAGGACCTCAACCGGGGTAACGCCTTTCTCTTTGGTTTATGGAATGGAGGCGGTTTTAACCATCGAAGTTGAGATTCCTTCTATCCGAGTTTTGGCAGAATTAAAATTGGATGAAGCAGAATGGATCTAATCCCGATATGATCAGCTAAACTTGATTGAAGAGAAAAGGTTGAAAGCCATACGTCATGGTCAAATGTACCAAAGGCGAATAATATGAGCTTACAATAAAAAGGTTCGTACTAGAGAATTCCATGAGGGGGACCTAGTATTGAAAAAGATCATGCCCATACAAAAAGATTTCAGAGGGAAATGGATGCCAAATTGGGAATGACCTTATGTGGTAAAGAAGGCTTTTTTTGGAGGAGCGTTGATTTTGACTGAGATGGATGGCAAAAGCTTGCCTAATCCTGTGAATTCAGATCCAGTCAAGAAGTACTTCACCTAAAAATAAAAAATAAAAAAAGGGAGAGGCCAAGGTGAAAACCCGCAAAAAGGCACCTTGAGACCAAAGGGGTTTTGAGTTGAAAACCCAGAAAAGGGCAATTCAATTTTGATCAAAGCTGGGCCATATGGAAGTCTTGTCCTATCATAACTAGCAAGAAAGAGAGATGTTACATCTTGGGGGTATCAACAAAGTATTTTAGATCTCCTAAAACACATATCAAGTTCAAAAGGGTCCTCAAGAAGTTAGCGCGAAGAAGCTCATGCTATTATATCTGGGGCACCTATTTCCATCTTATTCATCTTATATTTCAGCAATGTTTGCTATCTTTGATTAATCCATTCATTTCAAGCCTTGCTCTCAATAAAATTCCTTTTGTCCATTGCTATAATCTTTTTCAAGCATTTTTACATTGAAATAACGATTAATGGACTAATAATATTCAAGTAAAAGGAGTTCTGCATATTGCCCTGAAAGGTTTTCTACATAGTACAAGGATCTGAAAGCAAGACAACTGTTCAGAACTAACCGAACTTAAGGGTTGGAAACATTTGAGAAAGAATAGTCTAAATTATGAATATATCTTCGGATTTTCTGTTAAAGATACCAGTCGAACAAGAAGGCATGGTAACACATCAGTGATAGAGCCTTGATAAACAGCGAGCAATGACAACCTAAGCATTAAAAGGGGATCATTCTCGAAAAATGACATTTTGCATTCATGCAAATATCATTCATACATATCTAGTTAGGAGCATTTGATTCATCCTAATCATGACATCCTAATTAATATGCATAAATAGGTCCATGAAATGGATTCTACAGGTCATGTTCCCCTGAGAACGGTGTAACAGATCAGTGAAACCATAAATCCTATACCCCTGAAGTTGCAGTGAGACGGATTGTAGTCATCGTGGCGAATTTTATCTTCCTGAAGTTGCAGTGGAACAGATTAAAGCCGCAAATCCTATACCCCTGAAGTTGCAATAGAGCATATTAAAGCTATAAACCTTATCTCCCTGAAGTTGCAGTAGAGCAGACTGAAGATAGCGAATCTTATTTCCCTGAAGTTGCAGTGGAGCAGATTGAAGTTATAGATCTTATTTCCCTGAAGTTGCAGTGGAGTAGATCGAAGATAGCAAATCTTATCTCTCTGAAGTTGCAGTAGAGCAGATTAAAGCTATGAATCTTATCTCCCTGAAATTACAGTGGAGCAGATTGAATCCACTAATCTTATTCCCTGAAGTTGCAGTGGAGCAGATTAAAACGATAAGTCCTATACCTCTGAAGTTGCAGTAGGTCGGATTAAATCTATCATATCAAGTCTTATCTTCCTGAAGTTGCAGTGGAATAAACTAAAGCTACATGACGAATCTTATCTCCCTGAAGTTGCAGTAGAGTAGATTAAAGCCACAATCCTTATCTTCCTGAAGTTGCAGTGGAGCAGGATAAAGATACACATATCTTATCACCCTAAAGTTGTAGCGGAGTAGATTGAAGACGGGCTACGAATCTTATCTCCTTGAAGTTGCAGTAGAGTATATTAGAGCCACAAAATTTATATATCTAAAGTTGTAGTAGAGCAGATTGAACATGCGAATCTTATTTCCCTGAAATTGAAGTGGAATAGATTAAAGCTACAAGTCACAAATCCTATACCTCTAAAGTTGCAGTAGGTCAGATCAAATCTACCATGGCGAATCTTATCTCCCTGAAGTTGCAGTGGAACAGATTAGAGCCACAAATTTTATCTATCTGAAGTTGCAGTGGAGCAGATTGAAGATGCAAATCTTATTTCCCTGAAATTGAAGTGGAATAGATTAAAGCTACAAGTCACAAATCCTATACCTCTGAAGTTGCAGTAGGTCGGATCAAATCTACCATGGCAAACCTTATCTCCCTGAAGTTGCAGAGGAGCAGATTGAAGCCACAAATCTTATTTCACTGAAGTTGCAGCGGAGTAGATTGAAGATAACGAATCTTATTTCCCTGAAGTTGCAATGAAGCTACAAGTCAGAAATCCTATACCTCTGAAGTTACAGTGGGTCGGATTAAATCAAGCCACAAATCTCTTCTCCCTGAAGTTGTAGCGGAGCAGATTGAAGCTGCAAGTCTTATCTCCTTGAAGTTGCAGTGGAGTAGATCGAAGCAACAATTCCTACACACCTGAAGTTGCAGTGGGATGGAATGAAACTCCTTGAAAAAGAGAAGCATCAAAGAGGTTGAGATTCTGCAAGACCAGGCAAATTTGACCCTTTTTAAAGTCTTTGCTTCATTCCCGTTACACGACAATGAGCAAAGAGGGGCAGCTGTAGAGGCCCAAATTTGCCCGAGCCCAAACAGAAAATAGACTAAACAAAATAAATAAATAAACAGTCCACAGTCTAAAAAAATTACAAGCCCAAATGGCCCAATAATAATAAAAAACCCTAGCCCATAACCTAAACTAGTAACAGAAACCCTAGCCCCTAGCCCAACCGCCGCCGCACGCCAGCCACCGCCTCTCCGCGTGATCTGACGCGCCTGCCACCATCACCTGCAACACGCAACAACAAAAAACACAACAAGCAGAAGAGGACAACACAGGAAAAAATAAAACAATAGAAACAAACAGTGTTGTAAATTGGTTATAAAAACCGCATTAGCCTCTTTGTAATTTTTTCCAGACATGAGATTGAATACAAAAATATTTCACAGAGAAATATACAAGAAAGAAAGATTTTGAAACAAATTCAAAGAAAAAAGGTGTGTTTTTTTTTTCGAAATAACTAAATAAAATATATAAGAAATAAAAAAGAGGAACCTTTCTTACTTGTCGGGTTCATCGCTGGTCTGCAAGGCCATCGGATCCCTTGAGATCCGGCGAAAGGCCGCGGCGGAGGATGGCGTAGACGAGGGGTTTTCTTCCTTTTTATTTTTGCCCTTTTTTTGGGTTTTAAACTCTAGATTTGGAGTTTCATTCGAAAAGGGGGATTAAAATAGGTTTCAGGCGATTTTTCAGCCACCGTCGATGGCGGTGCCATCGCCGATGACCGGCGACCGGTGCGTTGGCCAACCACCGGAGTTTGGCCGGACCTTGGGGGCTGAGGGAGAGACTGAGAGAGAGTTTTTCTGAAATTTTTTTTAAAAGAGGGAGGAAATGAATTTCTTGTAGTTTTTTTAACTTATATAGTGTATTAAAACGGCGCTGTTTTGGAGGGGGTTCGGAAAGCCCCAAAATGATTTGGGGCTTAACCAAACCGACCCGACCCGCTCGTATAGGATCTGCGCTTTTATAGCGGAAGGGTCTATTTACGCTTTTGGCCCTTCCGCTTTTTCATAATGTTTCAATTTAGTCCTAATTTTACTATTTTCTTTTTTTTTTAAAAAAAAATTTGCCATTTAATTTTGTGTCGTTTTCAGTTTAGTGCTCGGCTCGTTGGAAGGACGCGTGTCCTAAGGATTGGATATTTTCTCATTCAATCCTCGCGTGTTTTCGCGCTTGTCATTTTAGTCCTTATTCGTTTTTTATTTTAATATATTATGATTTAGGCCTTTGATTCTGTTTGGATTTCAATTTAATCCTTCGTTTGACTAATTTCATTATTTATATATTTATTTATTGTCCTTTATTTTTTTAATAGCTAAATTTAATACTATTTATATTTGTTATATCTATTTATTTTGTTCTTTATACTTTTACCTTTTAAATATTTAAATCCAATATTGTTTATATTTGTTTTACCGATTTATTTATTTATCATTCCTTTAAATTTTTTTGTTTAAATTTAATATTATGTATATTATTTTATCTATTTATTTTTTTTTATTTTTTTCACTTTTTAAATATTTAGATTTAATATTGTATATATCTATTTACTTATTTAATATTTTATTACCTTGTAAATATTTAAATTGAATATTATTTATATCTTTTACCTATTTATTTATTTATTCGTTTTACTTTTAAAATATTTTAAATTCGATGTTATTCATTATTTATTTATCCGTTTATGTATTATTTATCATTCCAATAATTCGTCCGTATAGTCATTTTATATCGTTCCATCATCATTACATCATGCATTAGGTTTAGATATAATTCGTCGTTTTTTACGCTATACTCCAAATAAGATAAATGCATGTCGTTTTAAACATTACATTTGTTATTATTCATAAAAAAAGATTTTTTTTAAAAAAATAGGCAATGTTCCGTAGTTGGAGATTCGAGAAATCGTACCCTAACTTACGGGGTTTCAATTTTTCTCGTTGAACCTAAATAACCGAATATCTTTTAAAATTAAAATACATGAGTTTTAAATGAAAAATAAAAGGCAAGCTTATTCTCAAGGGTTCGAAGTGTCGTGTCCTAACTTACGGGATGTGACATTTTGTTATCTCGAGACAAGAGGGTCTTTAACATTCATTTCGATTTATTCAAGCGATTTTTAAGTAAAATTAACATTAATAAAAAGAGGGATCATATTGTAAATTCTCTCTAAATTTTCAATTTTCGACACTAAGGCATTAATTAATCAATTAGGTAATAATTTTGGGCGTTACGAGGGTACTAATCCTTCCTCGTGCGTAACCGACTCCCGAACCTGTTTCTTAAAGTTTGTAGACCAAAAAAAATGTTGTTTTAATAAATCAAATCACTTATTAAAACGATCAATCATAAGGTGATCCGATCACACCTCATAAAAAAGGATTGGTGGCGACTCCCATTTTCATTTTCAAAATAAAAAGACGACCTTTTCAAAAAAAAAATGGTTTCGACAATGACAATATGAGCATACTTGAATCAAAAAAATCACTAGGTGACGTCTTTTTATAAACATAAAACACCTCAAGCCAAAATATGAAATAATTTAAAAATTTCAGAAAAGGCATATAAATTTAGTACAAGGGATATTAAGGGCAATTTAACAATAAATGCCCTTTTTTTTCAAAAATTACGGAAATGGACCTATTTTTCAATTATTTACCAGAATGGGCCATTTTTCTAGAAAACGAGTACACGTCAGCGCGATGTCAGGGTATGTGGCAGGAAAAAGTGTCTTTGGGGGAGCGTTTTTGCCACATCAGCAAAAATCGCGTCCTTGAGGGCCCCTTTCATTTTTTTCATACAAAAGTCCTTTTACAATTTCTACAATTTCTCTCAACTTTCTCTCAAATATCTCTCAAATTCCTCTAAAATTCCTTTAAAATTTCACAAAAGTCCTTTAATTTTTACAAAAAAGCCCTGTTTAAAAGTTTTTTGAATTAGTTTTTAATTAAATTAAGAAATATTCGATCATGTTAGCAATGGCCGGAGAATTAATTCGTCTCGATAATAAACACATCTCCGTCGATCAAATGACAATGGTAAGTTATAATTTTAATTTTTCAATACTATTTAATATTTTTTTCATTTATGCGATTTTAATTAATTTTTATTTTATAATTTTTTATAACAGTCTATAGATTGGGTGTTGCAATGCTATATTCGTAATATGCTTGGTCTGCCATCGCCGTTGATAGAGAATTACCTGCGGGACGCGGGTTTTTGGCACGCGTACACAATAGTAGGGGTGCAAGTTGGACCCAAACTAATCGGTGCGTTGATAGAGAGGTGGAGACCGAGACGCACATTTTCCATCTTCCATGTGGAGAGTGTACTATCACTCGGAAGGCGTGCGATTGCAATTGGGATTTCCGTGGATGGAGTGCGTAGTCACCGTGTCCGCAACTTACGGTGATTGGGGAGTCGTATGCTCACGAGCTTTTGGGTGCTATTCGGATAACATTAACGGAGGTCGATTGAGATGGGCTGGTTACGAGACACATTCCCGAGCGGGATAATGATTCGATGAATTAGAAAGAATACGGTATGCTCGGGCATACATTCTTGAGATAATTGGAGGCTATCGATGCTTAGGACTTGTCACGAAATCTCGTACATCTCGAGATGGCTGCTGAAAAACTCGTTGATTTTAGAGCAGCCGGTGAATTGAGTTGAAGTGCGCGTGCTAGCAAAATTGTATCGGGAGATGTGCGGGCGACGTGACCGAATAAAGCCAAAATCGGAGGTTGCCTATCACTACTGCAATCATGGGCACGGTTTTGTTTTCCATTTTTACGTCCTCGAGTGGACCACCCATATACATTTCCACTCATAACGAGGTAAATTTAATATTAGATTTTACAATTATTACGTAGATTTAAAATATAATTGTATGCTAAAAAATTATTTAATTAGGTGGAACCATTCGGCGAGTTATGTTGGAATACCTACCTCGCTTGAAGATATACGGCTTCTATTAAACCAACAGTCGGAAGCACAAGTAAGTATTAAATAAAATATATTTTCGTAATAAAATAGTCGTTTCGTATTTACTATTTACTATTTAGTATTTAGTATTTAGTATTTAGTATTATATATATAACTAATATTTTTATCATGTTCATATAGTTTCAATGGACACCATACGAGGATCCGGCAATTCAGGTAGTAATTCCGGATGAATTCTTTCAAAATTTGAACATTTGGCATGTGAAGGTCCCATTGGTCAACTATGCCAGCGTGGAGATGCAGCAGTCAGATTGGGTTCTGCGACAATTTGGATTACGACAACCGATTCCCATGGCACCTGAGGTGCTCGATGATGAGCACAAAGTCGACTTACGGCAGTTGCATACAGATTGGCCAAGATTTTGGTCAGCATATATTGAATTGTGGGAAAACCGGTATGATTATATACCTACTCGGGAACCGATCATCGTTCCTGAGTTAACGTGCGTGTCAGAATACATGTCATGGTTTAGGATCCATGGCAAGCTGTATTTATTGTCGAAAGAGGAGAGGCGGCAAAGAACTTCGTGTCTGAGAGAGAACAGCAGGGCCCTTTAAATCCAAGGAGAAGGGATGATGGGACGGGCCCATCAACAGCGCCGACACAATCACCGGGCCCATCAACAGCGCCCACACAGTCACCGGGCCCAACATTTTAGCCGACGACACCCACATCGCAGCCTTTTCAGATTATGCCAGGTGCGTATCCTAGCCTTATATGTATCCTAACCCTTATATGTTTCCTTTTCCCAGTCCTATGGCAGGTTGGAACGCATGGCTCGGTTCATCTCCGTTCTCGATTACTTCGAGTGGACCGCCGATCTATAGGCTGCCGTCGCATGAGGGATCGCACGAGGCGCCGTCGGGGAGCTCTTCTTTTTACCAATCTCCTTCGTCTTATGGGATTCAAACACCTCCGCCATGGGTGATGCAAACACCTCCGCAGTCGTTATTTTATCAAGGTGGGTCATCCTCCCAACACCCACAACCAGATCCCCTGCCGGAGGAACCAGAATCCCCCCCGGAGCAACCACAGCCCCCGTCGGAAGCTGGAACAAGGAGGAATCCAGCGCGTAACCGTCGACCACCTCCATGTGGCACTGATTCCGACCGGCACCATTATTGATTTTTTTAATATATTTGTATAAACTTATTTATATTGTTTCATTTAATAAAGTAAAATTTGTTTTTAATATTTCAATTGTAATTTAATTTTTATATTTTTAATAAAATAAAAGTTGTTTTTAATATTTTAATTGTAATTGTAATTTTTATATTTTTAATAAAATAAAAGTTGTTTTTAATTTTTTAGTTGTAATTTATTTTTTATATTTTTAATAGAATAAAAGTTGTTTTTAATATTTAAATTGTAATTTAATTTTTATATTTTAATAAAATAAATTTTTTAATTTGTTAATTGTAATTTAATTTTTATATTTTTAATAAAATAAAAGTTGTTTTTAATTTTTAATTGTAATTTAATTTTTATATTTTTAATAAAATAAAAGTTGTTTTTAATTTTTAATTGTAATTTATTTTTATATTTTTAATAGAATAAAAGTTGTTTTTAATATTTAAATTGTACATTATTTTTATATTTTTAATATAATAAAAGTTGTTTTTAATTTTTAATTGTAATTTATTTTTTATATTTTTAATAGAATAAAAGTTGTTTTTAATATCCTAATTGTAATTTACTTTGTATATTTTTAATAAAATCAATTTTTTTAATAAGGCAATATTTTTAATATTTTTATATTTTTAATTTATTTCTACAAACTTTTTTATATTGTTACATTTAATAAAATAAAAGTTGATTTTAATATTTTAATTTTAATTTACTTTTTATATTTTTAATAAAATAAAAGTTGTTTTTAATATCCTAATTGTATTGGTTCAAGTAAGGACTAATTCGCAAATGTGAGAAAAGTTTTGTGGCTCAAGAGTAAATATTCAAAATTTGAGGGGTTAAAATGTATATATGAAAAACTTGAAGGGCCAATAGTGTAAATATTTTAAGGGTGGAAGGATCTAGAAACTAAGAAAAAATGGATGAATTACAACTAAATTGAATAAGTGAAAAAGTATGAGGGGTTAATTTAGGAATTTTGAAGGATCATAAGGGGTAAAATAATCATTTAGCAAGAAAGATAATTTTGAAGAATAATGATGATGGTGATATTTTAGATTAATTGAATAACTTTTTTTTTGTTTTGCAACTTAGTCCTTCTACAAAAGTTCACCATTTTCATCAAGAAATTAAAAGAATTTTCATAGCCACCAAGAGACAAAAATGATACGGAGACACTCAACTATTCCAATTTGGACATGAGCGAGATGTATGGCCTGGGTTCCTACACCATCCGCATAACTTCCGTTGGTTGGCTGTTTCTCGGATATCCATATTGTTGTGTATTCTAGTCGAGCAAGGTCGACCCTTTGGTTTGCGACGCAGATTCTCTATCCCAGAACAACTTAAACGGAGCAAGCGATCTGACATGCCACCACTTGCGTTCATCCGGGGTGGTGGGAATACGTGTCTCCACACGTTGTACATGTATTCTATTTTGTACACTTCGTCGACATAGGTCATGGGATCCAGACGGAGATTCTGACAAGCTGCAATTACACGAGCGCATGGATAATGAAGTGCGTCAAATATCCCACAGTCGCAGGTCCTATTTCTCAAGTGTACACATATTGCCCGCCAAGAATACCTTGGTTCGGTCTGTCAAACTCCGTCACACGAAACCATAGGTTGTCGCAATAGTGACACACTGTGTGCATGGTGTTGGCTAGTGCCTTCGCCTTGTTAATTTCTCGCAATACCTTCGCGCACCATACATGGCCTCCCTGCATTTGGCCTTTATAACTCGCCGCTCGCTTCGAAAATAGTGCCGCTAAACAAAAATATGTCTCTCGCACAACCGATGTTATCGACAAATGACGCGTTCCTTTTAGAACAGAATTTATGCATTCAACCAGGTTTGAGGTAATATGACCATATCATAGGCCGCCGTCGTATGCTTGTGTCCACTGTTCGAAAGGTATGTTGCATAGGTAGTTTGCGCCTTCTTCGTTAATTGAGCGCAAAATTGCCAACATCTCGTGAAAACGGTCCTTATTGATCTCGTACCCTGCCAATATAAGTTGATAGCGAATATTACATACCACTATTCAATTAAGAATAATTTGAATATTACAAACGAAATTATATTAATAGATATTACATACCCATGTTGGTCACTTGCCGTCGTTCACTAGTAAATCGATGTTGCCCGTGGTAGTTGGACGCAACATGCCTTAGGCAATATCGATGGTGTGTGCGATGCCATAGGCTTCCCTGTCGCTCTATTGCGGCTAGTATTCCAGGGCCCCGATCCGATATAATGCATATATCAGGTTGGGGGCAGACATGCCTCCTTAACCTAGATAGAAAGAAATCCCATTCATCAGCTGACTCCCCCGGTGTTATTGCAAACGCAATTGGAAGGATTCTCCCACTGCCATCCTGTGCCACAGCTAGCAATAGCCGATGCGTATATCTACCATACATAAATATACCGTCAATTTGTACCAATGGCTTGCAGTATAGAAATGCGTCTCGGCATTGCTTAAATGTCCAGAACAGACGCTTGAACACTTGGCATCCACGGAGCAATCGATCGTTGTAGTACGCAGGTGCCGTTTCAAGGTCTGTTATGCAGCCTGGGACATATCTCTCCAGCACCTGACACCACTGCCACACTTCATTATATGAAGTGTCCCACCGACCATGCAACTTTTCCAATACCTTCTGCTTAGCTATCCAAGTCTTGCGATAAGAGGGCGTGTACCCCAATTGGCTATGAATATTGGCAATTAAGGCCGGTACTGAAGTCTTGGGATCCGCCTTCACCGTTGGTATTATTAAACTAGCTAACATATCAAAATCCATCTTGGGATGATCTTGTGAAACACTTGTCAACGAAGTTCGTTAAATAATGCAACATTACGTAATATCATTATTATTCAAAAACCCTAAACACCTAGTGATACTGTACCGGCAACACATGTATGTGGACCTTTGTACTTTTTAATCTCCCACAAGCCTGTCCTTTTCCTCAACGAGGCCATGATTTTCCATGAACATGTACCGTATTGCACTGCACACTTGGCCTCATACTTATCGAGTTTGGATTTAACCACGTTGTAGTTAACCCCGTTCTTGATGCTATATTGTTTCAATGCACCAAGAAAACTATCCTTGTTGGAAAACTCTTGAATCCAACGACGAACTTGTACGGTCACGCCTTCTGTGTGGTAGTTCTGGAAACTCCAACGCATCGTCTTGAGATAGATCGACATTATGCATGTGGGCTGGAGGCGAGTACGCCCTGAATCGCAGATCTTCTTCTTCTTCATCTGAACCCCCTTCAACATCTTCAGGTATGGTTGGAACAGGCTCCGGTTCAGAAAATAATGCAACTTCTGCACCATCGGGGCTGGGCTCTTGAGGTGGATCCACATCGGACTCATCATCTGACCCACCATCATCTGCAACGAACGAGGTCCCCTCGCCGTTGGATGTCGTGGGGAGTACATTATCCCTTCTTAAACAACTTTCGTAACGTCCCTGTAACAGCCCAAATTTGGGTCTAGTCGGAACAGTGGTTTCGAGACCACAAATTCGATGAGGAAAATTCTGTTTTTATTATATTTTTATGGTTTGAAATTTTACGGAAAGATTTCGTAAAAAATTCGTTCAAAACTTTCGACGTTTAAGCACTCAATTTAGTCAAAAGGACTAAATTGTAAAAAGTGCAAAAGTTGAGTTCTACATGTTAGAGGTGTCCAATTGTTATGAAATTTTAAATTGAAGGTCCTTAAATGATAATTAGACCATTGGTTAAGTTTGTGGACAAAAATGGATATGGATGGGTATGTTTCAAAAGATTTTTTTAGGGGCATTTTGGTAATTTAGTGAATTAAATGAATTAAAAACAAAATTTAAATGCCAAATTTGTCCATCTTCAAGCTTAGGCCGAATTTAACATGGGGGAAGCCATGGATAGGGTTTTCAAGCTTTCCAAGCTTCATGGTAAGTCCATTTTAGCCTCGTTTTTCATGTTCTTTACGTTTTTGGAGTCCCGGTAACTTGATTTAGCTTATTCTAGCAATAATTTAACCTAGGGTTCATATTTGGAAAAATACCAATAGGTGAAATGTGTTTATTTTGATGTTTTATGGCAGAATATGAATCTTAGAATTATGTTAAACAACTTTTACTAAGCGATTTTAAGTGAAAACGAGTAAAACGACATAATTGGCAAAAATACCTAATGTACATAAGTGCATGTTAGAGCAAGAATTTGATGTTTCCATAGAAGAGAAAAATGTTCAGCATGTAATGAAACATAAGAAAATTGAATAAAAAATATTTTACGAGTTTAGGGGTAAAAGTGTAATTTTTGAAAAGTTAGGGGGCAAAATTGTAAATTTTCCAAAATTTGATATGTGAATTGAATTGATTAGTGTGTTGATAAAATGTATTAAATGAGTGTTAATTTGACATGTTAGATCAAGAAAACATGAAATTTGGACTAAGATTGGGGAAGAACGAAGTTGTGAGCTAAGTCGAGAAAATTAGTCGTTTCGGCATTTGAGGTAAGTTCATGTGATTAAATGAGCATGATATTGATGTCATTGTTATTATACTTGAGAATCTATCTTGCCATGATTGTATTAAAGTTTATGTTGATGATATTGTATATGAGAAAGTGATGTCAAGCGTAAATAACATTATGTGTAAATAATGCACTATTATGTTTAAATAAATTTATGTATTGTTAAATTGTTATACATGTGATATTATGATTGTCATTACGAATATTTGATAGTTGCAAAAATTAGTATGTGAAATGTGTATTAATTTAAGAAATGTAATTGTATGTATAAGTGATAATTGAACAAATAAGTGAAATCCTTGGTTGAACCTTAGGAATACTTTAGTGATAAGTGGTAGCTTCACTACATATCGCTGGTAGCTTCGGCTACATTTCAGTGGTAGTTCCTGGCTACATATCGCTGGTAGCTTCGGCTACATATCGGTGGTAACTTGGCTACATTTCAGCAGGTAACCGGCTACATAAAAGTGGTAGCTTCGGCTACATAAAAGTGGTAGCTTCGCTACATATCGATGTGGCACTTATGTGCAAGATTTACTGTGTATCCTTTAGTATTCCAAATGGTTCAACGGGTAAATTGATGATACATAAGATGAGAAAGCATGTAATTGTATATATAAGTAATGTGCGGTATGCATGTAAGCATGAAATTATATGTACAAATGGTACAGTATGTATGTAAATTTTATAAGTGTTGGTCTTATGATATTATGAGTTATTATCATTATAAAAGTGACCTTAAGTGAATCTTAGGAATAAGTAATTATGTTGATGATATATGCATTTGGTTGAGAATCATGTATTAGGCTTTTGAGCCATATCAAATTGAGAGATAAGATGTTTAGTATATTTGTTTTATGATGCTTTGGATATTTGTGAAAACATAAAATGTTAGTGATACTCATGACATCATTTTTATGCTAATTACAAGCTTAAGTCTTTGGTGTTATGTATGTTTAAATAGAAGTGAATGTAAAGAAAACATGAAAGAGTGAAATTAGCATTAAAACAGTTTAGACAGCAACAATTATGTGAATTTGAAAAATCACCAAAAATAGGAGAAATGGAATTAGAAAGTTAATAAGATATATAATTAAATATTATTGTGTCTATTTTCATATGAAAGAAAAATTGTAAGAAAATGAATTTTATATTCTGAAATATTTGAATTTTAGTGAGACAATGTCAGAATGAGTTTGGAAATCCCCTGTTTCAACTTTGGAAAATCATTAAAAATTTTAAAAAAATAATTATGAGATATAATTTATATGCTTGAAATATTAAATGAGTCTATTTTCATTAGAAACAAGTGGGAATGGCATATAAAAACTGTACAATGAGATAATTGATTTTTAGTGAAGAGAGGCTAGAACCGTTGGACAGTGTAACAGGGGAGAATTTAATGAATAAACTGTATTAATTAGCCAAACCAAAAATTCTGAAAATTTTATGGTAAGAAGATATATAAGTCTAGTTTCAAGGAAAATTAGAGGAATTTAATTTGGAGTTCCATAGCTCCAGATATAAATAATTTTGTGACTATGACTCGAGAAAACAGCTTGACTGGAATATGAGTAAAGATGCAAATTGGGTTGTATTACCATGAGAAACAAGGGGATAAATTGTTTTTATTTATTTATTTTCATACGGTCTTACTAAGATATAAAGCTTAATCCCTCCCTTCCTTTCCTTTAGTGTTTTCAGGTTAGCTCAGGGTTGGAGATCGTCGGAGGCAGCATCACACTATCAAGTCGCTACCTTTGGTATAATGAAGCATATATTAGAAATTTCAAGTGAGTGGCATGAATAGGGATTTAGTTGATTGACATGCATTATTTTGCTTTGGCCAAATGTGTAGGCTTATATTAAGTTATATGCATATGGCCATGAGATGTGGCTTATATTGATTATGGCTTGTGTTTGAGTTATTCATGTCATATCTTAATGTTTATAATGTGATTATGTTTGTTTGCCATGCATGGTTAGTAATATGACATGAGTGCTTGATGGATAAGTTGGTAACCATATTATAATGGTAAAAGTGGTCATCAAAATAACAAGTCTTATGAGGGTGAAATATGAAATCTAGACGTGGTATTGCATGAATGTGTATGTTATAGTCTGGTAATGCCTCGTACTCTGTTTCGGTATTGGATGTGGGTAAGGGGTGTTACAGTCCCCAATCATATGTGGATTGCCAACCATTAGAAGTTGATGGCGTTCCCCAATACGTATTTCTAGCATCGAACATCGACCCACCGATATGCATGTCCCATCCACCAACCGAGTGTCGTGCAGGGGTTGTGTTTTCCATACTACTACCAAACACGGGCGCTTTCGTATTCTGCCTCCCACTAACAGAGTGTCGGCTTAGGGTCGTGTATTCCCCTCGAACAGCAGTAGATGTTGAAGTCGAAGGAATATCACTTGGCGATGAACATTGTACATATACCTCAAGATAGGGTGATCCACTGGCAAGATGAGTCTCCACCATTGCCTCCAAGCTCCGAGGACCTTTGATGTCGAATGAGTCATATCTCACGGGATCAACCGAAGCACAAAATCTATACTTAATAGACTGAACTTTCATTGGCGTTGTTCCGAAGATTTTACGCCTAATTCTTTTACGAAGTTCTGTCAAATCTATATTCTGGTTAAAAACCAGTCGCGCTGTGTTCTCTGATAAAAAAACAACACCATTTTCGGTGTCACGAACCTCACCATCATAGTAAATAACAAAGACTAATACGTTCACTCATCTTCGGTTTCTATTATACTTTTACCTCAATTTCTATTATGCAACTTTGAGAATGAAATTTGGCTCATTTATAGTCTAAGGTCAAATAGGAACTCATCAGAGCAAAAAAAGAGCGTCCACGTGGGAGCTTTTTCAAGACTCTTGCTGACAGTGCATCCTGCTTGAAGCGTTTTGGTCACTATTTGTTCAGAAACATCTTCTCAAAATTATCTTTTCAGGAACTACTGTAGCAAAAGAACGTCCCACGTGGGAGCTTTTTCAATACTTTGCCGATATGCATTCGCTTGAAGCGTTTTGGTCACTATTTGTTCGTAAACGTCTTCTCAAAATTATCATTTCAGGAACTACTGTAGCAAAAGAGCGTCCACGTGGAAGCTTTTTTCAGTACTCTTGCTGACAGTGCATCTTGCTTGAAGCGTTTTGGTCACTATTTGTTTAGAAACGTCTTCTCAAAATTATTTTATCAGATACTACTGTAAAAAAAAACAAATAATTTTTATATTGCTAATATATTTTTCCCAAAACCCTAAACATAAAATTATTTTAATTAATTAACCCTAAACTTTAATTCATTAATTTTTCCCTAAAACCCCTAAAATCTTAAACCCTAAAAAACCATAAAAAAAATCCTAAACCCTAGCCCTAAAACCCTAACCCTAACCTTAAAAACAGCTAAAAACCCTAACGAAAAAAAACAGGCAAAACGCGTCTTTGGGGGAGCATTTTTGTCACATCAGCAAAGCGCGCCCTCAAGGACACGATTTTTGCTGATGTGGCAAAAACGCTCCCCCAGGGACGCGTTTTCCTGCCACATACCCTGACATCGCGCTGACGTGGACACGTTTTCGGGGAAAATGGCCCATTCCGATAAATGATTGAAAAATAGGTCCATTTCCGTAATTTTTGAAAAAAAAGGCATTTATTGGCAAATTGCCCAGATATTAAGTATTTGTCATATATTTCAAACATACTTGGAATACAAATGTACCAACATGCAACTTATATGAACTTAGATCTATTAATTAACGAGAAATATATTCTAAAACTTACACTATTTACATGGATCAAATAAAACTCAACTTTAATTTTTTAAAATTTTCTTTCAAAATGGCTATTAAAGTAGTAATAAAATCATAATTACATTTTTAACCAGTTTGAATTTTTCTAGAATTATAAAACAAACTTATTTAAGTGATCAAATGACCTTGCTAACAAGAAAATTAAAAACCACATCTTATTTTTTTTTTTTTAAATTTGGACTCTTAATGGAGAAATATGTAAAAATATCACCATAAGTTGTTTTGAAGCATTCACTATTTTTTTTTTTTGATAAAAAATAACAACTCTTAGTGATTACATCAAAAAAATATTAAAAAATATGTTTAAATGATTTTAATGTCCATAATTTCTCATAATCAATATTTGCATTTAAGCTGTAGGAGTCCTACAAACTTGCATCAAAACTCAAATTGTTGCAAGTTGCAATATTTATTTGTCTAAGCAAAATATAAAAAATTCTAAAAATGTTAATTCAATTTTCCCAAAAATTACTTGCTTAGAAGATTTTTTTTTTTTAAAAATACTTTTTTTTTCGCAAAAATGATTTTCAAAAGTAAACTTGAAATCATAAAAAAAAAATCATCTAGTTCTGTTTTCTCCTCCTAGAATGTGCATGTGAAAATTCCTAAATGCAATGTCTTAACATGCATGCATGCTAAGGATAAATTTAAGCATGATTTCAACAAAATCAATCAATAAATTACAATTCATGCTCAAGCAACCAAGAACACAAGATATAATTTGAAGCGTTAAGGTTTTCCATCCTTCTTTGTGTGTCAAGAGCATCCGAATTGTTATGCTTTGCTTCTTAATGTTTCAACATACCTGCAAGAGACACTTGGATTTTGGTATTCCATTTGCTTTGAGACCTTGGAAATTAGTTACATGCCTCTAGTTTCTTTCGAAATCTATACTTGTTTTATATTAATTTTTTATTGGGCTAAGTATGTAATGTATGATAAACAAAATTTAATACCAAACCCTAAGATTTAATCTTTTTTCACAATTTGGTCCTAAAAATTAATTCCCTTTAAAATCACTTAATAAAATCATCATATAACATAATTAAAGCTCTAAATCCATGTTAATACATCCCAAATATCCTGCGCTCATCCATGGTAACTTTTAAAATTTCTAACCAAATAAAAAACGAATGAAATAGATAGTTGGACCTAATTGTAAAAGTCTTAAAAATACAAAAAATTTCATGAAAGAAACAAGAATTGACTCACATGAAGTGAAAATATGAAAACTCAACTTCTTGAAGACCTCCTATGGCTGTTTTTGGCTGAGAATTGTGAAGAAATATCTAGATTTCATCTAATCTTTATTTTTATCCAATTAAATTCTATTTTTATTTCCAATTTTACCCTTAAATCACCTAACCCTTTGATTTTTTTCTTCTTCTGCCGTTTCAACCATTCATTGTGTGGCATTTTGTCCCTTTAGTCCTTCCTTATTCATCACTTAAGCTATTTAACCCTTATTTCTCTAATTAACAAGTTTTGTACTTTTTACAATTTAGTTCTTTTTAATCAATTAACTACCAAAACGTTAAAATTTTCTAACAAAACTTTAATTCTAACTTAATAACACTCTGTAAATATTTATAAAAATATTTACAGCTCGGTTTATAAAATCGAGGTCTCGGTACCTCATTTTCTAAACCACATATCTAAATAAATTCTTATAACACACAAATTACTATTTCAAAAATTCTCCAAAAATCATTTTTGACTCGTAAATATCAAATAATAAAATTTACGAGCTCACTCGTCGGATTTGGTGGTCTCAAACCATTGTTTCCGACACTACTGAAAATTGGGCTGTTACATAATGTATATTTTGAGAAATAGAAAAACATGTACTGGGTTGGATGAAATTATAAAATGCTGGATTAAAATTTTAGGAAGCACATATAATTGGACCTAATATGAGAGAGACTCGAACCCCTATCATAATACATATGAGTGGAGGCACACTCTATTAGCAACCCCTCTTTGGGATTGGTTTTTTTTCTATTAAATATACATTAAATGTATTCTACTAATTCAACTAGGGTTTCACTTCCTCTTCTTATAAATAGATGGCACCGGTTGAAAAAGGCCGTTCGGTTGAAAGTCGAGAATGACAATGATCCGTATAGCCAAAAATACAAGTGTAATTTTTGGAAAAAATATTATTATAAATATCACAAACTGACTCAATTTTCAAAATTTTATTTTTCCGCTGTGCAAGAAAATCATTAACTGAATTTTTTCCAACGTAAACACTAAGTGGTTTGAAATCGACTGAGACTAATCCAAAACATATATATTTATAATTTTGTTCTTTAAGCTTATTGATGATGGCTCTATCTAAGAATTGGATCGTTTCATATTCCTTTTGGATTTGTAAACTTTTTTCTTTTGTTTTTATAACATAACTACAAAAGGTATTTAAAGTTTGAAATGTTGTGTTTTTATAAATTTGGTTTGTGGGAACTCTCGGAAGAGTTCAATTATCACATCTTTGGGGAACATTTCCATAATGTTCTAGTTCACAAACAGTGTTATTAGAGGTTTGGTTAGACTCTCAGGATTAATTGGATGTAAGCTTGCAAAAGTATTAGTTCTCATAAGGGAAGGAACCATCTTTTTGTTTTCAAATTTCCTACAAGGGGATTCTACTATCAGAATTTTTCGATTACTAAAATTGCGTACAGAGATACCTTGTCCTTAACACATAACCCATGGCTAACGGGACTGTTTATCAATATTTAGCGATAATAATAGTACAATAATAAAGATAGTTAAACTAGAATTTAGAAATATTGAAAACAAATTTGAAGATTTTTAAATTTTAGAATTACATATTCCTCCTTGGGTTGGATACCAAATGAATCTCGAGGATCTAAGGATCGGGAGATAAACAAGAGTGATTCCATGCAAACAAAAGACAAAGATGAACACGAGTGATTCTCTGCAAAGAAAAGATGAAGATGAATAGTAAAGATTCTCTGCAAAGAAAAAATAGAGATCAACAGTAAATATTCTCTGTAAAAAAAAGATGGAGATGAACAGTAAAGATTTTCTGACAAAATTCTCTCAAAAGAAAAAACGATGATACACAATAGAGATTTCCATCTTTGCAATTGTAATAATAGTCTTGAAAATAAAAATTATGTAAGAAGAGAAAAAACCTTTGTAATAATGTAAGAGATTAAATTCCTCAAAAAAGATGTTGTAAAGAGGTAAGAGCTCTCTATAAAAAGCTCCCAATTTGGCAATGAAAGACACGACTCAAACATTCCCTTGAGTAAAGTTTCTCCAAAAAATTTCTTAACTTTAAAATATCTAAGTTTTTTTTTCTTCAAAAATTTAAAATAAAAAAATCAAATTTAAGTTTTCAAAAAGTTTGTTAACTTTTAAAAATTTAAGTTTTTGTTTTTAAAAAATTTAAATTCAAAATAAATCAAATTTAAATTTTCAAAAATTTTAAATTTCAAACATTTAATTCCATTCGATCCTCAAATTCTCAGGACTTGTTTAGTAAATTTTAAAATTTAATCTTTTAAAATAAAATTTTTAAAAAATGTAAAATATATCGGGCAAATTACCAAAAAATACCCTTTTTTTACAAAATTTACAGAAAAAGACCTACTATTTAATTATTTACCGGGAAGGGTCATTTCCCCCGAAAACGCGTCCCACGCCAAAGACGTTTTGGGGATGCAACAGAAAACGCGTCCCGAGGGCGTTTTTGCGCGGCAATCGCGTTTTGAGGGCGCTTTGTCGATGTGGCAAAAACGCTCCCTCGTGGGGCTGCTTTTGCCCTTCCTCCCCGGTTGGGTTTTCAGCTGTTTTTAGGGTTAGTGTATGGGTTTTTAGGGTTTTAGGGCTAGGGTTTAGGGTTTTTAAGGTCTTAGGGTTTAGGGTTTAGGAGAAAGTTAATGAATTAGAGTTTAGGGTTAATTAATTAAAATAATTTTAGGGTTTAGGGTTTTGGAAAAAAATATATCAGCAACATAAAAATTATTAATTTTTTTTTACAGTAGTATCTGGTAAAATAATTTTAAGAAGACGTTTCTGAACACATAGTGACCAAAATGCTTCAAGCAGGATGCACTGTCAGCAAGAGTACTGAAAAAGGCTCCCACGTGGACGCTCTTTTGCTACAATAGTCTCTGGCAAAATAATTTTGAGAAGACGTTTCTGAACAAATAGTATCCAAAATGCTTCAAGCAGGATGCACTGTCAGCAAGAGTACTGAAAAAAGCTCCCACGTGGACGCTCTTTTGCTACAGTAGTCTCTGGTAAAATAATTTTGAGAAGACGTTTCTGAACAAATAGTGACCAAAACGCTTTAAGCAGGATGCACTATCAGCAAGAGTACTGAAAAAAGCTCCCACGTGGACGCTCTTTTGCTACAGTGGTTCCTAATTCTCCTTAGACTATAAATGAGCCAAATTTCATTCTCAGGTTGCATAATAGAAAATTGAGGCAAAAGTAAAATACAAACTGAAGATAAGTGAACGTATTACTGCTGTTATTTACTATGATGGTGAGGTTTGTGACACCGAAAATGGTGTTGTTTTTTTATCGGAGAACACAGTGCTACTGGTTTTTAACCAGAACATAGATTTGACAGAACTTCGCAAAAGAATTAGGCGTAAAATCTTCGAAACAACGCCAATGAAAGTTCAGTCTATTAAGTATAGATTTTGTGCTTCGGTTGATCCCGTGAGATATGACTCATTCAACATCAAAGGTCCCCCGAGCTTGGAGGCAATGGTGGAGACTCATCTTGCCAGTGGATCACCCTATCTTGAGGTATATGTACAATTTTCATCGCCAAGTGATATTCCTTCGACTTCAACATCTACCGCTGTTCGAGGGGAATACACGACCCTGCCGACACTGCTAGTGGGAGGCGAGAATCACTGGAAGCGCCCGTGTTTGGTGGTAGTATGGAAAACACAACCCCTGCACGACACTCAGTTGGTGGATGGGACATGCATATCCTTTCTTCGACGTTCGATGCTAGAAATACGTATTAGGGAACGTCATCAACTTCTAGTGGTTGGCAATCCACATATGATTGGGGACGTTACGAAAGTTGTTTAAGAAGGGATAATGTACTCCCCACGACATCCACCGGCGAGGGGACCTCGTTCGTTGCAGATGATGGTGGGTCGGATGATGAGTCCGATATGGATCTACCTCGAGAGCCTGGCCCTGATGGTGCAGAAGTTGCATTATTTTTTGAACCGGAGCCTGTTCCAACCATACCTGAAGATGTTGAAGGGGGTTCAGATGAAGAAGAAGAAGATCCGCGATTCAGGCGTGCATCGCCTCCAAATTCATGCATAATGTCGATCTATCTCAAGATGATGTATTGGAGTTTCCTGAACTACCACACAAAAGGCGTGACCGTACAAGTTCATCGTTGGATTCGGGTGAATTAGAAGTTGGTAAAGAGTTTTCCAACAAGGATAGTTTTCTTGGTGCATTGAAACAATATAGCATCAAGAATGGGGTTAACTACAACGTGGTTAAATCCAAACTCGATAAGTACGAGGCCAAGTGTGCAGTGCAAGACGGTACATGTTCATGGAAAATCATGGCCTCGTTGAGGAAAAGGACAGGCTTGTGGGAGATTAAAAAGTACAAAGGTCCACATACATGTCTTGCTGGTACAGTATCACTAGGTGTTCAAGGTTTTTGAATAATGCTGATATTACGTAATGTTGCATTATTTAATGTACTTTGTTGACAGGTGTTTCACAAGATCATCCCAAGATGGATTCAGATATGTTGGCTAACTTAATAATACCGACGGTGAAGGCGGATCCCAAGACTTCAGTGCCGTCCTTAATTGCCAATATTCGTAGCCAATTGGGGTATACGCCCTCTTACCGGAAGACTTGGATAGCTAATATGAAGGCGTTGGAAAAGTTGCATGGTCGGTGGGACGCTTAATATAATGAAGTGTGGCAGTGGTGTTAGGTGCTGGAGAGATATGTCCCAGGCAGCATAACAGACCTTGAAACAGAACCCGCGTACTATAACGATCGATTGCTCCGTGGATGCCAAGTGTTCAAGCGTCTGTTCTGGAAATTTAAGCAATACCCAGACGCATTTCTAAACTACAAGCCATTGGTGCAAATTGACGGTACCTTTATGTATGGTAGATATACGCATCGGCTATTGCTAGCTGTGGCACAGGATGGCAGTGGAAGAATCCTTCCAATTGCGTTTGCAATAACACCGGGGGAGTCAGCTGATGACTGGGATTTCTTTCTATCTAGGTTAAGGAGGCATGTCTGCCCCCAACCTGATATATGCGTTATATCGGATCGGGGCCGTGGAATACTAGCCGCAATAGAGCGAGAGGGAAGCCTATGGCATCGCACACACCATCGATATTGCCTAAGGCATGTTGCATCCAACTACCACGGGAAACATCGATTTACTAGTGAACGACGGCAAGTGACCAACATGGGTATGTAATATCTATTAATATAATTTCGTTTGTAATATTCAAATTATTCTTAATTGAAGAGTGGTATGTAATATTCGCTATCAACTTATATTGGCAGGGTACGAGATCACTAAGGACCGTTTTCACGAGATGTTGGCGAGTTTGCGCTCAATTAACGAAGAAGACGCAAACTACCTATGCAATATACCTTTCGAACAGTGGACACAAGCATACGACGGTGGCCTACGATATAGTCATATAACCTCAAACCTGGCTGAATGCATAAATTCTGTTTTAAAAAGAATGCGTCATTTGCCGATAACATCGGTTGTACGAGAGACATATTTTTGTTTAGCGGCACTATTTCGGAAGCGAGCAGCGAGTTATAAAGGCCAAATGCAGGGAGGCCATGTATGGTGCGCGAAGGTATTGCGAGAAATTAACAAGGCGAAGGCACGGGCCAACACCATGCACACAAAGTGTGTCACGATCGCGACAACCTATGGTTTCGTGTGACGGAGTTTGACAGATCAACCAAGGTATTGTTGGCGGGCAATATCGTGTACACTTGAGAAATATGACTGCGCGATCGTGGATATTTGACGCTTCGTTATCCATGCGCTCATGTAATTGCGGCTTGTCGTAATCTTCGTCGGATCCCATGAGCTATGTCGACGGTGTATAAAATAGAATACATGTACAACGTGTGGAGACACGTATTCCCACCATCCCGGATGAACGTAAGTGGCCGTCAGACGCTTGCTTCGTTTAAGCTGTTACCGGATAGAGAACTGCGTCGCAAACAAAAGGGTCGACCTTGCTCGACTAGAATACGCAACAATATGGATATCCGAGAAACAACCAACCAACGGAAGTTATGTGGATGGTGTAGGAACTCAGGCCATACATGTCGCTCATGTCCAAGTCGGAATAGTTGATAGTCTCCTTATCATTTTTGTCTCTTGGTGGCTATGAAAATTCTTTTGATTTCTTGATGAAAATGGTGAACTTTTGTAGAAGGACTAAGTTGCAAAACCAAAAAAAAGTTATTCAATTAATCTAAAATATCACCATCATCATTATTCTTCAAATTTATCTTTCTTGCTAAATGATTATTGTGCCCCTTACAATCCTTCAAAATTCCTACATTGGATCAACATCCATCTTAATAAAATTACAAATTAACCCCTCATACTTTTCCACTTATTCAATTTAGTCCTAATTCATCCATTTCTTATTAGTTTCTAGATCGGTCCACCCTTAAAATATTTACACCATTGGCCCTTCAAGGTTTTTTTCATATATACATTTTAACTCGTCAAATTGTTCTCACATTTTACTATTGATCCTGGAAAACTTTTCTCACATTTTCGATTTAGTCCTTACTTGAACCAATACAATTAGGATATTAAAAACAACTTTTATTTTATAAAAAACAAAAAAATAAATTACAATAAAAAAATAAAAAAACAACTTTTATTTTTTAAAAATATAAAAATTAAATTACAATTGAAATATTAAAAACAACATTTATTTTAAAAAATAAAAAATAATTACAATAAAAAATAAAAACAACTTTTTATTTTTTAAAAATATAAAAATTAAATTACAATTGAAATATTAAAAACAACTTTTATTTTATAAAAAATAAAAAAATAAATTACAATAAAAATAAAAAACAACTTTTATTTTTTAAAAAATATAAAAATTAAATTACAATTGAAATATTAAAAACAACTTTTATTTTTAAAATATAAAAAAAATTACAATAAAAATAAAAATAACTTTTATTTTTTAAAAATATAAAAATTAAATTACAATTGAAATATTAAAAACAACTTTTATTTTATTAAATGAAACAAAAAATATATATTACAATAAAAAATAAATGAAACAATATAAAAAAAGTTTATACAAATTTATTAAAAAATCAATGTTGGTGCCGGAATCGAATCGGTGCCACATGGGGGTGGTCGACTGATTCGTACCGGATTCCTTCTTGTTCTAGCTTCCGCGGGGTTGTGGTTGCTCAAAGTGGGGATTCTCGTTCCTCCGACGAAGTCCAGTTGTGGGTGTTGGGAGGATGACCCACCTTGATAAAATATTGATCATGCGAGGTGTTTGCATCATCCATGGCGGAGGTGTCTCAATCCCATACGGCGAAGGAGATTGGTAAAAGAAGAGCTCCCGACGGTGCCTCGTCACGATCCTCATGCGACGGCGCCTCAGATTGGCCGGCGGTCGAGTAGTCGAGAACGGACTCGAACCGGGCCATGCATTCCAACCTGCCATTGGACTGGGAAAAGGAAACATATAAGGGTTAGGATACATATAAGGGCTAGGATACGCACCTGGCATAACCGGAAAAGGCTGTGATGTGGGTGTCGTCGGCTGAAGTGTTGGGCCCAGTGATTGTGTCAGCGCTGTTGATGGGCCCGTCCCATCATCTCTTCTCCTTGGATTTAAAGGGCCCCGTCGTTCCCTTTGTGCACGAAGTTGCCGTCGCCTCTCCTCTTCTGACAATAAATACGGCTTTCCATGGATCCTAAACCATGGCATGTATTCCGGCACGCACGGTAACTCAGGAACAATGATCGGTTCCCGAGTAGGTATATAGTCATACCGATTTTCCCACATTTCGATATACGTTGACCAAAATCTTGGCCAATCCGTATGCAACATTCGTAAGTCGACTTTGTGCTCATCATCGAGCACCTCAGGTGCCACGGGAATAGGTTGTCGGAATCCAAATTGACGCAGAACCCGATCTGGCTGGTGCATCTCCACGGTGGCATAGTTGACTCATGACACCTTCACATGCCAAATGTTCGGATTTTGAAAGAACTCTTCCAGAATTACTGCCCGAATTGACGGGTCCTCGTATGGTGTCCATTCAAACTATATTAACATGATAAAAATATTAGTTATATACTAAATACTAAATACTAAATACTAAATACTAAATACTAAATGCTAAATTCTAAATACTAAATACGAAATATGAAATAAGAAACGACTATTTTATTATGAAAATATATTTTATTTAATACTTACTTGTGCTTCCGACCGTTGCTCTAATATAAGCTGTATATCTTCAAGTGAGGTAGGTATTCTAACATAACTCGCAGAATGGTTCCACCTAATTAAATAAATTTTTAGCATACAATTATATTTTAAATCTACGTAATAATTGTAAAATCTAATATTAAATTTACCTCGTTATGAGTGGAATGTATATGGGTGGTCCACTCGAGGACGTAAAAATAGAAAGCAAAACCGTGCCCATGATTGCAGTAGTGATAGACAACCTCCGATTTTCGCTTTATTCGGCCGCGTCGCCCCACACATCTCCCGATACAATTTTGCTAGCACGACAGACCCTCAACTCAATTCACCGGCTGCTTTAAAATCAACGAGTTTCAGCAGCCATCTCAGATGAACGAGGTTTCGTGACAAGTCCGGCATCAGATAGCCTCCAATCATCTCAAGAATGTATGCCCGAGTATACCGTATTCTTTCTATTTCGGTCGAATCATTATCCGGCTCCGGGAATGTGTCTCGTAACCAGCCCATCTCGATCCGACCTCTGCTAATGTTATCCGGAATAGCACCCAAAAGCTCGTAGCATACGACTCCCCAATCACCAGAAGTTGCGGACCCGGTGACTACGTACTCATCCACCGGCAATCCCAATTGCAACTGCACGTCTTCCAGAGTGATAGTACACTCTCCGCATGGAAGATGGAAAGTGTGCGTCTCGGGTCTCCACCTCTCTATCAACGCACTGATTAGCTTCGGGTCCAACTTGCACCTCTGGCCTATCGTGGCCACGTGCCAAAAACCCGCTTCCCGCAGGTAATTCTCGATCAACGGCGATGGCGGACCAGACATATTGCGAATATAGCATTGCAACACCCGATCTACAGACTGTTTAAAAAATTATAAAATAAAAATTAATTAAAATTGCATAAACCTAAAAAATATTAAATAGTATTGAAAAATTAAAATTATAACTTACCATTGTCATTTGATCGACGGAGATGTGTTTATTGTCAAGACGAATTAATTCTCCGGCATTGCAAAAAAATAAAGGAATTTGAATGGGCTTTTTGTAAATTTAACAAAAAAAATATTTCAAATTAAAGGACTATTGTGAAATCTGAGAGGAACTTTAAGGAATTTGAGAGAAATTTGATAGGAATTTGAGGGAAAGTTGAGAGAAATTTGAGAGAAAATTGAGAGAAGGACCTTTGTGTGAAAAAAATGAAAGGGTGGGGGGGTTTTATAGTTTTTTTTTTTACCTTTGGAGGGCCAACGGTCAAAAAAATATGACTGTTGGGAGTGGGCAAAGCGCGTCCTGAGGGCGTTTTGCCACATCATCAAGAGCGCCCTCAAGGACACGATTTATGCCGATGTGGCGCGCAGCGCTCCTCGGGACGCGCGCTTTCCTCAGATCACTTGAAAACGCGCTGACGTGGACGCGTTTTTGAGGGAAATAGCCCTTTCCGGTAAATAATTAAAAAGTAAGTCATTTTCCGTAAATTTTGTAAAAAAATGGTATTTTCTGGTAAATTACCCAAATATATCAATATAATTTAAAAAATAAAAAATAATGAATATTTTATAAAAAATGAATATTTTAGTTAAGTTTTAGAAAAATTCAAATAATCAAAAATAAAAATTTAAAGAATTGAAATTTTAATTATTAGAAATTATGAGAAAATGTCAAAAATTAGTATATATAAACTCTAGAAAATTACGATAGTTTAAAAAGTTACAAACATTAATAAAAATTCAATAAGTTGAAAGAAAATTAAATTAAGAAAATTCAAAAGAATTTAAAAATTAAATATATACTAGAAAAAATTTAATATTTTAAAAATAGTTTTTGCAAAAATTAAACAATATATAATTTCTAAGATTTTCTTACAATTTTAAAAATATAAAAAATTAAATTAATATTCACTAAACTAACAATGGTCAAAGGTGGTAATTTTCTAAAATGTTTAACTTTTTTATTCTTTTATAATTTTTTTAAAAATTACGTCAGTGTTGCATTATAGTTGGCTGAGAGTGTCATGTGGCACGTTCTAATTGGGCCACAAGTCAATCGATTGTTTAACACAATTGAAACTAAATCAATTAATGGAATGTAACTTAAAATACCAATATAGGACAAAAAGAATTAAGTACTAAAGTGAGAAAAATAGTAAACTTTAGGAGTCAAATCATGTTTTAAACCTTATAAAAATATTTATTTATATTAATTTAATAAGTTGTTCGACTTGAATTAACTTTTTTTGATGGTGAAAAAACTTATGATTATCATTTAGACTAAGTAGAGTTAGTTTTTGGTTAGGTTAAATCGGGTTTTAAATTTTTTGAATTACTTCATGTATGAATCAATTTTGGTATTTATCATTTCAAATTTGAATTATTTCAAATTCAAAATTTTAAAGATCTTACTATTTTATATTCAAATCATTCGAATTTTTAATACTTACCAATAGTCTCAATGCTTATGATGTTGGCGTAATTCGAAAGACTTTTGAACTACCACAAATTCTGTAAGAAAAAGTAAGTAAAATTTTCTTAATCAAATTGACCTCATCCATAAGGCAAAACTCTTACTGCTGCTTTTGTCTTAATAAAAGTTACTTTATAACATTTCCTTCAATTGGTGGGAGTTGTTATCATAAACATCTTGATTACATTGTAAGCCTCACTAAGGACTTCTTTATTACATTTTTCGAGATTAGGCAAAGGGAATCCAATTACCATACACGTATTTGGGCTTTTTCTCTCACCAAGGGAGCTCTTGGTTACTTCTCTCCTCATTCCAATCATGGATGGATCTACGTCTTATACTTTGTAAATCGTTCTAAAATTTCACCACCTTCTCCACTTTGTTGAAACGTTACATCAACAATAGGCTTAATCCACCTTCAAATTCGTATGGGTGAACTTAAAAGTGCAAGAAGGGACCTAGTTCCTTTATTAAAATGGTACAATTCCATTTCTAGTACCACTAAAAAGTTAATAATTAAATTTAAAATTTTTAGTATAAAATTATGATTTTGATCCTCCAATAATTTATATTATTATCTTGACCTTAAAAAAATTAAATTCACCTATAGAGATTCATATTAGTTAAATTGATTTTTCGAATTTGAATAAAAAGTTGATTGATGAACAAGATTTCAGGAGCATGGTAAAGCTACACCATTAAGTTGCAACTCTTAACTTCTATATTTCGGTCTAGGATAAATTACACCATTAGTCATTAAATTATGGTTAAGTTTTTATTTTGGTTATTTAACTAAAAAGGTTACACTTTGGTCACTAAATTATTCAAAAGTTTTCATTCAAGTCACCGAGTTGTTAAAATTGATTATATATGGCTTTATCTATACGCACTGCATGCACCAATTGAAAGTTACCTTCGCTCTTCTCTTCTACAATTTAGTTTTTATTCATGAAACAACTTTGGACGTTACGTATCTACAAACCAAAATTCAAACATTATTTTTCTCTGATCTTTAACACTGATCGTTAGATCAACTTGGATCTAAGATATGTTCTTATTCTCGTCGATGGATACTGATCTACCGCACTAGTCGCCAAATCGTCTATATATATCATGGCATATTCCACATATTTTCAATCTAAACTTTTTATATAGAATTCAATAAAATGGGTGTATTTGAGAGGCTAGCATTAGATCAAGAGAAAAGGAAAAATACACTTTTCGTGGATGAAACAAAGCAATGTTTCTATTCTATAGCTAGGTTTTCAAAGGAGAAGGACACACACCAATTTCAGAAGCCATACATTTCTTTTCCATTGGTGCCATCTACTATTTATTTTGTTGTTTCTTTAAACATTTATATTAATAACTAATAACATCATTCTTCATTTTTTTAATAAAATGAAAGATTTATAAATGAATTTTAATAATTTTAATATTCTACATTTTATAATTAATTAGAAATTCAATATTTATATTTATCGATGCAAAATTGGACGGAATATAAAGAAAATGATTAATATGGAATAAAAAATTTAAAACATATATATATATATATATATATATATATTTATATAAGAATGCCTACAGGTTTAAGAACATCCTTACGACTCAAGCAATCTTCATAAAAGCATTAAAAACATCGTCATTTTATTAATTATTTTTTAAAAAAATGTTAAAAATATTTATTTATATTATTTATTGCATTTGTAATTTTGCATGCTTTCTCTACTTTTTTTTCTCTCTAATTTTTCAACCTTTTTTGTGTGTAAATCCTTAAATAAAAGTTCATGAAGTGGTGCAGCAGTTTATGGAAAGATTTCTCTGTTTAAGGAAAGAAGGTTCAAATTTATCTCTCTGTCTTTGTCTCAGATTCAATGAATCTGGACATGGTTTAATCTTCAATTCCTCATGTTGAGACATTAATATATATATATATAATGATGATGATGATGAATGCAAGCTTCGTGAATTGTAAGTAAAATTCCTTTTGTTCTTTGACTTTGGAACTCATACAAAAGCTTTCTTTCCTGTTTTTTCTTTTGACAACTTGGCATGATGATTTCACTATGGGTGGTGGTCATATAAAGTTATATATATATATATATGTTTTCAATACTGAAAAGAACAATCTTTTAATATATGATTTCACTATGGATGGTGACTTTTTCTTTTATCCCTTTATTTGAGGATGTGGGGTTGTATATATGTTTCATTTGTGTTCATGCTTCAGAGTTCATAGGATTAATGAATGAAATAAAATATTTGTTTTATGATTCTTTGGGAAAAGCTTAATCGAAACCCACTTTCAGTTTTTTACCTGTTTGATGATATTACCCTTAAGCTACTATGAACTTGTCAAGAGAATACAAAATCTACCCAACTTGTTAAGGGTCTATAACTATTTGTTGATTAAAACATGGGCAGATTGTTGTGTTCTTTCTACCTGTTTGATGACATTACCAATGTGATGTGTAGGACAATATTATTCTTAACTATTATACATTGACTTTCTTGAATATATATTTGTGTCAATATTCTTTTTGCTTTTCAAAATCTGAAATTAGATATCCCCTACTATGATGTAAAAGCCTTGTTGTAGCGGAAGAAATTAGGGGTAAGTTGGCTATTTGACTTCTATAGGCCTTAACCAGTGAAGCATCAACTCACAAAGTCAACACTAAACAAATGATTATGGTTTATGTTGATTATGAAAATATAATTAATGATTCAACATGGATGATCCCCTTTCAAGTAATACCAAAACACTGTTATATTCAACTTGTCAAAGTTTATGAATGTAGAATAGATGAGAGCTAGATTCATTTTCTTGCGTGAAAAAGTCTCCTTTTTGACATTAAATAGTTCAGAAAATATGGCTCCTTGAACTCTTATAAATAGCATCTCTCCCTTCTATGGTCATCAATTAGCTGCATTGATCAAATTAGACCTTTTTATGTTAGTATGTTTACTTACATGCATTTATGTTCCTTAAGTTCAATATGATTAAAATTGAACTGTTATGTACTAGGCTGCTAGTGTTTTCTTTACAGGTCTTCTTATGAATAACTACTTCAAATCATGTAGGTCATAAACTAATCTCTAGACGGAATGAGTCACCGAGTCGCTGATGAGCTTGGCTACAAGGATATGGATAACATCAGTGCTGCTTCATCACGTCACAACTCGGAGAATTTGCCATATGTTCACAAGGTGGGGGTAGCCCCTAAGCAAAATCTGCTGAAAGAAATTGCAGGCACCGTGAAGGAAACTTTCTTCGCCGATGATCCTTTACGCCAGTTTAAGGATCAACCGAGGTCGACAAAGCTTGTGCTAGTCTTCCAAGCACTGTTTCCTATTTTTGAATGGGGAAGGAACTATAGCCTTTCTAAATTCAAAGGTGACTTGATTGCTGGACTTACCATTGCAAGTCTTTGCATACCACAGGTATCCCTGTCTGCGAGTTAATGTAGTTGAATTTTCCATTTTTCTTCTTCTTTTTGTTTCTAATATACTGTAATTTACATCAGGACATTGGATACGCAAAGCTTGCCAATCTCGACCCCCAATATGGATTGTGTAAACTTCTTTCTACTTATTAAGATTGTATTTCCATGGTGGAGTGGGAGGGAATCATACTGATTTTCGGATTGCATTGCAGATAGTAGCTTTGTTCCACCTCTTATTTATGCATTCATGGGAAGTTCACGGGATATCGCTATTGGACCGGTGGCTGTGGTGTCTCTCTTGCTTGGTACTCTCCTGCAGAATGAGATCGACCCATCTGAAAATCCGGTGGACTACCTACGCCTTGCATTCACAGCTACATTCTTTGCTGGTATCACTCAATTCACACTTGGATTTTTCAGGTAATATAGCCAATGCCTTATGATTTATCAAATACCTGTTTTGCTCTATCCTTTGAAAGTTTCATCATTATGGTGAAAATCCGGGTTTATATTGTATATGCTGAATGGTTGGTGTGATCAATTTCAGGCTAGGATTCTTGATAGACTTCCTATCTCATGCTGCCATTGTTGGCTTCATGGCTGGTGCTGCTATCACCATTGCCCTTCAACAACTTAAGGGTCTGCTCGGCATAAAAAAGTTTACGAAGAAAACTGATATTGTCTCCGTCATGCGCTCAGTTTGGAGTGCAGCACATCATGGTGTAAGTATTTACTATCATACTTTTGAGGCATTGAACATGTTTGAATTCGGCTAATCGTAATGGCAACTTTGTTTTACAGTGGAATTGGGAAACTATACTAATAGGAATGTCCTTCCTGGCCTTCCTCTTGGTCGCAAAATACATTGTAAGATCGTAGTTAAATTTTTTCGTTCATCGTATATGTAGAAAGCTTTCTTCATGTAATCATGACGCTGTATGAAACTGAGCAGGGGAAAAAGAAGAAGAAACTATTTTGGGTGCCGGCAATTGCTCCGTTGATTTCGGTTGTCCTCTCCACCTTTTTCGTGTACATCACACGAGCTGACAAGCATGGTGTTCAGATTGTATGCATAATCCTTTCTTCTGTTCGATTTATTTACGAGCCTTGGCTTGTTGCAAAAGTAATGAAGATTCATTTTCACAATGTTTATCTTCAGGTGAAACATATTAGGAGGGGAATCAACCCATCATCTTTGAATGAAATATATTTCTCTGGAGAATATCTTGCCAAAGGTTTCAGAATAGGTGTTTTAGCTGGTATGATTGCGTTGACGGTATGCAAATCCAGCCCCCTTTTTCCTTGATTTTGCTGAAGGAGATTAGATCGTAATAGCCGTGTCTTTCATCTTTTAGGAAGCTGTGGCAATTGGAAGAACATTTGCTTCCATGAAGGACTACCAGTTGGATGGAAACAAGGAAATGGTAGCATTGGGAACAATGAATGTCGTCGGTTCGATGACATCTTGTTACGTGGCCACAGGTACGAAAACAGAAAGTCATATCCGTCACGATTCATCACCTCTTTCCGATTTATATAATCAAATAAAATGTTCCAATATCAATCATCTACATGCCCGTGCAGGATCCTTCTCTCGCTCGGCAGTAAACTACATGGCTGGATGCAATACTGCGGTATCTAATATCGTGATGTCCTCTGTCGTGCTACTAACATTGGAACTCATAACTCCATTATTCAAGTACACTCCAAATGCAATACTTGCTTCCATCATTATATCTGCGGTGATTAGCTTAGTAGACATTGAAGCAATGACCCTAATATGGAAGATCGATAAGTTCGACTTTGTTGCTTGTATGGGAGCCTTCTTTGGCGTCGTTTTCTCTTCCGTCGAGATCGGCCTTCTAATAGCGGTGAGGAACATAAGTAGATTGTTGACATATTCTTAAGTTTTTTTTATTGATTTGCCACACATATCCACCTATATGATCCATGTTGTTGTCGCAACAGGTCTCGATATCGTTCGCGAAAATCCTCTTACAAGTTACAAGACCTCGAACCGCGGTTCTCGGAAAGATCCCAAGGACTACAGTCTATAGAAACATCCTTCAATATCCAGCTGCAACGAAAGTTCCTGGCATACTCATTGTTAGAGTTGATTCTGCAATTTACTTTTCCAACTCCAACTATGTAAAAGAAAGGTTAGCTTTTCCACATACATGAAGTAACAAAAAGGATGTATAGACATTGACAAACTGCAATCTTTTTGCAGGATTTTGAGATGGCTGGCTGATGAAGAAAAACAACTAAAAGAAAGTTCCCGACCTGGAGTCCAGTATCTCATCGTCGAAATGTCACGTAAGCTGTCTTCGATTTTTCGTTTTCCGGGTTCATCGAACTGTCACTTACTTTATACATTCTTTTTCAGCCGTTACTGACATTGACACTAGTGGCATACATGCCATGGAAGAGTTATTCAGAAGTCTTGAGAAGAGAGATGTTAAGGTAACATACATCAAGATTAAACTCAAAAGATTTGTAATGGCATCCATGCCATACATGCTTTTTACTAATTAAGTACTATCGTTCATGCATCATATATGCCATACATTAAACTGAGTACTATTGTTCGTGTATCATACATCATGCATGGCATACATTAAACTAAGTACTATTGTTCATGAATCATACATGCCATACATTAAGCCAAGTACTATTTTCCATTAATTATACGTTCTTTTTGCATCATCCATGCCATGCATATTTTAATTAAGTACTACTGTTCATGCATCATACATCATACGTGCCATACATTAAACTAAGTACTATTGTTCATGCATCATAATACATTCTTTTTGCAGCTTGTTTTGGCAAATCCAGGGCCAGTTGTGGTTGACAAGCTCCATGCATCAAAGTTTCATGAGATGATAGGGGAAGATAGGATGTTCCTCACCGTGGAAGATGCAATTGTAACATGTGCTCCAAAAATGGATTTGGAACCATAAGTTATTGTCGAACTGAATCAGAATCCAAGTTATTCGATACAGTTCAATGCACAAGATCACACAAAAAAGCTTGTTAACGCAAAATTCGGAAGATATTCATATTGAAAAAAATGGGAAAAATAAGATTGAATGTCGACAGTGAATAAATATAATACGGGGCTGTGATTCAACAAAGTTTGTAAAAGTGTAAATTTTACTAGAGGGTTTTCTTTATTATTCTCCGGTTTTCCTTCAATGAGGGCATTGGGAATTTTTTTTACATTTTCCTTTATTTACATACATGCCAAGTGAATTTACTTAACTTTTTCACTCAATTAATGAATAAACACTACTTTTCTCTGACTTACTTTCATTGATCATATATAATGTGTCTTTTCTTAAGTCCATATCCTAAATCCCCATCGAAATGTTAATCAATTAATTTATTGATATAATATTTACTTAACAATGGTTGTTGATCTTCCATGGTTGCAAATTGTGGTGAATATTGAAATATAATTAAGATTAATACATATTGTCTTTTTAACAAAAGAGGCAAATGGAACTTTATATAATTTTTCATCAATCAATTGACCAGTTTCTTGCTCAATTAGTGAACAAATACCATTTCATCGTCATAATTCGTTCCTTTAAATTAAACATTAAATCTACTTACTTTCATGGATTGTTAATAAAATTTATGATTTCTCTTGAATCCAACAAAGCAATATAGCTTACTCCCTAACGAAATAAAATGGGCTTTTATTAATTCAAATATCCGGTCCAAGAAATAAACTTATATGAAAATAATAATATAAATAAGTTAATTTTATTTCAAATAATCAATAATAGTTTAGATATCTTAACCAAGTAATTGGATTTTCCTTTGTACCTCAAATTTGAATAGCATAGAGCCATTTAGCATTAACAACAAAAATCATGGCATCAACTTTTATATATTATTATTTCGTAACGAATTTGAGCCAACCATTTGATATTCATCATCACTGATCTTTTGTTGCTGAATGAAGCATAGAAATATCTAAGCATTATTACCACTATTATCAATTACATTCATGTAGAAGTCATGCTCTTTCATGCTTTTCTCCACGTCGCCTTTTGTTAGCAGTTTTCCCATAATTTTCATGTCTTCGCAATCTTGTTGTAGGGTCAACTAGAATCGAAGAAGTTTCAATTTGGGGTTTGACCCATGAGAACTTACAACAATTGATCTATCTTGGTAATTGAACTAAATTGCGCATATGCTCCCCTAGAGTTTCATTTTTCTAACTTTCACTTTATGTCCCTACGATTTTCTTTTCACTGAAATTTAATACTTTGTGCACTATATCAGGTTATGGGTTTTATTTTTTCTCTTTTTGTTACTAGATCATTAATTAATTTAAGCTCCCATCATCCTTTGTAATAAACCTATTGAAAAAATTGTTTTTATGGAAATTTTAAGACATATTCTCAATAGGTAAAGGTGGAGAGTTGAATCATAAAATTATGGTTTCATATTCTACTCCATGAGACCTTTACAACGATATATCATATGCTCAAAATGGTTGAGTGATGAATGAGAAATTGATACTCAAAGTAAGCTATTTGGAAATATTGTTGAGGAAAAGTAAATACTTAGATCCCACGTTAGTTAGATACAAGTGTGAGATGTGTTTATATATGTGAACTCTCTTAAAGAGTAATTGAATGACTAAGCTTGTAATTTTGCCTCGCGCAGCAGGTGGGTGTAGATCCAAACTTGATGGGGTTGCACGACGTGGGCGACACAAACTCTCCATCAAAACCACTCATACTCTCGATAATTTCTCTTGCGAAACTCATTGTTCTCAAAACTTTTCCTTTTCCTCATTCGTATTTTCCAACATTCCCGTGATAGAAAAAGACATTCGTACTTTGATCACTGATGTTGTTGTATTCTGCTACTTTAACTGCCTTATGGATTAGTTTCAAGTCCCTTGTGACTTAAGTGAAATTTTCAGCAGCAGGAAAAAATTCAAAATTCCAAATAGATCACAACTATAATGAAAATTAAAATATGATCCACTTTTGGATTAAAATAAATATTTCTAAATTTTAGATTTATAATTTATATTAACTCATTAAAATAAAAATAAAAATAATAAATTGAAAGCTTAAAAACATTCATTTTGTTCCCCACGTTGAGAATATTTTAATTTTTATTGTTGTATTTATAAAATTTCTCAATATAAAGGTAAAAAGAAAAGTTGTGATAGGGACCTGTATTTTATTTTGTTGGATTTGATTAGAGTAATACAATTAATTAAAAACAGATAATAGGTTTTGTTAAAATGACACAAACCCCTCGAACTTAATAATTTATCAACTGTAATTAAGTCATTTTCAATAAAAACAAATTAACTTTAATTGTATCTCTTTTTATTAATTTAAAAATTAATATATAATAAAATGATGATAATATATATTTTTGTGTGAAAACCTTTATATTATTCAATTTGATTTATAATAATATTTAATATTAAAATTTTGATTTATATATAAATTGTTTTTTATTATTATTCTATACTTTTTATAAATTATTTTTGAAAAAAAAATCATTAACGCCTCAATTGATGTACCCAACAAGTTGGATGTATCCTTAATTAATAATGTGGCCATCTTCTTCGTCTATAACTTTTGTCGAGGCAAAACTGAGCTACGAATTTGGTTGGACACAAAACGGCCAAATTGAAACCACCGCGTTTGGCTTCAAGCTATCCCTATTATTCTTCAACACATTACTATAATCTCCATTTATGATATATGACAGGCTCGATCCGATGCGCCACTTGGTCAAGTTCACCGTAGATACACTAAGACATGGTTCTACAAAAGTTACTCACAATTGTCTTTTGGCATTAAGCATTCTCTCTTCATCTTCATTTAGGAATGTACTCCTAATTTGTTTCAAAGACATTGACAAACGATTCTGTTGAGACATCAGATCAATAACTTGAAGAAACTTTTGAATAACTATCTTTATTTCACTCCCACCCAAGTCTTGAATGCAATCCTTGAATGCTTGTGGCATATCCGGAGGTGGTTCCAAACCCATTTCCATAAAATTTTTCAGATCTTCTCTCTTTGTCTGATTATTAATCTTCTGCTTCTTTTTGTCGCCACTCGTCTTTTGATTCTTCAACTCCAACTTCATGACAATATTTGAGACCCTCTTTCTCAACCATCCTCTTGTTCTTCATCTCCGTGACTAGACGAGCTACAAATTTGGGCAATACCATTTGAGTTAATTTCTATAGCTTCTCGCTTTCACTAGAAGTAGATGCTTCAACACCATTCAACAGCTCCAGCCATGAATGATCACCATCATCAACTTTCTCTTACCCTTTAACTCGAACATCTTCGATTCTTCAAAACTTATTTCAACAATGATAGATTTGTTAACAAAAAAACTTTAGTATGAATAAATTAGTTCCTGTTTATATATATATTCGGAGTTCTAATCCACACCTAACGTTGATTCCTATATCGTATTGAAGTGTAAAAAACCTTTTATCTTATCCAGACTATTTGGTTTTGTTTTTCTCTAACTATATAATATTTCCCATGATTTTTTAATCTTCCAAGGCTTCCATTTTTATTTTTAAAAATATTTGTTACGGTTTGAGGGGTTAATTGTAAATTTTCCTAAAAAGTATTTTTATTTATAATTTTCCTAAAAGGCCCAATATAAACCGATTCTTTGGATGAAATTTTCTGACCTTGTTCTTGATACTATAGATTGTAGGTAGAGTTTTTCTTTTCCTTTTTATTAATGATTATGGTTAAAAAAGTAATGACATGTAGAAGAGCTATGATATAATTTCTCAAAGTTCGGGTCATAGCCCTCTAAAATTTTGGGAAAATATCATTAGACAAATATATAATGCATGACCATAAAAATGATAATGTTCACACTTTGTCATTTTGATGAATTTTCTAAAGATAATATCTTTATTACACTTTTTCAACTAATGTTAATCAGCTCTCACCTGTTTAATATAATCTCAAACGATTTCATTGAACAATTATTCTTCACATATTGATCATAATCCCAAACGATCTCATTGAACAATGATCTCGTCTTATTACATCATTGTAATCTCAAATGGTTGCTTCGCCTTCGAGGCAAACTTAATTTCAAACGGTTGTTTTATCTTCACTATGAGCATAATTTTAAATACTTACCAATGGTTGCAATGCTTACAATGTTGGTGTAATTCGAAATACTTAATTACTGTAGAAATTTTATATAGAAATTGATATCATTGTTATGCTCTGCTCGGTGTTCAGTGGATTGTTTTCAAATCGATTGCAAAACGTGAAGCGATTACTAGGCTTCATTGTATCATCGAAGTTTATTTGCCAGTAACTCTTGTGCAAACTATATATAGGTGGGGGCAAATAGAACCTTAAAGAAAGTGGCATTGATACACTCCTTGAAACCTTCATTAATTTCTCATGAGTTTGTTTTTATCCCCATGCTCTAACAGATTTTGATATTAGTATCTAGAATGGTCAGAATCTATTTATAAGCATTATTGGCAATTATCAAGATTAATTTTGTTTAATTATAAATTTTAACTTTTTTACTTTATTAAAATTGAGAGGGTAGTCTTTATATTTTAAATTTTCAAATTTTAGTTTTTATATTTTACGAAAATTAAAAAAAAACATATAAATTTTAGTTTTTTTCTTTCCTTTTTTCATTTAAATTCTTGAATTATTGATTTTTTCCCCTAATTTTCTTATGTTAAATAGTCTCTCTTTTTTTAATTTTCTCTTGAATTATTCATAATCTCTCTTTTAACTCTTAAATAAAACAATAAAAGCAATCTTTAATTATATAATATATTAATGAATTTGAAAACAAAAATAGTTAAAACATGCAATAGTACATATCATAATGCTTTTTTATTTTCAAGATATTAATTTCTAGATTTAAAAATTTAAGTTGGATTGTTAATATTTTATGGATTTACAAAATTTTAAAAAATAAAAGTAGAGGTTTTAAATGTACAAATTTAATTTTATATTAATTTTTAAAGGCTTGAAAATACTTGCAGGAGACACTTGGATTTTGGTACTCAATTTACTTTGGGTCCCTGGAGGTTAGTTACATGTTTTTAGTTTCTTTTATACTTGTTTAATTTTATATTAATTTTTTCTTGGACAAGTATGTAACGTATGGCCATGGAAATGACAATGTTCACGCTTTACCATTTTTTTATGAAATTTCTAAAGGTAATCAATCCTCACATACTTCGTGTAATCTCGAATGATTTCATTAAACAATTATTCCTCGCATACTTATAATTATCCTAAATGATTTCAATGAACAAGGACTCGCCTTACTTACATTAATGTAATCCTTAATGACTACTTTACATTCAAGGTAAATTTAATTATTAATATTTAAATTTATCGTATCTCGTTAAAATAAATAATAAATTTAAAGCTTAAAACCCTTCATTTTGTTGAGAATATTTTAATTTTTATTGTTCTAATTATAAAATTTCTAGAGAGAAGTTATTTAGTTGGACTTCATTAGAGTTATAGAATTAATTGAAAATAGACAATAGGTTTTGTTAAAATACACCAACTTGATTAAGTAATTTTCAATAAAAACAAAAAACTTTAATTGATATTTTTAATATCTTTTTTATTAATTTAAAAATTAATATATAATAAAATGAGATATTTCAGTGTGAAAACCTTTATATTGTTCAATTTGATTTGTAATAATAATATTTAATATTAAAATTTTGATTTATATATAAATTTTTAATTATTCTGTGTTTTTTATAAATTATTAGTTCCTTAATTTAAAAAAAAAATATTAACACCTCTAATTTTAATTGTAATTTATTTTTTACGAGTTAACTTTAAAATTTTAAGCTTTTATAATGATATGCATAAATTTATGAGTTGGATTTTGCGATAAGTGTAACATTCCAAAAATTAGGATGTTAGAATTTTAAAATTTACATAAATTAAATCTTAGCCTTAATGGTTAAGAGCTTAGAAGAATTTTATCCTACTTATTTTCACTTTTTTCCTTTTCATTTTTCTGCATTAAGGAACCAAGGTAAAAATAGGTTATATATTAATTGTTGTAGAGCATGACCATAAAATGGGCAGTAGCTTAAAGGTCAAGAATCACTTATTTTACTTTTCTTGCCCAAGGTCGATTCACGCCTCTTCTCTTATATATCCTTTTAAATTCGGTCAACGTAAGGAAATTGCAGGTGGCGCCCCCATTTTGGTAAAATTGCAGTAACGCCCTCAACTTTGGAAAAATTACAATGAATCCCCAAAGATTTATAAAGCTTAGAAATTCACCTCAATCCCAATTAGAATTTATCTCTTATCCTTCTTCAAAATTCAAATTCTAGTTTGAATTCAATTTGAGTTGTAATAATAATATTTAATATTAAAATTTTGATTTATATATAAATTGTTTTTTATTATTCTGTGCTTTCTATAAATTAATTCATTAAGTTTTGAAGAAAAAAATCATTAACACCTTTAATTTTAATTTTAATTTATTTTTTATGAGTTAACTTTAAATTTTTAAGCTTCTATAATGATATGCATAAATTTATGAGTTGAATTTTGTGATAAAAATTTGTGTTGTCTATTTATTATGTTAAAATTAGTAATTAAACTTTGACATCAGTTGTTATTTTGGCACAATAACTTATTTAGCTCTTAAACAAATTATTTTTACTCTTAAGCTTAAAATTTCAAATCATTTAAATTTGCGATAAAAATTTCATTTTGGCACAATTAAATATTTTTTAAAATTAAAAAATTTTAAAAAAATATATTTTGTATATATTTAATTTTTTAAAAAATTAATTAATTCCTAACGGATATACTCGTGAACTATTTTGTCTTTTACAAAAAAAAAAAAATACTAGCAGATAAATATATATTACCAATAAAATTAATAGTTAATAGTTAAATATAAAGGGATAAAATTTTGACAGCTTTTTTGTGTCGGTTTCTAAGAGAAAAATAGGTTATTAGTGTTTAATATTGAATTAACTGTAGAAGTTAAGTTAAATTAAACTACATAAACTAAATAAAATATGAGACAGGGATTAAAATCATAATTTTACCATTTATGTAACACAATAGAGAGCAGCAGAGGTAGTTTTCCACAAACCTCTCTCTTGTAAGCCCCGCCGTGGCGCTGTCATAATAAAAAAACTGAAGCACCCGGGAAGTTGGGTGTATCCTTAATCAATGACGTGACCATCTTCTCCGTCTATAACTTTGATCAAGGCAAAACCGAGCTGCGAATTTGGTTGAACACGAAACGACCAAATTTGAACCACTGCATTTGGCTTCAGACTATCCCTGTTGTTCTTCAACACCTTACTGTAATCTCCATTTATAATATATGACAGGCTCGATCCGATGGTCCACTTGGCCAAGTTCACCGTAGATACACTAAGGCATGGTTCTACAAAAGTTACTGCCATTTGTCTTTTGGCATTAAGCACTCTCTCTTCATCTTCGTGTAGGAATGTACTCCTAATTTGTTTCAAAGACATTGACAAACGATTTTGTTGAGACCTCAAATCAGTAACTTGAAGAAACTTTTGAATAATCAGCTTTATTTCACTCCCACCCAAGTCCTTAATGCAATCCTTGAATACTTGTGGCATATCCGGAGGTGGTTCCAAACCCAATTCCATAAACTTTTCCAGATCTTGTCTCTTTCTTTGATTATTAATGTTGTTTGTCTTCTGCTTCTTCTTTCTGTTGTCGCTCGTCTTTCGTTTCTTTTGCTTGCCGATCAAGTAATCTTGTTTTCCTTCTTCAACTCCAGCTTCATAACAGGATTTGAGACCCTCTTTCTCAACCATCATCTTGTTCTCCATCTCCGTAACTAGACGAGCTACAAACTTGGGCAATATCATCTGAGTTAATTTCTGTAGCTTCTCGCTTTCACTAGAAGTAGATGCTTCAACACTATTCAACAACTCCAGCCATGAACGATCACCATCATCAACTTTCTCTTTACCCTTTAACTCGGACATCTTCGATTCTTCAAAACTTATTTCAACAATGACAGATTTGTTAACAAAAAACTTTAGTATGAATAAACTAGTGTTTGTTTTTATATATATATATATATATATATATATATATTCAGAGTTCTAATCCACACCTAACTTTGATTCCTATATCGTATTGAAGTGTGAAACTTTTATCTTATTCAAACTATTTAGTTTTGTTTTTCTTTGACTATATAATTTTACTCATGGTAACTTTTTAATCTTACAATCGAGGCTTCTATTTTTTATTTTTTAAAAATGTTTGTTAGAGATTTGAGGGGTTGGTTGTAAATTTTCTTAAAAGTTTTTTTATAATAATTTAATTTTCGTAAATTAGTATTTTTTTTTTAATTTACGTGATCAAGTTTCTTTAATTTTTTCTACTCTATTTTCATTTCATTTGACAAAGAATGACCGATTATGACTAAACTTATGTAATTGATGTTACAGCATGAAGATAATATTTGGGATGAATTTGGTGCTAGTGCTCCCCGACGATCATATAGTTCCTCGTACTGTTGATGAATATGGGGCTCAATTCAAAATTCAAGGGGATGGTCGAACAAAACCACAACACGAAGTGATTGGAGTTGCTAGGAATGCAGATAATACGGCTAAATATGGTATTTTGGGCGAGAAGAGAAAAGGCATTCGTACTTTGACCAAGAACAAAATGTTAGAAAAATGTCCTTGGTCTCACAGTTCTGATGGCATATTTCCCACTTCAGGTGATAATGACTCACTCAAAGAAGTTACGGGCATGGTTTCTGATGATCCAATGATGTCCAGCCTAGGGTCTCAAAACTGGTGATATAGATTCAGTTAGCAGTGATTTCTGTGCTGAAGATCCTGTCTTGATTGACAACTGTGCTACAGAGGACAATAACATCTACCGTTTTCCGCTAAATCACATGTCTGATACTAATGATGATCTCAGATTTTTTAATAATAACCATGAAGACAAAGAAAACTGCGATCTCCTATGTTATGCCTGGGGAGACATTGGAAATTTTGAGGATGTTGACCGGATGTTCAGGTAGTTCTTGAAATCCTATTATTATTAAGTTTCTCGTTTTGCTTTACTATGTAAAACCCAAGGTTCAGTAGGATCTGTGCTTTGGGTATAACATAAAAGCATCTATGTTTGAACATCCGTAAATATCCACATACATGTACCTGCACCATATTTGTACGCATGCATGTATTTGGGTTTACATAGTACTCATCAGTAAACCTTTCATATTGATCTTACAGAAGTTGTGATTCAACGTTTGGGTTGGGGAGTCTCAGTAATGAAGATGATTTGTGCTGGGTTTCATCTTCACATGCTACTGAAGGATCTCAAGATGTGTTGAAGGCTGATGCTAAGTTGAATAGTTTACCAGAGCATTGTGCAACTTCCAGGCCAGACAATGTCGGTCCTTCAACTATTGATTCGTACAAGAAAAATGTACTTCCAAGTGACAAAATAAGTTGCCTTGGTACGAGTGGTGATAATCCTGGTCTTGCTGACATGTCTTCTTTGGATGTATCCAATAAAGAATCTGAATTAAGGATGACTTGACACCCACTGAGCAGATTAGTAAAATCTTTCCTTTTTCTAAACTTTCTGTGTCTCTCCCTATTGATCTTTTTAATTTTATGTTTTGTTTAGGAATATCTGAATATCTGACTTTGTCAGCTAGAAGTTGTCATCCTCCAAAAATCTTTTAGGCACTTATTTGAATTTCGAGCTACAGTAAATTAGGATGATAAATAGAAATATTACTAATAAGGTACTTCGAAGGAAACCACAGCCTACTATCAGCAAGAATTATGCCATTTTTATAGTCCTTGTTCATAATGTATATAAATCTTCAATCTAAAGTCGGATAATAAATGTTATGATCCACGCTTAAGCTGGTTTCAGATGAAAGAGTTGATTGTAAATTTTCCTTTGACATATTATTGCCATGTGGAATCTTTACTGTGTTGTCTAAGTTGTATTGTTAAATTACAGATCAGCCTACGAGAAAAAGCGCAATTCAAGCAATGAGCATCCGGAGAAAAAGCAATCATCATCTCCTCTCAAAAACGGTGGCTCTTATCTCCATTATGGTAACATCAAGCGGTTTGCGATGTGAAGCATCCTTTTCGATGCATCATGTCAACTCTTTTCCCCACTGGATCTTCAACAAAGACAAGCAAAACACGGGGCTGATTACGTAAGCTATGGGCGGGCGGTGTTCCCTATATGCATCTCAATAACAAATGTCCTTCAAACCAAATTTCAAGATTTCCAACTCTAACTAGTGCCAAATCTGAAAATAACGGGCATCCTTCGACAAGCGAGTCATCTTGTGCATCGAATCGAGCATGATCCATAGAGTGCTTCGGGTCTTTCATTTGAGGTTCTGACATTATAATGAATGAGAACATGGGAAAGCCATTTCATCAACAAGATACAAGAGCCCCATCCAACGGGAATATCAACTGGGCAAGAGTGGAAAGTCGATTGCATTTTATGATCCAGATCCATTGTTCAAAAGCAGTCATCATCATCCAAGGCAGGGGCGAAGGTCATAGTGAAGTTGAAGGATTTAGTGTAGGGAAGCAAGCGAAATTAGGCTTTTCAAGCAGCAGAAAGCTCTTGTGTAGGTTCAATGTTGGGTGAAGTTTCACTAGAAGCAACCGATTTTAGTGACTTCAACAAGTCATGGAAAAGGTATAATCGATGGAAAGGTTTTATGATGTGCACATATTTGCATGTCTTTGTAGGTAATTGGTAAAACGAAGAATTGATTGAGTTAAAAGCGCTTGAATTTTCGGTTGGATATCGGGACAAAAGCGTATACGGGATAGTCTGTATCGCTTGGCTAGGAGTCTTTGAACAAAGGCATAAGCGCATGTGATACGAAAAATGGCATTAGAGATGATGAAGATGCAAGTGGTCCATTGGTGGCCGAAGAAACAAACAAGTATGTTTTGTTGCTTTGAACATGAAGTTCTTAGTACTTTTGATGTTGTCACTGTTTGACCACATAAGGCAAATGATGTGAAAATCTGGACATTAATGATAATCACACATAAGATGTGAACTTGGCAAGTATCGATTTCTAAGGAACTATGAACAGTTACATCTTGAGTACAGTGTGCTTCTTTTGTCTCATTCTTTCTTGTAATTCTAAATGCTGCGTTTATTCGTTTTGTTTTCCAGGTGCACTAGATTTATGGACATAGAAACTGACACAAACCCGATAGATAGATCCATAGCACACTTACTATTCCACAGGCCTTCGGATCCGTCTCTAAGGCACCGCTCACGATCCACTTCTCTAAAGTCTCATGGCATGGTAAAGCACTTGTTCATTTTCTGTTTTGAAGAAAACTCATGTTTCCCCTAAGCTCACAAAGCATTATCTTTGCATGGATTTGAAATGGCGATTCATGGCTCCCCACTCTCGACACGCCTCATTTGAAAAACAAATCGATCATGAAGAAAACAGTCTTGTTTCGAGATAACACCGTAACTTTGTGAATTTGATAAAATAACAGTGCAAGACTTTGTAAATTGTTATCTTATTTATGATCATGTGAAATGATTGTGGGTGAGGCCTCGAGAAAATACGAAGATGATGCAAAGGGTTGATTCTGCATTTTTTTTAGGCTTTGATTTTTTAGATAATGTTTTGTTATAACTACTTATAAGCTATTTGTCCACTTATTTGTCACTAGTACTTTAAAAAAATTTCTATTTGTTTTTCACAAACTATATGGACTTTTGTGGGACCATATAAGACCATTTTTTTCTTTGAATAGTACTTATATTAAGGAACTAACTTGTGGACATTTATAGTGCTCAAGATGAATTCTAGTTGTTTGAAACATTAATTTCAGTTTAAAAATTGGTTTTGTAACTCAAGTTTCGAGACTTGTCAAAATATCTCAAAATATGGGTGAAAAATAGTTATATAGCAGTTGGCAGGTTATATCTCGAGACATACAATTCTTGTATTTGAACTTTCGTGTATCTAGGCATATGGTCTTATGTTTTAAGACTTGACTATCAAAGTGCCTTAAAATTATTTTAAATATCTTAGAACATTTTGATATTGACTCAAAAAAATTAGACAAGTATGTAATGTATGATAAAGGTAATCAATCCTTACATACTCAGTGTAATCTCGAACGATTTCATGGAATAATTATTCCTCACATACTTATTATAATCCCAAATGATCTCATTGAACAATGGCTCGCCTTTTTACATCAATGTAATCTCAGATGGTTGCTCCGCCTTCGAGGCAAATTTAATTCCAAACAGTTGTTTTATCTTCACCATGAGCATAATTTTAAATACTTACCAATGGTCACAATGCTTACGATGTTGGTGTAATTCGAAAGACTTGTGGACTACCACAATTTCTGTAATAAATTTTCCTAAATCAAATTGACTTCATCCACAAGACAAAAATCTTATTACTGCTGTAAGAACCCAAATTTGCCCGGGGCCCAATTAACCAAACAAAAACCAAAATTAAAAACCAATTAATAAAACACCAAAAGTTTAAAGAGTTTAGCAGTTCATTAAACTACAGCAGGCCCAATTGGCCCAGGTACTAAAATAAATCACTACCCAATTTCTAAACCCAACAGACTAAACCCAATACTGGAGAGCCCGAATATCCCAACAATCTCAGCAGTCAGAAAATCCTAGGAGAGCTTCCAGAATGTTCCAGCGCCGCAGCAGCCTCCCTCGCGCGTGCCTCCACGCGCGCCACTGCTTGTGCTCCCGCACGCCCCACACGCCTCCGTACGCCACGTCCGCGCCTTCCGTACACAAAACGGGATTACCAATAGCGAAAAAACGAGAATATCTGAGAAAAATTTGTATTTGGATGGCTATAAAAAAGCCATCAATATCTTGTAATTTTTTTTTTAGAGAAAGACGCATACACACATAGAGAAAGACGCAAGAAATATTGAATCAAAAGCAAAAAATAATATCAAAAGGTTGTTTTTAAATATCTTTTTGCTTTCAAATTTTTTTTCTTTCGGCATGTTTCTATTCATTTGAAAATTAAAGAAAAGAGGGGTACCTTCGAAAGACGAACCATTGGACCGCTTTCTTCGTAGAAATCAAAGTAAGGAGGGCCTTTGGGATAAGAAACGTCGAAGCCTTCGGGTCTAGCTTGAAAAGGAGCCGGAACCGGTCACTAATCGCCGATTATCATGGCGTTGAAGTGGCCGAATTTTCTTTTTTTCTTTCTGCGGCTGAGAGATTAAACAGAAAGGGGGCTAGGGTTTCGAAAAATTAGTAGATGGTTTAAATCTGCTTATAAGGGGTCGGTGTTTATTAAGAAAACGAAGCTGTTTTGGCTAATTTCAATAGCCTCAAAATGACGCCGTGTGGTGCGACCCGATTCACCCGACCCGATTATCCTCAGGATCCGCGCGTTTCTACGGTGAAGGGATATTTCGAGATTAGTCCCTCTTTTTCATGTCGCTATCTGATTAGATCCATTATATATTTTCATTATTTTTTAATCGATCTCTGTAATTTGTGCATCATTTTATTTTGGTCCAACTTGCACACTGCGTTTTGGGCTTTGAAAATATTTACTGGTTCAGTCCTTGATCATTTATGCGCATTTTAATTCAGTCCTTAACTCTGTTTAAATTTTTTATAATATAGCCTGTTAATTTTATGCTTATTTCAATTAAGTTTTTTTTAGTCTATAAAATTTATGCATTATTTATTTTTAGAAGCTGTTTTAATAAATTATTTTGAACTATTTTATTGATTTTACAATGTCTTAATTTGTTTTAAAACTTTCATTCGTATATTTTTATTTTATTGTATAAATATTTGATTTCAAAATATTCTTTTATATGTCTCTTTGTTTTAATAATTTGTATAATATTTAATTTAAATACAATTATATGTTATTATTTTGTACATACATATTGTAAGAGCCCAATTTTGACCGGGCCTATTAAAAAATAAATAAATAGTAAAACCAAAGTTTTTTAACAGTCCAAGTTATAAAGATAAAACCAGTAGCCCAAATACTATTCGTGGCCCAATACCCAAATAGAACAGACTACCCTAAACTAAATCCCTAACCCAAATTGACCCAACCTGATCCATTAACCCCTTAACCCATTTACACCAAGACCCAATACCCGTTGGCCCAATGGCCCAAACCTAAACTAAGGGTTCCTGGAACCCTAAGGAACCATCGCGCCGCAAGCGCCTCAGCGACCCTTCAGTCACGCCGCCAGCGCCGCAGCCACCAGCCCTTCATCACGCCGCGATTCGCGCTAGTAATGTCGCCGCTCTCCTCGCCTTCGACCTGCACAGAAAAGGGAAAACATAGCAAAAGAAATGGAAAATAAACAAATCAGATTTCTTTCCTTTTTCTCTTGATTTCTTTCGGGGCTATATAAACCCACAAACAATTTGTAACAGGGACGAATATATACAGACATAAACATTGAATAAAAATAGAAAAAATACAGAGCTGATTTCCTCAGTTAGTTTATCTTTTTATATTCTTTTTATTTTTTTTATATACGAGTACTATTTCTTTTTAAAAATATAGCAAGAATACGAGTTTACCTCTCAAGCAGCGCTGAAAATCGAATATTTGGTCTCCGACCACCATACCTGGTGGCGCGTGAGGCGCGTGAGGGTGGTGGCCTGAAGGGCTAGCAATCGGAACCCTAGACGAGTATTGAGAGAATTTTATTTATTTTTTTTTAAAATCAGATGACAAATGATATTTTTGGTTCAAAAACTGATATATATAGAACTTAAAAAATGACGCCGTTTTAGGCCATGGGGGGATCCGCGTGTTGACCTGACCCGGCCCTCAGAATCCGCGCGTTTTCTTTAAATGGCCTAATTGCCATCTTAGTCCTTCCGCATTTTTATATTTTTTAATTCGGTATTAATTTAATTTTTATTTATTTTTTAATTTGTCCCTAATGTTTGTTTCGGTTCCAATTTAGTCCCTCTGTCCATTTTAAAGGTAAAATCGGAACGACGTCGTTTCATAAAAAGGTTTAATTGCCACATTAGTCCCTGGGATTTAATGCGCGTTTTAATTTAATATCCTTTTGATCTGTTCTAATTATTATTTGACCCCTGATTTCTTTGTTTTATTTTATTTTTATCCTTTTATTTTATTTTTATTATTATATAGTGTATTAAACTATTTTATTATATTATATATATTCCATATTATTTTCCTGTATTTATTTATATTATATATATATTTTTATTTTTTATATTATATTTTGTATATTATATATTATTATGTTACATATATATATTATTTCTAAAACTTTATTTATTTATGTTATCTAACCCATTTTATTTATATAGTTTAAATTATGTATTACATATATTTTCATTATTTATTATTTTTATTTAGCTAAAAATTATTTTCATTACATATTTTTCATATACTATATTATATGTTTTTTTAAATTTTTTATATTACATAGTATTATATTATATCATATATGTATGTAATATTTTTTATTTTATGTATTAATCTTGCATGAAATATGTTCATATTTGTTCTATTATTTATTGTATTTGTTTATACTTCGTCATGTATTTACAATTGCTTTAGTGTAGGAATTATTATTTGTCATATTTTTTATTATTTCTTTGTTGCCTATCTTAAACATTAGTATATTATAATTGGTTTTAATATTTATGTGCGATAATTTATAAATGTAATATTGTCACATGGATTATTATGAAAATACATTTTTTGCAAAATTATTATATTTCATCCAAAGGTTTTTAAAATAAGGCAATGTTTTGGTATTTAGAAATTCGGGAAATAGTGCCCTAACGTCTTCAAGTTGCGATTTTCCGTTTGGCTAAATAACTAAATACCCTTTTTCAAGTTTAGTAAATCATGAGATGATTTTAATTGCGAAGGTTCTTAAATACCGTGTCCTAACGTACTGGATGTGATGTTTATATTCCCTCGGAACAAAGAAATCTCAAGTTTTAACTTAAATGGCTCAAATTTTTTTTAAGAAATCATATTTTTAAATACTTTTAAACTTCAAACATTTGGACATGATTTTATCGATTAGGTACCAATTTTTGGGCGTTACGAGGGTGCTAACCCTTCCTCGTACGTAATCGACTTCCGAACCCGTTTTCTTATTTTTTTCGTAGATCAAAATCAAATGTTTTAAAATAAAATGTTTTACAAGGTGATCCAATCACACCTAAGTAAAAAGGGATTGGTGGCGACTCCCATTTTCGTTTTTAAAGTCGATCCCCGTTTTTCAAAACCGATTTTAAAATGGTTTCGACACATATACAATGATAAGACTATTTTTTTTTACATATTATTTTTTTACATTATTTTATGTATATATTTCCTTTTAAACCTATCTATATGTATATTTAGTTTCTTTTAAAATTACTTTTATATATATATATTTCTATTTTAAATTTAGTATATATATAATTTACCACTTTGAAAGATCATATTTTATTGTATATATTAATTTATTTCAGATATTTTTATATACTATTACTTATATATATGTTTTGTATATTTAAAGTCATATATTATGTTTTTCTTTGTTTTGTATAATTTATTTCAAATATTTTAATACATATTTCATAAATTCATTTACCAAATATCCTATTTTAAATAATTTCATGGATTGTAAATTTCAAACTCCACTTTCTTTATTTTAAATCTATTTGTTAGCATTCAAAATTTTGTTTTATATTAATTTGCCAATGTATATTTTGTAGAATTATTATATCTTGTAGCTTATTGATTTTTGATATATGTCTTTAAAACCATGTAGTTATCATTATTGTATATTGGTATGTTTAAATTATTGCTATGATCACCACTCACAAATATGATGTAGAATTTGTGTGTATTTCGTGCTTAATGTTTGTGCTTCTTGGTATTGTTTTATGTTTCGAACTCCAATATATTCAAACCTTTACTAAATGTTTAATTTCATTAAAAATGTATGTTGAGCCATTTTTAAGATTGCATATTTGAAAATTTTTCAAGATAAGGCAATATTTGTGTGTTTGGAAGTTCGAAAAATTACGCCCTAATGTGCTGGGTGTCAATTTTTTTTGTTCAACCAAATAACCAAATACCCTTTTTAATTACATGTTTTGAAGATCAAAGATGATCTCGGTGTCGAGGTATAAACGTGTCATATCCTAACGTGTTGGATATGATATTTTTATTCTTTTGAAACGAGTGAATCTTGAGATTCACTTCAAAATTAATTAACATTATTTAAAAAAAAAAGAATCATATCTTAAACATTTTCAAGTTTTCAACGCAAGGACACTAGTTAATCGATTTGGTACCCGTTTTGGGGCGTACGGGGAAGCTAACCCTTTCTTGTGCTTAACCAACTTCCGAACCCTTTTTGTTATTTCATTTCGTAGACCAAAATGTTTTACAAGGTGATCCAATCACACCTAAACAAAAAGGTTGGTGGCGACTCTACTCCATATTTTTAAAGCCGATCTCCATTTTTCCAAAATAAAAAATGGTTTCGACAGCTTGGCGACTCCACTGGGGACTGGTTGAGTGTCAGGCCATAGATTGATTAAGTTTTGTCCTTTTGATTGAAAACTTAGAAAATTGTTTTGAAAAATCACGTTTCTTTTAATGCATTTATTAATGTTATGATTAAAATCTCGTAGAATACTCTTGCATTGCATTGTATGACCGTTGTGGTTACACTTACAAGTGGGAGTGATAAACTATGCCTTCGTGAGGTTTTCACCTCCGCATGGGCTAGTGGACTGCTTCCGGAATACATCTGTACCTATGTGCTTCGTGAGATTTTCATCTCCGCATGGCCATAGGGAAATGTATTCCCCTGAACCGAACTCGATCCATATAAGCCTATAATGGGTGAGGATTGAGGAATCTGCTGGTTCAGGTACCCTCTCTTTAGAACCAAACCACATATAGTGAACCCTAAGAGCCCACCCAAGGTAGAGCTATTTCGAATTATAGTGGTTACCCGGATGGAGGTTTGATAACATTTTACTTGTTTGGATTTTTATTATGCGATACTGACTTGTTGTGTTTTGATTTGTTTTCTTATTTGCATGTCATCTCATATTAAAGAGGTGTCGATTCCTGTTCGGTTGCTAAGATAGAAAGTTTTCCATGGAAAACGAATTTCTTGATAAAGTGGAGGATAATGCGGCTGTTCGCACGTGGTCAGAAGAGTTGCAATTAGAAAAAGGGGATAGTTTAATTGAAGGATACACGTCAGAGCTGTGGGACTTCACCCACATTAGTGTGACGCAAAATGAGCTTCAAAAATTACGGGATATTTGGACTCATTGGGAGTATGAGACTAAACAGATGTTCTACCGCAGCTATGGTGATATTTCTTATTTACTTGATGTCAAGATAGATAAACACTTGTTTCGGGCTATGGTTCAATTTTGGAATTCTGCATATAGTTGTTTCACTTTTGGGAAGGTGGATTTGGTGCCTACTATAGAGGAATACACCACTTTACTTCGCTGTTCAGGGGTCCAAGTCGATAAAGTTTATATTAGGGCTACTAATGTTCCTTCTTTCGTGAAGAAATTGATGAAAATTACGGGAATGAGTGAGCAGTGGGTTTCAGCTCGAATTCAGTAAAAGGGCGAGGGAAAATGTATTCATTGGGTAAAATTGAGAGATTTGATCTTGATGCACCCTGACGTAAAGAGGAAAATTGATATCTTTGCTTTGAACATTTACGGATTAGTCATTTTCCCTAAAGCTCTAAGGCATATAGATGAAGCAGTTACAGACTTATTTGATCGGTTGGATAAGCAAGTTACACATGTCCCTGCAATTCTCGCTGAGACCTTCAGATCTTTAAATGCATGTCGAAGAGCAGGAGAAGGTAGGTTTGTTATATGTGCAAAATTATTGATGGTATGGTTTTACGGTCACTTCTGGAAGGTAGATAAAGTCTCTTACCGACCTTTCTGTGAGAATTATTCACCTTTAAAAGAGGAAATAGCTACGCCAAGGCGGGAAGATATATCAGCAGAAGGGTGGATGATGATTTTTCAGAGCCTTCAAGAAGAGGATATTGAGTGGAGAGCTACGTGGATGGTGCCTGATGAGATACTTTACAAATGTGGAAGCTTTGATTGGGTCCCTTTACCTGGAATTTGGGGAGCCATTGGATACGCTCCTTTGCTTGCAACAAGACAGTATAAGTCCAGACAGTTTGTGCCGGTAACACATGGGTTGGGTCAAAGTGAATTCTCTTATAGAGGAGAGAATTATAAGAAAAAGGTTCGAGAAATTACGAATGCTTGGAAGTAAACTCGTCGGATGAAGAGAGTGGCTGTGGGCGAAATGATGACTTCTGAGTATAAAGTGTGGTTAAGCAAAAGGGTTAACGATAATATTCCGGGACCAAATTTAGACAGTGCTCGATAAGTGGAGGAATGCTTGCGAGTAGTCCCCACAGAGCTAGAGATTATAAAGCAGGACTTTGAAAAACAGAGTTCAGAGCTTGGGAAGAAAATTGAGCAGCTGGAGGAAGAAAAAATGCACTTGAGATTAGATATGGAGGTACAGAAGTCAGAAGCTGAGAAGCTAAGAAAGGGGAAAAATAAAGCTGAAGAGGATCTGGATAGTCTAAAGACATATTATAAGAAGATGCGGCTATCAATGAGAACCGCTGGGCTGGGAAAAACTGCAGATCAATGGCGGTAAGAGGTACAAGAGAAAAAAGTTAAGGCTGAGCAATGGGAAAAGAAATTTCAAGAAATGCAGGCTCGAAATGAGATTTTAGAAAGGCAAATGTTAAAAAGCCAAAATAGAAGAAATGAACTAAAATCTAGGGTGGCGGAGTTGGAAAGGTCTTTCTGTCATCATCGAAACCGTAATTCTGTGATGGAACTAAAAGCAAGTTTGATCAAAATCAAGGAAATGAAAAAGGAAATTGAAAATTTAGAAGTGGCATTACAGAATTGTCAAAACCGTATTGGGTCCCTAGAGGTGAATGAAGAGCGATGGAAAGAGGAGCTTCACTACTCTCAGAATCAAGTTAGAAATATGGATTACATCATGGGAGAAGCCATAACCCAAATTCGAGAGATAGCAGATTACTTGCAGACTTTAGCAGTACAAGCGGATATACTGAGCGTGCAATACGAGTCGCAGTCAGATTGTGGACAGGAGTTAGCTTCACTACTTAGGAAAATTAAAGCTTTGGGCATTAAGGCCAAGCCATTTCTTGTATCTGTTTTTATGTAAAGAATTTTGTTTTCTAATAAAGTTTTTTATATGGAATTGAATCAGAACCGACACCTTCTTTGCATTCATGCATTTGCATTCATTTTCATTTCATTCATATGCATTAAAGGTCATTAAAAGATTCTAATTGAATAAAAATTATTTCAAAGATTAACTGGACACCTAAGAAAACCAAACATCCCTACGGTACTCGAACCAAGACGAAAGATATGGATCAGAGATTAGAAAAACTCGAACAACTCTAAAGGGAGATGCAAGATAAACTTCAACTGCAAATGCAGGAGCAGCTGGCTAAGATCCAATAGGATATGATGGACCGGATGATGGAATCACAAAAAAATATGATGTCTCAATTGACTCAATTACTGGCGGGAGGAATAGACAAAGGGAAAGGCCCTATGGATAATATCATGGAAAGTGATCCTCAATATCCTCCTGGTTTTACTCCAACGCATGTACATGCACCACCAAAGATAAATCCACAAAGGCCATCTGTCTCTATCAGGCAACAACAGATTCAGGCTGGAGCCTCAGTACCGATGAATTTCCAGGCTGGCTCAGGCTCTAACCCTGGCCATAATTCAAACAATCCAATTGTTCTTGACTTGGATGAAGTGGTAGGAGAGAAAAGAGTAACGACAGAATCCCAAAGGCAATTAGAAGAGAGGTGTAAGTGGCTGGAAGAAAAGTTTAAAGCAATGGAAATCTGCGATTCCGTTATGGGATCGATCTGAAGGATTTAAGCTTGGTCCCGGATCGTGCTGCTCCAAGTTTAAAGTTTAAAGTGCGAGTTCGAGAAGTACAATGGGACTAGCTGTCTTGAAGCTCACATAACGATGTTCTGTTGGAGAATGACAGGATATGTCAACAACGACCAGTTATTAATCTACTGCTTTCAAGAAAGTCTGACCGGGTCTGCGGCCAAATGGTACAATCAGTTAACCCGTTCCCAAATTGGCTCATGGAAAGACTTGGCTCAAGCTTTCATGAAACAAAGACAAACCACGTGATGCATATAGCACCCGATAGGATTACACTTTAGAACATGGAGAAGAAGACAAACGAGAGCTTTAGGCAGTATGCCCAGCGATAGAGGGAGGTGGCGACGCAAGTCCAACCCCCACTCTTAGAGAAAGAGACGACCATGCTCTTCATCAGTACTTTGAGGGCTCCCTTCATCAACCACATGCTAGGGAGCGCTATTAAAAGCTTTTCTGATATCGTAATGTCTGAGGAGATGATAGAAAATGCGATAAGATGTGGGAAAATTGAAGCAGGGGAAGGCACTAAGAGATCAGCCCCGAGAAGGAGGGAGAATGAGGTGAATGACACGAGCACATATAACAAGGGTCATCTGAGAGCGATCACAGTGAGCCAGCCAGAAACAACAACCACTAATCATCAAGGTCCCCCGAAACAAGAATCCACCACAAGGGTGAGCGCCGAAAGGATACAGTTCACACCTATACCCATGACGTATAAAGAGCTGTACCAGAACCTCTTTGACGCATATGTAGTGTCCCCTTTCTACTTAACACCGCTGCAACCCCTATTTCCCAAGTGGTATAACGCAAAAGCCCATTGCGAATATCATGCTGGAATCACGGGGCATTCAATTGAAAATTGTACCGCATTCAAGAAGGTAGTCGAAAAGCTAATAAAAATGGGGATCGTAAAGTTTGACGACTCACCCGCACCAAATGTAGCAGGAAACCCCTTACGTAATCATACTGAGAAAGGAGTAAATGGAATAAATGATGGTGGGAGGAAAGTCAAATATGAGGTTGCAGAAGTCAGAATCTCATTGAGACAAGTTTGGAAGGAGATGGTAGAGAGAGGACTGATCATATTGGACTCGGAAGAGAGGTCCGAAGGTAAGAGGAACCATTGCGAGTTCCATAATAGAGAAGGGCATGGAATCCAGGAATGCACTGAGTTCAAAGCCGTAGTGCAAAATCTGATGGATAATAAAGAGATGGAATTTTACGAGGAGATTGAAGGATCAGAAGGACGAGAGGTTTGTGCTTCAGATGAGGGATCAATGGAATGGGTCCAAAAGGGCAGCCGCCCAATAGTGATCATCTCGAAGCCAAGAGTCAATGAAGCCGGAACACAAGTGGCACCGCGAGTCATAATCTAAAAGCCATCAATTTTTTCGTATAAGGATATCAAGAGAGTCCCTTGGAACTATGATTGTAATGTGACGATCTAAGGAAAAGAGAATTCAGCAAAGGAAGATCAAGATACATGTTCTCATACTCGTAGTGGGAGACGCTACGATTTGGTAAATACCCGACCAGAACCAATAAAAGGGAAAGCTCCAATGGTAGAACAAGAAAGAAAAAAAATCAGGTGAGCCTGAGTCGCCTGTCAATGAACCGGTAAAAGAAGAAGAAGCTAAGGAGTTTCTAAAATTTTTAAGGCACATCGAATACAACATGGTGGAGCAGTTGCATAAACAGCCAGCACGCATATCTGTATTGGCTTTGCTCTTGAGTTCAGACGTGCATCGGAACACATTGATGAAGATTCTGAATGAGACTTATGTGGCCAATGATACCTCGGTTAATAAACTGGATAGATTGATTGGTAACATAAGTGCTGACAATTTCATCTATTTCAACGATGATAAAATTTCGCTAGGCGGCAGGGGATCCATTAAGGCTTTGCATATTACCACTAGATGCAAAAGGTACACACTACCAGGGGTCTTGATAGACAATGGGTCAGCGTTAAACGTATTACCCTTATCCACATTAAACAGATTACCTGTGGATAGTTTACACATGAAAGAGTGCCAAAACATAGTGAAGGCGTTTGATGGCACGCAAAGAAGAGTCATGGGGAGAATCGAGATACCCTTATTAATTGGCCCGACTACTTATGAGGTGGATTTCTTGGTCATGGATATCAAGCCTTCCTACAACTGCTTACTAGGAAGACCGTGGATTCACTCAGCGGAAGCAGTACCTTCATCATTACATCAAAAATTGAAGTTGGTATCAGAGGGCCGGCTAGTGACAATAAAGGCCGAAGAGGATATTATCGCAGCTGTAACCAACGATGTACCATATCTGGAGACGAATGACGAGGCAATCGAGTGCTCTTTTTGATCCTTGGAATTCGTAAATGCAGCCTTTATTATGAAAGGAAACAGAATTCGGTACCAAAAATCTCTAAAACCACAAGAATGGGATTGCAGATGACCGTAGGAAAATGAGCTTTGCCAGGAAAAGGGAATACCTCCAAGGAAAGGTTGAGGTACCGTTGCTAAAGGAAAAATGAGACTGCTTCGGCTTAGGGTTTAAGCCAGACGCGAGACAAAGAAAGAAGGAACTCGAAAAGAAGCAAGAGAGGAGAAGAGCACGGTTGAGCGGAGAGGAAATCAAGTGGGAGCCAATGATAATTCCGCACATATCCAAAACCTTTGTGTCGGGAGGGGTCATTCATGCTGAGCAGAAGACACCAAAAGAAGAATACATTATAGCAATGTTAGGCAATGTCTACATTAATGCCATATCCGAGGAGGCAATTGAAGGGGAGAACTTGTCGGGCATCCGCCCCTTTGAACCTAGGAGTGTTCTAGATAATTGGACTGCAGAGGAGATTCCTATAGTGTTTAGAACTATTTCAGAGTAATGTCTCAGAACACTTATTGCTCTAGGCCTAGGAGTAATAAGTATCTTTTGTGAAATAGGCTTATGTCCCAAAAAATCTTTAATTCAATGAAAATGCTTCTGAATTTTTTGAGCAAATATTCTTTATTCTTTCCAATTCATCCATAATCATATTATACAGATAATCATTCTTTATTCCAAATATTCTTTTATTCTTCATTTATGATCTTACCATACGAACAATTATTCGTAAATTTATTCATTTTTTATATATTCCTTTGTACCGACAACAGATTCCCGGATATTAACGACGTGAGTGATGTCATTTTCTTGGATCGAATCCCTTTTGAGCAAGACATGTGTTTAGAGGGATCCCAGGACTTTGAAGATGATATAGACTGTGGCTTATCTCCAGACTTGTTAAGAATGGTAGAACAAGAGGAAAAGCAAATTCTACCTCATAAAGAGACAGTGAAGGTCGTGACCTTGGAAGAGGGAAAGACAGTGAAAATTGGAACATGCATAACCAAAGAAATGAAGCGAGACCTCGTAGATTTACTTCAAGAATTCAATGATGTCTTTGCGTGGTCATACCAAGATATGCCGGGGTTAAGCACTGATATTGTAGTACACTGCCTTCCCATAAAAGAGGATTGCAAGCCAGTTCAGCAGAAGCTCCGAAGAATGAGGCCTGACATTGTGCTAAAAATAAAAGAAGAAGTTAAAAAGCAATTTGACGCCGGATTTTTGCAGGAAGTCAAATACCCAGAATGGGTAGCCAACATTGTGCCTATCCCTAAGAAAGATGGAAAGGTACGAATGTGTGTAGATTATAGAGGTTTGAATAAGGCCAGCCCGAAAGACAATTTCCCTTTACCTCACATTGATACTTTAGTAGACAACACGATAGACTTTTCACTGTTTTCATTCATGGATGGGTTCTCGAGGTACAATCAGATAAAGATGCATCCTCAGGATATGGGAAAAACTACCTTTATAACTTTATGGGGTATATTCTGTTATAAAGTGATGCCATTTGGATTGAAAAATGAAGGAGCTACATACCAAAGGGCCATGATGACTTTGTTCCATGACCTAATGCATAAAGAAATCGAAGTTTATGTGGACGGCATGATTGCAAAGTCTAGAACAGAAGAGGAACACATTCTAGTTTTGAGGAAACTGTTCCTGAGGTTGAGAAAATTCCAAGCTGAGCTCAATCCAACGAAATGTACTTTTGGAGCTAGATCGGCAAATTGTCGGGCTTCATAGTCACGGGAAGGGAATCGAGATTGACTCGCATAAGGTCCGAGCTATACAAGAATTGCCTCCACCACGCACTCAAAAAGAAGTTTGAGGTTTCTTGGGAAGGTTAAATTACATTGCTCGGTTCATTTCACGATTAATCGAGAAATGTGATCCCATATTTTGTCTTCTCGAAGAAACAGAATCTGGCGTGTGGGATGATGAATGCCGAAAGCTTTCGATAGGGTCAAACGAAGACTTGTCAAACCCTCCAAAGATTGTCACCCCATGCCCTGGATAGGCCATTAATCCTATATTTGACAATGTTTGATCACTCTATGGGATGTGTCTTTGGGTCAACACGATGATTCGGGAAGAAAAGAGAAGGCGATATACTACCTCAAACAAGAAATTCACCGAGTGTGAGATGAGATATTCGCCAATTGAGAAATTGTGTTGTGCCTTGATTTGGATGACTTCGGAGATTGAGGCAATACATGCTATACCACACGACACTGGTTAATCTCGAAATTAGACCCCTAAAGTACATGATGGAGTCAATCGCTTTAAATGGAAGGATGGCCGGATGGCAAATCTCGCTTCACGAATTCGACATCGTCTATGTGAGTCAAAAGTCGTGAAATGGAGCACAATAGCAGACTTTCTAGCTAGCAGAGCTTTAGAGGATTATGAGCCATTGAATTTTGATTTCCCCAACGAGGATTTAATGTATGTAGCGGTAGTGAAGGAAGACACCCTAAAGGATCATCTTTGGAAGCTAAATTTCGACGGAGCATCAAATGCTGTTGGTAATGGAATTGGGGTAGTCTTAGTATCACCAAATGGAGATCATTACCCATTCACTTGCAAATTGGATTTTTATTGTACAAATAATATGGCAGAATATGAAGCGTGTATCATGGGACTCCGGGCAGCCATTGAGCGCGAAATCAAATAGCTAGAAGTATATGGAGATTCTGCACTAGTGATCTACCAACTAAAAGACGAATGGGAAACAAGAGACCTCAAGTTGATCAATTACCGAAGGATAGTTATTGGGTTAATTGAGGAGTTTGATGATATCACTTTTAGTTATCTCCCACGAGAAGAAAACCACATGGCAGATGCTTTGGCCACTTTGGCCTCTATGATTAAAGTAAACAAACAGGAGGATGTAAAGCCTATTCAAATGAGTATCTATGAAGTCCCAGCCCATTGTTATAATGTGGATGAAGAGGAAAGAGATAATCACCCTCGGTATCACGATATATTGCGATACGTGAGAAATCGTGAATATCCTGAGCAAGCTACTGAGAATGACAAAAGGATATTGAGAAGACTGGCCTGTGATTATGTCTTAGATGGGGAGGTCCTATACAAAAGAAGCAAGGATCAGGTACTTTTGATATGTGTGGATGCTATTGAAGTTAAGAAAATTCTGGAAGAAGTCCATGAGGGTGTCTGTGGGATACACGCTAATGGCTTTACAATGGCCAGACAAATTATGAGATTCAGATACTATTGGTCAACCATGGAAGGAGACTGTATCAACTATGCGAAGAGATGTCACAAATGTCAAATTTATGGGGACAAGATTCATGTGCCTCCTTCGCCCCTGTATGTTATGACTTCTCCATGGCCTTTCTCCATGTGGGGCATGGATGTCATTGGACCAATTTCGCCGAAAGCTTCGAACGGGTATCAGTTCATTTTTGTGGTCATTGATTACTTCACCAAGTGGGTAGAGGCTGCTTCATACGCCAGTGTCACTAAATCGACAGTTAGCAAATTCTTAAAGAAGAAAATTATATGTCGATATGGGATGCCTGAGAAGATCATATCAGACAATGCATTCAACCTGAACAATAGCATGATAGCAGAGGTCTGTAGTCAATTCAAGATTAGATACCACAACTCGTCACCGTATCGTCCAAAAATGAATGGTGCAGTGGAAGCAGCCAATAAAAACATTAAGAAGATTGTGGGGAAAATGGCTGAAACCTATAAAGATTGGCACGAGAAGTTACCATTCACTCTCTATGCTTATCAAACATCAGTCAAGACCTCCACCGGGGCAACTCCTTTCTCACTGGTTTATGGAATGGAGGCAGTGTTACCCATCGAAGTTGAAATTCCTTCCCTTCGAGTCTTGTCAGAGCTAAGGTTAGATAAAGCCGAATGAATCCAGTCTCGATACGATCAGTTGAACTTGATTGAGGAAAAAAGGCTAAGGGCTATGCGCCATGGTCAGATGTACCAAAAGAGAATGATGCGGGCTTATGACAAAAAGGTTCGCCCAAGAGAATTTCACGAGGGAGTCCTGGTTCTGAAAAAGATCCTTCCCATGCAAAAGGATTTCAGAGGGAAATGGATGCCAAATTGGGAAGGACCTTATGTGGTGAAAAATGCTTTCTCTGGAGGAGCACTGATCTTGGCCAAATGGATGGGAAAAACTTGCCCAATCCTGTAAATTCGGATTCATTCAAGAAGTACTATACTTGATGAGGAAAAGAACCCAAAGTGAAAACCCGCAAAGGGCGCTTTGAGACATTCTCAAAAAAAAAGCGGAGAGGCCAAGGTGAAAACCCGAAAAGGGCGCCTTGAGACCAAAGGGGTTTTTGAGTCGAAAACCCGAAAAGGGCGGCTCAAATTGTAATCAACAATGGGGCATGCGATAATCTTGCCATACCTGAATTAAGAAGGAGGAGAGATGTTACGTCTTGGGTCATCTACAGAGTACTCTCGATCTTCTAAAAACATGTTGAGCTTAAAGTGGTCTTCAGAAAGTCCGTACAGAGAAGCTCAGGCTGCGATATTTGGGGCACCTATCTTTTCCCCTCATCATTTTGTATTCTAGCAATGTTTGTTTTCTTTAATCAACCCATTCTTTTCAGATTTTGTTTCTGATAAATTCCATTTTTTTCCATCATTTATGACTATTTTCAAGGCACTTTGTATTGAAGTAATGATCAATGGACTAATAATACTTTCGCAAAAGGAGTTTTGCATATTACTCTGAAAACTTCTAAATAATACGAGAACCTGAAACAAGACTTTTATCTAGAACTCACCAAGCCTAAGGGTTGAAAATATTTGAGAAGAAAACTCAAAACAGTGATCATTTCTTCGAACTTGCTATCAGAATGTTGGTTGAACAAAAAGACAAGACATTATGCCAGGGACGTAACCTTGAAGAACAATGAGCAATGACAACCTTAAAAAAGGGATCACTTTCATGAAATTCTGCATTCATGCAAAACACATTTAGCTAGGAGCATTTGATTCATTCTACAAAGGATCGTCCTCATGACATTCTGCATGCATGCAAATGTCATCCATAATGCATTTAGCTAGGAGCATTTGATTCATTTCGATCGTGGCATCTTAATCATTATGCATAAGCATAAATCCATAAATTGATTCCACAGGTCATGTTCCCCAAAGAACAGTGTAACAAGATTGATGAGTCCATAGGTCCAATACCTTTGAAGTTGCAGAAGGTCGGATCAAATTCACTATAGTAAACCTTATCTCCCTGAAGTTGCAATGGAGCAGGTTGAAAACGCAAGTCTTGTCTCCCTGAAGTTGCAGTGGAGCAAACTGAAGACAATTAATCCTATCTCTCTGAAGTTGCGGTGAAGCGGTTTAAAAGGACGCATCCACGGGTCCTATACCTGAAACACCCCACACCCGGCCCACGAGCCTGGACCGGATCTGGTATGTTCCTTAAGTAAACCGGTTTCAATGTTCTTTGTTACTTAGAGAAAATTTGTGTAATTTTAGACATTTATCGTTTTGGGTTGGCTTAAGTTGGAAACCCATTTATTTTACTTAGAAATCATTTTATTATGGTGACAAAACAATTTTAGGGTTTGTTTTGAAAGAAATAATTTTAATTAAACTTTAGTCAAAAATAATTCTTAACATAATAAATTAAAATAAATGTAAGTAAAGAAATCCAACTTGGGCCTTATGGCCTTATTACATCAATCAAAACCCAAAAATAAAATTAAAGTACTTAGTAAAAATAAAAGTCCAAATCTTTAAACTTCTCCTTGCGATGCATGGTCACCTTCAGCTCCTGCCGACCCGGTCCATTAATGTTCATCACCTAAAAAATATTCCCACAACGGGGTGAGTCAACAGACTCAATGTGTAACCAACACTAACATTCAATAGATCAGGCATACATATTCATATCAAACACTTATTCATACAACAGATATCAATGATGATGCAACCCGAACCCAAAACCTAGATGCCATCTGCTACACATCCCCGTACCAACCTGCACACCGTGGGGACTACTAAGTCGACCCTCCATCCGCTACACACCTTCAAGGCGATCATTGCGCATCGACGTGCTCATCGCCCATATAAAATTTGTGGCAAAGCCACCAGATATAGTTGTGTCAAAAGACACCAGATTCGAGATAATGTAACCGGGTTACCACATTCGGATAATGTGACCAAAGTCACCACATTCGGATAGTGAGACCGAAGTCATCACATTCACTTCCCCTTTCTCATAAATCCCGAATGACCCATATATTTTTTTATATCATGCATCTTATACTTAAATTCACATTCATATATATTTTCACATGTTATAAAATAACATATTTCATAATCTAATGGGAGTAAAAAACGTGCACGAGTACTTTTGTACCACATTAGGGTACTTAGCCATATTCACATTAATATATATATACATAGATTAAATATTGCCATGTATCATATTAAATGATAGTGGGGATTACACACTGATTCGCTTAATGAAGTCCTTGAAATCTCAAGAACCGATCTCACTGATTTAGATCCTTAACTCCTATATTCGGTCAATCATTTAAACATATTAATAAACCTTTTCAACCACAATCCAAATCCTAGTAGGATTTATACACTTACCTTGGTGTCAATTTCCTTTTGTCCAAATCCCAAAACCTTTCCTTATAAGTCCATGTTTAAAATCCTTGAGTCTTAGAAATCCCGAAACTTCATTGTACTTCTCCTTGTAGTCGACAACTACTAGATCCCGAAGAAAACCTTCCAAATTTCGGCCATGGAATTCTAAAGGAGTTAGATTCCTATATTTCGGCTAAAAAGAGAGATTGAAAATCAAATAATAGCTGATCTTACCTTTTTGAATGAAATCGGCAACACCCTTCAGTCACAACAAAGATTCGGCTTTGGCAGAATTTCGGCTTGGTTGGATTGTGTTTTTGGTTTTGAATAAAAGAGAGAGGAGGCTAGGGAATTCGGCTAGACAAAGGAAAAGAGAAAAGAAGAGGAGAGAACCCTAAGAATTTCGGCAGAGCAGAGAAAAAAGAAAATTGATGAGTATCCCTCCTTCCTTCCTTTTATAGACGAAATTATCAGCTAAGGAGTCCCTTACTTGGCCACCACTCTTCAATTTGATAGCTTTATCCTTTAATTATCATAAAATAAAAGAGTTTAATCCAGCCTTTATCTCATGGAAATTATGATAAATAAATTCTTTTTTGAAAATACTTAAGATAAATCATCATTTATCTCTCCAATAAAGAAAAACCTTTATTTATCCTTAATAGCCGAATTTTAAAGAGGATAAACCTCCCTTTTTCTAGAAGCCTTTCCGTCCACTCCTTGGCTTATGGAAGCAAAAATAAAACCTCCTTTATTTGCTTCCCAAGTGACTCGAACTCAGGCCCAACCCTTTGCAGGTGGCGCCATTTTCAGAGGCCCTAAGTGGCATCTCCAGGCCACTTTTCCAAGCCTGTTTGTGTGTCAAATTTCACAAACTTTTTCTTTTAAGGCCACCTTGCCTTGATTTCCTATTTTAGAATTTAAAACTTGACATTTCTGGGTCATTTCTAAGTTTCCTAAAATTTTCGATCGGCTCAGAAACTTGCCATTTTCTTACATTTCCAAGTTTCAGTAAATGTGTACTTTCCATTTTGAATCATTTCCTTACATTTCCGGGTTTCCAAAAATGTTCATTTCCATTTTCATTTTCATACATTTCCGAATTTCCAAAAATATTAAAAATTTATTCATATTACTTAAGACTTGTCATTTCGTACAATTAAACCGAAAATGCATAGGCCCTTTCCAGGATGTTACAGTTCTACCCCCTTAAAATAATTTCGTCCTCGAAATTTCCTAACTAAAATAACTGAGGGTATTGCTGTCGCATTGTCTCCTCTGACTCCCACGAAGCTTCTTTCGATCCATGATTGCGCCATAACACTTTGACTAGAGGAACTGACTTCCTTCGTAGTGATTTTACATCACGTTCCAAGATCCGAATCGGCTCTTCCTCGTAGGATAAGTCTGGCCTTAGTTCCACCTCTTCAACAGGTACCACATGAGACGGATCCGATCGGTAGCGACGTAACATGGATACATGGAATACGTCGTGCATCTGCTGCAACTCTGGTGGCAACTCCAATTGGTATGCCACTGGCCCAACTCGCTTCAGTACTCGATAGGGCCCTATAAACCTTGGGCTTAACTTCCCTTTGCGCCCAAACCTCATTACCTTCTTCCAAGGCGAGACTTTCAGGAACACTTGGTCTCCCACTTCAAACTCTATTTCCTTCCGCCTAAGGTCCGCGTGTCACGATTTACGCTATCGAGGCTTCCTTCAACCTTGCCCGAATTATCTCAACCTTCTCCTCGGTTTTACGCCACTAACTCCGACCTAACACTCGCCGTCTCTCTAACTCGGTCCAACAAGTAGGAGTTCTACACTTCCGACCATACAATGCTTCATATGGTGCCATCCGAATGCTAGCCTGATAGCTGTTGTTGTAGGCGAACTCAGCTAGAGGCAAATAATCTTCCCAACTTCCTCGAAAATCCATCACACAACCTCTCAAAGATATCCTCCAACACTTGTATAACTCGTTCGCATTGCACTGTCGATTGTGGATGAAAAGCCGTAGTGAAGTCTAACTTAGAGCCTAAAGCTTGATGAAGTGCCTTCCAAAATCGAGACGTAAACCTTGGGTCTCTATCGGAGATGATTGATACTGGTACTCCATGTAACCTCACGATTTCCGCCACATATAACTTGGCTAACTTTTGAAGAGAATAATCAACTCTTACTGGAATAAAATACGCGAACTTGGTCAAACGGTCCACCATCACCCATACCGAGTCCTTCTTAGTAGGCGTAAGGGGAAGCCCACTAACGAAGTCCATGGTAATTCTCTCCCACTTCCATTGTGGAATCTTGATTGGTTGAAGCAATCCTGATGGAACTTGGTGTTCAGCCTTAACTTGCTGACACGTCAAACATTTCCCCACAAATTCAGTCACCTCTCGTTTAAGATCAGACCACCAAAATTGTTCCCTTAGATCTCTATATAGCTTAATGCCTCCGGGATGCATAGCATAAGGGCTACCATGCGCTTCCCGAAGAATCTTTTGTCTCAACTCCTTGGCCCTCGGCATACAGACCTTCCCTTTGTAGCACAATACTCCTTCATCATTGACGCCATAATCCTTTAATTCCCCGTTCTGCACTTGCTGTAACTTAGCACTTAGATCCTTATCAACCAACTGTCCCTCTTTCACCTCCTTCAGCCATGTGGGCTTGACTTGCAACTCTGCCAACAAGCTTCCATCATCGTACAAACTTAAGTGAGCGAACATAGCCCTTAGATCCGACACAACCTTCCGACTTAGGGCATCAGCTACCACATTCGCCTTGCCCGGATGATATTCTATCGAACAGTCGTAGTCCTTCAACAACTCCACCCACCTTCGTTGCCTCAAGTTCAACTCCTTCTGAGTCAACAGATACTTAAGGCTCTTGTGGTCTGTGTAGATCACTGACCTTTCTCCATAGAGGTAGTGCCTCCAAACCTTAAGGGCGAAAACCACTGCTGCCAGTTCCAAGTCATGAGTTGGGTAGTTAACCTCATGAGGCCTTAGTTGCCGAGACGCATAAGCGACTACTTTTCCTTCTTGCATTAGCACACATCCTAATCCCGTATGCGAAGCGTCACAGTACACCACAAAATCCTTCCCAGCCTCCGGCTGAATTAACACTGGAGCCTCCGTCAACACCTTCTTAAGGTTGTCAAAGCTCTTTTGTTGCTTATCAGACCATTCAAAGGGTACTTCCTTCCTTAGTAACTTTGTCAAAGGCGCGGCTATTGACGAGAATCCTTCTACGAACCTTCTGTAATAGCCTGCCAAACCTAAGAAACTTCGAATCTCAACCACGGACCTAGGTGGTTTCCAATCTAACACTGCTTCGATCTTCTTAGGATCCACTCTTATTCCTTCTGCGGATACCACATGCCCTAAGAATGCCACCTCCTTAAGCCAAAATTCCACACTTGCTGAATTTGGCATAGAGCTTCTTCTCCCTTAACACTTGTAGCACCACTCGGAGATGTTCATCATGCTCCTCTTCAGACTTAGAATACACCAAAATATCGTCGATGAACACAACGACGAACCTATCCAAATAGGGTTGGAAAACCCGATTCATCATATCCATGAACGCGCGGAGCGGCGTTAGTCAATCAAACGGCATCACCACAAACTCAAAATGGCCGTATCTTGTCCTAAAAGCGGTCTTATGGATATCCGCCTCCTTCACCTTCAACGGTGATATCCCGACCTTAAGTCTATCTTTGAGAATATCTGCGACCCCTTCACCGATCGAACAAGTCATCGATCCTTGGCAAAGGATACTTGTTCTTGATGGTCAGCTTATTCAACTGACGGTAATCTATGCATATACGCATAGTTCCGTCCTTCTTCTTTACAAACAGAACTGGTGCTCCCCATGGAGACACACTGGGTCGTATGAACCCACGATCCAACAACTCTTGGATTTGAGCCTTGATCTCAACTAACTCCTTTGGCGCCATTCGGTATGGAGCGATTGACACAGGAGCTGTTCCCGGTAGTAAGTCTATTCCAAACTCCACCTCCCTATCTGGGGGTATTCCTGGTAATTCCTCCGGAAATAAATCTTCAAAGTCCTTAACCGTTCTAACTCTGCTAACACCTTCTTCCTTTCCACCCAACGCACTTACAAAGGCTAAGAACGCCTTGCACCCTTTCTTAACCATTTTCTCAGCCTTTAACGCTGAAACTACATTAGACAAGTAATTTCTCCTTTCTCCGATCATTACTACTACTTCATCCTCTGGAGTCCTTAGTTCCATTCGTTTAGCCGCACAATCCAACACGGCTCGGTGTTCTACTAGCCAGTCCATTCCGAGTATAAGTTCAAACTCTCCGAAGGGTAACTCCATTAAGTCAGCCCGAAAGTTCACTCCCTGAATCTCTAGGGGTACATTCCGAAAGATCTTATCTACCACTACAGTCCTCTAGAGCTCATTTCTAACGTCAGAATCTGATTAAGAAGTTTTATGAATTAGTACTTTTATTTCACTAGATTACCCGCGAAGAAATTTTATGAAAAGAGTTTTAAGAGTGGTTCTTTCGTATTCATACACGCACACAGTCTTTTCATTCATTCATACATCCATCAACCAATTATGAACTTTCGTTCATTCAGAGAAGTGTTGTAGTTTTCATTGTTGTTGTTTTTCCACTACCTAGGGGTATTTTCGTAATTTTGTCCTACAGGGGTATTTTCGTAATTTTTCAAAAGAAAAAGTTCCTTGGTGATTTGTCACAAAGTATTTTGGTATTTTTAAATTTTCGGGGTATTTTGAAAAAAATTTTGAAATCCAGGGGTATTTCGGTGATTTTTCACAAATCGGGGTAAATTTGTAAAATCTAATAAATCAGGGTCGTTCCAAAAGTTGCAAAACTTTGAGGGTTCTTTTTGAGATTTTTACTTTTCAAAATGGTGATGTTGCAAAAATTTTGGAAATCAGGGTCATTTTGGTAATTTTGTAAGTTAGGGGCAATTTTGTAATTTTCCGAAATTCAAGGTATTTTTGATAGTTTGCAAATTAGGGTTTTTGAACATTTCTAAAATAATGAAATTTTGGCAAAACTGTTGGGTAGTTGGTCATTTTATAAACCAAGGGTATCTTGGTAATTTTACCACTAGGGGCATTTTTGTAATTTCATAAATCAGAATTTTTTTTTTGAAATTTTTTTTGTAAAGATAGTTTTCATGAATTTAAAGAGTAATTTTAAAAGTTTTAAAAAAAAACTAGGGTTTTGTTGTGTTTATAGAAAACACGGCTAGTTCCTTTCGGGTTTTAGTTATCGTGTTTAGCCTATGACCGAGTCCTCTTGGTCGTGGTGAACAAAGCTACGCACCAGGCAGTCGAGTGGAGAGGAGGTGAGTCACGCGGACTGCTTAAATACCAAGCTCCCACCGAAACCATTCCTAGACATGCGCACAGAGGTTGCCACACCTACTGAGCCCCTTGGGTTAGGGTGAACCGAAGCTACGCACCAGGTAGGATTCCTGCGAAGAGGAGGTGAGTCACTAGGACTGCTTAAATACCAGGCTCTTCCGGATCCAATCCTAGACATGCGCACAGGGGTTACCACACCCTAACTCAGTGACTTAGCCATAGGTTTGTTTAGTGCATTAAGTCTTATGTGTTTGTGTTTGAGTAAACTAGTCCTAGGGTTCAAGTTCCTATCATACTATTCTCGTTCCATGCCTTTTCTACCCTTCCATAACTCATAAATCACATAATCATACAGATGGTTGGGGGTACTTACAGTGGATCAATGGTCGGAGACTTAGGTGCCATGCCGAAAACCCGCTTATTTCTTAAGATACTTTCAAAAAAACTTACTTGGCCGGATTTGAAAACGTTTTGGGCCTTAGCCCACGTGCCGAGAGTTTTAAAACTGGCTCGATACAAATTGAAACACCCCACACCCGCCCACGAGCCCGGACCGGATCTGTATGTTCCTTAAGTAAACCGGTTTCAATGTTCTTTGTTACTTAGAGAAAATTTGTGTAATTTTAGACATTTATCGTTTTGGGTTGGCTTAAGTTGGAAACCCATTTATTTTACTTAGAAATCATTTTATTATGGTGACAAAACAATTTTAGGGTTTGTTTTGAAAGAAATAATTTTAATTAAACTTTAGTAAAAATAATTCTTAACATAATAAATTAAAATAAATGTAAGTAAAGAAATCCAACTTGGGCCTTATGGCCTTATTACATCAATCAAAACCCAAAAATAAAATTAAAGTACTTAGTAAAAATAAAAGTCCAAATCTTTAAACTTCTCCTTGCGATGCATGGTCACCTTCACTCTGCCGAGGCCGGTCCATTAATGTTCATCACTGAACAATATTCCCACAACGGGGTGAGTCAACAGACTCAATGTGTAACCAACACTAACATTCAATAGATCGGGCATACATATTCATATCAAACACTTATTCATACAACAGATATCAATGATGATGCAACCCAACCCAAAACCTAGATGCCATCCGCTACACATCCCCGTACCAACCTCGCACACCGTGGGGACTACTAAGTCGACCCTCCATCCGCTACACACCTTCGAAGGCGATCATTTGCGATCGACGTGCTCATCGCCCATATAAAATTTGTGGCATAGCCACCAGATATATAGTTGTGTCAAAAGACACCAGATTCGAGATAATGTAACCGGTTACCACATTCGAGATAATGTGACCGAAGTCATCACATTCGGATAGTGAGACCGTCAGTCATCACATTCACTTCCCTTTCTCATAAATCCCGAATGACCCATATATTTTTTTATATCATGCATCTCATACTTAAATTCACATTCATATATATTTTCACATGTTATAAAATAACATATTTCATAATCCTAATGGGTAGAAAACGTACTGAGTACTTTTGTACCACATTAGGTACTATAGCCATATTCACATTAATATATATATACATAGATTAAATATTGCCATGTATCATATTAAATGATAGTGGGGATTACACACTGATTAAGCTTAATGAAGTCCTTGAAATCTGAAGAACTGATTTATTGATTTAGATCCTTAACTCCTATATTCGGTCAATCATTTAAACATATTAATAAACCTTTTCAACCACAATCCAAATCCTAGTAGGATTTATACACTTACCTTAGTGTCAATTTCCTTTTGTCCAAATTCAAAACCTTGCCTTATAAGTCCATCCGAAAATCCTTGAGTCTTAGAAATCCCAAACTTCGTTGTACTTCTCCTTGTAGTCGACAACTACTAGATCCCGAAGAAAACCTTCCAAATTTCGGCCATGGAATTCTAAAGGAGTTAGATTCCTATATTTCGGCTAAAAAGAGAGATTGAAAATCAAATAATAGCCGATCTTACCTTTTGAATGAAATCGGCAACACCCTACATCACAACAAAGATTCGGCTTTGGCGAATTTTCTGGGCTTGGTTGGATTGTGTTTTTGGTTTTGAATAAAAGAGAGAGGAGGCTAGGGAATTCGGCTAGACAAAGGAAAAGAGAAAAGAAGAGGAGAGAACCCTAAGAATTTCTGGCAGAGAGAGAGAAAAGAAAAACCGATGAGTATCCCTCCTTCCTTCCTTTTATAGACGAAATTATCAGCTAAGGAGTCCCTTACTTGGCCACCACTCTTCAATTTGATAGCTTTATCCTTTAATTATCATAAAATAAAAGAGTTTAATCCAGCCTTTATCTCATGGAAATTATGATAAATAAATTCCTTTTTAAAAATACTTAAGATAAATCATCATTTATCTCTCCAATAAAGAAAAACCTTTATTTATCCTTAATAGCCGAATTTTAAAGAGGATAAACCTCCCTTTTTCTAGAAGCCTTGCCGTCCACTCCTTGGCTTATGGAAGCAAAAATAAAACCTCCTTTATTTGCTTCCCAAGTGACTCGAACTCAGGCCCAACCCTTTGCAGGTGGCGCCATTTTCAGAGGCCCTTAGTGGCATCTCCAGGCCACTTTTCTAAGCCTGTTTGTGTGTCAAATTTCACAAACTTTTTCTTTTAAGGCCACCTTACCTTGATTTCCTATTTTAGAATTTAAAACTTGACATTTCTGGGTCATTTCTAAGTTTCCTAAAATTTTCGATCGGCTCTATAAACTTGCCATTTTCTTACATTTCCAAGTTTCCGGAAATGTGTACTTTCCATTTTTGAATCATTTCCTTACATTTCCAAGTTTCCAAAAATGTTCATTTCCATTTTCATTTTCATACATTTCCGAATTTCCAAAAATATTAAAAATTTATTCATATTACTTAAGACTTGTCATTTCGTACAATTAAACCGAAAATGCATAGGCCCTTTCCAGGATGTTACAATACCTCTGAAGTTGCAGAAGGTCGGATCAAATCCACCACAGCGAATCTTATTTCCCTGATGTTGCAGTGGAATAGATTGAAGCCATAAATTAAAGATCTTATCTCTCTGAAGTTGCGGTAGAGCGCATCAAAACAAACCTTATTTCCACGAAGTTGCAAAGGAGCGAGGTTGAAGTCACAAGTCTTATCTCCCCGGTTGCAAAGTGAGCGGTATCAAGACGCTTAATCCCATTTCCTGAAGTTGCAGTGGAGTGGATTAAAACAACGAGTCCTATACCTCTGAAGTTGCAGTAGGTCGGATTGAATTTACCATACAAATCTCATCTCCCTGAAGTTGCAGCGGAGTAGACCAAAGATAGCAAATCTTATCTCCCCAAAGTTGCGGCGGAGCAGATTGAAGCTACAAGTCTGGGATCGAAGTGTTAGTTTTCATGCCCTTGAAGATGCAGTGGGATGGAATGAAGCTACTCGAAGAAGAAAAGCACCGAAAGAAGTCAAGAAGACCGGGCAAATTTGGCTTTTTTAAAGTCTTTGCTTCTTTCCCGTTACACGACAATGAGCAAAGAGGGGCAGCTGTAAGAACCCAAATTTGCTCGGGGCCCAATTAACCAAACAAAAACCAAAATTAAAAACCAATTAATAAAACACCAAAAGTTTAAAGAGTTTAGCAGTCCATTAAACTACAGCAGGCCCAATTGGCCCAGGTACTAAAATAAATCACTACCAAATTTCTAAACCCAACAGACTAAACCCAATACTGGAGAGCCCGAATATCCCAAAAATCTCAGCAGTCAGAAAACCCTAGGAGAGCTTTCAGAACGTTCTAGCACCGCAGCAGCCTCCCTCGCGCGTGCCTCCACGCGCGCCACTGCTCGTGCTCCCGTATGCCCCACGCGCCTCCGTACGCCACGTCCGCGCCTTCCGTACCTGCAAACAGGATTACCAATAGCAGAAAAATAGCAATATACAGAAAAATTTGTATTTGGATGGCTATAAAAAAGCCATCAATATCTTGTAATTTTTTTTTAGAGAAAGACGCATACACACATAGAGAAAGACGCAAGAAATATTGAATCAAAAGCAAAAAAAAATATTGAAAGGTTGTTTTTAAATATCTTTTTGCTTTCACATTTTTTTTTCTTTCGGCATGTTTCTGTTCATTTGAAAATTAAAGAAAAGAGGGGTACCTTCGAAAGACGAACCATTGGACCACTTTCTTCGTAGAAATCGAAGTAAGGAGGGCCTTTGGGATAAGAAACGTCGAAGCCTTCGGGTCTAGCTTGAAAAGGAGCCAGAATCGGTCACTAATCACCGATTATCATGGCGTTGAAGTGGCCGGATTTTCTTTTTTTCTTTCTACGGCTGAGAGATTAAACAGAAAGGGGGCTAGGGTTTCGAAAAATTAGCAGATGGTTTAAATCTGCTTATAAGGGGTCGGTGTTTATTAAGAAAACGACGCCGTTTTGGCTAATTTCAATAGCCTCAAAACGACGCCGTGTGGTGCGACCCGGTTCACCTGACCCATTATCCTCAGGATCCACGCGTTTCTGCGATGAAGGGATATTTCGAGATTAGTCCCTTTTTTTCGTGTCGCTATCTGATTAGATCCATTATATATTTTCATTATTTTTTAATCGATCTCTGTAATTTGTGCGTCATTTTATTTTGGTCTAACTTGCACGCTGCGTTTTGGGCTTTGGAAATATTTACTGGTTCAGTCCTTGATCATTTATGCGCATTTTAATTCAGTTTTTAACTCTGTTTAAATTTTTTATAATATAGCCTGTTAATTTTATGCTTATTTTAATTAAGTTTTTTTTAGTCTATAAAATTTATGCATTATTTATTTTTAGAAGCTGTTTTAATAAATTATTTTGAACTATTTTATTGATTTTACAATGTCTTAATTTGTTTTAAAACTTTCATTCGTATATTTTTATTTTATTGTATAAATATTTGATTTCAAAATATTCTTTTATATGTCTCTTTGTTTTAATAATTTGTATAATATTTAATTTAAATACAATTTTATGTTATTATTTTGTACATACATATACAATGATAAGACTATTTTTTTTACATATTATTTTTTACATTATTTTATGTATATATTTCCTTTTAAACCTATCTATATGTATATTTAGTTTCTTTTAAAATTACTTTTATATATATATATATATATATATATATATTTCTATTTTAAATTTAGTATATATATAATTTATCACTTTGAAAGATCATATTTTATTGTATATATTAATTCATTTAAGATATTTTTATATACTATTACTTATATATATGTTTTGTATATTTAAAGTCATATATTATGTTTTTCTTTGTTTTGTATAATTTTTTTCAAATATTTTAATACATATTTCATAAATTCATTTACCAATTATCCTATTTTAAATAATTTCATGGATTGTAAATTTCAAACTCCACTTTCTTTATTTTAAATCCATTTGTTAGCATTCAAAATTTTGTTTTATATTAATTTGCCAATGTATATTTTGTAGAATTATTATATCTTGTAGCTTATTGATTTTTGATATATGTCTTTTAAACCATGTAGCTATCATTATTGTATATTGGTATGTTTAAATTATTGCTATGATCACCACTCACAAATATGATGTAGAATTTGTGTGTATTTCGTGCTTAATGTTTGTGCTTCTTGTTATTGTTTTATGTTTCAAACTCCAATATATTCAAACCTTTACTAAATGTTTCATTTCATTAAAAATGTATGTTGAGCCATTTTTAAGATTGCATATTTGAAAATTTTTCAAGATAAGACAATATTTGTGTGTTTGGAAGTTCGAAAAATTGCGCCCTAACGTGCTGGGTGTCAATTTTTTTTGTTCAACCAAATAACCAAATACCCTTTTTAATTACATGTTTTGAAGATCAAAGATGATCTCGGTGTCGAGGTATAAACGTGTCATATCCTAACGTGTTGGATATGATATTTTTATTCTTATGAAACGAGTGAATCTTGAGATTCAATTCAAAATTAATTAACCTTCTTTAAAAAAAAAGAATCATATCTTAAACATTTTCAAGTTTTCAACGCAAGGACACCAGTTAATCGATTTGGTACCCATTTTGGGGCGTACGGGGAAGCTAACCCTTCCTTGTGCGTAACCAACTTCCGAACCCTTTTTGTTATTTCATTTCGTAGACCAAAATGTTTTACAAGGTGGTCCAATCACACCTAAACAAAAAGGTTGGTGGTGACTCTACTCCATATTTTTAAAGTCGATCCCCGTTTTTCTAAAATAAAAAAAAATGGTTTCGACAACTGCTTTTGTCTTAAGCAAAGTCACTTTATAACATTTACTTCAATTGGAGGGAATTTTTATCATAAACATCTTGATCACATTGTGAGTCTCACCAAGGGCCCTTTATATATATTTTTCAAGAATTTTAATTGTATTAATAATTTTAATTATATTTTAAATTTGAAAAATAAAGCGACTAGGTTTTGAATATACAAAGAGTACAGAACTTAGATCATATTTTAATCGATGAAGTATCACAAATATTTTTTTTCTAAAATAATTTATTAATTTTAAAGTTAGTTTATCTTCTTAGTCAATTTTTTTTTTAATTTGAGTTGAATTTTACAATAAAAAATGTGTTATCTAAGATTTGTTACGTTGGAATTAATAATTAAATTTTAAAATTTAATAATAGTTGTTACTTTTTGTAAAGAATATTATTAATAGTTAAATTTGAAGGTATCCCGACAATATTTATATTTTCTTTTATTAAAATTTTTAAATATTTTCGTTGGTTTTTTTTCAAATTTATATACTAAAAAATTATCACACGCATGGATAACATGTGCATGTGAAAATTACAATAAAATATATAAAATGCAACTAATAAGAATGGACCAAATGCATATATATTCAAAATTGTAAGAAAAACAAATTAGTTTAAAATTTGTAAGTAGAAAGAAAGAGTATAGGTAAATACATCTTATACATAATATTAGATGCACTCCATTTGCTATGTTGCTATAAAATTTCCATATATTATCAGGTTAGGAAGCTGCAGAATGTTACGTCTTCTATATAATCCAATGATATGTACCGTGTCATAATTTTATTTATTCATTTATTAATTAACTTGTATTTACTTATTTTTTAATTTTTTTATATAAATTCTCATTAATAATGGTTAATGAAATTAAATCATATTTGTAACAGCCTGATTTAGGGGCTAGTCGGAACAGTGGTCTCGGGATCACTAATCCGGGGTCAGAGAAAATTATTTTAATTTTATTTTATGGGTTATAGCATGTTTATAAAGGAGCATGGAAATTTTGGTGTTTTAATTTTAGCGATTTCATGCTTAATCGCGAAAAAGGACTAAATCGCATAAAGTGCGAAAGTTCTATTTTATTTGTTAGAGGTGCCAAATAGCTAAGGAATATTAATTGGATGTCCCTAATGTGCAATTAGGTCTTATTTTAAGAGGTGGCCGGCCATAGGGGACAAAGAATTGACTTTGTCATATTTTTAAGTGAAATTGGTGATAAAATTTTATTTTTTATAATAAAATAAAGAGAAGAAAAGATATCATCTTTTCTTTCCCTTCTCTCCACCAAAATTTCTCAAGAAAAACAGCCATGGGAGCTTGAAAATTTTCAGCCAAGCTTTCTTCCTTACAAGTAAGTGATTTTGATGGTTTTAGTTGATAATTTTTGTACTTTTGGAACCCCCAAAGCTTAAGCTAGCTAATGAGGGGACTAAATTGCTAAATGGTTGAAAGTCTAAGGACTTTCCATGAGAGATTTTATGTCGTTTGCTGAGTTTTTATGGAAGAAAATGAATATTAGGGAGATGAGAAACAACTTTTGTGAAAGGTGTTATCATGAAAACACCTAAGTGGGACTAAGTTGTAAATGTTGTAATTTGGTAATAAATGCATGAAATAGTTGGATTTGTGAGTAGTTGTAAGAGAAATAAATGTTCATCTAGGCTTTTTTAATAAGAAAATGTGATGAAAAATGATTTACGAGCCTAGGGGCAAAATCATAATTTTGCCATAGTACAAGGGCAAAATGGTCATTTTTGCCTAAGTAGAGATTATGTTGTAATATGATCATAAAATGATTAAATGAGTAATTTTTTTTGTTCTAGATCAAAGAAAACAAGATTCGAACCTAGAACGGGAGAAAAGAAAAATATGGACAATTAGGTCCCTTTTTGCCCTTTTCAATATCGAGGTAAGTTCGTGTGCTAATAATTCAACTATAGTGAAGTATTTAATATTTCAATGGTGTATGAATTGTATATTGACTCTATGAATATATTAAATACGTCTTGACGAGATGTCAAGAATTGAAAGTCTTCAATTGAATCTAAGAATAGAGGGAATACAAATAGCATGATACTATGATAATTAAGGTCCCGTATAAGACCATATTTGGAATATGGCCTTGGTGTGGGATTTCGTATAAGACCATGTCAGGGACATGGCATCGATATGATATTTCATGTAAGACCCTATCAGGGGTATGATGCTGATTTGGTACTATATGTATGAAATTCAAGAGTGTTCTTTAGCATTTTGAATAATTCAACAGGTATGTTGAAAATGAGAAAGTATGAGGTTATACTATGAGAGGTATAGGTATGTGCCTAGAACTCATTTGAGGTGAATTCGGTATGTGAGGAAACCATTGTGAGTTATGCGTTAACGATGCACCCTGTTTGCATATGTTATATTTATAAATGCATTTCGTGAATGCGAATGATTATTGTAGAAATCTATTTAAGAATGATAGTGTGTGAGGATATTCTCAGATAAGCATTCGAAATAGGAAAATGTATGTGGATAAATATCCGTGAGTGTGTAATAATGGTGGGCTATGTGCGATACCACCTTATAAATTGTTAGCAATGGGCTGTGTGCGATACCATCGCCAATATTATCAATGGTGGGCTGTGTGTGATACCACCTTATTATTTGTTATTATTCTGGGGTGATATCGAGAAACTTGGCTAAGTGTAATTTACATGTGGCTTTGTGGTGATAAATGCAGGGTATAAATGCAAGTAAAGATGAACAATGTTTTACGAAATGAGTTTGTGGCAGGTGAAAGTTTAGAATGAGTAAGCATTATGAATGATTGAATGGGTAACTATTACCTTAAGTGTAAATCTCATTATATTACCTTGTGGTTGAGGGTAATAAATAAATGTCAATAGATGCTTGTCATTTGCATATGAACTTACTAAGCGTTATTGCTTACTCCTCTTTCTTTCCCATCTCTTATAGGTTAACTTAACTAGCTCGGGTTGGAAACCGCTGGAGATGCTTTCACACTATCGAGCAGACACTTGGGTATGAGATTCAAGTCTTCTTGAGATATGGCATGTATAGGGATCTTATTTTGGTTTAATTAAGTCATAGTTAAAGTAGCCAAATGTATTGGCCTAAAAGAGTTTATGGTTCAGTTGTATATAGCCATAGATGATGGCTTAAGTCATTTGTAATTGTACTAGTAATAGTTCTCCCTCGTATATGGGATGAAGATTTGATTTTCATGATTCAAATGTGATAATTCAAGAGTTATAATTGATGATTTGAAAAAGTATTGTGGTAATGTGTGAATGTGTGCAAGTGAGGGTGGCTAAATGGCTTGGAAAATAGCCTTGAATTAGTCCACACGGGTAGACACACGGGCGTGTGTCTAGACCGTGTGTGACACACGGTCGGTCCCATGGGCATGTGACTTGGCCGTGTGTCCCCTGCATGTTAGTGTTGCAAGTCAGTGTCGACCACGGGCTAGATACATGGGCGTGTGCCTAGGCCGTGTGCCCATAAATGGGTTGTGTAACAGCCCATTTATACCTGGGCTTGTAACAAAAACAACAAAAAAAATAAATGTCTAATGTTTTTTAAACAGTCCATTTTTACAGCCCTTAAACCCAAACAAACTAAACCCAAAGCCCAATTACACCCATACCTAAACTACTCACTACCCGAACCTAGACCAATAAACTACCCAAAACAGAAAAGGCCCAAAATGGCCCAACTCCTAAACAAGTTTCAGACCTAGGGTTTCTGGGGAAACCCTAGGCGCCGCAGCACCCCAGCCTTTGCGCCGCAACCCTCGTCCAGCCTTCGATCACGCATCAGTCTGCGAGCCACGCCGCCATCAACGCGCCTCGTCACCAGTATCCTCGCTGCTGACCTGTACGAAAAAGGAAAGAACACCAAATGACAGCAGCAGAACACAGCAAACATGGCATTTTTTTCTTTCCTATTTTATTTTCGGGTTATAAAAACCCCTAATATGTAAACAGAGACACACACGAATACACAGAGAGAAATACAACCATACAAAAGAAATACAAAGAAATAAAATACCACAGTTCGTTCACAGAGGTGATTTCCCATTTTATTTCATTTATTTTATTTCTTTATTAATCTATTTTTTTTATGTAAACATACTATTTTTTTTAAATAATAAAAGGAAAAGGGTTTACCTGCACAAAAAATCGAGGTTTTCGGCCTCCAGTCGCCGGCCATGGAGGCGCGTGAGGCGCGTGGCGGTGGCCCAAAGGATCGACAGTCGGAACCCAGGCGAGGGCTTGAGAGAGAGTTTTCAAACTTTTTTTTTTTTTTAAAACAGAGTGTAAATGAATTTTTTTTTGCCTAAATTGAGTTATATCGCAGTAATAAAACGTCGCTGTTTTTGCCTAAACCAATAGGCATTAAAACGAAGTCGTTTAAAGGGCCAGGATCCGCGCGTTGACCCGAAACCAGGGGAGGATCCGCGCGTTTTATAAAAAAGGAAAATTTACCCTTTTAGCCCCTCCGCTATTTCATTCAATTCAATTTCGTCCAATTCAATATTTTATTTATTTTAAATTAGCCCAAAAACTTATACTCTGTTTCAATCTGATCCTCGGGCTCCTTAAAGGCCAAAAAGCAGAATGACGTCGTTTTGGAAAGAAGGCATAATTGTCTAATGAGTCCTTACAGCATGACGCACGTTATAAATTAGTCCTTTTATACTTATTTTAATTGCTATTTAATCCTTATTTTTAAAACCTTTTTATTTTATTTCATTTTAAATTATTTTAACATTATATTAAAATTGTTTTATTATATTAAAATCATATTATTTTTTAAAAAAAATTAATTTATTAATAAAATTTTTACGTATTATTTTTTCTTAAATACTTAGTATTCTTAAATATTACATTATTACTATTTATTATGTTATTTAATTATTTTTTATGTTGCATATTATTTTATAACTTTTATGTTTGTTATTATATTATATATTTTTAATTTTGTATATATAGTATTATATTATATTATTTTCTAAAATCTTACTTGGTATAAAATTTTTTTATAACATGTAGGGCCCAAAATTTGCCCGGGCCCGTTTTATAACCAAAAAACCAAAAAACAATGATAACTAAATTAAAAATTGATCCAAAACAATCCAATAAAACACAAAGTCCAATAACAGTCCATTTACACCAGCAAGCCCAATTATTAAACATAACCCAATCCCAAGTGGCCCAACAGTGGAGCAATCTGGGAAACCCTAGAAGCTTCGGGAGTCTCCTGGTGCCTCTGCTCGCATGAGTGGCTCTTCCGTGCAGCCTCGTCACTACCCACGCGCGCCTCTAGAGTTTCCAGAAAACTCTAGCGCCGTAACCCCGAAAGCAGCCCCGCATGCACGTCGCAGCCCCGCACCAGCCAGGCATTTGGGCCTTTCCCCCACATGTGCGTCACACCTCTCCGTACAGCCACGCGATCGTACATGCAAAAAAACAAAATAGCAGCAAATGGGAGAATAACAGAAAAAAACAAAAAAAGAAACAGTGTATTTTGATTTTATTTTATTTTTGATTTTTCGATTTCGACTTTAAAGGGCCCGAAATCAACCACTGTAAGGTCTACACAATTTTACACGCACACATAACAGAGCAATACGAAAATCAATAGAGAGATTCAAACAAAAGGTTGTTTTTTTATTCCATCTTTTCGATTGTTTTTGAATCCATTTCTGTATCTCTTTCTTTTCTTCTTTGGTATACAATAAATAAAAGAGAGGGAAACGAGTTTACCTGGGCCGAACGCTCAATCTTATTCTGTTCCATCGCAATCAGAGTTAGATGTGGGTTAATGTGCGAGGATTTAAGATCGTTATCCTCGAAGTGAATCGATGCACTCGTGCACTGCTTTCCGCTGGTTATAATAGCGATTTGGCAGTGAACGGAGGAGGGTTTTTCATTCGTGTATTGCTCTTTGCCGGTCACGATGGCGATTGGGCGGTAAACGGAAAGGTTTTCTTTGCGGCGGGGAACCAGAACGAAGACAATAGGGGCTTAGGGTTTCGGTTTTAAGAGGGGTAAATGAAACCTAAATCGTTTTATTTAGTTTTAAACCTCTTAGCAATGATTGCCGCTTTTGGCTTATGACTATAACCCCAAACGACACCGTCCCGGTCCAAACCCTGGTGACTGACCCGAGGCGGAGGCGGCTAAGATCCGCGGCCCCGATGCTAAGGGATATTTACGCGTTTAACCCTCCTTTCCTATGCTATTTTTTTTCAATCAAATCCATAAAATATTTGCCTTGTTCTTTAATTCGCCCCCATAACTTGTACGTTATATCAATTTGATCCAATTTGTATATTGCTTCTTGATCGTGTAAAATTTGTGCTTTTAGTCCTTGTTCATTCGCATATATTATAATTTAAGCCTGCATTTATAATATTTTTCTGTTTAGCATTAATTAATTAGTTGTGATATATTTCAAATTATTCACATGTATGTTTATTGATCTAATTATTTTTTTTTTATTTTGTTAATTTCATCATATGATTATTGCTAGCATATGAATTGTAATTCGTTAATTTGTAATTATTAATTATTTGTGATTCATTGTTGTAATGTGTGATATGTGGATTAATATGTTGCTTTGTATATTAGTACCCCATTGCATATTATGAAGAACGTTGTGTTTAATGTCACTTTAGTTTTAAAGATTATTTTTATTTAAAGTTTCTTTTTGAAATAAGGCAATGCTCGTGTTAAGGGGTTTTGAGTCAATCGTGCTCTAACTCACTGAGTTTCGATTTTTCCTCGTTAAAACCTAGCAACCGAGTATCCTTTTCTCTTTTAAACCAAAATACATAATATTTCAAATAAAAAACTTAATCTTGGGATTTTTGAGATATTGCGCCCTAACTTACTGGGTGTGATATTTTATTATCTCGAGATAAGATTTTTAAAAGAACAAAGGCAATATTCCGTATTCGGGAATTTTGAGAAATAGTGCCCTAACTTACTGGGTTGCGATTTTTCATTTGACCCAAATAAGGGAATATCCTTCTTATTTTTTTAATATACAAGTATTGAATGTCGAAGGATAAATCCAACTTCGAGAATATAAGATGTTATGCCCTAACTTACTGAGTATGGCATTTTATTTCTCCGAAATAGGGAGCTTTGGCATCCAATACGGTTTTGTCCAAATACATATATATTTTAAATAAATGGATCATAATCTAAAATCTTTTCAAATTTTCGACGTCAGGACATTAATTAATCAATTCGGTACCAATTTTGGGCGTTACGGGGGTGCTAATCCTTCCTCGTACGTAACCGACTCCCGAACTTATTTTCTCGAATTTCATAGACCAAAAACACCATTTTAGTAAACCAAAATGTTTTATTAAAACAAAGGTGACTCGATCACACCTCATCAAAAAAGATTGGTGGCGACTCCATTTCCATTTTCGGTTTTCAAAGTCGATTCCCGTTTTTCAAAACTCGTTTAAAAAAATGGTTTCGACAGCTTGGCGACTCCACTGGGGACAAATAAGAGAGTCAAGCCGTGAAATTGATTATTTTCTGTCCTTTTGTCGAAAATTGAAAATTTGATTTGAAAAATTACGATCCTTTCTTATTGCATTCGCTTGCGTCATCTCATTGCTGTGGTTCAAGTCTTATAGAATACTTTGCATCATATTGCATGACCGCTGGGTCATACCCTTAAGCGGGAGTGAGAAGCTATTCCTTCGTGAGGTTTTCACCTCCGTGCAGGATAGTGAATCGCTTCCGGGATATATCTGTACCTATGTCTTCGTGAGATTTTCATCTCTGTGCAGCCATAGGGAAATGTATTCCCCTGAACCGAACCCGGTCCGTATGAGCCTATAATGGGTGAGGATCGAGGAATCTGCTGGTTCAGGTACCTCAACTCTAGAACCGAACTGCATATAGAAAGCCCTAAGAGCCCACCCTAGGTAAAGTTGTGATAAACCCTAGTGGCCACTCAGATAGGAGTTTGAATGATTTTTTTTTACATGCTTTGAATTTCGTTTCTATTGTACTGATTTTTTTTATCTTTGTTACTTAGCATGCATTTTCATATTAGAAGAGAGATGTCGATTCGGGTTCGATTGCTAAATTAGGGAGCTCGGTATGGAGAACGAATTTCTTGATAAAACGAAAGACAATACGGATGTTCGTATATTTGTAGTCCATTTCATGTAAAGAATTTTGTCCTCTAGTAAAGTTTTCTAAAGGAAATTGAGTTAGAATCGACACATCTTTACATTCATTTCATGCATTCACATAACATTACATCATATGCATCAGATTTCATGAGAAAACCCTGATTGGTTGAAGTTATTTCAACATTAACCTGGACACCGATAAAACCAAACATCCCTACGGTACCCGAATCAAGATGAAAGATATGGATGAGAGATTAGAGAAGCTTGAACAACTCCAAAGGGAGATGCAGGATAAACTTCAGCTGCAAATGCAAGAGCAGCTTGCTAAGATCCAGCAGGATATGATAGACCGAATGATAGAATCACAAAAGAGTATGATGACTCAATTAACTCAACTACTGGCAGGAGGAATAGACAAAGGAAAAACCCCCATGGTTAACACTGGTGAAAATAGTTTTACCCCGACACATCCTGATGTGTACCCACGAAAAACATCTGTCACAATTAAACCTCAACAACTTCAGGAGGGTGTTTCGATACCAACGAGCTTCCAAGCGGGATCGGGTTCTAACTTAGAGGATCACCCAATTAATGCTGTTATTACTTTGATGAAGCAGCAGAGAGAGAAAGGGAAAAGTCTGAATTGCGAAGACAGTTAGAGAATCGTTGCAAATGGCTAGAGGACAAATTCAGGGCCATGGAAAATGCCGATAGGCAGCATGGAATCGACGCTAAAGATCTAAGTTTGGTGTCAGATTTAATACTTCCCCACAAATTCAAGATGCCGGAATTTGAAAAATACAATGGGACTACTTGCCCCGAAGCTCATATAACCATGTTTTGCCGAAGAATGACTGGGTATGTTAACAATGACCAACTACTAATACATTGCTTCCAGGACAGTCTGGTGGGAGCAACATCTAAATGGTACAATCAATTGAGCCGTACCGAAATTGGTTCTTGGAGGGATTTAGCACATGCATTTATGAAGCAGTACAATCACGTAACAGATATGACCCCTGATAGAATCACCTTGCAAATTATGAAGAAGAGATCAAGCGAGAGTTTTCGGCAATATGCGCAGCGGTGGAGAGAGGTTGCCATCCAAGTCCAGCCACCACTTTTAGAGAAAGAGACCACAATGCTCTTTATTATTACACTGAAGGCCCCGTTTATCACTCATATGCTAGGGAGCGCCGCAAAGAGCTTCTCAGACATCGTAATGACTGGAGAAATGATTGAGAATGCCATAAAGAGTGGAAAGATAGATGCGGGAGAAAGTGTCAAAAGATCAAGCCCGGGAAATATGGAAAATGAAGTGAACAGCTTAAGCAAGCGTCTCAAATTAGTCACTGTAGGTCAACCGAGGGTTGTGACCACTGGCCATCAGGGCTCATCAAGACAAGAATCCAGTGCAAAGCAACTCCAGTTTACACCAATTCCAATGACATATAGGGAGTTGTATCAAAGCCTATTTGATGCGCATGAGGTGGCTCCTCACTACCCAAAACCGATGCAACCTCCATATCCAAAATGGTATGACCCAAATGCCTAGTGTGAGTACCACGCGGGGGTCACAGGGCATTCGATAGAAAATTGCCTTGCTTTCAAGAAATTGGTGGAAAAATTCATCGGCATGGGTATTGTGAAATTAGATGACATGCAAAATGCAGAAATATGAACCTGGGAGTGTTTTGAGCAATAGGACTATGGAAGAGACATGTATTTTTTAAGGCTAATCTAGAGTAATATTCGAAACACACTTATTGCTTTCAGTCTAGGGGCAATAAGAGTCCTCTTGTGAAATAGGCTTGAGTCCAGAACTTTTATTTCAATAAAATGCATCCTTTTGAGCAAATATTTTTCTATTTATAGATTCTTTTGTCCTTTGGATTTCTATGCAAATATTCTTTCATTCTTTATTCATGATCATATCATATAAATAATCATCCTTAGAATCATTTATTCTTTGGAATTTGCCTTCATACCTACAATAGGTACCCGGATATCAATGACATGAGCGACGCCATTACTAACTCCCTTTTGAATAAAATAAGGGTCTAAGGGATCGCAGGACTTTGAAGATGACAGAAATTGCAACATATCTTCCGATTTGTTAATCTTTGGATGAAAAAGCAGATCCTACGTCGCGAGCCAAGGAAGGAGATGAAGATCAAAGCTCGGCTCAATGCGAAAACAAGATTTCCTATATGTGGGGCATGGATGTTATCAGGCCAGTCTCATCAGAAGCTTCTGGCTGACACCAATTCATCTTCGTGGTTGTCAATTTCTTCACTAGGATGGTAAAAGTCGCTTCATATGCCAATATTACAAAGTCGATAGTCATCGGAACAAAGAAAAGAAAAAGAAAGAATACTGAAAAAAAAAAGAAGAAAAAAATGTCAAAAAGATCACATTTAACCGCACGAGGTCAAAAGTCCGCGGTCTGTTCAAAGATCAGGTGCCACATATTAGTGCAGCAAGAGAGAAAAACAAAGGATCATAAAAAGACCGAGACTTGTAAGGATTGGCATACAGAAGTTACTATTTACCCTCTATGCTTATCAAACTTTGGCCAAGATCACACGGGGCAACACGCTTCTCATTGGTTTTGCCCATTGAGTCGAAATTGCATCATTGGCGAAGTTGGATGAGGCGAGAATAGGTCCAATCTCAATATGATCAGTTGATGTTAAAAGCTATCTGTCATGGTCAGGTGATGCGAGCTCACAAAAAAAATGATTTGCCCTAGAAAATTTCATGATAGGGCTTTGAAGAAGACTTTTCCCATGCAAAAGGGACTTCAGAAGAAAGTGGATGCCAAATCGGAAGGACCTTATACGGCAAAAAGGCACTTCAGGGAAGCGTGAATATTGACCGAGATAGATAGCAATGACCTGCCTAATCTGGTGAATTTAGACTCAATAGAAAGTTTTCCAAAGAGAAAAACAAACAAAAAAAAAGAGGAAAAGAAAAAGAAAAAAGGGGAGGCCAATGTGAAAACCCGCAAAGGGCACTTTGAGACCAAAGGGGATTTGAGTAGAAAACCCAAAAAAGGGCGGCTCAAATTTTGATCAAAGTGGGGCATACAGCAGTCTTGCTATGCTTAAATTAATAATGAAGAAGTATGCTACGTCTTGGGGCATCGAAAAAGTACTCTAGATCCCCTAAACATATATCGAGCTTAAAATGGTCCTCAAGAAGTTGGAACAGAGAAGCTCAGATGCGATATCTGGGGCACCTAGTTTCCATTTTACCCATTTTAAATTTGTTATTTGTGATTATATTATTCTTTTCAAAATATGTTCACATAAATTTCCTTTTTGATTGCAATTGCTATCTTTGCCTAGCTTATTTGTTTCGAGCTATGCTCATAATTAATTTCCTTCTTGTCCATTGTTATGATCTTTTTCAAGCATTTTACATTGAAATAACGGTTAGTGGACTGATAATATTTTCATAAAAGGAGTTTCGCATATTACTCTAGGAACTTCTAAATAATACAAGAACCCGAAACAGGATTATTGTTTAAAACTCACCAAGTTTAAGGAAGAGTCTAAACTGAGATTTTCTCTTCAAATTTTTGTCAAAGATGGTGGTTGAACAAACGACAAGATACTGCATCAGTGATACAATCTTGACGAAAATTGGGCAATATTAACCCAAGTGTAAAAGGGGAATCATTCTCCGGAGAAAAATTGATATTCTGCATTCACGCGAGCATCATGCATACACATCTGGTTGGGTCACCCGAGGAGTGATCAGTTGATGGAACAAGCTACAGGCCCTATACCCCGAGTTATAGTGGGATAGATGGAAGATAATACAGATCTTATACCGTTGAATAGCAATATGATGGATTGAAGAAGAAACAAATTCTACATTTCGAGGTCGCAGTGGGATAGATGGGAAGAGATTCAGATCCTATACCGCTACAGTGGGGCAAACCTGTTGAGCAAGATATTTGTTTTCTCGGGTTTTCTGTTGAGAATACCAGTCGAACAAGATGACAGCATAATACATCAGTGATAAAGCCTTAATAAACAATGAACGATGACGCCTTAAACTTTTAAAAATGGATCATTCTCATGAAATTCTGCATTCATGCAAAACACATTTAGTTAGGAGCGTTTGTTTCATTCTGATCATTGCATCCTAACCATTGTAAGAAATCATTCTCATGACATTCTGCATTCATACAAATGTCATCCATAAGACACATCTATTTAGGGGCATTTGATTCATTCCGATCATTGCATCCTAATCTTTGTAAAAAGACCATTCTCATGACATTCTGCATTCATGCAAATGTCGTCCATAATACATTTAGTTAGGAGCATTAGATTCATTCTGATCATTGCATCCTAACCATTTTGCATAAGCATAAACACAAAACTGATTTTACAAGATAGGTTCCCTAGGGGACGTTGTCGCAACATCGGCGAATTCGAATATCTTGCCTTTTTGAGTGAAGCTGATTGAAGATAGTAGATCTGGCAATCCCGGTTGCGGAGCGCATCGAAGCCATACAAGTCTTATCTCCTCAAAGTTCCAGCGGAGTAGGTTGAGGCTACAAATCCCTCCTCCCTGAGTTTACAATGAGGATTAGTCTGTATCTGTTTGAAGTTTTAGCAGAGAAGATTGAAACTACGAATCTCTTCTCTCTGAATTTCTATCTCCTCAAAGTTCCAGTGGAGTAGGTTGAGGCTACAAATCCCTCCCCCCTGAGTTTACAATGAGGATCAGTCCATATTTCTTTGAAGTTTCAGCAGAGAAGATTGAAACTACAAATCTCTTCTTTCTGAATTTCTATCTCCTCAAAGTTCCAGTGGAGTAGGTTGAGGCTACAAATCCCTCCTCCCTGAGTTTACAATGAGGGTCAGTCCGTATTTCTTTGAAGTTTCAGCAGAGAAGATTGAAACTACGAATCTCTTCTCTCTGAATTTCTATCTCCTCAAAGTTCTAGTGGAGTAGGTTGAGGCTACAAATCCCTTCTCCCTGAGGTTATTGAGGATCAAACTATATTTTCAAGAAGTTTCAGTAAGAAGATCGAAACTACAAATCTCTTCTATCTGAAATCCTATCACCCCGAAGTCCCAGTGGAGTAGATGGAGGCTACAAATCCTTTCTCCCTGAGGTTATTGAGGATCAAACTATATTTCTGAGAAGTTTCAGCAAGAAGATCAAAGTCACAAATCTCTTCTCTCTGAATTCCTATCACCCCGAAGTCCCAGTGGAGTAGATGGAGGCTACAAATCCCTTCTCCTTGAGGTTATTGAGGATCAAACTATATTTCTGAAAAGTTTCAGTAAGAAGACCGAAGTTACAAATCTCTTCTCTCTGAATTCCTATCACCTCGAAGCCCTAGTGGAGTAGATGGAGGCTACAAATCCCTTCTGTCTGAGGTTATTGAGGATCAAACCATACTTTCTTGAAGTTTCAGTAGAGAAGATTGAAGCTACAAATCTCTTCTCCCTGAAATTCTACTGAAGCAAGTTGAGACATCATTCCCCATACCCTGAAAGACGCGGTGAGGCTACTTAAAGAAAATAAGTGCCAAGAGGTCAAGATCTTACAAGACCGGGCAAATTTGGCCCTCTTTGAAGTCTTTGCTCTATTCTCGTTACACGATAATGAGCAAAGAGGGGCAGCTGTAGGGCCAAAAATTTTCCCGGGCCCATTTTATAACCAAAAAACCAAAAAACAATGATAACCAAATTAAAAATTGATCCAAAACAATCCAATAAAATACAAAGTCCAATAACAGTCCATTTACACCAGCAAGCCCAATTATTAAACATAACCCAATCCCAAGTGGCCCAACAGTGGAGCAATCTGGGAAACCCTAGAAGCTTCGGGAGTCTCCTGGTGCCTCTACTCGCACGAGTGGCTCCTCCGTGCAGCCTCGTCACTCCCCACGCGCGCCTCTTGAGCTTCCCGCGTGCACCAACGCGCGCCTCTAGAGTTTTCAGAATACTCTAGCGCCGCAACCCCGAAAGCAGCCCCGCACCAGCTAGACATTTGGGCCTTTCCCCCCACATGTGCGTCACGCCTCTCTGTACAGCCACGCGATCGTACCTACAAAGAAACAAAACAGCAGCAAATGGGAGAATAACAGAAAAAAACAAAAAAAGAAACAGTGTATTTTGATTTTATTTTATTTTTGATTTTTCGATTTCGGCTTTAAAAGGCCCGAAATCAACCACTGTAAGGTCTACACAATTTTACACTCACACATAACAGAGCAATACGAAAATCAATAGAGAGATTCAAACAAAAGGTTGTTTTTTTATTCCATCTTTTCGATTGTTTTTGAATCCATTTCTGTATCTCTTTCTTTTCTTCTTTGGTATACAATAAATAAAAGAGAGGGAAGCGAGTTTACCTGGGCCGAACGCTCAATCTTCATCTGTTCCGTCGCAATCGGAGTTAGATGTGGGTTAATGTGCGAGGATTTAAGATCGTTATCCTCGAAGTTAATCGACACACTCGTGCACTACTTTTCGCTGGTTATAATAGCGATTTGGCAGTGAACGGAGGAGGGTTTTTCATTCGTGTATTGCTCTTCGCCGGTCACGATGGCGATTGGGCGGTAAACAGAAAGGTTTTCTTTGCGGCGGGGAACCAGAACGAAGACAATAGGGGCTTAGGGTTTCAGTTTTATGAGGGGTAAATGAAACCTAAATCGTTTTATTTAGTTTTAAACCTCTTAGCAATACGGTGCCGTTTTGGCTTATGACTATAACCCCCAAACGACACCGTCCTGGTCCAAACCCGGTGACTCGACCCGGAGGCGGCTAAGATCCGCGCGTCCTGATGCTAAGGGATATTTACGCGTTTAACCCTCCTTTCCTATGCTGTTTTTTTCAATCAAATCCATAAAATATTTGCCTTGTTCTTTAATTCGCCCCCATAACTTGTACGTTATATCAATTTGATCCAATTTGTATATTGCTTCTTGATCGTGTAAAATTTGTGCTTTTAGTCCTTGTTCATTCGCATATATTATAATTTAAGCCTGTATTTATAATATTTTTCTGTTTAGCATTAATTAATTAGTTGTGATATATTTCAAATTATTCACATGTATGTTTATTGCTCTAATTATTTTTTTTTTATTTTGTTAATTTCATCATATGATTATTGCTAGCGTATGAATTGTAATTCGTTAATTTGTAATTATTAATTATTTGTGATTCATTGTTGTAATGTGTGATATGTGGATTAATATGTTGCTTTGTATATTAGTACCCCATTGCATATTATGAAGAACGTTGTGTTTAATGTCACTTTAGTTTTAAAGATTATTTTTATTTAAAGTTTCTTTTTGAAATAAGGAAATGCTCGTGTTAAGGGGTTTTGAGTCAATCGTGTTCTAACTCACTGAGTTTCGATTTTTCCTCGTTAAAACCTAGAAACCGAGTATCCTTTTCTCTTTTAAACCAAAATACTTAATATTTCAAATAAAAAACTTATTCTTGGGATTTTTGAGATATTGCGCCCTAACTTACTGGGTGTGATATTTTATTATCTCGAGATAAGATTTTTAAAAGAACAAAGGCAATATTCCGTATTCGGGAATTTTGAGAAATAGTGCCCTAACTTACTGGGTTGCGATTTTTCATTTGACCCAAATAAGGGAATATCCTTCTTTTTTTTTAATATACAAGTATTGAATGTCGAAGGATAAATCCAACTTCGAGAATATAAGATGTTATGCCCTAACTTCATCGAGTATGGCATTTTATTTCTCCGAAATAGGGAGCTTTGGCATCCAATACGGTTTTGTCCAAATACATATATATTTTAAATAAATGGATCGTAATCTAAAATCTTTTCAAATTTTCGACGTCAGGACATTAATTAATCAATTCGGTACCAATTTTGGGCATTACGGGGGTGCTAATCCTTCCTCGTGACGCAAATCGACTCGAACCTATTTTCTCGAATTTTGTAGACCAAAAACACCGTTTTAGTAAACCAAAATGTTTTATTAAAACAAAGGTGACCCGATCACACCTCATCAAAAAAGATTGGTGGCGACTCCATTTCCATTTTCGGTTTTCAAAGTCGATTCCCGTTTTTCAAAACTCGTTTAAAAAATGGTTTTGACATAACACATATTTATTTTTATTGTTTTTATAAAATATATATGTATTAGATTATTATATTATAAATGTAATTTTATTTAAAGTTATATATTATTTATTCCTTTAACAATATTTTTTTTATAATGTATATATATATTTTTTGATTACTCCGCATCATTTTTATCATTAATTCATTTTTTTTCATTTTATTATTCCACGTCATTTTTATTTGAAGCCATATGTCTTAATTTGCAATATCTATAATAATTCATTTTGTGTCGTTATGCATGTATAACTTTATATTTATTTGTTATTTATTGCGTTATATTTTATATTTGTTTATCTTTTGTTTATGTTATTCATCTATCAATTTTATTTTTTTGTTTTAATATATTTATTTTATTGTTTACATCACTTATTACTCCGTATTATTCTTTAATTAATCATTAGTAGTAATTGTTAATATAATTATAGTTATGATAAACTGATATTTGGTATATATGTTGTAATGTATGACTTACTCAAACCATTTTTTATAAAAATACCTTTTGAATTAAAGCATTTTATTCAAATATTTTAAAAATACGGTGATATGTGATATTTGGGGACTTCGAGAAGAATTGTGCCCTAACTTACTGGGTTTCGATTTTTCTCGTAGAACTTAAGGTATTAGATATCCCTTCTCTTTTAAAAACTGAAACTTACCAATTTCAAATAAAAAACCTATTCTTGGGAATTCAAAACGTTGTGTCCTAACTTACTGGATATGACGTTTTGTGTCTCGAGGTAGGAATTTTCTAAAATAAAGACGTGCCTAGTTTTGAAGTTATGAGATGCTGTATCCTAACTTACTGGGTATAGTATTTTATTTCTTTGAGATAGGCAAGTCTTGGTTTTTCTTCTAATAAAAGGATCTTATTTTAAAATTTTTAAAATTTGCAACATTAGGGCATGATTTTATCGATTAGGTACCAATTTTTGGGCGTCATGAGGGTGCTAACCCTTCCTCATACGTAACCGAATCCCGAACCCATTTTATTGTTTTTCGTAGACCAAAATCAGTATTTTGAAATAAAACGATTTTCAAGGTGATCCAATCACACCTAAGTAAAAAGAGATTGGTGGCGACTCCCATTTTCGTTTTTAAAAGTCGATCCCCGTTTTTAAAATCAACCTTCAAAATGGTTTCGACAGCTTGGCGACTCCACTGGGGAACTGTAACACCCCAAACCCGGCCTGAAAGTTAGGCCCGAATTCGGAATGTCACATTAAAGGCACAATTCAAAACGGTTTCGTTACTTAAAAATTTAAGGCCCAAAAGCCCAAAACAAAGATTATTTCAAAAACCATATTAACACTTTAATAACTTTATGAAATTTCTTAAGTGGGCAGTTGAAACAATAATAATAATAAACCCAAAATTCAAAGTCAAATAGGAGTTACATGGCCTTATTACAATCCAATGAAAAAACAAAGTATTTAAACAGAATCATTTGAATAAATTAAAATATTTGAACAACTTGTAGTGTGGCCATCTCCGAGTCCTCTCCTACGTCGAGTCGTCTATTCAGGATTACCTGAAACATTTAAAATTAAGGGTGTGAGTTTCGAAAGTCAGTGTGTACAACCCTTGGCAATCAAATCACATACAAATATTCACATTGGGCCTAAGCCCTAAAAAAATCGGTGGTCTTGGGCCTTAGCCCACAATGACCTCATATCATATCATATCGTATCATTTATAAACAGATAATGCAAAACCCACCCCAAAAGTCCATCCGCTAAACACACCATTTCCCTTCCAACCTTATGACTCCTGTGGGGAATTCTAGCTCGACCCACCCCTCCGCTACATACCAAGGGTAGCCCGGTTGCGGTACTACCGAACGTTGCAGCAAAGCTGCTAATCATATGTTGGGCTTAAAGCCTTCTGTGGATCCATACCATACGGCTATGCGATCCCGGATCCATACCATACGGCCATGCGATCCTCAAATCTTCCTCCGTACCATAATTCCCACCTATATGCATCCTAAGCAGAATATCATATGAATGCATCAAACACAAAAGTAGGATCCACAAACCCATATTCATCACATATGGGTATTTTCGTCATTTCACTACCCAGGGGTATTTTCGTAATTTTACAATATAAGGGTATTTTAGTAATTTTCCAACATAAGGGTATTTTAGTAATTTTCCAATATAAGGGTATTTTAGTAATTTTCCAATATAAGGGTATTTTAGTAATTTTCCAATATAAGGGTATTTTAGTAATTAACTTTGGCCCATAAACAAGTCCTCGCGGTTAAAGTGAACAAACACTATGCACCAGGTAGGATCTCAGAAAAGAGGAGGTGGGTCACTAGGACCGCTTAAGTACCAAGCTCTCATTAGATCCAATCCTAGACATGCATATGTCGGTTACCACACTCTAACTAATCGACTTGTCCACAGACATGTTTGATTATTAGATTAAGTCTTATGTGATTTAAGAGTTGTTCAGAACTAGGCCTAAAGTCCATTAAACCCTAGCATACTTGTCTACGTCCCCATGAGCCCATCAAGCCCATTTTATGTCCTTACGGCCCCTTAGGCCCAAATCTCATCATATGGCCTATTAGGCCCAAAACATATCCAGATCATGTATCAAGCATGGCTAACTTAATTCGTATAATCAACCAAACCATTTTATCAAACTTAGCCTCAGGGCCCACCGGGCCCATTTAGCCACTTTCGGCTTTTCGGCTTTTCGGCATTGCCGATATCGTGTGTGTGTTGTGTTTGTACACACTTGGTAACCACACGCGCTGCAAATGTAACATCCTAGATTAGGGGTTATGCGTTCGTGTGTAATTCATGAGATAGTGGGCTCAGTGGGTGTGTTGGATGTGTTCTGAGGAGTTCTAGGAACCCTAAGGTGCATGGAAATGTATGGAAATGTAAGGCAATGTAAGGAAATGTAAGGAAATGCTTTGGAAACGTTAAGTTTAAAAGAGGAAAGTGAACATTTTTGGAAACTAGGGGATGTAAGGAAATGATGTGGAAATGATTCAAAAGAGGAAAGTAAACATTTCTGGAAACTTGGAAATGTAAGGAAATGTCAAGTTTAAAGAGCCAAACGAAAATTTTTGGAAACGTGGAAATGTAAAGAAATGTCAAGTTTTAAGGCTTAAAAGAGAAAACTAAGGCAAGGTGGCCTTAAGAAAAATAATATGAGGAATTTGACACACAAACAGGCTTGGAAAAGTGGCACTGGAGATGCCACTTAGGGCCTCTGGAAATGGCGCCACATGCAAGGTGTTGGGCTGAGTTCGACTCACATGGGAAGAAAATAAAAGAAATTTTATTTTGCTTCCAGAAAAGTGAGGTGGACGGCACATGGCTATAAATTAGGAGCTTTTATTCTTTTATTTTTAAGAGATAAAGGGTGGATAAATAAGGGATAAATAATGGATTTATTTTAGATTATTTTCAAGAGATAAATGTGGATATTATTTCTTTTATTTTGATAGATAAGGAAGAGATAAAAGAGGATTTTTATTAGTATTATTTTTATTAAGAGATAAGAGATAATTATTGGATTAAGTTTTATTAAAGTGATAAATCAAGGGATAAAGCTATCAAAATAGAAGAGTGGTGGCCAAGTAAAGGACTCTAGCTAGTAATTTTGGCTATAAAAGGAAGAGTAAGGCTATTCTTCATTCATTCTTTTCTTTTCAAGAAAACCTCTACCGAAATTCTCTAAAGTTTCTCTTCTTCTCTCTGCCGAATTTTCTCTGCCATTATTCTCTTTTTCTCTTTTCTTTTCTTCTTCTATTACAAACACAATCAAAAGCCGAAGACACCAATAGCCCTAGTCGATTTCTCACTAAGCCTCAAGAGCCAAATTGTTATCCACATCAAAGCCATAGCCGAATCTCGCTAAGGGTTCAAGCAAGAGTTCCATCAAATTCTTTAGTAAGGGTAAGATTAGGTTAGATTCTCATTCTATTTCTTTTAAGGTTTGTCGAAATTAAGATTCTAATACCCTTAATATACATTGTCAAGAGATCTTCCTAATTTACTAAGTGTCGACTACAAGGAAGGAGAAGTTCTTTTCCCGAAGGTACACCATAAGTCGCGTGTTCCCTAGTTATTCGGTGAATTTCGGATTTAAGAATCTAAGGTAAGTCATATTTAACATACGGCTAAGGGTTATTTGTTGTGAATAAATGTTAGAAATTGATCTAACATGTAGTTATAGGGATTTCGACAGAGGGATACAAGGATTTTGGGATTTGAGAATTTCAAGGAAGTTTTAAGAATACTAATCCTACTAGGATTTGGATTTATGGCCGAATGGCTTTTTATTAAATTAGTAAGTGATTAATCAAATGTAGGAATTTGAGATCTAAGGCGATGAGATCGATTTCGGGATTTCAAGGAATTCGTTAAGCAAATCGGTGTGTACCCTACCCTAAGTTTTGATAGGTTCATGGCTATGTTTAAATTAAATGTATTATTAAGAATGTGTGTACTCATACTAACCTTCGATATATCATATGGCAATTATTTTAATATATGAATATGCATAAGAATGTGAATGTGGCTAAGTACCACAAATGTGGTAAAAGTACCAGTGCGTTTCCTCCTACTGATAGGATTATGAATATGATATATTTTGAACATATGAATAGTAACATGAATGAGAATTAAGTATGTTATGCATGATATAAAATTTATGGGGCATTCGGGATCTATGTGAAAGGGGAAGAAGGTGTTGACTTCGGTCTCACCAACGGAATATGGTGACTACAATCACAAAATTTGAATATGGTAACCGGTTACATTATCCGAATTTGGTAACTTCGGTTACATTATTTGAATATGGTGTCTAATGACACAAATTATATGGGCGATGAGCACGTCATTGCAGCGATCCAGCTTCGATGGTGTGTAGCGGATGGAGGGTTGACTTAGTAGTCCCCACGGTGTGACTGGCAGGTACGGGTGGTGTGTAGCGGATGGTTAATTAGGTTTGGGTTTGGGAATGCATCATTAATTGTATTCTATGATTTGAATGTGTATCATTTGCATGCCCGATTCTATTATGACTTAGTGTTGTGTACACATTGAGTCTGTTGACTCACCCCGTTTGGGGAATATTTTTCAGTGATGAGCGAAGAATGGACCGGGTCGGGGGGAGCTTAAAGGTGGCCATGCATAGCAAGAAATTTATGATTTGGACTTTCAATTTATTTTAAGTATTTTAAGTTTTACTTTGGGATCATTGATATAATAGGGCCATTGTGGTTTACTTTATTTTTCCTTTATTTATTATGTTTATGGATTTTTATCAATTAAAGTTTAAGTAAATTCCTTTTTAAAATTAACTCTAAATGTTTTGTCACCTTAAATAAATGGGTTTTAACATAAGATAAATTTGTTTTCAACTCAAGCCCAACCCAAACAATTTTTTTTTAAAAATCATACAAGTTTTTCCTAAGTACAAAAGAATTTTGAACCGGTTTACTTGAGGAACATACCAAATCTGGTCACAGCTCGTGGGCCGGGTTTGGGGTGTTTCAGCAAATCCCTTAGTCACGACCCTACAATCGACATTACTAGCGATTAACCAAGATTTAACGCATACTTATCAAAAACCGAAACCTCACCGTACCCTTACCATGTGCCTCACGTGCTAGTAGCCCTTCCTTTGCTACTATTGGCGATTAACCTCTAGATCTGCACTCAAACACCTATATCGTCAAAACCAAGTGACCCATATCGTACATAAGTCACCCCTATGAGCCACATTAGATTCGGCCACTTACAAAACCATGACTGGGTCGAGAACACTTACCACCTTGTTAGCAACCCTTACCTACCACGCTTGCGATCTTTGATTCTTTCCCTTGTTAATACAAAGTTAACGACAAGGATTAGGTTAGATAGCCCTTCGGCTTTTAACAAAACACACTAAAAAGTTTAACTAAGCACTTACCGAATATTCCTTTGATCCTGCGGCTTAAGTCCGGATTTTGAGACTAGAAAGGTGACAGAGGTAATTCGGCAACACTAAGGAGAATAAGAAAAGAGGTGATACGGCTAGAACTAAGTGGTGAACCAAAAAGGGAATTTGAGAAGGGAGAGTATGGAGGATTCAGCTTCTGAACACGTAGAGAGAAAAAAAGGTGTTTGGGCATCTCACAAGTGAAGAAATTCGGCCAGAGGGAAAACAAAATTTTGGCATTACTCTAGGAACTTAATTCGGCACCCATATATATACTAAAATAAATAAATAAATAAATAAAATAAACCTACACTCCCTAGTCAACTCAAACTTGCCACCAATTAAATTCCTTTATTTTCTCCAAATTTTATCTTCATCCTCATCCAAAAATTCCTTTACTTAGCCAAAAAAAAAATTCAATTTGAATTACATTCAAATTGCTTTCCTGAACAATGACCATTTGGTGTTTGATCCACTTCAAACAAATTTTTCCCACGCCAAAGAAAAAAAAAGCAATTTGTTTTGCACAAGGCAACTCGAACCCGAGACTTGCAGGAACCACCACACGCTACCAGCCACTGCACCACAACTCTTCTTGTGATATATTCCATTCCCATCTTCTTTTAAGGCCTATTTCCCACCGACCGAATCATCCAAAGAAATCTAAAAATATTTGCCAACACCCAGAGTCGAACCTCCAACCTCTTCACTATGATACACGCCCCTTGCCACTGCGCCGCCCGCTTTATTTGAGTCATAATTCCTCCCCAATTAATTATAAACCTTTCTTCCGCGCTCCAGGTTTACTTAAAAAACAAACATTTAGCGCACGCCACGACTAGAACCTTGCTCCCCCTCCTGCTCCTAACGCCTCGCCCCATGGGCGAGCGTTTCTTTGTGTCGTGAATCAGCCCCAACTAATTATAAAGCCTAAACTCTGGCCTTCATACTAACATATGCGCAATAAAAAAAAAATTTGCCAAGTCCAGGACTTGAACCTTTGACCACCAACTTATTTAGAACGCCCCAGGCCACCAGACCACCTACTTCCTTGTGTTATCTTTTAACCCAACAATATTTTAAAAGCCTTCTGACTACCACCAACCTCACTTAAGGGTAAAAAAAATTTTTTTTCTAAAGCCCTAGATCGAGCCTAGGACTTTTCCAACACTACCAACCCTTCCTAAATCACCTAAAAATTAAACTAAACATGCAATCATAATTTTTTTTTACACACTTAATTCATTATTCCCTTCTTTTTTTTTTCGAACAAAAAATCCATTCTCTCGACACAGGAAACCAATTTATTCTAGGCCCAATTTTTGGGGTGTTACAACTCACCCCTCCTAAAAGAAATTTCGTCCCCGAAATTTCCAACTAACAGGGTGGTCGTGCATCAACTACCCCACCACGCTACCGCTGCGCACTCTGACCCTAATAATTTTAATACATACCCAAAACATCCACCTATCGCAAACATTCTCAAACATACGCAGAATAAGTACCAAATTCTGATTCAAATGTTTACGAAGCCCTAACACTTCCACAGCCTCGGCCGCGGCCTCTTCCTTCTCTTCTAGCACTCATCGTTGATTCTCGTATTATCCGAATTAGGAATTTTATGAAATCGGTACATAGTTCCACTTGTTTAGGGCACATGTCTTATGTAAGTAACAACAATTTTCTTAAAGTTATTCCGCGGTCGAGAATCCACTACAGGCTTAAGTTTCCTACAGGCTTTAGTCTCTAAAAGCCTATTTTTAAGTAGCCCATTATCTACACAGTTCAGCAATTTAAGCAAATGTAGTACAGATAACTTACTTGGCTCGACGTCGAGGGCTCGGTGAACCACACTTCAAGAATCCTGCAAAAACTTCTTAATCTACTTGTTTTAAAAACCCAAAACATAAGGCCCATTTCACAGCCTGAGCTTTGCAACTGGGCTCTGATACCACTAAATGTAACACCCCAAACCCGGCCTGAAAGTTAGGCCCGAATTCAGAATGTCACATTAAAGACACAATTCAAAACAGTTTTGCTACTTAAAAATTTAAGGCCCAAAAGCCCAAAACAAAGATTATTTCAAAAACCATATTAACACTTTAATAACTTTATGAAATTTCTTAAGTGGGCAGTTGAAACAATAATAATAAACCCAAAATTCAAAGTCAAATAGGAGTTACATGGCCTTATTACAATCCAATGAAAAAATAAAGTATTTAAACAGAATCATTTGAATAAATTAAAATATTTGAACAACTTGTAGTGTGGCCATCTCCGAGTCCTCTCCCACGTCGAGCCACCTATTCAGGATTACCTGAAACATTTAAAATTAAGGGTGTGAGTTTTGAAACTCAGTGTGTACAACCCTTGGCAATCAAATCACATACAAATATTCACATTGGGCCTAAGCCCTAAAAAAATCGGTGGTATTGGGCCTTAGCCCACAATGACCTCATATCATATCATATCGAATCATTTATAAACAGATAATGCAAAACCCACCCCAAAAATCCATCCGCTAAACACACCATTTCCTTCCAACCTTATGACTCACTGGGGAATTCTAGCTCGACCCACCCTCCGCTACACAGCAAGGGGGTAGCCCGGTTCTTGGTACTATCGAACGTTGCAAAGAAAGTCGCTAATCATATGTTGGGCTTAAAGCCTTCGTGGATCCATACCATACGGCTATGCGATCCCGGATCCATACCATACGACCATGCGATCCTCAAATCTTCCTCCGTACCATAATTCCCACCCATATGCATCCTAAGCAGAATATCATATGAATGCATCAAACACAAAAGTAGCATCCACAAACCCATATTCATCACATAGGGGTATTTTCGTCATTTCACTACCTAGGGGTATTTTCGTAATTTTACAATATAAGGGTATTTTAGTAATTTTACAATATAAGGGTATTTTAGTAATTTTCAAACATAAGGGTATTTTAGTAATTTTCCAATATAAGGGTATTTTAGTAATTAACTTTGGCCCATAAACAAGTTCTCGCGGTTAAAGTGAACAAACACTATGCACCAAGTAGGATCTTAGAAAAGAGGAGGTGGGTCACTAGGACCGCTTAAGTACCAAGCTCTCACTAGATCCAATCCTAGACATGCATATGTCGGTTACCACACTCTAACTAATCGACTTGTCCAAAGACATGTTTGATTATTAGATTAAGTCTTATGTGATTTAAGAGTTGTTCAGAACTAGGCCTAAAGTCCATTAAACCCTAGCATACTTGTCTATGTCCCCATGAGCCCATCAAGCCCATTTTATGTCCTTACGGCCCCTTAGGCCCAAATCTCATCATATGGCCTATTAGGCCCAAAACATATCCAGATCATGTATCAAGCATGGCTAACTTAATTCGTATAATCAACCAAACCATTTTATCAAACTTAGCTTCAGGGCCCACCGGGCCCATTTACCCACTTTCGGCTTTTCGGCTTTTCGGCATTGCCCATATCGTGTGTGTGTTGTGTTTGTACAAACTTGGTAACCACGCGCACTGTAAATCCCTTAGTCACGACCCTACAATCGACATTACTAGCGATTAACCAAGATTTAACGCATACTTATCAAAAACCGAAACCTCACCGTACCCTTACCGTGTGCCTCACGTGCTAGTAGCCCTTCCTTTGCTACTATTGGCGATTAACATCTAGATCTGCACTCAAACACCTATATCGTCAAAACCAAGTGACCCATATCGTACATAAGTCACCCCTATGAGCCACATTAGATTCGGCCACTTACAAAACCATGACTGGGTCGAGAACACTTACCACCTTGTTAGCAACCCTTACCTACCACGCATGCGATCTTTGATTCTTTCCCTTGTTAATACAAAGTTAACGACAAGGATTAGGTTAGATAGCCCTTCGGCTTTTAAAAAAACACACTAAAAAGTTTAACTAAGCACTTACCGAATCTTCCTTTGATCCTGCGGCTTAAGTTCGGCTTTTGAGACTAGAAAGGTGACAGAGGTAATTCGGCAACACTAAGGAGAATAAGAAAAGAGGTGATACGGCTAGAACCAAGTGGTGAACCAAAAAGGGAATTTGAGAAGGGAGAGTATGGAGGATTCGGGTTCTGAACACGTAGAGAGAAAAAAAGGTGTTTGGGCATCTCACAAGTGAAGAAATTCGGCCAGAGGGAAAACAAAATTTTGGCATTACTCTAGGAACTTAATTCGGCACCCATATATATACTAAAATAAATAAATAAATAAATAAAATAAACCTACACTCCCTAGTCAACTCAAACTTGTCACCAATTAAATTCCTTTATTTTCTCCAAATTTTATCTTCATCCTAATCCAAAAATTCCTTTACTTAGCCAAAAAAAAAATTCAATTTGAATTACATTCAAATTGCTTTCCCCGAACAGCAGCCATTTGGTGTTTCGATCCACTTCAAACAGCTTCCCACGCCAAAGAAAAAAAATAGCAATTTGTTGTGCACAAGGCAACTCGAACCCGAGACTTGCAGGAACCACCACACGCTACCAGCCACTGCACCACAACTCTTCTTGTGATATATTCCATTCCCATCTTCTTTTAAGGCCTATTTCCCACCGACCGAATCATCTAAAGAAATCTAAAAATATTTGCCAACACCTAGCGTCGAACCTCTAACCTCTTCACTATGATACACGCCCCTTGCCACTGCGCCGCCCGCTTTATTTGAGTCATAATTCCTCCCCAATTAATTATAAACCTTTCTTCCACGCTCCAGGTTTACTTAAAAAACAAACATTTAGCGCACACCGCGACTAGAACCTTGCTCCCCCTCCTGCTCCGAACGCCTCTACCACTGGGCCAGGCGTTTCTTTATGTCGTGAATCAGCCCCAACTAATTGTAAAGCCTAAACTCTGGCCTTCATACTAACATATGCGCAATAAAAAAATTTTTGCCAAGTCCAGGACTTGAACCTTTGACCACCAACTTATTTAGAACGCCCCAGGCCACCAGACCACCTACTTCCTTGTGTTATCTTTTAACCCAACAATATTTTAAAAGCCTTCTGACTACCACCAACCTCACTTAAGGGTAAAAAAAAATTTTGCTAAAGCCCTAGATCGAGCCTAGGACTTTTCCAACACTACCAACCCTTCCTAAATCACCTAAAAATTAAACTAAACATGCAATCATAATTTTTTTTTACACACTTAATTCATTATTCCCTTCTTCTTTTTTTTCCGAACGAAAAAAATCCATTCTCTCGACACAGGAAACCCATTTATTCTAGGCCCAATTTTCAGGGCGTTACAGGAACAATAAGAGAGTCAAGCCGTAAAATCGATAATTTCATATCCTTTTGTCCAAATTTGAACTTCTGATTTGAAAATTTATCATCCTTTTTATTGCATGTGGTTCTAATACATATCTCTACATTGCATTGCATGACCGTTGTGGTCACACCTTTAAGTGGGAGCGAGAAGCTATGCCTTCGTGAGGTTTTCACCTCCGCATAGGCTAGTGGATTGCTTCCGGGATACATCTGTACCTATGTCTCCATGAAGTTTTCACTTTCGCATGGCCATAGGGAAATGTATTCCCCTGAACCGAACTCGGTCCGTATGAGCCTATAATGGGTGAGGATCGAGGAATCTGCTGGTTCGGGTACCTCAACTTTAGAGCTAAACCACATGTAGAAAACCTAAGGACTTACCCTAAGTAGAACTGTGTCAAACCTTAGTAGTTACCTAGATAGGTGTTGGTTTATTTTACTTGCTTTATATTTCATTCTGCGGTACTAACTTGTTATGTTTTATTTTTGTGCATGTCATTTCATATTTAAAGAGGTATCGATTCACGGTCAGTTTCTAAGTTAGAAAGCTGGTTATGGAGAACGAATTCCTTGATAAAGTGGAGGACAATGCTGTCGTCCGCACATGGTCAGAGCAAACGCAATTGGAGAAAGGGAATATCTTAGTTGACGGGTACGTATCTGAACTATGGGATTTTACTCGTATTAGTGTTACACAAAATTAGTTCCAAGAGTTGAGAGAAATATGGGCTCAATGGGATGATGAGGCTAAGCAGCTATTTTATCGTAATTATGGAGATCTACCCTATTTACTCGACATCAAGGTAGATAAGCATCCATTAGGGCCATGACTCGCTTTGGAACTCGCCTATAGTTCTGTTTCACTTTCGGAAAGTAGATTTGGTGCCCACGGTGGAGGAATATACAACCTTGCTTCGATGTCCAAGGGTCTAAGTCGACAAAGCTTATTCTAAGGCTGCTAACGTCCCAACTTTCGTGAAGAGGTTAATGAATATCACGGGGATGAGCTGACGATGGGTCACAACCTGAATCGTAAGAAAGGTGAGGGTAAATGCATTCCTTGGGTTAGCTTGAGAGACTTGATCTTAGCCCATCCATGTCGAAACCATTTTTAAAGTATAAATTTTAAAAACGGGAATCGATTTTAAAAAACGAAAATGGAGTCGCCACCAATCTTTTTTTTTCACTTTGGTGTGATCGGATCACCTTATAAAACATTTTATTTTAAAACATTAATTTTGGCCTACGAAATTCAAGAAAACGGGTTCGGGAGTTGGTTACGTACGAGGAAGGATTAGCACCCTCGTAACGCCCAAAATTGGTACCGAATTGATTAGTCATTGCCCTAATGTCGAAAATTCGAAAAGATTTGGAAACATGATTTCTTTAAAAATTTGAACAATTTGAGTTGGAATTGGAGATTCCTTTGTTCCGAAAGCATACAAACATCACATCCAGCACGTTAGGACGTGATGTTTCAAACCCTCGTAACCAAAATCATCTCATGATTTACAAAATTCACTAAAAGGATATTTAGTTATTTGGACGAACGAAAAACTGAAACCCAGCACGTTAGGGCACAATTTCTCGAACTTCCAAACACGTAACATTGCCTTGTTTTTTGAAATCCTTATCCCGAGATAACAGAACGTCATATCCAGTGAGTTAGGACACAACAATTTTGAATTCTCGAAAATAAGTTTTTATTTAATTTTTAAAGGAAAATGATTAATTCCTTAGATTTGGCAAAATAAATCGAAACCCAGTAAGTTAGGGTACGATTTCTTTCAAACCTTAGAATGTGGAGTGTTTGCTTATTTTTAAAATATAATGTGATCATAACGAAATGAAAAATGAATTTTAAAATAAAATGTAAAATGTTTTACGGTACTGGCTTGTATAATAACATGGTGTGATAAAGTATAACAACAATAATAAGAGTAAGAATAAAATACAATAAAGTAAAAACAAGATAAACCAATGAAATAAAATGAAAGAGAATTGTGGAAAAAGGAGGCTATATACAATAGGGAAAACAATGGAGTAATAATAATAGTAAAAAAATGCGATAATAATAATTATATATATATAAAATATATTAGTAATAATAATAAAAAAGTAATAGTAAAAATAAAAAATTGTATTAGTAATAATAAAATAATAGTAAAAATAGTAATAGTAATAATAATATAAAAATAATAGTAGTAGTAAAATAAAAGTATATTAATTATAAAAATAATAATATATGTTAATATACAAATAATAGTAAAAATAAAAAACAATAATAGAAATAATGAAAATAGCATAATGGTGATACTAAAAATAATAATAATAATAACAATATAAATAATGGTAGATATAATAATAATAAATATAGCTATAATAATAATATAAAAAAATAATAGTCATAAATATGATAATAATAATAGTACCTATAATAATAGTAAAAATAATAGTAAAAAAAGTAATAATAAAAATAGGAATAATAATAATAATAATGATAATAAAAATACTAATAATAATAATATTTATTAAAAACTTAATGTAACAAAGAAGAATAACAAAGGGGGCAATATTAGCAAAAAATAATAAAAGAAAATAAAAGAAAGGATTAAATTAAAATTAAAATTAAAATTTGAGGCAAAATAGGAAATAAATAAAAGGGAAGGATCGAATTGTAACACTCGCGCATCGTAGAGGGACCAAAATAGAAAATAACCCCACCCTCCTCAAAAAAATGTCGTTCGAATGTGGACCAAATTGCAACAGAGGAAAAACTAAGGGATGAATTAAAAATAAAAGAAAACTTAATTTAAAAAATTAAAAATGCGGAAGGGCCAAATGCGCAAATATACCCTTCCTCCAAAACACGCGGATCCTAAGGCTGGATCGGGTCGCGCACATGGGTCAAAACAAAACGACGTCGTTTTTGGTTTCAAGGGGAATTATCAAAACGGCACCGTATAGATCATCTATATAAACCAAAATTTAAACCAAAAATTCATTTCAAATGACCCTTTTAAAAAAATAAAAATAAAAACAGAGCTCTCAATGCTCTCTCCCTCCACTGCCGGAGGCCCGAATCCGATCCCAACTCCGACGATGACCAGTCGCGCGTATACTCCACGCACCGCCGCAAGCGCCGCCACGTACAGTGGCTGAAAGCCAGAAATTTACGCTTTTTAACACCGATCGAAAAGGTAAACTCTTGTTCTTTTTTTTTTTTAAAAATATAATAAAAAATTGCTAGAATAACATAAAAGAAACGGAACAGTATATAAAAAAAAACAACCTCTGCTTGTGTTTATTGTATTTTTTTTTTGTAATCTCCCTGTTGTCTCTGTATTCTCCCTTTGGTACAGGTTTACATGGGGTTTTATAACCTGAAAAAACGAAAATAAAATGAAATACATATTTTTCCATATTTGTTTCTTTCCCCTTTTGCTGCGTTTTCCTTATTTTGCAAGTCAGGAGAGGAAAGCGGCGGTGATAGGGGCGCGTTGATGGCGGCGTGACTCGCGGATTGAGGCGCGATCGAAGGCTGGTGGCTGCGGCGTTTGCGCTGGACTCCTGCTTGCGGCGCCTAGGGTTTCCAGAAACCCTAGGTCTTCTGAGTCCGCTTAGGAGTTGGGCCATTTGGGCTGCGTTTGGCTTGGGTCTGATTAGGGTCTGGGTTTGTTGGGCTAATCGGGTAACGGGTCTGTTGGGTATCTATTTGGGCTTAATGTTGTAACTGGACTGTTAAAAAAAATTGGACTTTATTATTTTTTGTTTTTATTTTTTTTTGAATTGTGTATGGGCCCGGGCAAAATGGCCTTATTACAGCTGCCCCTCTTTGCTCATTGTCGTGTAACGAGAATAGAGCAAAAATAATAGAAGGACCAATTTTACCCGGTCTTGCCGAATCTTGACCTCTTGGCCCTCGTCTTCACCAAATGGCTTCCAACTCCACTGCAACTTCAATGGTATTGGAAATTCAACTTGATTTCAAATAAGTCTGATGTCTTCGATCTGCTTCCTGCAACTTCAGGAATGCCACATCTGCTATCTTTAATCTGCTCCACTGCAAACTTAGGGATGCCAGATTAGTATCTTCGATCTGCTTCACTGCAATCTCAGGAATGCCAGATCTACAATCTTCAGTCTGCCCCACTACTATCTCGAGAGGACAAAATCTGAACTTTTCAGTCTGTTTCCTTACTATCTCAGGAAGACTTCAATCTTCAGTTTGCTCTACTACCATCTCGAGGGAACAAAATCTGAACTTTCCAATTTGCTTCCTTACTATCTTTAGGAAGACTTCAATCTTCAGCCTGCTCCACTATCATCTATAGGGAACAAAATCTGAACTTTTTAATTTGCTTCCTTATTATCTTCAGGAAGACTTCAATCTTCAGTTTGCTCCGCTATCATCTTGAGGGAACAAAATATGAACTTTTCAATTTGCTTCCTTACTATCTTCAGGAAGACTTCAATCTTCAGCTTGCTCCACTATCATCTCTAGGGAACAAAATCTGAACTTTTTAATTTGCTTCCTTACTCTCTTCAGGAAGACTTCAATCTTCAGTTTGCTCCACTACCATCTCTAGGAAACAAAATCTGAACTTTTTAATTTGCTTCCTTACTATCTTTAAGAAGACTTCAATCTTCAGCCTGCTCCACTACCATCTCTAGGGAACAAATCTGAACTTTTTAATTTGCTTCCTTACTATCTTCAGGAAGACTTCAATCTTCAGCCTGCTCCACTACCATCTCTAGGGAGAAAAATCTGAACTTTTTAATTTGCTTCCTTACTATCTTCAGGAAGACTTCAATCTTCAGTCTGCTCCACTATCATCTCTAGGGAACAAAATCTGAACTTTTCAATTTGCTTCCTTACTATCTTCAGGAAGACTTCAATCTTCAGTTTGCTCCACTACCATCTCTAGGGAACAAAATCTGAACTTTTAATTTGCTTCCTTACTATCTTCGTGAAGACTTCAATCTTGATTTGCTCGCTATCATCTTGAGGAACAAAATCTGAACTTTTCAATTTGCTTCCTTACTATCTTCGTGAAGACTTCAATCTTCACTGCTCCTACTATCATCTCTAGGGAACAAAATCTGAACTTTTAATTTGCTTCCTAACTATCTTCGTGAAGACTTCAATCTTGATTTGCTCCACTACCATCTCTAGGGAACAAAATCTGAACTTTTTAATTTGCTTCCTTACTATCTTCAGAAAGACTTCAATCTTCAGCCTGCTCCACTACCATCTCTAGGGAACAAAATCTGAACTTTTTAATTTTCTTCCTTACTATCTTCAGGAAGACTTTAATCTTCAGCCTGCTCCACTACCATCTCTAGGGAGCAAAATCTAAACTTTTTAATTTGCTTCCTTACTATCTTCAAGAAGACTTCAATCTTCAGCCTGCTCCACTATCATCTCTAGGGAACAAAATCTAAACTTTTCAATTTGCTTCCTTACTATCTTCAGGAAGACTTCAATCTTCAGTTTGCTCCACTACCATCTCTAGGGAACAAAATCTGAACTTTTTAATTTGCTTCCTTACTATCTTCAGGAAGACTTCAATCTTCAGCCTGCTCCACTACCATCTCCAGGGAACAAAATCTGAACTTTTTAGAGACAACGATTAGGATACAATGATCGAAATGAATCAAATGCTACTAATTGGAAGTGCATAAATGAGAATGATCCCTATAGGTTGTCATTGCTCATAGTTCATCAAGGTTCTATCACTGATGCACTATCACGCTTTCTCGTACAGATGGTATCTTTGACAGAAAACCCAAAGAAACAATCGTATTTTGTTCAGCAAGCTTGCCCCGCTGTAATTTCAGAGTCCCTTCCACTGTACTTTGGGACATAAAGTTGGTACCTCCTACTATAACTTTAGGGGGATAACATTTCATCCAATCTGTTACCACTCATAGGTAATCAATTTGACTTGTTACATCATTCCTTGGGTGTAACGACCAGATGTTTGTGCCCAATAAAAATCCGAAGAGATAATATTTCCAACTCTTTAAGTTTGGTGAGTTCTAAACAATAATCCTGTTTCAGATTCTCATATTATTTAGAAGCTTCCAGAGTAATATGAGAAACTCCTTTTATGAAAGTATTATTAGTCCACTAATCTTTATTTGAATATAAAATGCTTGAAAAAGATCACAACAGAGGACGAGAAAGAAATTAATCAAGAGCATAGCTCGAAATAAATAGGTTAATAAAAAATAGCCAAAGCAATAAAATAAAATTGATTTAGGTGCATCTTGAAAAGAATAAAGCAATCAAAGATAACAAATTCAAAAATAGGTAAGATAGAAGCTAGGTGCCCCAGATATCGCAGCCTGAGCTTCTCTGTTCAAACTTCTTGAGGACCATTTTAAGCTCGATATGTGTTTAGGGGATCCAGAGTACTTTGTCGATGCCCCAAGACGCAGCATACTTCCTCATTATTAATTCAGGCATAGCAAGACTACCACATGCCCTATCTTTGATCAAAATTTGAGCCGCCCTTTTGGGTTTTCAGCTCAAAAACCCCTTTAGTCTCAAAGCGCCCTTTACGGGTTTTCGCCTTGGCCTCTCTTTTTTCTTTTTTTCTTTCTTTTTTTTTTGAATTTGAACTCAAGGCGCCCTTTGCAGGTTTTCACCTTGGTCTTTCCTCTTTCAGGTAAAATCCTTCCTGATTGACCCTGAATTCACCAGATTGGGTGAGTCTTTAGCATCCATCTCGGTTAATATCAATGCTCTTCCAGAAAATGCCTTCTTTTTAACATAAGGTCTTTCCAGTTTGGCATATGCTTTCCTCTAAAATCTTCAATATCAGGTGCCCATCATGAAATTTCTTTGGGTGGACCATTTCCGTCATAAATCAGCATAATCAATTTTAGTACATTTGACCCTGATGAATACTTTCAAACCCTTTTCTTCATCCAAGTTCACTGGAGACATTCTTCTTCATCCAATTCCTGACTCAATCGAAGCTTGGAGCAAAGGAATCTCGATTTTCATGGGTAAAACCACTTCATAAACCAATGGGAAAAGTGTTGCCCAGCGAAAGTCCTGGTCGACTTTTGGTAAGCATAGAGAGTAAATGGTAGCTTCTTATGCCAATTTTTACAAGTCTTAGTCACCTTTCCTATTTTTTGGTTGTTTTTTCTTTTTTTTTGTTTGACAACCTTTGCTGCACTGTGATATGCTGCCTAATCTTTAAACAAACTGTAAACTTTGACTTTGAACAGTTATGCATTATTAAACGTGATCCTTTCTGGCATTCTTCGCTGGCATCTGATCCTTTATTCTCTCTTTTTTTTTTTTAAATTTGATAACTGTCGACTTTGCAATATTAGCATATGAAGCTACTTCCACCCTCTTAGTGAAGTAACCGACGACCACGACGATGAATCGATATTAACTAAAAACTTTTGACGAGATTGGCCCCATCACATCCATGCCCCACATATGGAAAGTTTGTGAAGAAATGGAGAAGGCACATGAATCTTGTCTCCTTAAATACGGCATAGCTGGTGCCATCCCCTTTTATGTAGATTAATAGTACCTGATTCTCATGTTTAGCTCGCGTCTTAGTAGCCCAGGCATGTCCTGATATGATCGTGCAAAAACATCTTTGAATTCTTGAAAATAACTCAATGATGTCTCGCATTATTTCTATGGTGAGCTGGGCTTCGATCTTCACCCCTTTTCTAGGCTCGCAATATCCATTGACCCTATGTAAGGTAGGATCTATTTTTTCTCTTGTTCTACCATTTTTTTAATAAATCAGAAGATAATCTCTGTCATCTTCAAAGTCCTGAGATCCCATAGACCCATATTTCATTCAAAAAGGGAATCCGTAACAATGTCGCTCATGTCATTGATATCTGAAGACCTAGTGTAGGTTCAAAGGAAGATTTCCAAAGAATAAATAATTCAAAGAATGATTATTTGTATGGTCATGAATGAAGAATGAAAGAATACTTGAAAGAAAGTCCAAACAAAAGAAAAAAAACTAAGAATAATTATTTGTACAGTATGAAATGGAATGAATAAAAGAATATTCGCTCAAAAGATGCATTTTATTGAAATAAAATTTAGGACACGAGCCTATTTCACAAAAGGGGTCTTATTGCCTCTAGGCTTAAGGCAACAAGCATGTTTTGAATATTACTCTAGATTAGCTCTAAAAATACAGGGATCTCTTCCACAGTCCCATTATTCAAAACACTCCCAAGTATGCAAGGGCTTAGAAACCTCGTTCCTTGATTCCCTCTTCGTTTTTAATTTCTTTAAGGGGGCGCAACTTTCTTGTCTCCTCCTTCAATTATCGCATTTACTGCCTCGTCAAAGTGATCAGGTTTTGATGAATCGTCAAACTTTACAATTCCCATTTTAATGAACCTTTCAACCAACTTTTTAAATGTAGTACAGTTTTCAATTGAGTGACCCTTTATTCCTGCGTGGTACTCGCATTGGGCATTCTCGTTATACCATTTTGGGAACGAAGGTTGCAACGGTTTCAAATAAAATGGGGACACCACGTGTACGTCAAACAAACTTTGATATAGCTCCTTATACGTCATTGGGATTGGCGTAAATTGGAGCTTTTCAGAGTTTTTCCTTGTGCTCGACTCCTGTCTCACCGACCCTTGTTGCCCAGCAGTGATTACCTTTGACAGGTTAACAGTAATTGCTTTTGAGTACCCTTTGTTGTATTTACTCGTATTATTCACCTCGTTGTCCTTTTTCCTAGGAGCAGACCTTTTAGTGGTTTCCCCTGCTTCAATCTTGCCACCTCTTATGGCATTTTCAATCATCTCTCGTACCATCACTATATCCGTAAAAATCTTGGTGGTACTTCCTATCATATGAGTGATGAATGGAGCCTTCAAGGTATTGATGAAGAGCATTGTAGTCTCTTTTTCTAGGAGTGGTGGCTGAACTTGCATGGCGACCTCCCTCCATCTTTGCACATACTGCCTGAAGCTTTCATTTGACTTCTTTTCCATGTTTTGTAACATGATTCTATTAGGTGTTATGTCTGTAACATGATTATACTGCTTCATGAAGGCTTGAGCTAAGTCTCTCCAGGAGCTAATGTTAGCGCGGCTGAGTTGATTGTACCACCTAGACGCTGCCCCCTACCAAACTGTCTTGGAAATAATGAATCAAAAGTTGATCATTGTTCACGTAACCAGTCATCCGTCTACAGAACATAGTGATGTGGGATTCAGGGCAACTAGTCCCATTGTACTTCTCGAATTCCGGCATCTTGAATTTATGAGGAAGCACCAGATCTGGGACCAAACTCAAGTCCTTTGCGTCAATACCATGGTGATGATCAGCATTTTCCAAAGCCTGGAACTTTTCTTCCAACCATCTATAGCGATCCTCCAACTGCCTTGAAGATTCAGTTCTTATTCTCTCTCTCTCTGCTATGTCCAAATCAGGGATAACGGGATTGGCAGGGTTATCTCCTGGGTTAGATCCTGAGCCGACTTGGAAGTTCATTGGTGGTCTAGTATCAGCTTGCCCCTCCTAATCGTGATAGGTGGCCTTTGAGGATACTCCTCAGGTTGTACATGCGGTGGGGTGAAACCCCGAGGAAAGTCCTCATTGTCATCAGCGTTAACTATGGGACCATTCCCTTTGTCCAATGCCCGACTTAGCATTTGGGCCATTTGAGCCATCATGCTCCTTTGAGCTTCCAACATTTGGTCCCTCATTTCTTGTTGGAGCTTTGCCATTTGCTCTTGCATCTGGCCTTGCATATATCTTTGGAACCGTTCCAATCTTTGATCCATTTTCTTTGATTTAACACGTGTACCGTAAGGATGTTCAGCTTCCAGATTTTCCTTCTTTCTCTTTTCTCTCTGTTATAATTTCAACTAATTAGACTCTCTCTATGGACTTAAATGCATATGATATGATGTAATGCAAATGCATGAATGCAAAGAAAGAGAGGCGTTGATTCTGAATTCAGTTACATTAGAACAACTTTTCTAGAAAATAAATTCCTTTACATAAAACGGATTACATACACGGCCATGCCCTCATATTCCAAGCAAAAACATCTATCCCCTTCTTCGCAAAGGTCAAATCTTGTAAACTTCTAATAGATGCCTCCACTAGCTCCTTTTTGCTTGATCTGGGTCACGACTCACTGCTCACTTATCCTCGCAATGCTTGTTAGCCTCTTCAAGAAAGCCTTTCCGTGGTGATTCTTGAATAGTCTTTGTCAGCTTGAATCCTTGGGCAATAAACTCTTGTATTCCTTCACGGACTATCAGTCTTCTCTCGTTGTGTTTACTTGAAACATATTCGGACAACCGTATTATAATCCACTTTATCAAAAAATCCATTTCCTTATGATAAACTTTTCTATTTAGCAATCGAATTTGAATCAATACCTTTTTTTCTATGATGTGAATGCAATGCAATCAAAACAAAAGAAAACACGTTAGCACAAGAGAAATGAACAACAAAATAGGGCACCTATCTGGGTGACCACTAGGGTTTAATATAGCTCTATCTAGGGTTGGCTCTTAAGTTTTCTATATGTGGTTCAGCTCTAAAGTTGAGGTACCCGAACCAACAGATTCCTCGATCCTCACCCATTATAGGCTCATATGGACCGAGTTCAGTTCAGGGGAATTCATTTCCCTATGGCCATCCGAAAGTGAAAACTTCACGAAGACATAGGTACAGATGTATTATTAGGAGCGATCCACTAGCCCATGCGGAGGTGAAAACCTCACGAAAGCATAGCTTCTTGCTCCCACTTAAGGGTGCGACCACAACGGTCATGCAGTGCAATGTAGAGAGGTATATTAAAAACCACATGCAATAAAAGGATCATGTTTTTTTAAAAACCAGAATTTTAAATTCGGACAAAAGGACATGAAGTTATCAATTTTACGGCTTGACTCTCTTATTGTCCCCAGTGGAGTCGCCAAGCTGTCGAAACCATTTTTAAAGTATAAATTTTAAAAACAGGAATCGACTTTAAAAAACGAAAATGGAGTCGCCACCAATCTTTTTTCGCTTTGGTGTGATCGGATCACCTTATAAAACATTTTATTTTAAAACATTAATTTTGGCCTACGAAATTCAAGAAAACGGGTTCGGGAGTCGGTTACGTACGAGGAAGGATTAGCACCATCGTAACGCCCAAAATTGGTACCGAATTGATTAGTCATTGCCCTAATGTCGAAAATTCGAAAAGATTTGAAAACATGATTTCTTTAAAAAGTTGAACAATTTGAGTTGGAATTGGAGATTCTTTTGTTCCGAAAGCATACAAACATCACATCCAGCATGTTAGGACGTGATGTTTCAAACCCTCGTAACCAAAATCATCTCATGATTTACAAAATTCACTAAAAAGATATTTAGTTATTTGGACGAACGAAAAATCGAAACCCAGCACGTTAGGGCACAATTTCTCGAACTTCCAAACACGTAACATTGCCTTGTTTTCTGAAATCCTTATCCCGAGATAACAAAACATCATATCCAGTGAGTTAGGACACGACAATTTTGAATTCTCGGAAATAAGTTTTTATTTAATTTTTAAAGGAAAATAATTAATTCCTTAGATTTGGCGAAATAAATCGAAACCCAGTAAGTTAGGGTATGATTTCTTTCGAACCTTAGAACGTGGAGTGTTTGCTTATTTTGAAAATATAATGTGATCATAACGAAATAGAAAATGAATTTTAAAATAAAATATAAAATGTTTTAGGTACTGGCTTGTATAACAACATGGTGTGATAAAGTATAAAAACAATAATAAGAGTAAGAATAAAATACAATAAAGTAAAAACAAGATAAACCAATGAAATAAAATGAAAGAGAATTGTGGAAAAAGGAGGCTATATACAATAGTGAAAACAATGGAGTATTAATAATAGTAAAAAAATGCGATAATAATAATTATATATATATATAAAAATATTAGTAATAATAATAAAAAAGTAATAGTAGTAGTAAAATAAAAGTATATTAATTATAAAAATAATAATATATGTTAATATACAAATAATAGTAAAAATAAAAAACAATAATAGAAATAATGAAAATAGCATAATGGTGATACTAAAAATAATAATAATAACAATATAAATAATGGTAGATATAATAATAATAATAAATATAGCTATAATAATAATATAAAAAATAATAGTCATAAATATGATAATAATAATAGTACGCATATAATAATAATAGTACCTATAATAATAGTAAAAATAATAGTAAAAAAATAATAATAAAAATAGGAATAATAATAATAATAATAATAATGATAATAAAAATACTAATAATAATAATATTTATTAAAAACTTAATGTAACAGCAAGAATAACAAAAGGGGGCAATATTAGCAAAAAATAATAAAAGAAAATAAAAGAAAGGATTAAATTAAAATTAAAATTAAAATTTGAGGCAAAATAGGAAATAAATAAAAGGGGAAGGATCGAATTGTAACACTCGCGCATCGTAGAGGGACCAAAATAGAAAATAACCCCACCCTCTGCAACAGTATCATTCGAATGTGGACCAAATTGCAACAGAGGAAAAACTAAGGGATGAATTAAAAATAAAAGAAAACTTAATTTAAAAAATTAAAAATGCGGAAGGGCCAAATGCGCAAATATACCCTTCCTCCAAAACACGCGGATCCTAAGGCTGGATCGGGTCGCGCACATGGGTCAAAACAAAACGGCGTCGTTTTTGGTTTCAAGGGGAATTATCAAAACGGCACCGTATAGATCATCTATATAAACCAAAATTTAAACCAAAAATTCATTTCAAATGACCCTTTTTTAAAAAAAAAAATAAAAACAGAGCTCTCAATGCTCTCTCCCTCCACTGCCGGAGGCCCGAATCCGGTCCCAACTCTGACGATGACCAGTCGCGCGTATACTCCACGCGCCGCCGCAAGTGCCGCCACGTACGGCGGCCGAAAGCCAGAAATTTACGCTTTTTAACACCGATCGAAAAGGTAAACTTTTGTTCTTTATTTTTTTAAAATATAATAAAAAATTATTAGAATAACGTAAAAGAAACGGAACAGTATATAAAAAAAACCTCTGCTTGTGTTTATTGTATTTATTTTGTAATCTCCCTGTTGTCTCTGTATTCTCCCTTTGGTACAGGTTTACATGGGGTTTTATAACCCGAAAAAACAAAAATAAAAGGAAATACATATTTTTCCATATTTGTTTCTTTCCCCTTTTGCTGCGTTTCCCTTATTTTAGAGGTCAGGCGAGGAGAGCGGCGGTGATAGGGGCGCGTTGATGGCGGCGTGACACGCGGACTGAGGCGCGATCGAAGGCTGGTGGCTGCGGCGTTTGCGCTGGACTCCTGCTTGCGGCGCCTAGGGTTTCCAGAAACCCTAGGTCTTCTAAGTCCGCTTAGGAGTTGGGCCATTTGGGCTGCGTTTGGCTTGGGTCTGATTAGGGTCTGGGTTTGTTGGGCTAATCGGGTAACGGGTCTGTTGGGTATCTGTCTGGGCTTAATGTTTTAACTGGACTGTTAAAAAAACTGGACTTTATTATTTTTTGTTTTTATTTTTTTGTTTTTGAATTGTGTATGTGCCCGGGCAAAATGGCCTTATTACAATCCAGACGCACAGAAAAAGGTTGATGTCTTTGCCTTGTGTATCTACAGGTTGGTAGTCTTCCCAAAGGCTCTAAGCCATGTAGATGAAGCAGCCACAGAGTTATTTGATCGACTTGACAAAGGGGTCACTCCAGTACCTGCGATCTTAGCCGAGACGTTCAGATCTTTAAACGCATGTCGGAGAAGCGGTGAAGGTAGATTCATTGGATGTGTGCGATTCTTTGTTAGCTTGGTTTCATAGTCATTTTACGGAAGGTGGAAAAAGTATCCCATCGGGTTTTTTCTGAGAACTATTCTCCGTTAAAAAAGATAGTGGCTACACCGAGGAGAGAGGATGTGTCTGAAGAGAGTTGGATGGCGCTTCTTCAAAACCTTCAAGAAGAAGACATTGAGTGGAGGGCCCCTTGGATGATTCCAGATGAAATTCTTTATTAATGTGGGAGTTTTGACTGGGTTCCTTTACTTGGAGTTTGGGGAGCCGTTGGATATGCTTCTTTGCTTGTACTGAGGCAATATGGGTCAAGACAGTTCGTACCAACGACATATGGGCTGGCTCAGTATGAGTTCTCCTACAGAGAGGAAAATTATAAGAAGAGGGTTAAGGAGATTTCTGGTGCTTGGAATCAAATTCGTAGGATGAAGAGGTTGTCCGCAGGCCCAATGACGACCCCATAATACATTGGATGAAGGATTAGAAGGGTTAATGATAACATCCCTGAGCTGAATCCAGAAGATGCTCGATCAAGAGATGAATGCTTGCCAGTGGTCCCATCAGAGTTAGAAATTGTGAAGCAAGATTTCAAAAAGAAGAGTTTAGAGCTTGGAAAGAGGATAGAAGAGTTAGAAGAAGAAAAGATGTACTTGAGGCTAGATGTGGATGTTCAGAAATCAGAGGCCGAGAAATTAAGGAAGGAAAAGAGGAAGATAGAAGAAGATCGAGACAGTTTGAAGACAGAGTATAAGAAGATACGTCTGACGATGAAGAACGCTGGATTGGGAAATACTTCAGAACAATGGCAACGGGAGATTCAAGAGGAAAAAGCCAAGGCTGGCCATTGGGTGAAGAATTTCTTAGAGATACAGATGCGGAATGAGGCTCTAGAAAGGATTTTGGCCGAAAGCCAAAAAGAGAAAAGTGGATTGAAGGCTAAAGTCGCTGAACTGGGACGGTCTCTTCACCTCCATCGAAGCTATAATACTTCAATCGAGTTGAAGTCAAGTCTGAACAAGATTGAGGAAATGAAGGGCAAGATCGAGAGATTAGAATCGGCGTTGCAGAACTGTGAACTCCGGATCAAACAGCTTGAAGTAAGAGAAGGGCATTGGAAGGAAGAGTTACACCATTCGCATGATCAAGTTAGAAATCGTGATCATCTCACGGGTGAAGCAATAATTCAGATTCGAGAGGTAGCTGATCATATACAGACTTTGGCATCACAGGCTGATACGTTGAGCATGAAGTATGAGCTACAGTTCGACCGCAGTCAAGAGCTGACTTCATTGCTTGGGAAAATCAAAACTTTAGGACTTAGGGCGAAAGCATATTTGTAGTCCGTTTTATGTAAATGATTTTGTTTTCTAATAAAGTTTTATAAAATGAAGTTGAATCAGAATCGATGCCTCTTTGCATTCATGCATTTGCATTACATAACATCATATGCATTCCAATCCCTAGAGAGAGTCTAATTAGTTGAAATTATTTAGAGAGAGAGAGAAGGGAAATCTGGAAGCTGAACACCACAACGGTACACGTGCCAAATCAAAGAAAATGGATCAAAGACTTGAACAATTCAAGAGGGACATGCAAGACCAGATGCAAGAGCAAATGGCAAAACTCCAACAAGAGATGAGAGACCAAATGTTGGAGGCTCAGAGGAATATGATGGCCCAAATGGCCCAAATGTTGAACGGGGCAATGGACAAAGGAAAAGGTCCCATGGCTATCACTGGAGAAGAGAGCGAAGACATTCCTCCAGGTTTTACCCCACCACATGCGCCAACACAGCCTGAAGAGTATCCCCAAAGGTCGTCTATCACGATTAGGCCTCAATAGGGGCAAGCTGATCCCAGACCATCCATGAACTTCCAAGTTGGCTCAGGATCCAACCCAGGAGATAACCCAGCAAATCCTGTTATCCCTGATTTGGATATAGTAGACAGAGAAGGGATAAGAACTGAATCCTCGAGGCAGTTAGAGGATCGCTGTAGATGGTTAGAGGAAAAATTCAAGGCTTTGGAAAATGCCGATCATCACCATGGCATTGACGCAAAAGATTTGAGTTTGGTTCCAGGTTTGGTGCTTCCTCATAAATTCAAGATGCCAGAATTTGAGAAGTACAATGGAACTAGTTGCACTGAAGCCTACATCACCATGTTCTGTAGATGCATGACTGGCTACGTGAACAATGATCAACTTTTGATTCATTGTTTCCAAGACAGTTTAGTGGGGGCAGCGTCCAGGTGGTACAATCAACTCAGTCGCGCTAAGATTAGCTCCTGGAGAGACTTAGCTCAAGCCTTCATGAAGCAGTATAATCATGTTACAGACATGACGCCTGAAAGAATCGTGTTGCAAAACATGGAAAAGAAATCGAATGAAAGCTTCAGGCAATACGCGCAAAGATGGAGGGAAGTTGCCATGCAAGTTCAACCACCTCTCCTGGAAAAGGAAACCACCATGTTGTTTATCAACACTTTAAAGGCACCTTTTATCACCCATATGATAGGAAGCACCACTAAAAGTTTCGTGGATATAGTAATGGCAGGAGAAATGATAGAAAATGCCATAAGGGGTGGCAAGATTGAAGCAGGAGAAACCACTAGGAGACCAGCTCCTAGGAAAAAGGACAATGAGGTGAACAATACGAGTACATACAATAAAGGATACTCAAAGGTAGTTACTGTTAGCCAGCCAAAAGTAGTTACTGCCGGGCAACAAGGGTCGATAAGACAAGAATCAGGCCCCAGACAAAATTCTGAAAAGCTCCAATTTACGCCAATTCCAATGACGTATAAAGAGCTATATCAAATTTTATTCGATGCACGCGTAGTGTCCCCATATTATCTACAGCCGTTACAACCCCCATATCCTAAATGGTATGACTCTAACGCTCACTGTGATTACCACGCGGGAATATCGGGGCATTCGATAGAAAATTACACTGCCTTCAAAAAGGTAGTTGGGAGGCTCATCAAGTTGGGGATTGTTAAGTTTGATGATACACCCAGTGCAGAGAACCCATTACCCAATCATAGAGATAAGGGAATAAACGCGATTGGAGAAAGTGTCATGAGAAGGACAAAGGGGGATATTTCAGAGGTGAAAACTCCATTGAGAATGGTGTGGAAAGAAATGGTAAGAAGAGGAATGATATTATCCGATTCTTTGAAAAGATGTGAAGGACTAAGGAACTACTGTGAGTTCCACAAACCTGAAGGACATGAGATCCAGAAATATACTGAGTTCAGACTATTGGTACAGAGCCTTATGGACAATAAGGAACTGCAGTTTTACGAAGAAGGCTCAGAGGGAGGAAACATACATGCAACCGAATGAGAGTTGACAAATCAAAAAGTCAATTATCCGAGGGTCATTATTTCTCGACCGAGAAACACAGAAGGCGAAGCACAAATCGCACCTAAAGTTCTAATCCAGAAACATGTGCCCTTTCCTTACAAGGATAAAAAGATGGTACCATGGGATTACAATTGTAACATGATGATGTCGGGAGTGGAAAACTCAGTTAGCACTTCCAAGGAGGTCCAAAGTGAGGGATTCTACACACGAAGTGGGAGGCGTTACGACTCGGTAAACGTCAGAACAGAACCTGCAAGATCAAAGACTGTGGTAATTGAACCAGGGAAAGGACCTGGCGCCCTTATCAACGAACCTGTGAAGGAGAAAGAGGCTAAAAAAATTTTAAAATTCTTAAAGCATAGTGAATACAGCGTGGTAGAGAAGCTACACAAGCAACCGGCTCGCATATCAGTGCTAGCCTTACTCTTAAGTTCGGAAGTACATCGTGAGGCATTGATGAAAGTGCTAAATGAGACTTACGTGACTAAAGATATATCTGTCAATAAACTTGACCGATTGGTTAGTAACATAAGTGTTGATAACTTTATTTCCTTCAGTGACAATGAAATTCCACCTGGAGGTATGGGATCGACCAAGGCCCTACACATAACTACTCGTTGTAAGGGATATACTCTACCGAGCGTGCTAATCGACAATGGACCAGCCTTGAATGTCTTACCGTTGTCAACACTGAAGAGGTTGCCGATAGATAGTTCTCACATGAAGACATGCCAGAACATAGTGAGAGCGTTTGATGGCACCAAGAGAAGAGTGATGGGAAGAATTGATATACCGTTGCAGATTGGGCCAAACACGTATGAAGTGGATTTTCTGGTGATGGATATCAAGCCCTCGTACAATTGCTTGCTGGGAAGGCCTTGGATTCATTCAGCTGGGGCAGTGCCCTCATCCCTTCATCAAAAGCTGAAACTGGTGACGGATGGTCGACTGGTCACTATAAATACGGAGGAAGACATCATAGCGACTGTTACCAATGACGCGCTATATGTAGAGACAAATGAGGAGGCCATTAAGTGTTCTTTCTGGTCTTTAGAGTTCGTCAACGCAACATTCATTTTGGAAGGAAATGAAGTTTCGGTGCCTAAGATATCCAAGACCACGAAGATGGGCCTACAAATGATGGTAGGGAAAGGAGCCTTACCAGGAAAAGGACTGGGCAGACATCTCCAAGGGGAAGTTCAAGTGCCAATGCTGAAAGAAAAGAGAGACCGTTTTGGCTTGGGTTTCAGGCCAGATGCCAAACAAAGGAAGAAAGAAATCGAGAAAAAGCAAGAAAGAAGGAGAGCACGGTTGAATGGGGAAGAAGTCCAGTGGGAATCGATGACATTCCCCCACATATCCCAGACCTTTGTATCCGGAGGGATAATTCACCCTGAGAGAGGGTTATTGGAAAGTCCTCACATCAATGTCATACACGAGGAAGAAGTTGAACAAAGAAACCTGTTGGGCATTCGCCCTTATGAACTCAGGCGCGCTTTTGAACAATTGGACTGCAGAGGAACTTCCTGTAGTTTTTAGAAATTATACAGAGTAATGTTCAGAATGCTCTTGTTGTTTTTTAGCCTAGGAACAATAAGATTTATTTTGTGAAATAGGCTCATGTTCAGAAATTGTTGTTTTAATAAAATACATTTTTGATAATTAACTTGAGCAAATATTCTTTCATTTCATTCTTTTGACTTTCTAATTTCATTCCAAATTTTATATTTTTCATTCATATCATGTGAATAGTTGTCCTCGAATTCATTTGTTCTTTGTACATTCTTTGGTACCCATCACAGGTCCCTAGATATCAATGATGTGAGCAATGATAATACAGATCCAGAGGTCTACTTTAAGCAAGACATGTGTTTAGAGGAATCTCAGGATTTTGAAGATGACCGAGATTGTGATTTATCTCCAGATTTGTTAAGAATGGTAAAGCAAGAGGAGAAACAGATCTTACCCCATGAGGAGGAGGTAGAGAATATAGCCTTGGAGGAAGGAAAGGTTGTGAAAATAGGGACGCGCATAGCCGAGGAGACAAAACAAGACCTTGTTGAGTTACTACGGGAATTCAAAGATGTCTTTGCATGGTCGTACCAAGATATGCCTGGGCTAAGTACCGACATTGTAGTACATCGCCTTCCCATAAGAGAGGAGTGCAAGTCAATTCAGCAAAAGCTACAAAGGATGAGGCCTGATGTAGTGTTGAAAATAAAAGAAGAGGTCCAGAAACAGTTTGATGCTAGTTTTCTACAAGTGGTCAAGTACTCAAAGTGGGTGGCCAACATTGTTCCTGTCCCTAAGAAGGACGGAAAGGTCCAGATGTGTATGGACTATAGGGACTTAAATAAAGCTAGCCCAAAGGACAATTTCCCTTTGTCGCATATCGACACATTAGTAGACAATACGGCGGGATACTCTCTATTTTCTTTCATGGACAGCTTTTCGGGATATAATCAGATCAAGATGCACCTTGAGGATATGGGGAAAACTACCTTCATAACATTGTGGGGTACCTTCTGCTATAAGGTAATACCATTCGGACTAAAGAATGCTGGGGAAACATATCAAAGGGCCATGGTAACATTGTTCCACGACATGATGCACAAAGAGGTTGAAGTATATGTTGATGACATGATTGCCAAATCTCGAACAGAAAAGGAACACATTGAGGTTTTGAAGAAATTGTTTTTGAGGTTGAGAGAATTTCAATTGAAGCTTAACCCGGTAAAGTGTACTTTTGGAGCTCGGTCAGGGAAATTACTGGGTTTTGTGGTTAGCCAGAGAGGAATTGAAGTTGACTCAAATAAAGTCAAAGCTATACAAGAATTGCCTCCACCGCGCACTCAAAAGGAAGTCCGAGGTTTTCTTGGAAGGTTAAATTACATTGCTCGGTTTATTTCATAATTAACTGAGAAATGTGATCCCATATTTCGTCTTCTCAAAAAACACAACCAAGGTGTATGGGACGATGAATGCCGAAAAGCTTTTGACAAAGTCAAACAATATCTCATCAAATGCACCAAGATTATCTCCGCTTAATCCGGATAGACCATTGATACTGTATTTGTCAGTATTCAATAACTCCATGGGATGTGTGCTTGGACAACACGATGAGTCAGGAAGAAAAGAAAATGCGATATACTATCTCAATAAAAAGTTCACTGATTGTGAAATGAGATATTCGTCGATTGAGAAATTGTGTTGCGCCTTGATTTGGACAACTAGGAGGTTGAGGCAGTACATGCTATATCATACTACCTGGTTAATTTCGAAGCTTGATCCATTAAAGTATATGATGGAGTCCACTGCTTTGAATGGGAGGATGGCTAGGTGGCAGATTCTGCTGTCTGAATTCGATATAGTCTATGTGAACCAAAAGGCTATAAAAGGAGCACATGAGCGAAATTTTGGCTAGCGAGCTTTGGAGGATTATGAACCTTTGAGCTTTGATTTCCCAAATGAGGAGCTAATGTATGTGGCAAATACTGAAGATTGTCCGTGGAAGCTAAACTTTGATGGAGCATCGAATGCTGTGGGAAATGGAATTGGGGCAGTCTTGGTATCCCCTAGTGGTGATTATTATCCATTCACATGCAGATTGGATTTTGATTGCACGAATAATATGGCGGAATATGAAGCTCAGCATCATGGGAATTCGAGCGACCTTAGAACGTAAGATCAGTGCTAGAAGTATATGGAGATTCTGCCTTAGTAATCTACCAGCTTAAAGGAGAGTGGGAGACAAGAGATCCCAAACTAATTTGTTACCAAAAAATAGTTCTGGGATTGATTGAGGAGTTTGATGACATTACTTTCAATTATCTCCCACGCGATGATAACCAGATGGCAGATGCTTTGGCAACCCTAGCTTCTATGATCAAAATAAACAGACCAGATGATATGAGACCTATTCAGATGAGTATCTTTAAAGTTCCAGCTCATTGTTATAATGTGGAAGAGGAGGAAAAAGATGATCACCCTTGGTATCAGGATGTATTACGATACGTAAAAAATTGTGAATACCGGAGCATGCCACTGAGAATGAGAAAAGGACTTTAAGAAGAATGGCCTCTGAATATGTTTTAGACAGGGATATCTTGTACAAAAAGAGAAAAGATCAAGTATTATTGAGATGCGTCGATGCAGTTGAAGCTAGAAAAATCCTGAAAGAGGTTCATGAGGGTGTTTGTGGAACACACGCTAATGGATTCACAATGGCCAGACAGATAATGAGATTTGGATATTATTAGTCCACTATGGAAGGTGATTGTATCAACTATGTTAAGATATGTCATAAATGCCAAATTTACAGAGATAAAATTCATGTGCCTCCGTCACCTTTGCACGTTATGACTTCCCCATGGCCATTTTCCATGTAGGGCATGGATGTTATTGGACTGATCTCACCAAAAGCTTCGAATGGGCATCAATTCATTTTCGTGGTAATTGACTACTTCACGAAATGGGTAGAGGCTGCTTCATATGCTAGCGTCACTAAGTCAGCAGTTAGTCGATTCTTGAAGAAGGAGATCATTTGTCGATATGGAATGCCCGAGAGGATCATATCAGACAACGCACTGAATTTGAACAATAGTACGATAGCAGAGGTTTGTAGTCAATTTGGGATCAAACACCACAACTCGTCTCCGTATCGTCCAAAAATGAATGGGGCAGTGGAAGCGGCCAACAAAAATACCAAGAAGATGTGGGGAAGATGACTGAGACTTATAAGGATTGGCATGAGAAACTACCGTTTGCACTCTATGCTTATCGAACATCCGTCAGAACCTCTACTGGGGCAACGCCCTTCTCGTTAGTCTATGGAATGGAGGCAGTTCTACCCATTGAAGTGGAAATTCCTTCTCTTCGGGTTTTGTCAGAAATAAAGCTTGATGAAGCTGAATGGATTCAGGCTCGGTATGATCAGTTGAATTTAATTGAAGAAAAGAGGCTAAGGGCTATTCGTCACGGTCAGATGTACCAAAAACGAATGATGCAAGCCTATAATAAGAAAGTTCGTCCAAGAGAGTTTCATGAGGGGGACCTTGTATTGCAAAAGATCCTTCCCATACAAAAGGATTTCAGAGGAAAATGGATGCCGAATTGGGAAGGACCATATGTGGTGAAGAAGGCTTTCTCTGGAGGAGCACTGATATTTGACCGAAATGGATGGGAAAAGTTTACCCAACCCTATGAACTCTGACTCAGTCAAAAGGTATTTTGCTTGAAAAGGAGAAGAGGCCAAAGTGAAAACCCGCAAAGGGCGCTTTGAGTTTCTAAAAAAAAATGGAGAGGCCAAGGCGAAAAATCGTAAAGGGCGCCTTGAGACCAAATGGGTTTTGAGTTGAAAACCCGAAAAAGGCCGCTCAAATTCTGAATAGACATGCAGTCATCTTGCTACACTTGAATCAACAATGAAATGAAGAATATTGCATATCGGGGCATCAATAAAGTACTTTGGGTCTTCTAAACACATGTTGAGCTCAAGGCAGTCTTCATAAAGTTTGTATATAGAAGCTCAATCGGCGATATCTAGGGCATCTGATCTTTGTCCTATTCATTTTACTATCTTTGGATTCTTTTTCTTCTCAAAGATATGTTCCCAGTTAATTTTCTTTGTATTATGGATAATTTATTCAATTTTAACTCTTTTTGAGATCAATTTATTTGTTACCCATTATTCATAAATGTGTTGCATTGAAATAATGATTGACAAACTAATAATTTCACAAAATGAAGTTCTACATATTACTTTGGAAATTTCTAGATAAGACAAGGAACCAAAACAAGACAATTGTTTAGAATTTCTATAGAGACTATTTCTCTGAATTCTTTGTTCAATTGATAATTGGACAAAATAATGAGTTGATGTGATGAAAGTAATTAATGACATCAGGTCATAACATTCAGGGAATAGTGTGACGAACTAAGAAACCCTGAATTGTGGTGGAATGGGTTGAATTCGAAACAAACCATATACCCTGAAAATTGCCGATGGGTCGGATTGAAAAAGTTTCAATTCCCATTGTGGTAGGATGATACAGGCCTTATGTTCTCAAGATCCAAGCGGAGTTGGCTCAAAAATTACATTGGGGCAAGCTTGTTGAGCAAAACATGATTGATGAACAAGAATGAAGAACAAATGAGTGATAACACCTAGAGTAGGAATCATACTCATAACATTTTTACAGCATAGCAAATCTTATTAGGAGCATTTGATTCATTCCAATCATTGCCCTTTAAAAGGAATCATTTTCATGACATGTTACATTCAGGTCATTCATAACACATGTAGCTAGAAGCATTTGATTCATTCTGATCATAGCATCTTAGTCATGTGACATAAACATATGGAACCGAGTTTACAGGACATGTCCCTCAGTGGACGGTGTAGCAATATCTGTGAATTTGCAGATCTTATCTTCCTGAAGTTGCAGGAAGCAGATCAAAAGCATTTTTAGTCTTATCTCCCTGATGTTGCAGTGGATTAGACTGAAGACAGAAGATCTTATCTTCCTGAAGTTGCAGGAAGCAGATCAAAAGCACTTTTAGTCTTATCTCCCTGAAGTTGCAGTGGATTAGACTGAAGACAGAAGATTTTATCTTCCTGAAGTTGTAGGAAGTAGATCAAAAGCACTTTCAGCCTTAGCTCCCTGAAGTTGCGTGTGGAGTAGGCGAAGACAGAAGATCTTATCTTCCGAAGTTGCAGAAGCGTGTCAAAAGCACTTTTAGTCTTATCTCCTTGAAGTTGCGATGGAGTAGATCAAGAAAGAAGATCTTATCTTCCTAAAGTTGCGAGGAAGCGTATCAAAAGCACTTTCACCTTATCTCCTGAAGTTGCGGTGGAGTAGACGAAGAGAAAGATCTTATCTTTCTCGAAGTTGCGGGAAGCGTCAAAAAGCACTTTTAGTCTTATCTTCCCGAAGTTGCAAAGGAGTAGATCAAGAAAGAGGATCTTATCTTCCTGAAGTTGCAGGAAGCAGGTCGAAAGCACTTTTAGTCTTATCTCCCTGAAGTTGCAGTGGAGTAGACTGAAGATAGAAGATCTTATCTTCCTGAAGTTGCAGGAAGCAGATCAAAAGCATTTTCAGCCCTATCTCCCTGAAGTTGCAGTGGAATGGACTGAAGATAGAAGATAGCGAATCTGATCTCCCTGAAGTTGCAGTGAGGCAGATTGAAGAAACTAGCCTATCTCCCTAAAGATACAGCCATTTTACAAGACCGGGCAAAATGGGTTTGTTTATTGTCTTTTCTCTATTCCTGTTACATGACAATAAGCAAAGAGGGGCAGCTGTAACAGCCCATTTATGCCCGGGCTTGTAACAAAAACAAAAAAATAAAATAAATGTCTAATGTTTTTTAAACAGTCCATTTTTACAGCCCTTAAACCCAAACAAACTAAACCCAAAGCCCAATTGCACCCATACCTAAACTACTCACTACCCGAACCTAGACCAATAAACTACCCAAAACAGAAAAGGCCCAAAATGGCCCAACTCCTAAACAAGTTTTAGACCTAGGGTTTCTGGGGAAACCCTAGGCGCCGCAGCACCCCAGCCTTTGCACCGCAACCCTCGTCCAGCCTTCGATCACGCCTCAGTCCGCAAGCCACGCCACCATCAACGCGCCTCGTCGCCAGTATCCTCGCTGTTGACCTGCACAAAAAAGGAAAGAACACCAAATGACAGCAGCAGAACACAACAAACATGGCATTTTTTTTTCTTTCCTATTTTATTTTCGGGTTATAAAAACCCTTAATATGTAAACAGAGACACACACGAATACACAGAGAGAAATACAACCATACAAAAGAAATAAAAAGAAATAAAATACCACAGTTCGTTCATAGAGGTGATTTCCCATTTTATTTCGTTTATTTTTTTCTTTATTAATCTATTTTTTATGTAAACATACTATTTTTTAAAAAAAATAATAAAAGGAAAAGGGTTTACCTGCGCAAAAAATCGAGGTTTCTGGCCACCGGCCGTCGGCCACGGAGGAGCGTGAGGCGCGTGGCGGTGGCCCAAAGGATCGACAGTCGGAACCCAGGCGAGGTGTAACATCCTAGATTAGGGGTTATGCATTCGTGTGTAATTCATGAGATAGTGGGCTCAGTGGGTGTGTTGGATGTGTTCTGAGGAGTTCTAGGAACCCTAAGGTGCATGGAAATGTATGGAAATGTAAGGCAATGTATGGAAATGTAAGGAAATGTAAGGAAATGCTTTGGAAACGTTAAGTTTAAAAGAGGAAAGTGAACATTTTTGGAAACTAGGGGATGTAAGGAAATGATGTGGAAATGATTCAAAAGAGGAAAGTAAGCATTTCTGAAACTTGGAAATGTAAGGAAATGTCAAGTTTAAAGAGCCAAACGAAAATTTTTGAAACTTGGAAATGTAAAGAAATGTCAAGTTTTAAGGCTTAAAAGAAAAACTAAGGCAAGGTGGCCTTAAGAAAAATAATATGAGGAATTTGACACACAAACAAAGCTTGGAAAAGTGGCACGGAGATGCCACTTAGGGCCTCTGGAAATGGCGCCACATGCAAGGTGTTGGGCTGAGTTCGAAGTCACATGGGAAGCAAATAAAAGAAATTTTATTTTGCTTCCGTAAGAAGTGAGGTGGACGGCACATGGCTATAAATTAGGAGCTTTTATTCTTTTATTTTTAAGAGATAAATGGTGGATAAATAAGGGATAAATAATGGATTTATTTTAGATTATTTTCAAGAGATAAATGTGGATATTATTTCTTTTATTTTGATAGATAAGGAAGAGATAAAAGAGGATTATTATTAGTATTATTTTTATTAAGAGATAAGAGATAATTATTGGATTAAAGTTTTATTAAAGTGATAAATCAAGGGATAAAGCTATCAAAATAGAAGAGTGGTGGCCAAGTAAAGGACTCTAGCTAGTAATTTTGGCTATAAAAGGAAGAGTAAGGCTATTCTTCATTCATTCTTTTCTTTTCAAGAAAACCTCTGCACAAATTCTCTAAAGTTTCTCCTCTTCTCTCTCTAGAATTTTCTCTGCCATTATTCTCTTTTTCTCTTTTCTTTTCTTCTTCTATTACAAACACAGTCAAAAGCCAAAGATACCAATAGCCCTAGTCGATTTCTCACTAAGCCTCAAGAGCCAAAATTGTTATCCACATCAAAGCCATAGCCGAATCATCGCTAAGGGTTCAAGCAAGAGTTCCATCAAATTCTTCAGTAAGGGTAAGATTAGGTTAGATTCTCATTCTATTTCTTTTAAGGCTGTCGAAATTAAGATTCTAATACCCTTAATATCTGTTGTCGAAGAGATCTTTCGGGATTTACTAAGTGTCGACTACAAGGAAGGAGAAGTTCTTTTCCCGAAGGTACACCATAAGCCGCGTGTTCCCTAGTTATTCGGTGAATTTCGGGATTTAAGAATCTAAGGTAAGTCATATTTAACATACGGCTAAGGGTTATTTGTTGTGAATAAATGTTAGAAATTGATCTAACATGTAGTTATAGGGATTTCGACAGAGGGATACAAGGATTTTGGGATTTGAGAATTTCAAGGTAAGTTTTAAGAATACATTCCTACTAGGATTTGGATTTATGGCGAATGGCTTTTTATTAAATTAGTAAGTGATTAATCAAATGTAGGAATTTGAGATCTAAGGCGATGGATCGATTTCTGGGATTCAAGGAATTCGTTAAGCAAATCAGTGTGTACCCTACCTAAGTTTTGATAGGTTCATGGCTATGTTTAAATTAAATGTATTATTAAGAATGTGTGTACTCATACTAACCTTCGATATATCATATGGCAATTATTTTAATATATGAATATGCATAAGAATGTGAATGTGGCTAAGTACCACAAATGTGGTAAAAGTACCAGTGCACGTTTCCTACTTACGATAGGATTATGAATATGATATATTTTGAACATATGAATAGTAACATGAATGAGAATTAAGTATGTTATGCATGATATAAAATTTATGGGGCATTCGGGATCTATGTGAAAGGGGAAGAAGGTGTTGACTTCGGTCTCACCAACGGAATATGGTGACTACGGTCACAAAATTTGAATATGGTAACCGGTTTACATTATCTCGAATTTGGTAACTTCGGTTACATTATTTGAATATGGTGTCTAATGACACAAATTATATGGGCGATGAGCACGTCGATTGCAGCGGCCCGCTTCGATGGTGTGTAGCGGATGGAGGGTTGACTTAGTAGTCCCCACGGTGTGACCGCGCAGTACGGGTGGTGTGTAGCGGATGGTTAATTAGGTTTGGGTTTGGGAATGCATCATTAATTGTATTCTATGATTTGAATGTGTATCATTTGCATGCCTGATTCTATTATGACTTAGTGTTGTGTACACATTGAGTCTGTTGACTCACCCCGTTTGGGGAATATTTTTCGTGATGAGCAAGAATGGACCGGGTCTGGGGGAGCTTAAAGGTGGCCATGCATAGCAAGAAATTTATGATTTGGACTTTCAATTTATTTTAAGTATTTTAAGTTTTACTTTGGGATCATTGATATAATAAGGCCATTGTGGTTTACTTTATTTTTCTTTTATTTATTATGTTTATGGATTTTTATCAATTAAAGTTTAAGTAAATTCCTTTTTAAAATTAACTCTAAATGTTTTGTCACCTTAAATAAATGGGTTTTAACATAAGATAAATTTGTTTTCAACTCAAGCCCAACCCAAACAATATTTTTTTAAAAATCATACAAGTTTTTCCTAAGTAACAAAAGAATTTTGAACCGGTTTACTTGAGGAACATACCAAATCTGGTCAAAGCTCGTGGGCCGAGTTTGGGGTGTTTCACGAGGGCTTGAGAGAGAGTTTTCGAACTTTTTTTTTTAAAAAACAGAGTGTAAATGAAATTTATTTTTGCCAAAATTGTGTTATATAGCAGTAATAAAACAGCGCCATTTTTGCCTAAACCAATAGGCATTAAAACGACGTCGTTTAAAGGGCCAGGATCCGCGCGTTGACCCAAAACCCGGGGAGGATCCGCGCTTTTTATAGAAAAAGGGAAATTTACCCTTTTAGCCCCTCCTCTATTTCATTAAATTCAATTTCGTCCAATTCAATTTTTTATTTATTTTAAATTAGCCCAAAAACTTATACTCTGTTTCAATCTGATACTCGGTCTCCTTAAAGGCTAATAAGCAGAACGACGTCATTTTGGAAAGAAGGCATAATTGTCTAATGAGTCCCTACAGCATGACGCGCGTTATAAATTAGTCATTTTATACCTATTTTAATTAATTGCTATTTAATCCTTATTTTTTAAAACCTTTTTATTTTATTTCATTTTAAATTATTTTAACATTATATTAAAATTGTTTTATTATATTAAAATCATATTGTTTTTTTAAAAAAATTAATTTATTAATAAAAGTTTTACGTATTATTTTTTCTTAAATACTTAGTATTCTTAAATATTACATTATTACTATTTATTATGTTATTTAATTATTTTTTATGTTGCATATTATTTTATAACTTTTATGTTTGTTATTGTATTATATATATTTTTAATTTTGTATATATAGTATTATATTATATTATTTTCTAAAATCTTACTTGGTATAAAATTTATTTATAACACATATTTATTTTTATTGTTTTTATAAAATATATATGTATTAGATTATTATATTATAAATGTAATTTTATTTAAAGTTATATATTATTTATTCCTTTAACAATATTTTTTTTATAATGTATATATATTATTTTTGATTAGTCCGCATCATTTTTATCATTAATTCATTTTTTTTCATTTTATTATTCCACGTCATTTTTATTTGAAGCCATATGTCTTAATTTGCAATATCTATAATAATTCATTTTGTGTCGTTATGCATGTATAGCTTTATATTTATTTGTTATTTATTGCCTTATATTTTATATTTGTTTATCTTTTGTTTATGTTATTCATCTATCAATTTTATATTTTTGTTTTAATATATTTATTTTATTGTTTACATCACTTATTACTCTGTATTATTCTTTAATTAATCATTAGTAGTAATTGTTAATATAATTATAGTTATGATAAACTGATATTTGGTATATATGTTGTAATGTATGACTTACTCAAACCATTTTTTTATAAAAATACCTTTTGAATTAAAGCATTTTATTCAAATATTTTAAAAATACGGTGATATGTGATATTTGGGGACTTCGAGAAGAATTGTGCCCTAACTTACTGGGTTTCGATTTTTCTCGTAGAACTTAAGGTATTAGATATCCCTTCTCTTTTAAAAACTGAAACTTACCAATTTCAAATAAAAACCTATTCTTGGGAATTCAAAGCGTTGTGTCCTAACTTCATCGGATATGACGTTTTGTGTCTCGAGGTAGGAATTTTCTAAAATAAAGACGTGCCTAGTTTCGAAGTTATGAGATGCTGTATCCTGAATTTTTGAGCCTATGCGTTTAATGGGTGGATACGTTTAATGTGTTAATTTGAGAACTTGAGGTGCAAATTGGGTTCAAGAATGGGCTGAGGCCTTGACTAAATCTCTGCGTAGACACTCTAGCATTTTAAAAGGAAGTTATCTGTGGTTTAAATGACAAAATGGGCTTGTGGCCCAAAAGTAAGTGGCGCTATAGGGGAGTTAGAAGTGGCGTCAGTAGTAAGGAAGAGAGGAGGCCTAGTTTTGGCTGCTTGAAGCCCAAGTAATTGGGCCAAGTTCGGCACTTATAAGGAGGAGTAGGTTGGACGGCACAAGGCTATTATTTAGGAGATTTTATTGTTTTAATATGTGGATAATTACAGCTGATAAAGGAGGGAAGAGTTGGAGATAATTAAGCCTCTTTTGGATGGGTGTTTGATAGGGATAAGGGATAGGATGAGGATCTATCAAGAAGGCTAGTGTTGGCCAAAAATCAAACACAGGAGAGGGGGAAAAAATCGGTTGAGTATAGGCTAAAGGTGTGCCGAAATTTCTATAAATAGGGGGGATAGCTCATCAATTCCGGCATTTGAACCCTACCCTTTTCTTCTCTTCTCCATGTGCCGAAATCCTCAGTCTCCTCTACAATTTCTTTTCTTTAATTTCTTCAAAAGCCGAAACTTCTCCCTTCACTCTCTTTTCCATTCTTTTCCTCTTGTGCTGATTTCTCTAAAAAGCCGAATTCTCCCTACCCATTTGTTCATATCTTCTTCCATTCATTAAGAACCGAAACCCTTTGAAGCCTTATCAGTTGACGAAATCCTTTCCATTCTTTTTCTTCCTAGCCGAAATCTCCAAGCTTCTCTCTTGATTTCTTTTCTTCTTTTCTTTTTCTAGAAATCGAAACTCTTCACTCAGTTCTTCTAAAAGCTGAAAACGCATCAGCCTTCTTTTGTTCATACTTTTTCGGGATTTTCTTAAAAGCCGAAATTCTTAGATCTCTTCTCTGGTGTTTGTCGAATCTTCCTACAAGGGGTAGCCGAAATCTTCTGAAGTGGTAAGTGTCGATTATGTTATTCTTTCAATCTTTTTCGGCTTTTGGAGACCATAGTCGAATGGCTAGATGGTTGACTAACCTCGTATTATCTTTCATGGGTGGCATTCCGGGATTTGAAGGAGATCCAATCACCTAGGTAGCACACAAATCATACTACTTCTGGGATTTAATCGATCTAGGTAAGGAGATCTGTTAATCTAAAAGGATAGATTCGGGTAAACACTAACCCTTGGCCGAATATAGGAGAGGCCTTATATTCGCGTTTTTCCGGCTTTTGAGCAAAGTTGTAGACAGAGGGCAGTAGATCCGATTAGTGAGGGTATCGACATAGAGGGTAGTCTTACGCATTAATCAGGTGTGTAACACTTCCACATCATTTAGATTGCCTGTTAAAATTTGTTTACAAATCTGTTATATTTTGATAAATGCCGAAATCCCGGCATAATGGTTGAAACCCGAAGAGGGTAAAAGCGAATCACCAGGTTAGTGATCTCTGTCATTCCTAAGTGAATGTTCCTGTTAAGATGATATGTGTGATAAGTATGCCGATTTCTGTGATTGCATGGGGTTGGGTTTGAAGAAAGGGGAAGTGTTCTGTTGTAGCGGCTTTTGTCGTGATCTGTTGTAGTGGCTTTTGCCATGACCTGTTGTAGTGGCTACGGCCATGATCTGACGATGAGCAGCATGACTGTCATCGATGGTGTGTAGCAGTGTGGGTTGATTGTAGAAATCCCCAATGGTGTGATTGGCAGGTAAGGGTGGCGTGTAGCGGATGGAAACCTAGGATTGGGTTGGGTTTTGCATATTTTCTGTTATATTATAATCTGTTATTCTGTTCTGTGGGGCTAAGGCCCAAATCTAATGGTGCATGAGGGCTGCACACTGAGTCTCGCGACTCAACCTATTATTTAACATTTTCAGGTAGCACCTAGTGCATCGGACCGGGCTGGAGAGGAGCGCAAGGTGGCCATGCGAGAGAGTATTTGGATTCAGCAAAGGACTTTTCATTATTTAGTTGTTTTAATATTTTTTTTATTAGAGGATTTTAAGTTTCAATGTAATAAGGCCATGGGCCACTAGACTCATATTTATTTTGGGTTTCATATTGGGTTATTATTATTAGACTTTTAAATTCCATGTTAAAATTTAGCTAAGGCATGTAACAACTTAGTTTTTTTTTTCCTAATTCACCAAGGTATCATTTGAATTTACATTTTATACAGAATATTAAATTACTGAGTCTTTCCGGTTAAAATGATTAAACATGATACTCGTTTTCCAAAGTGTGACAAATTTTATAAAATTCCTTAGTGACATACCAGATCCGGTAGTAGTGTATGGGCCGGGTTTGGGGTGTTACAAATAAACTAGTGCTTGTTTATATATATATTCGGAGTTCTAATCCACACCTAACTTTGATTCCTATATCGTATTGAAGAGTAAAACTTTGATTCCTATATAATTTTACCCATGGTAATTTTTTAATCTTACAATCGAGGCTTCCATTTTTTATTTTTTAAAAATGTTTGTTAGGGATTTAAGGGGTTGATTGTAAATTTTCTTAAAAAGTTTTTTTTTTATAATTTAATTTTTGTAAAGTAGTATTTTTTTTTGTAGTTTACGTGATCAAGTTTAGATGCAGGTGTGAGTTGGAGATTATATTATATTTATATATGAAAAATGGTTTTAAACTTTTAGTCCTTTTGGATTTAATATTTCTATTTTAATTTGGTTTCTCTATTTAATATTTTAATTATCTACATGCTCATGCAGAATCCTTCTCTCGCTCGGTAGTAAACTATATTAATATATAAATTTATTAACTCATATTAATATTTAATATTAATATTTTGTAATGTTTCATTAATAATGGTTATGAAATTATATCATATTAATATATAAATTTATTTTTTAAAATATAATAATTGATATTAGATTAAATTTATTGCAACATTATATCTATTTTTAGCTAGATTTTGATATTAGTATCCAGATTTGTCCTAATCTATTTATAAGCATTATTGGTAATTATCAAGATTAATTTTGTTTAATTATAAATTTTAGCTTTTTTATTTTATTAAAATTGAGAGGGTAGTCTTTATATTTTTATTTTTCAAATTTTAGTTTTTATATTCCTCGCATACTTATTATTATCCTAAATGATTTCATTGAACAATGGCTCACCTTATTTACATTAATGTAACCTTTAATGGTTGTTTCGCATTCGAGGAAAACTTAATTGTTAGTATTTAAATTTATCATATTTTATTAAAATAAATAATAAATTTAAAGCTTAAAAACATTCAGTTTGTTGAGAATATTATAATTTTTATTGTTCTATTTAAGAAATTTCTCAATATAAAAGTAAAAAAAAAAAAGAGAGTTATTTTGTTGGATAATTTTGTTGGATTTCATTAGAGTTATAGAATTAATTGAAAATAGACTATAGGTTTTGTTAAAATGACACCAACTTGAGTAATTTTCAATAAAAAACAAAAAAAAATTAATTGATATCTTTTTCTAATATCTTTTTTATTAATTTAAAAATTAATTTATAATAAAATGAGATATTTCAGTGTAAAAACCTTTATATTGTTTCAATTTGATTTGTAAAAATAATATTTAATATTAAATTTTTGATTTATATATAAATTGTTTTTTTACTATTCTTTGCTTTTTATAAATTTGTTCATTAATTTTTTGAAAAAAAAATCATTAATGCCTCTAATTTTAATTTTAATTTACTTTTTATAAGTTAACTTTAAATTTTTAAGCTTCGATAATGATATGCATAAATTTATGAGTTGGATTTTGCCATAAAAATTTGTGTTATCTATTTATTATGTTAAAATTAGTAATTAAACTTTGATATCAATTATTATTTTGGCACAATAACTTATTTAGCTCTTAAATAAATTATTTTAACTTTTCATTTAAAATTTCAAATTATTTAGATTTGCGATAAAAAATTCATTTTTTGCACAATTAAATATTTTTTAAAATTTAAAAAAATTAATTAATTCCTAACGGATATACTCATGGACTATTTTTTTATTACAAAAAATACTAGCAGATAAACGTATATTACCAAAAGAATTAATAGTTAATAGTTAAATGTAAAGGGATAAATTTTTGACAGATTTTTTGTGTTGGTTTTTAAGAGAAATATATGTTATTAGTGTTTAATATTGAACTAACGGTAGAAGTTAAGTTAAATTTAACTACGTAAACTAAATAAAATATGAGACAGGGACTAAAATCATAATTTTACCATTTATGTAACACAACAGAGAGAGCAGCAAAGGTAGTTTTCCACGGGCCTCTCTCTCGTAAGCCCTGCCATGGTGCCGTCATAATAAAAAACAAAAGCACACGGTTGTAATCAGCCCAATCTGCCCGGGCCTTAAACACAAAATAAAATAAAACACCAAAAATCAAATGTCCATAGTCCAAATTACAAACCAAAATATTACAATTCAACAGGCTCAGATAAATAACCCAAATTCGACCCAAACACTAATTTTAATTTAAAGCCTAAAACTAGCTTAACGGCCCAATTTTTAAAACGGCCCAAATGGCCCAAATTTTGGTTTCAGAATTTGAAACCCTAAGACCTAGCCCCATGGCGACACGCCATAGCGCTCTTCCCCACGCGCGCCACGCCCGTCGCGCGTCTGACCTCCGTCTGACCACGCATGCCTCCACACCTGTGAAAGGGACAAGACGACAGCAAATACAGAGAAGAAAAAAAAACAAAATCAAAAAAAGAAAAACCTTGTATTTTTCATTTTTATTTTGAATCGGTTATAAAAGACCGAAACAAACCATTGTAAAGGTCTTCACGTTTTTTTGAATACAGAAATAGCAAAAAGGTATATTTTCTGGTCAGTTTTTCCGTCTATTTTCATTTCGAATAAACGTCACATATATATAGAAACAAAATAGTATTAAAGATTTTACCTTTTTGTGACGATCGGAGCCGAAACCGAAGCGTTTTTTTTTTTTACTTCTTTTGATTTTTGGAGGGGTTTTGAGGGTTTGGAGGTCAGATCTGGGTTAGGAGGAGTGAAGCGATCGAAACGGGCTTCTTTTGGTCTCCTCCGACCACCGTGGACGGCGGCGCCGTTAACAGCGACCGACAGCCGCCACGGTGGCCCGACGGCCTGGAATCGGGGACCCAGAGAGAAAACCAACCCTCTCCCTTCTGTTTTTTTTAAATCAAACAACAAATGTTTTTTTAAAACAAATTTTGCCTTTTATAGACGAGAGATACTACGTCGTTTAAGGCTAATTGCAATAGCTTCGAAACGGCGTCGTTTTGAGATGGATCGGGTTGACCCGGCTTGAACTCTCAGGATCCGCGCGTTTTTGCAGTGAAAGGATATTTGCGCAATAAGCCCTCCCGCTGGGATCGAAGATACCAGTCTGGCATCCCTGAGTTTGCAGTGGAGCAGATTGAAGGTAGCAGATCTTGTCTTCTTGAGATTACAGTGAAGCGAATCAAAGATACCAGTCTGGCATCCCTGAGTTTTCAGTGGAGCAGACCAAAGATAGCAGATCTTGCCTTCCTGAGTTTGCAGTGAAGCGGATCGAAAACATCAGTCCGGCATCCCTGAGTTTGCAGGAAACAGACTGAAGATTGTAGATCTTATCTCCCTAAAGCAGTAGTGGAGCAGATCAGTTAAAGATTGAAGATCTTATCTCACTAAACAGTAGTGAAACAGATCAAAAGCCACATTCTTATATCCTCGAAGTTCCAGTGGAGTAGGTTGAGGCTACAAATCCTTCCTCCCTGAGTTTACAATGAGGATCAATCTGTATTTCTTTGAAGTTTCAGCAGAGAAGATTGAGGTTACGAGTCTCTTCTCTCTGAAATTTTATCTCCTCGAAGTTCTAGTGGAGTAGGTTGAGGCTACAAATCCCTCCTCTCTGAGTTTACAATGAGGATCAATCTGTATTTCTTTGAAGTTTTAGCAGAGAAGATTGAGGTTACGAATCTCTTCTCTCTGAATTTTTATCTCCTCAAAGTTCCAGTGGAGTAGGTTGAGGCTACAAATCCCTCCTCCCTGAGTTTACAATGAGGATCAATCCGTATTTCTTTGAAGTTTCAGCAGAGAAGATTGAGGTTACGAATCTCTTCTCTCTGAATTTTTATCTCCTCGAAGTTCCAGTGGAGTAGGTTGAGGCTACAAATCCCTCTTCCTGAGTTTACAAAGGAGGATCAATCCGTATTTCTTTGAAGTTTCAGCAGAGAAGATTGAGGTTACGAATCTCTTCTCTCTGAATTTTTATCTCCTCGAAGTTCCAGTGGAGTAGGTTGAGGCTACAAATCCCTTCTCCCTGAGTTTGATCAATCCGTATTTTTTTAAAGTTTCAGCAGAGAAGATTGAGGTTACGAATCTCTTCTCTCTGAATTTTTATCTCCTCAAAGTTCCAGTGGAGTAGGTTAAGGCTACAAATCCCTTCTCCCTGAGTTTACAATGAGGATCAATCCGTATTTCTTTAAAGTTTCAGCAGAGAAGATTGAGGTTACAAATCTCTTCTCTCTGAATTCTTATCGCATCGAAGTTCCAGTGGAGTAGGTTGAGGCTACAAATCCCTTCTCCCTGAGTTTACAATGAGGATCAATCCGTATTTCTTTGAAGTTTCAGCATAGAAGATTGAGGTTACAAATCTCTTCTCTCTGAATTCTTATCGCCTCGAAGTTCCAGTAGAGTAGGTTGAGGCTACAAATCCCTTCTCCCTGAGATTATATTGAGGATCAACCCTTATTTTCGTGAAGTTTCAGTAGGGAAGATTGAGGTTACAAATCTATTCTCTCTAAATTCTCATCTCCGTGAAATTCCAGTAGAGTAGATCGAAACTACAAATCTCTTCTCCCCAAAAATTACATGAGAGCAGACCAATGTACCAATTCCTACGCCCCTGAAGACGCAGTGGATTAAGAACGAGGTTGCCTGAGGAAAGTGAACACTAAGAAGTCAAGAAGACCGGGCAAATTTGGCTCTTTTAAAGTCTTTGCTCCATTCCCGTTACACGACAAATGAGCAAAGAGGGGCAGCTGTAATCAGCCCAATCTGCCCGGGCCTTAAACACAAAATAAAATAAAACACCAAAAATCAAATGTCCATAGTCCAAATTACAAACCAAAATATTACAATTCAACAGGTCCAGATAAATAACCCAAATTCGACCCAAACACCAATTTTAATTTAAAGCCTAAAACTAGCTTAACGGCCCAAATTTTAAAACGGCCCAAATGGCCCAAATTTTGGTTTCAGAATTTGAAACCCTAAGACCTAGCCTCGCAGCAGTGCCGCAAGCAGCTCTTTCCCCCCACGCGCTCGCCACATCCGCGCTTATAGCCACGCATGCCTCCACACTTGCGAAAGGGACAAGACGACAGCAAATACAGAGAAGAAAAAAAACAAAAATAGAAAAAAGAAAAACCTTGTATTTTTCATTTTTATTTTGAATCGGTTATAAAAGACCGAAACAAACCATTGTAAAGGTCTTCACATTTTTTTGAATATAGAAATAGCAAAAAGGTATATTTTCTGGTCAGTTTTTCCGTCTATTTTAATTTTGAATACACGTCACATATATATAGAAACAGAATAGTATTAAAGATTTTACCTTTTTGTGACAATCGGAGCCGAAACCGAAGCATTTTTTTTACTTCTTTCAATTTTTGGAGGGGTTTTGAGGGTTTGGAGGTCAGATCTGGGTTAAGGGGAGTGAAGCGATCGAAACGGCTTCTTTTGGTCTCCTCCGACCACCATGGACGACGGTGCCGTTAACGACGACTGACGGCCGCCACGGTGGACCGACGGCCTGGAATCGGGGAGCCAGAGAGAAAACCAACCCTCTCCCTTCTGTTTTTTTTTTAAATCAAACAACAAATGTTTTTTTAAAACAAATTTTGCCTTTTATAGACAAGAGATACGACGTCGTTTAAGGCTAATTGCAATAGCTTTAAAACGGCGTCGTTTTGAGATGGATCGGGTTGACCCGACTTGAACCCTCAGGATCTGCGCATTTTTGCAGTGAAGGGATATTTGAGCAATAAGCCCTCCCGCTTTTGTGATGTGGTGCAATGTGATCCCGCATTTTCTTTATTTCGTAATTTGGCCCCTTAATTTTGGCTTCTGATTCATTTGGGTTCGCGCTAAAACGATGCGTTTTAAGGATTTGGGCTAATTGCTCATTCAATCCCTATTCTTTGTGCGCGTATTCCATCTGGGTCCTCCTATTGATTTAATATTTAGCATTTAGATTCTGAATTTTGTTTTACTTCTAAATTAGCCCTTAATCTGTTTTGATTTGCTTATTTGTCATTTCTTTGTCTTATTATTATAGTTTATTTTAAAATAATTCTATATTATCTATTGCAACTATTTTCATTTTAATTTCTTTTATGTAAGTTATTTACATTAAATTTATATATTATTTACTTTGAACATTCATATATATATATAGTAGTTAGTTTAAATTATTTTATATATTACCTATGCTAAGTTTTTATGTATTAGTCATTTTAAAATCGTTTTATAGTTATTAATATCAAGATCTTGCATTCTATTTTTATTAAAATGTTCCAAGTTTATATATATATATATATTATCCATGGTAAACTCCTTTTTATATATTAGTAAATTAAGATTTTAAGTGTTAGTTTAAGTTTTTTTATTAATTATTTTGAAATGTTTTATACATTATTTTGTTTTAAAACCGTTTCGCAATTTTTTTAGATTACTTTATATTATTGCTATTTATATATTGCATGGAAACTTATTTTGTATATATTATTAGCTTAAAGATTTACTTACTATAGTTATATTTTTCGTACTCATATTTTTTTTTGTTACATTATTTGTTTCAAACCCTTTTTTTATTGTTTCATCTGTTATTGATATTTTCATACCATTTGTTTTTATTTTTATCCTTTATTTTGTGTATATCTTTTGTGTTGTTTTTGTCAATTGTTAATGTTGAAATTGTATATTATGTGATAATTACCATCATGTGAATTGTGATTCATTAATGTAATATTTGATGTATGTATTGCTACTTTGCGTTGTATACCATCATTCCATCGCATTTTATTTGTTAAAAGGATCATGTTTTAATATCATTTGAGTTTAAAAATCGTTCTATTTAAAAATTTCTTAAAACAAGGCAATATTTCGTGTTTGAAAATTCGAGAAATCGTGTCCTATCGTGCTGGGTTTCGATTTTCCGTTTGACCAAATAACCAAATATCCTTTTAAAATTTTGTCCATGTTTTCTAAAAAAGAACAAGGCAATATTTAGTGTTTGGAAATTCGAGAAAAATTGTACCCTACCGTGCTGGGTTTCGATTTTTTTCGTTTGTCCAAATAATTGAATATTCTTATTAAAAAGATTTCAATGCATGAACTTTGGAAATTATGAGATGATCTTGATATCGAGTGTTTGAAACGTCATATCCTATCGTACTGGATGTGATATTTTATTCATTCGGAACAAGGGAATCTCAATATCCAATTCGAGTTATTTTAAATTATTTTTTTAATGGAATTGTATTTTAAAATCATTTCAATTTTTTGGCATTAGGACATTAATTAATCAATTAGGTACCAATTTTGGGCGTTGCGAGGGTGCTAATCCTTCCTCGTGCGTAACCGACTCGTGAACCCGTTTTTCTTGGAATTCGTAGACCAAAATTAATTTCTTTTAAACATAATAAAATATTTTTATAGGTGATCCGATCAGACTTAAACAAAAAGGATGGGTGGCGACTCCATATTTCTTTTTAATTCGATCCCTATTTTTCAAAAGCAAAACAAAAAATGGTTTCGACACTGGTAAGCTAGGTGTATCCTTAATCAATGACGTGACCATATTCTCCATCTACAACTTTGATCAAGGTAAAACCTATATCTGAATTTGGTTGGACACGAAATGACCAAATCTGAACCACCGCGTTTGGCTTCAGGCTATCCTTATTGTTATTCAACACCTTACTATAATCTCCATTTATGATATATGACAGGCTCGATCCGATGCTCCACTTGGTCAAGTTTACCGTGTTGGAGATTTGAGTGGAGACGATAGAATCGGAGACTTATATGGAAATAAACAGTACACTCCGAGGCGCGAATGATGCTTTCTAAAGAGAACTATTTGCCTCCACACAAAGTTGCTAGAGAGTTAAGACAAAGGTCCTCCTGGGATACAACGAAGTTTTGAATTTTCTTTGATTAGCAAAATCGAGGAATTCCCTAACTCTTACTCTAGTTTTTGAAAATAAGATTGATTGTAATTGTATATTTTTTGAGCACCATAACGCCTCTATTTAAATGCACTCAATGAATACAATTTTGAAGAGCCACAACCCTTCATATTTGACATACTTCTTGAGAGAAACATGTCCTATGGAAATGTATCCATTGGATGATAAATCATCACTTTTAATTTGAATAGTGCTTATGAATAATTAAATTTGTAAGATGATAAATCATCACTTTTAATTTGAATAGTGCTCATGAATAATTAATTTGCAATCTATAAATTCCAACAATCCCCACTAGATTGCTAATTCCAAAAAATAAGTACACAATGATTATACATAAAGAAGGGTGTCCGCAGATTGAACCTTCTTTTAGTGCAAACTCTCAGAGTATCAACAAAGTGAATGATGGTTAGTCGCTTGAACCATCACTCTTAAAGTCAATACCGAAAAAATTTCACACATAGTCATAAAGTATTAGAGTAAGAGTTTAATTTGATTTAGCACCGTTATGGCCATGTGCTCATCCAGTTTCATGAACATGTACGAGAGAAAACCATAAAGAAAATCTCGTTGAAGCGGCACCACTTCATGTCCATATAGGTGGATTTCATGACAATTAATGTCCATCCATTAAGAGTAAAACTCATCCTCCTAAAATATAAACACTAAGTCCTGATCCTTAGTGTACGTTGTCATTCGATAACTTGTTATTACCCTTTGAACCTTGAAACTAACTTTTGGCTAGAACAAGGTAGGGTTTCCATTATCAATGACGTGATTAGAATGTCTTTAATCCCATCTTAGTGGTCGTACTCTTAACCAAATCCCTTGACAAACCTTTTGTCAATGGATCCGCTAAATTGTCAATTGACTTAACATAGGTAAAAGTTATCACACCGTCCCTAATCAATTGTCTCACATACTCATGTCTCAAACTTATATGTCTAGACTTTCCATTGTACACCTTATTGTACGCTCGAGACATGGTAGATTCACTATCACAATATACGGAAATGGCGAACCTACATTGTGGCCACAACTTTATATCTAGCAAGAGATCTCTTAGCCATTCCGCTTCCTTACCAGTAGCCACTAAGGCTATAAATTCAACTTTCATAGTTGAATAAGAGATGCAAGTTTTTTTCTTGGAGGCCCAACTAATGGCTCCACCTCCAATTGTAAAAATCTATCCCGATGTGGACTTATTGTCACTTATACTTGTAATCCAACTTGCATCCGAGTAACCTTCTAGAACTGTGGGATAATCACTATAGAATAATCCCAAATTTTTTGTTTTCTTAAGATAACCAAAAATCTTACAAATGCCTTTCCAATGATTGATACTAGGACAGTTTGTAAATCTCGCCAATTTGCACACAGCAAATGCGATATGAGGTCTAGTATAATGCATTGCATACATTAGACTTCTGATTGTGCTGGCGTACTCAAGTTGCACTGTAGCCTTGCCATTATTCTCACTTAACTTGAAGTTCGAATCTTATGGAGTGTTCAAATCCTTGATATTCAAGTGTTTAAAATTTCCAATTCTTTCTCGATGTAGTGAGATTGACTTAGTGCAAAGCCCTTTTCATGCTTTTTCACCTTTATACCTAGAATTGTATCTACCTCATTGAGATCCTTCATTTTAAATTTCGAGGCTAGATACTCTTTGGTATCACAAACACCTTCCATGTTCGTACCAAAAATAACAAATCGTCTATATAGAGACAAATAATTACACCATACCTATCGGTGAATTTAGTGTAAATACATTTATCCGCACAATTATGTAAAAAAACCATATGACAAGATAATCGAGTCAAATTTCTCATGCTACTATTTAGGCACTTTTTTTAAACCATATAATAACTTGATCAACTTACACACTTTATGTTCATTCCCGGGAAGCACAAAACATTCTGGTTGCTCCATGTAGACTTCCTCTTTGAGATCACCATTCAAAAAAGTCGTCTTAACATGCATTTGATGTACATGTAACTTATGGATAGATGAAAGTGCTATAAGAATTCGAATGGAGGTCATCTTAGCCACTGGTGTATAAGTGTCAAAATAATCTAAGCCTTCTTTTTGCCTAAGTCCTTTAGCCACCAACCTAGCCTTAAAGGTTGGAGAACCCCCTGTTGGAGTATTCTTCCTTTTAAACACCCATTTGCACCTGATAGGCCTCGATCCTTGAGGAAGATCAACTAGAATCCAAGTATTGTTGGATAATATTGAATCCATTTCATCATTGATCGCCTCTTTCCAAAATGCTGCATCCCTAGAAGTCATGGCTTCACCATAGGATTGTGGATCACCATCCACATTAAACATTATGGGGATCTTCCTAATTATGAATTCTCTATTTCCCTCAACAAGGAATGCTAGAGATTGCGAGGAAATGAAATCAGGACCAAAGTCCTTTACTTTTCTCACTTTTTGACTTTTCCTCGGCTCCGTATCCTTATTATCACAAATACTTATTTTGGTTTGATCACTTGAGATCATTGGTTGATATTCTTTTTCCAAATCTGTTGAATCATTGAAAACCTTATTTTTAATGAATAAAAAATCTCTTGTTTCAATTATCGTATTTGACACTAAGTCAAGAACACGATAAGCCTTAGAGTGTTGGGCATATCAAACGAATGCACCATTGACGGCTCTTGGACTTAACTTTGTTCTCTATTGGTCTGGAACTCTATAGTAAGTTAAACACCCCCACACTTTGAAATAATCTAAGTTTGGCATCCGACCCTTCCATAACTCATATGGAGATACTTTGAATTTTCTCGATGGTATTCTATTAAGAATATAACACGCAGTCAATAATGCTTCACCCTATAGATTATATGGAAGTTTAGCATTTAACAACATCGAGTTAACCATATCTACTCCGCCAAACCATTTTGTTGCGGAGTATAAGGAGCGGAACACTCATGTACCACACCTTGTTCCTCACAAAATATATTAAACTCATTTGAAAAATATTCACCACCTCTATCACTACAAAGCACTTTGATTTTCTTACTAAATAAATTCTCAACCTCATTTTTAAAATGTTTAAACATATTAAAAGCCTCGTCTTTACTTCTCTTGAGATACACATAAGTAAATCTAGAGAAGCCGTCCTATAAAAGTGATAAAATATCGTTTTACACCTCTTGTTAGTATTCCATTTAATTCATAAACATCCGAATGAATTAAATCTAACACTTGTGAATTCCTTTTACACTTATTAGGAAACGGCTTCTTGGTAATTTTTGATTGAATACAAATTTCACATTTATCCTCAAACTCATCATTACTTAGACTTATATAACCATTCTTTTGCACATATTATAAAGTTTGTGCTAAACGCGCATGCCACAAAGGATAAGATTCAACAATATAAGCAAAAGAATTAACTTTATTCATATCAATGCTCAACCTGAACATACGCTCGTTATAATATCCTTTTCCTACATATATATCACCCTTAAACAAGACAAACATATCGGATTCCAAGATAATCTTGAACCCCTTGTTACATAGAATACTTGCGGACACTAAATTCTTTCTTGCATTGAGAACATGCAACACATTAGTCAAAGTCAATTTTTTCCCAAATGTGAAGTTGGGTTCTACTGTCCCTTGACCGAGCACCTTAACCGATTAATAGTTGCCCATAAGCACTTCACGGTTTGCCACTAGTTCATAACTCTTGAATTGTTGTCGTTCATTACACACATGGACAGTAGCTTCAGAGTCGAGCCACCAATTACAGAACTTATCAGTCATGGCTATGTTGAGTTTAGTAATCATACCAATCTCCAAATTTTTTATCCCTTCCGTAACCATGGCCACGAAGTCCATGCCCTCCACCATATTGGCTTTGGAAGTTGAGGCATCTTGTTTCTTTTTTAGAAGTCTACAATCTTTAATATAGTGTCCTTTCTTATTGTAATTATAACAATTGCGAGTTTTTTTTCTTCTTGCCATGCACGTCCTTGGTCTCGGATGTGGCCTTTCGCTTACCATTTCGAGAGTTCTTGGACTCGCTCACATGGTTCACTTTAGAACTTGGGGGAAGATACACCGCATCACGCTTCTGAGTTTCCTCTTCAATACGCAAATGCCTAAGTATTTTCTCCATAGTGAAGTCCTCTGCCATATGCAGAAGTTTCTTCCGATAATTATTCCAAGACGAAGGCAACTTCGAGATGATAGCCCCAACTTGTAACAATTTCAGAATAACAACTTTCAAGTCATGAAGCCTGCTTACAAGGACTTATAATTCATGGACTTGATCCATGATCGAGATACTATCGAGCATTTTGAATTCAAAATACTTAATCCTTAAAAATTTATCAGTACCTTGTCGCTCGGTGTTGTATTTCTCTTCAAGAGCTTTCCATATTTCCACCAGGGATTGCATCGACATGTAAAGATCATACAATTGATCAGACAAGGTGTTGAGGATGTGTCCTCGACATGTGAAATTGTCTTCTTCGTGCTTCTTCTTGAGTTCAGCCACTTTCGCAATTTCCTCAGAATTTGCATTGTGGGCGAGATCCTCTACTAGTTGTAGGTTTGGATCCAGAACGTACGCCACATTTAGGATAGTAAGAAGGAACAACATCTTGTCCTTCTAACGATTGAAGTTTGAACCATCAAATCGGTCAAGTTTCACAAACTCTTGGTTCATCACTTTGAATGCGGTGTTAGCCTCCGTCGCCATCTCCAAAAATAGTTCTCTTTGATTGCTGGAGATTTGAGTGGAGACGATAGAATCAGAGACTTATATGGAAATAAATAGTACACTCCGAGGCGCGGATGACGCTTTCCAAAGAGAACTATTTGCCTCCACACAAAGTTACTAGAGGGTTAAGACAAAGGTCCTCCAAGATACAATGAAGTTTTGAATTTCCTTTGATTAGCAAAATCGAGGAAATCCCTAACTCCTACTCTAATTTCTAAAAATAAGATTGATTGTAATTGTATATTTTGTGAGCACCATAATGCCTCTATTTATATACACTCAATGAATACAATTTTGAAAAGCCACAACCTTTCATATTGGACATACTTCTTGAGAGAAACATGTCCAATGGAAATGTATCCATTGGATGATAAATCATCACTTTTAATTTGAATAGTGCTTATGAATAATTAAATTTGTAAGATAATAAATCATCATTTTTAATTTGTATAGTGCTCATGAATAATTAATTTGCAATCTATAATTTCCAACACACCGTAGATACACTAAGACATGGTTCTACAAAAGTTACTAGCATCTGTCTTTTGGCATTAAGCATTCTCTCTTCATCTTCATTTAGGAATGTACTTCTAATTTGTTTCAAAGACATTGACAAACGATTCTGTTGAGGCCTCAAATCAGTAACTTGAAGAAACTTTTGAATAGCCAGCTTTATTTCACTCTCACCCAAGTCTTCAATGCAATCCTTGAATACTTGTGGCATATTCGGAGGTGGTTCCAAACCCATTTCCATAAGCTTTTTCGGATCTTCTCTCTTTCTTTGATTATTAATCTTCTGCTTCTTCTTTCTGTCGCCGCTCGTCTTTTGTTTCTTTTGCTTGCCAGTCAAGTAATCTTATTTTCCTTCTTCAACTCCAATTTCATGACAAGATCTGTGACTCCCTTTCTCAACCATCATCTTGTTCTCCATCTCCGTGACTAGACAAGCTGCAAACTTGGACAATACCATCTGAGTTAATTTTTGTAGCTTCTCGCTTTCACTAGAAGTAGATGCTTCAACACCATTCAACAGCTCTAGCCATGAACGATCACCATCATCAACTTTCTCTTTACCCTTTAACTCGAACATCTTCAATTCTTCAAAACTTATTTCAACAATGGCATATTTGTTAACAAAAAAAACTTAGTATGAATAAACTAGTGCCTGTTTATATATATAAATATATATATATATTCTGAGTTCTAATCCACACCTAACTTTGATTCCTATATCGTATTGAAGTGTAAAACTTTTATCTTATTCGAACTATTTAGTTTTGTTTTTCTCTGATTATATAATTTTACTCATGATAGCTTTTTAATCTTACAATTGAGGAGTCCATTTTTTATTTTTTAAAAATATTTGTTAGGGATTCGAGGGGTTGATTGTAAATTTTCTTAATTTTTTTTATAATTTAATATTTGTAAAGTAGTTTTTTTTTATAATTTATTTAGATGTGAGTATGAATTAGAGATTCTATTATATAAAAAAATGGTCTTAAACTTTTAGTCCTTTTGATGTAATATTTCTATTTTAATTTGGTTTCTCTATTTAATATTTTAATCATCTACATGCTCATGCAGGATCCTTATCTCGCTCGGCAGTAAACTACATGGCTGGATGCAGGACTTACCATTGCAAGTCTTTGCATACCACAGGTAGCCCTGTCTGCGAGTTAGTGTAGTTGAATTTTCCATTTTTTTTCTTCTTTTTGTTTCTAATATACTGTAATTTACATCAGGACATTGGATACGCAAAGCTTGCCAATCTCGACCCCCAGTATGAATTGTGTAAGCTTCTTTCTACTTATTAAGATTGTATTTCCATGGTGGAGTGGGAGGGAATCATACTGATTTTCGGATTGCATTGCAGATAGTAGCTTTGTTCCACCTCTTATTTATGCATTCATGGGAAGCTCACGGGATATCGCTATTGGACCGGTGGCTGTGGTGTCTCTCTTGCTTGGTACTCTCCTGCAGAATGAGATCGACTCATCTGAAAATCCGGTGGACTACCGACGCCTTGCATTCACAGCTACATTCTTTGCTGGTATCACTCAATTCACACTTGGATTTTTCAGGTAATATAGCCAATGCCTTATGATTTATCAAATACCTGTTTTGCTCTATCCTTTGAATGTTTCATTATTATGGAGAAAATCCGGGTTTATATTGTATATGCTGAATGGTTGGTGTGATCAATTTCAGGCTAGGATTCTTGATAGACTTCCTATCTCATGCTGTTATTGTTGGCTTCATGGCTGGTGCTGCTATCACCATTGCCCTTTAACAACTTAAGGGTCTGCTCGGCATAAAAAAGTTTACGAAGAAAATCGATATTGTCTCCATCATGCGCTCAGTTTGGAGTGCAGCACATCATGGTGTAAGTGATTACTATCATACTTTTGAGGCATTGAACATGTTTCAATTCGGCTAATCGTAGTGGCAACTTTGTTTTACAGTGGAATTGGGAAACTATACTAATAGGAATGTCCTTCCTGGCCTTCCTCTTGGTCGCAAAATACATTGTAAAATCGTAGTTCGTAATTTTTTCGTTCATCGTATATGTAGAAAGCTTTCTTCATGTAATCATGATGCTGTATGAAACTGAGCAGGGGAAAAAGAAGAAGAAACTATTTTGGGTGCCGGCAATTGATCCGTTGATTTCGGTTGTCCTCTCCACCTTTTTCATGTACATTACACGATCTGACAAGCATGGTGTTCAGATTGTATGCATAATCCTTTCTTCTGTTCGATTTATTGACGAGCCTTGGCTTGTTGCAAAAGTAATGAAGATTCATTTTCACAATGTTTATCTTCAGGTGAAACATATTAGGAGGGAAATCAACCCATCATCTTTGAATGAAATATTTTTCTCTGGAGAATATCTTGCCAAAGGTTTCAGGATAGGTGTTCTAGCTGGTATGATTGCGTTGACGGTATGCAAATCGAGCCCTCTTGTTCCGTGATTTTGCTTAAGGAGATTAGATCGTAATAGCCGTGTCTTTCATCTTTTAGGAAGCAGAGGCAATTGGAAGAACATTTGCTTCCATGAAGGACTACCAGTTGGATGGAAACAAGGAAATGGTAGCATTGGGAACAATGAATGTCGTCGGTTTGATGACATCTTGTTACGTGGCCACAGGTACTAAAACAGAAAGTCATATCCGTCACGATTCATCACCTCTTTCTATTTATATAATCAAATAAAATGTTCCAATATCAATCATCTACATGCTCATGCAGGCATGGTATTAAATTGCGGCCACAATGCAGTGTAATGGCCGCATCGTAACGGTTTTGAAGGTCTCCGCGACACAATATTGACGCAACACGACAAGGGAACCATATCATGACTTTTGCGGTCTGAAGCCATTACGCAACACCGCAACATGCAATATATTGCGTCGCAACACCGTAACGCCGCAACAAACTTTCAAATTATCCGAAATATGAAATTACATAAATGAAACACTCAAATATTCTTAGACTTAGCAAAAAAGAAAAAAAAATGATGTTAAATAATAACAAATATTTAACTTATGAAACATCTTTGTTTGATCCTTGGAACATTATGAAAATTGTTTGATCATTGGAACATTTAACAGGCTTCCAACATTATACTTACATTAAATTAACAAATTGCATGTCTATTATCACTTTTTTCTTAGCAATGATTATCAGGTAAAGCTTTATTTGTGATTACTTTAGGATTTGAATGGCATACACATACTTTTCTTTTACATACACTTGATATATATAAACATACTTTTCTTTTACATTTAAGTTTTGTGTTACAACTTACAATTTTTTAGCTTTATTTATGACTACTTAAGGATTTTAATGGTAGAATATGTTAATGGCGTTGTGTTGCTTGGTTATTGTCCTGATTTTGGACTTTTTGCACTACTATTTCTGCAGTTGCTTTTTTCAATAATAAAATGAATATTGACTGAGAAAAAAAAAGAATTTGTTAATAGAATTTGTTTTGAAGTGTTTGAAAAACTACGATAGAATCTTTTGGTACAATCATTCAACAAATACAGAAAAAAGGGGTGATATGTAAGTAAGGACTAAAGTAAATAGTGTCAATTTTGTTTTGAAGTGTTTCAAAAAATTGGAAAACTGTGATAGAATCTTTTGGTACAATCATTCAACAAATAAAGGGGGGAAAATGGGTAAAATTTAAGTAAAGGGCTAAAGTAAATTGTGTAAATTTTGTTTTGAAGTATTTGAAAAAATTGAAAAACTACGATAGAATCTTTTGGTACAATCATTCAACAAATAAAGGGAAAAAATTGAGTATGAAATGAAAGTATATATATTATTTCATGTACTTTTCTCTTAAAAATAGTTAACAAATTTAAAAGAAAAATTGAAATGTGTCAAAAAAAAAAAGTTACACCACTACATAAACCATCAACGGGTGGAAGAGGCAAATAGAAACTTTGAGTTCCAAAAATTTCACTTATCTTTCTCCACCATTTCAAGAGTTCTCTTTTTTTTTTCCTTCCATTTCAAAACTTGTTCTTAACTCTATAGTTATTACAATAGGTATGATATGAAATTATTATTATTTTATTAATTGCGGTTGATTAGTATAGGCAACTAATTTAGGGTTTATTACTTAGTTAAAAAATATCTATTTATCTTAGTTTATTACATGAAAGTTGAAAGAACTAAATAAAAGATACAATAGATTTGGAGGCATTTAGTTACAAAGCTGTTTCTAGGGTATTTTTGTGAATCATTTTGTGATGTTAGTTATAAGTAATATGATTTATGTTTCATTTTTTGAATTTTTTTATTATTAGTTTTAAGTTTTATAATTATTATTTTATTTTTGAATATTTTACTATCTGTTTTGATCTCATGTAATGAATAATAATGATTTATGTGCAGTTATAAAAAATGCCATGTTCGAGAAGTAAAGAAGGTGAATCTCCTAGTGATGATTACGGTTGGAGGTGGGGAGAACCTGTTGAAGGTGGTCGTAATAATGTCAAATGAAAATTTTGTGAAAGAGCCATCAAAGGAGGAATAACACGGTTGAAAGAGCATTTGGCAGCAAAAAAAGGGAATGTAGCACCTTGTCCAAATGTCTCGGCAGAAGTTAGAAAAAACATTGCTCTAAGGAATATCATAATGAAAAAATTGTGAAGCAGATGAGGAAAGAAGAATTGGAGGAAAGAATAAGATTAGGAGATCATGGAGATTATAGTGATAGCGATGCTGATGATGATGAGTTAACTATTGCAAGACGTGAGAGTATAATATCCAAAATTGAATGGGAAGAAAGACAACGTCGAAGAGCAAGAACTGGTCAAGATTCAGTTTATGAAACTGGGGGAGGTAGTAGTTCTGAAACTCAAGTATTTAGCAGATCATTCAGTATCCATAATTCTGAAAGAAGTGGGAGGGAACATCAGTGGACTAATTTTAACTCTCCTGGAGCTAGATTAGCAAATATGGATCATGTTCTTGAAAGATCAAAAAGTTCGAAGCAACCAAAACTCACTACAAGCTTCTTTGAAAATGCAAAAGCAAAGTTGGGGAAAGCAATGTCAAAGTTAATATTGCATGAAGCTTTGCCTGTAAGAATTGCAGAGTCACCATTTCTACAGCCTGTACTTCAAGTTGCAACTGAAGTTGGAAAATCAGTTAGGGGTCCTTCAGCTTATGAGGTGACAGGAGTGTATTTGGAAGAAGAGTATAAGGAAATACAAGAATGGGTGAATGCCTTTAAGCCTATTTGGGAAGAAAGATGTGTGACCATTATGTGTGATGGATGGAAAGGGACTAGAAATTAACATATAATCAATTTCTTGATTTATAGTCCTAGAGGTACTATTTTTAAAAAGTCAATTGATGCTAGCAGTGTTACCTCTCGTACTTCTGAGTATTATTTTAATATAATGGATAAAATTGGTGAAGAATTTATTGTTCAATTTGTTATAGATAATGAGGCAGCGATCAAAGCTGGTGGTAAAATGCTGATGCAAAAGAGAAGGCACTTGTATTGGTCAGGACGTTCTGCTCATTGCTTGGATCTTATTTTGGAAGAAATTGGTAACAGAAAAAGTGTGAGAAGGGTCCTAGATGAAGCAAAAAAGATAACTTCTTTCATAAAAAATCATACATGGATGATTGATTATATGAAGAGATATACCTAGGGAAGAGAACTCTTGTGACCTGGGATTACTAGATTTGCTACTAATTTCATTGCTTTGGAGAGTATTGTTAGAAGCAAACAAGAACTAAAAGAAATGGTGACTTCTTCAGAATGGAGAAGGTCCACATATACAAGAAAACCAGCTGGATTAGACATAATGGAAGTCATTAGCTCCAGCCAGTTTTGGAAAAAGGTTGTTGATGTCCTAAAGATCCAAGAACCGTTGGTTAAAGTATTAAGGATGTGTGATGGGGATGAAAAACCGACTATGGGTTTTATTTATGAAGCTATGATAGAGCAAAGTTGGCGATTCAAATAGATTGTCTTTATTACAAGAAATATTTGGAAATAATTGATAGGAGATGGAGTAATCAACTTCATGGTGATTTACATTCTGCTGGTACGTCGTAAAACTTTTAACTTTTTAGATTGTGAAGTATTTTTTTTAGATATTTATTAAATTATTTTTTATATAGGATATTTCTTAAATCCGCAATTTCTACATGAAGGCAATTCCACAAGTGATGTGCTTAATGTGTAACATCCTAGATTAGGGGTTATGCGTTTGGAGCATAACCCAAGTGCTAGTGGGTTTTAAGGGTATTTGGAGATGTTTTAAGAGTTTTTAGAACTTTAGAATGAGGGTGAAAGCTTTGGAAAAATTTTGGATTTAAGGGTAAAAAGAGGAAATTAGGCTGAGGAGGCCTTAAAGAAAATTTCAGGAGTTTAGGGACATGAACTTGGGCTTAGTAAAGTGGCTTGGGACGCTACTTTAGGGGCCTTGGAGGCTTGCGCAGGAGGGAAGAGGTTCGAGTAACGCGGGGTGCATCAGAGACCTTTTATGTTTGCGTCAAAAAGGGAGCTGGGCTAAAAAGGCCTTAAGGGAAAAATCTTAGGCTTGTTGGCATAAAAACCGGCCTTGGTAAAGTGGCTTCCATGCGCCACTTAAGGGCCTGGAATGACGCCTGGGCAAGGGCCTTGGTTTGAATCCCGTTGGCGGCATGGGCATGTTTTTATTTTTCTTTGGCGTTAAGGCAAGGGGGAGCTACGGAAAGAGGTCTTAAAAGAAGTTTTGGGTGAATCATATCACAAAGAAACGCCTTGGCAGAGTGGCTTGGGGCGTTATGGCAACTTGCAGCAGTGAGGGCTGAGGTTCGATTCACGTGGGCAGCCAGAAGTGGGATTTTATTTTTGGTCTTTTGCGTCAAAGAGAGGAGATAGTGGACGGCTTATGGACTCTCAAGTGGGCAAGGATAATGCTTGTTTAATCCTTTTAGAATTCGGCTGGAAGGAAGGAGATAATGATTGTTTTATTTTATTTATTTTAGATAATGGTAGGTTTATTTTATTTGGATTAAAAAGGTGATAAGAGATAATGCATGGGATTAATTTATTTTATTTGTTAAAGGGATAAGAGAATATATAGGCATTTGAGTATTCAAATTATTTTGAATAATCTTAAATAGGTGGCAAGGAGGAAAAGTAGGCATGTGATTAATTCAAATTATTTTGAATTAATTCAAATGGTTGGCCAAGAGGGTTTCAAGGAGTTGCTTAGAATTTTTGAACTCTTTGTTCAAGAGGAGTAGACTGGCAAGCTTGGGGTGCCGAATTCTTTTAAAAGCACATACCTATCATCTTGTTTTTCTTTTCTCCATTTTTGCAAGTAGCCGAATCTCTTCCTTACTCCCTCCTCTTCAATTATTTTTCTCCTTCCTCATCTTCTCAAAACCAAACTCCTATTCCCTTATCCATTATTTTCTTTCTTCCACTATAGCCTAATCTCTCCTTCTTGGTGTGCCGAAATTCCCCTTTTCTTTTAGCTTTCATCTTGGCCAATATTAGGGTGGTGTGGATCTCTTCTAGTTTGGTTCCAATCGGTTGGAGGAGGTAGGTGGGTTTGGCCAATGCATATGACTTCTTTTCCTTTTCTTGTCGACTTTGATAAAGGTAAGAGTTGGTTTCGGCAATTGTTGTTAAGGGTGCTAATCACATGTTGAAACCGATTTGTTATAGGGCCTTCGGGATTTGGAAGCGAGCAAGTGAGTCCATCATCTTTGATCGATCGGTTTTTGGGTAAGGTGGTAAGGATCTATTCTTATTTGGTATTCGATTAAGCCGAAGGCTAGTAATATTGATGATGGCTGATTGTAGGAGGTGAAGCGAAATCGTATATCGTGTGTCTTTGTAGTTAGTACTCAAAGGCGTTAGGTAAGGTTTTCGGGTTCAAATATTAACCCTTGAGATTATTTTGGTTTGGCCGAATGGCCTTGATAATAACTTTGGGTAATGGCCGAATATAGGGCAAGGGAGTCTTGTGTGGCCGATTTGGTCTCTTCGGATTTAAGGCTATCGTTGGCATCAGGTGTGTACATACACACTTTATGATTAATTAATCATGCTAAATGTTGTATATGCTAAATCTGGTTTATGTAGCTTTGGATTTAATACCGTAACGGTATAAGCGATGATTCGTAAGTCTCTGTCAATATGAGCTACTATTTGATGCTTTTGGGAAGCATGGCATATTTGGTATATGTGATTTAAATATATGTTGGCATGAAATCATTGTATATCATGGATTGATGTGGGATATATGAGTGGAGGGGGAATCGATATTCGTGTCGACGGACACCAAAGGTTTGGTACCACATTTTGACTACGGTCACCAGAGGTTTGGCACCTCGGAGGGTTGGCACCTCATAGCGTCTCGCCCCAGTGGCTTAGCACCACAATGGGTTGGCCCCACGCTTTACATTATGGGATTGACGCCAAAGATTTGGTATCACACGATGGGTTGGCCCCATCATTTGATTTGTGACTTCGGGTCACCAAAGTGGTTTGGCACCACAATATGACGGATTTCGTGACTTTAAGTCACCAAGTGGTTTGGCACCACCAAAGGGTTTGGTACCACACGGGTAGAGAAAGGTGTTTGGATGGCTAGGTTGGGTGCATGGTTTAGTGCATGTTAATTTGTTATAAATTGTGTATGTTGTTGCACTAAATCGGGAAGGGTTACACATTGAGTCTTGGTGACTCACCTTCTCCTTTAACATTTTTCAGTGACTCGTAGATTGCGGATGAGGAGCCGGATGGACTCGAGGTGGCCATACAAAGGGAATCTGAATTTAACGGACTTTGAATTTTTGTTTATTTTATTCGATTGTTGGTTTTATTTTAATCAAGTTGTAATAAGGCCTCCTAGAATTATTTTACTATTTTACATGTTTGAATGATTTGTTTAAATTATTTAATGAAATTAAAATAAGTACACATGTTTTCTCAAGTTGTACGCAAAATGTTTTATCGTGCCATCGGGTACATTTAAAATATATAATAACTTGACTTAATAAATATTTTTAAATAAACCTAAGTATGGGTTTTATACACCTCAACTGTTTTAAACAAGACACTATCTTTTATCAAAAAGTTAAACCGGTTTAAAGGAGTTTTCAAAGAAATGTTTTCTCTGTAGCACACCAAATTCGGTCGTAATGTTTGGGCCGGGTTTGGGGTGTTACATAATGAAACCATTAATGGGGTTAGAAATGTTATACAAAGGATAGAGCCTAACATGAATGATCAAGTTTTGGCAACGAACCAGGTATGTATTTATATACTTAATTTGTTTTAAAAAAAACTTACAAATTATCATGTTGTAACTACTAATTCATTTATTTTTACTTGTTGCTATATCAAGATAAAATGGATTCTTTTGGAACACCATTAGCCCAAGCTGCAATTCTGAAGACTAATCCTGGTAAAAAAGAATTTCATCTCTATAAATTTGTAGATAATGAAGATATATTTATGAATACTTTATGAATTGTATCCTATTATTTATGTTTTTTTAAGCTAAATGGTGGATTAATTATGGAAGTTGTGCACCTCAACTTCAACGCATTGCTATCAAATTTTTGAGTCAAACAACTTCATCTTCAAATTGTGAGCGTAATTAGAGTACTTTTAGTTTGATCCATACAAAGAAGAGAAATAGGCTCAAGCATAGAAAGCTTCAAAAATTAGTTTATGTGCATTATTATAATATGATGTTGAAGCTAAGACACATGCGAAGAAAAAGTGCACAAGAGTTGGAAATGAGTTTTAATCCGATCAATCTTGATAATATTTTTGAAGAGGATGATCCATTAAATGCATGGATTGAAGAAAGAGAAGATGCTACGCTTGATAGTGAACAGAATTTCTCATGGTTGCTTGAAGAGTTACTTAATGAAACTGATGAAGAAACTCAAGGTGAAGATATGAATGACATTTCACCTGCTCCATCTAATGAAGAAAGTGTTCAACTATCAACGTCAAGTGGTGATGATGGTGATGATCCCGGTGGCAATAATGAAGGTGCATACCAAACAACACATGGCCACATTTATTCTAGTAATTTTAATAGAGACCAAGGTGTGACCAGATATCCTTATGCTGCTGATCCAGGTTTGTATGAAACAAATGCATCAATTAGTTCACAAAATAGAAGATATAGGGGTGATAGAACTCATGGGAGGATGAGAGAACACTTTCATGATTCATTTGCAGGTTCATCATCACATAGTTTAGCTACAAATGATAATGAAATGAGTGAATCATCTCAGGTTTCTCATTCCTACCAACCAAATGCATATTATCCACCTCACTTTGAACAAAATCCAAGCTATGGATTTATTGGTTACCATTTACCATACCACATGTTTCCTATGAATAATGCATCTTATGGTGCACACAATGTGATGTCTTATTCGCATGGAATGGGAAGGGATCAAAACCAAGGTAGTGATGAAAATGGAGATGCTTTAGATCCTCCACCCCATTCAGCTTGGTGGTGAATTGTAAGAAATGAAGTTTTCATATTTGTATTTATGTATTTTTTAAGTTATGTAAAATGAAATTTTTCATGTTAAAATGTGAGAATATTTATATGCTTTTTCTAATATGAGACTATTTATATGTTACTCATTAAAATTATGGTTGTTATTATCAATTATTTAGTATGATAATATTTGTATAGTCCATATTTATTTTCAATGAATTTTTATCTATATTATATTTTTATTTTTAAAATAAAACATATAAAATAGTATATTAATATTAGAATATTAAAATATAATTGCAAAATATGTAAATATAATATTTTAGATTTGAGAAACAAATCACGTCCACGACAGCCGTTACACGTTACATAACGTCCGCGTCATCCGTAACCGTGACACCGCAACCGCGATAGACACCGCAACCGCAATTTAGTACTATGCATGCAGGATCCTTCTCTCACTCGGCAGTAAACTACATGGCTAGATGCAATACTGCCGTATCTAATATCATGATGTCCTTTGTTGTGCTACTAACATTGGAACTCATAACTCCATTATTCAAGTACACTCCAAATGCAATACTTGCTTCCATCATTATATATGCGGTGATTAGCTTAGTAGACATTGAAGCAATGACCCTAATATGGAAGATCGATAAGTTCAACTTTGTTGCTTGTATGAGAGCCTTCTTTGGTGTCATTTTCTCTTCTGTCGAGATCGGCCTTTTAATAGAGGTGAGGAACATAAGTAGATTGTTGACATATTTGATGGTCACTAAACTAACTATAAATATGACAAAGGCAAGCACACCTATCAAATAATAGTATAGCTATGGTGAGTAGAGAATATTGTATCCATGAAGACTAAAAGTATTAGTAATTACTGTTTTTCTATTATTTAGCCGACAATTTGGGGTGATATGTTTTAATCTAAATTTACTAAACTAATTTAACTAAGAACGCAACAGAGAATGAGTCAAAGAAATAATCGAATATTAACCAATGAGATAGACAATACCCAGGAAAGAATCCACCTAGACTTCACCTTTTATTATGAATCTGAATTAAACGATTTATTCACTTGTTTCTTTATCCGTAGAAATCCCTAAATTATGTTAATATCTCTTTCGAGAGTAAGAACAACTAACTCTATGTTGATTAATTGAAATCTCTTTCTAATTAAAACCCCTATCGTCGCATTAACTCTATCTATGGATTCCCTTATTAGATTTGACTATAATCTGGTAGATTTATGTCGTCCTATTTCTAGGATTACATGCAACTTTACTCAATTATGCTAGATCTACTCTTAAATAGGGACTTTTCCTCAACTAAAATAAGCACATTAAACATGAATTAATATCTCAAAAATATTAAAACAAGAAATATGCATACATAATTGAAAACAAGAATCAAGTATTTATTGCGTAAAAACAGAAATTAAATAAAAGAACTCATCATAGATTTCTTCTTCCTTGGGTATCTAGTGAATTTAGTTCATAATCTTGAATAGGATCATCTCAAAGTCAGAATAACCATAAGACATAAAGAAACTCAATAAAACTTCAAAAGAAATTAAAGGGAGATCTTCAATCTTGATTGAGATCCGCTTCCGAGTTGGTTCCAATGGCATTCTTCGAGTGTTTTCTTCCATCTTCTCTGATTGCTCCCTCATGTCTTCTTCTAATTGGTATTTATAGACTTTAAAATGCTCAGGAAACCTAAAAATTAGGTTTTTCCGCGTATATGGAAAGCAGGGTGCGAAATCAACACGGGCTGGCACATGGGCGTGTGTCCAGCCCATGTGGAAATGCCCAGGCCGTGTGGATCTTGAAAATAGCTCTATTTGTTCGATTTTGGCTCGTTTTTGCTCCTTTCGCTCCCAAATGCTCTCCTAAGTATAGAAACATGAATTTAAAGGATTAGGAGCATCAAATTCACTAATTTTCATAATTAATCATCCAAAAACGCATTAAGAATGAGATTAAAATATGTTACTTTTATAGCTTATAAATATTCTAAGTTTTTTATTAATTAGCCTTACATATCCACCTAAATGATCCATGTTGTTATCGCAACATGTCTCGATATAGTTCTCAAAAATCCTCTTACAAGTTACAAGACCTCAAATCGTGGTTCTCGAAAAGATCCTGAGGACTACCGTTTATAGAAACATCCTTCAATATCCAACTGCAACGAAAGTTCCTGGCATTCTCATTGTTAGAGTTGATTCTGCCATTTACTTTTCCAACTCCAACTATGTAAAAGAAAGGTTAGCTTTTCCACATACATGAAGTAATAAAAAGGATGTATAGACATTGACAAACTGCAAACTTCTTGCAGGATTTTGAGATGACAGGCTGATGAAGAAGAATAACTAAAAGAAAGTTCTCGACCCGGAGTCCAGTATCTCATCGCCGAAATGTCACGTAAGCTATCTTCTATTTTTCGTTTTCCGGGTTCATTGAACTGTCACTTACTTTATACATTCTTTTTCAGTTGTTACTGACATTGACACTAGTGGCATACATGCCATGGAAGAGTTATTTACAAGCCTTGAGAAGAGAGATGTTAAGGTAACATACATCAGGATTAAACTCAAAAGGTTTGTAATGGCATCCATGCTGTAATAAGCCCATTTTGCCCGGGCTTAAACAAATAAAAAATAATAATAAAATAAAACCCAAAATGTCCATTTACAGGCCCCAATTATCCCCTAATCCAGTGGCCCAAATAACTCACTTTGACAGAAACCCTAGGTTTCCATCACGCATAAATGCCCAAGAAGCCTCGCCTCACGCATAAGCGCGCAGCCACTCACCCTTTCCTCGCGCCGTAATCAGCGCACAAATAGTGCTCCGTCGCTGGATCCCTCGCCGTTGACCTGCACAAAAAAGGAAAGAACACAGCAAAATGGAAAGAAATAGCAGAAAACAAGCAAGACAGATTTTTGTATTTATTTTTTTCGATTTATTTTTGGGCTATAAAAACCCAACGAAATCTGTAAAAAGGGGATAGGGAGAGATACACGAATACACAGATACATACAGAGTTTAAGAAAAAGCCTAAACAGCAGAGGTGATTTTTTATTTCGTATAATTTTTTTTATTTTTCTTTTCGATTTATGTTTTTTATATACACATATACAAATATTGTTAAAAAAATAACAAGGAAGGAGATTACCTTCGATTCGGCCGATTTGGCTTTCCGATCGCCGTCTGAGGTGGCACGTGTGGCGGCGCGTGCGGTGGTCCGTCGCTGGACCCAGGCCGAATTCTGGCCTCAGACCAAAAGGGGGGGAGAGAATTTTCGGAGCTCTCGTTTGTTTTTTTTTTTTTGAAGGGGCTTTAAAAATGATTTTTTTGACTAATTTTTTATTTATATAGGCCAAAGAAACGGCGCAGTTTTGGTGCGGTCAATTAATGACCAAAACAACGTCGTTTTAAGGCTAGACCCGCGTGTTGACCCGATACCCGGGGAGGATCCGCGCATTTTTATCTAAGGGTCTAATTACTCTATAGGCCCTTCTGCATTTTTGCAAATTTACAATTATGTCCGTGTAACACCCCAAACCCGGCCCAAACGCTACGACCAGATCTGGTATGCTACGGGGTTTATTGTTAAAAACTTTGCTTTGATGGTTTTTGGAAATCTCAGTTTCTTTATTTAGGCATTTGTTAAAAATAAGATATTTGATGAAAACCTTTGCTTTTCCGTTGAACATGTTTGGAAAACACATTTTATTACTTTTTATGACTTAAGTCCTTGAACATAAATTTTTAAACTGTAAACATTAACAAATATAAAGCGGTAACCTAAGCTATGGGGCCTTATTACATAAATAGTCCCAAAATTAAAACTTAAAGGAAAATCGAAAATAGTTTATGAAAAAAAAAAAACTTGATGGCCCCTCCACCGCCTCGGCTCCCATGTCCACGATCTACCGCTCTCATCCGAAAAGTCGTGGAAATTAAAGGGGGTGAGTCACCAAGACTCAGTGTGCAAATCCCGAAACACATAAAAGGCTTTAGGCCCACAAACACATTATGGGCCTTGGCCCATACACAATGGCAACAGAATATTTACATGCAACATGGCCCAACCCAACCTAGAAATCCATCCTCTACACACCACCCGTACCACACCAACAACACACCTTGGGGATTTCTACAATCAACCCACCAACCGCTACACACCATATCGACAAATATGCCGCCTATTCCTAACAATCGTGAATAAATTTAACGTAGCTTAGCCACCGATCACTATTGTGACCTAATTTTACAGTTCGTGGTTTAACCACCGATCACCAAGTGGCCTATTAACATGCTCTTCCCTTCATCGTATTAACCCTATCCCATGCATACATCCATGCAAATTCAAAAATATACTACCTAAAAGATCACAGTGTTTTTACATACATCGATACACACATAGAGAAGTTTCTATGGTTACGTACACTGCATCCTCCTTGCCTAACCTTTTTGGGTAATACGATCGTCCATACACCTTTTCCCGCTTTTAGCCCATAACATATATAGTACAGATTAATTAGTGCGATAGAGATCTACACACATTATTACAAATCAAGACGAGACCTTCTATGTCGACACTATCGTCGGCCGATCACGATCGCTAATCTCTAAGATTTTGTTCCGGCCGGTCCACAACTCGGCGGCCAATCCCGAACTGCTGACACCGCTCGTTTCTTAAACTTAGGGATTGGATTTACGGGTCCAATTCCCTTTTCCGTTTGACTAGCGTTTGTATCTATGGAACAGATCTTAGTCAACAAACCGGATTAAGACATTGAATCGAATACAAACACGAATGTACATTCATAGTGCAGAGATCCCTTACCTAGAAATCCCGAAAGAGATGGAGTTTAGGGACTAGTGGTTTCCGGCTTTTAGATCTAGATGATCTACTTCGATTCCCGATGTGTCACCCCAAAATGAAAACACGAGAACAATCAAAACATTACTCCAAGGATAATCCTATCACGCCAGCTAGCCTTTCGGCTTTAGCCTCCAAAAACCGAAAGAGAAAAAAAAATGAAAAGAGAATTCAGCACTTACCTTAACACCAACAGATTCGACTAACCCTTAGAGATCCCGGCACTTAGCACGATAGAAGAAAGAAATCGGCAAGGAGAAAAGAGTGGACAAGGTATTCGGTTAGTAGGAAAGAGTGGAGAAGATAATTGAAGTGAAGAGATTCAGCTCTAGCGGAGATCAAAAGAAAAGATATAGAGAGGAACTGTGATGTTTCGGCTTGTAGAGGGAAACAGAGAAAAGAACAATGGAATTTTGGCTTTTGCATAAAAGTGGAGATGAGAGGAAAGAAGAAAAAAAATAGGACCCAAATGCCGGAATTGAAGAGATATCCCCCTACTTAAACCAAATTTCGGCACCTACTACCTAAAAACCGAAAATGCCCTTTTTAAAACCAAAACTAAGCTATTAATCAAGGGAAATTTCGGCACCCCTTGAACATACCAGAACCAATTCCTCCTCCCCCTCAGTGTTGGAATTTCGGCCACCACTGTGACCATCAGATAACTCCTAAACTTTCTCCCTTATCATTATCTGATCTCCCATCCACAAGTGACCCAGATAACACCACCTCTTCTTCCCTTTATCTGCCACATTAGCAGCCATATTATCTACATTATCCAAACATTTATTCCCCCCTATTTCCAAGCCCCATTGCCATCCAACTTGCTCCCCCCTTTAATGACGAAAATAATTAAAATTAAATAAGAAAAATTGGGCTTCATGCGACTTGAACTTGGGCCTCCTCAGCTGAAGCCACCTACCTGCTCTCTAAGTGGCGCCACTTTGCCACTGAGCCACAAGCCCACTTGTGCCTTAAAGTACAGATAACATCTTTTAAGCCCTATCCTCACTGGCTTACCACTAGAGTGCCCAAGCAGAAAATTTGACTAAGGCCTCGGCCCAATTCCTGAGCCCAATCTAAACCCCTTAAACACCCTAATTACACATTAGAGATAACATAAACATCACAGCACATTAAACGCAAAGGCCCATTAATTCAGGATGTTACAGTCCGAATAGCATTTTTCCTTATTTTCAATTTAGCCCTAAAACTTATATTCTGTTGCAATTTGATCCTCGGGCTATTTAAAGGCCAATATCAGGACGGAGTCGTTTTGAAGATATGGCATAATTGCCTAATGGATCCCTACAGTGTGACGCGCGTTTTGATTTAGTCCTTTTACATTTATTTTTATTTCTATTTAGTCCCTGTTTCTTTGTTTATTTTTAAAACCTTTTATTTTATTTTATTTTATTTTTTAAATTATTTTAACACTATATTAAATTATTTTATCATATTAAAAATTCTATATTATTTTTTTATTTGTATATTAATTTATTAATAGTATAAAATTCGTATGTATTGTTTTTTAAATACTTATTATCTTTATATATATTAAATTATTACTATTTATTATTTTATTTGGTTTAATATTATTTATATTACATATTATTTTATAATTTATATATTAGTTATTATATTATACATTTTTAAAATTTTTATATTATATAGTATTATATTATATCATATATTACTTTTAAAATTTTATTTTGTATAAAATTTATCTACATTGTATAATATATTTTATTTATATTGTTTATATTATATATGTAATTTTTATATATCTTTTTATTTAAAATTATTATATACTATTTACTAATCGTTTTTATCATATATTATCATTTATTTATGTACTAAATTATTAAATTATGTATTTATTATAAGTATCCCTATTTTTATATACTCTAAGTTTTTATATTATTCATTTAAAATATATTGTTTATATATATTAATTGTTTTAAAAATTATCATGTTTTTTTATTTTGTTTTGTTATAATATTTATTCAGGTGTTTAAATATATTATCAATTTATTTACTTCTCATATTTGATCTTGTATGTAGAATTTAATATCCATTTCTTGGGTTTTTATGTTTCATATAGATTTTTAATCGTTGTTGCTTATTTTATATCTTGTATTCGTTTATTTACGCTCTTTTATTCGCTTATTATTGCTTTAGCATAGTCATTTCATTTCATGTATTATTTGCTATGTTACCTTATTCTTTCGTTAATTGTCTATATTAGTATTAATCATTAATATGACTTGTGATTATAGTGAATTGCTATTTGATATTTATATTTTGTAATGTATCAATGCAAAATTGGATTCATATCATTTTTACAAAAAAATATTTTGCAAAATTGTCGTATTTTATTCAAAGTTTTAAAAAAAAACGGTAATACGTAATATTTGGGGACTTTGAGAAAAATCGTGCCCTAACTCACTGGGTTTCGATTTTTCTCGTTGAACTTATGATATTAAGTATTCCTTTTCTTTTAAAATCGAAATCTATAAACTTCAAATCAAAATTTATTCTCGGAAACTCAAAACGTTGTATCCTAACTTATTGGATATGATGTTCTGTGTCTCGAGATAAGAATTTTCTATAAATAAAGGCGAACTTAGTTTCGAAGTTTTGAGATGTTGCATCCTAACTTATTGGGTATGGCATTTTATTTCTTTGAGATAAGCAAGTTTTGGCCTTCTTTCGAATAAAAAGGATCGTATTTTAAATTTTTCAAATTTTTCGATATTTGGACATTAAATAATCAATTAGGTACCAATTTTTTGGGCGTTACGAGGACGCTAACCCTTCCTCGTACGTAACCGACTCCCAAACCCGTTTTCTTGTATTTCATAGACCAAAATCAATGTTTTGAAATAAAACGTTTTATAAGGTGATCCAATCACACCTAAGCAAAAAGGGATTGGTGGCGACTCCATTTCTATTTTTAAAGTCGATCCCCGTTTTTCATAAAAATATAAAAATGGTTTCGACACATGCCATACATGTTTTTAACTAAGTGCTATTGATCATGCATCATACATGCCATACATTAAACTGAGTACTATTGTTCATGCATCATACATCATATTAAACTAAGTACTATTGTTCATGCATCAACATGCCATACATTAAGCCAAGTACAATTGTCCATGAATTATACGTTCTTTTTGAATCATCCATGACATGCATACTTTAACTAAGTACTACTGTTCATGCATCATACATCATACGTGCCATACATTAAACTAATTACTATTGTTCATGCATCATAATACATTCTTTTTGCAGCTTGTTTTGGCAAATCCAGGGCCAGTTATGGTTGACAAGTTCCATGCATCAAAGTTTCATAAGATGATAGGGGAAGATAGGATCTTCCTCATTGTGGAAGATGTTGTTGTAACAAGTGTTCTAAAAATGGATTTGGAACCATAAGTTACCGTTGAATTGATTCGGAATCCAAGTTATTCGACACGGTTCGGTACACAAGATCACACAAAGAAGCTTGTTAAAGCAAAATTCGGAAGATGCTCATATTGAAAAAAATGGGAAAAGTAAGATTAAATGTCGACAATGAATAAATATCACATGGGGGTGTGATTCAGCAAAGTTTGTAAAAGTATGTAAATTTTATTAGAGGGTTTTCTTCATTATTCTTCTGTTTTCCTTCAATGGGGCTTTGGGAATTTTCTTACATTTTCCTTTATTTACATACATACGAGTGAATTTACTTAACTTTCTACTCAATTAGTGAACAAACACTACTTTTCGTCAACTTACTTTCACTGATAATGTATAATGTGTCTTTTTTTTAAGCCTATACCCTAAATCCCCAACGAAATGTGAACCAATTAATTTATTGATATAATATTTACTTAACAATGGTTGTTGATCTTCCATGCTTGCAAATTGTGGTGAAGACTGAAATATAATTAAGAGTAGTACAAACTCCAACTTAATACATATTGTCTTTTTAAGAAAGAGGCAATTGAAACCTTATATAATTATTCATTAATCAATTGACCAATTTCTCGCTCAATTAGTGAACCAACACTACATTTCATTGTCATAATTCATTCCTTTAAATTAAACGTTAAATCTACTTACTTTCATGGATTGTTAATAAAATTTATGATTTCTCTTGAATCCAACAAAGCAATATAGCCTAACTTCCTAATGAAATAAAATAGGCTTTTATTAATTCAAATATCAAATTCAAGTATGAAAATAATAATAATAATAAATCAATTTTATTTCGAATAATCAACAGTAGCTCAAATATCTTAACCAAGTAATCCGGTTTTCCTTTGTACCTAAAATCTAAATTGCGTAGAGCCATTTAGCAATAACTTCAAAACATAAGAAAAATTATACCACCAACTTTTACATATTATTATTTCATAGCGAATTTGAGCCAACCATTTGATATTCATCGTCACTGATCATTTGTTGCTGAATGAAGCATAGAAATATCCAAGCATTATTACCACTACTATCAATTACATTCATGTAAAAGTAATGCTCTTTCATGCTCTTCTCAACCTCGCCTTTTGTTAGCAACTTTCACAGCATTTTTACGTTGCAATCTGGTTGTAGGGTCAACTAGAGTCGAAGAAGTTTCAAAATGGGGGTTTGACCCACAAAAACATACAACAATTCACCCAGGGGCGAAGCCAGAACAATTTTTTAAGGGGGGCCGGATGAAATTTTTAATTTTTTATAGTTTATATCTTTATAATTTGTAAAGGATTAAATCCAATTTTTATAATTTTAGGGGGCCAAAGTGCAATTTTACCTTTACTAATTTAAAATTTTTAAAAAAATTAAGAGCCTAAATAGCAATTTTACATTTTAGGGGAGCCGGGGCCCATGCCACCCCCCGGCTTCGCCCCTGAATTCACCTGTCTTGGTAAATTAAATTGCGCATATGCTCCCCTAGAGTTTCATTTTTCTAACTTTCACTTTATGTCCCTGCGATTTTCTTTTTATTGAAATTTAATACCTTGTGCGCTATATCAGGTTATGGGTTTTATTTTTAATCTTTTATTTTTCTTCTTTTCATTGAAATTTTGTTCCCCACGTTGAGAATATTTTAATTTTTATTGTTCTATTTATAAAATTTCTCAATATAAAGGTAAAAAAAAAAAAAAGCTTTGATAGGGACCTGTATTTTATTTTGTTGGATTTCATTAGAGTAATAGAATTAATTAAAAACAGATAATAGGTTTTGTTAAATGACACAAACCCCTCGAAGTTGATAATTTATCAACTGTAATTAAGTCATTTTCAATAAAAACAAAAAAAACTTTAATTGTAATTTTTTTGTAATATCTTTTTATTAATTTAAAAATTAATGTATAATAAAATGATAATAATAGATATTTCTGTGTGAAAACTTTTATACTATTCAATTTGATTTCTAATAATAATATTTAATATTAAAATTTTGATTTATATATAAATTGTTTTTTTTATTATCTATACTTTTTATAAATTATTTTTGAAAAAAAAATCATTAACGCCTCTAATTGATGTATCTAGCAAATTGGTGTATCCTTAATCAATGACTTGACCATTTTCTCCGTCTATAACTTTGATCAAGGCAAATCGAGCTGCGAATTTGGTTGGACACGAAACGACCAAATTTGAACCACTGCGTTTGGCTTCAGACTATCCCTGTTGTTCTTTAACACCTTACTGTAATCTCCATTTATAATATATGACAGGCTCGATCCGATGTTCCACTTAGCCAAGTTCACCGTAGATACACTAAGGCATGGTTCTACAAAAGTTACTGCCATTTGTCTTTTGGCATTAAGCATTCTCTCTTCATCTTCATTTAGGAATGGACTCCTAATTTGTTTCAAAGACATTGACAAACGATTTTGTTAAGACCTCAAATCAGTAACTTGAAGAAACTTTTGAATAACTAGCTTTATTTCACTCCCACCCAAGTCTTTAATGCAATCCTTGAATACTTGTGGCATATCCGTGTTGGAAAATTTGGACATCACATATATAATAAGGATAATTACATGTTATTATTTACTATCATGATAGGTTAGCCCAAATTAAAAGTGATTTAATTTGGTTAGAATTTTACTGGGTTTTTAATTATTAAATAAAGTATGGGTCAAATATGTGTAGATACTCTTCTAATCAAATTCTAATTAATGATGGGCTAATTAGAATTTGATTAGAACTAATATGCCAAGGTTATAAATATTAGGGTTATGGTCCCCAAATTATACACAAGATATATTTTCTAATATCCCATCATTAGGAAAGAGAGAGCAGATATTCTCTAAATTTCTTGTGTGCTAATTTGGAAGATCAAATACCCAAAATCCGGTAAAACTCCAAAGTAATTCATGGATTCAGGTACGCTTCCGCATCTAGTTTTGTTCTTGATTTATTCTTGATGATTTGACATGATAGATCCTGGTTTATTAAGTTTTATTTCAGATTTATTTTACAAATCTAACAAGTGGCATCCGAGCTTTGTCATGTTGAATCATTGAGAATGAATTGATTCTTTATTATTTTTGGATTGATTAGTTTTTCTTTTTTAATTTTATGGATGTGATATTTTAATTATATATTATATTGAATCTTTGATATTCCTGATAAATTTTTGGGTTTTGATTCTTTAAATAAAATTTTAAAGTTTTAAATAAAGCTTTAAGGTTTTAATTTTCGTATAACTAGAAAGATTTACAGTTTTAATTGAGAATTTAAAAAAAAAACTGAGGATTTTATGTTGTTTATACAGTTTTAATAAATATTTAAAAAGTTGTGTAGGTTTGGGTTCATTAGAAACTTTTTATGATATATATTTGATTATATCAATAGATGGATTGTTAATCGCTAATCGCTTGTTTTATAGTTTTACGGTTATATATATATATTGTTTTGGAGACACTTTAGTAATTATGTTCAGGATTTTACATGATGATATATGGTTAGTAAAAGAAATTGCTTCAGGTAAAGTGTCTCTTATATACCGATTGTTTATCAATGAATTCATTATATATGTTGAATCCTTAAGATTGATGGTAATATTTGTTAGTTTTTATTTTTTTTATCTATTCAATTTTAGGGTTTCATTATAATCGTTTTTTTAATTCAAATCCGGTTCAACAATTGTACAATTGAATTCAATTTTTATAATCATTAATTCTTGAATTCAATATATAGTTGATAGAATATATTATTTATTATTGAGTTTATATGCTTATTCTTCTCATACTATTCAGTTTAAGCATATATTTTGAATTTGGGTTGTAATAAGGCCATTTTGCCCGGGCCCATTTTATTCAAAATAAAACAAAATAAAAATAAATAAAAATAAAATGTCCATTTTACAGTCCTTTTTACAAGGCCCAAATTTAATAGCCCAAATACTAAGACTAAACCCGATTAGCCCACTTACACCCTTAGCCCAATACCTAAAACTACCCAAATACCACCAGACCCAAAACAGAACCCAACACCTAAACAGACTACCCAAATCAACTAAACCCGTGGCCCGTTACACTTAGCCCAGATCCTAACTACCCTACCCAGACCCAAGCTCGCACGGCCCAAAAAGGCCCAAAAATTAAGCAGCCTCAGAGACCTAGGGTTTCTGGGAAACCCTAGGCGCCGCAAGCTTCGCCTGACCTCGCGCAGTGTCAGCTCTTCGCAAGACACTTTGTCGCGCCGCACAATCAATCAGCAAAAACCCCATCGCCGCCGCGTTCTCGTCGATCACCTGCAAAAAAAAAAAGGAAAGAAACAGGACAGCAAACATGGAAACAAGACAAAATCGACATATTTCTATTTTGTTTTTTTTTATTTCAAGGGCTATAAAAGCCCTACATAATCTGTAAAAAAGGACGGATACACACAGAGAGAATACAGAATATACACAGAGAGAAAATATACAGGCAAATACATTGAGAGTATACAGAGATTAATATAAAAAGAAGCAAAGGTTTTTTTTAATTTATTTTTTCTTTTTCCTTTTCTATTTTCGAATACTTTTTTTATTTTATTTTTCTGGAAACCATATATAATATATATATATATAATACATTTATAAAAAAAGGAAAAAACTTACATTTTTTTGAATTCCGACCACCGTGTACGGTGGCCGGCGACGGTCGGCGACGGCGACGGAGCCTCACCGGAAGGCTTGCCGGTATTCGGGCCAGCAGAGAGAATTCAGAGGCAAAGTTTTGTTTTTTTTTTTTTAAACTGAAAGGAGAATGCTTTTTTTTTTTAAATTTTTGGGCCTTATATACACATCAGAAACGACGTCGTTTCATGGGCCTCCCCAGACGCAAAAACGGCGTCGTTTTGAGGAGGCCAACCCGATTACCCGACCCGCTCCAGCCTAGGATCCGTGCGTTTTTTATTGGAGGGCTAATTGCGCTTTTAGCCCTTCCGCTTTTTTATGGTTTTATAATTAAGTTTATTTTATTTTCAATTTTGCTTGATAATTTACTTTGGTTTTCAATTGGGTCCCCTTGATGTCAGTGTGCTTTGGAGGAGGGAATATTTTCCTCTTTAGTCCCTCCATATTATCCGCGTGTTCAGATAGGTCCCTCATTTTTCTTATTTTCTTCAAAATTCGCCCCAAATTTTTATTTTAAGTTCAATTCCATCCCTTTTTATTTCTTTTGCAATTTTTGTTATTTCATTATTTTTTTATTTTTTTCTTCTTATTATTAACATTATTTATTATTATTTCATTTATTTTTATTTTGATATTATTATTGTTATTATTATTTTTATGATTATTAATATTATTATTAGTATTATTTTCAGTATTGCTAATATTATTTTATTTTTTTTACTACTATTATTTTTTAAAATCATTGTTAATTTCAATGTTATTACTATTATTTTATTATTAATATTACCTTTATTTTTACTATCACTATTATTTATTATTATTATTATTATTATTATTATTAAATATCATTACTATTATTTCATTATTAACACTATTTTTTAATATTAATTTTGTTATTATTTTCATTACTATATATATTATTATTACTATTATTATTACTAATTTAGTATTATTATTTTACTATTATAATTATTGTTTTGATATTACTACTACTATTATTTTATTTATAATTAACTCTATTATTATTATTTATAATTAACTCTATTATTATTATTATTATTATTATTATTATTATTAATATTACATTTATTATTATTATTATTTTATTATTAACATTATTATTGCTATTTTCGTTATTTTTTTATTACTAATATTATTTTTATTTTTTTACTATTTTTTGTATTAATATATTTTATTATTATTTTTGTTACTATTATTATTCTATATTTTTTTATATTTTTGTTACTATTCTCTTTTATTTTATTTTAATTGTCTATCTTGCTTTTGCTTTATTGTATTTTATTTCTGCCTTTATTGTTATTATATTTTATCGTCATCATGTTGTTACACAAGCTAGCATTGTAAATTGATTTACATTCTATTTTAAATTCATTTTCCATTTTATTATAATCACCACATTTTATTCGATTTTCAAAATAAGCAAACACTACGCTGCTCTAGGGTTTGAAAGAAATCGTACCCTAACTTACTGGGTTTCGATTTTCCTCTTCAAATCCAAAGAACCTATTACTTTCCTTTTAAAAAGTTAAATAAAAACTTATTCTCGAGAATTCAAAATTGTTGTGTCCTAACTCATTGGATATGACGTTTTGTTATCTAGGGATAAGGATTTCAGAAAATAAGGCAATGTTTTATGTTTAGAAATTCGGGAAATAGTGCCCTAACGTGCTGGGTTTCGATTTTCCGTTTGACTAAATAACTAAATATCCTTTTAATGAATTTTGTAAATCATGAGATGATGTTGGCTACGAGGGTTTAAAACATCATGTCCTAACGTGCTGGATGTGATGTTTGTATTCTTTCGGGACAAAGGAATCTCAAGTTCCAACTCAAATTGTTCAAGTTTTTAAAGAAATCATGTTTTCCAATCTTTTCGAATTTTCGACATTAGGACAATAACTAATCAATTCGGTACCAATTTTGGGCGTTCCGAGGGTGCTAATCCTTCCTCGTACGAAACCAACTCTTGAACCCGTTTTCTTGAATTTCGTAGGTCAAAATCAATGTTTTGAAATAAAATGTTTTATAAGGTGATTCGATCACACCTAAGCAAAAAGGGATTGGTGGCGACTCCATTTTCGTTTTTAAAGTCGATCCCCGTTTTTACCAAAACCTTAAAAATGGTTTCGACATGGATTTACTTGGGATATGTAAGGCAAGTCGATCAGGGTTATATTTTTATGGTTTAATTATGATGAAATTAGATTTTGATGCAAATTGATGTTAATCATAATATGTGTTTAAATAATTTGGTTTTAAGTTTGGTTCTATAATCTTAGGTTTTGGCATCTTATGGTTCCAAATATTTGGTTAAATTATGATGATATGGCCTATGGTATGAATTATGGGGTATGTCAACTATTATAATTTTATTTCTGAGATATATTGACTTGAAGTTTTATTTTTCAAGTATTCATGTGAATATTTGTTTAATCATAAATACAACTTTGAATTTACATGGTAAATTCAGGGTAAGTTTTTCTATTTGATTATGAATACATGTATATGCGTGAATTGCTTTGGTGTTTTTATCCATGCCAAAATTATGAATACATTTGCTTGTTAATTATTTGGCTTTGAACCACTACATTATTTCTGTTTGGTTTTGATATATATGGTTTTGGAACAAAAAAGAAATAGTCAAAAATTAAGGTTTTCGGTTTTTTATTGCATTATTAAGACAACCTTATTTTGGGTTATTTCGGAGTTTGTAAAGCAATAAAAAATATAGTTTTGACATTTGACTATTGGGGAAGTTTTAATTTTGAATATTGGTATGTTTACATATATTTTAAAATAACTTAACTGAAGCAATAAATTACCAAAGTGATTTTTTTTTTGTGTATAAATTATTTTATTTTAAAATATAAAAGTTTGTGTGCATGTAACTTAAGTTATGTTGATCGGCCTAAATGAAGGTTAATAATATTACATGTGCTACTATGGTGATAAACATGTGACGATTGTCGAAATCATTTTAAAAGTTTGAAAAAAACGGGGTCGACTTTTAAAAACACAAATGGGAGTCGCCACCAATCCCTTTTTACTTAGGTGTGATTGGATCACCTTATAAAACATTTTATTTCAAAACATCTGATTTTTGGTCCACGAAAAACAAGAAAACGGGTTCGGGAGTCGGTTATATATGAGGAAGGGTTAGCACCCTATAACGCCCAAAAATTGGTACCTAATCGCTAAAATCATATCCAAGTGTTTGAAATTTATTAAATATGTAAAATATGACTAAAAAAATTGAACAATTTGATTTAAAACTTGAGATTTCTTTGTTCCGAAAGAATACAAACATCACATCCAGCACGTTAGGACACGATATTTTTAAACCCTCGTAACTAAAATCATCTCATAATTTACGAAATTTATTAAAAGGGTATTTAATTATTTAGTCAAACGGAAAATCGAAACCCAGCACGTTAGGGCACTATTTCCCGAATTTCTAAATATCAAACATTACCTTATTTTAAAACCTTTAGGTAAAATATAGTAATTTTATAAAACGCATTTTATTTTGAAACGATGATCTTATGAAAATATCATATTAACACATTATCATACATCAAAAGCAATTATAATATACTAACATTTAATATAGGCCGTAAAGAAATAATAATACAACATTTGACAAATAATAATTCCTACACTAAAACAATTATAAATACATGATGCAGTATAAACAAATACAATAAACAATAAAATGAATGTGAACGCATTTCATGCAGGTTGAAAATTTTCATACAATAACCTATACCGAGTAATAAATAAATACAAAAAAATATATATATGTATATATGTATTGAGAAAATAAATAAAATACATTTTTAAATAAATAAATAATTTATATTTATAAAACTACATTTTTAGAATGAACAATATACTATGTAATTTTAGAATAAAATTTTATAAAATAAAATAAGATATAATACTATATAATATATAAAATATGTTTTTTTAATGTATAATATAATAATTAATAAAAATCATAATATAAAATAAAATAATTAATAATAATTAATAATAATAATATATATAAGGATTATACATAATAAAAATAATTAGTGAATAATATATATAATAATTTTGAATAAAAACATATATATACATAATATACTAATCATAAAAATTATATATGTAATAAATAATGTGGATGAAATAGGTTATATAATATAATAAACTTTATACAAAACAAAATTTTAAAAATAATATATAATATCTATATAGAAATAATAAATAAAAAAATGTTAAAACCATGGCAAAATAACAAAAATTATAAAAGCCAAATAAAGTAGGGACAAAATTAAACTTAAAATAATACTTTAGGACGAATTTTAAAAGAAATAAGTGAATTTCGGCCCCTTAGTAATGCGCGCAAAAAGTGGAGGACCAAAAGGGAAATATTTCCAGCACTCCAAAACGCCGCGTTTTAATAAGACCAAATTGGAACTAAAACAAACTTTGAGGCATAAATTAGAAAATAAAAAAAACTGGATTGAAAACATTGAAAATGCGGAAGGACCTATCGCGCAATTTTCCCCAAAGGCAAAAATGCGCGGACCCTTGTTGATGGGTCGGGTCACGCGCGGGTTTTTATTCATTTAAACGACGCCGTTTTCATATTTCCATTTTAACCCTATTTTTTCCTAAAATTCATTTTTTCAGATCTCAAAAAAAAAAAACTTAAGGGAAAGCGAAACACCCCAAACCCGGCCCACGAGCCCAGACCGGATCTGGTATGTTCCTCGAGTAAAACGTTCCAAATTCATGTTTATTACTTTGGAAAATTTGGGTGGTTTATAAAAAAAAATGCCGCGTTGTTTTGGAGTTAATCTTTAATTCGAAAATCGTTTGTGTTTAGGTGTCTAAACATTTAAAATTTATTTTTAAGAAAAGTTGCTTAAACTTTAAATGGATAAAATTTGTATCATAATAAAATAAATAAAAATGCATGCATAATCAGTTTATAGCTATGGCCTTATTACATTAAAACAAAACCCGAATAAATCCAAAATACGTAGAAATAAAAAGTCCAAAATTAAAATAAAGTCCGAGTTGAACATGGCCACCACTAAGCTCCTGCCGACCCAGTCAGATTCGAGTGTCACCTGAAAAATATCCCACAACGGGGTGAGTCAAACAGACTCAAGTGTGTATAACCAACACCAATCCCAACGATTTAGGCACATCAAATCATACACATATAACGAATATAAATAATGATGCAATCCCAACCCAAACCTAGATAACCATCCGCTACACATCACCCGTACCAACCATCACACCGTGGGGACTACTAAGTCGACCCTCCATCCACTACACATCATCGAAGGCGCATCACAGAGACGACATGCTCATCGCCCTTATAAATTTTGTGGCATAGCCACTGGACATTATTTTGTGACATAAGTCACCACATTCGATTTCGTGACATGAGTCACCACATTCGATTTCGTGACATGAGTCACCACATTCGATATTGTGGTATAAACCACGGATCACTTCCCTTTCCATATAACCCATATGCCCCATGTCACACGTAATATGCAATATCATGCCTTATGCCTTATTCCACATTCTTATCGATATTCACATATGTACCATATTCCAAATATTCATATCATAATATTATTCATATCATTTATTAACATAATGTTAAGGTTACTTACTCGAGTACTTTGTACCATCACATGGTACCTTTGCCCACTTTTCACACTATTATTAACACATATATTAAATTGATGCCATAAATCGATTAAGAGTTAGTGTAGGGTACACACTGGTTTACTAACGTGTTCACCGAATTACAAAGTCTCGATCTAATGCTCTAGATCCTTAGTTCCTATATTCGCCAACACTTAGTACTTTTAGTAAAAAGCCATTCGGCTAAACAATCAAATCCCAAGGATTATTGCAATCAAAATCCTTACCTTGCTTTGCGATTTGATTACTAATCAAATCCCAAACTTTGTGACACTCCTTCCTTGCAATCGGCCAATACTAGATCACCTGACTTGGTTAGTTTCGGCTTCTAAATAACTAAGAAACATATTTGAATCACTAAATATAGACTTGGCCGAATATTCAGGTTCACTTACCTTGCGAATCTTAAATCCCGAAATTGCTACTTGCTCTTGGCGATGTCGAGATCCCTATAGGTATATGTTAGACTCGGTTCTGACACTTAATCCCATGAAAGTGGCCCATGGCCGAATGCTTCATATCACTTACCTCGATCACTTCCAATCCCGAAAGACTCCTTCACGCTGGCTACAACCAAAACACGAAATTATGGCTTAATACACATTCGGCCATCCTTAGAAATCAAGGCTTAACCATTGATTTCGGCACTCAAATGGAAAGAAACCCATAACCGATTGCTAGGAGAGAAATACTTACCACTACACGTTGTTTGAAGAGACTAAAAGAGAGTGGCCGACAAAGACCTTCCTTGGGGATTCGGCTTCAAGAAAATATTAAGAAAGAGAGAGCACAGGGGTTCGGCTATGGCTCTCGAGAGGGTTATGAAATATTCGGCTACAAGAGGAAGGGGTAAGGTTGAAGGGAAAGAAAGAAAAAGATGACTTGGGAAACACTTAGGAGAATTCAAATGAGAAGACTAAAGGAGAAAGAAGAAGAGAATGGATGCTCACTAAAAGAAAAATTCGGCACTTACTCCCTTGCCACACTTCTAAGCCGAAAAAATGCAAGCCCCTAGAGTCCTATATTCGCCACTACATCTCCTCCTATCACATCCCTTTTTCTCGCTCCTACTTTCTCTCTTCTCTACCCATTCAAAATAATTTGAATGGTCAACCATTATCTCCCCTCATCTAGCCGAATTTTAAAAAAAAAAATATCAAGACTTATCCTCATCTTTTTAAAGTCCACATGCCGTCCAACACTTCTCCCCTCCTTGACGCCAACATGCAAAATAAAAGCCACACTCCCATGTTGCCAACATGATTCGAACCTCCTCCCTTCTCCCTTGCTTGAGGAGTCACATACCAAGACCCTAAGTGGCGCCTCCAAGCCACTTTACCAAGCCCAATCTTGTGTCATAAATCCCCCCGCAATTTCTCTTAAGGCCCCCTTAGCCTGGCTCCCCCTTTTTAGACTTAAAATCAAATAATTTCTAAGGCTTTTTCCTACACTCTAAAGTTCTCAAGATTCATAAAACATATTTATAATACACACAGGCATGCTACTTCACATAATTAAGCAATAATGCACAAGCCCAAAATCCCGGATATTACAGTTCTACCCCCTTAAAATAATTTCGTCCTCGAAATTACCTGGCTGAAATAAGTGAGGGTATTGCTGTCGCATTGTTTCTTCCGGCTCCCATGAAGCTTCTTCCGATCCATGATTACGCCATAACACTTTGACCAAAGGAACTGACTTCCTTCGTAGCACTTTCACATCTCGTTCCAAGATCTGAATCGGCTCTTCCTCGTAGGACAAATCTGGCCTTAGCTCCACCTCCTCAACCGGTACTACATGAGACGGATCTGATCGATAACGACGTAGCATAGAAACGTGGAATACATCGTGCATCTGCTTCAACTCTGGAGGCAACTCTAACTAGTATGCCACTGGTCCAACCTGCTTCAATACCCGATAAGGTCCTATAAACCTTGGACTTAATTTCCCTTTGCGACCAAATCTCATCACCTTCTTCCAAGGAGAAACCTTAAGAAACACTCGATCTCCCACAGCAAATTCTATTTCCTTTCGCTTAAGATCTGCGTATGACTTCTGTCTGTCAGATGCTTCCTTTAACCGTGCCCGAATCAACTTAACCTTTTCTTCGGATTCTGCCACCATCTCTGGACCCAAAACTTAACGTTCTCCTAATTCTATCCAACACGTAGGAGTGCGACACCTCCGTCCATACAGTGCTTCATACGGTGCCATCCGAATACTGGCTTGATAGCTGTTATTATATGCAAATTCCGCTAAAGGCAAATATTCTTCCCAACTTCCTCTGAAGTCTATCACACAGCCCCTCAACATATCTTCCAACACTTGGATCACTCGCTCAGATTGACCGTCCGACTGTGGATGAAATGCCGTAGTGAAATCCAATCTGGTGCCCAAAGCTTGATGTAGTGCTTTCCAAAACCGAGACGTAAACCTTGGATCCCTATCTGAAATAATTGACACCGGCACTCCATGCAACCTCACAATTTTCGCCACATACAACTTCGCCAACCTCTACAAAGAATAGTCAACCCGCACTGGTATGAAATGCGCGGATTTTGTCAATCGGTCCACTATCACCCATACCGAGTCCTTCTTAGTAGGCGTAAGGGGAAGCCCACTAACGAAGTCTATGGTGATTCTCTCCCACTTCCATCATGCGAATTTTTATCTACCAAGCAACCTGCACGGAACTTGGTGTTCACCTTGACTTGTCGACACGCCAAGCATTTCCCTACAAATTCGGTAACTCCTCTTAAGACCAGCCACCAAAACTGTTCCCTTAGGTCTCTATACATCTTACTACCTCCGTGATGCATAGCATAGGGGCTACTATGCGATTCCCAAGAATCCTCTGCCTTAACTCCTTGTTCTTCTAAGATACGCACCTTACCCTTGAAACACAATACTCCCTCGTCATTAATACTATAATCTTCCAACTCTCCACTCTGCACTTGCCGTAGCTTAGCACTTAGATCATCATCCATTAACTGACTTTCCTTCACCTCATTCAACCATGTCGGTTTAACTTGCAACTCTACCGATAAACTTCCATCATCATACAAGCTAAGACGTGCAAACATTGCCCTCAGATCCGACACTACTTTCCGACTTAGGGCATCTGCCACTACATTCGCCTTGCCCGGATGATACTCTATAGAACAATCGTAGTCTTTCAATAACTCCACCCACCTTCGCTGTCTCAGGTTTAGCTCTTTCTGAGTCAACAGATACTTAAGGCTCTTGTGGTCTGTGTAAATCACTGACTTTTCTCCATATAGGTAGTGCCTCCATACCTTAAGAGCAAAGACCACCGCCGCCAATTCCAAGTCATGCGTCGGATAGTTAACCTCATGTGGCCTTAATTATCGAGACGCATAAGCGACTACTTTCCCATCTTGCATTAAGACACATCCCAACCCTGTGTGGGAAGCATCACAGTACACCACAAAATCCTTCCCTGCCTCAGGCTGAATCAAGACTAGAGCTTCAGTCAAGACCCTCTTAAGCTTCTCAAAGCTCTCCTGTTGCCTATCTGTCCATACGAAAGGTACTTCCTTTCTCAACAATTTTGTCAAAGGTGCGGCTATTGATGAGAACCCTTCTACGAACCTTCTGTAGTAACCTGCCAATCCCAAGAAACTACGAACCTCAGCCACAGACTTAGGTGGTTTCCAATCCAACACCGCCTCAATCTTCCTAGGATCCACTCTTATTCCCTCTGCAGACACTACATGCCCTAAGAATGCAACCTCCTTAAGCCAAAATTCACACTTGCTGAATTTGGCGTAGAGCTTCTTCTCCCTTAACACTTGCAACACTGTCCGGAGATGCTCGTCATGTTCTTCCTCCGACTTAGAATACACTAGGATGTCGTCTATGAACACAACGACGAATCGATCCAGGTAGGGTTGAAAAACCCGGTTCATCATATCCATGAACGCTTGGTGGGGCGCATTCGTCAATCCGAGCGGCATTACTACGAACTCATAGTGCCCGTATCTTGTTCTAAGGTCATCTTATGGATATCCGCTTCCTTCACCTTAAGTTGATGATATCCGCACCTTAGATCTATCTTCGAGAATACTGCCGCCCCCTTCGCTTGATCGAACAAGTCGCTCTATCCTCGACAACGGGTACTTGTTCTTGATGGTCAGCTTATTCAACTAACGATAATCTATGCACATACGCATAGTTCCATCCTTCTTCTTCACAAACAAGACCGGTGCTCCCTATGGAGACACACTGGCCGGATAAACCCACGATCAAGCAACTCTTGGATTTGAGCCTTGAGCTCAACCAATTCCTTTGGTGCTATTCTCATGCGGGTGATTAACACGGGAGCTGCTTCCCTGTAGTAAGTCAATTCCAAACTCCACCTCCCTATCCGGGGTATTCTGTAATTCCTCCTAAAGACATCCACAAATTCCCTTACCGTTCTAACCCTTCCACACTTGTTTCCTTAGTGTCCAAGGCACCGACCCACATCGAAAAAAACCGGACATCCTTTCCTTACCATCTTCTCCGCCTTAAGGGCGGATACTAAATTCGACAAATAGTTTCGTCTTTCGCCCATCACCACAACTTTCTTATCGTCGGGAGTTCTCAACGACATGCGTTTAGCGGGCAATCCACATTCGCACGGTACTTCACTAACCAATCCATGCCTAAGATTAGATCAAATTCCCGAATGGTAGTTCCACTAAGTCACCGGAACTGCGTCCCCTGAACTTCTAAAGGCACTTCCTTAAAGAGTTTATCTACTATCACGATGCACCTCTAAAGGACTAAGTACAGTCATCTTCCTAGGTACAGTCTCAAAGTTCACTTGCAAAGTTTCGGATACTTCACTAGCAACATAGGAATGAGTTGACCCTATGTCTATCAAAGCAATAAAGGGTAACTCCGAAATAAGGAACGTACCCGTTATAACATCAAGTGCATCGCTGTCTTCCATCCGACGAACTGCATATACCAGTCCTGGCTGTCTAGCCTCAGCATTACCAACACCTCTGCCTGCTGTTCTATGTCCTCTTCTAGCACCGTTTCCTCTACCAATCGGACCACGACCCCGCTGAGGCTGCGGTCCACCTCTTCCAGCCTGATTGAAATTCTGACCTGCTGGTCGGCTCCCGTCTATTCTTATAGGATAGTCCTTAATCATGTGGTCCTTGGACCCACACTTGAAACATCCCCCTATCTTCTTCCAACACTCTCCTAGGTGCCTCTTCCCACACTGATCACAAGTACGATCATCGCCTCCCCAGAGCAACCTGCACGACCTCGCGCCCATCAACTCTAGGCCTCTTTTGAGCATTCCCTGATGACCTTGATGATCCAAAACCTCTCTTGTGCCTATTCCGTTCAGTATACTATTTCACAGAGTCCTTAATCCCTTCGGCTACCTTAGCCTTTTCCACCAACACGGCAAACTCTCGCTCCTGCTGTGGAGCTATCAACAATCTCGTCATCCTCACCCGTCCTCAAACCGGACACATCGCTCATGTTCCGTAGCCACGATACCTCGAGCATACCGCTTAACCTTAAGAATTCACCTCAGACTCGCTACGGACTTGTTCCTTGAACCACCCTTAAATGCCTTCCTCTCGAGCATCGGTATAACTAGTTCCAACATACTTCTTCCGATATGCCGCCTTAACATACTCCCAAGTGAGATCCTCACCAGTAGCACCATCTCGAATCGTGAGCCACCACCGATATGCCTCATCGCAAGTAGTGACACCATTCCTTCACTTCTTCTCTTCAAGCCGATCCAGCTCATCCATAATTCGCTCTGTCGCTTCCATCCAAGACACAATCATCCATACGGGTGCCACACCGAATACGCCACGAAATACTTCACTCCATTTGCTCGAGTCGCCGGTCATGATTTCCGAGCTCCCTACCTCCACTGCTCCCCACCATCTCAGAACCCGCAGCATCGCTCATGAGCATCGCATCATCCCCGTCGATCTTCATCGCTCAACACCAACAAATGGTGGTGGGGGTGGTGGTACCTCATTTTCGGACCCTTGTCCAAACCTAACGGTTCCGATCACGGTCATTATTCTCGCCTCTACCATGTCCTCGCACATTACGACCACGTCCCTAGAACTCATTTCTACGATCGCGCTTTAATCTGATTTAAGGAATTTTATGCATTAGTATTTGTTCCACTGATTATCCGCGAAGAAATTTTATGAAAAGGAGCTTAGTAGTAGTGCTTTCGATCATTACAGGGTTTTTATTTCAAGTCTTCTATCCTAGTTCAGAGAAAGATGCACCTTCATTCAGTAGTATCTACTACACACATTCATCACTTGTACATTTTTGTCCGTTTTAATCCCAGGGTTATTTTCGTAATTTGTCCTATAGGGGTATTTTGGTAAATTTCCAAACCAGGGTATCTTGATGTTTTGCAAAAATAGGGGTTTTTGGTATTTTTGGTAAAGTAGGAATATATTAGAAAAAATTGAGGGTAGTGTGGTAATTTCATAAACCAAGGGTATTTTAGTAATTTCTCAACTCAGGGGTATTTTAGTAAATTTTTGTAAATTGGGAATATTTCGGAAAAATTTTGTAAAAGAGTTTTTACAAATCAAAGGGGTAATTTGGTGCTTTTAAAACTAAGGTTTTTATAAAAATATGGCTAGTCCCTTTTGGGTTTTAATTATTGAGTTTAGCTCAGTGAATGAGTCCTCTTGGTTAGGGTGAACCGTTACTACGCACTGTAGGATTCGAGTGAAGAGGAGGTGAGTCACTAGGATCGCTTAAAGACCGTGCTCTTCCTGAATCCAATCCTAGACATGCGCACAATGGTTGCCACACCTAACTCCTGGCGACTTAGTCACGAGGTTTGTTTAGTTAGGCCTTAAAGTTTTATGTAATTACAGATTGAAGTAAGCTAATCCTAGGGTTCCATAACTTAATATACTAATCTACGTTCTGTTATACCCATATACCAATCATACATTAATTCACACAACGGTTAGGGTACTTACCGTGGACTTGAGTAGGAGACTTAGGTGCCATGCCGAAAAACTCTCGCTCATTTCACAAAAATTTTCACAAAACTTATTTGGGCTCTATTTTGAAAACGTTATGGGCTTTAAACCCAAGGCCGAGAGTTTAAAATCGGGCTCGATACCAAATCAAACACCCCAAACCCGCCCACGAGCCTGCACCGGATCTGTATGTTCCTCGAGTAAAACGTTTCAAATTCATGTTTATTACTTTGGAAATTTTGGGTGCTTTATAAAAAAATGCCGAGTTGTTTTGGAGTTAATCTTTAATTCGAAAATCATTTGTGTTTAGGTGTCTAAACATTTAAAATTTATTTTTAAGAAAAGTTGCTTAAACTTTAAATGGATAAAATTTGTATCATAATAAAATAAATAAAAATGCATGCATAATCAGTTTATAGCTATGGCCTTATTACATTAAAACAAAACACGAATAAATCCAAAATACGTAGAAATAAAAAGTCCAAAATTAAAATAAAGTCTGAGTTGAACATGGCCACCACTAAGCTCCTGCCGACCCGGTCCGTTACTGAGTGTCACCTGAAAAATATCCCACAACGGGGTGAGTCAAACAGACTCAGTGTGTATAACCAACACCAATCCCAATGATTTAGGCACATCAAATCATACACATATAACGAATATAAATAATGATGCAATCCCGAACCCAAACCTAGATAACCATCCCGCTAACATCACCCGTACCAACCATCACACCTGTGGGGACTACTAAGTCGACCCTCCATCCGCTACACATCATCGGCGCGCATTGCCGATGACATGCTCATCGCCCTTATAAATTTTGTGGCATAGCCACCAGACATTATTTTGTGACATAAGTCACCATATTCAGATTTCGTGACATGAGTCACCACATTCAGATTTCGTGACATGAGTCACCACATTCCGATATTGTGGTATAAACCACCAGATAACTTCCCCTTTCCATATAACCCATATGCCCCATGTCACATAGAATATGCAATATCATGCCTTATGCCTTATTCCACATTCTTATCGATATTCACATATGTACCATATTCCAAATATTCATATCATAATATTATTCATATCATTTATTAACATAATGTTAAGGTTACTTACCTGAGTACTTTGTACCATCACATGGTACCTTTGCCCACTTTTCACACTATTATTAACACATATATTAAATTGATGCCATAAATCGATTAAGAGTTAGTGTGGGGTACACACCTGGTTTACTAACGTGTTCATCGAATTCAAAAGTCTCGATCTAATGCTCTAGATCCTTAGTTCCTATATTCGGCCAACACTTAGTACTTTTAGTAAAAAGCCATTCGGCTAAACAATCAAATCCCGAAGGATTATTGCAATCAAAATCCTTACCTTGCTGCCGATTTGATTACTAATCAAATCCCGAAACTTTGTGACACTCCTTCCTTGCAATCGGCCAATACTAGATCACCTGACTTGGTTAGTTTCGGCTTCTAAATAACTAAGAAACATATTTGAATCACTAAATATAGACTTGGCCGAATATTCAGGTTCACTTACCTTGCGAATCTTAAATCCCGAAATCGCTACTTGCTCTTGGCGATGTCGAGATCCCTATAGGTATATGTTAGACTCGATTCTGACACTTAATCCCATGAAAGTGGCCCATGGCCGAATGCTTCATATCACTTACCTCGATCACTTCCAATCCCGAAAGACTCCTTCACGCTGGCTACAACCAAAGCACGAAATTATGGCTTAATACACATTCGGCCATCCTTAGAAATCAAGGCTTAACCATTGATTTCGGCACTCAAATGGAAAGAAACCCATAACCGATTGCTAAGAGAGAAATACTTACCACTACACGTTGTTTGAAAAGACTAAAAGAGAGTGGCCGACAGCACCTTCCTTGGGGATTCGGCTTCCAAGAAAATATTAAGAAAGAGAGAGCACAGGGTTCGGCTATGGCTCTCAAAGGGTTATGAAATATTCGGCTACAAGAGAAAGGGGTAAGGTTAAAGGGAAAGAAAGAAAAAGATGACTTGGGAAACACTTAGGAGAATTCGGCCAGAAGACTAAAGGAGAAAGAAGAAGAGAATGGATACTCACTAAAAGAAAAATTCGGCACTTACTCCCTTGCCATACTTCTAAGCCAAAAAAATGCAAGCCCCTAGAGTCCTATATTCGCCACACTACATCTCCTCCTATCACATCCCTTTTTCTCGCTCCTACTTTCTCTCTTCTCTACCCATTCAAAATAATTTGAATGGTCAACCATTATCTCCCCTCATCTAGCCGAATTTTAAAAAAAAATATCAAGACTTATCCTCATCTTTTTGAAGTCCACATGCCGTCCAACACTTCTCCCCTTCTTGACGCCAACATGCAAAATAAAAGCCACACTCCCATGCTGCCAACATGATTCGAACCTCCTCCATTCTCCCTTGCTTGAGGCGTCACATACCAAGACCCTAAGTGACGCCTCCAAGCCACTTTACCAAGCCCAATCTTGTGTCATAAATCCCCCCGCAATTTCTCTTAAGGCCCCCTTAGCCTGGCTCCCCCTTTTTAGACTTAAAATCAAATAATTTCTAAGGCTTTTTCCTACACTCTAAAGTTCTCAAGATTCATAAAACATATTTATAATACACACAGGCATGCTACTTCACATAATTAAGCAATAATGCACAAGCCCAAAATCCCAGATATTACAGAAAGCTTTCTTTTCCCTCAACCCTCTCCATCCATGCAGCCGGCGCTGATTTTATCGGAGGTCCGACACGCCTCGGCCTAGGACGGTGGCCTGGGCTTCGCAAGATGGGGTGTTTAACCCCCTTTTGGAAAAGATGTGAAGGCTTAGCCTTCTTAGCCCGAAAACAGAAAGAAAGGAGAAACGACCAAGGTCTCGACTCCGCCTGGTCTGATTCTGACGCCTACGACGATCTCCGACGACGAGGGTCACTCAGGTACTTTCTTTTCCTTTCTCCTTCGTTTTTATTTCTTATGTAGTAAAATGTATGTAAAATAAAAAAATAAAAAACGAAAATAATATAAAAACGAAATCACCTTAAGAATTTGACTGCTTTTACATTCGTATTCGGTATCTAAATCTCCAATTTTCTTATTGATCTCTGTTTCCCCCTGTACATATTATAGATTTTTGGGGCTTTATATAGTCCCGAAATAATAAATAGAAAAAGGAAACATTGTCTGTCATGTTTATTTCTTTCCTTCTGTTGTTGTTTTTTTCCTTGTTTGTAGATCAATGACGAGGACTCTGGCGATGATGATGGTTGATGGCTGCGCGAGAAAGATGTGATCGAAGGCTGGAATGGGGCGCGAGGCTTGCGGCGCGACTGTTGGCCTGGGTGCGAGGCTTGCGGTGCCTAGGGTTTCCGAAACCCTAGGCCACCAAATTTTTTTAAGTTTTTGGGCCCCTATGGGCCATGTAAATTTTGGGTCTGGGTATGTAATTAGAATCTGGTTTAGGTCTGTTGGGTCCAGGGTAGTCTGTTGGGCCAAGGGTGTAAGTGGGTCAGAATTGGGTAAGTAATTGGGCTTGGGTATTGGGTCAGGACTGTTTAAAAACATTATTATTTATTTTATTATTTTTTCATTCTGGTTTATTTCAGCCCGGGCAAAATTTCCTTATTACAACGATTATTTGGTTTTACATGTGAGTAATAAATCGGCCCAAAGGAAGATTTATTATTCGACATGTTCTTATTGTCAATGTTTGATTACTATACCAAGATATCACTTACAAGTTAATATTTTGTCCAAAGATGAAATATTAATGGAGTGTCCGATATCTTAAGATGATGTTTACCTTTATTCAAATTATTTTGGTTTAAATTTGAAGTCTTATGTGAAGTTTTTTATGGTTTATGATTTATTCAACTATTGTTATATTTGCCAACATCACTGTATGTTGTTTTGGGATAACTATATATACATATATATACTAGTATCTTTTAATTTGATTGAAAGATGAAATTAAAAGAGATATTTTGAAACAAATAAATTCATATTTTGGCTTTTAATTAAGAATGTCTAATATTTTAAATAAATTAGTTGAAACAAAATGTCGCCAAAGTGACCTCTTTTGTGTAGATTAGTTTATTTGAAATATTAAGATGATTATATGTTTTTGTGATTCATGCGTTTATTAATTGACCCAAAGGTAAGTTAATATTTGGTAGAATTTCAACGACATCTGTGGTGATAAATGTGTGACAACTATAAGGTATTTTATGTGAGCAATAAGTTAGTCCAAAGATTAATTAATTGTTTGACATAATTTATTGTCAATGTTTGATTGCTACAACAAGAGTACCGCTTACTGTTAATATTATTGTCCAAAGACTTGATATTAATGTTGTGTTTGGTATCTTGAGATGGGATTAGCCATTATCCTGAATTTATTGTTTACTTATGAATATTGATGTGAGCTTATTTTTATTTATTTTTTGTTCTATATTCAGCTAATTCATATTCTACTGCCACAATATCTGCTAATATAAATTCTATACCCATGCTTAATGGGACTAATTTCAATGAATGGAAAAGGCACTTATTTATAGTGCTTGGCTGTATGAACATAGACCTTGCACTAAGGGAAGAACTACTCGCACCTCTCACTGGGGAAAGCACTCCCTATATTAAAAGGGATTTTGAGAGGTGGGATCGTTCAAATTGCAAGAGTCTAATGATCATGAAGCACAACATTTCAGAATCCTTTAGGGGCAAAGAATCTAAAAAGATTACTCAGGCCAAAGTTTCCTTGACGAAATTGAGAAACGTTTTGCTAAAAACAATAATGTTGAAATGACATCACTTCTGACTTCTTTGATGCCTATAAAGTTAAGGGTTAAGGAAATTCTGAGCGATCTAAGGGCTATGAGTTTTATGATCCCATAATAAGGAATATTTTTGAAACGGGAACTGCAACATTTTTTGAGGATGTTGAGTTTGGGGGGAGAAATAAGGCTAGAGACATTGCTTTTAAGGAGAAATTGGATTCTAACTCAGTTCCTACTATCACTTTTGACGATGTTCAGGCTCTTATACCTATCATTGATCAAGAAGTGAATCCAGAACCTCTGCAAGACAATGTTGAACAACTCTCCATTCAAAATGAGATAATTGTTCCAGAAGAACAAACTCAACAACCTCAAGAACAAGTGCCATTAAGGAGGTCCACAAGAGAAAGGAGAAATGCTATTCCAGATGGTTATGTTGTATTTCTCCAAGAACATGAGGATGATAATGGAATGATGGAAGATGATCTAATCAACTTTCATCAGGCCATGAAAAGTTCTAATTCTCAAAAGTGGATTGATGCCATGAAAGATGAGTATAAGTTTATGCGAGACAATAAAGTTTGGGAACTTGTCCCATTACCTGAAGGTGCAAAACCAATTGGTTGTAAATGGATATTTAAAACCAAGAGGGATGAAAATGGTAATGTGGAGAGGTATAAAGGCGTCTTTGTAGCTAAAGGATATACTCGTAAAGAATGTGTTGATTTTACTGAGACTTTCTCTCGGTTTCATTGAAAGACTCCTTTAGGATAATCATGGCGCTTGTTGCTCATTTTGATCTTGAGTTACATCGATGGATGTTAAGATCGTGTTTCTTAATGGCGACATTGAAGAAACAATTTATATGGTGCAACCAAAAAATTTTGAGTCGGAAGACTCAAAGAATATGGTTTGCAAATTGACAAAATCCATCTATGGACTCAAACAAGCTTCCCGTCAATGGTACCATAAGTTTCATCAAATAATTGTTTCGTTTGGTTTTGAGATGAATATTGTTGATGATTCTGTGTATATCAAATTCAATGGGAGTAAGTACATATTTCTGGTTTTATATGTTAATGACATACTGCTTGTTAATAATAAGTATTGTAACGCACTGAAATTGGGCCTAATAGAATTGGGCCTATTGGGCCTTAGGCGTATGAGCGTTTAAAATTTTTGAGAATATGAGAATGGCATTATGCAAGTGGGACCTATTAGGGAAGTGATTTTGGAAGGTTACGGGGCTTCTATGAAGTCTCGGGTTCAAGTTAGGCCATAGGAAAATTTTTGGTTTTTTGACCTTAAAGTGGAGAGGGCTGTTAGAAGCAAGGCTTAAAGAATTTGTATGTGTTTTGCTAACACAAGTGAGCACATGGTGGAGTGGTGGTGGTGTCAATATGGAAGCAAGGTGGGATGGGGTTCGAATCCCACAAGCAGCATATAGGAGGTTTTATTTTATGCTTTGGGAGGAGAAGAGGTGGAGTTGGATTAGAACTCTACAAGGTGGAGGGAGACTTGGTCAAGCAACTTTGAATGGGAGGTGGAGAGTGAATGGTGAAGCAAAAAGAGGAGAGAATCAAGGGATTGGGGTGAGAGGTGGTAGTGGCCGAATATGGGGAAGTAGATGGGGGAGTTTCGGTCAAAAAGACTTGTCATTTTAGGTGTACATTCGGTTTGGTAAGGGGGTGTGCCGAAACTCTCTAGTGATTTCTTTGCATTTTTGCATTTCGGGTATTATCTTCCATTAAGCATTTCGGGTCAGTTTGCTTCAAATTTTCCTTACCGAAAACATAACACTCCTCTTATTCTTTTCTTCTCTTGTTCTCTTCAAACACTTTCTTTACTTGTTGTTGCCTAAACAGTGTTGGCCGAATTCTTCCTCTAACCTCTTTCTTCCTATAGCCGAATCCTTCCTACACCTACCATTTCGGCTTGTGTTCTTTATTTGATCTTCATTTCGGTTTAGGCTCTATAGTCGAATTTTGAGTTCTTTTGTTTTGCTGCTAGTGCCGAATCTCTTCTTCCCATTCGGCTCATCCCTGGTCTAAGGTATGGATTGCTCTTCTGCTATATTCTTGCTTTCTTCTCTTTTCTCTTTACTAAAGCCAAAATTCTCACCTTCTTGTCTAAGGCCGAATCTGAGTACCCTTCTCCATCTTGAGTCTCATTTTTTCTTTCTTTTGTGTGAAAGCCGAAACCTTGAGCAACTGCCATTTTTGGTGGTACTTTGCTAATCGAGAATTCTTCATGGAGGCAAGTAATAGCCAGTCTGAGGGGGGATCAAGAAGTGTGCTTATTGGAAGTGGACTCGTAGCCCCTGCTCCCAAGTTTAAGCGGCGTAGGGTGTCGGCGGTTCGGGACTTTCCGCCGGGTTGTGGAAGGGCGTCGGCATCTGGTTTAGTTAGGCAAATCGCGGTTGATCGCTCTAGTGAAGGTGACAACGATCGTGAGTGTATAGTACTCTATGTAATCAGGTGTGTAATCTCACACCCACCTTGATGAATGCATGTGATGTTCTGTGAAACGGCCAAAAGCCGAAAAATCGACAACCGTGACCACTCGAGCATGCGATAGCTCGTGGTGTTAAACCGAGACACGAATGATGGCAATAGATCGTTGAGAGTGTCACGAGCACTCTCGCGAAACTGAGGCGATAACGGGCCTGATCGAACTGAACGGACTAAATGGGCTCAATTGGCTTACGGGCCCACAGAGGCAAAATCGGTGGAGAAATACTGAACGATTGATGCTACTACGAAGTCTGCGAATCCGAGACCGAAAATGTGTCAAATGGGCCACACGAGCGTGTGGGCCCGTTTGGGCCCGAAATGGATTTTTGGCCCAATTGCACCGTAGAGACCCAAAAGGGGTCTCGAGTCGCTCGAGGCGACAATAGGCCTCCGAAAAGGCCGTTAAAGGACTAAATTACCAAAAATACCCTTGGAGGGTAAATTACCGAAATACCCTTGGGTTGCAAAAGTACCAAAAATACCCTTGGAGGGTAAATTACCGAAATACCCTCGATGGGTAAAATTACTAAAATACCCCTAAATGGGTGAAAATGACTGTTATACCCTTGATTATGGTTGAGCATCGTGTATGTGATTTTATTTTCACTTTTACACCTTTGATACAATGCATTTTATCATGTTGCATGGGGTGGGTTTAATGACTGAAGAGAAGTGTAGCACAGTGGTTCTCGCCACATATCTGCTTTTTAGGGTTATGCCACATATATATACTATTACTCTGGTGGCTCATACCACAAATATTGTGATTAGCAGCTTGTCTGCAATATTGGTGTGATTGGCGGGGTGGGTTGACTTGATCCTCACAGGTGACGATTGGTTGGTACGGGGGTGTGATTGGTTGGATTGAGTTGGGCTGCATTAAATTATCTGCATTATCATGAAAATAGGGCTTAGGCCCAGATTGATGCCGTATGGGCTCGGGCCCAGATAGTGACCGTTTAGGGGATTACGCACTAAGTTCTCGTAACTCACCCCCTTCTTTTAACCTTGCGGGTAATCCCCAGCGATAGAGGATTTGGAGCCGTGAAGGACTCAGTGGTGGCCATACATCGGAGTTATTTCTCACGAAACTTAGTAAATCCAGTTTTTATTTTATTTTAAGATTATTTATTTTGGGTTTAATATTTTGTAATATGGCCTTTGGATTTTATTTTCCTTTTAAACTTTCTTTTCGGCTATTATTAAATTGTTAAACGTTTAATACTGGGTTTTTCCTAAAATGTTAATAACCGTTTTTCAAAATATCACGTTTCCGCAACTATTCAAATTCGATTTTCACAACAAAAATAGTTTCCCTAGACAATAACAACTTTATAGAAATAGACATTAAAGCGAATCGTGTTTTTACAAACCAACAACGAAATTCAAAGTTTCAAAAAGAGATGCAACATTTTTACGACCGCTTAGCTTCTCAAACACCTTTTGATGTGACATGCTAGATCCGGCCATAACGTCTAGGCCGGGTTTGGGGTGTTACAAGTATAGCCTCAATCAATACCCTAAGAATGATTTTGAAATTACAAAAATGCATTAGATTTTTTTACATTTTAGCAGTGGAAAGTCTAATGTACGTTCAGGTTTGTATACATTGGAATATTGTGTACACTATTGGGATGTTAGGCAGATATTTTAAGCAACCCTAATTTGGACCATTGGATAGCATCCAAGAGGGTTATAAGGTATTTTCAGAGAACAAAAGATTACATGCTCACATATCGGAGGTCTAATCAGTTAGAGATCATCAGGTATATAGACTCTGATTTTGATGGAATATGGATATAAGATTTTTTCACTAAGGTGCAAATTGTGAAAAGAAATTGCAATCTTTTATTCCAATAGCAACAGGAGCACATCAAAGTAAAAACACATAGACTTTAAGTTCCTGGTTGTTAAATTAAAAGTTCAGAGTGGTTAGGTGCTTATAAAGCATATTAGGACAAACTCCATGATTGCGGATCCGCTTACTAAAGAATTACACCTAAGGTTTTATAAGAGCACACTGCTCATATGGGTGTAATGTCATTTAAAGGATATTGGTTTTAGTGGGAGTTTGTATTTTTAAATGCTTTTATGTTATAGACACATTTTCAGTTATTTCAGTTTAAAGATATTAAGTTTATTTTCTGCAGAAATAAAGTTTATTTGGTTTATTCACACTCTGATTGTGGTAAGATTTGATCTCACTAAGGAGGACCAATTGGAAATAGACATGTTTAGGTTATATTGCATGTAATTTCTATGCTACACATCCATACTTGATCTATGTCATTTGGTTGTGTTAATATACGTGATCATGGATGGATTTAGTTACGATATATGTAACGAAAGTCGCCTTGGTTCTATGTTAACATAATTAATGGACGAGATTGTTTGGAATTCCTTTTGGATATGATAGTAAAATTTTGAGCTCATAAGGTTATATAATGACATGTAATTATAAAGTAATTAGTATATATATGTGGTCCAAGTGGGAGATTGTTGGAAAATTTGGACATCACATATATAATATGGATAATTACATGTTATTATTTACTATCATGATAGGTTAGCCCAAATTAAAAGTGATCTAATTTGGTTAGAATTTTATTGGGTTTTTAATTATTAAATAAAGTATGGGTCAAATATGTGTAGATACTCTTCTAATCAAATTCTAATTAATGATGGGCTAATTAGAATTTGATTAGAACTAATATGCCAAGGTTATAAATATTAGGGTTAGGGTTATGGTCCCCAAATTATACACAAGATATATTTTCTAATATCCCATCATTAGGAAAGAGAGTGCAGATATTCTCTGAATTTCTTGTGTGCTAATTTGGAAGATCAAATCCCCAAAATCCGGTAAAACTCCAAAGGAATTCATGGATTCAGGTACGCTTCCGCATCTAGTTTTGTTCTTGATTTATTCTTGATGATTTGACATGATAGATCCTGGTTTATTAAGTTTTATTTCAGATTTATTTTACAAATCTAACAATCCGGAGGTGGTTTCAAACCCTATTCCATAAACTTTTCTAGATCTTGTCTCTTTGTTTGATTATTAATTTTGTTTGTCTTCTGCTTCTTCTTTCTGTTGTTGCTCGTCTTTCATTTCTTTTGCTTGCTAATCAAGTAATCTTGTTTTCCTTTTTCTCAATCATCTTGTTCTCCATCTCCGTGACTAGACAAGCTACAAACTTGAGCAACAACTCCAGCCATGAATGATCACCATTATCAACTTTCTCTTTACCCTTTAACTCGGAAATCTTCGATTCTTCAAAACTTATTTCAACAATGGCAAATTTGTTAACGAAAAACTCTAGTATGAATAAGCTAGTGCCTGTTTATATATATATATATATATATATTTGGAGTTCTAATCCACACCTAATTTTATTTGACTCCTATATCGCATTGAAGTGTAAACAAATTTTTATCTTATTCAAACTATTTGGTTTTTTTTGTTTGACTATATAATTTTACCCATGATGGTAACTTTTTAATCTTACAACCGAAATTTCTATTTTTTTATTTTTTTAAAATATTTGTTAGGGATTTGAGGGGTTGATTGTAAATTTTCTTAAAATGTTTTTTTTCTAATTTAATTTTTTTTAAAGTAGTATTTTTTTATAATTTACGTGATCAATATATGGGCCCAATTTTGATCTATTAGTTAAGGGTTTTCACCATATCCCAAGGTTGTGGGATCGATTTTAAATGGGAGTGTGAATTTGAGATTCTATTATAAAAGAAAAAAAAAACATTGATTTTAAACTTTTAGTCCTTTTGGATTTAATATTTCTATTATTTATAATGTGATTAGTAAATTTGAATTGATAACATAGAAAAAATATTTTATCACATCACATCAACATTAGTTGATAAACTAGGTTTACTAATTTTCGGGTTTTTAAGAGGTATAACTCTCTATAAAATTACATTGAATATATATTATCAAAAGTGTAACTAGATTCATAATAAATATTAAAAAAATAATTTTAAAGATGATATTGTTGAAAGGATAATTATGAACCACGAATATGAACAATAAAAAATACATAATTTTTCATAATTTTTTTTAAAAAAAAAAGAAATTTGATAGAAATATACATGTGAATACACATTTATGTGTCTCTTTTTCTATATTTTTAATGATTATGGTAAAAAAAAAAAAAAGTAATGCTTACATGCAAAAGTGACATGTAGAAGGGTTATGATATAATTTCTCGAAGTTCGGGTCATGGCTCTCTAAAATTTGGGAAAATATCATTCTACCCCTTATAAGTTTTAAAATTTTTTATTAAGCCCCCTCAAAATTTTTGAAAATTTTTATTAAACTTTTAAAAATTTCTTTATGTCTCCAAAAAATTGAAACTCCTGATTTCGTTCCTCAAAGTTTGACAAAAGTTTTATTAAGCCCTTAAATTTTTTGAAATTTATCATAAAGTCCAATTTTTTTGAAATTTTTCATTATAATATATTTAAATGATTTATAAATTAAATTAAATTGGTTCCATCAAAATAAATTTTATATTGCTTATGGCTTAAATTTATAAATTATAGTAAAAAAAGGTTAAAAGTACATTGTTATTTCTTAAAAACATTGAACTTTTTTGTTTTGTTATTATTCTTTTAAGAATTTTAATATTTATTTTTTAATTCAAATCCTACTTCGACTCATAATCTCTCCCCACCTTTAAGATTTAAAGAAAAAAAACGTAATTAAACACGCTCAAATTCACGCCTTCTTAATTATTACAATAATAAATATTAATAGAAGTAATCCGCAATAGAAAATTTATTACATCAATTTTTTTCTCGATTAACCCCTTACAGCATGTTTTTTTATTAACTCTTAATTGTCTATAACTAAATAATTTATTGGTTTTATTTTATCTTATTTTCTAAGTTTCCTCACCATTCTTATTACAGGCAGATAAAGATGTTTATAGAATGTGTCAAGCAATATTATAACCTGATTAAAAAAAAGAAAAAAAAGAAAGCAAACTATATTTAATATCACTAAATTATTAGTAAGTTTACGTTTTGATCACCCAACTTCAAAAAGTTACAAAATTATCATTGAATTATTCGAAAATTTTCATTTAAGTCACCGAGCTATTAAAATAGCTATTATCTAGCCTTCTTTGTTCACACTCATTCTCCTTCTCTTTTATAGTTCAATTTTTTTTTTCATAAAATAGTTTTGAACGTCGTGAATTTGCGAACCAAAATTCAAACAGCTTTCTTCTTTGATCTCCAAAATTAACTATCAAATCAACTTGGATCTAAGGTATGTTCTTCTACTCGTCGATGGGTACTAATCCACCGTATCGGTCGTCGAGTCGTCATTTGGAACTCACTAGCCAAACTTTTTTTTTTAAAAAAAAACTTAACAACCTAATAACTTAAATAAAAACTTTTGGATAGTTCAGTGACTTAAATGAAAAGTTTCAAACAGTTCAGTAATCATTTTATAACTTTTCAAAATTGAATGACAAAAACATAAACTTATTAATAATTTAGTGAACTTGAATATAGTTAAAAAAAAAAAAAGTTAAAAGGTTAGAGTTTGAGCCTACCAGCTCAAATGTCTCATTTTAATTTATTTGTTCAACAATAAAGCATTTTAAAAATGATTTTATAATTTTTATTTATTTTTATAATTAAAATTGAATAATCAATTTTAAAATTACATCATTTAAATTTATTCTAGATTGAAATTTTTTTAAAATAAAAAAAAATAGTGTTAAAACCCGAGCTAAAAAAAATCTACAGCCAACCCAAAAATTTATTTGATCTTATTTTGTAATTTTTCTCACCATTTTAATTCATTCATCATTATTTAAAATTTATTTTATAATAATATTTTATATAATTTGTAATTAAATTTACATAAAAATATTTTTAATATATGATTAATCTAATTTAAAATAATAATAAAAAATTGTTCAAATTTAACTTTAATATGAACAGAACAAATAGCTTAAAGTTTTGAGAGATCTTATTACTCTTCATGGAGTAAATAACACAATTCTTAAAAATTTTGGTGTTATGAATATCTTATTAAATGGATGTCCATCAAGATCAAAATAAGTTTTGATATACTTTAAATTCTAATAGTCATTAGAAGTAGATCTTTACTTCATTTATACTTTTTATGTCCTATAAATAGTGACTTAGGATAAGCTTTGTAAATATTCCGATTGATCAATAAAATACGCTTTCTCTTTGCTTTCTCATTCTCTTTGTTCTTTATTTTCTGTCCTTTTATTTTATAACATGTTATCAGTATAATTCTCTTTTAATTGTTTTTCTCCATAAGTCACAAAAATATCCCAAAATTTACTGTTGTCAATTACCTCCTAGAGCTGCTACTATTTTAATTGAGGCCTGCGTACTATGGGTAATCATTAGATCCTTTAACCACTCAGGTACACATAAATCTTTAAATTTTTTATGCCCTTTTATGCATATATATATATATATATATATAATCCTTACGTGGTATATTTTTCTCCTTTGTTGATTGACTTTTGGTAAAATTATTATTACTTTAAATTTTATTTTAAACTAAGATTCTTTTATTAAATTATAGTATATATAATATTTGGATGATTAAAATTTTTTATGATTAAATTATTTTTATTAAATATGCTTGAAATTATTGTATTATATCTTTTAAATTGAATTTATAAATATTTGATTAGAAGCTTCATAAGATTTTATAACATATATGTGATATTGAAATTTGGTACAATGTGTATCAGATAACTTTCAAGCATCATACACAAAAATTTCGATTGTTTATTAAATGATTTTTACTATTAGATTATAAATGTTATTACGAAAACAAAGTTGTTTTACTACTTGTAATAGTGCTCATGATAATAGCCAGGGTGATAACAATGATGTTAAAGAATCTCAAGTATATTTTACTATGATTTATTTATTATATCATGTTTATTATAATTGGAGACTAATCATGACAACATGAATAAATATGTTTTGATTCGAAATTCACGCATGCTTTATAATGGTGATTATGAAATAAAGAATCAATGGAGGCATTTAGAAGTCTGTCATACCAGATTTGTTGCATTCCCTGAAGTGAATGCAAACATAAAGAAAATAAAAGATATAATAGGACCACTAAAAGTGGGAACATAGTAATAAATAAAATAACAATGAGAATTCTCAAGATAACTCTTCAAATGGTAAAGATAACTTATGTTATCAATGTGATATGAAAGATTATTGGCCACATACGTGGCATATCCCAAATATTTTGTTTCTGTTAATATTCTTTAAGGAAGGATATGAGAATGTAGTAATGAATTCTATCATTACAAATAGAAAATATTATCTTATTTGGTATTGAAACAAATAAATATTATTCCAATACTTGACAGTACAAAATTAGTTGAAAGCTCCAGAAGATCTAATATACCATTATCTAAAAAGCACAAAATTTGTGATGGTTAATGCATTAGTTTTAAAAAAATATTCATTATAATGGATATAATGGATATCATATTGGGATTGTGAATGAAGAAAAGATTATATTTCATATGAATCAAAAGAGGATTGAGTTATTGGTTTATATTTATTACTCTTATTATAAATTGAATTGATCGTGACTATCTTTGTGATCTTCTTTTGTCATCATCCTCATTAAGGGGTTGAAAGTAAAATATTTGACTGTGAAATATCTACTTATGAGCAATAAAATATGGTAATTCTATCTAAATCTCGTTAAGGTTGGATGCACCTGAAGTTGCAAGTTTTTTTAAACTGTGAGTATAACTCTATAGTATTCAGAATAAGTTATCAATTAAAATTACGTGAAAAAATACTACTGATGAGAACCTTGCAAGAGAGAACTTATTCAACTTTTCATGATTCAAATGTGCTCCTACGATAGCAATATCATGAAAAAAAATTACTTATGATTGAACACAAATTTCTAACCACGAAACCTAACCATTCCCTGAAGAGAATGTAGCAATATGTAATAAATTCGAAAGAAATAATCTTTGACATGAATATAGTAAATTGGACTATAATAATAGTTATGGGAAATGGTCGTAATAAATTTTCTAACCACCAGAAGTGGAAAAATGAAGAAAGCAATAAAAGAACAAGAATTTCCAATAATTTTTTAAGAAGAGAGACAATTTATTTATAAAGAGTCATTGGTTATGTACCTATTGTACGCTTGGAAAATAAGATTCACTCTCAAAGTTTGCTTTTAATAGATTTTGATTGGATTTAAAGTCTACTACTGAGGTTTAATTTGCTTACTTCTTATCGTCAAGACTCAACATAGAACAAAAAAAAAAGGTACGTCTTTAAATATTAAATCAACTTGATATATGGTTTAAATATTTGAGATGGTCTTCTTTTTAAGTTTTTATTACATAGATTACATATTGTTTTAAGCATTTCATTTGTTCATGAGAATGAATATTAATTGATTTATTTATGTCACTATTGTAGGTTTTATAATTAAATAATATATTTGATTAAAACATATCTAGTATGCAAATTTGTGTTAATAAACCAATGAATTTTATGGTTATTCGGATTTGATTTAGTTCAAAGAATTGTTAAAGGTAGTCGTTCATACATTTTATATTATTCCATGTGTTAATTATTTAGAGAAATGACATGAGCAATTGTAAATGAAAAGTTCTATGAGCTTGAATGGTTGGATTTCGAATTAAATTTCATGCATGTTTATGATGATGGTTATGAAAAAAATTGCTAGTTTTTTATTATGCCATATTTTTATGTTTGAGATGTGACGTTTATTGATATATTTAGTATAGGTTTGTTTCTATACATGACCTAGGCAAGTTATTCTTGATAGTTAACTGATTATGCAAAACTCTTGTTAAAAGGATTTTAAAAGTATTTTGAATCGAACTCGGGACTTCTCGCATCTGAAGCGAGAATCATACCACTAGACCAAATGCTCTGCATTTGAAAATTTTAGCATATTCCCTAAAGCGAATATTGCATATAATTATTTGGAAATTATATTAATTGACTTAGTGGCATTATAAACTTTACATTGATTTAGACATTTCCAGTAGTAAATGTCAGGATAGTACTTATATGTGGATACAAACAGGGGCGAAGCCAGAACAAATTTTTAGGGGGGCCGTGAAACACCCCACACCCGGCCCACGAGCCTGGACCGGATCTGGTATGTTTCTTAAGTAAACCGGTTTCAATGTTCTTTGTTACTTAGAGAAAATTTGTGTAACTTTAGAAAATTATCGTTTTGGGTTGGCTTAAGTTGGAAACCCATTTATTTTACTTAGAAATCATTTTATTATGGTGACAAAACAATTTTAGGGTTTATTTTGAAATAAATAATTTTAATTAAACTTTAGTCAAAAATAATTCTTAACATAATAAATTAAAATAAATGCAGTAAAGAAATCCAACTTGGGCCTTATGGCCTTATTACATCAATCAAAACCCAAAAATAAAATTAAAGTACTTAGTAAAAATAAAAGTCCAAATCTTTAAATTTCTCCTTACGATGCATGGTCACCTTGACTCCCCCGACCCGGTCCATTAATGCTCATCACCAGAAAAATATTCCCACAACGGGGTGAGTCAACAGACTCAATGTGTAACCAACACTAACATTCAATAGATCGGGCATACATATTCATATCAAACACTTATTCATACAACAGATATCAATGATGATGCAACCCGAACCCAAAACCTAGATGCCATCCGCTACACATCCCCGTACCAACCTCGCACACCGTGGGGACTACTAAGTCGACCCTCCATCCGCTACACACCTTCAAGGCGATCATTTGCGACGGCGTGCTCATCGCCCATATAAAATTTGTGGCATAGCCACGGATATAGTTGTGTCAAAAGACACGATTCGAGATAATGTAACCGGTTACCACATTCGATAATGTGACCGAAGTCACCACATTCGATATAGTGAGACCAAGAAGTCATCACATTCACTTCCCCTTTCTCATAAATCCCGAATGACCCATATTTTTTATATCATGCATCTCATACTTAAATTCACATTCATATATATTTTCACATGTTATAAAATAACATATTTCATAATCCTAATGGGAGTAGGAAACGTGCACAGTACTTTTGTACCACATTAGGGTACTTAACCATATTCACATTAATATATATATATACATAGATTAAATATTGCCATGTATCATATTAAATGATAGTGGGATTACACACTGATTCGCTTAATGAAGTCCTTGAAATCCCAAAGAACCGATCTACTGATTTAGATCCTTAACTCCTATATTCGGTCAATCATTTAAACATATTAATAAACCTTTTCAACCACAATCCAAATCCTAGTAGGATTTATACACTTACCTTGGTGTCAATTTCCTTTTTCCAAATCCCGAAAAGTATCCTTGCTTTCCTAGGGATGTCGAAAATTCCTATAATCACATGTTAGGTTTAATCTAACATTAAAACTTAAAACAAGACCTTTGGATCTTATAGTTTCTTACCTTAGATCCCGAAATATTCCTCCTTGTAGTCGACAGTTGTAGAAACCCGAGAGATCCCCTTAATACTTCAGTCGACTACTTCCTTGCTTAGATTCACGGGGAGATTCGGCTATGGCTTCTAATGGAGAGGAAAATATTCGGCTAGGTTCCAACAATTACTTAATTTCGACTTGACAAAAGAAAAGAAAGAAAAGAAGAGAGAGAGCACTAAGAATTAGGCGAGAAAGGAGGAAGCAAAAATTGATGAGTAGCCCTCCTTCCTTCCTTTTATAGCCGAAATTATCATCTAAGGAGTCCCTTACTTGGCCACCACTCTTCAACTTGATAGCTTTATCCTTTAATTATCATAAAATAAAAGAGTTTAATCCAGCCTTTATCTCATGGAAATTATGATAAATAAATTCCTTTTTGAAAATACTTAAGATAAATCATCATTTATCTCTCCAATTAAAAAAAACCTTTATTTATCCTTAATAGCCGAATTTTAAAGAGGATAAACCTCCCTTTTTCTAGAAGCCTTGCCGTCCACTCCTTGGTTTATGGAAGCAAAAATAAAACCTCTTTTATTTGCTTCCCAAGTGACTCGAACTCAGGCCCAACCCTTGCGTGGCGCCATTTTCAGAGGCCCTAAGTGACATCTTCAGAGCCACTTTTCCAAGCTTTGTTTGTGTGTCAAATTTCACAAACTTTTTCTTTTAAGGCCACCTTGCCTTGATTTCCTATTTTAGAATTTAAAACTTGACATTTCTGGGTCATTTCTAAGTTTCCAAAAATTTTCGATCGGCTCTGTAAACTTGACATTTCCTTACATTTCCAAGTTTCCAAAAATGTTCACTTTCCATTTTCCTTACATTTCCTAGTTTCCAAAAATGTTCACCTTCCATTTTTAAACTTAACATTTCCATACATTTTTAGGTTTCCAAAAATGTTCATTTCTAACTTATTTTCACTCATTTCCGGGTTTCCAAAAATATTCAAAATTTATTCATAATACTTAAAACATGTCACTTTATACAATTAAACCGAAAATGCATAGGCCCTATTTTAGGATGTTACAGTTCTACCCCCCTTAAAAATAATTTCGTCTTCGAAATTTTCTAACTAAAATAATTGAGGGTATTGCTGTCGCATCGTCTCTTCTGGTTCCCACGAAACTTCTTCTGATCCATGATTGCGCCATAACACTTTGACTAGAGGAACTGACTTCCTTCGTAGTGCTTTCACATCATGTTCCAAGATCCGAATCGGCTCTTCCTCGTAGGATAAGTCCGGCTTTAGTTCCACCTCTTCAACAACAACCACATGAGACGGATCGATCGGTAGCGACGTAACATGGATACATGGAATACGTCGTGCATCTCTTTGCAACTCGTGGCAACTCCAATTGGTATGCCATCGCCCAACTTCGCTTCATGCTCGATAGGGCCCTATAAACCTTGGGTCTCTATCGGAGATGATCGATCATGGTACTCGTGTAACCTTACGATCTCCGCCACATATAACTTGGCTAACTCAAGAGAATAGTCGACTCTCCGGAATAAAGTGCGCGGACTTGGTCAAACGATCCACTATCACCCATACCGAGTCCTTCTTAGTAGGCGTAAGGGGAAGCCTACTAACGAAGTCCATGGTAATTCTCTCCCACTTCCATTGGGGAATCTCGATTGGTTAAAGCAATCCCGATGGAACTTGGTGTTCAGCCTTAACTTGCTGACACGTCAGACATTTTCCTACGAATTCAGTAACTTCCCGTTTAAGATCAGACCACCAAAATTGTTCCCTTAGATCCCTATACAGCTTAATGCCTCCGGGATGCATAGCATAAGGGCTACCATGCGCCTCCCGAAGAATCCTTTGTCTCAACTCCTTGTCCCTCGGCATACAGACCTTCCCTTTGTAGCACAATACTCCTTCATCATTGACGCCATAATCCTTTAATTCTCCGTTTTGAACTTGCTGTAACTTAGCACTTAGGACCTTATTAGCCAACTGTCCCTCTTTCACCTCCTTCAGCCATGTAGGCTTGACTTGCAACTCTGCCAACAGGCTTCCATCATTATACATACTTAAGTGAGCGAACAAAGCCCTTAAATTCGACACAACCTTCCTACTTAGGGCATCAGCTACCACATTCGCCTTGCCCGGATGATATTCTATCGAACAGTCGTAATCCTTTAACAATTCCACCCACCTTCGTTGCCTCAAGTTTAACTCCTTCGAGTCAACAAGTACTTAAGACTTTTGTGTGGTGCGTGTAGATAATCGACCTTTCTCCATAAAGGTAGTGCCTCCAAACCTTAAGGGCAAAGACCACTGCTGCTAGTTCCAAGTCATGAGTTGGGTAGTTAACCTCATGAGGTCTTAACTGCCGAGACGCATAAGCGACCACTTTACCATCTTGCATTAGCACACATCCTAATCCTGTATGCGAAGCGTCACAATACACCACAAAATCCTTGCCTGCCTCCGGCTGAACTAGCACTGGAGCTTCCGTTAACACCTTCTTAAGCTTTTCAAAGCTCTCTTGTTGCTTATCTGTCCATTCAAAGGGTACTTCCTTCCTTAGCAACTTTGTCAAAGGCGCGGCTATTGACGAGAACCCTTCCACGAACCTTCATGTAGCTTTGCCAAACCTAAGAAACTTTGGATTTCAGCCACGGACCTAGGTGGTTTCTAATCCAACACTGCCTTGATCTTCCTAGGGTCCACTCTTATTCCTTCTACGAATACCACATGTCCTAGGAATGCCACCTCCTTAAGCTAAAATTCACACTTGCTGAATTTGGCATAGAGCTTCTTCTCCCTTAATACTTGCAGCACAATTCGGAGGTGTTCATCATGCTCTTCTTTAGACTTGGAGTACACCAAAATATCGTCGATGAACACAACGACGAACCTATCCAAGTATGGTTGGAAAACCGGTTCATCATATCCATGAACGCGGTGGCGCGTCGTCAATCCAAACGGCATCACTACGAACTCAAAATGGCGTATCTTATCCTAAAAGCGATCTTATGGATATCCGCCTCTTCCACTTTCAATCGATGATATCTCGACCTTAAGTCTATCTTCGAGAATCTGCGGCCCCTTTCACCGATCGATCGAACAAGTCATCGATCCTCGGCAAAGGATACTTGTTCTTAATGGTCGACTTGTTCAATCGACGATAATCTATGCATATACGCATAGTTCCGTCCTTCTTCTTTACAAAGCAGGACCGGTGCTCCCCATAGAGACACCTGGGCCTGGTGGATGAACCACGATCCAACAATTCTTGGATTTGAGCCTTGAGCTCAACTAACTCCTTTAGCGCCATTTGGTATGGAGCGATTGACACAGAGCTGCTCCGTGTAGTAAGTCTATTCCAAACTCCACCTCCCTATCTAGGGGTATTCCTGGTAATTCCTCCGAAAATACATCTTCAAAGTCTTTCACCGTTCTAACTCCACTGACACCTTCTTCCTTTCTACCTAACGCACTTACGAAGGCTAAGAACGCCTTGCACCCTTTCTTAACCATTTTCTCAGCCTTCAGCGCCGAAACTACGTTAGACAGGTAGTTCCTCCTTTCTCCGATCATTACTACTACTTCATCCTCCAGGTCTTTAATTCCATTCGTTTAGCCGCACAATCCAACACGGCTCGGTGCTCTAGTAGCCAGTCCATTCCGAGTATAAGTTCAAACTCCCCAAAGGGTAGTTCCATTAGGTCAGCCCGAAAGTTCACTCCCTGAATCTCTAGGGGTACGTTTCGAAAGATCCTATCCACCATTACAGTTTGGCCTAATGGGCTTACTACGATTATCTCCCTATCGTAAAGTTCGAGTCTAGGCCTAGTGTTTCCACTACACTACATGCAACATATGAATGGGTCTAGCCCATATCAATTAAGGCATAATAAGGCTTGCCATAAATAAGGAACGTACCGGTTATAACATCCGGCGCGTCACCATCCTCCTCCCCGTGAACCGCATAAACCAAACCCGGTTGCCTTGCCTCAAAGATTAGCAGACACCTCGGCCCTGTGTTCCACGGCCTCTGCCAAAGACCATTACCTCTGTTGCCCAAACCACGACCGTTGAGGCTGCTGTCCGCCTCTACCGGCGACTAACGATCCCGAGCCGCGATCGACTCTCATCCGGTTTCTTGGGACAATCCTTGAGCATATGGTCCTTGGACCCACACCAAAAACATCCTCCGTCTTTTTCCAAAGACTTCTAAGTGCTTCTTTCCACAATGCTCACAAGGACGAATCTCGCCATCCTGTACTAGCTTGTTGGCGATTTCGCGGCCCATCAACTCTAGGCCTCTTATGAACCTTTCGGATGGTCCAAAACCTCTTTTGGGCTTATTCCTATCCACACTGCTTGGTAGAATCCTTAATTCCCTCGGCCACCTTGGCCTTTTCTACCAAAGTAGAGAACTCCCGCTCACGATCTTTGTGCTATCAACGATCTCGGATCGTCCCTCATCAGTCCTCAAAATGGACACAACGATCATGCTCGATTGCCACTACTCCCGAGCATAGCGACTCAACCTCGAGAATTTAGCCGTATTCCGCAAATGGACTTGCTCCCTTACACCGTAAAAGCCTTCCTTTGCTCATCTCAGTATACCGGTTCCCACATATTTCTTACGAAATGCTTCCTTAACATATTCCTGTGTCGGATCCTCAACCGTGTAGCACCATCCCGAATCAGATTAACCACCACCGATACACTTCATCGCAGTATAAAGATTGCCACCATCCCTTTCAACTTTTCCTCGGGGTCAAATCAATCTCATCCATGATGCGCTCCATTGCTTCCAACCAATGACTTTCACCAGTATCTTGGGTGCCACTCGAATACTCCTCAAACATTTTCGCTCCATTAGCTTAGAGCCGTTCGAGCCTGGACTTTCGATTTCCGAATTTCCTCCTGCACTGACCACCAACTCCAAAACTTGCGGCCAGACTGCGACACGCAACATCATCCCCGTCCGAGTTTGTTGCTCAACACCAACAAACCGGGGTGGTGGTGGCGATGGTATCTCATTGTCGACCCCTTGACCCGATCTAACGGGTTCGACACGATCATCCTTCCTCTACCTCGTCCCACAATGACCACGTCCTCTGAGAGCTCATTTCTAACGTCGAATCTGATTAAGAAGTTTTATGAATTAGTACTTTTATTTCACTAGATTACCCGAAGAAATTTTATGAAAAGAGTTTTAAGAGTGGTTCTTTCAGTATTCATACACGCACGCATGATCTTTTTCATTCATTCATACATCCATCAACCAATTATGAACTTTCGTTCATTCGGAGAAGCGTTGTAGTTTTCATTGTTGTTGTTTCTCCACTACCTAGGGGTATTTTCATAATTTTGTCCTACAGGGGTATTTTCGTAATTTTTCAAAAGAAAAAGTTCCTTGGTGATTTGTCACAAAGTATTTTGGTATTTTTAAATTTCCGGGGTATTTTGAAAAAATTTGAAATCCAGGGGTATTTCTGATTTTCACAAATCGGGAGTAAATTTGTAAAATCTAATAAATCGTGTCGTTTCAAAAGTTGCAAAACTTTGAGGGTTCTTTTTGAGAATTGTACTTTTCAAAATGGTGATGTTGTAAAAATTTTGGAAATCTGGGTCATTTTGGTAATTTTGTAAGTTAGGGGCAATTTTGTAATTTTCCAAAATTCAAGGTATTTTTGATAGTTTGCAAATTAGGGTTTTTAACATTTCTAAAATAATGAAATTTTGGCAAAATCATTGGGTAGTTGGTCATTTTATAAACCAAGGGTATTTTGGTAATTTTACCACTAGGGGCATTTTTGTAATTTCATAAATCGAAAATTTTTTTTTTTTGAAAAATTTTGTAAAGATAGTTTTCATGAATTTAAAGAGTAATTTTAAAAGTTTTAAAAAAAAACTAGGGTTTTGTTGTGTTTATAGAAAACACGGCTAGTTCCCTTCGGGTTTTAGTTATCGTGTTTAGCCTATGACCGAGTCCTCTTGGTCGGGGTGAACCAAAGCTACGCACCGAGGCGAGATTCGAGTGGAGAGGAGGTGAGTCACGCGGTGCTTAAATACCAAGCTCCCACCAAACCATTCCTAGACATGCGCATGAGGGTTGCCACACCTCATGAGCCCTGCAGGTTAGGGTGAACCGGCTACGCACTGGGTAGGATTCTGCGAAGAGGAGGTGAGTCACTAGGATCTGCTTAAATACCGTGCTCTTCCTGATCCAATCCTAGACATGCGCGCACGAGGGTTACCACGACCTAACTTAGTGACTTAGCCATGGGTTTGTTTAACGTTCCTTAAGTCTTATGTGTTTGTGTTTGAGTAGATTAGTCCTAGGGTTCAAGTTCCTATCATGCTATTCTACGTTCCATTCCTTTTCTACCCTTCTAATATTTATTACACATAATCACACAAATAGTTAGGGTACTTACAGTGGATCATGGGTCGGAGACTTTAGGTGCCATGTCGAGAAAAACACCGCTTGTTTCATAAAATATTTTCAAACAAAACTCATTTGGGCTCGCTTTGAAAACACTTTGGGCCTTGGCCCACAAAGCGAGAGAGTTTTAAAGCGGGCTCGATACAAATTGAAACACCCCACACCCGCCCACGAGCCCGGACCGGATCTCGTATGTTCTTTAAGTAAACCGGTTTCAATGTTCTTTGTTACTTAGAGAAAATTTGTGTAACTTTAGAAAATTATCGTTTTGGGTTGGCTTAAGTTGGAAACCCATTTATTTTACTTAGAAATCATTTTATTATGGTGAAAAAAAAATTTTAGGGTTTATTTTGAAATAAATAATTTTAATTAAACTTTAGTCAAAAATAATTCTTAACATAATAAATTAAAATAAATGTAAGTAAAGAAATCCAACTTGGGCCTTATGGCCTTATTACATCAATCAAAACCCAAAAATAAAATTAAAGTACTTAGTAAAAATAAAAGTCCAAATCTTTAAATTTCTCCTTGCGATGCATGGTCACCTTCACTCCCCGCCACCCCGGTCCATTAATGCTCATCACACGAAAAATATTCCCACAACGGGGTGAGTCAACAGACTCAATGTGTAACCAACACTAACATTCAATAGATCGAGCATACATATTCATATCAAACACTTATTCATACAATGAGATATCAATGATGATGCAACCCGAACCCAAAACCTAGATGCCATCCGCTACACATCCCCGTACCAACTTTGCACACCGTGGGGACTACTAAGTCGACCCTCCATCCGCTACACACCTTCGAGGCGCGCATTTGCGCATCGACGTGCTCATCGCCCATATAAAATTTGTGGCATAGCCACTGGATATAGTTGTGTCAAAAGACACGATTCGAGATAATGTAACCGGTTACCACATTCGATAATGTGACCGAAGTCACCACATTCGAGATAGTGAGACCGAAGTCATCACATTCACTTCCCCTTTCTCATAAATCCCGAATGACCCATATTTTTTATATCATGCATCTCATACTTAAATTCACATTCATATATATTTTCACATGTTATAAAATAACATATTTCATAATCCTAATGGGAGTAGGAAACGTGCACAGTACTTTTGTACCACATTAGGTACTTAGCCATATTCACATTAATATATATATATACATAGATTAAATATTGCCATGTATCATATTAAATGATAGTGGGGATTACACACTGATTCGCTTAATGAAGTCCTTGAAATCCCGAAAAAACCGATCTACTGATTTAGATCCTTAACTCCTATATTCGGTCAATCATTTAAACATATTAATAAACCTTTTCAACCACAATCCAAATCCTAGTAGGATTTATACACTTACCTTGGTGTCAATTTCCTTTTTGTCCAAATCCCGAAAAGTATCCTTGCTTTCCTAGGGATGTCGAAATTCCTATAATCACATGTTAGGTTTAATCTAACATTAAAACTTAAAACAAGACCTTTGGATCTTATAGTTTCTTACCTTAGATCCCGAAATATTCCTCCTTGTAGTCGACAGTTGTAGAAACCCGAGAGATCCCCTTAATACTTCAGTCGACTACTTCCTTGCTTAGATTCACAGGGAGATTCGGCTATGGCTTCTAATGGAGAGGAAAATATTCGGCTAGGTTCCAACAATTACTTAATTTCGACTTGACAAAAGAAAAGAAAGAAAAGAAGAGAGGAGAGCACTAAGAATTCGGCAGAGAAAGGAGGAAGCAAAAATTGATGAGTAGCCCTCCTTCCTTCCTTTTATAGCCGAAATTATCATCTAAGGAGTCCCTTACTTGGCCACCACTCTTCAACTTGATAGCTTTATCCTTTAATTATCATAAAATAAAAGAGTTTAATCCAGCCTTTATCTCATGGAAATTATGATAAATAAATTCCTTTTTGAAAATACTTAAGATAAATCATCATTTATCTCTCCAATTAAAAAAAACCTTTATTTATCCTTAATAGCCGAATTTTAAAGAGGATAAACCTCCCTTTTTCTAGAAGCCTTGCCGTCCACTCCTTGGCTTATGGAAGCAAAAATAAAACCTCTTTTATTTGCTTCCCAAGTGACTCGAACTCAGGCCCAACCCCTTGCAGGTGGCGCCATTTTTAGAGGCCCTAAGTGACATTTTCAGGCCACTTTTCCAAGCCTGTTTGTGTGTCAAATTTCACAAACTTTTTTCTTTTAAGGCCACCTTGCCTTGATTTCCTATTTTAGAATTTAAAACTTGACATTTCTGGATCATTTCTAAGTTTCCAAAAATTTTCGATCGGCTCTGTAAACTTAACATTTCCTTACATTTCCAAGTTTCCAAAAATGTTCACTTTCCATTTTCCTTACATTTCCTAGTTTCCAAAAATGTTCACCTTCCATTTTTAAACTTAACATTTCCATACATTTTCAGGTTTCCAAAAATGTTCATTTCTAACTTATTTTCACTCATTTCCGGGTTTCCAAAAATATTCAAAATTTATTCATAATACTTAAAACATGTCACTTCATACAATTAAACCGAAAATGCATAGGCCCTATTTTAGGATGTTACAGGTCGAATGAAATTTTAATTTTCTATAGTCTATATATTTATAATTTTTAAAGGATTAAATCGAATTTTTATAATTTTAGGGGGGGCCAAAGTACAATTTTACATTTACTAATTTAAAATTTTAAAAAAAATTCAAGGGCCTAAATATAAATTTTCCATTTTAAGGGGGCCAAGGCCACTGTCAGCCCCCCTGTATCCCCCTCTGGATAAAAAGTAAAAAAAATGATAGTAAAATTATCAATTTGTTACAATTTAGTATAATTGAAACGCATGTTAAAGTAAACCAGAAGTTTACTGATACAAATACATTTACTACTTGGCGTGACCAGTTAGACCATCATGGATCATTAAAGAATTCTTATTTGTTGCTTGTTCTCAATGAAAATTGATTGTTAGAAACTCACTAGCTAAAGTTGAGATTTAATGTCTTGCATTTCTAAAATGAATATGGGTCCATTCATCCACCATGTGGATGGTTTTGATATTATATGATTTTGGTAGATGCATCTACAAAATAATCACATATGTGTAATCAACTTGCAACCTGCCGTTTGCAAGATTACTTGTTTAAATAATTAATTTCAAATCATGCAATTAAGACAATTTATCTTGCTAATACTGACGAGTTTATATCTCAGTCTTTTATTGATTGAGTTTGAAAAACTTTTGTAAAAGTTTGTTATTTATGCGCATAATGGTTTAGAGAAATTATTGATTGAACGCATCTGATTAATGTCTAAACCATTACTTATGAAAACTAAACTTCCTATTTCAACATGAGATTATGTTGATTTACGTGTTGTACGCATCAAGCCAATAAGTTATAAATACTCCCCATTACAATTTGTTTTTGATCAAGAGCTAAATATTTCTCATCTTTGAATTTTTTTATGTTCGTATATGTTCCAATTGCTCCACCACAACGCACAAAGATAAGTGATCCTCAAAGAAAGTTGGGAATATATATTAATTTCAAGTTTCTTTATACTATTAGATGTTTTGAATATATTGGAGATTCAATTACGACATGATTTGTGATTATAATTTTAATTCAATAGTTTTCTCTACATTAGGGGGAAAGAAATAATAACTTGTAATGAGTTAGGGGGAGAGTAATTTGAACCAGAAGTTTAAAAAGGATAACTCATTACAAGTTAATTGTCAGATGTATTCATAAACTTAATGAGAATAACCAAGTGTGATATATATTATCTATATTTTATTTTGAATCAAAGTCTCAGTAGGACAATCAATTAGAATAAAGAATAGATTGATCGGTTCCAAAGATAAAAATTCTTCTAGATGGTCATATAGTGGAGGCGGGTGCTCCAAAAGAGACCCAAGACATAACTAATAAGTAAAACTCCAAAAGATATTCAGGTTCCTGAAATTGAAGATTAAAATAATGAAAATAACATATCTCGATAAGTTATGTCAATTCGAGAAAATGTGGAACGGAATAATAAATGTGGTCGACAATGATTTTGCATGCAATATTATTATTATTGAAATAATGAAATAAAAGGAGGATCTTGAATAAATCTATTGAGAAATATATATATATGGAATAAATTGATCAAAATAGAAAGACGCAACTCAAGTATAATTAAATTCGTAGAGTTTTTAGACCAGTAGTCCAAATATCTAAAGGTATAAAGCTAGTGAAGGTGCAAATGAAGTAGTTTTGCAAAAGAGGAATAAAAATATGAAGTTTTTTCGCTAAGTCCTGGCATTGATTATGTAAAGATATAATATTTTTTGTAGTGGATACAATAATCTTTAGACATATTATTTTGACAATTCATAAAAGATTTAACTTGCGCCTAATGGTTGTTGTTACAACCTTTTATGAATCACTATATAGTAAAGTTTATATTAAAATCCTTGAAGGATTTAGAATGCTAGAAGCATATTGAAATTTTCGGGAAATTCTTCATTTATATGAATTGAAATAATTCGAACATATGTGGTAAATAGTAGTTGAAGGAGGATTATAAAATGATCCAAAATACCTATTTATGTTTTTATAGAAGAATCATTATTAAAGTTTACTATGATTATTGTTGAAACTCTTGAAAAGATCAAAATATATTTCCCTCAAATTTTCCCTCACTCATGACTTTCAAAAAAATGGTAATATAAATGCTTAGCAAATACATTCAAATAGTCATTTGAAAAACTAGTATTCAAGATTGAATACGTAGAATATAAGAAAGTATGTGATGTTTTCATGAGGGGGAGTAAATACGCGTTGTACTCTTTTTCCCTTAACCGAGGTTTTGTCCCATTGGGTTTTCCTGGTAAGGTTTTTAATGAGGTAGTATATTATGCGTATTATACATATGTGTACTCATTTTCCTTCACAAGGATTTTTTTTCCCACAGGGTTTCTATCTTAGTAAAGTTTTAACGAGGCACATTATCTACCAATGGACATCCAAGGGGGAGTGTTATGAATATCTTATTAAGTGGATGTCCATGAAGATCAAGATAAGTTTTGATGTACTTTAAATTCTAATAGTCATTAGAAGTAGATTTCTACTTCATTTATACTTCTTATGCCTATAAATAGAGACTTAGGAGAAGCTTTGTAAATATTTTGATTGATCAATAAAATACGCTTTCTCTTTGCTTTCCTATTTTCTTTGTTCTTTACTTTTTGTCCTTTTATTTTATAACATTTGGAAAGTTTTATATTTTTCATATTTTTAAAATTATTTAAAATAATTTTTATTTTTTTATTTAAAAGAGGGTTTAATTTCCAAAATTTTTATATTTTAATTAAAAATATGAACAAAAAAACTTTTATTTTTTAAAATAGTTTTGTAATTGGAGAGGGATCCACTTATATCGGAGTAAAACTTAAGTAGTTTTACACCCTTTCATAACTTTTGTTTTTTACGAATAACATATTAACAATCCAACCGTAACATTTCATACTTCATCCATGCATGATACATGCATGTTAAGTTTGGCATAAAATAAAAATTTCTAACTATTCGTTCTATATAAAAAAGTTTTCAACCGTTAAATATATATTAATGTAGACAATATTTTAGATTTATATGATAAGAATATCGGATCGATTCAAAAATTTACATGCATGACAAGTACAAATATATTGATAAATTCAACGATTGGATTGTTAAAATAGTAACCATAAATAAAGTTATGGAATTGTGTAAAACCACTTTAGTTTTACATTGTGTAAGTGGATAAAATTGACAACAAATTGTAAATATTAAGGGCTAAAAGAGTTATTTACCTTTTTATAACAATCACATACATCACCGATTCTAATAGTAAGATTGTCACATCCAAGGGCATAGCCGAGGGGGGGTTGGCAGGGGCCTTAGCCCCCCTAAAATGGAAAATTTTCCATTTAGGCCCTTAAATTCTTTTTAAAAATTTTAAATTAGTAAAAAAGATAAAATTACACTTTGACCCTCCTAAAATGATAAAAATTTGATTTAATCCTTTAAAAATTATAAAGATATAGGCTATTCAAATGATGAAATTACATTTTTACTATCGTAAAAAATTAAAATTTAATTTCGGCCCCCTAAATAAATTTTCTGCCTTCGCCCCTGGTCACATCCCAAAAATGGGGTTAGAAGAATCAGGTTTCTAAAAAAACAAAATCGAGAGTGATCATGCCTCGATTTAAAAGGTTATCTTCGTGCGTTCATAAAATAAATCGAGGATTTGAAACGGATATTGAAAATTAGGGTCATAAATAATTAATTAAAGTATTAAAATAGTATAATCGGGTTTTGTTATATTAATTAATCTAAAACAAAACTTTATTACAAAGTTTAATTTGAAAATGGTGTGTTTTAATTAAGTTAGGATTTAATTGGAAAAGGGGTGGAATGAATTAAAATATTAATAATGAGACTTGACTATGAGTATTAATTGTTATATAAATAAACTAAAATGGAATGTGCTAAGAACTATAAGTTAAATAGATTACTAAAAATTTGAGTAAATGTATAAGCTAATAAAGAATAGGTAAGTTGAGCCCGAAATAAATATATACAATTAAGAAATAAGATTAAGTAAGAAATGAGCAATAGGCTCAATGGTTAAGGCATTAATTCTCCTAGAGAGCATAAGTCCAAACATCACTCCTTCCATTTCTTTTCCTTTTAATTTTCAGCACCTTTGAATAAAAACCACACTAAAATAAATACTATTGAGGGTAAAAGTTAAACAAGAAATAGGTTTAGGCTTAATGGTTAGCATGGTAGAATCCTTCTTGAAGGTCCTAAGTTAGAGTCTCTCCTTCCCTTTTTATTTCATAATTTCACCAAAAACACCCCAAAAACATATCAATATGATTAAGCGTAAAAATAAACAAAAAAAAGGGCAATAGCCCATTGGGTAAGCATTAGCTCCCCCTTGAGAACTCAAGTTTAAGCCTTCTTTTCCTCCCTTTCATTTTAATTTCAAATTTCGGCAAAATATTGGGAAAATTACAAGTACACCCTAGGAATTTAACCAATTCTTTCCTAATTAGAATTCATAATTTGCTCCTTCTCAAAATTCCAATAGAACTAGAATTCCACCATCTTTTTATCTTCTTTTCCTAATTAGAATTTCAATTTGCTCATTTTCAAATCCTAATAGAATTTGCCTTTCATCTTTCTATTTATTCTCTATTTATTTTCTTTCTCTTTTATTTACACCATATTTGCATTGGTCGTGTCCAAACTAACTATGACAACGAATAAGGCAAGCGCACCTATCGATCGGTAGTATAGCTATGGCAAGACTAAAAATATCGTATCCTCAAGGACCAAGAGTACTAGTAGTTACTATCTTTTTATTATTTAGCCTAAGTATTAAGGGAATCGATGTTTAATTAACTAATTACTAGCTAAGGATGCTAAGACACAGAGAGTGAATTGGGAAAATACTTGTGGGAAAACCAGTTGATTAAGACAATACCCGGGAAGAATCCACCTAGACTTCACTTGCTATTTAACTCGAACTGCATTTATTTATTCACTTGACTTGATCCGTAGGATTCCCTAATTTATATTAATACCTCTTTCGAGGCTACTAACGTCTAACCCTAGGTTGATTAATTGAAATCTCTTTCTAATTAAAACCCTAGTGTTGCATTAACTCGATCTATGGACTCCCATATTAGGTTTGACCCTAATCCGTGATTTTAGTCATCCTATCTCTAGGGTTGCGATCAACTCCGCTTAACTATGCTAGATGTACTCTTAAATAGGGACTTTTGCTCCATCGCTAAGCACATCAATACTTGAATCAATATCCTGAAATATTAAAACAAGAATTAAGAACACATAATTAAGAACAAATCAAGTATTTATCATATAGTTCAGAAAACAATAACAAGATCCGTCTTAGGTTTCATCCCCCTCAGGTATTTGAGGGGTTTAGTTCATGTTTAATAAAGAATACATCTCAAAAGAAAGTAAATAACAAAACATAAGAAAAACCCTAAAACCCCCTGAAGGAAATTGAAGGGAAGATCTTCTGTCTTGAGCGTGATTCCGGCATCTGAGATGGATCAACTGGCTTTCTTGGAGTAATTCCCCTGTGTTCAGCCCTCTCTGGCTTCGCTCCTCGTCAAAAGCCCTGACAGAAGGCTTCTGTCGAACTCCCCCTTTTAGGTTACCCTCTAGGGTGTTTATATAGGCTTTCGGGATGCCTTTCTTGGCCCACAAGTACCCTAATCCGAATGGAATTAAAATAGGTCAAGGCAGGGGCACGCTCGTGTGGAACGCCCGTGTGAGTCGAACCCAGGCCGTGTTCGGTCCTGCTAAGGTGGCACGACCGTGTGGTGAACTCCAGGCCGTGTGAATTTCTTACTTTGGTCCATTTTCTCCGTTTTCGGCCCGTTTCTCGTTCTTTTCATCCTCTGATGCTCTCCTAAGTATAAAACATGAAATTAAAGGATTAGGAGCATCAATTTTCACAATTCAAGGGATTAAATCATCCAAAAGTATGCTAAATGTGGGATTAAAATACGTATATATTACGATTTATCAAATACCCCCACACTTAAGCGTTTGCTTGTCCTCAAGAAAAATCCTCAACTCACAATTAGAATTAACTTCCTTCAATTCATAATTCTCATCAAAAAAATGTTTCATCATAATTCATAGATAATTCATACATTGATAATTTAACCAGAAGGTTCCTAAAGATTCAAACAATCAAAGTCATAGTTTTTATAGTTCGAAAAATAGGTGTTTCCCTTTACCTAAATAAATCCTTTAATTCAAAATCAACGAGAATTGACATCCTCACTAAGGATTCACTCAAATCACTCAAGGTGTTTAAGGTTCAGATTAAGCCCTCATAAGTCAAACATGAAAAGTTAATCCCATAGGCTTGCCTGAAAATCAAATCTCCACCACTGTAAAATGAGATGATACACAAATCAAAAGGTCTTTAAAAGGGTTGTAATGGGGCTTGAGTTAAAGGTGTGGATAAAGGCTGAATTAGAGGGTTAGTATCGAGATTGAATTGATAAATTACCTAACTAGAAAAATAACTAAAACTTAAATAATTACATTAATTAATAATTCATCACTAAAAACACGAGCTTCTTCTCAAAATGTAACATTAGCGCTTAAGCTCAAATAACATAGAACTAATAATGAATATACTTCCTTTTTTTTAAGAACAAATCAATAATAATAAGATAGAATTTAACAACTGAAATAAAGAAAATAGTTAAGCAACCGATCAAATCAAATCTCGATATAAGGGTAGTCAAGAGAAATGGTGATAACAAATACAAAGTGGATTTTGGGTTAATATTAATGGGTGAGTCAAGAAATGGTTTATTAGACTCAAAGGGGTTCACTAGGGGTTAATTATGAAGGTAGGCTTTTTATGGAGTAAGTGGGTTAAAACCTAGGTGCCTTTATCATCTCAGTATATCAAATCAAAGGTGTGGTCTCAATATGTATAAACGAAGCTAGTTCTAGAATAACAAATCAATGTTGACACACTCATAATCAATAAAGTGAGCAGGAAAAGAATATGCTTTAAAAGGCTCAAAATCTCACAAAAATTATGGTTTGTGATGTCAACCTTGCAAATTTCAAACTTCAAAATAATATTTAAATTTAGGGAAACGACCTAGAAAATTTAATTTTGAAAAATAGACTTATCATGCTTGATTCTCTAATATCTTAAAGTTTAAATCATCAATGCACAATTAACTATGACTTAATCCAAAACATATCAATGGAAATCATAAATCAAAAGAAATTTCATTCTAACAGTGATATGAGAAAATTACTTAAGAATAAGACATAATTCAGGGATTTTCAAATAATACTGTAGTTAACCCCCCCACACTTAATATGTACATTGTCCTCAATGTACAAAGATAGATAATAGCAATATAGTAATAAAATCATAAGATAGGGAGAGAAGTGAAACTTCCTAAATTTTGGATGGAGTTAATGAAAAGAAACGGTAAAGTTGGAGAGAGGTGAAGGTGGGGAGGATACTCCGGTGGTGGTGTGGTCGTTCGTTAACAACCCATTGAACCTAAATTAAAGAAATCAAAATATAATAATATAAATTAAAGATGAGAAAGATAAAAGAAAAGAAATTAAAAATGAAAATAAAAGAAAAAGAAAAAAAAATAAATGGGCTCAAGGGTCCCACAGGCGTGTCGCACGCCCGTGTAGATTTCTTTTCCTAATTAGAATTTCAATTTGCTCATTTTCAAATCCTAATAGAATTTGCCTTTCATCTTTCTATTTATTCTCTATTTATTTTCTTTCTCTTTTATTTACACCATATTTGCATTGGTCGTGTCAAAACTAACTATGACAATGAATAAGGCAAGCGCACCTATCGTTCGGTGGTATAGCTATGGCAAGACCGGAAATATCGTATCCTGAAGGACCAAGAGTACTAGTAGTTACTATCTTTTTATTATTTAGCCTAAGTATTAAGGGAATCAATGTTTCATTAACTAATTACTAGCTAAGGATGTTAAGACACAGAGAGTGAATTGGGAAAATACTTGTGGGAAAACCAGTTGATTAAGACAATACCCGAGGAAGAATCCACCTAGACTTCACTTGCTATTTAACTCTGAATCAGACGATTTATTCACTTGACTTGATCCGTAGGATTCCCTAATTTATATTAATACCTCTTTCGAGGCTACTAACGTCTAACCCTAGGTTGATTAATTGAAATATCTTTCTAATTAAAACCCCCAGTGTTGCATTAACTTGATCTATGGACTCCCATATTAGGTTTGACCCAATCGCGCGATTTTAGTCATCCTATCTCTAGGTTGCGATCAACTCCGCTTAACTATGCTAGATCTACTCTTAAACAGGGACTTTTGATCCACTGCCTAAGCACATCAATACTTGAATCAATATCCTGAAATATTAAAACAAGAATTAAGAACACATAATTAAGAACAAATCAAGTATTTATCATATAGTTCAGAAAACAATAACAAGATCCGTCTTAGGTTTCATCCCCCTCAGGTATTTGAGGGGTTTAGTTCATGTTTAATAAAGAATACATCTCAAAAGAAAGTAAATAACAAAACATAAGAAAAACCCTAAAACCATCTGAAGGAAATTGAAGGGAAGATCTTCCGTCTTGAGCGTGATTCCGGCTTCTAAGATGGATCAGCTGGCTTTCTTGGAGTAATTCCCCTGTGTCCAGCCCTCTCTGGCTTCGCTCCTCGTCAAAAGCCCTGACAGAAGGCTTCTGTCGAACTCCCCCTTTTAGGTTACCCTCTAGGGTGTTTATATAGGCTTTCGGGATGCCTTTCTTGGCCCACAAGTAACCTAATCCGAATGGAATTAAAACAGGTCAAGGCAGGGGCACGCCCATGTGGAACGCCCGTGTGTGTCGAGCCCATGCCGTGTTCAGTCCTGCTAAGGTGGCACGGCCGTGTGGTGAACTCCAGGCCGTGTGAATTTCTTACTTTGGCCCATTTTCTCCGTTTTCGGCCCGTTTCTCATTCTTTTCATCCTCCGATGCTCTCCTAAGTATAAAACATGAAATTAAAGGATTAGGAGCATCAATTTCTACAATTCAAGGTATTAAATCATCCAAAAGTATGCTAAATGTGGGATTAAAATATGTATATATTATGATTTATCATGCATCCTAATTGTTGATAATTATTTTTCTTTCTCGATTCAAATCATCCTCCATTTAATAGTTCTTTTTATCAGTTTTGCAATTGTCATCAATAGCATCCCTACCTTTGTCAAGAATCGGTAAGTACATCTCGTTTTCGATGTTTAGATCCCAAATTTTTGTAATATTTCTATCCAACGCTAATCTTACATTTGATTAATCAATCTTTTTCGATTCTTGCCGAATCTTTTGATAATCTTAATAAATCTTGAAATCAATCATTAACTCGTGTATAAATGTCATTTGAAGGACCCGATTTAGGTGAATCAAATCAGATTTGATCGTCAGGAACGTCGCTCGGGCTGTCAGTGAAAGGTGTATGTTCTTTGACAAGCAAATTAGGGCAAATCGTGCCTCGAATTAGGGCCACACGACCAGTCACCCAGGCGTGTGGACCTCTCCCCTGAAACCCTGGGATATTCGATTCTTACACGACATGCCACACGACCGTGTCCTCTACACGACTTAAGGCATTGCACACGGCCATGTGCCCCTGTCTTTCAGATTTTATAGTTTTGCTCATAATTTTATGATTTGCTCAGTTTAGTCCCTAAATGATTCTTGAACTATTTTTAGTGTTTTATTTTATTCAATTAAGACCCCGATGATATGAATAATGTTATAAGTCATGATCTGATTAATAAAATTAGTATTTTATATATTGGCATTAATTGTGATTAATACATATAACTATTGTATCTGTATTTGAGAATTATACATACAACATGCCTTGTGTTACCGTTAAACCGAACACATAATAAGCATGACTTTTACTACTAAATCGATCTGTTATAAGTATATTATTTTCTATTATATCGAACTGTTATAAGCATATAGATTGCTACCGTATTGATCTATTTTAAGCATGTTATATTGCATTGCACGGGGCGGGACGCTATGAACGGAGGAAGTATTGGCAATTTATCTGCATTATTTTGTTGTGTACCCACAACCATAGGCAGATTCCACTTGCGACGTTTTGTTGTACATCTACAACCTTTTTGTAGCTATTACCTGCAAACATGTTGTGCATCCACAGCCAGTGGCAGATTTTACCTGCATTATTTTGTTGTGTATCCACAACTAGAGGCAGATTCGATCTATGGAGATTTTGTTGTGTCCACAATCATTGGCAGTTTATTTGCGAACTATTGGTGGTTAAACCACAATCCGATATGTTGGTGGTTGGAGTTCTAGGGAACTCCTATTGTGGTGTGTAGCGATGGGGTAGATCTTTTTTGTTAAAATGAAATTGTATGACATTCATAAAGCATGTGCATTCAAACTGGATTTTCTGAGATGACTTATATACAATGGTTGAGTGATCTGAAATATCGATATTCTGAATTTGCTATTGTGAATTGTTCTATGTGTTGTGTTTCTGTATACTTATGCGGGTGCACTGATTTTACTCGTGATGGAACTCACACTGAGCTTCATAGTTCACTCTATGTTATCTCCATATCTACAGATAACCTACCAGGTTAGGACGTAGACAAGGCATCCGGAGGGTCTCAGCTCGATTTTGTTTATTGAAATATTTGAGATTTATTATTTGAGATTTTTTGTTTTTCAGATACTATAATATTTTATTTAAGCTGTGGCATGAGACTTAGGTTAAGTTTGGTGTTTATTTAGCATGCATGACATTTAATTTGATTTTAGGATGTTGAAAGACAGATTTAAATTATCTATGCGTAAAACTATTTTGATTGTACTTAATTAAAACTAAATATCACTTTTTCGTTGCTATGTTATAATTTATTTTGACTAATAAATAAAATAAAAATTAACTAAGTTTTCAATGGTAATCACCTTTTTCAAGAAAAATATTAGATTAATTGTATTTCTGTCCACTAGTGAGTCTTTTTAAAAATAAGCTAAGTTTTCTTCTAAGATAAACAAATATTTTAAAATGTCTGTTTTATAAATTTCGATAACTCTCCTAGGCCATCTCAGTGGCCGATATAATCTCCCGAATTCGGGCCTAACGTCTAGGCCGGGTTGGGGAGGTTACAAAAATTGATGAAGCAACCAAGATTTTTAAATAAAAAAAGTATAGAGACTCAATATCTCAAATTTAAAGTATAAAGACTAAATTTTAATTTTCAAAAAAGTACATGGACTTTTGGCAGATTTAAACCTACATAAAAAATAACATAATATGATAGGGTGAATGTTTGGTTATGCTACCAGTGTATTTTTTTTTATTCCACAAGTAGCCTTAAAAAATGGCCATGTATCTTTTTTTTAAAAATATATATATTTTTAAATATTTTACTATATCCCTGTAAAACACTCGTCAACCCCATAATCCTTCTTATAGAGTCTAAAAATTTCACTGCCAGCATACCAAATATTTTTCCAATACAATATATTACAAACTTACAAAAAAAGTCGGGCCACGTCAAACTTCGAGCTTTGAATATTTAAACTTTTGAACCTAACCCATATTTAAAATGGACCTAATATTTTTAATAAAATCCTCTTACATTCAAATTTAAAAAAATAATTCAACACATAAAAAAGTATAGAACCAACACACTAGACCTAACCATGGGTCGGGCTGATGCAAAATTTTAGCCCGTTTTCTATGCTTGAGTCCGACTCGACTCGAAAAATGGGTCTAAAATTTTGCTCAAGCTCGACCCAGATAAAAAATGCTAAACCCAAGTCTGGCCCGATCCGTCCTTATTAAATTTTTTATAGGAAAATAAATTAAAAATTATAATATATCAAATACACTAAAAAATTTTAAAATAAATATTTCCCAACAAATTGAAAATATATTAGCAACTTAGCTAGTAAATGTCTCTAAAATAGTAGCAAAATTAACAATAAAATAAGAGTTATACATTAGCAATATAATAGCAAAATGATATCAAAACAACAAAAAACAACAACATGGAAAAAAAATTTAGCCAAATTCGAGCCAAGCCTAGGCAAAAAAATTCTTACTCGAGGTCCAGCCCGTTTAGAAAACGGGTCTTATTTTTGTCCAAACCCTTTTTTAAGCCTATATTTTTACCTAAATCCTTTCACTTTTTAGACAAGTTTTCAAACTTAAGTGAGTGGCTCGACCCATGATAAATTCTACAACACATCAAGGGTTTTTTACCGGAATATTATAAAAAATAAAATAAAATACCAAAATGGTATGTTGCTAAAATTAAGTACCAAAATGATACATTTAGATGGGTGGAGGGTGGTGCATAGGCGGTACCACCCTCATTTTCAGACAGTCCACAGTTAAATAATAATAATAATAATGATGGAGGAGGGTTTTAGGTAGGCGGCACCCAAGGAAACTGACAGACGATGGGACAACACAAGCCTCTAGCCGAGGCAAACTTGGTAAAGCCTCCGCGCGGCGGCGCTTTGAGTGGCAGCGCAAATGCACGGCTCAAAGCGATTTTTGTTGTTCTTGTGTTTGGGGACCTTATAATAGTCCCCAAGATCATTTTTGGCCAATGAGTGAAGGAGAAGAGAAGAAGAAGGAGGAGAAGGAGAAGGAGAGGGCGGGAAGGGAAGGGAAAAAGAAAGAAAAAAAGAGAAGGAGAATAGAGAGAGGGAAGGAGAAAGAGAAGGAAAAAAAAGAAGAAAAAGCAAGGAGAGTTTATTTTGTTGTTTAGGGAAGATTAGGTATTTAAGAAAATGTATTTTTTTTTGTTATAAATTAATGGATTAATGTTGATTTAATTTGTTTTTGTTGTTATTATTGTTGATTTAATTCGGATTTAATTCGGATTTAATTTTATTTTTAAGGTATTCTTTTGTTAAAAAGAGCTATTAAGGTATGTTTGTATTTATTTTATATTTTCATTCATTCATAATTTATTTGTTATGTGTGTTTTAGGTTGATTAGATATATTTTTTATGTAATTTATTTGGCATGTTATTTTGATTATTATTTTTTTATGTAGGTAAAAGATGAGACCATTGATATGGAATTTGGAATTTATGAGATAAATTAGGAATTAATTTATATGTTCTAATTTTTTAAGATTTTATAATTGAGAATAAGAGTTTATGTTTTAAAATTTTATTTTATGTTATTTATAAATATTATAAATGAAATTTATTTTAAAGTTCTATGCAAAAAAAATTATATTTTTTGACAATAATTAAGTTGAAATGTTATTATATATATTATATTTTAAACCAATACATTTTACTTATTATCATTTTAAAATAATTATAAAAATAATCAAATTTATTATGTATCGTTTATGTTATGTTTTTGTTATATTTTTTATTGGCATGTTATTTTAGTATTTTAATATCAATTTTTGTTTTTTATGTTGGTAAAAGATTAAACCATTGAGATGGAATTTGTGAATGGGACCATTGAGTTGGAATTTATAAGATATATTTACTTTGTTAATGTACTATAACAAAAAAAAATGATGTGGACAAAACTGTTTGGTATTTTTTTGTAATTAAAAGCAATATATAAAATTTAGGTATTTTGATAAATATTTAAAACCCATCAAACTTTGAAATTAATAACCGAAATTTATTTTGAAATTGCAGGTATCGCAATGGCTCCATTGATTAAGAACGATGGTCACATATCAACCACAGTTAATAATATGGTAATATATTATTATTTGTTAATCACGGGTTCCCTTAAAGAAAGATCTACATAATTTACGGAAATAAATTATGTTATTATAACTATTTTCTGTAATTTAATACTGTCAGGGTCCATACCGCACATTAAGGGGTCGGGTGAATGGTTTAGGATATTCCCCGGATGAACGACTGATGCCATACTTGGAGTTAGTTGGATTCGTGTCAGGAGCATTGATTCCGACGTTTGATTTGCGGTATGATTTAATATCCACATTGATCGAGTGTTGGCGCCCGGAGACCCACACTTTTCATTTGTCGTGTGGGGAGTGCACTGTCACTCTGGAGGATGTTGCATTGCAACTTGGGCTCCCAATCGACGGAAGTGCCATAACGGGCGTAAGTGTAACATCCTGAAATCGGGGCTATTTGTGATTGAATTATTTTTCATGTGTTTGAACTTTTGTGTTATTAATTGTTGTGTGGTAAGGCTTAATTATGGACTTTGAGTAGGTTCGGTTTAGTAGAATAAATTTTTGTATGGTTTATTTAATGAAGTGGATTAAGTGAGCTTAGCACTTAAGTTAATTTAAGTGTTAATTAAAGCACATGAGGAATTAGTGGCAAAGTGGTTATGGTGTTTGAACTTATAGCTTGGGGTTAGAGGTTCGAGTAGCATGTTTAACATTTTGAAGGTTTATTTTGAATCCTTGCATTGAAGGACGGTCAAACTTATTTATGATAGGTTGGACTATTCCTTTTAGGTAAGTTGAAAATTTGTTATGGAAAGCTCGAAGATAGGGATAAGAATCTTGAGTTTATGGTATAATGAGGGACAAAGGCATGGAAGGTGGGGATGTTTTGGAAAGAAATCCTATGCCTTAATGCATGAATGTGGATGGCATGTAAGGCTAGGGGAGTGGCCGAATTTTTGGTAGGTAGCTTGGAGGATGTTGACCAACCTTTTGTTTTGTGCATCATTTTGTGTTTGTTTTTCTCTCCAAAAAGCTCTCACCTTTGGCCGAATGTATAGGGTACTTTTGGTGCAAAAATATTTCTTTTGATGACAACTTCATTTTGTTGGAAACAAAATACCACTTTCTTTCTCTCATTTGTCTTTTGAACCAAACTACATTTTTGCATCTTGTGCATTTTCTTCTTTAGTAAAGTTTGTGGTGACCAAATATCATTTCTTCCATTTCTCTTTTTCTTCCTTTGATCAATTCTTTTCATTCTCTTTTCAAATTTTATCAAAACCAAAAACCATTCTTTCTTTCTCTAAACTTTGGCCGAATCTCCTACACCATTATCTTTCATCTACTACTTTTCTTTTCTTCTCAAAACCGAATCCCTATTTCTCCTTTCTTCTCAATAATTTCTTTATTAGCCAAATATACTCCTTTGGGTGTGCAAACTCTCTTCTTCCATTTAGAAGTATCTTGGTCGAATATTGAAGGTGGTAAGGATTTATTTTAAGGGATTATTCTTTTGATTATTCAAAAGCCGAAGGCTATTACATTAATGGTTGCCGATTGTAGGAAGTGAAGCGGTTTAGCGTGCTGGTTGCAAGTAGTTAGTACTCGGAGGCGATTAGGTGAGGTTTTGGATTCAAATGATAACCCCTCGAGATTATTTTGGTTTGGCGAATGGCCTTGGTACTAACTTTGGGTAATGGCCGAATATAGGGCAAGGGAAACTTGTGTGGCGATTGTCTCCTTAGGGATTTAGACTATCGTTGGTGACAGTGTGTACATACACACTTTATAATTAATTAACGTGCAAAGTATTATGTGTATGCTAATCGGATTTGTGTAGATTTGAGTTTAATACCATAAAGGTATAGCAAGACTTGAGTAAGTCCTTGACAATATGATTTGCTATTTGATGCTTTTGGGAAGCATGACATATTTGGTATATGTGACTTATAAATGATTATTGGTAAATCCTATATATGTTGCTAAATGAGTATGTTGGCATGATTTACATTAACTATCATTGATTGATGTGGGTTTTATGAGTGGAGGGGCGGTGATATTCGTGTGTCGCGGACACCGGTGTTTTGGTAACACATTGTGACTACGGTCACGGAGGTTTAGCACCTCCGGAGGTTTGGCACCTCATAGCGTCTCGTCCACGTGGCTTAGTACCACCGTGGGTTGGCCCCACATTTGAGATATGGGATTGGCGCCCGGTGATTTGGTATCACACGATGGGTTGGCCTCATTATTTGATTGTGACTTGGGTCACCAGTGGTTTGGTACCACAATATTGACGGATTTCGTGACTATACGTCACCAGTGGTTTAGCACCACCAGTGGTTTGGTACCACACGGTAGAGAAAGGCGTCACGGATGGCTAGGTTGGGTGCATATTAAACTTGTGCATATTAAATTAATTATGATTTGTGTATGATGTTATATTAAAGCGGGAAAAAGGTTACACATTGGGTCTTGATGACTCACCTTTTTCCTTTAACATTTTCAGTGTGACTCGTAGTTGCGGATAAGGAGCCGGATGAACTCGAGGCGCCATGCAATGAAAATATGGACTAGGTGGATTTGGAACTATTTTTATTTTAATATGGGTTTGATTTATTTTGTTTAAGATGTAATAAGGCCTCCTAAAATTTGCACTTGGATTATTTTATGTTTTGATAAATTGCTTAACTATTTTATGATATTAAAATGGGTACACATGTTTTTCTCAAATTAATTCGTAAAAATGTTTTATTGTGCCATCGGTACACTTGAAATAACAACCTAACTTAGTATATTTTTAAATGACATTAAGTAATGCTTTCTTCATAACACCTCAACTGTTTTAAATCAAAACAATATCTTTTATCAAAATTTAAAACGACTTAAAAAGGGATTTTCAAAAGTTTTCCTCCGTAGCATACCAAATTCGGTTAGTAATGTTTGGGCCGGGTTTGGGGTGTTACAAATTGGTATCGAGCCAGTTCAAAGCTCTCTACTGGGGGCCCAAGGCCTAAAAATGTTTTAGTAGGTCTATTTGAAATATTTTGGTTTTGAATAAGCATGGCACCGAGTCTCCTAAGACCGATCCGCCCGTAAGTACCTCTAACTTTTTGTATGGATTATTATTATAGAAGGGTAAGTAGGGAACGTAGTTAGTGTGATAGGTGTTGAACCTTAGGACTAGTCCACCCCAACAAAACTCACAAGACTTTAATGGCCTAATTAAAACCAACCCGTGACCAAGTCGTCGAGTTAGGGTGTGGTAACCTTAGTGCGCATGTCTAGGATTGGATCCTAAGAGCTTGGTATTTAAGCGATCCTCGTGACTCACCTCCTCTTCGCGGGATTCCTACCTGGTGCGTAACCGGTTCACCCTAACCAAGAGGACTCGGTCATAGGCTAAACACGTTAAATAAAACCCAAAAGGGATTAACCTGCTTTTGTGAAAGCTCTAAGTTTTAAAAATCGTTATGATACTCATTTCAATAGCGACAAAAATTTACTTTGGAAAATTTTCAAAATATTCTTCAACTTACCAAAATTACTGAAATTTCCTAGTGGCAAAATTACTGAAAAATACCCTCGGGATAGAAGCGGACGATAATGCCCAAGAGTGCATAGGTATGAAAGGTATAGGGAATGGATGTACTTTTCTATGTAAATTAGGATAGAAGACTTAAAACTTTGATTGATCGAAAGAATCTCTATTAAATTCTTTTCATAAAATTTCTTCGCGGATAACCAAGTGAAACATGTACTAATTCATAAAAATTTCCTAATCGATTTAAAGCGCGATAGTTAGAATGAGCTTTAGAGGACGTGGCCGTCGTGGGCCTTGGAAGGGGTAGGATGACCGTGTGTCGAACACATGCGGTCCGGGTCGGGGATCCGAGAATGAGGTACCACCGCCACCACCACCCCCAACCTTTGGAGCCGAGGAGCAGGATCGACGGGTGATGACGCAGCGTGTCACAAGCGATCTTTGCGGGTTCTAGAGAGTAGCCGGAATGAGTGGAGGTGGAGGAGCTCGGAAGTCGGTACCGAGAGACTTGAGCTAACAGAGCTGAATTTTTCCGAGGTGTGTCCGGTGTAGCGCCCAATACGGCTGAGTATTGGCTAGAATCGATCGAAAGAATCATGGATGAGATAGATCTGACGAATGAGGAGAAACCGAAAAGGAGCGGTTTCGCTTCTCAAGGATGAGTCATATCGATGGTGGCTCACGGTTCGAGATGGTGCTACGGCGAGATGATCCGACTTGGGAATACTTCAAAGCCGCTTATCGGAAAAGTATGTGGGCACAAGCTACATTGATGCACAGAGGAAAGCTTTTCTGGGGTTGGTACAAGGAAATAAGTCTGTGTCGGAGTATGAAGTAGAATTCTTGAGGTTGAGCCGCTATGCTCAGGGTATAGTGTCAACGGAGCATGATCGTTGTGTGCGCTGAAGACAGGACTTAGGGATGAGTTAAGGTTGCCGATTGCTCATGGCAGTGGAGCGTGAGTTTCTTGTCTTGGTGGAAAAGGCTAAGGTAGCCGAAGGGGTCAAGGAGTCCGTGAGACGTAACTATGATAGGAACAAGCGAGAAAGAGGATTTGGGTCGTCTGGATCGGGTGGTAATGTTCGTAAAAGGGCGAGGCAGAGTGGGCCGAATCGGCAGAAGGCCCATGGTGCTAACTAAACCGCTCACTTTGTAATCACCGTGGCAAATCGCATTGGGAGGTTGTTGGACCGGTGAGAAGGGTTGCTTTGAATGTGGGTCTTTGGACCACCGTGTAAGGGATTGTCCTCGGAAGTTAGCCAAGAATCGGTCGGAGGGTCGAACAGTGCTCGGGCTAGGAATGTAGGACCACCACGGAGGGTCGTGGTAATGGTAGAGGAGGAAATGGATCTAATCGAGGTTGCGGAATTTTGGGGCAGGTACAGCGACCTGCGAAGCAAGGCGCACTGGTCTAGTCTATGCGGCGAGGCGTCGAGAGGAAGGTGACGCACCGCACGTTATAACCTGGTACGCGTTCTTAATCTTTGGTGTTCCATATACTCGCTTTGATTGATGTGGGTTCGACGCGCATTCATACGTTGCTAGTAGTGTGGTAGAGACTATGAACTTAGACTTGAGGCTCGCTTCTAGGAGATGACCGTAATTAGTCCTTTAGGTCACTCTGTAGTTGTTAATAAGCTATATAGAGATGTACCTCTAGAACTCCAAGGGTCGTGTTTGTGGTCGATCCGATGGAACTGCCGTTTGGGGAGTTCGATTTGATCCTTGGTATGGACTGGTTGGTTAAGTATCAGGCAAGGTTGGACTGCGCTGCTAAGCGCATGGTTCTTAAGATGGCTGAGGGTGATGAAGTGGTCATGATAGGTAATAGAAGAGATTACCTATCTAATGTAGTGTCTGCGTTGAAGGTGAAAAAGATGGTCGTGAAAGGTTGCGAGGCGTTTTTGGTTCGAATTTGTGCTTTGGAAGCTAAGGAGTCAGCGGTTGAGAAGGTCCGAACAGTAAGGGAATTCACTGATGTGTTCCCAGAAGAACTTCCGGGTCTGCCTCCAGATCGGGAAGTTGAATTTGGTATAGACTTGCTACCTGGAACGGCACCTGTGTCAATAGCACCTTACCGAATGGCACCAAAGGAATTGGTGGAGCTGAAGGCTCAAATTCAGGAGCTTTTGGACCAAGGATTTATCCGACCAAGTTAATTCTCCGTGGGAAGCACCTGTGTTGTTTGTTAGGAAGAAGGATGGTTCAATGCGGATGTGTATCGACTACCGCCAATTGAACAAGTTAACGATCAAGAATGTATCCGCTGCCTCGGATTGATGACTTGTTTGACCAACCAAGGGTGCATCGGTATTTTCAAGATAGATCTTAGGTCGGGATATCATCAACTCAAGGTGAAAGAGGTTGATGTGCACAAGACGGCATTCTCGAACAAGGTATGGGCATTACGCGCTTTTTGGTGATGCCTTTTGGGTTGACTAATGCACCAAAGAAAGATTCATGGACTTAATGAATAGAGTGTTTCAAAGAAGACTTGGATCAATTTGTCGTGGTGTTTATAGACGACATATTGGTTTACTCAAAGACGGAGAAGGAGCATGACATGCATTTGCGTATAGTTCTACAAGTAATGAGAGAGAAGCGATTATATGCCAAATTCGGTAAGTGTGAATTTTGGCTTAGAGAGGTGGCTTTCTTAGGTCATGTGGTGTCACGGAAGGGATTAGAGTAGATCCTCGTAAGGTGGAAGCGGTGTTGGATTGGAAACCCCTAGGTCGATGGCGTAAATTGAAGCTTTTGGGTCCGCAGGGATATTATCGAGGTTTGTAGAAGTATTCTCTTTAATCGCAGCGCCGTTGACTAAGTTGTTAAGAAAGGGAGTTCCATTTGTATGGTCGGAGAAGCAACAAGAAAGTTTTGACAAGCTAAGGAAGATTTTGACTAAGCTCGGTTTTGGTACAACTGAGGCGAGAAAAGTTGTTTAAGGTTTACTGTGACGCGTCCCATACTGGTTTGAGATGCGTATTGATGCAAGAAGGGAAGGTAGTGGCCTATGCGTCCCGTCAGCTAAGACTGCATGAGGTTAACTATCCAACGCACGACTTGAAGTTAGCGGCAGTAGTTTTCGCTTTGAAAATATGGCGGCATTACTTGTATGGGGAAAAGTCAATAGTCTACACGGATCATAAAAGTTTGAGGTATCTTTTGACTCAGAAGGATTTGAATTTGAGACAGCGTCGGTGGATTGAACTGTTAAAAGACTATGACTGTTCGATTGAGTACCATCCGGTAAGGCGAACGTGGTGGCTGATGCCTTGAGCCGAAAAGTCGTGACAGACTTAAGAGCGATGTTTGCTCATCTCATTCTATACGACGACGGAAGTCTTTTGGCAGAACTGCAAGTTAAACTGACTTGGATCGAGGAGATTAAGGAAAAGCAGTTGGTGGATGACAGTTTGAATGGAAGGAGGTTGCAAGTTCAAGACGGTGGTTTGGAAGGGTACAGTTTGTCTGGCGAGGGAGTGTTATGTTTTCAAGAGCGAGCTTGTATGCCGAAAGATGTGGAGTTGAGGCAAAGAATTCTCCAAGATGCACATAGCAGCCCATACGCTATGCATCCGGGAGGTAGCAAGATGTATGGAGATTTGCGGGAACAGTTTTGGTGGCCTGGGTTGAAGCGTGAGGTAACTAAATTGTGGGTAAGTGTCGACGTGTCGCCAGTTAAAGCCGAACATCGGTTGCCATCGTGGTTACTCCAACCGGTGAAGATTCCTCGATGGAAATGGGAGAGGATCACTATGGATTTTGTCGGTGGATTACCCTCACGCCTAGTAAGAAGAACTCGGTTTGGGTAATTGTGGATCGACTAACTAAGTCGGTGCATTTCATACCGATGAGGGTAGATTATTCGCTTGAAGCTAGCAAAGCTATATGTAGCCGAGATAGTAAGATTGCATGGTGTGCCAAGATCGATTATCTCGGATAGGGATCCGAGGTTTACATCAAGGTTTTGGAGAGTTTTGCATCGGGCCTTGGGAACGAGATTGGACTTCAAAGATGACTTTTCACCCGCAAACCGACGGACAATCGGAAAGAGTGATACTGATTTTAGAAGATATGCTTTGAGAGGTTGCGTTTTGGATTTCAAAGTGGTAGCCGGGAAGAGTATCTACCATTGGCGGAATTCGCTTATAACAACAGCTTATCAAGCGAGCATTCAAATGGCACCATTCGAGGCAATCAGATGGACGGAAGTGCCGTACTCCTACGTGTTGGGCGGAATTAAAGGAGCGACATGTCTTGGGTCCAGATTTGGTAGCGGCGAAGATAAAGTTAAGTTAATCCGGACTCGTCTCAAGGAGGCATCAGATAGGCAAAAGTCTTATGCCGACCTCAAGCGCAAAGAAATGGAATACGAGGTAGGAGATAAAGTCTTTCTGAAGGTGTCGCCTTGGAAGAAATTGTTGCGATTTGGGAAAAAAGGGAAGCTAAGCCCTAGGTTCATTGGGCCATATACAGTGTTGAAGCGAGTGGGATCGGTAGCTTATCAGCTTGAGTTGCCGGTAGAGTTAAGGCAAATTCACGACGTCTTTCATGTGTCAATGCTTAGGCGATATCGATCCGATCCATCGCACGTTGTGCCTGTGGCAGAGATTGAGGTTAATTCAGACTTATCTTTCGAGGAGGAGCCAGTTCAGATCTTAGATCGTGATGTCAAGGTTCTGCGTAGGAAGTCAGTACCTTTGGTGAAAGTATTATGGCGAAACCATGGTACGGAGGAAGCGACGTGGGAACCCGAGAATGTGATACAGATCAGCAATACCCCCATCTTTTACGATCGATCGTAAATTCGAGGTCGAAATTATTTTAAGGGGGTAAAGCGTAACATCCTCGAAATCGGGGCTATTTGTGATTGAATTATTTTTCATGTGTTTGAACTTTTGTGTTATTAATTGTGGTGTGGTAAGGCTTAATTATGGACTTTGAGTAGGTTCGGTTTAGTAGAATAAATTTTTGTATGGTTTATTTAATGAAGTGGATTAAGTGAGCTTAGCACTTAAGTTAATTTAAGTGTTAATTAAAGCACATGAGGAATTAGTGGCAAAGTGGTTATGGTGTTTGAACTTATAGCTTGGGGTTAGAGGTTCGAGTAGCATGTTTAACATTTTGAAGGTTTATTTTTGAATCCTTGCATTGAAGGACGGTCAAACTTATTTATGATAGGTTGGACTATTCCTTTTAGTAAGTTGAAAATTTGTTATGGAAAGCTTGAAGATAGGGATAAGAATCTTGAGTTTATGGTATAATGAGGGGACAAAGGCATGGAAGGTGGGGGATGTTTTGGAAAGAAATCCTATGCCTTAATGCATGAATGTGGATGGCATGTAAGGCTAGGAGGAGTGGCCGAATTTTTGGTAGGTAGCTTGGAGGATGTTGACCAACCTTTTGTTTTGTGCATCATTTTGTGTTTGTTTTTCCTCTCCAAAAGCTCTCATCTTTGGCCGAATGTATAGGGTACTTTTGGTGCAAAAATATTTCTTTTGATGACAACTTCATTTTGTTGGAAACAAAATACCACTTTCTTTCTCTCATTTGTCTTTTAGACCAAACTACATTTTTGCATCTTGTGCATTTTCTTCTTTGGTAAAGTTTGTGGTGACCAAATATCATTTCTTCCATTTCTCTTTTTCTTCCTTTGATCAATTCTTTTCATTCTCTTTTCAAATTTTATCAAAACCAAAACCATTCTTTCTTTCTCTAAACTTTGGCCGAATCTCCTACACCATTATCTTTCATCTACTACTTTTCTTTTCTTCTCAAAACCGAATCCCTATTTCTCCTTTCTTCTCAATAATTTCTTTATTAGCCAAATATACTCCTTTGGGTGTGCCAAAACTCTCTTCTTCCATTTAGAAGTATCTTGGTCGAATATTGAAGGTGGTAAGGATTTATTTTAAGGGATTATTCTTTTGATTATTCAAAAGCCGAAGGCTATTACATTAATGGTTGCCGATTGTAGGGAAGTGAAGCGGTTTAGCGTGCGGTTGCGTGTAGTTAGTACTCGAAGCGATTAGGTGAGGTTTTGGATTCAAATGATAACCCCTCGAGATTATTTTGGTTTGGCCAATGGCCTTGGTACTAACTTTGGGTAATGGCCGAATATAGGGCGGGGAAACTTGTGTGGCCGATTGTCTCCTTAGGGATTTAGACTATCGTTGGTGACAGTGTGTACATACACACTTTATAATTAATTAACGTGCAAAGTATTATGTGTATGCTAATCGGATTTGTGTAGATTTGAGTTTAATACCATAAAGGTATAGCAAGACTTGAGTAAGTCCTTGACAATATGATTTGCTATTTGATGCTTTTGGGAAGCATGACATATTTGGTATATGTGACTTATAAATGATTATTGGTAAATCCTATATATGTTGCTAAATGAGTATGTTGGCATGATTTCTATTAACTATCATTGATTGATGTGGGTTTTATGAGTGGAGAAGCGGTGATATTCGTGTCGACGGACACCAAAGTGTTTTGGTAACACATTGTGACTACGGTCACCAGAGGTTTGGCACCTCCAGAGGTTTGGCACCTCATAGCGTCTCGTCCCTGTGGCTTAGTACCACCGTGGGTTGGCCCCACATTTGAGATATGGGATTGACGCCAGTGATTTGGTATCACACGATGGGTTGGCCCCATTATTTGATTGTGACTTCGGGTCACGGTGGTTTGGTACCACAATATTGACGGATTTCGTGACTATACGTCACCAGTGGTTTGGCACCACCAAAGTGGTTTGGTACCACACGGGTAGACAAAGGCGTCATTTGGATGGCTAGGTTGGGTGCATATTAAACTTGTGCATATTAAATTAATTATGATTTGTGTATGATGTTACATTAAACCGGGAAAAAGGGTTACACATTGGGTCTTGATGACTCACCTTTTTCCTTTAACATTTTCAGGTGACTCGTAGTTGCGGATAAGGAGCCTGGATGAACTCGAGGCGGCCATGCAATGAAAATATGGACTAGGTGGATTTGGAACTATTTTTATTTTAATATGGGTTTGATTTATTTTGTTTAAGATGTAATAAGGCCTCCTAAAATTTGCACTTGGATTATTTTATGTTTTGATAAATTGCTTAACTATTTTATGATATTAAAATGGGTACACATGTTTTTCTCAAATTAATTCGTAAAAATGTTTTATTGTGCCATCGGGTACACTTGAAATCTGTAACAACCTAACTTAGTATATTTTTAAATGACATTAAGTAATGCTTTCTTCATAACACCTCAACTGTTTTAAATCAAAACAATATCTTTTATCAAAATTTAAAACGACTTAAAAAGGGATTTTCAAAAGTTTTTCCTCCGTAGCATACCAAATTCGGTCGTAATGTTTGGGCCGGGTTTGGGGTGTTACAGTAAGTGCGATAGCTGAGCCGACTGCCCTTTGTTATAACCTACTAGGAGTCTCGCCCTCCGATGCTGAGTCCAATTTTACGAGTTTGAAATTTTCATGGTTGAAAGCCAATTTTAAACATTTATCAATTAATTCCCTTTTGTTATAGCATGAGGTGATGTACACAGCTCGAGCATGCATTATGCATATTATAGGGGGTGTACTGATGCCCGATGCGAACAACAACAGGGTTCATTTGATGTATTTACCCCTATTAGCTAATTTGCAGAATGTTCGCTCGTATAGTTGGGGTTCAGCAGTTCTGGCTATGTTGTATCGTGAGCTTTGTCGGACGACAAAGCCTGATGCCGTAGACATAGGCGGATGCCTTCTATTGCTGCAGTTATAGGCTCTTTATTGGATGCCATTCTTGATATCGGTTAGGCATCAACCATACGTATTTCCACTAGTGAACAGGTGATAAAATTTAACTTGTTATTAATTGACATTTTTTTTCTAATGATACTATTCTAACGATACTATTCTAACATGTAATTTGTTTTTGTAGATGGAGTTATTATCCAGGTATCGGGAGGTCGTACGCTGTCTCGATATATCGTCTTATGATTGAACAGCATGCCGGGGAAGGGGTAAGTTGTAACGCCCCAAATTTTGGGCCTAGAAGAATTGGGCCTTGGGCTTAGGAGCGTTTAAATTTTTTGAGAATAAGAGAACGGCACAATTGCATGTTAGATCTATTGGGTGAGTGATTTTGGAAGGTTAAGGGGCTTCTATGAAGTCCTGGGTTCAAGCCATGTCATATGGAAAAAAAAATTTTTATCATTAGGGGAACCATGACTTCTGGTTTTAAGCCTTTTAAATAATTGTGATTAAAAAGAGACACAAGAGACCTTGTGTTGTGGTGGCTAGTGGCGTGTTGGGCATTAAGAAGGGAGTGGGTTCGAATCCCATGGTATGCAAAAAGGAGGTTTTATTTTATATCTTTGTGGCGTGAGAGGTAGAGTTTGATTCAAACTCTGCAGAGGTGGTTGAAGACTTGGTCATCAAATTTGAATGAGTTTGAATGGGAGGTGTGGAGTGAATCAAGGAGAAATCTATGGAGATCTATAGAGATTTCTAAGGAATTGGGATGTGAGGGGAGTTTTGGCCGAACAGGGAAGCTTGAGTAAGGGAAATTCGGCTAAGGTATGGCATTTTCTGCATTTTCGGCAGTGGGTGAGAGTGCATAAGCCAAATTCTTTCTCTGTTATTTCGAGATTTTCTCTTTTTCCTTTCGGGTTTTTCTCCCTTTGTGGCATATCGTGCAGCATTTTTGACCATTCGAGTCTTTCCCTTTTCAGGTCACTTTTGCCGAATACACTTCCTCTCCCTCCCTCTTCATTCTATTGTTTTTCTCTTTTTCTTTCTTTTTTCCCTCTTCTCCCTTTCTTCTCCTAAGCCGAATACCATCCCTCTTCTTTTAGTTTCGGTTTCTTAATAGCTTGTGAACCGAATCTTTTCTCTTGATTTGTTCTGTGGTGACCGAATTCTCTGTTTTCTTTCCCTCTCTGTTGCGATTCTGCAAGTGTTCCTGAAATCGGTAAGTGATCATATTCTTCACTTTTTTTAAAAAAAAATTCTCTCCTATCTCCCTTTTCCTCTAAAAGCCGAATATTTCTTTCCTGCATGATCTTTGATGGCCGAATGGTGATCCTTTCCTTTTGGTGCGGGGGTTGTTGGGTTCTAGGTTTTCAGTGAAGTGAAGGGGGGTCTCAAGGTAGTCACCGAAACCGTTTTCTTATCACGCGATTTGAGGTAAGCATTTTGGTCTAGCACTTTGGGGTTGGTCGATACCCTATCTTTGGATTTGGGCTTTTGTTAATGTTAGTTATCGATCCAAGTTCTAGATCGTGTGCTGTTGAGTAATGGATTCTTTTGTTAATACAATATTTCAGCAGGAAGGGATGCAATCCTTTTTCGAATAACATCCTTAGCGGGCCAAGTCACACTTTGGTTAAGGCGTTGGACTCGTGAGCGGTTCGCTCGACTTCGCTAGCAGGTGTGTACACATACCACCCAAACCATAGATCGATAAATGCCGGAATGCTGGAATGCCAAAAAGCCGAAAGTATGGCAACGGTTGCCACACGAGCGTGTGATCGTGCGTGTGGTGAACCAAGCCCACGAACACGGGCGTTAGTCTGTAGAGGCCACCGCGAGCGTTCTCGTGGGCTTAGGCTATTTTTGGGGCCAAATGGACCGGAATGGGCCGAGTGGACCCAATGGGCCCGGGGGCCCTACGCAAGTAAAATTTTTCTGGTTGGATAGGAAATAATGAGCCGGCCATGGCGATCACATGGCCAAAGGGAGTTTTGGGCTTAGTGGGCCGCATGAGCATATGGGCCCACTTGGGCCAAGTATTGGGCTTTGGGCCCAATTACACCGTTTTGACGATATATGTTATCTGTGTCGCTCGAGGCGACTGTAAACCTTTAGGAAGGTTGTAAAATGACCGAAATACCCCCACAAGGTAAAATGACCGTTATGCCCCTAAAGGGCAAAATAACTAAAATGCCCCTACATGTTATATGATTGTTATTGTATGCTATTTATGATATGGTTGCATTCATGTGATATTATGCTGCATGGGGTTGGGTTATGTGATTGGAGGAATTATTCTGTTCTGGCAGCACTGCTGCATATTTCTAATGGCTATTAGCCTACCATTCTGGCAGCTCTGCTGCACATTCTGTTTAGTGCCGCATCGGTACTATTATGTGGTGTGTAGGGATGGGTGGGTTGATACTATATCCCCACATGGTGTGTACAGTGGGACGGAGCTGGTGTGTAGAGGTTGGATGGATAGGGTTTTTGCATGCTTGATTATTCTGATTCTGTTATGTTTAGGGCTAAGGCCCATACTACATCTGTTCTTTAATGGGCTTAGGCCCAGTTGGACATTACTTCTGAGATGGGCCTAGGCCCAAACTGTTCTAATTGATCGCTGTTTTTATTTGGGGTGCACACTGAGTTTTCGCAAACTCACCCAATTGTTTAACTGTGCAGGTGATCCCTATACATAGATGGTTCGGAGCTGCGAGGGACTTGGAGCCGGCCACACATTTAAACTTGCTTTGGATTTTATTTGCCTTATTTACTAATTTTCGGGTTGTAATAAGGCCTTTCTAATTTTTGGGTTTTAAATTTGGAATCTTACTTATGGGTTTATAATTGCTAGAAATAGAACACCAATACGAAAACTGTTTTTCAAAATATCACGTTTCCGCAATTGTTTTAAACTAAGCTTCCGCATCAAATAAGGTTTTAAAGGTAAAAGCGCTTTACAAGAGATTGACTTTTAATAAACCACGTTTTAAAAACAAGCAAACAAAATCTGAGGTTTTAAATGGAAACAAGTTTTAATTGTAAGAGGGGTGTTCAATGGAAACCTGGGTTTCGAAAAACACTTCAATGTGACACGCCGGATTCGGGCCTAACTTCTAGGCCAGATTTGGGGTGTTACATAAGCTATTCCAATATTCGTGACATGTAATTACTTTGTATATCTTACTCAAACTGTGTTAAATTTTAACCATGTTATTAATCATGCAGTTTATCTGGATGCCGTATCGGAGACCAAAAATTACGGCTGTTATACCCTCGTCTGCCCACATTCATTCTCACATGTGGTGCATTAACGCACCAATTATCAATTTCCAGACAGCCGAGTGGTATAACGGGGATCAAGTACTCCGGCAGTCTGGTTGCATCCAGTATATCCCAAATCTGCCAATGCAGTTGGGGAAGATTCACTTGATCAACAAGAGAGGAAAACATGGAAATAATTGGGGGGTTGTGCAGTGTGGGATAATCGGATGGCGCGGAGACCTTAGATGGATATTTCTTCCGATTTGCAACCATCGTTAGAGTACATACAATGGTACTTTAGTACGGGAAAACCATATTTACTTGGTGGGTAGACGACTGTAGTCCCCCTGCACATGCATCGACATGGGCCATACGAGCCAGTGGCCGATATAGAGGTCGAGCCAAAGCCAGAGCTAGATCCCGAGCCCCAGCCATAGCCAGAGCCCGAGCTCGAGCGATCGCATACACATTCGGCTGATAGTTCTTATCATCCGGAGTTGCAGGTCAATGACTATTTCTCGAGCTCATCAAGACAAGGATATCATTTCGGGTTTGATGTCTTTAGGTCGTATCCACCGTAGTACAGCACTCCTCCCGACCTGTATCCACCGCAGTATGGCACTCCTCCCGGCCTGTATCCACCGCAGTATGGCACTCCTCTCGTCTCGTATCCACCGCAATATGGCACTCCTCCCGGCTCGTATTCACCGCAGTATGGCACTCCTCCCGACTCAAGTTCATCGATGGCGTTCAGGGCATATGATTTTTCTTCCATGTTTCGCACACCTCCACCTGCAATTGAAGAGGATGTTGATCGCCGCAATCATCCACAACGTGAACGTCGACCCCCGCAAAAATATACCCCTAGGACCACATCAAACCATCAATTTTAGGGGTTTCTTGCAATTTAAATATTACAAAGTTTGTACTTTTTTATTCTAAAAAAATATAAATCAAGAAAAAGATAATCTTTATATTTATTTTATTAGATTAATTGCAACATTAAAACATGGAACAAACTTTGTGGTCATAAATTAGATTAATTGCAACATTACAACATTAAAACACATTACAAACTTTGTTTTGTAATATAAATTTTGTAATATAAATTAAATACATTACAACATTAATCTAATTGAAACAAACTTTGTAATATAAATTTTGTTATATAAATTAAATACATTACAACATTAATCTAATTGGAGCAAACTTTGTAATATAAATTTTGAAATATAAATTAAATACATTACAACATTAATCTAATTGAAATAAACTTTGTAATATAAATTTTTTTATATAAATTAAATACATTAAAACATTAATCTAATTGGAACAAACTTTGTAATATAAATTTTGTTATATAAATTAAATACATTAAAACATTAATCTAATTGGAACAAACTTTGTAATATAAATTTTGTTATATAAATTACATAAGCTCAATTCCTACCCGATCGTGACGATTGTCCAACATGGTAGTTTCGTTGTGAGCATTTACTCCAATTATGACCAGCTAATCTGCATAATCCATAATGCTTATCGTCGAATTTCTCCCTAATGTCCATTTCATTATGGATTCTGGATGATTGCGGACAACCTTTTGGATTCCTATGCAACCTTTTGTCTGGGACAAGCTTGAAAGTCGTCGGAGGCACCTCCCACGTAGACAGGTCAGGCAGGATGGGAAACTCATTCTCCCAGACACGCATCGTACGCTCGAGTGTGTGCACATCATCGACAAATTGTTCAACATTGAGTGAGACTTTAGCACACGCTGCCACGACATACGCACATGGATAATGAAGCATTTAGAACCTCTTGCAATCGCACCATCTGTTCTGGAGATCAACTCCATAAGACCTAAGTGGTATACCGGGTCGACGACCGATGGTCTCTGTAACTCGAAACATTTCAAGACGTCATCAATGTACTTCTACATTCATCGACCTCGCCATCCGATGGTTTGCAACCATTGCATCCCTGACATCTTCGACAAACACGTGTCCCACCTCCATCTGGTTGACTTGTTGCTGACCTATTCTTGGTATCAAGGTAGCCAACCTGTAGAATATAGCCGAGAAGACAGATGAAACCGAAAGGTGTCGTGTTTTCAACAACACAGCGTTGATCCCCTCCACCAAGTTTGTGGTCATTTGACCATAACGAAAACCCTCGTCAAAACTTTGAGCCCATTGCCACGGCTCCATGGTACACAACCACTATCGAAAAGATGTGTTCGTTTGACCCTCCATGTCACTCTCAAGTCGAGTCATTCTTTGGCGGAAAATATGTGGCTCTAGCTTGTGCACTATATATGTATTAAAAAAGATAAGTTACAGTTGTAACACCCATAACCCGTATCCATCGCCGGACTAGGGTTATGAGGTATTACTGGTCAAATCATAACAATTAGACTATCATGGCTCACACATCATCACATCATAGTAATCAATAGCACAAAGTCCCTTTAGTAAGTCTACGAGACCTTAAACATGCTTTAAAGAGGGTTTGGGACTAAACCGATCTCATACAAAAACTTTACAAACTTAGAAATTTTTTCTTCTAAAATAGGGCACACGCCCGTGTGGATTGACCGTGTGCCTTACACGGCCATGTCTTAAACCTTGTCTTACCTCGTGTGCATATCTAACTATTGCCACGCGGCCTGTCACACGCCCGTGTGTCTGGCCCGTGTGCAAGACTGACTTGAGTCACCCGGCCTGTGTAACACCCCAAATTTGGGCCTAGAAGGAATGGGCCTTAAGCAGGGGAACAGTGAAGGCTGCACATAAGTATTTGGATGTACAAGGGAAGGACACAAATAAATAACTACTTGAGTGGTTTTGTGTCCTGAGAAGTGTTGGAGAAGTCTTGGGTTCAAACCTGGGCTTTGGTAAAAAAATCCATGTTTTCCTTTTAAATGAACCTTGATGTTGGCACATATGCTTTAAATATATTTGTGGCGGAAATATGACCGTAATGCCCCTATAGGGTAAAATGACTATTTTGCCCTCGAGGGTAAATGACTGATTTGTCTTTGATTTGTATGATTGATTTTGTGCATGACATTCTGCATACACGATATATTTCATGGGGTTGGGACATGGTTATAGAGGAAGAATACCGTACTGGTGGCTATGCCACATATACTGATACTGGCAGCTTTGCTGTGAATTTTGGTTAGTGCCGCAACCGGTGCTAACATTGTAAGTGTAGGGTTGGGTGGGTGATTTATTCCCCATAGTAAGTGCAGGGTTGGACGGAGGCAAGTGCAGGGTTGGATGGGGTAACATGCATTATTCATGTGGGATTTGGTACTGTTATGGGCTAGGCCCAATTATTCTTATAATGGGCTCGAGCCCCGATCATTGCTTGCGATTCTGCATACAGTTGATCGATCGCATATTAAGGGATTACACACTGAGTTTTTGTAAACTCACCCCGTTTTTAATTGTACAAGTAATCCCCAGCGTTAGGCGGATCGGTGCTGTGGGGGACTCAGAGATAGCCACGTTACTGCTCCTATTTTTCTTTTATGTGGCTTTAATTTACTATTAAATTTCGTTCTGGGTTTTGAATTATGTAATAAGGCCTCTCTATAATTTTCTAGCTTTTAATTTGGGATTTGAGTCATTGTGATTTACATCTGATAGAATTAGAACGCGGTGTTCCATAACGATAACTATTTTCAAAACATCACGTTCCGCAATACTGTTGAAATGCTTCCGCAACAAATCGTGTTTTAAAAGTAATGACCTTTTAAAATGGATAAGAATTGGCTAGAATGAGTTGAGTTTTAACAAAGAGGCTTTAACCTTCTTACGGGTTTTATCAACAAGAGCAAGTTTTCAAAAAGCACTCAAAAGTGACACAGCCAGATTCGGCCATAACGTCTAGGCCGAGTTTGGGGTGTTACATTTAGTGGTATCAGAACCAAGTTGTAAAACTCAGTTGTGGAATGGGTTTTCAAATTTTTGGATTTCAAAAGGTTGTTTTTGAATATGTGAAGTGTTTTTAGATATTTCTTCTGAAAAGTGTGGCACACCGAGTCTCCGGCGCTGATTCTGTAAGTCATTCTGAAACTGTTGCTTGTTTACACTGAAATGCGAGAGATAGAAATCTTTGAGACTATCAGTAGATAATGGATCAGATTGAAACTCTCTAGTTAGAGTAAACTGGAAGCTGTAGGAAACTGAAAACTGTATTGAAAACGTCGATCTGTGAGAACAAACTCTAATTGCTGCTTTTCATAAAACATATGCTAATAATTTCTGGAACTGAAAACTGATGCATAAAATTTCTAAAACAAATAATACGCAAATCGATAATGAGCACTAGGGGTACTCGTGGAAGGGGTACAAGAGGCCGCGGTAGAGGCCGTGGAAGTGCTAGGGCTGGGTCTTCGGTATCAGGCCACATACCTAACGTTGAGGCAAGGGAGACACCAGCTTCACCGGTAACTGAGATGGGATCATACGATCGAGCGACTGGGGAGGACGTACTATCCCAAGCTATGCTCCAAATTTTGGAGAGGGTCACTGGGACCAGTGCGGGTGCTGTGAGCCGTGGGTCGATTTCAGAGCGACTCCGGTCAAACGGAGCAGAAGTCTTTAGGGGTATTTCCAAAGTAGCCCCTAATGTAGCTGAATACTGGTTAGAAGCCACGGAGAGAATAATGGACGATCTCGACTGCACTCCTGAGCAAAAACTAAAGGGTGCAGTGTCACTACTGCGAGATGAGGCTTATCAGTGGTGGCTTACCGTGAGAGAGGGTACTCAGGCCGACCGGTTAACATGGGAATTCTTTAAAGCTACATTTCAAGAGTAGTATGTGGGTGCAAGTTATGTGGACGCTCGAAGAAGGGAATTTCTGAACTTGACTCAGGGGGATAAGTCTGTGGCGGAATACGAGGTGAAATTTCTAAGACTTAGCCGATATGCTCGAGGGATGGTGGCAACTGAATATGAGCGCTGTGTTCATTTCGAAGACGGCCTTAGGGATAGTCTACAGATTCTGATAGCTCTACAGAAGGAGCGGGATTTTGCCGCGTTAGTGGAAAAGGCGAAGATCGCCAAAGAGGTAAAACGCGCCGAGCGTCAGAACTGTGAAAAGGAAAGGGGAAAAAATAAGAGGGATGCTGGGCCCTCAAGTTCGTTTGTGAGGCCTAATAAAAAGGCCAGAGTTGATGGGCCAGTCAGAGTTGGGGCCCCTGTTACTGTTGCTAGATCTTAGCCTTGTGCGGATTGTGGAAAGAGCCATCGTGGTGAGTGCTGGAAAAGGACTGGAACCTGTTTGAGAAGTGGATCGATGGAGCACTGTTTCAGAGAGTGCCCACGGAGACCCGATCAGGTGCAAGCTACTGGTATGGGTAATGTACAGCCATCGAGGGGTGGTCAGCAGCCACCTAGAGGCCGTGGAAATGGTATGGGCCGTGGTCGTGGAGCACCTCATGCGGAGGCGAGGCAGCCAGCTCTGGTGTATGCTGCATGTCGCCGAGAGGACGGAGACGCCCCAGATGTGAATACCAGTACGTTATTTATCCATAGTATACTATATACCTAATTTGGAACTAGAGTGCGCAGCGGGAGTGTAGCGGTGTAGTCTATATATGCGACCATTCTGATAGTTAAAAATTTCGAGGATGAAATTTCTTTATGGAGGGGTGAATTGTAACGCCCCAAATTTGGGCCTAGAAGGAATGGGCCTTGAGCAGGGGAACAGTGAATGCTGCACATAAGTATTTGGATGTGCAAGGGAATAACGCAAATAAATAACTGCTTGAGTGGTTTTGTGTCCTGAGAAGTGTTGGAGAAGTCCTGGGTTCAAACCTGGGCTTTGGTAAAAAAATCCATGTTTTCCTTTTAAATGAACCTTGATGTTGGCACATAGGCTTTAAATATATTTGTGGCAGAAAGATGACACAAAAAGAGCTTGTAGCTCAGTGGTAGGTGGCATGTTGCTTCTGTTGGGGAACCTGAGTTCGAGTCAATCCTTGCTCTAGGAGAATTTATTTTATCTCCTTGCTGCGTGAGAGGTAGAGTTTCACTGAAACTATGCTGGGAGAGAAAGTTGAATTGGTATTGGGAGAGAATCAGGGGATATGGATAAAGGTTGGTAAGGATATGGAGAGAATTATGTGGAGGAAATTGTGGAATTTGAAAGCTTGAGTGTTGTAGCCGCATTGGTAAGCTAGCTACTCAGAAATTCGGTTTAGGCTGGTAGTGAGGGGCTGCCAAATTCTCTTGCTGCCATTTTAGGGTTTTTTCCTTTTACACTTTTGGTTTCTCTTTATTTTTCTCTGTGCTGCGAATTCACTGTGGGAAGCTGACCATTCGTGTCATTTCTTTTGTTGGTGCCCGAATTCTCTACTGCTGCCGATTGCTTCTTTCTCTTCATCTTTACTGTTTTTTTCTCTCCTTGGCCGAATCTAGCACCTACTCTCCCTTACAATTTCTTCTTCAATCGGCTTCTCGCATAGCCGAACCTTTTCATTTTGCTTCTTTATTTTCTATTCATTCTCTCTCGATTCTCCTATTCTTATTTGGCTGAATACTCTCTACCCTTTTTGTTGGTCATTTTTACCTTACCTTGTAATTTGGTCCTTGGCCGAAACACAGTACCTGTTCCCCTCTATTTCAGTTCTGCAAAGATTCTGACAATCGGTAGGTACTTATGTGTTCTTTATTCTTTCTTTTTTCGATAACTCTGCTTTCGTTTGAGTTCTTCACTAGCAACCGAATGTTTTCTCCTTACGCCTTCTGACTGCAAAATACATTTCTTCTCTGTGATATGGCCACCGTTGGGCTTAGGGATTTCGGTGGTGTGAAGGGGCGCAAGTGGCTTGAAGCAATCAAACTTTTATTTTCTGTTCATCGTTCTATCAAGGTAAGAACAATTATCATAATATTGGGTTTTGGCCGAATGTGCTTTTGTGCCTGTAAGCATGATATGTGTGGATTTAAACCACACTTATTATTGTTTTTGTCTAATGAGATCTGTTATACTACTGATTTTTTATAAAGGCGTGTACTCGATTGTGATCAGCGATCTTGGGAGGTTTAAAGACGTTCGTTCAGACAGGGTAAAGAAGGTGTATTTTTGGGCTAAGTATTAAAAGTGATTACCCCTAGTGGACAACTGGCTAACGATATATTCTGATGGGCTATAGGTTCGATACGAGTGGGTTAATCGCGTTAAAACAGTGTGTAACCGCACTCGCATAACGGTAATAGGCGTAAAAGCCGGTAAAGTGTGTACACACAGACCGATTAGAATGTAGAACGACAAAATCTGAAAACCCGAAAGGTTGGGCATTGAGCGTGTGAACGCTCGTATGGTAAATCGAGCCCACGAAACGTGGGCATACGACGAAAAAGGCCACCATGAGTGATTTCATGGGCTTAGGCCATAATGGGCTTTGGGCCCATTTACACTGTCTGTACTGTTATGGTCGCTCGAGTCGCTCAAGACGACTGTGGGTTTACTGATGGGCCTAAGTACACTTAGGCCCAAACTGATAAAATGACCGTAATGCCCCTATAGGGTAAAATGACTATTTTGCCCTCGAGGGTAAATGACTGATTTTTCTATGATTTGTATGACTGATTTTGTGCACGACATTCTGCATACATGACATATTGCATGGGGTTGGGACATGGTTATGGAGGAATAATACCGTACTGGTGGCTGTGCCACATATACTGATACTGGCAGCTTTGCTGCAAATTTTGGTAAGTGCCGCAATCGGTGCTAACATTGTAAGTGTAGGGTTGGGTGGGTGATTTATTTCCCACAGTAAGTGTAGGGTTGGACGGAGGCAAGTGCAGGGTTGGATGGGATAATATGCATTATTCATGTGGTATTTGGTAATGTTATGGGCTAGGCCAAATTGTTACTGTAATGGGCTCAGCCCCGATCAATTCTTGCATTCTCGCATACCGATCGATCGCATATTAAGGGATTACACACTAAGTTTTAAGTAAACTCACCCCGCTTTTAATTGTACAGTAATCCCAGCGTTAGGGTCGATCGGTCTTTGCGAGGACTCGAGAGATGGCCACACTACTGCTCCTGTTTTTCTTTTATGTGGCTTTAATTTACTATTAAATTTCGTTCTGGGTTTTGAATTATATAATAAGGCCTCTCTATAATTTTCTAGCTTTTAATTTGGGATTTGAGTCATTTTGATTTACATCTGATAGAAGTAGAACGTGGTGTTCCATAACGATAACTATTTTCAAAACATCACGTTCCGTAATACTGTTGAAATGCTTCCGCAACAAACCGTGTTTTAAAAGTAATGACCTTTTAAAATGGATAAGAATTGGCTAGAATGAGTTGAGTTTTAACAAAGAGACTTTAACCTTCTTACGGATTTTATCAACAAGAGCAAGTTTTTAAAAAGCACTCAAAAGTGACACCGCCAGATTCGGCCATAACGTCTAGGCCGGGTTTAGGGTGTTACAGCCTGCCACACGCCCGTGTGTCTGGCCCGTGTGCAAGTCTGACCTGCATCGATTAAAGACAGTGATGGACACAGGTGAGACACACGCCCGTGTGCTCACCCGTGTGGACAATCATTGGCCATTTACAAGGCCAAATTGCCACCCAATTTGGGTCATCCCTACATGCTCAATTCCAACATCAATTAACATACAATTCATTCACCATTCTCAACTACCAAAACAAGTATAAAGCATGCCATTTCTATTTCACCAAAACACACCATAATGGTCATTCACACAAGACCATATATACATATCACATACACCATTTTCACATAGCAAAACATGTACAAAAATCATTCCACAACCTCACTAGCCTATACATGCCAAATACCATATATATACAACTTCAAAAAAGGTACCAAAATAGATGTCTGATAGTGTGATTGAGTTGCTGACGATCCCAGGATCCGAGCTAGCTTTAATGACACTGTAAAACAGAGAAAGACTTCACACAGTAAGCTTTAAAGCTTAGTAAGTTCGTAATATAACACAATTAACTCAACAATTTAAATTCAATATGCAAAGTTACTAACACTTAGTTCAATTCACATCATTACTCAATTTCATCCATAGCTACTACTCACTTTCATATCATAACTATATGTTCATGTACAGGCATTTACAATGCTACTCAATCTAACTCTTTCCATCATTCATTCACATAATCATCCATTTATCTCATACACAATATCATCAACCACATAGGTTCTGTACATACCTGTACCATTACGTATTTATCTATCACAATTACCACTCAATGCTTAATGTCATAATTCATTCGACCTTCTTTAAACGTTCGATGAATTCGCACACTCAGTGCCATTTAATTAGCCGAAGCTACAATAATATCACACACTTAGTGCCATCACATTAAACCGAAGATGTCTCGGTATCGCACACACAGTGCCAACTAATATAGTCGATGCATTTCTTTATCTCGCACACTTAGTGCACTTCATCGCAGTAAATATTCTATTTACGCACACTTAGTGCCACATATCTTCGAACTCACATTTCACATTACTAACTCAAAAATCACATTTCCATTCATTTCATATCATATGAACATTATTTAAACAATACGTATTATACATGAACTTACCTCGGACGTAAAAACAACGACACTAGTCGATCAATCGAGCACTTTGTTCTTGCCTCGATCTAAGTCCGAATTTCTCCTTTCTTGATCTATATAATATCAAATTCAACTCATTCAATCACATTTTTATCCAAAACAATACACAACACATAGTTAAAGCATTTTACACTTTAGCCCTCACAATAACACATTTTGACATTTTAGTCCTTATTTCTCAAATACATCAAATTCACAAAATCCAATTTAATCCATGCTTAGCCGAATTACCATAGTGTCCCTATTAGCCCATATTTCACATTTATTTCACATTTCAATCCCTCAATTTACACATTTCACAATTTAATCCATTTTTGACATTTTTGTCAAAAATCACTTTATAAAACATTAAAATCTATTAACAATTACTCATTATTCATCATCAACTATCACAAAGCTCAAGCATTCATCAATGGCATTTTACAAAATCACCAACAAACTCAAAAATCAGGGCATGGGCTAGCTAGAACACGAAGCAACGATCACAAAAACATAAAAATCATCAAAAATCGAGCTCGAATCATACCTCAATCAAGAACAATAAGAGCCGAACCCTAAAATGCTTCAATGGTTATTTATTTTCTCCAAATTCGGTGAAAGAGATGAGAATATAAGCTTAAAAATTATTTTTGTTTTATTTATTATACATTAATACTTATTTTACCATTTTACCCTTAGTTAATAAACCATTTAATCATTAAATATATTCCCATTTATGGCCATTCCCACTATCAAAGGTCTAATTACAACATAAGGACCTTTCATTTAATAAGCCATGACAATTAGGCACTTTAACAACTAGCACACAGCTCTTACATTTTATGCGATTAGGTCCTTTTTTTCTCAAATCAGCACACGGACGATAAAATTTTCACACAGAATTTTCACACATACTTTATCACATACCATAAACATAAAAAATAATATTAAAATATTTTTTCGACCTCGAATTTGTGGTCCCAAAACCACTATTCCGACTAGGGTCTAAACTGGGCTGTTACAACTCTCCCCCCTTAGGGGTTTTCATCCCCGAAAATCTTACCAGTAAATAGATTCGGGTACTGCTCTTTCATAGCATCCTCAGGCTCCCACGTAGCCTCTTCAACCCCATGTCTGTGCCATAACATTTTCACTAAAGCAATTTTCTTATTTCTCAATTCTTTGATCTCACGAGCCAGAATTCGAATCGGTTCTTCACTATATGATAAATTAGACTGAATCTCAACTTCAGTAGGGGCAATTACATGCGATGGGTCAGATCTGTATCGTCGAAGCATCGATATGTGAAACACATTATGAATCTTCTCTAGCTCAGGTGGCGACATCAATCTATAAGCAGTCGGTCCGATACGTTCAATAATCTCATACGGCCTAATGAACCTCGGACTAAACTTGCCTTTTCTGCCGAAACGGAGTACTTTCTTCCACGGAGACACTTTCAAAAATACTTTATCCCCAATCTCAAACTCAATATCTTTTCGTTTCAAGTCTGCGTATGATTTCTGTCGATCAGACGCTGCTTTCAAACTATCATGAATCACTTTCACTTTTTGCTCAGTCTCTTTTATCAAGTCAACCCCGTGAATCTTATTCTCATTAAGCTCAGTCCAATACAATGGAGTTCTGCATTTACGACCGTAAAGAGTGTAACTGTAATATCCCGGATTTAGGGGTTATGAAAATTTTCGCTTGAATGTGTGCATTGTTGTTATGTGCTCTTTGTATGAGTTCTAGGGACTTTGGGAATTTTAGAATGTAAAGGATTGCCTTAGAAAATATTAGATTTTAATCTTAGAAGGGGAACTAAGCAAGTTTGGCCTTAAGAGAATTAATTTGATGTTTTGATCATAAGTTGAGCTATTGGTAAAGTGGTGAAGGTGCATGGGTGAATGCATGAGGTGAGAGGTTCGAATCCTTTAGCTAGCAATTGGGAGGAATTTTAATTTTTGTTTTCTTCCCTATAGTGTCGGTCAAACCTTATCCTTAATAGATGGACTATTCTTTTATTTTTGGATAGTAGACCAATAGGAAAAGGCAAGTTAGGAGTTATGGTAAGGAATCAAGTGGATAAGGAAAGTTTAGGGGACAAGAGGCTTGAAGAGTGGGTGTTGTTTTGAAACTTTTCCATGGTCATGTGACCATGAACCTAGACGGCATAAGGGGCTAAGGGAGTGGTTTAATTGTGTTGGAAATTATGGGGTTGATAGGGAAGAATCAAGGAGGAAAAGGGGGATTGTGTAGGCTATTGTGTTGGCTTCTAATTTTTGGTTTGGGATTTGGGAGGTTTTAGTTGACCAAAAGTTGTCAATTTGTGCATTTTTCCTTTGTCCAAAAATATTTCTCTTAACCGAATTTATCAATAGGCATTTGGTAAAAGTTTGCTTTGTTTTGGCCTTTGCATTTTGACCAAATAGATACTTTTATTTCTTCTTTTCCTCTCAAGTTTACTTTCTTTTGGAACCAAAATATTGGCATCTTTGAAGACATTTACCATTCTTTTCTTCCTCTCTAGTGCCGAATCCATCTTACACCAAAAGAATTCTCTTTTATTTTCTTTTTCATTCTCTTCCTCTCTTCCCTTTTCCTATCATAACCTAAAAATTATCCTATACCTTTTCATCATTCTTTTCCTTCCTTTTCTTTCTTTTGTTAAAGACGAAATTATCATTCTTTTTATTTTAAGTTGTTAAGGCCAAATTTCTTGATAGTTCTAGTAAGGGTTAATCGATCATCGTGTTCGGGTAAGGCTTTTCTATCAATGGTTTTTTCTTTATTTTCTTTGGATTAATCGATTTTAGGAATCTAATCCTCTTATTTCTCCGTGGCTAAACCTTTGAAGGAAGATTTTCGGGGTTGTCTTGTAGTCAACGTTAGGAAGAGATCATTCAAATTTGAATAATCCAAGGTAAGGGATAATGATATTCGCCAAAGGCCATATCTTTTAGTGATAACCGATTTCTCACATAGTGATATGTAGGTTACGTCGACGTGTAGGCAAGAGTCGGAAATCCTAAAGTTTCTATCGCTCTTTGTGTTTGCAAGGTGTGTAACTTATACTAAACATCTAATTGATTAGTAGCTTTATTTATATAGATGTGTTTATAATGAAATATAAACGATTATAGCTTTGGGTACCACTCAATGGTACGATGAATTGAGGTACGTTTTTTTCCTTCAGACTATGTAAGTTTTTAATATGAAACATATTCGATAATTGATTATGATTTTGGGATTATGATTCAAAGGCATGATATTTATATCATAAATAATGCTATATGCATAATATGAAATGTGTTCGATTCCAATATGATTATGGGGTATATGGCATGATATTAAAATAATATGTTATTGCATGGGCATATGGGCAATATTGAAAGGGGAAGTGTTCCGGTGGTTTTACCACATAATCCGGTGACTTCGGTCACGATATTATGAATCCGGTGACTTCGGTCATATACAATAAATCTGGTGACTCTGTCACAATTATCTGGTGGCTATGCCACAATTTATAAGGGCGATATGCTAGTTGACTGCAGCAACTGCCTTCGATGGTGTGTAGCGGATGGAGGGTCGATTTAGAAATCCCCACGGTGTGATTGGTAGGTACGGGTGGTGTGTAGCGGATGGATATCTAAGTTGGGTTCGGGATTGCATTTCATTTACATGTATATGTGATTTAATCATATTATTATTGATTTGTTATATTATGAACTTTGTTACTATGATCGATTGGACTTTTAGTATAATGTTACACATTGAGTCTGTTGACTCACCCTTCGTGGGATAACTATTTCAGGTGATACACAATGAATTTGGACCGGGTCAAAGAGGATCGCGTGGTGGCCATTGCTCAACTCCGTAAATTGAAATTTTCACTTTTATTAAACTTACTACGTTTTCTTATATATATTTCGGGATTTTTTTGGGGATATGTTTTTGTAATAAGGCCGCCATTAGTTATGTTACTTTTACGTTTTAAATTTATATTACCTACGATCAATTTCAACTAATCAATTAAATATTTTCGATAATCGTATTAAAAATGGTTTTTATCAAGATCGTACTTAAATTTATTCTTTTACCCCAAAAATCACATCTTATTACAAAACGACAAAAAAATGAGTTTTTCTTAAGAAGCATACCATATCCGGTCGGGCTTGTGGGCCGGGTTTGGGGTGTTTCAACTTGGTATCGAGCCCGCTTTAAACACTCGGCCTTGGGTTTTGAAGTCCACAACGTTTTCAAAATTTGTCCCAAATGAATGATTTTGAAAATTTTTGGTTAAAAATGGTTTTATGGAAGCATGGCACCCGAGTTCTTGACCCGAAGTCCACCAGGTAAGTACCTCAAATTATTGAGTGAATTATTATATGATTGTTATATGGGCATACTTGGGCTCGTAGATTAGAGAACTAGGATCTATTAAACCCTAGGGCTAGTGCACTCAAACATAGGCATAAGACTTAAAAACAACTAAACAAACTCGTGAAGTAAGTCGCGAGGGAGTTACGGTGTGGCAACCATTGTGCGCATGTCTAGGAGTGGATTCATGAAGAGCTTGGTATTTAAGCGGTCCTAGCGACTCACCTCCTCTTTACTCGAATCCTACCTGGTGTGCGTAGCTACGGTTCACCCTAACCAAGAGGACTTATTCACGGGCTAAACTTGATAATTAAAACCCGAAAAGGACTAGCCATGCGCTTTATAAAAACTCTAGTTTTTAAATCACTAAATTACCCTTTTGATCTGTACAAACTATTTTGAAGATATTTCTCAAAGTATTTTCGACTTCCAAAATTACCAAAAATACCCTGTAGGAAAATGACGAATTTACCCCTGGGTTGGGAACAGATAGAAATGCTCATAGAAGTGTGTTGAATGTTGTGGATGAGTGAATGTGTCTCAATTGATGTGAATGTGTGATTCTTTGAATTAGAATAGTGATCTTGAACTAGAAATTTTGATTGATCAAAAGAACTACTTCTGAAAACTCCTTTTCATAAAATTTGCTCGTGGATAAACAGTGAAATAAAATACTAAAGCATAAAACTTCTTAATCAGATAAGACGCTAAGTAGACATGAGTTCTAGGGGACGAGGTCGTCGTGGTCGCAGAGAGCGAGAATGGTCGCTTTCGAACCGCTTAGGTCATGTCGGGGTTCCGAAATGAAGCTCCGCCACCAGCTGTTGGAGTGGAATTTCAAGAGCAAACTGGAGGAGATGACGCTGTATCGTAAGCTATGTTGTGAGTCCTAGAACGAGTAGCGGGAGCTAGTATGAGTAATGGAGCGCGAAAGTCAGTGGCTGAGAGACTTAGATCTAACTGAGCCGAGGTTTTTAGGGGAGTATCCGGGGTAGCTCCGAATGTAGCGAGTAATCGCTAGAGGCGATCGAGAGGATCATGGATGATTTAGACCGCACCGCCGAGGAGAAATTGAAAGGTCTTTGTTTAGTTTAGCTTCGTGACGAGGCGTATCAATGGTGGCTCATCATCAAATAGAGTATTCTGCGCGGATCGAGTAGATTGGGGGTATTTTAAGATCAAGTTTGAAGGGAAATATGTTGGAGCTAGTTACATTGACTCTCAGAGAAAGGCGTTCCTGAATCTGGTACAAGGAAATAAGTCGATAGTTGAGTATGAAGCGGAGTTTTTACGGTTAAGCCGATATGCCGGAGGATTATAGCTCACGATTATGAGCGGTGTGTGTCGATTTGAGGATGGGTTGCGAGATAAGTCGCGAGTGTTGATTGCACCGCATCGTGAGAGAGATTTTGCGCTTTTAGTGGATAGAGCACGGATAGTCAAGAAGAAGTTAAGCGGACCGAGTGACGAGAACGAGATCGAGGTCGAAATAAGAATAAGAGGAGCTATGGATCTTGAGGTCATCCGAGAATTTCCAAAAGAAACCTAGAGTTGAGGGTCGCGACTTCAAAGAAGATACTAAGGGAGGACGATGATCGTACTTGTGATCGATGTGGAAAAATGCACCCGGAGAATGTTGGAAGAAGACGGGGATGTTTTAAGTGCGGATCCAAGGATCATATGATTAGGGATTGTCCATTGGATACTCGGAGGAATCGTTCGATGAGGTCGAGGTTCTAATCAGCCGCAGCAGAGGTGGGCCAGCCAATGAGGGGTCGTGGTTCGAGTGGCGTAGGTAATGGTTCTCGGTAGAGGTCGTGGGACTCGGGCGAGGCGATGGTAGCACCGAGGCTAGACAACCCGGGTTTGGTGTATGCGGTTCGTCGGAGGAAGATAGTGATCCACCCGATGTTATCACGTGCGTTTCTTATTTCTCGGTTGCCACTTTATTGCTTTGATAGATATAGGGTCAACTCATTCTTACATCGCTAGTGAAGTATCTCGAACTCTACATGTGAACTCGAGATCTGTACCTATAAAGATGACTCGCATTTAGTCCTTTAAGACATGCATCAGTAGTAGATAAGCTCTTTAAGGAAGTGCCTTTAGAAGTTCAAGGGACGCAGATTTCGCTAATTTAATGGAGTTGCCATTTGGAGAATTTGATTTGATCCTAGGCATGGATTGGCTAGTGAAGTATCGTGCGAATTTGGATTGTGCTGCTAAGCGGATGTCACTAAGGTCTATGGACGATAAGGAAGTTGTGGTAATGGGCGAGAGACGGAACTACTTATCAAATGTAGTATCCGCTCTTAAGGCAGAAAAGATGGTTAGGAAAGGTTGTTTGGCTTTTCTTATGTTGGTCAGTGCCTTAGGGGCTAAAGAGGCAACTGTTGAAGAGGTCAGGACTGTGAGAGAATTAGTGGATGTCTTTCCGGAAGAACTTTCAGGATTACCTCCGGATCGAGAGGTGGAATTTGGGATTGACTTGTTGCCTGGAACGGCGCCAGTATCTATCGCTCCGTATAGAATGGCACCAAAGGAGTTGGTTGAGCTTAAGGCCCAAATTCAAGAGTTGCTTGATCGTGGGTTTATCCGACCTAGTGTGTCTCCATGGGGAGCACCGGTCTTGTTCGTGAAGAAGAAGGACGGGACTATGCGTATGTGCATAGATTACCGACAGTTGAATAAGCTAACCATCAAGAACAAGTATCCTTTGCCAAGGATAGGCGACTTGTTCGATCGCCTTAAGGAGCTGCGGTATTCTCAAAGATAGATCTAAGGTCGGGGTATCATCACCAAGGTGAAGGAAGCGGATATCCATAAGACGACTTTACCAACAAGATATGGGCATTATGAATTTTTGGTAATACCGCTTCGGATTGACGAACGCCCCAGCTGCATTTATGGATACGATGAATCGGGTTTTTCAACCCTACTAGGATCGCTTTGTTGTTGTGTTTATAGACGACATTCTTGTGTATTCCAAGTCCGAGTTACAGCATGATGAGCATCTTCGGATAGTGTTGCAAGTGTTGAGAGAGAAGAAGCTTTATGCCAAATTCTCGCAAGTGCGAATTTTGGCCGAATGAAGTTGTGTTTTTAGGCCATGTGGTGTCTGCATGGAAGGGATAAGGGTGGATCCTCGAAAGATTGAGGCGTTGTTAGATTGGAAACCACCTAAGTCTCAGAAATGAAGTTCGTAGTTTCTTGGGATTAGCGGGTTACTACGGAATGTTCGTCGAAGGATTCTCCTCGATAAGCGGCACCTTTGACGGTTGTTGTTGAAAAAGAGATACCTTTCGTATGGGCGAATAAGCGCACAAGAGAGCTTTGAGAAGCTTAAGAGGGTTTTGTCTCAAGCTCGGTGTTGATTCACTGAGGCGGGGAAGGACTTTGTGGTGTATTGTGATGCGTCTCACATTGGATTGGGATGTGTTTTGATGCAAGACGGGAAGGTGGTTGCGTATGCATCTCGGCAATTGAGGCCTCACGAGGTTAACTACCCGACGCATGACTTGGAGTTGGCGGCGGTAGTCTTTGCTCTTAAAGTGTGGAGGCATTATTTGTATGGAGAAAAGTCAATGAAATCTACACGGACCACAAGAGTCTTAAGTATCTGGCGACTCGGAAGGAGCCGAATCTGAGACAACGAAGATGGGTGGAGTTGTTGAAAGACTACGATTGTTCGATAGAGAATCACCCGGCAAGGCGAATGTAGTGGTAGATGCCCTAAGTAGGAAAGTGGTGTCGGATCTAAGAGCGATGTTCGCACATCTTAGTCTTTATGACGACGACAAGCTTGTTGGCGAGAATTACAAGTAAAGCCGATGTGGTTGAGTCGGTGAAAGAAAAAGCAGGTTGGTAGATGATGATTTAAGTGTTAAGCTGCGGCAAGTGCAAAATGGAGAGTTGGAAGATTATGGTGTTAATAAATGATGGAGTTTTGTGTTTCAAGGGAAAGGTCCAGTATGCCGAAGGATGAGGAGCTTAGGCGAACAATTCTTCAAGAATCGCATGGTGGTCCTTATGCGATGCATCCGGAGGTAGTAAGTTGTACAGAGGATCTTGAATCAATTTTGGTGGCCTGGTCTTAAGCGAGAAGTTACGGAGTTTGTGGGGAAGTGCTTAACGTGTCGCCAAGTTAAGGTTGAACACCAAGTTCCATCGGGATTGCTTGACCAATAAATATTCCGCAATGGAAGTGGGAGCGTATCACCATGGACTTTGTTAGTGGGTTTCCCCTTACGCCTACCAAGAAAGATTCGGTGTGGGTGATAGTGGATCGATTGACGAAAGTCGCACATTTCATTCTGTGCGAATTGATTACTCTTTGCGAAATTGGCGAAGTTGTATGTGGCGAGATTGTAAGATTGCATGGAGTGCCGATGTCGATTATATCGGATAGGGATCCGAGGTTTACGTCTCGATTCTCGGAAAGCATTACATCGGGCTTTGGGTACCAGATTAGACTTCAAGATGCGGCATTTCATCCACGATCGATGGCGATCGAGCGAGTAATCCAAGTATTAGAGGACATGTTAAGGGATGTGTGATAGATTTGAGAGGAAGTCGGGAAGAATTTTTGCCTTTAGCGAGTTTGCATACAACAACGATTACCAAGCCAAGATTCGGATGGCACCGTATGAAGCACTATATGGGCGAAAGTGTCGCACTCCTACGTGTTGGACGTAATTAGGGAACGTCGGGTTTTGGGTCCGAGATTGTGGTGAATCCAAGAAGAAAGGTTAAAGTAATTCGGGCTCGGTTGAAGGAGGCATCGGATAGGCAAAAGTCGTGCGCAGATTTGAAACGAAAGGACATAGAGTTTGTTGTGGGAGACCAAGTGTTCCTAAAGGTTTCGCCTTGGAAAAAGTGATGAGATTTGGTCGCAAAGGAAAGTTAAGCCCCGTGTTTATAGGACCTTATCGGGTTTTGAAGCGGTTGGACCAGTGGCATATCGATTAGAGTTACCTTGAAGTTGAATCAAATGCATGATGTGTTTCATGTTTTGATGTTACGTCGTTCTTCGTCCTGATCCATCTCATATAGTGCCGATTGAGGAGGTAGAACTACGACCAGATTTGTCCTATGAGGAAGAGCCGATTCAAATTCTAGATCGAGATGTGAAGGTGTTACGGAGGAAATCAGTTCCTCTCGTCAAAGTATTATGGCGCAATCATGGATCAGAAGAAGCTTCGTGGGAGCCGGAGGAGGCTATGCGACAGTAATATCCTCACTTATTCTTGTCAGGTAATTTCGGGGACGAAATTTTTTTAGAGAGGTAGAACGTAATATCCCTGATTTAGGGGTTATGAAAATTTTCGCTTGAATGTGTGCATTGTTGTTATGTGCTCTTTGTATGAGTTCTAGGGACTTTGGGAATTTTAGAATGTAAAGGATTGCCTTAGAAAATATTAGATTTTAATCTTAGAAGGGGAACTAAGCAAGTTTGGCCTTAAGAGAATTAATTTGATGTTTTGATCATAAGTTGAGCTATTGGTAAAGTGGTGAAGGTGCATGGGTGAATGCATGAGGTGAGAGGTTCGAATCTTTTAGCTAGTAATTGAGAGGAATTTTAATTTTTGTTTTCTTCCCTATAGTGTCGGTCAAACCTTATCCTTAATAGATGGACTATTCTTTTATTTTTGGATAGTAGACCAATAGGAAAAGGCAAGTTAGGAGTTATGGTAAGGAATCAAGTGGATAAGGAAAGTTTAGGGGACAAGAGGCTTGAAGAGTGGGTGTTGTTTTGGAAGCTTTTCCATGGTCATGTGACCATGAACCTAGACGGCATAAGGGGCTAAGGGAGTGGTTTAATTGTGTTGGAAATTATGGGGTTGATAGGGAAGAATTAAGGAGGAAAAAGGGGGATTGTGTAGGCTATTGTGTTGGCGAATTTTTGGTTTGGGATTTGGGAGGTTTTAGTTGACCAAAAGTTGTCAATTTGTGCATTTTTCCTTTGTCCAAAAATATTTCTCTTAACCGAATTTATCAATAGGCATTTGGTAAAAGTTTGCTTTGTTTTGGCCTTTGCATTTTGACCAAATAGATACTTTTATTTCTTCTTTTCCTCTCAAGTTTACTTTCTTTTGGAACCAAAATATTGGCATCTTTGAAGACATTTACCATTCTTTTCTTCCTCTCTAGTGCCGAATCCATCTTACACCAAAAGCATTCTCTTTTATTTTCTTTTTCATTCTCTTCCTCTCTTCCCTTTTCCTATCATAACCTAAAAATTATCCTATACCTTTTTCATCATTCTTTTCCTTCCTTTTCTTTCTTTTGTTAAGCCCTAAATTATCATTCTTTTTCTTTTAAGTTGTTAAGGCCGAATTTCTTGATAGTTCTAGTAAGGGTTAATCGATCATCGTGTTCGGGTAAGGCTTTTCTATCAATGGTTTTTTTCTTTATTTTCTTTGGATTAATCGATTTTAGGAATCTAATCCTCTTATTTCTCCGTGGCTAAACCTTTGAAGGAAGATTTTCAGGGTTGTCTTGTAGTCAACGTTAGGAAGAGATCATTCAAATTTGAATAATCCAAGGTAAGGGATAATGATATTCGGCAAAGGCCATATCTTTTAGTGATAACTGATTTCTCACATAGTGATATGTAGGTTCTGTCGACGTGTAGGCAAGAGTCGGAAATCCTAAAGTTTCTATCGCTCTTTGTGTTTGCAAGGTGTGTAACTTATACTAAACATCTAATTGATTAGTAGCTTTATTTATATAGATGTGTTTATAATGAAATATAAACGATTATAGCTTTGGGTACCACTCAATGGTGCGATAAATTGAGGTACGTTTTCCTTCGTACTATGTAAGTTTTGATATGAAACATATTCGATAATTGATTATGATTTTGGGATTATGATTCAAAGGCATGATATTTATATCATAAATAATGCTATATGCATAATATGAAATGTGTTCGATTCCGATATGATTATGGGGTATATGGCATGATATTGAAATAATATGTTATTGCATGGGCATATGGGCAATATTGAAAGGGGAAGTGTTCCGTAGTTTTACCACATAATCCGGTGACTTGGTCACGATATTATGAATCCGGTGACTTCGGTCATATACAATAAATCCGGTGACTCTGTCACAATTATCCGTGGCTATGCCACAATTTATAAGGGCGATGTGCTAGTTGGATCACAAAGAATCGCCTTCGATGGTGTGTAGCGGATGGAGGGTCGATTTAGAAATCCCCACGGTGTGATTGGTAGGTATGGGTGGTGTGTAGCGGATGGATATCTAAGTTGGGTTCGGGATTGCATTTCATTTATATGTATATGTGATTTAATCATATTATTATTGATTTGTTATATTATGAACTTTGTTACTATGATCGATTGGACTTTTAGTATAATGTTACACATTGAGTCTGTTGACTCACCCTTCGTGGGATAACTATTTCAGGTGATACACAATGAATTTGGACCGGGTCAAAGAGGATCGCGTGGTGGCCATTGCTCAACTCCGTAAATTGAAATTTTCACTTTTTATTAAACTTACTATGTTTTCTTATATATATTTCGGGATTTTTTTTTTTGGGATATGTTTTTGTAATAAGGCCGCCATTAGTTATGTTACTTTTACGTTTTAAATTTATATTCTGCTACGATCAATTTCAACTAATCAATTAAATATTTTCGATAATCGTATTAAAAACGGTTTTTATCAAGATCGTACTTAAATTTATTCTTTTACCCCAAAAATCACATCTTATTACAAAACGACAAAAAAATGAGTTTTTCTTAAGAAGCATACCATATCCGGTCGGGCTTGTGGGCCGGGTTTGGGGTGTTTCAGTAACATCCTGAATTTTTGGGCCTATGCATTTAATGGGTGAATATGTGTAATGAGTTAATTTGAGCATTGGGGGTCCAAATTGGGCTCAGGATTGGGCTGAAGCCTTAGTTAAATTTTTGTTTGGGCACTATAGGGTTTAAAAGGTGGTATCTGAGTTTAAAATATCAAAATGGGCTTGTGGCCCAATGGTCAGTGGCGCCACTTAGGGAGCAAGGAGGTGACGCCACACAAGGGAGTAAGGGGCCCAAATTTAAGTTACATGGAGCCCAACTCTTTTAATTTAAGTTAGCTAAATTTCGGCATTAGGGTTAGGTAGAATGGACGGCAACAAGGCTCAAAAATAGGAGGATTTATGTGAATGGGATAATGTAGATAATATAGTTGATAATATGGAAGGAAAAAAAAAAGGAGAAAAGATAGGAGCTATCTACAAGGCTAGGAGTTGGCCGAAATTCCATCACCTAGAGAAGTGAAGAAATCGGTTTCTTTATGGCAAAGGGGTGCGAATTTTCCTTTTTATTTGATTAATTTTTAGTTATCGAAGGGCACTTTCGGTTTTTCATAGGTAAGTGCCGAAATTTCTATAAATAGGGAGGGTTCTCTTCTTTATTTTTTGGCATTTAGGGTTTCCACCATTTTCTTTCTCTTCTTTCTTCTAAAAGCCGAAAACTTTATTATTCTCTTCTCTTCTTTCTTCTAAAAAGCCGAAAGCCGAAAACTCCATTATTCTTTTCTCTTCTTTCTTCTAAAAGCCGAATCTCTATAGATTTCTTCGAATCATCTTCTCTTCTTGATTTTTTGCAAAAAGCCTAATCCTCTGGGAGTAGCCGAATCTTCTCTAGTAAGATCTCTTAGATCTAAAAGCCGAAAACACTAGTTCTGAATCTCATATCACTTTTCGTGATTTCAAGGCGGATAAGCGGTGGTGTTGGCTACGGATAGCGTCGACTTAGAGGGTCTCGTTCTAACATGATGTCGTGTGTGTAGATCTCTAACACACTAGTAATCTTTACTAAATATATGTTATGGGCTAAAAAGCCTAAAAAAGTCAGATAGTAATCAGACTAAATATATGTTATGGGCTAAAAAGCTAGGAAAAAGGTCAGTATAGTAATCTATACTAAATATATGTTATGGGCTAAAAGCTTGAAAAAGTGTATAGTAATCTATACTAAATATATGTTATGGGCTAAAAGTCTGGAAAAAGGTTGTATAGACAGTCGGATTACCCAAAAGGGTAGGCAAGGGATGCAGTGCGTAATCATAGAAACTTCTCTATGTGTATCGATGTATGTGATAGACTGTGAACTTTTAGGTAGTATATTGTTTTTGATTCTGCATGTATGTATGCATGGGATGGGATTGATATGATGAAGGGGAAGAAGGTCGCATAGCGATCGGTGGCTTTGCCACATAGGTCACATAGTGATCGGTCTTTATGACGGGCAGCTCAGCTGTTGAAATACTACGATGTATTATTAAGGTCGCATGGCGATCGGTGGCTTTGCCACATAGGTCACACAGTGATCGGTCTTTAAGACAGACAAAACACGGTGCCGATATGGTGTGTAGCGGTTGGAGGGTTGATTGTAGAAATCCCCAAGGTGTGATGGTTGGTACGGGTTGGTGTGTAGAGGATGGATTTTTAGGCTGGGATGGGCCATGATGCATATATAGTTACCCTTGTATACGGGTCAAGGCCATAATGTGTTTATGGGCCAAGCCTTTGATGTGTTTTCGGGATTTACACACTGAGTCTTGGTGACTCACCCTATTATTTTTCCCTAACTTTGCAGATGAGCAGTAGATCGTGGACATGGGAGCAAAGGCGGACTCGAGGGGCCAACAAGTCTTTTATTTATTAAATTTCCATTTTATTTTAAGTTTAAATTTTGGAATTATTTGATGTAATAAGGCCTCCATCGCTTAGGTTATAAGTTGATACTTGTCAATGTTTATGGTTTTTTATTCATGATCAAAGACTTATGATTAAAAGAAATAAAAATGGGATCTTCACCCATTATTTAAAATAACACTTGTTTTGGAAAAAAAATAAAATTTCAAAGATTTTCTACCAGTGCCACCTATTTAAAGATTATCTACAAAAACGACTAAGTTTTTCAGAATCATTCCAAGTAAAGTTTTTAACCTTAAAACCGAAGCATACCAATCTGGTCATAACGTTTGGGCCGGGTTTGGGGTGTTACAAAGAGCCTCATATGGTGCCATTTTAATGCTTGACTGAAAGCTATTATTATACGCAAATTCAATCAACGGCAAATAATTTTCCCACATACTTTCAAACTTAAGAATGCAACATCTCAACATATCCTTGAGAATCTGAATGATCCACTCAGATTGACCATCTGTTTGCGGATGAAAAGCAGTACTGAAGTGTAATTTCGTACCTAAAGCCTCTTGCAGTTTCTTCCAAAACTGCAAAGTAAACCTCAGATCTCTGTCAGACACAATAGATAATGGTACCTCGTGCAATCGCACAACCTTGGAAACATATAATTCAGCTAACTTATCAAGCGAATAATCCGTTTTCACCGGAATAAAATGAGCTGATTTCGTTAATCTATCAACTATCACCCAGACTGCATTTTTCTTTCTCGGAGACAGGGGCAATCCCGACACAAAGTCCATTGTGATTCTCTCCCATTTCCACTCAGGAATCATGATCGGCTGTAGTAAACCGGATGGCACCTGATGTTTAGCTTTGACTTGCTGACAAACTAAACATCTCGATACAAACTCTGAAATATCCCGTTTCATACCAGGCCACCAATAAAACTGTTTCAGATCATTGTACATTTTCGTACTTCCCGGATGAACAGACAAATGACTACGATGAGCTTCGTTCAAAATCATTTGAATCAATTCTGGATTTCTCGGAACACAAATCCGATCTCAGAATCTCAAACAATCATCATTATCAACTTGAAATTCTGAATCAGAGTTCAAATCACACTGAGCTCGTTTCGCTAGCATTTCATTGTTAACTTTTTGGGCATCACAAATCTGCTGTAAGAACAACGGTCTCACTTTCAATTCGGCAAAAACCGAACCATCATGAGACAGAACTAAATGAGCATTCATCGCACTTAGCACAAACAGTGATTTTCGACTCAAAGCATCAGCAACAACATTTGCTTTTCCCGGATGATAATCAATCACAAGCTCGTAGTCTTTTAATAGTTCTAACCATCTTCTCTGTCGCAGATTCAAATATTTTTGAGTCATCAAATATTTTAGGCTTTTATGATCTAAAAACACATGACATTTCTCACCAAAAAGATAATGACGCCAAATCTTTAAAGCGAACACAATCGCAGCCAACTCAAGGTCATGCGTCGGATAATTCTTTTCATGCGGTTTCAATTGTCTCGAGGAATAAGCTATAACTTTGCCTTCCTGCATCAAAACACATCCCAGACCACTCAACGAAGCATCACTATATATCACAAATTCTTTACCAGATTCTGGCTGTACTAACACTGGAGCTTCAGTCAATAAGGCTTTCAACTGATCAAAACTTTTCTGACACTTTTCAGACCATTCGAATTTCACATCTTTCTAAAGCAATCTCGTCAACGGAGTTATAATCATCAAGAAACCTTTTACGAACCGTCTATAATATCCTGCTAGTCCTAGAAAACTGCAGACTTCAGACACATTTCTCAGATGTTTCCAATCTAAAATTGCTGAAATCTTACTCGGATCAACTCGTATCCCCGCAGTTGATACTATATGTCCCAGAAAACTAATCTCACGTAACCAAAACTCACATTTACTAAACTTTGCATACAATTGCTTATCTCACAAAGTCTGTAACACGATTCTCAAATGCTCGGTATGTTGCGTCTCATCACAAGAATAAATCAAAATATTATCAATAAACACAACGACAAATCGATCCAAATACGGTCTGAATATCCGGTTCATCAAATCCATAAATACTGCAGGAGCATTTGTTAGTCCGAAAGGCATAACTAAAAATTCATAATGTCCATACCTTGTTCTAAAAGCAGTTTTCGGCACATCTGATTCTTTGACTCTCAACTGATAAAAACTTGATCTCAAGTCTATCTTTGAAAACATTGTAGCTCATTTTAACTGATCAAACAAATCATCTATTCGCGGTAGAGGGTACTTATTCTTTATTGTCACTTTGTTCAGCTGTCGGTAGTCAATGCACATCCTCATAGTACCATCTTTCTTTTTCACAAACAACACAGGAGCACCCCAGGGCGAGAAACTTGGTCGTGCAAAACCTCTGTCTGTTAACTCTTGCAACTGAGACTTCAATTATTTCAATTCCTTCGGAGCCATTCTATACGGTGCTATTGAAATTGGAGTCGTTCCCGACACTAACTCAATGCCAAACTCAACTTCTCGTATCGGAGGTAATCCAGGTAATTCCTCAGGAAACACATCAGGGAACTCACAAACCATAGACACAGATTCAACTTTCTTTTCGGTCACTTTTGTATCTATGACATATGGAAGATAAGCTTCACATCCCTTTTCACATAATTCAAAGCTTTCATCGAAGATATTACAGCCGGTAGCCCATTCAAATCACTGGATTCAATTCAAACTATCTCGCCATTCTGACTTCTCAAATCAATAGCCTTCCGTTTGCAATTCACAATAGCATTATGCAAAGTTAACCAATCCATACCCAGAATTATATCAAATTCATCAAAAGGTAGTAGCATCAAATTAGTCGGAAAACTATTATCTTGAAACATCAACAGACAATTCTTGCACACTTTGTCAACCAGAACACACTTGCCTAAGGGGTTCGATACTCTAATTATAAACTCAGTAGACTCAACAGGCAGAGTCTTACTAGATACTAAGTTCTCACACACATATGAATGAGTAGATCCTGGATCTATATATGCAATCACATCAGTATCAAAAATAGTAAAAGTACCAGTAATGATGTCTAGAGATGACGCTTCTTCGCGAGCGCGAATAGCGTAAGCTCTGGCTGGTGCTCTCGCCTCAGATCTTACAACTGTATACGTTGTTCCTCTCTGACTACCACTCACATTTCCTATGTTTTTGGGTGGTCTACCCCTAGCTGTAGTGTTACTCGGCCTCGCACTCTGAGCATTATCTTTCTTAGCCAACTCCGGGCAATCCCAAATGAAGTGATCTCGTGATCCACATTTATAACAAACTCTATTATTATTGTAGGAACTCAATTTTTACTGGGCTTGGAAATAAACCAAAATAATAAAAATAAATAAAACCAATGTTTATTTCTACAGTCCATTTACAAAACAAAATTAAATAGCCCAAAAACCACTTAAACCCAAAGAGATAACCCAAACAAATTACCCAAAAGCCGTTACACCCTGGCCCAAATTACAAAACACCACCAGCAACCCAAATCTAACCCACTAACCCAAAAACTTACAAGGCCCAAAAGGGCCCAAATGCCTAAACAGTTTCAGTAAGCCTAGGGTTTCTGAAACCCTAGGCGCCGCAAGTGCCCAGCCCCTCGCACCGCAATCAGCTCCCTGCGCCCACGCCAGCCTTCGATCGCGCCGCAATCCGTGCGCAAATCCCGTACTACCGCCGTGACCTTTGTCGATCGCCTGCAAAAAGGAAAGAAGCAACAGCAAAATATGGCAAAACAGGACGAAATCTTTTTTTCCTTTTTTTTTATTTTATTTTGAGGGTTATAAAAACCCCAATAATCTGTAACAAAAAAAACACAGAGAGAATAGGCAGAATATTCACAAAAATCTAGAGGAATAAAATACGAAAATCTGTTACAGAGGTGATTTACGTTCTTTTTTTTTGTGTTATTTTATCTTTTCTTTCAATCCATGCATATTTCATATACAAAATAGTTTTTTTTAAAAAAAAAACAAATGGGCGAAGTTTTTACCTTTGGGCCACCGCGTGGGACGGCGCGTGGGACGGATTCTGGCCTTAGGCCGAAGGCTAGAGAGAATTTTGAAGGGAGGGCCTCTGTTTTTTTTTTTAATTCGATGTTTAAAATGAATTTCTTAGTTTTTTTTTACTTATATAGGGCCTATTGTACGACGCCGTTTTGGAGGTCCCCTTTTAATGCCAAAACGACGTCGTTTTAAGGGAGGATCCGCGCGTTGACCCAAAAACCCGGGGAGGATTCGCGTGTTTTTTATAAAAAGGGAAATTTACCATTTTAGTCCTTTCGCTATTTTAGTAGTTTTAATTTTGAACAATTTAACATTTTTTTATTTTTTAAATTAGCCCTAAAACTTATATTTTGTTTCAATTTGATCCTCAGGCTCCTTAAAGGCTAATATCAGAACGATGTCGTTTTGAAAGTTTGGCATAATTGCCATATTAACCCCTGCAGTATGACGCATGTTTTGATTTAGTCCTTCTATATCTATTTTTTGTTTATGTTTTTAAAACCTTTTTATTTCGTTTTATTCTAAATTATTTTAACATTGTTTTAAATTATTTTATCATATTAAATATTCTATATTATTTTATTTATTATTTGTATATCAATTTATTAATAGTATAAAATTCGTATATAATTTTTATATGTATTATCCTTATATATATTAAACTATTACTATTTATTATTTTATTTGGTTTAATTATTTTTATTACATATTATTTTAGGATTTATATATTAGTTATTATATTATACATTTTAAAACTTTGTACATTATATAGTATTATATTATATCATATATTATTTTTAAAATTTTATTTTATATAAAATTTATTTATATTGTATAACATATTATTTATTCTTAAATATATAGTTTTTTTTCTATATGTATTAGGTTATTATAAATATATTTTTATTTAAAGTTATAAATCATTTATTTATTTCAAAACGTATTTTATTTATTATCTCAAAATATAAATATTATGTTTTTTTTTGTTTTTCTTATTTTGCAATATTTGTTTATTATTTGGTATATGTCATTACATGAAAAGTTTAATCTTGCATGAGAAGTTTTCATATTTATTTTGTAGTTTTCTTTATTATTTTATTATTTATTGCTTTATATATTCTATTTGTCCATACTCTTTCATTTATTTACTATTGCTTTAGTGTAGGTATTTTTATTAGTCGTATTTTATATTATTATTTCCTTTATTGCCTATATTAATATGAAATGTTAGTATATCATGATTGCTTTTGGTATTTATGTTTGATATTTTCACATGGATCATCGTTTAGAATAAAATACATTTTGCAAAATTACTATATTTTATTTAAAGGTTTTTTAAAATAAGGAAATGTTTTGTATTTAGAAATTCGGGAAATAGTGCCCTAACGTGCTGGGTTTTGATTTTCTGTTTGACTAAATAACTAAATATCCTTTTAATAAAATTTTGTAAATCATGAGATGATTTTAGTTACGAGGGTTTAAAAATATCATGTCCTAACGTGCTGGATGTGATGTTTGTATTCTATCGGAACAAAGAAATCTCAAATTTTAACTCAAATTGTTCAAATTTTTTTAGAAATCATGTTTTCAAATCTTTTCGAATTTTCGACATTAGGACAATAATTAATCAATCCGGTACCAATTTTGGGCGTTACGAGGGTGCTAATCCTTCCTCGTACGTAACCGACTCCCGATCCCGTTTTCTTGAATTTTGTAGGCCAAAATCAATGTTTTGAAATAAAACATTTTATAAGGTGATCCAATCACACCTAAGCAAAAAGGGATTGGTGGCGACTCCCGTTTTCGTTTTTTAAAGTCGATCCTCATTTTTCAAAAATTAAAAATGGTTTCGACAGCTTGGTGACTCCGCTGGGGACCAATAAGAAAGTCAAGCCGTAAAATTGATTATTTTTTGTCCTTTGTCAGAAATTTGAAAATTCGATTTGAAAATTATGATCCTTTTGTTGCATTTGTTTGTGTCATTGCATATGATTGTTTTTTTTTGCGCATATTGCATTGCATGACTGTTGTGGTCGCACCCTTAAGTGGGAGTGAGAAACTATGCCTTCGTGAGGTTTTCACCTTCGCATGGGCTAGTGGATTGCTTCCGGGATACATCTGTACCTATGTCTCCGTGAAGTTTTCACTTCCGCATGGCCATAGGGAAATGTATTCCCCTGAACTGAACTCGGTCCATATGAGCCTATAATGGGTGAGGATCGAGGAATCTGCTGGTTCTGGTACCTCAACTTTAGAGCTGAACCGCATGTAGAAAACCTAAGGACTTACCCTAGATAGAACTATACCAAACCTTAGCAATTACCCAGATATACGTTTGATTATTTGCTTTATGTTTTACTTCGTGTTACTAACCGATGGTGTTTTAGTTTGTTGCATGTCATTTTATATTTTAAAGAGGCATCGATTCACGGTCAGTTTCTAAGTTAGAAAGCTGGTTATGGAGAACGAGTTCCTTGATAAAGTGAGAGACAATGAAGCCGTCCGCACAAGGTTAGAGCAAACGCAATTGGAGAAAGGGAACAGCTTAGCTGACGGGTATGTATCTTGTAACAGCCCAATTACGACCCTAGTCGGAACGGTGGTTTCGGGACCACGAATCCGGTATAGAAAAATATTTTTTTTATTTAATTATTTAATAATTTGATATCTATGCTATGTGGTAAAATCATGTGATAAAATATTGTATATTAATTTGTGTGTTTGGGTGATTAATTTAAGTGAAAGGATTAAATTGAGTAAGTAAGAAAAATAGCTATTATGATTATAAGTGGCCATTTTAATAGTTTCTTTTAATATAAGGATTTGAATGGCAAAATTTCCTTTGAGGATATAGTGGACGGATTGACTTGTGAAATTAGTGGGGGGAGTGTTAATTTTATATTTTTTTTTAAAGTGTGGTAAGTGGTTGTAATAATATATTATAATTAGATAACATTAAAATAATAAAAACAAAACAACATAGGAATTATCATCCTTTTCTTCTCTCTTTGACCGAAACAAAAAGAAGAAGAGAAAAGAATGAGCTCCCAACCTTCGGCCAATTTGCATGTTTAATTAAGGTAAGAGTTTGAATTTGATTTCTTGAATTTTAAGCATTTTTGGAGTTGTTGCCATGAAATATATATTGCCCATATTCTAAATTTTGATTTGGTTGTCCAAAGTGAATGTTGCCATGGATGAAAAGCTTGATGTTTGTATAATTGTTGATAGAATATGATAGATGAAGGTTAGATTAACAAGCTTCTTTTTAGTAATATTGATGATATTTAGCCTAAGGGATTATTTATAAAAAAATAAAATTTTCGAAGGGACTAAATGGCAAAAAGAATGGAAGAAATGAATTGATATAGGGACTAGAAGTATTCGGCCCTCAATAAGTATGATTAAATTTTTGATATTTTGTGTTTTGAGTTTTAAGGATTAAATTGTAAACATTGTAAATGTTGGGGGTAAATTGTTAAATTGTATAATGATATAATTTTTGAACTAAATTGAATGAATATGTATTTGAATGAGTTCAATTTTTATTATTTAGATCAAGTACAAAAGGAAAAAGATTTGGATCGGGGAAAAACAAAATTAAACGAATAGCCGGGAAGCTTAGTCCGACAACTTCCGAGGTAAGATTTTAAGCATTTAAATTAAACCGAATGTCTTTATATTTATGTGTGTATCAATGTAAATGTAGATATAGATAAGCATGGAGAATGTCAAATTGCCGAATGTGTTGGTAAATTAGAATTATAAAATGGATGAATGTGTTTCATATAGATTTGGTTGTGAAATTATGATATTATATTTGATTGCTAAGGATGCATGAGGCTTGAGAAGTATTGAAGTACGATATTAACGTATTCCATGAAAATTCAGTTTCTTGCTAGGGATTTGGCCGAATATAATATCCCTATTGGATATAAATTAATTGAGGTGTGATTATATGTAAGCGTATAATTGTAATGCGGTGGATTTGATCTTGGTTATTTATATAAATACAAAAAGGGTACTAAGTGTACGAATCAATATCCGGGCACTTAGTGTGCGAAACCAGTTAAATTTGCACTAAGTGTGCGTAAATGATAACGGCATTTAGTGTGCGATAAGTAACGTCACTTAGTGTGCGATACGATACATATGGAAACAAGTTTAGGTATGGTTGTAATGTAGTTTTATATTATTTTACAAATGTTGTTATGAAATTATTCTTGAATAATTGATATTTCGGCAATGGTAAGACAAAATGGCTTAAATCATGAAATCTTGAAATGGCGTAATTGCTTGTAAAATGCTTAAATCTTACTAAGCTTGGAAGCTTACTTTGAATGTGGTTGTTTATGTATTGTAGTTCTCGTTTGGGTGCTCATCTCGTGTTCGAGGTTCATATTCAAAGTTCATCACACTACCAACAAAGCTTCGGTACCTCTTTTGTTTATAAGCTTAAAATCTATGGCATGTATAAGCTAGTTTTGTTTTGTTTAAAATCCTTTTAAGGTTGTAAATTTCAAGCCATGCGAAAATGGCTAAGCTTTTGTGCTTAAGTATAGTCTAGTCACGTTTGAATTTGGTATCATTATTATGTATGTTTGATGTTAATATAAGCTTATTTTGAAAGTTTATTCAATATGATGCTATGTGTGATAGTTGAGTACATAAACTGGATTTTTTTTAGGGTTATATATGAATTGTTGCTCATGGCAATAATAATGTGAATATTCGATTTTGATATATGTATGTCTACTAAATGAGATTTAGTAATGGATTGACTATGGTATATGTATATGTAATAATATGACATTGAGATGATAATTATTTGTCTCTATATGTTTAATTCAATGCATCAATGTGATTAGATGTAGATGGTATAAATTGCAAATTGTGTATATGCATACTATAGGTGATATAGTAGAGACTAAAATTGATGTGGATAAATGGTAGACATTTGGAAATGTCTTATTTTTGTTTTAACTTAAAAAATTTCCTCATTTGGGTAATGCTATATGTTCGGCTATGTGATACAAAAAGGCTTATTTGGTAATGAAATAATTAGATAAGATGTATTCATGAATTATATACATATAAGTGTATAGAACAAGTCAAATATGACAAGCAATTATGCAATGAATGAATATTATGCGTGATATGTATGTTAATAATTTAAAATTTGATGTAATGTACATTTTTATTCATGATAGTAATAAGTAGAATGCATTGTACCAAGTATTTATGCTGATGGAATATATTAACTTGCGTTTGGTTTAGTAATGCCCGTAACCCTAATTCGGTGATGGATACGGGTTAGGGGTGTTACATTTGATTAGTATCAGAGCTACGATTTAGTCGGTTCTCGGACTAACGTAGCGCGTGTGAGTCTAGCTATACATGCCATAGTACATGCTGTGATAGTGTGATGACTTCTAACTGTGAAATGTGTTTATTTCTATAGTAATGGGTCCCGATCCTGATCGAGCTGTAGCGGATGACGTCGAGAGTGTGGCGCCCGTTCCCACATCAGGGACTGCGCCAGAGGAATCTCAACCGGCTACGAGTAATCCTGATGAGGGGGCCAGATGAGCCTTCTATAGTATGAGGAATGATTGGTTCAGTCAATACATACGAACCAATCTGGCTGTTCAACCACCCCTAAATCTGAACATTCCTCCTGTAGTACCGGTGGTACCCCCGATTGTGAATCCGGAGAGAGTAAGCAAGCCTCCGGTTGATCGCAATAGAAAGCACGGAGCTCAAGAATTTAGAGCTGAGAATGATGACGATGCAGAGCGAGCTGAATTTTGGCTCGACAATGCTCGTGTTTTTTGTTTTTGCCGGTATCCGCACACTCGATGAGTGTCTGAAGTGCGCCATATCATTATTACGGGATTCTGCTTATTATTGGTGGAATACACTGCGTGTCGATTGTTCGAAAGAAAGGGTTACTTGGGACTTTTTCGCATTTAAATTTCGTAAGAAGTATGTAAGCCAGCGCTTCATAGACTCTAAGCGTAAAGAATTTCTCGAGCTTAAACAGGGTCGAATGACCGTATCCGAATATGAGCGCAAGTTTGTGCGACTTAGTCACTACGCTCGTGAGTGTGTGTCATCGGAGGCTACTATGTGCCGGAGATTTAAAGATGGTTTCAATGAAGATATAAAGCTTCTGGTTGGTATTCTTGAGATTAACGACTTCGAAGTACTAGTTGAACGAGCTTGTAAAGCTGAAGAGCTGGAATGAGAAAAACGGAAAGCTGAACTTGAATCTAAAGATTTTCAGAAGAGATCTGCGAGTAAATTTTCGCAGATGGCAACAAAGAAGTTCAAGAATGATGGTAGTCGATCCAAATCTAACATCGGGATTTCTATACGAGAACGACCACCAATGAGTTCTCGGGCTACCTCAGTTGCTAGTGTTGGTAATGAAAAATCGAGCAAACCTGAGTGTCAGCAGTGTGGCAGACGACATTTCGGAGAGTGTTGGGGTAAATCCATTTCTCGCACTTATTACAAGTGTGGGTCGCAAGACCATTTCATTTGGGATTGCCCGGAGACCGCTGAAAAGGGTACTGCTCAGAGCACGAGACCGAGCGGCACTACAACTAGAGGCAGATCATCTTGTTTTGGGGGAGGTAGGATTAGTGCACAGAGGGAGACTTCAAATGTGGTTGTTCGATCGGATACTCGTGTACCGGCTAGAGCTTATGTCGTTCGTACCAGAGAGGAGGCCTCATCTCCAGATGTCATTACCGGTACTTTCACTCTCTTTGATACTAGTGTAACTGCTTTGATTGATCCTGGCTCAACTCATTCATATGTGTGTGAAACATTAGCAACCAGTAAGACTCTACCTGTTGAGTCTACTGAATTTGTGATTTGGGTTTCAAACCCCCTGGGTCGATGTGTATTAGTTGATAAAGTGTGCAAGAACTGCCCATTAATGATTCGAGACATGTGTTTTACAGCCGATCTGATGCTACTACCTTTCGATGAGTTTGACATTATTCTCGATATGGATTGGTTGACAGTTCACGATGTGGTAGTAAATTGCAGACGAAAGACTATTGATTTAAGATGCCAGAATAACGAGATAATCCGAATTGAGTCTGCGGATTTGAATGGACTACCTACTGTGATATCTTCGATGTTGGCTCAGCAGTATTTGAGGAAGGTTTGTGAAGCCTATCTTTCGTATGTGATTGACAACAAGGTAACAAAAAAGAAGATCGAATAAGTACCGGTTGTTAGTGAATATTCAGATGTGTTCTCAGAGGAATTACCGGGATTACCACCTGTACGTGAAGTAGAATTTGGTATTGAATTAGTGCCAGGGACAAATCCGATTTCGATAGCTCCGTATTGAATGGCACCGACTGAATTAAAAGAATTGAAGACTCAGTTGCAAGAATTAACGGATAGAGGTTTCGCCCGACCGAGTTTTTCTCCCTGGGGTGCGCCCGTTCTATTTTTGAAAAAGAAAGACGGAACATTGAGAATGTGCATTGATTATCGATAGCTTAATAAGGTGACCGTAAAGAACAAATACCCGTTACCACGTATCGACGATTTATTCGATCAACTTAAGGGAGCCTCAGTGTTCTCAAAAATTGATTTGAGGTCGGGGTATTATCAGCTGCGAGTTAGGGAATCGGATATACCAAATACTGCTTTTCGGACAAGATATGGTCACTATGAGTTCTTAGTGATGCCGTTTGGGCTCACTAATGCCCCTGCAGTGTTCATGGATTTGATGAATCGGGTATTCAGACCGTATTTAGATCGGTTCGTAGTGGTATTCATAGATGATATACTGATCTATTCATGAAATGAAACCGAGCATGCTGAACATTTGAGGCTAGTGTTACAGATTTTGCGTGATAAGAAATTGTACGCAAAATTTAGTAAATATGAGTTTTGGTTGAAAGAAGTCAGCTTTTTGGGGCATGTCGTTTCAGCATCGGGTATTCGGGTAGACCCGAGTAAAATCTCTGCTATATTGGATTGGAAACCTCAACGAAATGTTTCTGAGGTACGTTTGTGAAGGATATTACAGACGTTTTGTGAAAGGATTCTCGATGATAGCAACCCCGATGACAAAACTATTACAGAAGGATGTGAAATTTGAATGGTCGAAAAAGTGTCAGAAGAGTTTTGATCAACTAAAGACATTGTTAACGGAAGCTCCAGTGCTCGTTCAGCCAGAATCGGGTAAAAAGTTTGTTATTTTCAGTGATGCGTCTTTAAATGGGCTGGGTTGTGTATTGATGCAAGAGGGTAGAGTAGTAGCCTACGCTTCGAGACAGTTGAAACCGCACGAGAGAAATTATCCGACGCACGATCTTGAATTGGCCGCTATAGTTTTTGCTTTGAAAATATGGCGCCATTATCTATTTGGTGAGAAATGTCATGTTTATTCGGATCATAAGAGTTTAAAGTATCTACTGACTCAGAAGGATCTGAATTTGAGACAACGACGATGGTTGGAACTGTTGAAATATTATGAGCTCGTGATTGATTATCACCCGGGAAAAGCTAATGTGGTTTCCAATGCACTTAGCCGAAAGTCATTATTTGCTCTACGCATAATGAATGCAGATATGGCTATGACTGAGGATGGTGCAATCATTGCTAAGTTGAAAATAAGACCACAATTGGAGCAGCAGATTCGAGAAGCTCAAGAATTCGATGATAGCAACCCCGATGACAAAACTATTACAGAAGGATGTGAAATTTGAATGGTCGAAAAAGTGTCAGAAGAGTTTTGATCAACTAAAGACATTGTTAACGGAAGCTCCAGTGCTCGTTCAGCCAGAATCGGGTAAAAAGATTGTTATTTTCAGTGATGCGTCTTTAAATGGGCTGGGTTGTGTATTGATGCAAGAGGGTAGAGTAGTAGCCTACGCTTCGAGACAGTTGAAACCGCACGAGAGAAATTATCTGACGCACGATCTTGAATTGGCCGCTATAGTTTTTGCTTTGAAAATATGGCGCCATTATCTATTTGGTGAGAAATGTCATGTTTATTCGGATCATAAGAGTTTAAAGTATCTACTGACTCAGAAGGATCTGAATTTGAGACAACGACGATGGTTGGAACTGTTGAAATATTATGAGCGCGTGATTGATTATCACTCGGGAAAATCTAATGTGGTTGCCAATGCACTTAGCCGAAAGTCATTATTTGCTCTACGCGTAATGAATGCGGATATGGCTATGACTGAGGATGGTGCGATCATTGCTGAGTTGAAAATAAGACCACTATTGGAGCAGCAGATTCGAGAAGCTCAAGAATTCGATGGCGATTTAAAAACAAAGAAAAGTCATTGTGGCTCGTGTGTGGATTCAGACTTTCAGGTAGATGCTGAAGGATGCTTACGGTTCAAGAATCAGATCTGTGTACCGAAGAACCCTGAATTAATTAGAAAAATTTGTGATGAAGCTCATAGTAGTAGATGGTCGATTCACCCGGGCAGCACAAAAATGTATAATGATCTAAAATAGCACTATTGGTGGCACGGTATGAAACGAGACATCTCAGACTATGTGTCGAAGTGTTTACTATGCCAACAAGTGAAAGCTGAGCATCAAGTGCCATCGGGATTACTTCAGCCGATCATTATACCAGAATAGAAGTGGGATCGTGTTACGATGGACTTTGTATCGGGTTTGCCTTTAACATCAAGTAAGAAAGATTCAATCTGGGTTATTGTTGATAGATTGACGAAATCAGCTCATTTCATCCCAGTATGTACGGATTTCTCACTCGATAAATTAGCCGAGTTGTACCTATCGCAGATAGTACGGCTACACGGAGTACCTGTTTCTATTGTTTCGGATAGAGATCGGAGGTTCACGTCGCGGTTTTGGAAGAAACTGCAGGATGCTTTAGGTACCAAGTTACACTTTAGTACAGCTTTTCACCCTCAGTCAGATAGTCAATCCGAGCGTGTTATCCAAATACTCAAGGATATGTTGAGATGTTGCATTCTTGAGTTTGAGGGTACGTGGGAACGATACTTGCCTTTGATTGAATTTGCGTATAATAATAGTTTTCAATCAAGTATTAAAATGGCACCTTATGAAGCATTGTACGGTCGGAAATGTCGTACACCATTATATTGGACTGAATTAAGTGAAAGCAAGATACACGGGGTTGATTTGATCAGGGAGACGGAACAAAAAGTTAAAGTAATTCGTGAAAGTTTGAAAGCCGCATCAGATCGACAGAAGTCGTATGCATATTTGAAACTAAAGGATATAAAGTTTCAGAAGGGTGACCGAGTATTTTTGAAAGTCTCGCCGTGGAAAAAGATACTCAGATTTGGTCGTAAGGGAAAACTGAGTTCGAGGTTTGTTGGGCCGTATGAGGTTATCGAGCGTATCGGGCCAGTTGCGTAAAAATTGAGGTTGCCACACGAGTTAGACAAAATTCATAATGTTTTCCACGTGTCAATGCTTCGGCGATATAGATCCGATCCTTCTCATGTGATCAGTCCATTAGAGGTGGAAATTCAACCCGATTTGACGTATGAGGAAGAACCGATTCGCATCCTAGTTCGCGAAGTAAAAGAGTTGCGAAACAAGAAGATATCGTTGGTTAAAGTATTGTGGCATAAACACGGGGTTGAGGAAGCAACTTGGGAAACCGAAGAATCGATGAAAGAGCGTTACCCACACCTATTTGCTGGTAAGATTTTCGGGGACGAAAATTTCTTAAGGGGGGAGAGTTGTAACAGCCCAATTACGACCCTAGTCGGAACAGTGGTTTCGGGACCACGAATCCGGTATAGAAAAATATTTTTTATTCAATTATTTAATAATTTGATATCTATGCTATGTGGTAAAATCATATGATAAAATATTGTATATTAATTTGTGCGTTTGGGTGATTAATTTAAGTGAAAGGATTAAATTGAGTAAGTAAGAAAAATAGCTATTATGATTATAAGTGGCCATTTTAATAGTTTCTTTTAATATAAGGATTTGAATGGCAAAATTTCCTTTGAGGATATAGTGGACGGATTGACTTGTGAAATTAGTGGGGGGAGTGTTAATTTTATATTTTTTTTAAAGTGTGGTAAGTGGTTGTAATAATATATTATAATTAGATAACATTAAAATAATAAAAACAAAACAACATAGGAATTATCATCCTTTTCTTCTCTCTTTGACCGAAATAAAAAGAAGAGAAAAGAATGAGCTCCCAACCTTCGGCCAATTTGCATGTTTAATTAAGGTAAGAGTTTGAATTTGATTTCTTGAATTTTAAGCATTTTTGGAGTTGTTGCCATGAAATATATATTGCCCATATTCGAAATTTTGATTTGGTTGTCCAAAGTGAATGTTGCCATGGATGAAAAGCTTGATGTTTGTATAATTGTTGATAGAATATGATAGATAAAGGTTAGATTAACAAGCTTCTCTTTAGTAATATTGATGATATTTAGCCTAAGGGATTATTTATAAAAAAATAAAATTTTCGAAGGGACTAAATGGCAAAAAGAATGGAAGAAATGAATTGATATAGGGACTAGAAGTATTCGGCCCTCAATAAGTATGATTAAATTTTTGATATTTTGTGTTTTGAGTTTTAAGGATTAAATTGTAAACATTGTAAATGTTGGGGGGTAAATTGGTAAATTGTATAATGATATAATTTTTGAATTAAATTGAATGAATATGTATTTGAATGAGTTCAATTTGAATTATTTAGATCAAGTACAAAAGGAAAAAGATTTGGATCGGGGAAAAACAAAATTAAACGAATAGCCGGGAAGCTTAGTCCGACAACTTCCAAGGTAAGATTTTAAGCATTTAAATTAAACCGGATGTCTTTATATTTATGTGTGTATCAATGTAAATGTAGATATAGATAAGCATGGAGAATGTCAAATTGCCGAATGTGTTGGTAAATTAGAATTATAAAATGGATGAATGTGTTTCATATAGATTTGGTTGTGAAATTATGAGATTATATTTGATTGCTAAGGATGCATGAGGCTTGAGAAGTATTGAAGTACGATATTAACGTATTCCATGAAAATTCAGTTTCTTGCTAGGGATTTGGCCGAATATAATATCCCTATTGGATATAAATTAATTGAGGTGTGATTATATGTAAGCGTATAATTGTAATGCGGTGGATTTGATCTTGGTTATTTATATAAATACAAAAAGGGTACTAAGTGTACGAATCAATATCCGGGCACTTAGTGTGCGAAACCGGTTAAATTTTCACTAAGTGTGCGTAAATGATAAGTAACGGCACTTAGTGTGCGATACGTTACTGAGTGATTTGCACTAAGTGTGCGTAAACGATAAGTAACGACACTTAGTGTGCGATACGTTACTGAGAGATTTGCACTAAGTGTGCGTAAATGATAAGTAACGGCACTTAGTGTGTAACACCCCAAACCCGGCCCAAACACCACGACCGGATCTGGCATGTCACTAAGAAGTCTTTATAAAACATGTCGCGTTTTGTTTTGTTTTAAAAACATAGTTTTGGCATTTATACGGGAAAAACTGAATAGGTTGATAAATTGTAAAAGAAATAAATTTTATTTAATGCCTTAATGAATATAAAACTGGAATTTTCCTTTGATTTTTATCATTTTAGTACATGCCATAGTTTAACCTTTTACGTAGGATTTTAGATGTCCAAAAACCCGAAAACCCAAAAGAAAACATAAAGGAAATTATAACAACCGGTGGCCTTATAACAATAAAATATAAACCAAGTAATTAAAAATATTAAAAATAATTGAACTAGTAAAGTCTTTTTCTGAATCAAAATAATCCCTCGCATGGCCACCTTGCGCTCCTCTCCAACCCCGGTCCGATGCACTAGGTGCTACCTGAAAGATGTTAAATAATAGGGTGAGTCGCGAGACTCAGTGTGCAACCCTCGTGCACAATTAGATTGGGCCTTAGCCCCACAGAACAGATATCAGAGTATAATATATCAGATAATATGCAAAGCCCAACCCAATCCTAGGTTTCCATCCGCTACACACCACCCTTACCTGCCAATCACACCATTGGGGATTTCTACAATCAACCCACACCGCTACACACCATCGATGGTAGTCATGCTGCAGATAGCTGCTCATCGTCAGATCATGGCAATAGCCACTACAACAGATCATGGCATTAGCCACTACAACAGATCATGGCAAAAGCCACTATAACAGAACACTTCCCCTTTCATCAATCACCCAACCCCATGCATACATATAAATTGGCACACATATAAAACAAATCATCTCAACAGAAACATTCACTTTAGAATGAAAGAGATCACTAACCTGGTGATTCGCCTTTACCCCTTTTCGGGTTTTCAACAGCCGTGCCGGTATTTCGGCATTTAACAGAATATACAAAATATAACAGGTTTGTATGCATACTAATCAAGCAATCTAAATGGTGTGAGAGTGTTACACACCTGATTAATGCGTAAGACTACCCTCTATGTCGATACCCTCGCTAATCGGATCTACTGCCCTCTGTCTACAACTTTGCTCAAAAGCCAGAAAAATGCGAATATAAGGCCTCTCCTATATTCAGCCAAGGGTTAGTGTTTACCCGAATCTATACTTTTAGATTAACAGATCTCCTTACCTAGATCGATTAAATCCTGGAAGTAGTATGATTTGTGTGCTACCTAGGCGATTGGATCTCCTTCAAATCTCGAAATGTCGCCCATGAAAGATAATATGAGGTTACTCAACCATCTAGCCATTCGGCTATGGTCTCCAAAAGCCAGAAAAGATTGAAAGAATAACATAATCGACACTTACCACTTCAGAAGATTTTGGCTACCCCTTGTAGGAAGATTCGGCAACCACCAGAGAAGAGATCTAAGAATTTCAGCTTTTAGGAAAATCCCGAAAAAGTATGAACAAAAGAAGGCTGATGCATTTTCGGCTTTTAGAAGAACTGAGTGAAGAGTTTCGGTTTCTAGAAAAAGAAAAGAAGAAAAGAAATCAAGAGAGAAGCTTGGAGATTTTGGCTAGGAAGAAAAAGAATGAAAAGGATTTCGTCAACTGATAAGGCTTCAAAGGGTTTCGGTTCTTAATGAATGGAAGAAGAGATGAACAAATGGGTAGGGAGAATTCGGCTTTTTAGAGAAATCAGCACAAGAGGAAAAGAATGGAAAAGAGAGTGAAGGGAGAGGTTTCGGGTTTTGAAGAAATTAAAGAAAAGGAATTGTAGAGGGAGACTGAGGATTTCGGAACAGGAAGAGAAGAAAATGGTAGGGTTCAAATGCCGGAATTGATGAGCTATCCCCCCCTATTTATAGAAATTTCGGCACACCTTTAGCCTATACTCAACCGATTTTTCCCCCTCTCTTGTGTTTGATTTTCGGCCAACACTAGCCTTCCTGATAGATCCTCATCCTATCCCTTATCCCTATCAAAATACCCATCCAAAAGAGGCTTAATTATCTCCAACTCTTCCCTCCTTTATCAGTTGTAATTATCCACATATTAAAACAATAAAATCCCCTAAATAATAGCCTTGTTGCCGTCCAACCTACTCCTCTTTATAAGTGTCGAATTTGGCCCAAAAACATGGGCTCCAAACGGCCACAAATTGGGCCTCTCCCCTTTCCTATTGATGCCAACTCCCTTCCCTCTTAGTGACGCCATTTTGCCACTGGGCTACAAGCCCATTTTGCCATTTAAGCTACCAAAACTTTATTTTAAGCCCTAGAGTATCTAAACAGAATATTTAATCAAGGCCTCAGCCCAAGCCTGAGCCCAATTTGCACCTCTAATTCTCAAATTAACACATTAAACGAATCCACACCCTAAACGCATAGGCCCAAAAATTCAGGATGTTACATAGTGTGCGATACGTTTCTGAGAAATTCTTATTATTTAAGTAAGTACATAAAAGGGTCGTTAAATGACTTGAATTTCTAATGTTATTATGTATGTGAAAAGGATCGAATAAAGTATCAAATATTATATACGAATGATTGAGCTATGAAAGGTATGCTAATGAAAGGTATGTGATATATATATATATGATACATTACTTTAAAGTTCATGGTTACTCTATATGCAGTATAGAAATTCGGTAAATAGAAACTGTGTATGCGAAAGTTCTATTATGTGATCACGACATATGGAAATAAGTTTAGGTATGGTTGTAATGTAGTTTTATATTATTTTACAAATGTTGTTATGAAATTATTCTTGAATAATTGATATTTCGGCAATGGTAAGACAAAATGGCTTAAATCATGAAATCTTGAAATGGCGTAATTGCTTGTAAAATGCTTAAATCTTACTAAGCTTGGAAGCTTACTTTGAATGTGGTTGTTTATGTATTGTAGTTCTCGTTTGGGTGCTCATCTCGTGTTCGAGGTTCATATTCAAAGTTCATCACACTACCAACAAAGCTTCGGTACCTATTTTGTTTATAAGCTTAAAATCTATGGCATGTATAAGCTAGTTTTGTTTTGTTTAAAATCCTTTTGAGGTTGTAAATTTCAAGCCATGCGAAAATGGCTAAGCTTTTGTGCTTAAGTATAGTCTAGTCACGTTTGAATTTGGTATCATTATTATGTATGTTTGATGTTAATATAAGCTTATTTTGAAAGTTTATTCAATATGATGCTATGTGTGATAGTTGAGTACATAAATTGGATTTTTTTTAGGGTTATATATGAATTGTTTGTAACATCCTAAAATTTGAGTATCATCTTGTTGCTTGTGATAGCTTGGATATGATTTTATTGTGTGCCTAATATAATCTTGTGAAGGCTTAGAATTATTCGAAGCTAGAATAATTCTTAGTATGAAGAATTTAGTGAAGTGGATCAAGTGATTATGATGCTTAAGTTAATTTAAGTGTTTGAAATTAGCACATGAAGAGTTATTGGCAAAGTGGTGTTGGCGCTTGGGTGGATGCATGAAGGGAGAGGTTCGAATCCCTTGGTTAGCAATTGGAAGGATTTTTATTTTTCTTGTTCTCTTTCCTATTGTGTCGGTCAAACTCTATTTTTTGTATGGATGGATTTTCTTTCATTTTTGGATAGTAGACTATTGGAAAAAGGCAAGTTATTAGTTAAGGAATAGAATCAAGGTGTTATGGAAGGATAAGGGACATAAGGCTTGATGTATGGGTGATGTTTTGGAAAAAAATTTTGGTCATTTTGACCATGAATGTGGACGGCGTAGGGGGCTAGGGGGGTTGGCCGAATATTGTATGGGATTAGGGGAAGATAGTTGGCCAAATTCTTGGCATTTTGTGCATCTTTTTCCTTTTCTCCAAAATCTTTCTCCTTAGCCGAATTTGTCATGGGCATTAGGTGAAAATTTTGTTTTGTTTTGCTACCATCTTTGACCATATTGGTATCCTTTTTCTTCTTTTCCTCTCAAGTTTTTCTTTCTTTTGGTACCGAAATATTATTACTTTTGAAGGCATTTTTCTTTCATTCTTTTTCTTATTTGACCGTATGTGCATCAATATTAAAAACTTTTTCTTTGTTCAATTTCTACCATAACCAAACCATATAGCCTTTTGATCATTTCTCTTCTTCTTTTCTTTCTCTTCCTTTCTTTCTATTTTGTTAAAGCCAAACTATAACCCTTGCTATTCTTTTCCTTAAGCCGAAAGTTTCACTTCATTAACACCATTGAAACCGATTGCTCCTAAGCACCAAAACCTATCATCTTTCTCATCTAAATTGATTTCTCCACTTCAAGTTCTTCTTGTCAATTCCTTGGAGTTGAGTGACCATTTGTGTTTTGGTCATTACTTTTCGGTGAATCTCTTTTAGACTGATTTCTTTATCTCTTTCTTTTACGACGGTTGAAAAGCGAAACTCTAATTCCCTATTTTCTTTGGCTGAATCTTGAAGGAAAGTTACTGGGGTTTCTCTGTAGAGTCGACGCTTTAGGGGAGATTATTCAGATTTGAATGATCCAAGGTAAGCAAGCTTGATAATCGGCCAAAGGCCATATCTTTTAGTGATAATCGATTTCTCATATAGTGTTATGTAGGTACTGGTCGACGTTGTAGGCCAAAGTCGGAAATCTTAAGTATTCTATCGTTCTTTGTGTTTACAAGGTGTATAGCCCTACACTAAATTTCTGATGCATTAATAATATTAATGTTAGCATGTGTTAATAAGTAATATGAATGATTATGGCTTCGGGTACCATTCAATGGTACATGATTTTCAGGTATGTTAAACCCCTAATACTTCGCTAATAATGCTACAAGCATGGATATGAAATAAGTATGATTCCGTTACGATTTTGGGGTATATGGCATGATATCAAAATAATATGTTTATTGCATGGACATATGGGTGATATTGATAAAGGGGAAGTGTTCCGGTGGTTTTTACCACAATATCCGGTGACTTTGGTCACAATATTATGAATCCGGTGACTTCGGTCACATATTCTAAATCCGGTGACTCTGTCACACTTATTTGGTGGTTATGCCACAATTTATAAGGGCGATGTGCATGTTGACTGCAGCAACTGCCTCCGATGGTGTGTAGCGGATGGAGGGTCGATTTAGTAATCCCCACGGTGTGATTGGCAGGTACGGGTGGTGTGTAGCGGATGGATATCTAGGTGGGATCGGGATTGCATTTTCATTTTATATGTACATGTGATAATATGATTTGTTATGTAACGGGCTTTATTTGTCACGATCGTTTGGGCCTTTAGTGTATTGTTACACATTGAGTCTGTTGACTCACCCTTCGTGGGATAACTTTTTCAGGTGATACACATTGATTTAGACCGGATCGGCGAGGACTACGTGGTGGCCATTGCTCAACTCAGTATTCGGTTTTCTTTATAATTAAACTTATTACATTATCTTTATTTATTTTGGATTATGTTTTGTAATAAGGCCGCCATAAACTGATTTATTTATACGTTCTAAATTTTATTTCTGCACGCTTAATTTCAACCAAATAATTAAATATTTTTGACTTTAACGCCTAAAATTTTTATGACACCTAATTACTATGGTTTTCAACTTAATCATAAATTCTAAATTCGGTTCTTCTTTTGATTTACAAAATCATAAAGTTTAATGATTTAATAAGATACAATTTAAATCACAAAAACGGTTTTTTTTAATAACATTGTACTTCAAATCCATTTTTTCTACCACGAAATCACATGATTTACAAACCGACAAAACGAGTTTTTCTCAAGAAGCATACCAGATCCGGTCGGGGCTTGTGGGCCGGGTTTGGGGTGTTTCAACTTGGTATCAGAGCCCAGTTTTAAACACTTGGCCTTGGGTTTTGAAGTCCACAACGTTTAAAAAAATTAAGCCCAAATGACTTTTTGAAAATTTTTGGTTAAACTGGTTTTTATGGAAGCATGGCACCCAAGTTCTCGGCCCAGGTCCGTCAGGTAAGTTCTTTTGTTGATAAATTGATTTCAGTATGTTGATAGGCCTAGGAAATTGTACTTTAGAGACATGGACCCTAGGTATATGTGTACTTCCACGAAAAAAAAAACCACTGATTAAATCCCTGTTGCATAAGACTTTCTTTAAACAAGAAGTGAAAAGACTCTAATGCATATTTTTTTTGTAAAATCAGATAAGACGCTAAGTAGACATGAGTTCTAGGGGACGTGGTCGTCGTGGACGTGGTAGAGGCAGAATGGCTATGTCGGAACCAGTTAGGTCTGGTCAGGGTTCTGAATATGAGGCACCGCTACCGGCTGTAGGGGCGAAATTTCAAGAGCAAACTAGAGGAGATGATGCAGTATCGCAGGCTATGCTGCGAGTTCTAGAGCGAGTAGCGGGAGCTAGTATGGGTAATGGAGCTCGAAAGTCAGTAGCTGAAAGACTTAGATCAAACGGAGCCGAGGTTTTTAGGGGAGTATCTGGGGTAGCTCCGAATGTAGCAGAGTACTGGTTAGAGGCAGTCGAGAGGATCATGGACGATTTGGACTGCACTGCTGAGGAAAAGCTAAAAGGTGCTGTTTCGCTGCTTCGAGAGGAGGCCTACCAGTGGTGGCTCACTGTCAAGGAGAGTATTCCTGCAGATCGAGTGGATTGGGGGTATTTTAAGGTCAAGTTTGAAGGGAAATACGTCGGAGCTAGCTACATTGACTCTCAGAGAAAGGCGTTTCTGAATTTAGTACAAGGAAATAAGTCGATAGCTGAGTATGAAGCGGAGTTTCTGCGGTTAAGTCGGTATGCTAGAGGGATTGTAGCTACTGATTACGAGAGGTGTGTCAGATTTGAGGATGGTTTAAGGGATGAGCTGCGAGTGTTGATTGCCCCGCATCGAGAGAGGGACTTTGCAGTCTTAGTGGATAAGGCGCGATAGTGAAGAAGTTAAGCGGACCGAGAGACAGAACCGGGACCGAGGTCAGAATAAGAATAAGAGGAGCTATGGGTCTTCGTGGTCATCCGGAATTTCCAAAAGAAACCTAAAGTTGATGGGTCGCGAGGTCGCAGAGTTGCTACGGGAGGACAATATCAGTACTTGTGTTCGGTGTGGAAAGATGCACCCGTGAGAATGTTGGAAGAAGACAGGGATGTTTTAAGTGTGGATCCAAGGATCATATGATTAGGGATTGTCGATGGATACAGAGAGGAACCGCTCAATGGTCGTGGTTCTAATCAAAGCCGGCAGAGGCGACAAAGAACCGATGAGGAGTAGTGGTCCGAATGGCAGAGGTAATGGTTCTGGTAGAGGTCGCGGGACCCCGGGCAGAGGCGGTGGTAGCACTGAGGCGAGACAACCAGGTTTGGTGTATGCAGTTCGTCGGAGGGAAGATAGTGACGCACCTGATGTTATAACGGGTACGTTCATTATTTCTGGGTTGCCCTTTATTGCTTTGATAAATATAGGGTCAACTCATTCTTACATCGCTAGTGAAGTATCTGGAACTCTACATGTGAACTCTGAGACTGTACCTAGGAAGATGACTGTACTTAGTCCTTTAGGGCAGACTGTAGTTGTAGATAAGCTCTTTAAGGAAGTGCCTTTAGAAGTGCAAGGGACGCAGTTTTCGGCTGATTTAATGGAGTTACCATTCGGAGAATTTGACCTGATCTTAGGCATGGATTGGCTAGTGAAGTACCGTGCAAATGTGGATTGTGCTGCTAAGTAGATGTTATTAAGAACTATTGACGATAAGGAAGTTGTGGTGATGGGCGAGAGACGGAACTATTTATCAAATATGGTATCTGCTCTTAAGGCAGAGAAGATGGTTAGGAAGGGTTGTTTGGCTTTTCTTATGTTGGTCAGTGCCTTAGAGGCTAAGGAGGCAACTGTTGAATGAGTCAGGACTATAAGGGAATTCGTGGATGTCTTTCTGGAAGAACTTCCAGGATTGCCTCCGGATCGGGAGGTGGAATTTGGGATTGACTTGTTGCTTGGTTCGGCGCCAGTATCTATCGCTCCGTATAGAATGGCACCAAAGGAGTTGGTTGAGCTTAAGGCTCAGATTCAAGAGTTGCTTGATCGTGGGTTTATCCGACCTAGTGTGTCCCTATGGGGAGCACCGGTCCTATTCGTGAAGAAGAAGGACGAGACTATGCGTATGTGCATAGATTACCGGCAGTTGAATAAGCTGACCATCAAGAACAAGTATCCTTTGTCGAGGATAGATGACTTGTTCGATCAACTTAAGGAGTCATGGTATTCTCAAAGATAGATCTAAGGTCGGGATATCATCGACCTTAAGGTGAAAGAAGTGGATATCCATAAGACGACTTTCTCGAACAAGATATGGGCATTATGAGTTCTTGGTAATGCCGTTCGGATTGACGAATGCCCCACCGCGCGTTCATGGATATGATGAATCGGGTTTTTCAACCCTACTTGGATCGATTAAATGTCGTGGTATTCATAGACGACATCCTAGTGTATTCCAAGTCCGAGGTAGAGCATGATGAACATCTTCGGATAGTGTTGCAAGTGTTAAGGAAAAGAAGCTTTATGTCAAATTCAGCAAGTGCAAATTTTGGTGAAGGAAGTTGCGTTCTTAGGGCATGTGGTGTCTGCGCGGAAGGAATAAGGGTGGATCCTCGGAAGGTTGAGGCAAGTGTTAGATTGGAAGCCACCTAAGTCTGTAGTCGAGGTTCACGCTTTCTTGGGTTTAGCGGGCTATTATAGAAGGTTCGTCGAAGGATTTTCATCGATAGTGCACCTTTGACGAAATTGTTGAGAAAGGAGGTACCTTTCTTGTGGGCGATATAGCAGAGAGCTTTCGAGAAGCTTAAAAGGGTTTTGACCAAGCTCCAGCTTTTGATTCACTGAGGCAGGAAGGATTTCGTGGTGTATTGTGATGCGTCTCACACCGGATTGGGATGTGTTCGATGCAAGGCGGGAAGGTGGTTGCGTATGCGTCTCGGCAATTGAACCCACACGAGGTTAACTATCCGACGCATGACTTGGAGTTAGCAATGTAGTCTTTGCTCTTAAGGTGTGGAGGCATTATTTGTATGGAGAAAAGTCAATAATCTATACGGATCACAAGAGTCTTAAGTATCTGTTGACTCGTATGAGCTAAATCGAGACAAAGGAAGGTGGGTGGAGTTGTTGAAAGACTATGATTGTTCTATAGAGTATCACCCGCAAGGCGAATGTAGTGGCGGATGCCTTAAGTCGAAAAGTAGTGTCGATTTAAGGCGATGTTTGCACATCTTAGTCTTTATGACGACGGAAGTTTGTTAGCGGAATTGCGTGTAAAGCCGACGTGGTTGAGTCGTGAAAGAAAGACAGGTTGGTAGATGATGATTTAAGTGTTAAGTCGCGGCGGTGAAGAGTGGGGAGTTGAGAGATTATGGTATTAACAAATGATGGAGTATTGTGTTTTAAGGGTAAGGTCCAGATGCCGAAGGATAAGGAGCCGAGGCAAAGGATTCTTCAGAATCGCATGGTAGCCCTTATGCTATGCATCCCGGAGGAGCAAGTTATACCGAGATTTGTGGGATCAGTTTTGGTGGCCTGGTCTTAAGCGGGAAGTTACGGAGTTTGTAGGGAAGTGCTTAACGTGTCAGCAAGTTAAGGCTGAACATCAAGTACCTTCGGGATTGCTTCAGCCGATTAAGATTCCGTAGTGGAAGTGGGAGCGAATCACCATGGACTTTGTTAGTGGGCTTCCCCTTACGCCTACTAAGAAAGACTCGGTATGGGTGATAGTGGATCGATTGACGAAGTCTGCACATTTCATACCTGTGTGAGTTGATTACTCTTTACAGAAGTTGGCGAAGTTGTATGTGGCAGAGATTGTGAGGTTGCATGGAGTGCCGGTGTCGATTATTTCGGATAGGGATCCGAGGTTTACGTCTCGATTTTGGAAAGCATTACATCAGGCTTTAGGCACGAAGTTGGATTTCAGTACGGCATTTCATCCTCAATCGGATGGCCAGTCTGAGCGAGTAATCCAAGTGTTAGAAGATATGTTGATGGGATGTGTGATAGATTTGAGAGAAGTGGAAGAGTTTTTGCCTTTAGCGGAATTTGCGTACAACAACGCTTATCAAGCCGTATTCGGATGGCACCGTATGAAGCACTATATTGACTAAAGTGTCGCACTCCTACATGTTGGACGTAATTAGGGAACGCCGGGTTTTGGGTCCGTAGATTGTGGCGTAATCAAGAAAAGGTCAAGGTAATTCGCACGCAGTTGAAGGAGGCATCCGATAGGCAAAAGTCGTATGCGGACCTTAAGCGGAAGGATATAGAATTTCTTTGGGGATCAAGTGTTCCTAAAGGTTTCACCTTGGAAGAAGGTGATGAGATTTGGTCGCAAGGGAAAGTTAAGTCCCGTGTTTATAGGACCTTATCGGGTTTTAAAAAGGGTTGGACTGTGGCATATCGCTTAGAGTTACCTTTGGAGTTGAAGCAAATGCACGATGTGTTCCATGTTTCGATGCTACGACGTTACCGGTCAATCCATCTCATGTAGTACCAGTTGAGGAAGTGGAACTACGACCAGATTTGTCCTACGAGGAAGAGCCGATTCAGATTCTGGAACGGGATGTGAAAGTGTTGCGGAGGAAATCGGTTCCTCCGGTCAAAGTGTTATGGCGTAATCATGGATCGGAAGAGGCTTCCCGAGGGAGTCGGAAGAGGCAATGCGACAACAATACCTCATTTGTTCTAGCCGTAATTTCGAGGACGAAATTTTCTTTTAGGAGGGTAGAGTTGTAACATCCTAAAATTTGAGTATCATCTTGTTGCTTGTGATAGCTTGGATATGATTTTATTGTGTGCCTAATATAATCTTGTGAAGGCTTAGAATTATTCGAAGCTAGAATAATTGTTAGTATGAAGAATTTAGTGAAGTGGATCAAGTGATTATGATGCTTAAGTTAATTTAAGTGTTTGAAATTAGCACATGAAGAGTTATTGGCAAAGTGGTGTTGGCGCTTGGGTGGATGCATGAAGGGAGAGGTTCGAATCCCTTGGTTAGCAATTGGAAGGATTTTTATTTTTCTTGTTCTCTTTCCTATTGTGTCGGTCAAACTCTATTTTTTGTATGGATGGATTGTCTTTCATTTTTGGATAGTAGACTATTGGAAAAAGGTAAGTTAATAGTTAAGGAATAGAATCAATGTGTTATGGAAGGATAAGGGACATAAGGCTTGATGTATGGGTGATGTTTTGGAAAAAAAATTTGGTCATTTTGACCATGAATGTGGACGGCTTAGGGGGCTAGGGGGGTTGGCCGAATATTGTATGGGATTAGGGGGAATATAGTTGGCCAAATTCTTGGCATTTTGTGCATCTTTTTCCCTTTTCTCCAAAATCTTTCACCTTAGCCGAATTTGTCATGGGCATTAGGTGAAAATTTTGTTTTGTTTTGGCTACCATCTTTGACCATATTGGTATCCCTTTTTCTTCTTTTCCTCTCAAGTTTTTCTTTCTTTTGGTACCGAAATATTATTACTTTTGAAGGCATTATTCTTTCATTCTTTTTCTTATTTGACCGTATGTGCATCAATATTAAAAACATTTTCTTTGTTCAATTTCTACCATAACCGAAACCATATAGCCTTTTGATCATTTCTCTTCTTCTTTTTCTTTCTCTTCCTTTCTTTCTATTTTGTTAAAGCCGAAACTATAACCCTTGCTATTCTTTTCCTTAAGCCGAAAAGTTTCACTTCATTAACACCATTGAAACCGATTGCTCCTAAGCACCAAAACCTATCATCTTTCTCATCTAAATTGATTTCTCCACTTCAAGTTCTTCTTGTCAATTCCTTGGAGTTGAGTGACCATTTGCGCTTTTGGTCATTACTTTTCTATGTAAGAATCTCTTTTAGACTGATTTCTTTATCTCTTTCTTTTTTGATTGTTGAAAAGCGAAACTCTAATTCCCTATTTTCTTTGGCCGAATCTTGAAGGAAAGTTACGGGGTTTCTCAATGAGTCGACGTTTAGGGGAGATTATTCAGATTTGAATGATCCAAGGTAAGCAAGCTTGATAATCGGCCAAAGGCCATATCTTTTAGTGATAATCGATTTCTCATATAGTGTTATGTAGGTACTGCATCGACGTTGTAGGCCAAAGTTGGAAATCTTAAGTATTCTATCGTTCTTTGTGTTTACAAGGTGTGTAGCCCTATACTAAATTTCCGATGCATTAATAATATTAATGTTAGCATGTGTTAATAAGTAATATGAATGATTATGGCTTCGGTACCATTCAATGGTACATGATTTTTAGGTATGTTAAACCCCTAATACTTCGTTAATAATGCTATAAGCATGGATATGAAATAAGTATGATTCCGTTACGATTTTTTGGGGTATATGGCATAATATCGAAATAATATGTTTATTGCATGGACATATGGGTGATATTGATAAAGGGAAGTGTTCCGGTGGTTTTTACCACAATATCCTATGTGACTTCGGTCACAATATTATGAATCCGGTGACTTCGGTCACATATTCTCGAATCCGGTGACTCATCACACTTATTTGGTGGTTATGCCACAATTTATAAGGGCGATGTGCATGTTGACCGCAACAACCGCTTCGATGGTGTGTAGCGGATGGAGGGTCGATTTAGTAATCCCCCCACGGTGTGATTGGCGTGTACGGGTGGTGTGTAGCGGATGGATATCTAGGTGGGATCGGGATTGCATTTTCATTTTATATGTACATGTGATAATATGATTTGTTATGTAACGGGCTTTATTTGTCACGATCGTTTGGGCCTTTAGTGTATTGTTACACATTGAGTCTGTTGACTCACCCTTCGTGGATAACTTTTTCAGTGATACATATTGATTTGGACCGGATCGGCGAGGACTACGTGGTGGCCATTGCTCAACTCAGTATTCGGTTTTCTTTATAATTAAACTTATTACATTATCTTTATTTATTTTGGATTATGTTTTGTAATAAGGCCGCCATAAACTGATTTATTTATACGTTCTAAATTTTATTTCTGCAACGCTTAATTTCAACCAAATAATTAAATATTTTTGACTTAACGCCTAAAAATTTTTATGACACCTAATTACTATGGTTTTCAACTTAATCATAAATTCTAAATTCGGTTCTTCTTTTGATTTACAAAATCATAAAGTTTAATGATTTAATAAGATACAATTTAAATCACAAAAACAGTTTTTTTTAATAACATCGTACTTCAAATCCATTTTTCCTACCACGAAATCACATGATTTACAAACCGACAAAACGAGTTTTTCTCAAGAAGCATACCAGATCCGGTCGGGGCTTGTGGGCCGGTTTTGGGGTGTTTCATTGTTGGTCATGGCAATAATAATGTGGATATTCGATTTTGATATATGTATGTCTACTAAATGAGATTTAGTAATGGATTGACTATGGTATATGTATATGTAATAATATGACATTGAGATGATAATTATTTGTCTTTATATGTTTAATTCAATGCATCAATGTGATTAGATGTAGATGGTATAAATTGCAAATTGTGTATATGCATACTATAGGTGATATAGTAGAGACTAAAATTGATGTGGATAAATGGTAGACATTCGGAAATGTCTTATTTTTGTTTTAACTTAAAAAATTTCCTCATTTGGGTAATGCTATATGTTCGGCTATGTGATACAAAAAGGCTTATTTGGTAATGAAATAATTAGATAAGATGTATTCATGAATTATATATATATAAGTGTATAGAACAAGTCAAATATGACAAGCAATTATGCAATGAATGAATATTATGCGTGATATGTATGTTAATAATTTAAAATTTGATGTAATGTACATTTTTATTCATGATAGTAATAAGTAGAATGCATTGTACCAAGTATTTATGCTGATGGAATATATTAACTTGCATTTGGTTTAGTAATGCCCGTAACCCTAATCCGGCGACGGATACGGGTTAGGGGTGTTACATATCTGAACTATGGGATTTTACTCGTATTAGTATTACGCAAAATGAGTTCCAAGAGTTGAAAGAGATATGGACTCAGTGGGATGATGAGGCTAAGCAACTGTTTTATCGCAATTATGGAGATCTACCCTATTTACTCGACATCAAGGTAGATAAGCATCTTTTTCGGGCCATGACTCAATTTTGGAACTCTGCCTATAGCTGTTTCACTTTCGGGAAAGTAGATTTGGTGCCCACGGTGGAGGAATATACAACCTTGCTTCGTTGTTCGAAGGTCCAAGTCGACAAAGCTTATTTTAGGGCTGTCAATGTCCCAACTTTTGTGAAGAAGTTAATGAGTATCACGGGGATGAGTGAACAGTGGGTTGCAGCTAGAATCCAAGAGAAAGGTGAGGGTAAATGCATACCTTGGGTGAGTTTGAGGGACCTGATCCTAGCACATCCAGATGTAAAGAAGAAGACCGACGTCTTTGCCTTACGTATTTATGGTTTGGTAATTTTCCCTAAAGCTCTAAGACATATAGATGAAGCGATTCTTGATTTATTCGACCGACTTAACAAGGGGGTCACGCTGCACTGCGCGATCTTAGCCGAGACGTTCAGATCTTTGAATGCATGTCGGAGAGCTGGTGAAGGTAGATTCCTTGGATGCGCACAGTTATTATTAGTTTGGTTCCACAGTCATTTTTGGAGGGTTGACAAGGTTCCTTGCCGAGTGTTCTTTGAAAGTTATTCCCCTTTAAAAGAGGCCACAACTACGACAAGGAGGGACAATCTATCAGAGGAAAGGTGGATGGAAATTCTTCAAAACCTCCGAGAGGAAGATTTTGAGTGGAAAGCCCCTTGGTTGGTTCCCGACGAAGTCCTTTATCGGTGTGGAAATTTTGATTGGGTACCTCTGCCCGAAATCTAGGTAGCTGTTGGATATGCACCGTTGCTCGTACTAAGGCAATACAAAGCAAGACAGTTCATACCGGCGACATATGGGTTAGCTCAAAGTGAATTCTCATATAAGGGAGATAATTATAAGAAGAGGATTCGAGAGATTTCTGAGGCTTGGAAGCGAGCTCGCTGTATGAAGATATTGACTGGAGGATCGATGACAACCCTAGAATACAAGGAGTGGTCGAGCAAAAGGATTAATGATAACATCCCTGGGCCAAGCTTGGAGGGTGCTCGGTCGATGAAGGAGTATTTACAAGTGGTCCCATCGGAATTAGAGATTATAAAGCAAGACTTCGAGAGGTAAAGTTTAGAGTTCAGAAGGAGGATAGAGAAGTTGGAAGAAGAGAAAATGTATATGAGGTTAGACGTGGATGTTCAGAAACTGGAGGCTGAGAAATTAAGAAAAGAAAAGAGGAATATCGAGATAATTTGAAGATAGAATATAAGAAGATACGCCTGACGATGAAGAACACTGGATTGGGAAAGACTTCGGAATAGTGGCAACAAGAGATTCAAGAGGAAAAGGTCAAAGCTAACTATTGGGAGAGAAAGTTTCAAGAAATGCAAGCACGAAACGAGGCCTTAGAGAAGAGTTTGGCAGAAAGTCGAAATGAAAAAGGAGAATTAAAAGCTCGAGTGGCTGAACTTGGGCGGTCTCTTCATCACCATCGAAGTCGTAATTCTGAAATTGAGCTAAAATCAAGTTTGAACAAGATCGAGGAAATGAAGGGTAAGATTGAAGAGTTAGAATCAGCATTGCATAGTTGTGAACTTCGAATCGAGCTTCTTGAAACAAGAGAAGGGCGTTGGAAGGAAGAGCTTCACCATTCTCATGATCAAGTTAGAAGTCGGGATTACCTCATGAGTGAAGCAATCGTTCAGATTCGAGAGGTAGCTGATCACCTACAGACTTTGGCAGCACAGGCTGATATATTGAGCATGAAGTATAAGCTACAGTCGGATCGTGGTCAAGAGCTAACTTCTTTGTTTGGGAAAATTAAAACTTTAGGCCTTAGGGCGAAAGCATATTTGTAGTCCGTTTTATGTAAAGGATTTTGTTTTCTAATAAAGTTTTCTAAAATGAAGTTGAATCTGAATCGATGCCTCCTTGCATTCATACATTTGCATTACATCACATCATATACATTTAAGTCCATAGAGAGAGCCTAATTAGTTGAAATTATAATAGAGAGAGAGAGCGAAGGAAAAATCTAGAAACTGAACACCGTTACGGTACACGTGCTAAAATAAAGAAAATGGATCAAAGACTTGAAAAATTCCAGAGGGACATGCAAGACCAGATGCAAGAGCAAATGGCAAAGCTCCAACAAGAAATGAGAGACCAAATGTTAGAAGCTCAAAGGAACATGATGGCTCAAATGGCCCAGATGATGAACGGGGCAATAGAAAAAGGAAAAGGTCCCATGGCTATTACTGGAGAAGAGAACGAAAGCATTCCTTCGGGTTTTACTCCACCACATGCGCCAGCACAGCCTGAAGAGTACCCCCAAAGGCCATCTGTTACGATTAGGCCTCAACAGGGGCAAGTTGATCCTAGACCGCCCATGAACTTCCAAGTGGGCTCAGGATCTAACCCAGGAGATAACCCTGCTAATCCCGTTATCACTGATTTGGATATAGCAGAGAGGGAAGGCACAAGAACTGAATCTTCGAGGCAGTTAGAGGATCGCTGTAGATGGTTGGAAGAAAAGTTCAAGGCTTTGGAAAATGCCGATCATCACCATGGTATTGACAAAAAAGACTTGAGTTTGGTTCTAGATCTGGTGCTTCCTCATAAATTTAAGATTCCAGAATTTGAGAAGTACAATGGGACTAGCTGCCCTGGGTCCCACATCACTATGTTCTGTAGACGGATGACTGGCTACGTGAACAATGATCAACTTTTGACTCATTGTTTCCAAGACAGTTTAGTAGGGGCAGCATCCAGGTGGTACAATCAACTCGGTCGTGCTAGGATTAGCTCTTGGAAAGACCTAGCCCAAGCCTTCATGAAGCAATACAATCATGTCACGGACATGCCGCCTGACAGAATCACCTTGCAAAACAAGGAGAAGAAGTCAAATGAAAGCTTCAGGCAATACGCGCAAAGATGGAGGGAAGTTGCCATGCAAGTTCAACCACCTCTCCTAGAGAAGAAAACCACTATGCTTTTTATCAACACCCTGAAAGCTCCGTTCATCACCCACATGATAGGAAGTACTACCAAAAGCTTCGCAGATATAGCGATGGCAGGAGAAATGATAGAAAATTCCATAAGGGGTGGTAAGATTGAAGCAGGGGAAACCACTAGAAGGTCTGCTCCTAGGAAAAAAGACAATGAGGTGAATAATACGAGTGCATACAACCAAGGGTACTCGAAGGCAATCACTGTTAGCCAACCGAAAGTAGTTACTACCGGACAACAAGGGTCGACAAGACAAGAATCAAGCGCAAGGAAAAATTCTGAAAAGCTCCAATTTACACCAATCCCAATGACGTATAAGTAGCTATATCAAAGTTTATTTGACGTGCATGTGGTGTCCCCATTTTATCTAAAACTGTTACAGCCCCCATATCCAAAATGGTATGACTCAAACGCTCAATGCGATTACCATGCAAGAATAACGGGGCATTCAATAGAACATTGTACTACTTTCAAAAAGTTAGTCGAGAGATTCATCAAGATGGGAATTGTGAAGTTTGATGATACACCTAGTGCGGAGAACCCATTACCCAACCACGGGGATAAGGGGATAAATGCGATCGGTGAAAAGGTCATGAGAAAAATCGAAGGGGATGTCTCGGAGGTGAAAACCCCGTTGAGACTGGTTTGGAGGGAAATGGTAAGAAGAGGAATGATATTATCCGATTCTTTGAAAGGATGTGAAGGACTAAGGAACTACTGTGAGTTCCACAAAGCAGAGGGGCATGAGATTCAAGAATGTGCTGAGTTCAGGGTCTTGGTGCAAAGCCTTATGGATAATAAGGAATTGGAGTTTTATGAAGAAGGCTCAGAGGAAGAAAATATATATGCAACTGAGGAAGAATTGACAACGCAAAAAGTCAATCATCCGAGGATCATTATCTCCCGACCACGAAATACGGAAGGTGGAGCACGAGTGGCACCAAAGATCGTAATCCAGAAACCTGTTGCCTTTCCTTACAAGGATAACAAAATGGTGCCTTGGAATTACGACTGTAATGTGACAATACTGGGAGTGGAAAGCTCAGTCGGCCCTTCCGAGGAAGTCCAAAATGAAGGTCCTATACACGTAGTGGAAGACGTTACGATTCAGGAAACGTCAGAGCAGAACCAGTAAAATCAAAGACTGTGGCAGTTGAACGAGAGAAAGGACCTGAGGCCCTTATTAATGAACCTGTGAAGGAGGAAGAGGTTAAAGAATTTTTGAAATTCTTGAAGCACAGTGAGTACAGTGTGGTAGAGCAGTTGCGCAAACAACCAGCTCGCATATCAGTGCTAGCCTTACTCTTAAGTTTAAAAGTGCATCGCGAAGCATTAATGAAAGTGTTGAACGAAACTTATGTTACTAAAGATATATCTGTCAATAAACTTGACCGTCTAGTTAGTAACATAAATGTCGACAACTTCATTTACTTCAGTAATGATGAAATTCCACTTAGAGGCATGGGATCGACAAAGGCTCTGCACATCACTACTCGTTGCAAGGGATACACTCTGCCGAGTGCGTTAATTGATAATGGATCGGCTCTGAACGTCTTACCATTGTCCACGTTGAAAAGATTGCTGATGGACAGTTCTCACATGAAGACATGCCAGAACATGGTGAGAGCATTTGACGGCACTAAAAGAAGAGTGATGGGAAGAATTGACATACCGTTGTTGATTAAACCTAACACATATGAGGTGGACTTTCTGGTGATGGATATTAAGCCTTCTTACAATTGCTTGTTGGGAAGGCCCTAGATTCATTCGGCGGGGGCAGTGCCCTCAGCACTGCACTAAAAACTGAAACTGGTAACAGAAGGTCAGCTGGTAACCATAAACGCAGAGGAGGACATCATAGCAACCGTTACCAATGACGCGTCATACTTAGAAGCAAGTGAAGAGGCCACTGAGTGTTCCTTTTGGTCTTTAGAATTCGTAAACGCAACATTCATTTTGGAAGGGAATGAAGTTTCGGTGCCTAAGATATCTAAGACCACGAGGATAGGCTTACAAATGATGATGGGGAAGGGAGCCCTACCAGGAAAAGGACTGGGAAGACATCTCCAAAGGGAAGTTCAAGTTCCAATGCTGAAAGAGAAGAGAGACTGCTTTGGATTGGGTTTCAGGCCAGATGCTAGACAAAGGAGAAAGGAAATAGAGAAGAAGCAGGAAAGAAGAAAGGCACGGTTGAATGGGGAAGAAGTCAAGTGGGAATCGATGACATTCCCCCACATATCCCAGACCTTTGTATCCGGAGGGATAATTCACCCTGAGAGAGGTTTATTGGAAAATGAAAGTCCTTACATCAATGCCATACACGAGGAAGAAACTGGACAAAGAAACACATCGGGCATTCGCCTATGAACTCGGGAAGCGCTTACGAGCAATTAGATCACAGAGAAACTTCCTGTAGTATTTAGAGATTACACAGAGTAATATTCAGAACGCACTTGTTGTTTTTTAAGCCTAGGAACAATAAGATTTCTTTTGTGAAATAGGCTCATGTTCAGACATTATTGTTTCAATAAAATACATCTTTGATAATTAACTCGAGTAAATATTCTTTCATTTTTTTTATTCTTTTGATCTTATAATTTTATTCCAAATTTTTTATTCTCATTCATACCATATAAATAGTTGTTCTCGAATTCATTTTGTTCTTTGTACATTCTTTGGCGCCTATCACAGGTCCCTAAATATCAATGACATGAGCAACGATACTACAGATTCAGAGGTCCATTTTGAACAAGACATGTGTTTAGAGGAATCTCAAGATTTTGAAGGTGACAGAGATTGTGAATTGTCTCCAGATCTGTTAAGAATGGTAAAGCAAGAGGAGAAACAAATTTTACCCCATGGAGAGGAGGTAGAGAACATAGCCTTGGAGGAAGGAAAGGTTGTGAAAATCGGAACCCACATATCCGAGGAGACGAAATAAGACCTTGTTGGGTTACTACAGGAATTCAAGGACGTCTTTGCATGGTCATACCAAGATATGCCTAGGCTAAGTACTGATATTGTAGTGCATCGCCTTCCCATAAGAGAAGAGTGCAAGTCAGTTCAGCAAAAGCTACGAAGGATGAGGCCTGATGTAGTGTTGAAAATAAAAGAGGAGGTCCAGAAACAGTTTGATGCTGGTTTTCTACAAGTGGTCAAATACTCAGAGTGGGTTGCCAACATTGTTCCTGTCCCTAAGAAAGATGGAAAGGTCCGGATGTGTGTAGATTATAGGGACTTAAATAAAGCTAGCCCAAAGGATAATTTCCCTTTGCCTCATATTGACACGTTAGTGGATAATACGGCGGGATACTCATTGTTCTCTTTCATGGATGGTTTTTCGGGATACAATCAGATCAAGATACACCCTGAGGATATGGAGAAAACTACTTTCATAACATTGTGGGGTACCTTTTGTTATAAAGTAATGCCATTCGGACTAAAGAATGCAGGAGCGACATATCAAAGAGCCATGGTAACTTTGTTCCATGACATGATGCACAAAGAGATTGAAGTATATGTCGATGATATGATCGCCAAATCCCGAACAGAGAAGGAACACATTGAGGTTTTGAAGAAATTGTTTTTGAGGTTGAGGAAATTTTAGTTGAAGCTCAACCCAGCAAAGTGTACTTTCGGAGCTCGGTCAGGGAAATTACTGGGTTTTATGGTCAGCGAGAGAGGAATTGAAGTTGACTCAAACAAGGTCAAGGAAATACAAGAGTTGCCTCCACCATGCACCCAAAAGGAAGTTCGAGGCTTTCTTGGAAGATTAAATTACATTGCTCGGTTTATTTCACAATTAACCGAGAAATGTGATCCCATATTTCACCTTCTCAAGAAACACAAACAAGGTGTATGGGACGAGGAATGCCAGAGAGCTTTTGATAAAGTCAAGCAATATCTGTCAAATGCCCCAGTATTATCTCCGCCTAATCCAGATAGACCATTGATACTGTATTTGTCAGTGTTCAATAACTCCATGGGATGTGTGCTTGGTCAACATGATGAGTCAGGAAGAAAAGAAAATGCGATATACTATCTCAGTAAAAAGTTCATTGAATGTGAAATGAGATATTCGTCGATTGAAAAATTGTGTTGCGCCTTGATTTGGACAACTCGGAGGTTGAGGCAGTACATGCTATATCATACTAACTGGTTAATTTCTAAGCTTGATCCGTTAAAGTATATGATGGAGTCCACTGCTTTGAATGGAAGGATGGCAAGGTGGCAGATTTTATTGTCTGAGTTCGATATAGTCTATGTAAACCAAAAGGCTATAAAAGGGAGCGCAATAGCAGAATTTTTGGCTAGCAGAGCTTTGGAGGATTATGAACCATTAAGCTTTGATTTTCCCAATGAGGAGTTAATGTATGTGGCAGCTACTGAACAGCATCCATGGAAGTTAAATTTTGATGGAGCGTCCAATGCTGTGGGAAATGGAATTGGAGCAATCTTGGTATCCCCTAGTGGGGATCATTATCCATTCACATGCAAATTGGATTTTGATTACACAAACAACATGGCCGAGTATGAAGCGTGCATCATGGGCATTCGAGCAGCTATAGAGCGTAAAATCAGAGTGCTAGAAGTATATGGAGATTCTGCACTAGTGATTTACCAACTTAAAGGTGAATGGGACACCAGAGATCCTAAACTGATCGATTATCGAAAGATAGTTTTGGGATTGATTGAGGAGTTCGATGACATCACCTTCAATTATCTCCCACGTGATGAAAATTAGATGGCAGATGCTTTGGAAACCCTAGCTTCTATGATCAAAGTAAATAGACTAGAGGACATGAGACCTACTCAGATGAGTATTTTCGAAGTTTCAGCTCATTGTTATAGCCTGGAAGAAGAGGAAAAAGATGACCACCCTTGGTATCATGATGTATTGCGATACATAAAAAATCGTGAATACCCAGAGCATGCGACTGAGAATGAGAAAAGGACATTAAGAAGATTGGCCTCTGACTATGTTTTAGATGGGGGTATCTTGTGCAACAGGAGAAAAGATTAGGTACTATTGAGATGCGTTGATGCTGTTGAAGCTAGGAAAATTCTGGAGGAAGTTCATGAGGGCGTTTGTGGAACCCACGCTAATGGATTCACAATGGCCAGACAGATAATGAGATTTGGATATTATTGGTCCACCATGGAAGGAGATTGTATCAACTATGCCAAGAGATGTCATAAATGCCAGATTTATAGAGACAAAATTCATGTGCCTCCGTCACCTTTGCATGTTATGACTTCCCTATGGCCTTTTTCCATGTGGGGCATGGATGTTATTGGACCAATCTCACCGAAAGCTTCGAATGGGCATCGATTCATCTTTGTGGTAATTGATTACTTCACGAAATGGGTAGAGGCTGCTTCATATGCTAGCGTTACCAAGTCAGCAGTTAGTCGGTTCTTGAAGAATGAGATCATTTGTCGATATGGAATGCCTGAGAGGATCATATCAGACAACGCACTGAACTTGAACAACAGTACGATAGCGGAGGTATGTAGTCAATTCAACATCAAACATCACAACTCGTCTCCGTATCGTCCAAAAATGAATGGGACAGTGGAAGCGGCCAATAAAAATATCAATAAGATAGTAGGGAAGATGACTGAGACTTATAAGGATTGGCATGAGAAATTACCGTTTGCACTCTATGCTTATCGGACGTCCGTCAGAACCTCTACTGGGGCAACGCCTTTCTCGTTGGTCTATGGGATGGAGGCAGTTTTACCTATTGAAGTGGAAATACCTTCTCTTCGAGTTTTGTCAGAAATAAAGCTGGATGAAGCTGAATGGATCCAAGCTCGATATGATCAGTTGAACTTAATTGAAGAAAATAGGCTAAGGGCTATTCGTCACGGTCAGATGTACCAAACACGAATGATACGAGCCTATGATAAAAAATTTCACCCAAGAGAATTTCACGAGGGGGACCTTGTACTAAAAAAGATCCTTCCCATACAAAAGGATTTCAGAGGAAAATGATGCCAAATTGGGAAGGACCATATGTGGTGAAGAAGGCTTTCTCTGGAGGAGCACTGATCTTGACTGAAATGGATGGGAAAAGCTTACCTAATCTTGTGAATTCGGATTCAGTCAAAAAGTACTTTGCTTGAAAAGGAGAAGAGGCTAAGGTGAAAATCCGCAAAGGGCGCCTTGAGACTTCTAAAAAAAAGGAGAGACCAAGGTGAAAACCCACAAAGGGCGCCTTGTGACCAAAGGGGTTTTGAGTTGAAAACCCGAAAAGGGCGGCTCAAATTTTGAACATGCAGTGATCTTGCTATACTTGAATCAACAAGAAATGAAGTATGTTGCATATCGGGGCATCAACAAAGTACTTTGGATCTTCTAAATACATTTTAAGCTCAAAGCAGTCTTCATGAAGTTTGTATATGGAAGCTCAATCTGCGATATCTAGGGCATTTGATCTTTGTTCTATTTATTTTATTATCTTTGGATTCTTTTTCTTCTCAAAGATATGTTCCCAGTTAACTTTCTTTGTATTTTTGATAATTTATTTAAATTTAACTCTCTTTGAAGTCAATTCATTTGTTACCCATTATTCATAAACATGTTGCATTGAAATAATGGTTGATGAACTAATAATTTCACAAAAGAAGTTCTACATATTACTTTGGAAATTTCTAGATAAAACAAGGAACCGAAACAGGACAATTGTTTAGACTTTCCATGTGCATAGATTGGAAATATTTGAGAAAGAAGAGTCTGGATAGAGACTATTTCTCTGAATTCTTTGTCCAAATGATAATCGGGAAATATAATGAGTTGATGTGACAAAAGTAAGTGATGTTATCAGGTCACAACATTCGGGAATGGTGTGACAAACTGTTGAGAGGAAAATTCGTAACCTCCGAATTGTGGTGGAATGGGTTGAATTTGAAATAAATCCTATACCCTAAAAGTTGTAGATGGGACGGATTGAAAAAGTTTCAATTCCTATCGTGGTAGGATGGTATAAGCCTTATGTCCTCAAGTTTCAAGCGGAGGTGACTCTGAAATTACAGCGGGGCAAGCTTGTTGAACAGAACACGATTGATTTTTCGAGAGAAACAAGAATGAAGAACAAATGAGTGAGAACACCTAGAGTAGGAATCATACTCATAACATTTTTCATATATCATAGGAAATCTCATTAGGAGCATTTGATTCATTCTGATCATTGTATCCTAATCCTTAAATGATTAAAAAGGAATCATTTTCATGACATGTTGCATTCATGTCACTCATAACACATGTGGCTAGAAGCATTTGATTCATTCTGATCATAGCATCTTGGTCATGTGACATAAACATATGGAACCGAGTCTACAGGACATGTCCCTCAGTGGACGGTGTAGCAATATCGGTGAATTTACATATTTTATCTCCTTAAGCAAGTAGTGGAGTAGATCGAAGACGACGAATCTTATCTTCTCGAGGTAGCAGGGGAGCATATTTTAGCCACCAGCCTTATCTCCCTGAGGTAGCAAGGGAGCAGGCTAAAGTTTGTAGTCTTATCTTCCTGAGGTAGCAAGGAAGTAGACTAAAGATTGCAGATTTTGCCTCCCTAAAGTTGCAGTGGAGCAAATCGAAGACGGCGAATCTTATCTTCCCGATGTAGCAGGGAAGCAGATTTTAGCCACTAGCCTTATCTCCCTGAGGTAGCAAGGGAGCAGGCTAAAGTTTGTAGTCTTATCTTCCTGAGGTAGCAAGGAAGTAGACTAAAGATTGTAGATTTTGTCTCCTTGAAGTTGCAGTGGAGAAAATCGAAGATGGTGAGTCCTATCTTCCCGAGGTAGCAGGGAAGCAGATTTTAGTCATCAGCCTTATCTTCCTGAGTTGCAGGAAGCAGATCAAAGATACTTTCAGCCTTGTCTCCCTGAAGTTGCAGCGGAGTAGACTGAAGACATCAGATCTCATCTTCCTGAAGTTGCAGGAAGCAGATCAAAGATACTTTCAGCCTTGTCTCCCTGAAGTTGCAGCGGAGTAGATTGAAGATAGCAGATCTTGTCTTCTTGAAGTTGCAAGAAGCAGATCGAAGACATCAGATCCTGTCTTCTCCCAAGACAAAGATTGAAACCATCGACTTATTTAAATCACGATGAACTTCCAATACCGTTGAAGTTGCAGTGGAGTTAGAAGTTATTTGGAAAAGACGAGGACCAAGAAGTCAAGATTTGGCAAGACTGGGCAAAATTGGTTCTTTTATAGTCTTTGCTCTATTCTCGTTACACGATAATGAGCAAAGAGGGGCAGCTGTAGGAACTCAATTTTGATCAGGCTTGGAAATAAACCGAAATAATAAAAATAAATAAAACCAATGTTTATTTGTACAGTCCATTTACAAAACCAAATTAAATAGCCCAAAACCCACTTAAACCCAAACAGATAACCCAAACAAATTACCCAAAAGCCGTTACACCCTGGCCCAAATTACAAAACACCACCAGCAACCCAAATCTAACCCACTAACCCAAAAACTTACAAGGCCCAAAAGGGCCCAAATGCCTAAACAGTTTCAGTAAGCCTAGGGTTTCTGAAACCCTAGGCGCCGCAAGTGCCCAGCCCCTCGCGTCGCAATCAGCTCCTCGAGCCCACGCCAGCCTTCGATCGCTCCGCAATCCGTGCGCAAATCCCGTACTACCGCCATGACCTTTGTCGATCGCCTGCAAAAAGGAAAGAAGCAACAGCAAACTATGGCAAAACAGGACGAAATCTTTGTTTCCTTTTTTTTTATTTTGAGGGTTATAAAAACCCCAATAATCTGTAACAAAAAAAACACAGAGAGAATAGGCAGAATATTCACAAAAATCTAAAGGAATAAAATACGAAAATCTGTTACAGAGGTGATTTACGTTCTTTTTTTTTTGTGTGTTATTTTATCTTTTCTTTCAATCCATGCATATTTCATATACAAAATAGTTTTTTTTTTAAAAAAAACAAAGGGGCGAAGTTTTTACCTTTGGGCCACCGCATGGGATGGCGCGTGTGACGGCGCGTGGGACGGAGCCTAGGCCGGATCCTGGCCTTAGGCCGAAGGCCAGAGAGAATTTTGAAGGGAGGGCCTCTGTTTTTTTTTAATTCGATGTTTAAAATGAATTTCTTAGTTTTTTTTTTTTTTACTTATATAGGGCCTATTGTACGACGCCGTTTTGGAGGTCCCCTTTTAAAGCCAAAACGACGTCGTTTTAAGGGAGGATCCGCGTGTTGACCCGAAAACCCGGGGAGGATTCGCGTGTTTTTTATAAAAAGGGAAATTTACCATTTTAGTCCTTCCGCTATTTTAGTAGTTTTAATTTTGTCCAATTTAACCTTTTTTATTTTTTAAATTAGCCCTAAAACTTATATTTTGTTTCAATTTGATCCTCAGGCTTCTTAAAGGCTAATATCAGAACGATGTCGTTTTGAAAGTTTGGCATAATTGCCATATTAACCCCTGCAATATGACGCATGTTTTGATTTAGTCCTTTTATATCTATTTTATTGTTATTTAATCCCTGTTTCTTTGTTTATTTTTTAAAACTTTTTTTATTTCGTTTTATTCTAAATTATTTTAACATTGTTTTAAATTATTTTATCATATTAAATAGTCTATGTTATTTTCTTTATTATTTGTATATCAATTTATTAATAGTATAAAATTCGCATATATTTTTTATATGTATTATCCTTATATATATTAAACTATTACTATTTATTATTTTATTTGGTTTAATTATTTTTATTACATATTATTTTAGGATTTATATATTAGTTATTATATTATACATTTTAAAACTTTGTACATTATATAGTATTATATTATATCATATATTATTTTTAAAATTTTATTTTATATAAAATTTATTTATATTGTATAACATATTATTTATTCTTAAATATATAGTTTTTTTCTATATGTATTAGGTTATTATAAATATGTTTTTATTTAAAGTTATAAATCATTTATTTATTTCAAAACGTATTTTATTTATTATCTCAAAATATAAATATTATGTTTTTTTTGTTTTTTTTTTTATTTTGCAATATTTGTTTATTATTTGGTATATGTCATTGCATGAAAAGTTTAATCTTACATGAGAAGTTTTCATATTTATTTTGTAGTTTTCTTTATTATTTTATTATTTATTGCTTTATATATTCTATTTGTCCATACTCTTTCATTTATTTACTATTGCTTTAGTGTAGGTATTTTTATTAGTCGTATTTTATATTATTATTTCCTTTATTGCCTATATTAATATGAAATGTTAGTATATCATGATTGCTTTTGGTATTTATGTTTGATATTTTCACATGGATCATCGTTTAGAATAAAATGCATTTTGCAAAATTACTATATTTTATTTAAAGGTTTTTTAAAATAAGGCAATGTTTTGTATTTAGAAATTCGGGAAATAGTGCCCTAACGTGCTGGGTTTCGATTTTCCGTTTGACTAAATAACTAAATATCATTTTAATAAAATTTTGTAAATCATGAGATGATTTTAGTTACGAGGGTTTAAAAATATCATGTCCTAACATGCTGGATGTGATGTTTGTATTCTATCGGAACAAAGAAGTCTCAAATTTTAACTCAAATTGTTCAATTTTTTTTAGAAATCATGTTTTCAAATCTTTTCGGATTTTCGACATTAGGACAACAATTAATTAATCCGGTACCAATTTTGGGCGTTACGAGGGTGCTAATCCTTCCTCGTACGTAACTGACTCCCGAACCCGTTTTCTTGAATTTCGTATGCCAAAATCAATGTTTTGAAATAAAACGTTTTATAAGGTGATCCAATCACACCTAAGCAAAAAGGGATTGGTGGCGACTCCTGTTTTTGTTTTTTAAAGTCGATCCTCATTTTTCAAAAATTAAAAATGGTTTCGACAATTATACTTGCCCCTGTATTCACCAATATGACGTCTCCCACACTGTCTACACTCAGGCTTATTGTTTTTGACACTGCCAACACTCGATTCTATTGGATTTTGAGCTTTAGAACTCGTATATTGTTTCACACGATCTCTACTCGAATGTCCAAATGAAGCATTTGAGCGATTGGTTGCATCTCTGAATCTCTTCGATGATAAGTGATACAACTTATTCATCGACCTTTTTCTCTCGTCTCTAGCTTCTGAGTCTGCTTTCTTCTTTTCTTTACTAAGCTCATCGGCTTTACAAGCTCTTTCAAGCAATACCACAAATTCATTCAAGTCATGAATTCCGACCAGAAGTTTAATATCTTCATTCAACCCTTCAATGAATCGTTTACACATAGTAGTTTCTGTCGAAACACATTATCGTGCATACTGGCTTAATCTTACAAATTCTCGCTCCTATTCCGTAACAGACATACAGCCCTGTTTCAACTCAAGGAACTCTTTGCGTTTCTGATCTATAAACCGTTGACTGATATATTTCTTTCGGAATTCAGTTTGGAAGAAATCCCAGGTGATTCATTCTTTCAAAATCACAGATATCAATGTTTTCCACCAATGATACGCCGTATCTCTCAACAGTGAAACAGCACACTTAAGACATTCATCAAGAGTACATGATAATTCATCAAACACTCTAATGGTATTCTTAAGCCAGAATTTAGCTCGTTCAGCATCATCATCAACTGTGGCCCTAAACTCTTCAGCCCCATACTTACGAATTTTATCAACTGGGGGTTTACTCAATCGAATCGGGTCTATAACTTGTGGCACTACAGGAATTTACGGGGGTGGAGGTTGTTGAGCAGCCGGATTCGTTCGAACGAACTCCGTAAACCACTCACTCATCATTTGGAAGAAGGCTTGCTTTGCCTCTCCCTCATGACTACTAGCAATCGGCCTAGATTCAGCCGGCGCTATCCATTGAGCGGGAGCAGGCACATTACTCTCAACATCATCAGCAACAACTCGATCGGGATCCATTTGATATACGAAAACATATTTTTAACTGTCAAGAATCATCACACTATCGCAGGTATATATATGGCATGTATAGCTAGACTCTCACACACTAAGTTAGTCCTAAAATCGACTAAACCTGGCTCTGATACCAATTAAATTATAACACCCATAACCCGTATCCATCGCCGAACTAGGGTTATGAGGTATTACCTGTCAAATCATAACAATTATACTATCATGGCTCACACATCATCACATCATAGTAATCAATAGAACAAAGTCCCTTTAGTAGGTCTATGAGACCTTAAACATGCTTTAAAGAGGGTTCGGGACTAAACCGATCTCATACAAAAACTTTACAAACTTAAAAAAAAATTCTTTTAAAACAGGGCACACGCCCGTGTGGATTGACCGTGTGCCTTACACGGCCATATCTTAAACCTCGTCTTACCTCGTGTGATTATCTGACTATTGTCACACTGCCTGTCACACGCCCGTGTGTCTGGCCCGTGTGCAAGTCTGACCTGCATCAATTAAGGACAGTGATGGACACAGGGGAGACACACGCCCGTGTGCTCACCCGTGTTGACAATCATTGGCCATTTACAAGGCCAAATTGCCACCCAATTTGGGTCATCCCTACATGTTCAATTCCAACATCAATTAACATACAATTCATTCACCATTCTCAACTACCAAAACAAGTATAAAGCATGCCATTTCTATTTCACCAAAACACACCATAATGGTCATCCACACAAGACCATATATACATATCACATACACCATTTTCACCTAGAAAAACATGTACAAAAATCATTCCACAACCTCACTAGCCTATACATGCCATATACCATATATATACAACTTCAAAAAAAGTACCAAAATAGATGTCTGATAGTGTGATTGAGTTACTGACGATCCCTGGATCCGAGCTAGCTTTAATGACACTGTAAAACGGAGAAAGACTTCACACAGTAAGCTTTAAAGCTTAGTAAGTTCGTAATATAACACAATTAACTCAATAATTCAAATTCAATATGCAAAGTTACTAACACTTAGTTCAATTTACATCATTACTCAAATTCATCCATAACTACTACTCACTTTCATATCATAACTATATGTTCATGTACAAGCATTTACAATGCTACTCAATCTAACTCTTTCCATCATTCATTCACATAATCATTCATTTATCTCATACACAATATCATCAACCACATAGGTTCTGTACATACCTGTACCATCACGTATTTATCTATCACATTTACCACTCAATACTCAATGCCATAATTCATTCGACCTTCTTTAAACGTTCGATGAATTCGCACACTTAGTGTCATTTAATTAGCCGAAGCTACAATAATATTGCACACTTAGTGCCATCACATTAAACCGAAGATGTCTTGGTATCGTACACACAGTGCCAACTAATATAGCCGATGCATTTCTTTATCTCGCACACTTAGTGCACTTCATCGCAGTAACTATTCTATTTACGCACACTTAGTGCCATATATCTTCGAACTCACATTTCACATTACTAACTCAACAATCACATCTCCATTCATTTCATATCATATGAACATTATTTAAACAATACGTATTATACACGAACTTACCTCGGACGTAAAAACAACGACATTAGTCGATCAATCAAGCACTTTGTTCTTGCCTCGATCTAAGTCTAAATTTCTCCTTTCTTGATCTATATTATATCAAATTCAACTCATTCAATCACATTTTCATCCAAAACAATCCACAACACATAGTTAAAGCATTTTACACTTTAGCCCTCACAATTACACATTTTGAAATTTTAGTCCTTATTTCTCAAATACATCAAATTCACAAAATCCAATATAATCCATGCTTAGCCGAATTACCATAGTGCCCCTAGCAGCCTATATTTCCCATTTATTTTACATTTCAATCCCTCAATTTACACATTTCACAATTTAATCCATTTTTGACATTTTTGTCAAAAATCACTTTACAAAACATTAAAATCTATTAACAATTACTCATTATTCATCATCAACTATCACAAAGCTCAAGCATTCATCAATGGCATTTTACAAAATCACCAACAAACTCAAAAATCAGGGCATGGGCTAGCTAGAACACGAAGCAACGATCACAAAAACATAAAAATCATCAAAAACCGAGCTCGAATCATACCTCAATCAAGAACAATAAGAGCCGAACCCTAAAATGCTTCAATGGTTATTTATTTTCTCCAAATTCGGTGAAAGAGATGAGAATATAAGCTTAAAAATTATTTTTGTTTTATTTATTATACATTAATACTTATTTTACCATTTTAGCCTTGGTTAATAAACCATTTAATCATTAAATATATGCCCATTTATGGCCATTCCCACTATCAAGGGTCTAATTACAACATAAGGACCTTTCATTTAATAAGCCATGACAATTAGGCACTTTAACAACTAGCACACAGCTTTTTTACATTTTATGCGATTAGGTCTTTTTTCTCAAATCAAAGACACAGATTTATAAAATTTTCACACAGAACTTTCACACATACTTTATCACATACCATAAACATAAAAAATAATATTAAAATATTTTTCTGACCTCAAATTTGTGGTCCCAAAACCACTATTTCAACTAGGGTCTAAATCGGGCTGTTACAACAGTATTGCCCTAAAACATTAAAACATATATTAAAAAGATAAGGTTATCCTTAACCCATTCTCACAACTTGTCTCCGCCAGTCTACATTTTTACAATCTTGATGGAAGTTAGCCGCGATGTGCCGGATGCAATAAACGGATCTCCATGGCACACCGGAACGCCTAATGTCGGCAATTAATCATTTTCCTCTATCGGAGATGATGCAAATATTATCATTGCTAATAACATACCTCCGCGGGTTGGTAAGGAAGAATTCTCATGATTCCATGTTCTCCTTATCTACGATGGCAAATGCTATCGGGAGCACGTTCTTGTTGCCGTCTTGAGCTACCGCAAGAAGTAGGATCTGTGTATATTTTTCATATAGCCAGGTCCCATCTACTTGCACAAATGGCTTACAATGGGGAAATGCGCGCACACATGGATCAAACATCCAGAACATCCGATGGAATATTCTTTTTCCCGGTTGTAGTTGGTCATCCAGGCCGTAATAAGGTCGTGTCTATAACTCAATGACAGTCCCTGGTACGTACTCCCGCATAGCAGCTATCCATCCCTGTAGCTCATTATACGATGCATCGAAATCCCCGTACAATTGCTCCATTGCCATCTATTTAGCTATCCACGCCTTTCGAAATGATACTCGATACTGGAATCGTACCTGTATTTCGGCAATCAGTACCGAAACTTTAATGGTCGGCACGTCCTTCACCATTGGCATGATACACGTACAAATAGTTTTTGTAACACCCCAAACTCGGCCCAAACGCTACAACCGGATCTGGTATGTCACTTAAGAGATTTTACATAACATGTCGCATTTTGGAAAACAATTACTAGGTTTACACCTTTATTTCGAAAGCTTAATAATTCATTAAAGTATAAAATATTAAGTAACCAATTATCTTGGTAGATTTTAAATAAAACCGAAATTTCATGCAGTCTTAACTTAATTGAAAATGTAAAACTTAAAACCCAGTAAATAAAAGCCCAACAAAATCCCAAGACATAAATGGTAGTCTAGTGGCCCATGGCCTTATTACAAGGAAATTTGAACCCATTAATTAAATGAAAATAAAATAAAAAATTAGACTAAGTCTTTTTGCTGAATTCTCAAAGCTCACGCATGGCCACCTTGCTCTCCTCTCCACCCAGGTCCGATGCCCTAAGTGTCACCCGAGATGGTTAAAATTAAAGGGTGAGTCGCGAGACTCAGCAGCAACCCTCATGCACCATTAGATTTGGGCTTTAGCCCCATAAAATAGAATAATCAAAATATAAGTAACAAAAATAATATGCAAAGCCCAACCCATATCCTAGGTGTCCATCCGCTACACGCCCGCACAACACCCATTCACACCATTGGGGATTTCTACAATCAACCCACACCGCTACTGCGCCTTGATGGCGATCGTCGCTGCTCATCATCGATCATGGCCGTAGCCACTACAATAGATCACGGCGTGGTCGCTACAGCGAATCACGGTGAAGGAACCGCTACAACGCATCACGGTAAAAACCGCTACAACATATAACTTCCTCCTTTCATCAAACCCAACCCATGCAATCACATAAAATCAGTATACTTATAACATTTAATCGGATCATTTACTAACTCGTGATTTGCTTTACCCTCTTTGGGTTCCGTCAATATGCCGGGGTTTTGACATTTAACAAAACATGTAATACTTATTTTCATATATTAATCAAATAGATCTAGATGGTGTGGAGAATTACACACCGATATCGCAAATCCAATATTCTTAGTCGATGTCCTTGCTATCCGGATCTATTATCCTCAATCTATAGCCTTGCTTAAAAGCCTTAACAATTGCGAAAATAGGCCTCTCTATATTCGCCATGGTTAGTATTCTACCCGATTTTATATATATAAATAAACAAATCCTCTTACCTTGAAATCCCGAAATTGGAGACTTATGATTTTTGGCTTTTAGGTCTAGTCGACTAAGCTTCCTTTAAATCCCGAATTACAGCCCATCATAAAACCATTAAACTATTAGCTTTTGGCTTTTGCCTTTCAAAAACCGGGAATAGATCATAAGAACTCATCAAAAATCAACACTTACCTTAGCATAGGAGATTCGGCTAGCACTAGAGAGAGGATTCGGCAATGCCCATGGAAGATTTAAATGCCGAAAGTATAGAACTAATTCTCAAATAGGATGAATAGAAGAAAAGACTATGGATGCTTCTGACTTCCTAGAGAAATCGGCACAAGAAGGAAAAAGTGGAGAAGAGTTTCACTTTTAAAGAAATTGGAGAGGGAGAGGCTAGGGAATTTCGGCACAATGAGAGAGAAATTTAGGGTTTTCAAAGTGTCGTAATCAAGGAGCTAGCCCCCTATTTATAGATATTTTGGCACCTCTTGCTAAAAACCGAAAACGCCTTAAAATTCAAGCTAAAGAGAGGAGAAATTCGACACCCTCCTTGCCATGCAAGAGTCGAATTTTACACTCCTCTAGGTGGTGGATTTTCTACCAACACTTCCTTTGAAGATAAGCTCCTAACTTTTCTCCTTTTTATCTATGATATTATCACTTAAAAATCCACATAAATTCTCATATTTTATAGCCTTGTAGCCGTCCACACCTCTACTAATCCCTAATGCCAAATTTAACTCACTTAAATTAAAATATTTGGGCCTCATTAAACTTAATACTTGGGCCCCTAAATTTAGGATGTTACAGTTCTACCCCCTTAAAGAAATTTCGTCCTCGAAATTTCCAACTAACTATTAATCGTACTACCCAAGTCTCACCACTATGCTTTCGCTGCGCACTCCGATTCTAAAGCCAAAAGAAACACTTAGTATACTATGGTAGAGTACGCACCAGTGTTAGCATCTAGAGCGTCCTCGTCCCCTTGTACTCATTTTACCGATTGGCGTTTATCTGATTAAGAATTTTATGGATTATTAGTTTTCTTTCACTAGTTAACCACTAAAAGTCTTATGAATAATAGTTTTAAGAGTGGTTCTTTCGAATTCGCATTCACAATACAGTCTCAAGTTTGTAACCTCTAACTAAAATAAAACACATACATCATACAAAAATCATCCAAGCACTTACATTCTTCACGTAAAGGTGTTTTCATTGATTCACTACCCAGGGGTATTTTCTTAATTTCATCCTACAGGGGTATTTTCATAATTTTTCATAATAAAGTTCCTTGTTGATTTCATGAAGTGAGGGTATTCTGGTAATTTTACAATCCGGGGGTATATTGGTAATTTTGAAATCTGGGGGTATTTCGGTAATTTTGCAATCAGGGGCAATTTAGTAATTTTACAAATCAGGGGTAATTTGGTAATTGTACAAACCAGGGGTATTTTGGTCATTTGACAAAACGAGGGTAGGTTGGTAATTTTTTCTAATCAGGGATATTTCGATGTTGTTGTTGTTTTTTTTTTCTTTTCAAACAGGGTACTTTGGGGAAAAATCTAGTTTCATGGTCCGGGTTACTCTTATAAACATGAGGTTTTCTGTAAATTTTCAAAATATAGGTATTTTACAAATTCATGGTCAGTTGGTAGTTTTCACAAATCAAACGTATTTTGAAAATTTTGCAAAACTTGAGAAATTTTCTTTCTTTTTTTTTTTTCAACTAGAGTGGTCGTCCCTTTCGGGTTTTAATTATAAGGTTTAGCCCATCAACAAGTCCTCGTAACTAGGGTGAATAGTCACCACGCACTGTGTAGGATTCTAGTGAAGAGGAGGTGAGTTACTAGGGACTCGCTTAAGTACCAAGCTCTCCCCTGAATCCACTCCTAGACATGCGTATGCCCATTGCCACACCCTAACTTGGCTAAGGTGAGCAGTACTACGCACTGTAGGATTCCAGTGAAGAGGAGGTGAGTCACTAGGGATCGCTTAAATACCAAGCTCTTCCTGAATCCAATCCTAGACATGCGCATGGCGGTTGCCACACCCTAACTCGGTGACTTACTCACATGTTTGTTTGATTCGGCTTAAGTCTTATGTAGTTAAGAAGTTGTGTAAACTAACCCTATGGTCCATCAGTTCTACCATGCTCAACTACGTCTAAAGCCCCCAAAGCCCACACATAAACATTAAATCAAAGGTTAGGGTACTTACCTGGATGGATCGGCGCCGGAGACTCAGGTGCTATGCTTTCCGAGATATTCATCTCCTTAAAAATCATTTTACACCCCTCAAAACATATTTTGGGCATGAAACCCACAACCGAGCTTTTGAACCTGTCTCTGATACCAAAATGTAACACCCCAAACCCGGCCCAAACACTACAACCGGATCTGGTATGTCACTTAAGAGATTTTACATAACATGTCGCATTTTGGAAAACAATTACTAGGTTTACACCTTTATTTCGAAAGCTTAATAATTCATTAAAGTATAAAATATTAAGTAACCAATTATCTTGGTAGATTTTAAATAAAAACCGAAATTTCATGTAGGTCTTAACTTAATTGAAAACGTAAAACTTAAAACCCAGTAATAAAAGCCCAACGAAATCCCAAGACATAAATGGTAGTCTAGTGGCCCATGGCCTTATTACAAGGAAATTTGAACCCATTAATTAAATGAAAATAAAAAAAAATTAGACTAAGTCTTTTTGTTTGAATTCTCAAAGCTCACGCATGGCCACCTTGCTCTCCTCTCCCACCCGGTCCGATGCCCTAAGTGTCACCTGAGATGGTTAAAATTAAAGGGTGAGTCGCGAGACTCGGTGTGCAACCCTCATGCACCATTAGATTTGGGCTTTAGCCCCATAAAACAGAATAATCAAAATATAAGTAACAAAAATAATATGCAAAGCCCAACCCATATCCTAGGTGTCCATCCGCTACACGCCCGCATACGACCATTCACACCATTGGGGATTTCTACAATCAACCCACACCGCTACACGCCTTGATGGCGATCGTCGCTGCTCATCATCGATCATGGCCGTAGCCATCGCCAGCATGAATCACGGCAGAAGCGCTACAACAGATCACGGTAAGGAACCGCTACAACATATAACTTCCTCCTTTCATCAAACCCAACCCATGCAATCACATAAAATCAAGTATACTTATAACATTTAATCGGATCATTTACTAACCTCGGTGATTTGCTTTACCCTCTTTGGGTTCCGTCAATATGCTGGGGGTTTCGGATTTAACAAAACATGTAATACTTATTTTCATATATTAATCAAACAGATCTAGATGGTGTGGAGAATTACACACCTGATATCGCGAAATCCAATATTCTTAGTCGATGTCCTTGCTATCTGGATCTATTATCCTCAATCTATAGCCTTGCTTAAAAGCCGGAACAATTGCGAAAATAGGCCTCTCCTATATTCGGCCATGCTCAGCATTTGTTTTATATCAAAGTTTTCTTTTTGGACTTAGCTGTTTTATTTAAATTTTGGGTTTTCCTCGTTGTAATAAGGTCGCATAACTTTTATTTCGTGATGTTTTATTTGGTTGTTTTTTTAACTTTCGATCAAAGATACTTGGTAAATGTGAATTGGTTGTTTTAAAACCTCGATAAGAATGTGTTTTCTGAAATGTTCACTGATTAAGTAGTAAGTATGGAGTAACAATTGAGCAACTAAGTTTTTCTAAAGCAAGATTTAACACGTTTTGAACACCACAAGATTTAAATTCGTTTTCTCTAAAATTATTCAACAGTTTTCTCCTTAAACAAAATTGACAAGTCGATTTTCAAACTTTTTCTTTCCCGTAGCACGCCAGACTCGGTTGTAGTGGTTAGACCGGGTTTGGGGTGTTACAGTTTTGGAATCAAGTTTTCGATGATCATTTGTCATACGTTTTGATGTGCATGTGTGAGGCCTAACAAATTTTCGTATCTCTCACATCTGCGAATTTTGAATAAATGCAGCTCGTACCCGCCAATTGCAACCTTCCGCTGACTTCCAACACTCTCCAATAAATAATGTCGGTTTAGACACTGCGACTTTATAGTCCACTGATATATTCATGCTATACCGCTTAATATCAAATACACATTCTTCCTTACTTTCGAATCTCTGGCCTACGAACAACTCCTCAGGATAAGAATTTACGCCAGTCGATGAGCAGGTAGTATTTCAGGGTACTCCGGGAACTTGGCTACGTGCGCTGTGTTGGGGTCTATGAGCGACATGTGTGGCCCAGGATTATTGTGTATCACAATACGTCGAATCTGGTTCCCGACTGAAGACACGTTAATGTTTCCGTCGTCATTCATGTCTTCGTCGTCAATATCATCGGGGACCTCGTCCATATCGGGATCACTATCACTACCGACCTATTGATCATAAGAATCACTACTATTGTATCCATCATCACCAACCACATCAATATCGGGTGCAACATTAAGATCGATATCGATCTCGTTTATAGTCGATTCACTATCAACGTACGATATTAGAGCCACCATGCACGATTCTTGAGCTCCATGTTCTTCACCATATGCAGTGAGATCTTTATTTTACTCCACACCGGCTAACTCATCAAGTGAATTGGTGCATTTTTGTTACTCCGATTCTCACAATAAAGAGCGATCATTGTCTCCACATCTTCATCGTCTACAAGTTCTGTTTCGGTGAATTTGATGAGATCTGTCGAAACTGGAAACTTGTAGAAAAGTTTCGAGATCCTTCTCCCACAATGTCTAACAATTTTTGGGCTAATCATTTCCTTCATATCATCCAACGAGACATTTCTATTAAATCTCATTGCTATTTGTTGCCGACATTCAAATATACATCCAACTGTTGTTGTCAAGATGATTCCATCGAAATAAACGCATACGAAAAACTGATTGTCCATCTTCAATACTCAATCTGTTAAAAAATTAACAACAAATTCTCAAAACAATTTCGAACAACATAAAAATACTTACATAAAAAATTTAATGAATGAAAATAGTCCATTTCTAACAATATCAAATTTATTGCTATTTCTATCAATATTTATGACAAAAATATTTTCAATATTTATCTATTTTTTCCTGTTGTTATCACTAACTAACAATTACTTTATAATACTTACTAACATCAAAACTTTCAAATATATTAAAAAAATTTACAACGTAGCATTCTCAATAATCTAAACACAAAACTTACTAACAAATCACAATAAACAAAATAACTTTAAAATAAAACATAAAAATAACACTAAACAAACTATATAATACTAACATCTTATCATAATCTATTATATTAGAAAATAACAATAAAAAAATACCTTTTCTATCTTCTCTTTTCTTTCTTTCTTCTCTTCTCCCTCTCTTATTCTGCTAAATTTTTTTTCCAAACTGATACGAGCTGGATGGGAGAGTTGGGGGTGAAATATACTGGGTGTACCGCCTATCAAATAGGCACAACAAGTGCCACCAATCAGGTAGGCACAATTAGTGCCGCCTACCTAAAACCCTCTACTATTATTTTATTATTATTATTTTTTTAATTGTGGACCGTCAAAAAATGAGGGTGATGCCACCTATGCACCACCCTCTACTCATCTAAATATACAATTTTAATACTTAATTTTAACAACATATCATTTTAATATTTTATTTTATTTTTTATAACTATCCGGTAAAAAACCCATATATCAACAACAAAAGAAATAACAAAAAAGAAAAAAAGCGTTAAAATAATGAAACTATATTTTGTATAAAGGAAAAAGTTGGAAAACGTGTAAAAGAAGTGTTGTACCATAATAACCAATAAATTAAACAAGGAACAAAAAACCAAGACTACTAACAAATTACAAGTTGGGACAATAATCTTTTCCTAAATTGTGAAACAATGCCATAAAGCAGTACATTTATATAAACAGGACAAATTCCTTTCTTTTTTTTGTTTGTCACAAGAATTTTCACAAACGCTTTTGTTTGAGAAATATAAACACAGAAAATCAGTGTTCTTGATTCTGCTAACAAAACCCGATTAGGAAAGGTGTGAATGTTTTCTTTTCTCTCAGGAATTTTAGTGGGATAAATAGATATTTAGTCCTAAATTTGGTGATTTTTCTCAACTTAATCCTTGAATTTTTTTTTATTCACATTAGTTTTGGAATTTTCCTAGTTTTAATCCATTTGATAATGTGCCACATTATCATGGGGATTAAAATTGGAAAAAAAGTCACAAATTTCCAAGACTATTCACTATTATGGACAAAAAGTAAACTGTTTTATTTTACCTATTTATTTATGGTTAGTTATTATGATTTTGTTAGTTTACTATATGCTCAAATTAAGTGTTGATGGTAAGTCCCCTATCTTATTAACATATTTTATATTTATTTAAATTTGATTTAACTAAAAATGTATATCTCAAATTTTATTAAAACCTGTTTATATTTTTTAAAACCTTACATTATAATATTATATGTTGTTAAAATCTTAATTTTTATGTTAAAGTCTAAGTCCAACTCTTATCTTAAATGTACTTAGTTTTTCTCTTTTTTTTTTTGGGGACTTAACATTTTTGTCGAAATCATCGACAAGATTTCAAGCTTAAGTAGAGGTTTGGACTTTAAACAAGTTTTAGCTCAAATTTGAGATTTATTCTTGATACTTTGATTTGGTATAATTTGATTTCTTTACTTTTATAATATCATTAATTAGTGAAATTTTTTATAATGTCATTAGTTAGTCGAGAGACCATTTTGATTAAAGTCAAAAAATCTTTTTAGGGGGCCGGAATTAATTTTTAATATTTACGATAGTAAAAATACAATTTCACTATTTTAATAGTCTATATTTTTATAATTTTTAAAAGATTAAATCATTTTTTTATTATTTTTAAGGGGTTAAAGTACAATTTTATCTTTATTAATTTAAAATTTTAAAAGTTTTAAAAGACTTGAACGAAAAAAATTTCATTTTAGGGTGCTGCCCCCTGCCAGCCCCTAGCTACGCCCTTGCTGGTGTAAATATGAAAATAGTTAAGAGTGTTAACTTTATGGACTAAATTAAAATTTTAATATATTAAAGGGACCTTTAGTGGAAAATAGTAAAAAAGAATAAATCTCCGGGAAGAAGGAAAGAACAATTCCCAAATATGAATGCGGTTCGACATTTTAACACATCAAATTGGACTTTTGACCCATTTGATTGCATTCCATGATTCATGCCCATTTATGTAAATTCACCGAAACTAGTACCAGAGGGTAGCCTTTGACGACGGCCTCTCTGTCACTCTCTCTCCTTTCTGGCTTTCTCGTAAGCGCCGCCGTCTTCAAAATAAAAATAAAAATAAAACCCAACCTTTAATTGGATTTGCATCTTTTTTTCTCTGTACATATTAATTTATTTAGTAATTTTCTTATAAAAACACAAGCAAACATATAATTTAAACCAAATTTTTTTCTTTCTTTAGAGGGTTTCAAAGCTTGGGGATCTTTGTTTTTGGGTTTCTGTTTAGTGTTTTTTTTTTCCGACGCCGGAGAAAAAGGGGTTGGCCATGAAGAACACCGTCTTAAGCAAGCTACGGAATTTAGACGCCTACCCGAAAGTCAATGAAGATTTCTTCACCCGTTCACTTTCCGGTGGCATTATCACCCTTGTCTCTTCTCTTGCCATACTCTTACTCGTCTTTTCCGAATTCAGTAAGTCAATCTTTTGTTCTATTTCTTTTGATTTTCTTTATGAATATGAACATTACAATTTTGGGTTGTTCTTATATTTATATATGCAAATTTGAGCTTGATCTTATTTTTGCACATGCAAATTCGTGTCGTTTGAATTTTTGTATGTATATTTAACTTTACAAATTTGGGTTTTTTCTCTGTGTGTGTGTGTTCAATTGAAAAGTAAGATCTTTGAGTAAGTGAGTATAAAAGTTTTTGTACAAATGTAGATACAGGTATTTTAGAAGCTAGATTAATTGCCTTTTATATTTGGTCTTTCACTTAAGGTGTTAATTTTATAAGCAATTAACTGGAAGTTAAGCAACTTAGACTAGAATGAAATCCTCATTATATGTTTTTAATACAAGATTCTAACTTTGTTGTTGGGACCTGGTGATGTTTAATTCTTCTATCATGAGTATTGTGATTATGTGGACTGCTTTTTTTTTTTTTTTTGCAGGATTGTACCTGCACACCGTTATGGAGACGAAGCTATTGGTGGATACTTCAAGAGGGGAAACCTTCCGCATAAATGTAACCATCTCTTCCCACTTGTTGTTAAACGACTTTCCTGGGTCCATATTCCGAATTTGTTGACTTCTAAAAGTTAGTTCTATACGTTGTTTCAAGTTTATGTCTTGTGTGCGAGTTTTCATGATATTTTTTAAAACTTTCAACTTGATCTACTACTGATGCGGAATGCTCAAAGCAAATGTTAGAGCCTTTTATGTCGTAAATTTTTCATGTTTGTTTGTTGTTGTGGTTTAAATGTATTAGTAAAACAATATTTGATGCTTTGTTTACACCCCATTTCTGTTTGGACTGGCAGTTTGATGTCACTTTTCCTGCAATTCCCTGTTCGATACTCAGTGTTGATGCTATGGATATCAGTGGCGAGCAACATCTTGACATAGTATGTGCAGTGCAGCAGATGCTCAGATGATTATTGCTCACTGTTTTAACTGTTTATTTTGATTTATTTTAACTGCTTCTATTCGTGAACTTGCAATGTTTATGTGCAGAAACATGATATAATTAAGAAAAGAATCAATACTAATGGTGATGTGATAGAATCCAAGCCAGATGGTATAGGAGCACCAAAGGTAATTGAAATATAATTCTTTAGCCCCTCTTGTTCGCATTTGCATTTCTTGGTTTTGAAGCATGACTTGCCTTTAATAGAAATTATTTATGTACCATAGAATGATGTGTTACAAGGTTGGCAATTTGCTAGATAGGAACAATTAAAAGATATAAAGTATTAAAAAGAAAGTGAAGACAAGATTTTTAATATTCGAAGGGAAGTTTTTTGTGCTTCCTAATACAACTATAGTTGAGGCACATGATCAAATAGTGTGAAGTTCTTCTAGGCAAAAATAATGAGCTTTTTGCCAAACATATTCCGCCTATAGGCTATGTAGCTTAGTTTTTAAGGAAAGTTGGAGATATCAAAAAATTCTAAAATAATCTTCTATAGCTCATGAGTGTGTATCTGTTAATCCTCAGTGCCATTTAACTTGGTAAGAGAAGATAAGAAACTGGAAACAATGGACTATTATCTATGTTTTAGTATTATATTTCTATTTAAGAAAAGAGAGAATATAAGTTTTTAAGTTCTAATGCATATCGGCTGTTTTAGAACAGATCTACTAGCAGCAGTCCCCGTGGTGACTGAAAATTTTTAAGTAATGGTTCGTAGTTCAGAATCGAGAAGATGTTGAAAACTTTTGTTTTTTCTTAAAGGTTCCTCTAGGTTTAAATTTTGAACGCAAAACACGAGGAAAAGTGAAAGTAAACATGCAAGAAAGAAAGACGAGGTTTTCAGGCTTATTCTGTTAACCAGTAAGGAAAGATAGCAGCTTTAGGATGCTAATCTTATCTGAGTGTTTAATTGTTAATTACTGGTCATACATGTGACGGGTATACTTTTGCACTAAGGACCTTATTAAGATTTTGCAATCTCCTTTACCCTAAGTTTCTGACATATTGGCATTTGATGGTATCACTCCTTAATTAAATAGTCTTCTTCGTATTTCTTTTTACTTGTTTATGTCATTAACTCTATTTGGTTTGTTTTGGCCTAATTCAATTTTCTTTTTCTTTTTTTCTTTCAGATTGAGAAACCTCTGCAGAGACATGGTGGCAGGCTTGAACAAAATGAGACATATTGTGGTTCGTGCTTTGGTGCAGAGCAGGTATGTGCTATATCTAGAAGTCCTTATCTCTTTCTCACTCTGTTATTGGAGCATGTTGAGTAACATCATTTAAGTGGTTGACTGGTAATTGGCTGGAAAACTTTCATGAGATATTCAAGAAACAATTTATTGCTCTAAAACCAGTATACTTGTTTTTTGTGATTGTTACATTAATGTGTAGTTTATTTCTCTAAATTTGTCTCTGCTATATATGTGAACCTCTTGTTATTGTATTAAAATTAAAGATCATGGAGAAACTAAAACATTCTATGTGAAATACAAATCGACTCTAGAACAACCTAGTGTTTTCTTTAAAAGTTGGCGATACTAGAAACTATAATTAGGAAAAGTATACTTCGTATATCAGCTTTTTTCACCCTTTGGGAGCTAAATTCCCCTTAAGTTAATCTTTGTGCAGTTTGTAAATCTTTACTTCTGGCTTATCCTTGAAGACACTACTGAAATTAGTATGATAAAATGATGTTAAGGTTGCTGTACAAGCTTAACTGGAATGCTTATCCCATATGTAACATCCTTGCTAATTATTTGATTGTTTGCATACCACTTACGAAAGCTTTTCTCTTTTCCTTCACTATGGTGCAGTCAGATGATGACTGTTGTAACTCCTGCGAAGAGGTTCGTGACGCATATCGTCGAAAAGGGTGGGCAATGACTAATGCAGACTTGATTGACCAGGTTTCTTTGCAAGTTCTTTCCTTGAGTATTGTTTTGGTGCTGTTTGGTATTTATGTACTGCATGTGCTAAGAATTGATGGGATCTTATATTTTGGAAAATTTTCATCCTCTTGCTCCCTACAACAGGAAAACAAATTGAACTTTCTGTCTTGATATTTCTCGGTTTTTACTCTCTTTTTTTTTTTTTTCTGCTGTCCAGTGCAAAAGAGAAGGCTTTTTCGAAAGGATAAAAGAGCAGGAGGGTGAAGGATGCAATGTTCAAGGATCTCTTGAAGTCAATAGGGTTGCTGGAAATTTTCATTTTGCACCGGGCAAAACTTTTCATCAGTCGAACATTTTCTTTGATGACTTGATGTCTGTCCATAAGGACAGTTACAATGTGAGACTCATCTTTGTATTTAAGTTCCATTTTTTTAATGGAACTGTTATGTGCTGATATATATATTTATATATATGCTTTACATTTGTTACAAATTTTGAATGGTACTGATACTTTATATTTGTGGTGTACAACATAGATAAGTCACAGAATCAATAGGTTAGCTTTTGGTGAATACTTCCCGGGTGTGGTAAATCCTCTTGATGGGTAATAGTTCTTTCTTTTTCTTCATGGCACTCTCACTCTTTAAAGACTTATTTATTCTTTCGGTATGTTCCTTTTCAATATGAAAGTGAAACCAAATGCAAGTACTAAAATTTTTTAATGGTTATTTTATATCACTATTTTAGGGGACATTGGACCCATGAAACCTCAAATGGGATGTACCAGTACTTCATCAAGGTTGGTATTTTGATGTATCTATGAATGTTCCTTGTTTTTCAGCTCTTTTATTGGCAGATCAACATTATCCTGCGACTTCACTGTCATTTTCATGCCAATGGCAGCAGGTTGGGGGAATCAGTTTTGGAAAAGAATGAAAAAGTTTTAAGTATTGATCTCTCTCACATACATGGAGCCAATGCACGGACTTGTCTCAACTAATATCTTGTTTAATATTGCAGGTTGTACCCACAATATATACTGACATTAGAGGCCGCACTGTTAACTCGAATCAGGTACTGCTTGAAAGTTGGCACATTGAGAATAGGAATCACATTTTTTTAATCATATTTTTAGCATCATGTTCTGAGATTTGCTAGCATTCCTATTGCACAGTATTCTGTGACAGAGCATTTCAAGGATTTGGAGTACATTAGCCCTAATTCTCAACCTGGAGTTTTCTTCTACTATGACTTTTCTCCGATCAAGGTAGGTTCCTTTCATGTTCAACAAGGTATCTGTAGTGTTGTTTCATGACGATATAGGTAATTTCTGCTGTCAGTAGAATCCTTTTTTTATTCTCCATATTGTTTGTTTATGTTACTTTGACTTGGAGGTGCGGGTCGGGTATGGATATGTCTTACACAAGCATGTTCAAATTCTTTCAAGCTTTTCCATATTTTTTAGGGCCCTTGGAGGTATGATATCCTGATATCCATGTCCGGATTTTGTCAGACATGAGTACTTAAAGAACAATGAGAAGTCGAGCTGCATAGTTGCTTTTCATTTTGTCGTCTTGTCTCGTGTTTGGTTTGTTTTAAGTTGTTTTCTTACTTTCTCTTCACTTGAACCCTAAAACCTTAAATAAACATGGTAGTCTGCGTATATTGGAAAGTCTCGTGTGCTTTGCCTGCTTAAAGCTTCATGGTAGTCCTTGTTGCAAGGTTTTTGGTTTCCCTCTGTTATTTTTCATATACATCTTTCCTCACCATTCACATGCATAGGACCCGATCAGAGTCCAGAAGCTGATACATTTGAATGGTGATTAAAGATATGCATCGAAAAGTAAGAGAGGGAAACATAACCGAATGTTGATTTGCTAAAGATATTAACTTAAAAACATCTAGAAAAACACGGTATAACATCACATTTCGTTTTTCCTTGTGCAGGTCACTTTTAAGGAGGAGCATAGTTCATTTTTGCACTTCATCACCAATATCTGTGCTGTAATCGGAGGTACTATCATTACTCTAACTATATTTTCCTACTTGAATGTCAGATATTTGTGGACGGTCAGTCATATTATCATACTATGTCCGAATATGTATCGTGTAAGATTAGTTTAGAATAAAAAATGAAGACTTGTAATATAATTATTCATGACTGAACCTAGTCCTAATGCGATTGTGTTACTTCCCATTCAGGTATCTTCACAGTCGCAGGGATAATCGACACGTTCGTATACCATGGTCAAAGAAGGATGAAGAAAAAGATGGAAATCGGAAAATTCAGATAATTTTGTCTGCACATTTATTCCCACACACGACCTTGGCTTTCGACACGATAGTTTTTCTTGGCTTTCAACACGATAGTTCTTTTTCTTTTCCAATGGTTCGGATGCTAAATCGTTGGTGCTTTCATAGGGATCCATCCATGCTGCTGTTTTATTCCGAAGAGTGTATGACATTGGTCCTTCAAATCATTGCTGAAATTGTCTGGTTTGCCCCATATATTAGAGTCTTAAAAAGAATATAATTTATCTATGCACTTGTAATTTGTAATTGATTTTTCTTGTTTTAATTCTTATTAACACCAAGCAGTTTCTAAAATTATTGCATATTTTGTCTGAAACTTTTCTTACTAATACTATTTAATGGCAATGATCTTTTCAATGGCAACACCAAAACAAACTTAATAATATATTAATATACCCATGCTTATTATTCACTTAAATTCTGAGGACTTATTGATTTGTGCAAATTTAGTTTTTGCTCAAAATTGGATTTTCTGCTTTTCGATTTGCTACTCGAGTTATTAAAAGATTACGTACAATTACAAATTTAGCTCCTTAATTTTTATAGTTTTTATCAATTTGATCCTTACTCTTTTTATTTTTATTTTAATTATTAAAAAAATGGAAAGAAAACACTTAAAACTTAAGAATAGACTCATAATCAATTGAATAATAATTATGAGTTTATTCTTAAGTAATTGAAAATTAAATTTTCTTAAAAAATAACTTTGAAAAATTCCCTCTCTTTCAACTCCTTGCTTTCTTTTTGAATATTCCCTAAACTTTCGTGACTTCTCTAGTAACCGAAATAATTTGACAAAACCTTCCTTCTTTCTTCTTTTTTTTTTAAACTTGAAACCCCAAAAGGAAAAAAAAATCAAGTCCCTTTTCTTGTATAGCTTTTTTCGATTTTCGAAATAGCTATAACCTCCTTGATGTGAGGACCTTAACATCCAGTGCAATACCATTTTTATTAAAGGTTATTTTACGATCTAGATTCAATTATTTATCGATGTAATTTAATTAAATCAAAAGTTTGATTTATTTGAAAAATTAAAATTAAAATTAAAAATTTATAATGTAAATTAGTTAATATCCACCTCTAGTAGTAATAGTTAATAGTAGGTTTTTTTTTTTGGCACGGGAATATTTTATCATTTTTAAAATTTCTATATATATATATATATATATATTTTTTAATAATTTAATAATTAAAGAAAATAAAAATAATAGAGATATTAATGAGGTTCTAGAGAGCAAAGCATTAGAACAAAAAATAAGGCAAGATATAGATGGTACATGGTTTATAATTAGGCAATAAAACCAAAAATACACACAGGTTGAATCACCAAATATGATTAGTTTTAGTTCAGATTTTAACAAAACCAAAAGAATATGCCACTCGCTCTTTATCTTTGCAGCAATGGCAAGAAGCAAATGGTACCTAGTCTTTTCTTTCCTCCAATCAAGTACTATTTGGTCTCTATAGGAACTTGAACTCCACTGAGGTTGATCGTAGCATGGGAAAGCTTCAACCTAATGGCCTCGAATTCATCGTTCTGCTGTTCTTCGGCAGTCAACCACGATGCTAAACAACGATCAATCAAGTCCTTGCCACAACTCGAGGGAGAACTTCCCTTGAAACTGCCCATCCTTGTAAATCTCGCTATCTTGGCCAGGTTTGTATCAGAGGGTTCCTTTGCATAACCCTCTAGAATGTCCTTAATGGCACTGCACCAGATAGGTCGAGCTACCTTAAGAAAGTCGTGCAGAACCACCACTGGAAGGTTCACGCTTCCTAGTTCGGACTCACCATGGCCACCTCTCCCATGATAATCTGACCCTCCAAGCTTCAGAAGGTTGTACGTATCCGCTAAGTCATTGTATACTGTAAAGTGTAAACCCAAAAGACTTAAAAAGCTTATAACTAGCTGCAGTCTTGGATCATCTTTGTCTAAAGCAAATATGCAATTATGCAGGTGTAGAATCTAATTGTGCAACTGTATGAAAATAATAGAGCATTAGCATGAGCATTATTCTATTTTTTTTTTTTTCCAAGTTCGTAAATGAAAACATGCTGATGTTAAAGAAAGGATATTAAGACAGCAAATCTAATACCTGCCAGTCTTCCATCACTTCTATAAACCTCCATTCCGTGAAGCCCTGCATCTTTTAACCGTCTTATGATAGGAATCGGGTTTTTTAGTGCCCAAGGATGAGCGAGGACTGCTAAACCCCCGGTTTCACATATCAGCTGCACTGCTTCTTCTGCAAGAGGCTCGCTTCCTCTGTAACAAGGACCAAAAATTCTTCATAAATCATCACCAAACGTGAAGAAATATGCATTGAACATGTTAAGCAGGAAAAGAAACAAAGAAAAGATTACGTGGAATAAGCAGGTCCTCCATCATATAAATATCTTGCAAAAGCTTGCTTTAGATTCTCCACATAACCTGCTTCAACCATAGCTCGAGCCACATGCAATCTCCCGGGAGCCACTCCCTTGCCTGCAATCTTTGTAACATGCTCCCACTTAAGAGGTAGCTTGAGTTTATTGAGTTTCAAAACAATGTCCTTAGCACGTACATAACGTCCCTCCCTTATGTGAGTCAATAATTTATCCAGCTCCTCGTACCTCGTGGGTCCACAGCTGCTGTAATATGCAAGGATGTGCACTGGTTCCTCCATTTCAGGATTTCTGCTTTTGAATCAATAAATGAAACATAAGAGGTGTAGAAATACACAGAAAACAACCGAACAATATGCAAGCCACTTCTACGACTGATTCTACAAATAATTTTTTTTTTCATTTACGATGATAATTGTATTAACCAAACAAGAACCTTGGAGAGAATATGGTGCTGATCTCAACACCGGGGATTATCTTGATACCGAATCTGCGAGCAGCTTCTACAGCTTCGGTGATTCCAGACATTGTATCATGATCTGTCAGAGCAAGAACTTTCACCTGTTCTGAACACAATATGCTAATCATATTCCAATTACTTAAAAGGGATTAAAGAATCGATATGTAAAAGCTACCAATTTATTCAAAGAAACAGTAGAAAGAAATAAATACGAAGATTACAAAGTTACAATATGTTAGAAATAGATAATTCCACATGAAGGATCCGTGAATTCTTCCTAAAATACTAGAAATTGGTTTCGTAATTTGCCTTTTATTCTCAAAGTTCAGATATACTTGGGAATTCAAGCTTAATTCAGCCATTCCATAGTGTGTTTCTTCTGTAACAGCTTCCTAGATAAAAATGCCAAAGTTCCCAAACCAAAGAAACATAAGTCTGAGTAGTCCATTTTGTCAGGACAATAACCGGAAACTACAAACTCAAGCAAAAGGTCTATGCACACATACCGAAAACAAACCACACTAGAGACACATACATGCATGCATGTGCAAAGGAATTGTTCAAATGCAAAGTCAAAGCAACATTAAACCAAAAAGAGAACAATGTCACAGTAAAAGGCTTGTTAAAACAAAACTGGCTTAAACCAAAAAAACGAAGAAAATATTTCACTATTCAAAAAGAAGAAAAGAAGGCAAATAACATCATCAAAAAACTACCAAAAACCTGTCCTAGTTTCAATTACAGAAACTTCTTTTCTGTTTCTTCAGTCATATGATTGTGTTTGTGTTTAAAAGGAAAATGATTAACAGAAGAACCTGTTCTGTTAAACATTTTAATTTTTGTCACTTGTCATGAATCATTGCTAAGTAGTTTTGACCATTTATGTGCCTAACCTAGAATCTATTTACTTCATAGGTGGAGTAGACCAAGCTTCTACATCCATAACCCTTAACACCATACTTTGAAATCCCAATCTCACTAACATTTGCAGCTTACTTCTTGCTGGAACTCACCATCAAAATCTATACATTTATAACCCGTTTTTCACCGTCAATAAACCTCATAAATTTCAGAACTACAGGTACTAAATAGTATACAGTAGCCTTTAAATATGAAGCAAGAAAAAAAGACCAGCACTAGGAAAAATGAAATTACAAATTTGGAGCAAAAGTGACACATGAAAGTCAGTCTTACCATACTTTTTTTTATAGACAATCTACAATACTTGGACGTAAGTGTTAGATAGTACAATTTTTTTACTCAAGACAAACAGGAGAATCTGTACTGTTAAACACATTAATTTTTGTCACCTGTCATGGGTCATTGCTAAGCAGTTTTGACCTGGATTAGACCAAGCTCCTACATCCATGACCCTGACACCCTCCTTTGAAATGCCAATCTAACAAATATTTATAGCTACTTCTTGCTACTCACCATCAAAATCTATACATTTATAGCCCATTTTCACCATCAATGAACCACTAACATACAAAGATATGGACCCTCAGAGATTTCATAACTAAAGCTACTAAATAGTATACAGTAGCCTTTAAATTTGCAAGCAACAAAAAAGACTAGCACTAGGAAAAATGAAATTACAAACTTGGAACACAAGCGACAGATGAAGTCAGTCTACATTACTTTGACTCGGATGGTACAATCATGTCCCATACCTAAACGAATAAATATTTCAAGAAAAATGAGGAATGAGAACCCTGTAAAAGTACAGGTTTTTAAATGTTAAACAGATCATAGCCTTCAGTACAGTAACATAGCCTTATGAGTTCAAACCATATAAATCAATCTACAGTTGAATAAAAACAATGTACATCAAGAACAGTATTCCCAACAGATTCACACACAACAAAGTACTATCACTACTATTCTATTTCAGCAATTCAATCAAACACATCATGGGCGGCTATTCATTCATTCAAAAAAATCTAAAACCCATATCAGATGCCGATTTATGACAAACAAAAAAAAAGTACCCAGACTCTGACTCACCCCATTGCCATGAGCTCTCTCAACGAGCTTAGAAGGAGACAAGAACCCATCACTGTGTTTCGAATGGGAATGCAATTCAAACACCATTTTCTCCATCCCTCTCCCCAAACTCTTTTGCACACCAAAATCATCCACCACCCACGACGATAAACCCGCCGTCGAAGAAGAATTGGGGTGGTGGTGCCTGTCTAAATAAACCCATTCGGTCACCGATTTGAAAGCCGAGGTTTGCTCAGCCGTCATCTTTCTCTTGCTTCCCCCACGCTTCTTCTTCTTGTTCTTCTTCTTGTCTTTTGCTTTGCTGCTGATGTTGTTTTGGCAACTGGGATTGTTGTTATCGCCAAGACCCACCATGGATGAAAGATTTTCTTTGCCTTATTTTCCCTGTTTTTGTTGTTTACTATGATCAAAGAGAAAAAGAAAGAGGTATTAGACAAATTGAAGTAAAGCGGGACAAGAAAAAGATACAAAAACGGCGAAGACAGAGATGCATAGAAAGGGGAAGGGTGGGGGACACAGCGTAATGCCCCTTGTATGTCACAGGTGTCCTCTCTTACCTTTGGTCCGACAGGTGTACTTTTGGTTTTTTACCTTCTTTTTCAATTTTTATTGAATAATCCATTAATGGAGTTGAAACTTGAACCAGATAACCATGAAAAAAAAATGATATAAGATAGAGTGGAAAAGTTAAAAGGTCTAATTGTAGTTACAGTCCCTCTACGATACTGAAATTTAAGTTTTTAATCTGTCTAACTTTTAGATCTAAAAATATAAGTTTAATTGTTAATGGAGTTAAAATTATTCATTAAATTTAGATTCATAATAATGTCTTTTGTTACACGACTATGTCAAGTGAATTTTTTAAATTTCAAAATGTCGCAACAATAATTTAACAAAATAATTTAAACAATGTTAATAGTTAAACCTAATTTTTAAAATCTAAAAAATGTAAGGACTAAATTCTTGAATATAAAAGTAAATAGACTAAATTCTAAATATATGAAAAGTACAATGAGTTGGAATAAATTTTAACCAATTTGATCTATCTACTTTTTATAATGATATTATTAGATAGTCCAATCATTTTATTCTTTTTTGTACTATGTGTAAATTATGGATTTAATCTTTATATCTTAATTTATTAAGTTTAGTGTATATACTTTTTAAACTAATCAATTTTAGCCAATGTATCTTAAACAAAAAAATCATGATTGGTATTTTTCAAGTCAATTTTTTAAACTTTGAATTTAATTATTTTAAATAGCTTAATTATTTGAATTTTGTAAAAACAATATATTTGAAGTTTTTATAATAATTTCATTGTAGGTTCTGATCATAATTATTTTTTTGACATAATGCCTAGACTTACTTATAGTCCCTCTTCAACTCATAAATAAGAGGATAAATGCGTTTCAGCGCACTCGAACTTAGGGGTGAGCAAAATCCGATTCGATTCAAAAAACTCGATAAAAAATTTGAATTTTAAATTAAATAGTTCGAGTCATTTGAGTTAATCAAGTTATTCGAATCAACTCAAATAAAAAAATTAAGTTTTTCGGTTTAACTAAAATATGAATTACACAATTCGAGTTATCCCAAAATCTGAATAAGAAAAGATAAAACTACGTCGTATTGATAAATGTTTACTTTTTTAAAAGTTAAAATTCAAAATAATTAAGTTAAAAGGCAAAACTACGTCGTTTTGATAAATGTTTACCCATTAAGTTAAAAGACTAAATCATTATATTGTTCATGTAGTTAAATAATCTTGTACTTCGTCTACTAGTTAAATAATCGGTCCATCTAAACGCAGCATTAAATATAAATAATATGACTCGTTAACTCGACTCAATTTGACTCGAAAGTTTTTGACTCGATTTAAAAAAAATTCAAATTGAGTTCGATTGCTAAAATAGGATTTGTCAACTCGACTAACTCGAAAATTTTTTACTCGATTCGACTCGACTTGATCGAATACTCACCCCTACTCGAACCCACGTCCTTCTGCATTGATAACAATGCTCATATCAATCGAGTTAAAACTCAGTCAACTATTATTCTGCGACGTTGTTAACTGGATTTCTAAATGGTGTAAGATTGAGTAGACTTTGTTTAGCTGGTTAATCATGTATAGTTCACTACTAATTGATTTTTTTTTTTTTTACTTTTATCATGTTTTTTATAAATTTAATAGTAATAAATTTATTATCTATATTTTAAGTAGATAAAAAGAAAATAAGTAATTTAATTTTTTTAATTTGTGATTCATGTGATAAAAAATAAAATAAAGTAAAAACAAAGAAATTAAACTTCCAGAAGAAATCTAAAAGGAATTTCGAATAAATTAATAAATTGTACAAATAAATGAACAAGTTTTAAATTTAAAAATAATAAATTAGTAAGTTTTTAATTTAAATTTTAAAAGAAAAAGATTTTGGATGGATTGTTAGGAGAAACCTAAGGCATTAGTGAAAAGTCAACATAGTGATGACATAATCCCACGTGTTAGCCTTTGATTGGGCCATGTGTTGCATTAGGTTAATATTTATCACCGAAAAATTAAATTGGTATTGGGAAATTAAAGTTCAAATATAATATTGAACAAATTAAAAGTACAAATATCATATTGACAAATTTGTTAAAGTATAGAGGTAATTCCTGTAATTATCCCTTCTTTTTATATTAACTTCTATAGTCAACCATGTTTTGTGAGCTTTGATTATTTGTCGTGTTAAATTATAGAGTAAAAATTTAAAGATTAAAGAAAATAATTTAAGCAAGGTTTTCAAAACTGGACATGTGGTTGAACCAGTCAAGCCACTGATTCGTATAATTCAATTAAATAAATCATAAAAAATAAAATAAAAAATTGTTCAACTAGTTTTTTAGCTTGGTTCAATCAGTCCGCATTAATTCACAGGCTAACTGATCTTATGCCTATCTCCATACAATATCTTGGTTAGTTTTCAATCTGATTCAAACTACCATGGCACTAAGTCTCTATACACTTTGTACATTTAGAATTTAGCCCTCCAACTTTTATTTTCAAGAATTTAACCCCTCTACTTTTGGGATTTAAAAATTCACTTTTAAATTATACATAACCACGTAACATTTTAATCAAAAAGTTAATAATATTAACTATTTGAATTAATTAATAACATTATAAAATTTTAGAGACAGAATTATGTTAGAAATTAAAGTATAAGAATTAAATTTCAAATTTTAGCATAATAGGAGATCAAAATTGAAATTTAACAATTTATTTATAATGCAAAAAAAGAAAGCATAGTAGACCCACTTGTCAATGCAGGAAGGTCCTTTATATATAGTTACTAGTATGGTTTCCAGCCCGCCTTGGGTTGATTATATGTTTGTATTAGATTATAGAGTAAAAATATAAAGGACAAATTATACTCTAAGCCCCTATACATTTCATACATTTGGAATTTAATCCTTGTATCAAGAATTCAGTGTTAAAAATTCAAGTCCAATTGTTACTATCGTTAAAATTATTTTATTAAATTTAAATCACAAATTTCAACATTGTCTAGGGGCCAAAATTAAATTTTGACCAATTTTTTATATAAAAAAAGGCATAATTGCATAAAATACCCTCAACGTTTAGGGTTTTTTGGTTTTGTGCCATTGACCCTTTTTTTTATTGAGGCCCTCAACGTAACGATTTTTTCACAAATCAACCCATTTTTAATGTGAAAAGTCAGTTGACCGTTACTCAACCGTCGGTCAACATAGCTATCTATGTGGCGTGCCAGGTTGAAGGATGACGTGTTAAAAAAATAAATAAATATAATAAATAAAAAGAAATAAATAATCTGGAAAAAAAACCAAAATCGTCCCAAAAATTGGAATTCCCAAATTGTAAAAACCTCAAGTTGTGAAATCCCTAAAAACTTCAGCAATCTCCAATTTAAATCATGGATTGAGGAAATTTTCTACATCCTTAATACCTTATTCCCAAATTGTGAAGTCCCATAAACTCTAGGAAATTTTTATTTTTCTTCCTTGTCGTCTGAAATCATGGATGCAAGATTTTTTCTCAAATTTGAATCACATAGTTCGAACAGCCAGTCTAGAGATTGGGTATCGTATGGTTCGAGGAAAAAATCGAGGTATGCAAATATTGTTACTTCATCACGGAGGAAGTATGTGTATGATGGGGAAGCAGTAAAATGTCACTGCAATAAGTTAGCTCCAAGAGACACTTCATGGAGCGATTTAAATCTGAGGAGGAGATTTTATAGTTGTTCAGATTTTCGGGTAAGTGAAGAAGAATTTTATTTTCTACTTCAGCTTAATTTGGATGATTTCAAAAATTTCCCTAGGTTGAGGGTTTATGATTTAATTTTTTTTTGTTGTCATTCATTTGGGGTTTGTTTGTAGGACAGTGGTTGTGATTTCTTCAAGTGGTACGATGGAAAAATATGTGATCGTGCGACTAAGTTACTGCGTCAATTGCGCGACAGTAAATGAAATCTTTCAAAGGATAATTTAGCACTTAGAAAAAAGGTTATTGATTTGGTTGCATTTGATGGTAGCCATAATGGTGGCAGTAGTGCTATTGACACTGAGGTTGAAGGAGGTAGACCAGTTTGTGGTGTTGAAGGAGAACTAGCATTAAAGAACAAAATGATGACCATGAAGTAAAAAATGAAAGTTATCAAGAAGGAGAAGTCAATGTATAAGATATTATTATGCATCACCATAGGTTTATTTGTTGGCAATAGTGGTAAGAATAATATGCAACTAGCAGTTGGAAATGTTGATTGAATGTAAAATTTTCCATCATATGTTGTTTATGTAATTTGGAACCTTGATATACATTATGCTTGGAACTAATGACAAATTTTGGTTGTTGTTTATGTAATTAAATTTATATTAGTAAATAATGCAGCAAAAAGAAACATAAGATTGAAAAAACAAATTTGATCATTTAATCATATGATTTCCCTATTACAATTGGGATAAATGTACTTTACAAAATCTTTCCATAGGTAATGATTTAGCCTATACACCATTCATGTTATACCAACCAAAAACAAGTTGATGTAACAGATATAACATACTACTGTAAGTGAGCTATATCTAGCTACATCAACCACAAAAAAAAAACCCAACATCTTGGTTATTAATACAACAAAATAACATTCAACCACGGTGTATTCCAAAACCAGAAGGTTGTAGGCTCAAAATGTGACAAAATAACATTCACCCTTGACAACTATTTCTTCTATGATTTACTCATGTTTCTTGCAACTGATTCTTGTATTTCGAGATGGTCGAGAGGAACCTTTCCCTTGTTCTTTGACGACTTGGGTGTTGAAGAAATTTGTCCACTACCATCCTTACATGAACTTGTCGTCATGCTCCTTGTGGTTCTACCAGATTGCGATGATATTTTAAGTTGATCAAAATAATATACAATGTTTTATCAATAGTAAAAGGAAGAAAACTCACATAAAATGTTTGATTCCTAGTATTCAAGTCTATGTACAACCCTATTCCATGTATTTTGCCTTTCTTGGGTTGCTTTCCCTTAGATTTATCTGAGGTAGCTGACCTTTTAATTGGTATTTCCCTTTTTGTTTGGGTGGTTGTGCATCTTGTTGCAAAACATGGACCATAATGAAAGTGGTTAGACAAAATAAATTTACTCATTATATAAGTGAAGAACAACATTGTACATGTTTAGCATGTTCGTTTCCTTGTGTGCAGGACAGCTTGTTATGGCCATGTTGGCTACATTGAGTACATGTTATGAGTAGACCTTTCCTACTCAAGTGGCTAGGCTTCAATTTCTTTGGTTCATCTTTGGACATACTCATATCCTTTTTGGGCCTCCTAGGCATCTTCCTTTCAATAGGAGGTAGCATTGGCTCAATACCAGTTTTTTCCCAATCATGTGGCCCATTTATAGGCTGCATTGGAAATGAGTAAGCTTTCTTATAGGTTTAAATATGATAACATTCATGCAGATAATCATCTGGTTGGAGCCCTAGGTGATACATGGCAGCACATGTATGGGCATATGGGATCCCACTAATCTGCCAACTTCTACAACTACATATCATTTGACTTAGGTCCACTGTATATTGATAACTTCTTTTCCTCATCTCATATCCATTTTCACCATTCCATATCAATTGCCACTCTACACAGTCCTTCTTGTCGGTATCAAACTTAGCTTTCACCAATGGACCATAATTTTGCTTCCATCCATTACATAACTTCCTTTTTCGTACTATCCTAGTCATCATCTTCGTCCTAATATCCTCAAGCATTTTGATAATACTTTTGAACCTAGCTTCTACAATGCTTGAATTAAATGATTCACACAGATTGTTGCCAACTATATCTGATTTACAAGTAGTCCCCCAAAAAAGCCCTAGTCCACATTGATGGGCGTCGAAACCACCAAAAATAATTCCTACTAAAATAACTCTAAATAGTAGTAAAGAGTGGTAGTAGGGTTGAGTCCACAGAGACTGGATGTCGTAATCAACTTCTGTGTTCACTTATGAATAGAATATTCGTCGTGTCAAGGGTCGTGGCAAGAGTCGTGCCCACGACTCCAAACGTACCTGCAACAAAAATAAATAAGTAAATTGGGGGTTTGAGAATGTTTAAGAATGTAAATAATCTAATCAGCTTAAATAAACAATTGATGAAAATTGAAAATAAATTTAAATTGGAAATAAATTCAAAATTTTGCAAACAAAAATAATAAGCCTTAGCCTTAGACTTGGTAAATTCTGTATCAAGAATCGGTCCTCAAAAATTAATATTCTCCTCCAAAAGATAAGCTGGTTATAGTAGTTAAGAACGTCCTAACCACCAATTCTTCCTCTCGTAGATGGTTCCGGTACGACCTGCAAACCAACCCTTACCGATTATCTAACCAAGATACACGCATTCCCGATTCAAGATTCCGGCAGCCTTGCGTTCTGAAGAACCCAACTCGAATCAACGGCCTCAACCGCGTGGGTCGTTTAAGCCCGATCACTTCTTCCTTGATTTGTTCTCAGAGATCCAAATACAGCACGGCCGACTTGTTTCTCCAACTGTCAGCAAAGATGACTCCAACCCAACGTGTACTTTGACTTGAAATCAAGTTTAACTTTAAGAGATGATTGGTCTATCCCGATACTTAGGAAAAAAATGAATACCGATTGGACGAATTTTTAGCACGAATTCGTATCTCACGATTCCTGACCGGAAAGAACACCGGCCTAAGGCTAAGATGAAATTTAGTGAAGCATGAAATTATTCATGCTTTGTAAATTTTGGAAGGTGGTTTGATGATTATGGTGAATAATGGGGAAGAAAAAACTTGGAAAGGAATTAACCCAATTTTATAAAAGTAAGAAAAATGCAAAGGAAAGTAGCAGTATCTCACTCCAATTTGAAAGACAAAATAGAATAATCCAATTCCAAATTGAAGTAGGAATACAAAAGTAATTGATGATTTCCAGAGAACACTAAGGCCCTATTTATATACATAAAATTTACTATTTCTGGCCTTAACTAATTTAACATAAAATCAAAATAAAATAAAAAATAAAATAAATAAGAATCTTTCTATTTTTGACTTTTTACAAAGTCAAAAATTCTGATGAGTCCTTGGTTTTTCTCCACATTTTTAATTCGGCCTCATTTTATTGATTTTGTTTCAATTTGGTCCTTTTCTGCTTGTATTTGTCTCTTAGCGTTCCAATTGCGTCCCTGACAAGATTAAAACATAAAAATACTAATTTAGCAAGGATCAATTCAGAAATAAACCTAATTAAACACAAAATAACATGCAAATTAATATGTTATCAAATCCCCATACTTAGCTCATGCTTGTCCTCAAGCATATTGTTCCTTCAAACATTAGAAATTATTCTACAATTTATTACAAATCGAGCCCCTTTTCCACATCCATAATCAACGCAAACAACATAGGCAAAAATAAACAAATGCTCAGAATATATTTTTTAATCAACAAGTGTCATAAAATTGAAATATGTGAACTAAATAATTTCACTAAATTGAGTTTGAATCCAAAATTTGCAATGTATTATTAATTTAAAAGAATTTTTCAGACATGTTCAAACCTTTTTACGCGAACTAGGATGACAACCCAAGCACCCTATCCCGGTTACTCAGTTCAAACAAATTTTTTTGAAGGCTCGGTTAGCGGAATGTTTGCAAGTTATCGACTTGTCACTCGAACTTTTTTACGCGAGATAAAATGACAACCCAAGCACCCTATCCCGGTTACTCAATTCGGTCACGTTTTCAAAATTTTCACTCATAACTTGAACCTTTATTTATTTATTCATTTTATTTATTTATTTATGTACAAGCAAATTATTTATGTACAAGCAAACATTTTTTTTCAAACAATCAATTTATATGAAAAGTCTAGTTAAATATATCAACCTTAAAACACAAATGTCGACTAATCTAGATACTCGAGCACTTTTATTTAAAATTTGCCCAATTGTCCAAATTGAATAAGTAATAAGATTTAGAGGCTCAATGTCGGAATAAACTATTGAATAATTCTAGCATAAGATTGAACACATGCAAAAGAGAGACATGCAGCAAAAATCATGCATATTCATCATCAATTTCAACCCCCTACTTAAACTTTGCTTGTCCTCAAGCATGTGTCATATGAGATCAAAAAACAGCAGCTTAAATAACAGGTAAAAAGAAAAGTTTAGAATACTCCCCAGGTGTCTTTTAACTATTTTGTCGGTGTTGGGGGTAATGACTTTGCAGGATGTCAAGGATTGTGGAGACTTGATTTTCCATTGTTCCAAGTCAAGCTTCGATCCGGCTTAAACGTGCCTCCACAGATAGAGGTTGTTCCTCTAGCCCTCTAGTATTGATGTGTGGACGTTGGCGAAAAATCATATTTTCGCGAGTAGTCCGTGTAACTGGATGAACAAAATAACATGAAGTAGGGGTGCTAGCAAGCAATCCCATAGAATCCAAACAATATTTATCTAAGCTGTCCATACTATAGGCACATGTTTAGGACGAGAAATCAATTTCAAAGGGAAAAAGTCGAGAGGTTAAATTCGTAATATATGACCCAAGTATTAGTGGACGATTACATCGCAAAACGGCATGAAAATTTCGTGCAAACCAATATCCTAAATTAATTTTAAAACCAGAATGCATACACCACAAAAAGAACAGTTCAGCTTTAGTTAGAACAGATGACGAATCATTTCTACCTGAAAAACTAAATGCTAAAAATCGGTGAACATATCTTAAAGTCGGTTCATGCACCAAAACGTTTTTTGTGGTCTTCGGATTATAAAGCTGATTAGAATGAGTTAAAACACAATAAGCATCTAAAGCATCAAAGTTACTTGGAATATCTAACAGAGCAGTATGATAGAAATCGGATTGAATATTGTTAGGGTCGACGAAACCCATGGCAATGTTAAATTCAGAATTCGACATCCGAAAGTCCTTACCAAGCAAACGAAAATAGATAATGTTTTATGTTTCAACAGTGTGTAATGCATTAATATTGAAGCTAAATGTAGTGTAGAATTTATATATCAACTCATAATATGCATTAAAGGAAATATTAGCAAATGAATTCCAACCAATAGCATCAAAGTAGCCAATCAAAGCATCGCGAATATTTAACATTTCAAGAGTAGAGAGATCGATTTGCTTACAGACCGGGAGCAGACGTTGTCGGATGTCGTCATATCTTGCGCGATGCTCCGAGGTCGAAAAGTCTAAAAACTTTCCTAATCGACCTTCGGTAGGAATAGTGTTTGCACGACCTCGTCTATTGCGTTGACCGTCTCATGATGGTCGAACATATTCGTTAGGCGAGTCGGGTGGACTTGAATTTCCAGCAGCGTCAGTACTGCTGTTTGGGGGTGCCGCTGACTTGTGAGTCGGTCGTCGACAAGCGCGAGTGGTAGACAATCGTGTTTGGCGTTGAGAGACACGCTCGTTCGCATTTGAGGGACCTTCGACATTGTCGTTAGAAGTCCCTACTTGTAACACCCAAACCCGGCCCAAACGCTACAACCGGATCTGGTATGTCACTTAAGAGATTTTACATAACATGTCGCATTTTGGAAAATAATTACTAGGTTTACACCTTTATTTCGAAAGCTTAATAATTCATTAAAGTATAAAATATTAAGTAACCAATTATCTTGGTAGATTTTATATAAAAACCGAAATTTCATGCAGGTCTTAACTTAATTGAAAACGTAAAACTTAAAACCCAGTAATAAAAGCCCAACAAAATGCCAAAACATAAATGGTAGTCTAGTGGCCCATGGCCTTATTACAAGGAAATTTGAACCCATTAATTAAATGAAAATAAAAAAATTAGACTAAATCTTTTTGCTGAATTTTCAAAGCTCACGCATGGCCACCTTGCTCTCCTCTCCAAATTCTGGCCGATGCCCTAAGTGTTACCCGAGATGGTTAAAATTAAAGGGTGAGTCGCGAGACTCAGTGTGCAACCCTCATGCACCATTAGATTTGGGCTTTTAGCCCCATAAAATAGAATAATCAAAATATAAGTAACAAAATAATATGCAAAGCCCAACCCATATCCTAGGTGTCCATCCGCTACACGCCCGCACTCACCATTCACACCATTGGGGATTTCTACAATCAACCCACACCGCTACACGCCTTGATGGCGATGCGCTTCATCATCGATCATGGCCGTAGCCACAACAACAATCACGGCAGGTTGCTACAACAGATCACGGTAAAGAACCGCTACAATGGATCACGGTAAAACCGCTACAACATATAACTTTCTCCTTTCATCAACCCAACCCATGCAATCACAAATAATCAATATTCTTAAATCATTTAATCGAGCATTACTAACTCCGTGATTTGCTTTTACCCTATTTGGGTTTCCGTCATTATGTCGGGATTTCGCATTTAACAAAACATATAAGACTTATAATTATATACTAATCAAACAGATCTAGATGGTGTGGAGAATTACACACTGATATTGCAAATCCAATATTCTTAGTCGATGTCCTTGCTATCTGGATCTTATTATCCTCAATCTATAGCCTTTCTTAAAAAGCCTAAACAATTGTAAAAATAGGCCTCTCTATATTCGGCCATGGTTAGTATTCTACCCGATTTTATATATTTGAATAACAAATCTTCTTACCTTAAAATCCTGAAATTGGAGACTTATGATTTTCGGCTTTTAGATCTAGTCGACTAAGCTTCCTTCAAATCCCGAATTGCCGCCCATCATAAAACCATTAAACTATTAGCTTTTGGCTTTTGCCTTTCAAAAACCGGGAATAGATCATGAGAACTAATCAAAAATCAACACTTACCTTAGCATAGGAGATTCGTCTAGCACTAGAGAGAGGATTCGGCAATGCCCATGAAAGATTTAAATGCCGGAAGTACAGAACTAATTCTCAAATAGGATGAATAGAAGAAAAGACTATGGATGCTTCGGCTTTCTAGAGAAATCGGCACAAGAAGGAAAAAGTGGAGAAGAGTTTCGGCTTTTAAAGAAATTGGAGAAAAGAAATTGGAGAGGGAGAGGCTAGGGCATTTCAGCACAATGGGAGAGAAATTTAGGGTTTTCAGTGTCAGAATCAAGGAGCTAGCCCCCATATTTATAGATATTTTGGCACCTACTGCTAAAAACCGAAAACACCCTTAAAATTCAAGCTAAAAGAGAGGAGAAATTCGGCACCCTCCTTGCCATGCAGTAGCCGAATTTTACACTCCTCTAGGTGGTGGATTTTCGGCCAACACTTCCCTTGAAGATAAGCTCCTAACTTTTCTCCTTTTTATCTATGATATTATCACTTAAAAATCCACATAAAATCTCATATTTTATAGCCTTGTAGCCGTCCACCTCTACTAATCCCTAATGCCAAATTTAACTCACTTAAATTAAAAGATTTGGGCCTCATTAAACTTAATACTTGGGCCCCTAATTCCTTGTGTGTGGCGTCACCCTCTCTTCATTTAAAATGCCAAATTTGGCCTAAAACATGGGCTCCTTGAGATTCAAAACTTGTTCCTTTTTAACTGTTAATGATGCCACTCTAATCTGGGCATTTTTGCCTAATTCTAAGCCCAAATTTAGACCCTATCAATTAAATTAACATAGTAAACCTATCCCTACACTAAATGTATAGGCCCGTAAATTTAGGATGTTACAGTTCTACCCCCTTAAAGAAATTTCGTCCTCGAAATTTCTAACTAACTACTAATCGTACTACCCAAGTGTAACATCCCAAATATGGGGTTATTTGGAATTTGATTATTTTTATATTGTTAATGGAAGAATAGAACTTAATTTAAGGCTTTGTGTTGGCTCGATTTGGTAGGAAATTTTAGTTTTTAACTTTTAAAAGAAGGGAGCCTTAGTAAGTGGGTGTTATAAGAATAAATGTGGGTAATTTAGCACTAAAAAGCCCTTGGTAAAGTGGCAAAAAGAAGCCCACTTAAGAGCTACATGTGACGCCACCAAGGAGCAAGGGAGAGCTTGTGTTCGAGTCACGAAAATTCCTTTTTTTGTTCTTTATTTGGACGGCACAAGGGAGAGAGACTTTCTCTCCTTAATTCTTTTTATTATCTATTTAGATAATAGGATATTGTGAGCACTTTAATTGGTTTTTAATTCCTTAATGCTAAGGATAATTAGGATAATTAAAAGATATTATTTAGGCTATTAATTAGATATTATGGGATTTCTTTTGACTAAATCCATGAGAAAAAAAGAAGGCATTAGTTAGTTCAAATTCGTTTGAATTAAGGAGTTGATTGGAAGTTGAACTCCTCAAGTGTGTGGACGGCAAGCATTAGGGGGAGGGGGTGCCGAATTTCTTTATAAGCACCCATCCATCAATTGGTTTTCTTTTTTCTCACTTTTGCTAGTTACCGAAATCCTCAACCTCTCCTTGTTCTTCTTTTATTTTTTTCCCTTCTCCTAAAAGACCTTGGCCGAATTCCCTATACATCAACCTCTCCTCTATCTTCTTTCTTTCCTCTTCTAAAAACTCCTAGCCGAAACTTTTATTTTTTTCTATTAAACTCACCATTGGCTGAATACACCCCATTGGTTTACCGAAAACTCTCTTCCTCTACTCTATGGTCTTGGCCGAATACTAAGGGTGACCCAAGTCTCTCTGGGATTCTTCTTCCAATCGGTTTAAGAAGGTAAGGGACACTAGCCGAAATTCCGAGTCCTCTTTTTAGTCTCTTGCCGATTCCCATTAAGGGGTAGGTGCCGATTTCAATAGTGGTTAATAGGGCTTCTAAACGGTTGTGATAAGCGATTCTTTTATAGGTACTTCGGATTCGGGAAGCAATCAACCCAAGCTATAATCTTTGGTGACCGGTTTGTTAAGGTGGTGAGATCGATTTTCTTTATTTTTGATATCCATTTAAGCCAAGGCTACTAACCTGGTTAAGTGCCGATTATAGGGTGGTGAAGTAAAGAGCGAGTACTCAAGATATTCGTAAGATTCGGGTTCATAAGAACCCTCCTAATATTTTGGTTTTGGCCGAATGGCCTAGGATACTAACCCTTATGAATGGCCGAATATAGGGCAAGGACATTAAGTGTGGCCGACTTCTTCATTTGGGATTTAGATTATTCGGGGTGACAGTGTGTACATACACACTTATAATAGTTAATAAAGTGTATTGAGTGTATGTTATGTGTAAATCACTCTATGTAGATATGGCAAGAGTGCCTTAAATGGTACAAGCAAGGATCCTGTAAGTCTCTATTTGTATGAGATTGATAATAATGCTTTTGGGAAGCATGGATTATTCTATACATGTGATATATGTATGTCCCGTTGTTAATCGCTTGACATGGGTTGATGAGAGGAGGGGCGGTGATATCGTGGTCGACGAGCACCAAGGTGCTTTGGTAGCACATCGTGACTATATGTCACCGGAGGTTTGGTACCTCCAGAGGTTTGGTACCTCATAGCGACTTGTCCTCGTGGTTAACACCACCGTGGGTTGGCCCCACTTGAGATATGGGATCGTCCGCGGTGATTTGGTATCACACGATGGGTTGGCCCCATCACCCGATTTGTGTCTCACGGACACCGGTGCTTTGGTAGCACATTGTGACTATATGTCACCAGGTGGTTTGGCACCACCAGGTGTTTTGGTAACACATCGTGACTACGGTCACCAAAGTGGTTTGGTACCACATGGGGTAGACAAAGGTGTTTGGTTGGCTAGGTTGGGTACACGATACTGCATAATTAATCATTATATGTTGTGTATGAAACGTTGTATTAACCGGGAAAGGGTTACATATCGAGTCTTGGTGACTCACCTTCTCCTTAACATTTTTCAGGTGACTCGTAGATGGCGGTGGAGGAGCCGGTTGGACTCGAGGTGGCCATGCAGTGGATTTAAATTTATAGAACTTTATATTTGCTTATTTTTACTTTGGTTGTAATAAGGCCTCCATAAACTATATTTGTGTTATTTTCTTTTATGTTGGATATTTACTTAAGACTATACTATTAAATTGAATTAAATCACATGTTTTTTTTTGTTAACACGAAAAAGTTTATTCGTGCCATCGGGCACACTTGAAACTGGTATAACAATTGGACTTAATTAAATTTTCAAATTAAATCTAAGTGTAGCTTTGGCAAGATAACCAGAAACGAGAGGTTTTCAATGAAACTTAAATTGGATCTAGATGGTTTTTCTCCGTAGCAAATCAAATTCGGTCGTAATGTTTGGGCCGGGTTTGGGTTGTTCTGAGGTATCGTCGAGCCCAGCTCAAAGCTTCATTGTGGGGCCCAAGGCCCAAAAATGTTTTAATAGGCCTTTGAATTGTTTTTGGGTTTTAAGCGGATGGCCCGAGTCTCCGGCACCGATCCGCCCAGGTAAGTACATCTAAACCTCTTTGTGAATTATATTCTGTAGAAGGGTAGGAAGCATGGAACGTAGAATAGTCTTATAGGACTTGGACCTTAAGGTTAGATTACTCAAACACACAAACAGAGCATAAGACTTAAAGAACTAAACCAACCTATGACTTAGTCAATGAGCTAGGGTGTGGTAACCCCTGTACGCATGTCTAGGATTGGATCCGGAAGAGCACAGTATTTAAGCGGTCCTCGTGACTCACCTCCTCTTCGCAGTATCCTGCCGTGCGTAGCCTCGGTTCACCCTAACTCGTAAGGCTCGGTGGTGTGGTAACCTCTGCGTGCGCATGTCTAGAAAGGTTCGGTGAGAGAGCTTGGTATTTAAGCGATCCTCGTGACTCACCTCCTCTTCACTTGAATTACGCACAGTGCGTAGCTTTGGTTCACCCCGACCGGAAGGCTCGGACATAGGCTAAAAACAATGATTAAAACCCGAGAAGGGAATTAGCCTTGTTTTTCGAAATGGAATGAATAACCAGCCCTAATGTTTTCAAAACTTGTCCAATAACCCTTTTGAACCCTAGAACACTACGTATACAATGTTTTTCTCAGAAAACTTGACTTGTGGAAAATTACAGAAATACCCTTAGGAGTAAAATTACCAAAATACCCCTGACCCATAAAATATTGATTCGATGGTTTTGCCCAAAAATTTTAGCTAATATTCAATAACTTAGCTTTGGAAATCATCAGCAAAATATCTTGGTTCTGGAAAATTACGAAAATACCCTCAGAGGAAAAAGACGAAAATACCCCTCAGGTTAGAAATGGCGAAATGTCCGATGAGTGAATAGGTATGGAAAGTATTAAGGAATGGATGCATGGACTTCTTTGTGTGAACTAGGATAGGAAACTGAAACATTGTTTGCTCGAAAGAATCTCTGATTAAACCTTATCCATAAAATTTCTTCGCGGGTAATAAAGTGAAACAAATGCTAACGCATAAAATTTTCTTAATCAGTTAAAAAGCGCGGTAGATAGAATGAGTTCTAGAGGACGTGGACGCCGTGGACGTGGTAGGGGTAGGATGACGGTGTATGCAACCCGTCAGTCGTAACAAGGTTCGGAAAATGAGGTACCACTCGCCACCACCACCTCCTACTTTTAGAGGAGAGGCGGAGCGAGCGCCGGTGGCGAGTCGGTATCGCAAGTCGTGTTGCGAGTCTTGGAGATGGTGGTCAGGGTGTGGAAATGTTGAAGCTCGGAATCATGTCCCCGAGCGACTCGATCTAACGGAGCGGAGGTATTCCGAGGTGTGTCGGAGTGGCACCCAGTCACGCAATGAATATTGGCTAGAGTCAATCGAAAGAATCATGGATGACCTTGACTGGCCCGAGGAAGAAGAGAAGTGAAAGGCGCAAAGTCGCCTAAAGGATGAAGCGTGTCGGTGGTGGCTTACGGTTCGAGATGGGGCTACACCGATGATTTGACTTGGGAGTATTTCGAACCGCCATCGAGAAAAAGTATGTGGGCATTAGCTACACCCGACGCAGAGAAAGGCTTTTCCGGGATTAGTTCAAGGAACTAAGTCCGTGTCGGAATATGAGGCGAATTTCTAAGGTGAGTAGATATGCGAGGCATCGTGGCTCTACGAACATGAGCGCGTGTGTCCGCTTTGAGGACGGACTCAGAGATGATTTAAGGTTCTTGATTGCCCCACAAAGGTTCGTGAGTTCTCATCTCTAGTGGAGAAGGCTAAGGTAGCCAAGAAGGAAGGAATCAAGGAGGGCGTGAGGGCGTAACTATAGTAAGAACAATCGTAAGAGAAGTTTTGGGTCACCGGATCAAGCGGGAGTGCTCGTAAAAAGCTAGGCCAAGTGGGCCCAATCGAGCAAACAAGGCCCACAATTGCTAATCAAAGGCCGACTCGGCAATCGGGCCGGAAAGACCCATTGGGGAGGTTGTTGGACCGGTGATAAAGGATGTTTTGAGTGTGGGTCTTTGGAGCATCGCGTCGAGATTGTCCCCGAAACTAGCTAAGAAGCGACGGAAGAACGAACCGTGCTCGGGATAGAAATGTAGGACCACGGAGGGTCGTGGTAATGGTAGAGGAAACAACGGTCCCTAACCGAGGTCGTGGAACTCAAGGCGAGAGGTTCAGGCAACACAGAGGCTAGGCGGCTGGCTTAGTTTACTGCGGCGAGGTGTCGCGAAGAAGGTGACGCACCGGATGTCATAACCGCACGTTCCTAATTTTCGGTTTTCCTTATGTTGCATTGATTGATGTGGGCTCGACGCACTTTCGTACATTGCTTGTAGTGTGGTAGGAACTATGGACCTAGACTCAAACCGCTTCTAGGAGATGACTGTAGTTAGCCCCTTAGGTCACTCCGTGAGTCGTGAGACAAACTCTATAGAGGCGTACCCTAGAACTTCAAGGGGTAGTATTTGTAGGTGATCTAATGGAACTACCGTTTGGGGAGTTCGATTTGATCCTTGGTATGGATTGGTTGGTTAAGTACCAAGCGAGTTTGGATTGCGCAGACTAAGCGCATGGTCCTTAAGACGAATCAAGGTGATGAAGTGGTTATGATAGGAGATAGAAGGAATTATCTATCCAACGTAGTGGATCGCCTTGAAAGGCTGAAAAGATGGTCAAGAAGGGTTGTGAGGCGTATTTGGTTCAAATCGTGCTTTGAAAGCCAAGGGGTTAGTAATTGAAAAGGTCCGAACGGTTGGGGAATTTGTTTGATGTGTTCCCGGAAGAACTTCCGGTTTGCCTCCGGATCGAGAAGTCGAATTCGGTATAGACTTGCTACCGAACGGCACTGTGTCCATAGCACCATACCGAATGGCACCAAAGGAATTGGTGGAGCTAAAGGCTCAAATTCAGAGCTCTTGGATAGAGGGTTTATACGACCAAGTATATCTCCGTGGGGAGCACTGTGTTGTTTGTCAAGAAGAAGGACGGTTCTATGCGGATGTGCATCGACTACCGTCGCTTAAATAAGTTAACGATCAAGAACAAGTATCCGTTGCCTCGGATTGGCGACTTGTTTGATCAACGAAGGGTGCCTCGGTGTTTTCAAGATAGACCTTAGGTCGTTATCACCAATTAAGGGTGAAGGAGGCCGATGTTCACAAAGCGGCATTCCGAACTCGGTATGGGCATTTCGAGTTCTTGGTGATGCCATTCGGTTGACTAATGCGCCAGCGGCATTCATGGACCCGATGAACCGAGTATTCCAAAGAAGCCAGACCAGTTCGTCGTGGTGTTCATAGACGACATATTGGTTTACTCAAAGACGAGAAGAAGAGCATGACAAGCATTTACGGATAGTTCGCAAGTATTGAGGGGGAAGCGAGCTTATATGCCAAATTCGGTAAGTGTGAATTTTGGCTTAGGAGGTGGCTTTCTTAGGTCATGTAGTATCACCAAGGAATTAGAGTAGACCCTCGCAAGATTGAAGCAAGATATTGGAGTGGAAACCACCTAGAACGGTGGTGAAATACGAAGTTTTCTGGTTTAGCGAGATACTATCGGAGATTCGTGGAAGGATTCTCTCTAATAGCAGCGCAAGTAACTAAGTTGCTAAGGAAAGGTGTCCCATTTGTATGGACGGAGAAGCGAGAAGAAAGCTTTGAGAAGTTAAGGAAGATTTTGACTGGAAGCTCGGTTTTGGTGCGGCTGAAGCGGGAAAGTTTTTCACGGTTTATTGTGATGCATCTCACACCGGCTTGGGATGTGTGTTGATGCAGGATGGGAAGGTAGTAGCCTATGCATCCCGTCAATTAAGATCGCATGAGGTTAACTACCCAACTCACGACTTAGAGTTAGCGGCGGTCGTCTTCGCTCTGAAGATATGGAGACATTACCGTATGGAGAGAAGTCGATGGTCTACACGGATCACAAAAGCTTGAGGTATATTCGACTCGAAGGATCGAATGCGAGATGGCGTCGATGGATTGAACTACTAAAGGACTATGATTGTTCAATCGAGTACCATCCGGAGTAAAGCTAATGTGGTAGCCGACGCATTGAGCCGGAAGGTGGTGACGGACTTGAGAGCAATGTTCGCTCGGTTAAGTCTCGTATGATGATGGGAGTCTTTTGGCGGAACTCCAAGTAAAGCCGACTTGGGTTGAGGAGGTTAAGGAAAAGCGATTAGTGGATGAGGGCTTGAGCTCTAAGAGGGTACAAGTTCAAGACGGTGGTTTGGAGGTCTGCATCTGTCTAGTGATGGAGTGCTTTGTTTTCAGGACGAGTATGTATGCCAAAAGATACAGAATTAAGACAGAAAAATTCTCCAAGATGCACATAGCGGCCCATACGCTATGCATCCCGGAGGAAGCAAAATGTATGGAGACTTGCGGAAAGCAGCCTACGGTGGCACAGGTTGAAGCGTGAGATAGCGGAGTTCATAGGGAAGTGTCCGACGTGTCGCTGAGGTTAAGGCCGAACATCATCGCGCCATCGGGACTACTTCAACCGATAAAGATCCTCAATGGAAATGGGAGAGAATCACCATGGATTTTGTTAGTGGGCTACCCTTACGCCCACCAAGAAGGATGCGCTTTGGGTAATTGTGGATCGCGACTAAATCACCACTTCACTTCATGCCGGTAAGAGTGGATTACTCGCTCGGAAGCTAGCGAAAACTATATGTGGGTGAAATAGTGAGGTTGCATGGCGTGCGATGTCGATTATCTCGGATAGGGATCCCGATTCACGTCAAGGTTTTGGAAAGCGTTGCATCAAGCTTTGGGTACACGGTTAGATTTCAAGATGGCTTTCCATCCACGAAATCGACGGACAATCGGAAAGGGTGATACTGATTTTGGAAGACATGTTAAGAGGTCGTGTCTTGGATTTTAGTGGTAGTTGGGAGGAGTACCTACCATTAGCGGAATTCGCCTATAACAATAGTTATCAGCGAGTATTCAAATGGCTCCATACGAGGCCCTATATGGACGAAAAGTGTCGTACTCCTACATGTTGGACGGAGTTGGGAGAAAGACAAGTTACGGGTCCAGAATGGTAACCGAGACGGAAGACAAAGTCAAGGTGATTCGGTCTCGTCTCAAGGAAGCATCGGATAGGCGTAAGTCTTATGCCGATCTCAAACGCAAGGAAGTGGAGTATCTTTGTGGGAGACAAAGTCTTTCCGAAAGTGTCGCCTTGGAAAAAGGTGTTGAGATTTGGACGGAAAGGAAGTTAAGCCCAAGGTTCATCGGGCCATATCTTCGTTGTGAAGCGAGTAGGACCGGTGGCTTATCGGCTTGAGTGCCGCAGAATCGAGTCGATTCATGACGTATTCCATGTATCAATCTTTGAGGCGGTATCGGTCGATCCTTCGCCACGTTGTGCGATGAGCGAGATTGAGGTGAACACGGATTTATCTTTTGAGGAAGAACCGGTTCAGTTGTAGACCGAGATGTGAAAGTTCTACGTAGGAAGGCGGTGCCTTTAGTAAAAGTGTTATGGCGGAACCACGAGTGGAAGAAGCTACGTGGGAGCCCGAGGAGGTGATGCGGCGACAATACCCCCATCTCTTTTGATCAAGGAATTTCGAGGATGAAATTTATTCTAAGGGGGTAGAATCGTAACATCCCAAATATGGGGTTATTTGGAATTTGATTATTTTTATATTGTTAATGGAAGAATAGAACTTAATTTAAGGCTTTGTGTTGGCTCGATTTGGTAGGAAATTTTAGTTTTTAACTTTTAAAAGAAGGGAGCCTTAGTAAGTGGGTGTTATAAGAATAAATGTGGGTAATTTAGCACTAAAAGCCCTTGGTAAAGTGGCAAAAGAAGCCCACTTAAGAGCTACATGTGACGCCACCAAGGAGCAAGGAGAGCTTGTGTTCGAGTCACGAAAAATTCCTTTTTGTTCTTTATTTGATTGGCACAAGGAGAGAGACTTTCTCCCTTAATTCTTTTATTATCTATTTAGATAATAGGATATTGTGAGCACTTTAATTGGTTTTTAATTCCTTAATGCTAAGGATAATTAGGATAATTAAAAGATATTATTTAGACTATTAATTAGATATTATGGGATTTCTTTTGACTAAATCCATGAGAAAAAAAGAAGGCATTAGTTAGTTCAAATTCGTTTGAATTAAGGAGTTGATTGGAAGTTGAACTCCTCAAGTGTGTGGACGGCAAGCATTAGGGGAGGGTGCCAATTTCTTTATAAGCACCCATCCATCAATTGGTTTTCTTTTTCTCACTTTTGCTAGTTACAGAAATCCTCAACCTCTCCTTGTTCTTCTTTTATTTTTTCCCTTCTCCTAAAAGACCTTGGCCGAATTCCCATACATCAACCTCTCCTCTATCTTCTTTCTTTCCTCTTCTAAAAACTCCTAGCCAGAAACTTTTATTTTTTCTATTAAACTCACCATTGGCTGAATACACCCCATTGGTTTACCAAAACTCTCTTCCTCTACTCTATGGTCTTGGCCAGAATACTAAGGGTGACCCAAGTCTCTCTCGGGATTCTTCTTCCAATCGGTTTAAGAAGGTAAGGGACACTAGCCAAAATTCCGCAGTCCTCTTTTTAGTCTCTTGCCGATTCCCATTAAGGGGGTAGGTGCCGATTTCAATAGTGGTTAATAGGGCTTCTAAACGGTTGTGATAAGCGATTCTTTTTATAGGTACTTGATTCTAGAAGCAATCAACCCAAGCTATAATCTTTGGTGACCGGTTTGTTAAGGTGGTGAGATCGATTTTCTTTATTTTTGATATCCATTTAAGCCGAAGGCTACTAACCTGGTTAAGTGCCGATTATAGGGTGGTGAAGTAAAGAGCGAGTACTCAAGATATTCAGGTAAGATTCGGGTTCATAAGGAACCCCTCCTAATATTTTGGTTTTGGCCGAATGGCCTAGGATACTAACCCTTATGAATGGCCGAATATAGGGGCAAGGACATTAAGTGTGGCCGACTTCTTCATTTGGGATTTAGATTATTCGGGGTGACAGGTGTGTACATACACACTTATAATAGTTAATAAAGTGTATTGAGTGTATGTTATGTGTAAATCTGCTCTATGTAGATATGGCAGTAGTGCCTTAAATGGTACAAGCAAGGATCCTGGTAAGTCTCTATTTGTATGAGATTGATAATAATGCTTTTGGGAAGCATGGATTATTCGATACATGTGATATATGTATGTCCTGTTGTTAACTGCTTGACATGGGTTGATGAGAGGAGAGCGGTGATATATCGTCTTGACGAGCACCGGTGCTTTGGTAGCACATCGTGACTATATGTCACCGTGAGGTTTGGTACCTCCGGAGGTTTGGTACCTCATAGCGACTTGTCCCCGTGGTTAACACCACCGTGGGGTTGGCCCCACTTGAGATATGGGATCGTCTCGCGGTGATTTGGTATCACACAATGGGTTGGCCCCATCACCCGATTTGTGTCTACGGACACCAGTGCTTTGGTAGCACATTGTGACTATATGTCACCGGTGGTTTAGCACCACCAGTGTTTTGGTAACACATCGTGACTACGGTCACCAAAGTGGTTTGGTACCACATGGGGTAGACAAAGGTGTTTGGTTGGCTAGGTTGGGTACACGATACTCTGCATAATTAATCAAGTATATGTTGTGTATGAAACGTTGTATTAACCGGGAAAGGGTTACATATCGAGTCTTGGTGACTCACCTTCTCCCTTAACATTTTTCGGTGACTCGTAGATGGCGGTGGAGGAGCCATGGACTCGAGGTGGCCATGCAAAGGATTTAAATTTATAGAACTTTATATTTGCTTATTTTTACTTTGGTTGTAATAAGGCCTCCATAAACTATATTTGTGTTATTTTCTTTTATGTTGGATATTTACTTAAGACTATACTATTAAATTGAATTAAATCACATGTTTTTTTTTGTTAACACGAAAAAGTTTATTCGTGCCATCGGGCACACTTGAAACTGGTATAACAATTGGACTTAATTAAATTTTCAAATTAAATCTAAGTGTAGCTTTGGCAAGATAACCAGAAACGAGAGGTTTTCAATGAAACTTAAATTGGATCTAGATGGTTTTTCTCCGTAGCAAATCAAATTCGGTCGTAATGTTTGGGCCGGGTTTGGGTTGTTACACCAAGTCTCACCACTATGCTTTCGCTGCGCACTCTAATTTAATAATATATAACCATTGCACGCATACAATTTCTATACCAAAAAATATAGCATCCACACAAAACATACCCGACTTAATGGTGATTGAACAATCCCGAGCCTTATGCTCCTCAGACCCGTGGCCAGACCCTACTGGCTCTGACGCGGTCATTCTACCCCTACCGCGTCCAAGCGGCGGACGTCCTCGACCCCTTGAACTCATTCCTCCGATTAGCGTTTATCTGATTAAGAATTTTATGGATTATTAGTTTTCTTTCACTAGTTAACCACTAACAGTCTTATGAATAATAGTTTTAAGAGTGGTTCTTTCGAATTCGCATTCACAATACAGTCTCAAGTTTGTAACCTCTAACTAAAATAAAACACATACATCATACAAAAATCATCCAAGCACTTACATTCTTCACGTAAAGGTGTTTTCGTTGATTCACTACCTGTGGTATTTTCGTAATTTCATCCTCTGAGGTATTTTCGTAATTTTTCATAATAAAGATCCTTGTTGATTTCGTGAAGTGGGGGTATTCTGGTAATTTTACAATCCAGGGGTATTTTGGTAATTTTGAAATTCGGGGGTATTTTAGTAATTTTGAAATCCGGGGGTATTTCAGTAATTTTGAAATCTGGAGGTATCTCGATAATTTTGAAATCGGGGTATTTCGTAATTTTGCAATCGTGGGCAATTTAGTAATTTTGTAAATCGTGGGTAATTTGGTAATTGTACAAACCAGGGTATTTTGGTCATTTGACAAAACGAGGGTAGGTTGGTAATTTTTTCTAACCAGGATATTTCGATGTTGTTGTTGTTGTTTTTTTTTTTTCAAACAGGTACTTTGGGGAAAAATCTAATTTCATGGTCCGGTTACTCTTATAAACATGAGATTTTCTGTAAATTTTCAAAACATAGGTATTTTACAAATTCATGGTCACGGTTGGTAGTTTTCACAAATCAAACGTATTTTGAAAATTTTGCAAAACTTGAGAAATTTTCTTTCTTTTTTTCAAACTAGGGTGTTTGGTCCTTTCGGGTTTTAATTATAAGGTTTAGCCCATCAACAAGTCCTCGTAACTAGGGTGAATAGTCACCACGCACTGCGTAGGATTCTAGTGAAGAGGAGGTGAGTCTCTAAGATCGCTTAAGTACCAAGCTCTCCTGAATCCACTCCTGAACATGCGTATGCCCATTGCCACACCCTAACTTGGCTAAGGTGAACAGTCACTACGCACTGGTAGGATTCCAGCCAAAGAGGAGGTGAGTCACTAGGGATCGCTTAAATACCGAGCTCTTCCGATCCAATCCTAGACATGCGTATGCTGTTGCCACACCTAGTAGTCTTGCGGCTTGTTTACGGGTTTGTTTAGTGAAGTTAAGTCTTATGAGATTTTAAGAGTTGTTTCAGCTAGGCCTAAAGTCCATCAAGTTCTAATCTAACTAATCTACGTCCCATAAATCCCATCAAGCCCACATATATTATATCATACAATGGTTCAGAATACTTACCTAGCGGACTTGGGCCGGAGACGCAGGTGCCATGCTGAGCTAACAGACCTGTATAAATATGCATGTTTCGAAAACCCAACTTTAGAAAACGTTTTGAGCCTAAAAAACCCCCAGAGCCGAGTTTTGAATCGGGCTATGATACTAATTTGTAACACCCCAAACTCGGCCCAAACGCTACAACCGGATCTGGTATGTCACTTAAGAGATTTTACATAACATGTCGCATTTTGGAAAACAATTACTAGGTTTACACCTTTATTTCGAAAGCTTAATAATTCATTAAAGTATAAAATATTAAGTAACCAATTATCTTGGTAGATTTTATATAAAAACCGAAATTTCATGCAGGTCTTAACTTAATTGAAAACGTAAAACTTAAAACCCAATAATAAAAGCCCAACAAAATTCCAAAACATAAATGGTAGTCTAGTGGCCCATGGCCTTATTACAAGGAAATTTGAACCCATTAATTAAATGAAAATAAAAAAATTAGACTAAGTCTTTTTGCTGAATTCTCAAAGCTCTGTCGCATGGCCACCTTGCTCTCCTCTCGAGCCCGGTCCGATGCCTTAAGTGTCACCTGAGATGGTTAAAATTAAAGGGTGAGTCGCGAGACTCAGTGTGCAACCCTCATGCACCATTAGATTTGGGCTTTTAGCCCCATAAAATAGAATAATCAAAATATAAGTAACAAAAATAATATGCAAAGCCCAACCCATATCCTAGGTGTCCATCCGCTACACGCCCCCGTACCAGCCATTCACACCATTGGGGATTTCTACAATCAACCCACACCGCTACACGCCTTGATGGCAGTCGTGCTACTCATCATCGATTATGGCGTAGCCACTACAATGAATCACGGCGAAGCCGCTACAATAGATCACGGTGAGGCAGCTACAACATCATCACGGTAAAAACCGCTACAACATATAACTTCCTCCTTTCATCAACCCAACCCATGCAATCACAAATAATCAATATTCTTAAATCATTTAATCGAGCATTCACTAACTTTGGTGATTTGCTTTTACCCTCTTTGGGTTTCGTCATTATGCCGGGATTTCGGCATTTAACAAAACATATAAGACTTATAATTATATACTAATCAAACAGATCTAGATGGTGTGGAGAATTACACACCTGATATTGCGAAATCCAATATTCTTAGTCGATGTCCTTTCTATCTGGATCTTATTATCCTCAATCTATAGCCTTGCTTAAAAGCCGAAACAATTGCGAAAATAGGCCTCTCCTATATTCGGCCATGGTTAGTATTCTACCCGATTTTATATATTTGAATAACAAATCATCTTACCTTAAAATCCCGAAATTGGAGACTTATGATTTTTGGCTTTTAGATCTAGTCGACTAAGCTTCCTTCAAATCCCGAATTGCCGCCCATCATAAAACCATTAGACTATTAGCTTTTGGCTTTTGCCTTTCAAAAACCGGGAATAGATCATGAGAACTAATCAAAAATCAACACTTACCTTAACATAGGAGATTCGGCTAGCACTAGAGAGAGGATTCGACAATGCCCATGGAAGATTTAAATACCGGAAGTACAGAACTAATTCTCAAATAGGATGAATAGAAGAAAAGACTATGGATGCTTCGGCTTTCTAGAGAAATCGGCACAAGAAGGAAAAAGTGGAGAAGAGTTTCGGCTTTTAAAGAAATTGGAGAAAAGAAATTGGAGAGGGAGAGGCTAGGGCATTTCGGCACAATGGGAGAGAAATTTAGGGTTTTCGATGTCGTAATCAAGGAGCTAGCCCCATATTTATAGATATTTTGGCACCTCTTTTGCTAAAAACCGAAAAACGCCCTTAAAATTTAAGCTAAAAGAGAGGAGAAATTTGGCACCCTCCTTGCCATGCAGTAGCCGAATTTTACACTCCTCTAGGTGGTGGATTTTCGGCCAACACTTCCCTTGAAGATAAGCTCCTTACTTTTCTCCTTTTTATCTATGATATTATCACTTAAAAATCCACATAAAATCTCCTATTTTATAGCCTTGTAGCTGTCCACCTCTACTAATCCCTAATGCCAAATTTAACTCACTTAAATTAAAAGATTTGGGCCTCATTAAACCTAATACTTAGGCCCCTAATTCCTTGTGTGTGGCGTCACCCTCTCTTCATTTAAAGTGTCGAATTTGGCCTAAAACATGGGCTCCTTGCGACCCAAAACTTGTTCCTTTTTAACTGTTAATGATGCCACTCTAATATGGGCCTTGTTGCCTAATTCTAAGCCCAAATTTAGACCCCTATCAATTAAATTAACATAGTAAACCTATCCCTACACTAAATGTATAGGCCCGTAAATTTAGGATGTTACACTACTTCCTCCGAACAACCTGCATAATATGTTAGTAAAGGTAAATCAGGCTGAGGGTTGAGAATCGACCTTTCGGGGGTAGCGGGGCTGCTGTTCGAGTTATCTGTTTAGATCGGAGTTGGATTTCATCGATGACGAGCTCTTGTTGGGGTGGTCGTTCGAGTTGGAGGAGGTAGAGAAGTCTCGGAGTCGTCGTCGGCTATATTGACGGCTGGAGGTGCTGAAAATCGATGTCAACTTCGATTGAGTGAAGCTAGAATATTGTCGGCCGTTTGGTTTCGATTTTGAACCATGGTTTTCGTGTATGCGTCACGAATAAACGGTTCTGTTTGCTACGGCAGCGACGACGATGGAGGTGGTGATGGCAGCGAACGACGGTAGATTCAATTTTGGCGTCGGTTAAGGTGGTGGGAGGGTGTTTTGGGTGTTTGGTGATGGAGAAAAAGAAAATAAAGAAATAGATGAGATGGGAGAAGGAGGCGCAACGCCGTGGAAATAAAGGTTTCGATCGGTTAGAGTGCGGCGCATGGGTGAGGGAGGTCGACGGCAGTTGCGCAGTGGTGGAAGAGGCCGACAAACAGTGGTTTCAGGTGGGGAAAGAAAAAAAGAATGGAGGGGTGGTTTGGCTCGTCGACAGCGCCGAAGGGATGTGGGACAGCGACTGGTAGGACGGCAATGGCACGACAATATAGCGGTGACGGTGATGGGGGGTGATGACGGTGATGGCGGCGTGGGTTGGTTGTTGGGGTTAGGGTTTTGTTTTGAAGAAGATGAAGATAGGAAAAATGGGTTTAGGGATTTAGGGATTTGGGGGTTTATTTTTTCTTTTTCTGATTTCCTTTTTCTTTTTTCTCTCTTTGTGGTCGGTTGGGCCTTGTCCAAATCTCTCTCTTCTTGGGCTGGTAGACCGTTCGGCCCAGATCCTTTCTTCTTCTCTTCTTTTTTTTTCGTTTGGGCCACTTGGGTATTGGGTTTATTTTGTGGGCAATTTGGGTTTTGGTAGGTTAATTGGGTTGGTGGTGGGTATTGGATTTGGGTTTTGGGGTTTTATGAAGGTTAGGGATATTGGGTTTTTTTTATATTCGTAGGTAAATAACTGTCACCAAATTAGCATGTTGTGCCTACGCCACCAAAATTATCCAACTGTCGGAAAAAAAATTCATAACCTCCATTACGTTCTTGAAAATATTAAATTAATTAAATTAAATAAAATTTTATTTATTTATATCCTAAATCTTACTAAAACTCAAAATTAAATAAATGAAAATAAATTTGGGTTGCCTCCCAAAAAGCGCTTTTGTTTAATGTCGTTAGCTCGACGACCTGGGAATTTTTTATCCGACTCTTCGAGGACTAACTCCTCAACCACGTGGACTTGAAAATTCTCGTAGAAAAGCTTTAATCGCTGTCCGTTGACCTTAAAAATTTTTCGGATTCTTCGCTTTTAACCTCAACTGCACCGTGTGGAAATACGTGAGTAACAACAAAAGGCCCTAACCACTTAGTCCGAAGCTTACCTGCAAAAATTCTTAATGTAGGGTCATAAAGTAATACTTTCTGTCCTACCATAAATTGTTTACAGGTTATCTTTTGGTCATGATATGCTTTGACCTTATCCTTATAAATTTGGGCACTTTCATACGCTTCTCGTCGAATTTCCTCAAGTTCCTGAATATGTAACTTACGATGCTTACCTGCAGCTTCCAACTCCATGTTGCATTACTTGACCGCCCAAAATGCTTTATGTTCTAGCTCAACAGGAAGATGACACGGTTTACCAAAAATTAGTCGATAAGGAGACATACCTATGGGTCCTTTATAAGCCGTACGGTACGCCCACAGTGCATCGTTTAGTTGCAAACTCCAATCTTTTCTACTTGGCTTGACGGTCTTCTCCAAAATCAACTTGATTTCTCGATTTGACACTTCCGTTTGACCATTTGATTGAGGGTGATAAGCTGTAGCAACTCGTTGCACTACCCCGTATTGTTTCAAAAGTGTGTCGATTACCTTATTACAAAAATGCGTTCCACGATCGATGATCAATGCTCGCGGTGTGCCAAATCTGGAAAAGATGTAACTCTTTAGAAAATCGACTACTGTTTTGGCATCAGCATGATGAGTGGCTTTTGCTTCCACCCACTTCGACACATAGTCAACTGCAAGTAAAATGTGGACGTTACCGTATGACGAGACAAAAGGTCCCATAAAATCTATGCCCTATATATCAAATATTTTACAAACATGTATAGGGGTTAGAGGCATTTCATTTTTCCAGCTCAAGTTTCCTACCCTTTGACACTTTTCACATGTTTTACAGAAAAAATATGCATTTCGAAAGATATGTGGCCAATATAGTCCACATTCAAGTACTTTATGCGCAGTCCGTTTAGGGCCAAAATGTCCACCACATGCATAAGAATGACAAAAAGACAAAATCGAGTTTACCTCAGTTTCTACAACACATCGTCGAATTACCTGATCGAAACAATATTTCCAAAGGTAGGGGTCGTCCCAAACGTAGTATCACGATTCACGTTTGATCTTATCTTTTTCAGATCGCGACAAATTATAAGAGACTATACCTGAAGCAAGGTAATTCACCATGTCCGCATACCAAGGAAAAATTGTCTGAGTAGCAAGCAGACTTTCATCTGGAAAATCGTCTTTAAGTGGTGTGACATCCTTCGATGGAGGTATTCGGCTCAGATGGTCAGCTAACAAATTCTCGCATCCTTTTTTATCCTTTATTTCGAGATCGAACTCTTGCAAAAGTAGTATCCACCTAATAAGCCTCGGTTTTGCTTCCTTCTTCCCGATCAGATATTTAAGAGCTGCATAATCAGAAAAAACGACAATCTTAATCCCTAATAAATACGAACGAAATTTTTCCAAAGCAAAAACTATACTAGAAACTCTTTTTCAGTAGTCGAGTAATTGATTTGGGCAACATCCAAAGTCTTAGACGCATAAGAGATAACGTGTGGTTCTTTCTCGATTCTTTGCCCAAGGACTGCTCCTACGCTATGGTCACTTGCGTCGCACATTATCTCGAAAGGATAATTCCAATTTGGTGGTTGAACGATAGGTGCCAAAATGAGCTTATGTTTGAGCGTGTCAAACGCATCTCTGCACGATTGGTCAAACTCGAACTCCTTGTCCTTCTGTAGGAGATTGCAAAGCGGTTGCGTAATTTTTGAAAAGTTTTTAATGAACCGTCTGTAGAAACCTACATGACCAAGGAAAGAACGAATCTCCCTCATAGTTGTGGGGTATGTCAGTGAGTTAATGATGTCAATTTTTACTTTATCGACATAAATTCCCTCATTAGAGATGATATGACCTAGAACTAATCCTTTATCTACCATAAAATGACATTTCTCATAATTTAGAACAAGATTAAATTCTAAGCATCTTTCCAAGATTTTTGCAAGATTTGATAAACATACCTCAAAAGACTTACCATACACAGTAAAGTCGTCCATGAACACCTCAATTATTTTCTCGACGTAGTCAAAAAATATACTTACCATGCACCTTTGAAATGTGGCTGGTGCGTTGCAAAGTCTGAACGGCATCCGTCTGTAAGCGAACGTACCAAATGGACACGTAAACATCGTCTTCTCTTGATCCTCCAGTGTCACTGGAATCTGGAAAAACCCTGAGTAACCATCAAGACAACAATAATGAGACTTCCCAGCTAAATGTTCTAACATTTTGTCAATAAAAGGAAGTGGAAAATAATATTTTCGAGTTAAGGAATTCAACTTCCTGTAATCGATGCAAACTCTCCACCCATTTTGGACACGAGTGGGAACCATCTCACCTGTCGAATTCTCAATTACGGTTACGCCAGTCTTTTTTGATACTACATGGACTGGGCTGACCCAATTATTGTCAGAAATAGGATAGATCATCCCAGCATCAAGTAACTTTTGGACTTCTTTCCTTACCACTTCCATCATGGGCGGACTGAGACGCCTTTGAGCTTCTCTTTTGGGAATAGCATTATCCACCACTTGAATTTTGTGCGTGCAAGTTGAAGGGCTCAACCCCTTAATATCGGCTATCGTCCATCCAATTACCTCTTTATAGTCTCTAAGAACTCGTACCAAATTTTCCTCTTTTACTTTCGAGAGTTTACTCGAGATTATTACCGGTAAAGTATTTCCTTCGCCGAGAAAAGCATACTTCAAATGGTCTGGAAGGGGTTTGAGTTCCAACTCTAGAGCCTGCAAAACAGATAGTACAAGCTTAGTTTGTGAAGGTGATAATTCAAGATATTTACTTGAATTTCTCCATAATTACGGCGCCTCCAAATAAGTCACTGTTTCGTAAACAGACTCTTCAAAGGTTATCCAGTCTTCTTGTTCCTCTATGGTATCAAAGTTTAGGCTTCTGCATAGAACAGTTCGTAATTCATCCTCGTCATGATATTCTAAATGCAATTCAGTTAAAGGATCAATTATATCAATGTTAGAAACATTAGAAATCAGGCTAGGGAAGTTCATGGCCTCATAGACATTGAATTTCACCACTTCCCCATCGAACTCCATAGTGAGTATCCCACTTCGTACGTCAATTTTCGTTTGTGCGGTACTAAAAAATGGCCTCTCGAGAAGTATGTCAGACGAATTAGCCGAATTGTCATCCTCCATGTCGATAATGTAGAAGTCTGCAAGAAATATTAGCTCATTTACCTTTACAAGAACGTCCTCCAACACTCCATCCGGGTGCACCATAGATCAATCTGCAAGCTGAATAATTACACATGTTTCCTTTAAAAGACCCGCGTTAAGTAGTTTATAAATTGACAATGGCATAACATTAATTGATGCGCCTAAGTCACACATTTTTTTTCTATTCCAACACTACCTATTTTACAATATATAAAAAACATACCTTGGTCCTTACATTTGGGTGGTATTTTCCTTTGCAGAACGGCGGAGACATTTTCTCCGACATTTACCTTTTCATTGCCCAGGAGTTTCCTTCTACTCGTACATAATTCTTTTAAGAATTTTGCATATCTTGGAATCTACTTAATCACGTCGAGAAGAGGTATGTTGATTTTTACCTTTCGAAAGGAGTCGAGGATCTCCTTCTCCTCTCGTTCTTTCTTGCACTGGACAAGTCTTCCAAGAAACAGAGGTGGTACTGCAAATGATTTTTGTGGTGTTGATTCTACTAGAGCCTCCGTGTCAAGTTTCTCATTATCTTGACTAGTGTCGTGGGCGTGACTCGTGTCAGGTACGGGCTCCAAAAACTTCCCACTTTTTAATGTCATAGCGCTTGCATTGTGTCAATGGTTTGGCTCAGTTTGGGATGGCAGCTTACCTTGTGACTCCAAACGGCTAACCGTGAGTGCGAGTTTGCTCACTTGCATATCCAATTCCTGCAAATGCATGTCAGTTTTTTGTTGAAATTTCTCAGTACTATTGGCTAGCTTTTCCACTATAGCTTCCAAAGACGACTTCGGGGGTGGTAATTGTTGATTCTGAGGTGGCCTTTGTTGGTACGATTGATTGAACCGCGGATTCGACCCATAACTTAGATTCGGGTGATCTTTCCACCACACATTATACGAGTTCGAGTAGGGGTCATGTCGCCTTTAGGGCAGTCCTAAAAAATTTCTGACAACATTTGCTTGTTCTGTCGAATCCTCATGTAAAATCGGACATGAGTCCGTCGAATGGTCTGGCTTAGCGCAAATTCCGCACAATCGTGCTGGGTCTGTTTTATCTGTAAGCAAGGTTTGGACAACATTGGTTATCTTATCAATTTTATCTTCTAAGGATAAAGAACTTAACCTATGAACCCTTCTCGTAGGTTCTGTAGCCGGTCGGAATTGTTGAGAGTTAGCAGCCATGGTTGAAATTAACTCTCTCGCTCTTTGGGGCGTCATATTAACGAGTGCCCCCACTTGCAGCATCTATCATCTTCATTTCCATGGGGAGTAATCCCTCATAGAAATACTGCAAGAGTGACTGTTCAGTCAGTCCATGTTGTCGGCAACTTGCACACAACTTTTTGTATCGCTTCTAGTAATCGTAGAGCAATTCAGCGTCCTTTTGACGGATTCCCACAATGTCTCTCCTTAGTTCGGCCGCTCGAGCTGCAGGGAAGAACCTGTTAAGAAACAAATAAGATATGTCAGACCATGTGTTGACAGATCCCAGGGGTAAATAAAATAGCCACTCTCTATCAGAGTCGGCTAATGAGAAAAGAAAAGCACGAAGTTTGATTTGGTCTTCAGTTACTCCCTGAGGCTTCATGCTTGTGCACACCATATGGAATTCTTTGATATGGGTGTGCGAATTTTCATTCTGTAATCCACAAAAAGTGGGTAGTAAATGAATCAAACCCGACTTTAACTCGAACGGCGTCCCTCCTGCCGGATAGGTTATACATAAGGGTTGTTGTTCATCCAGTGCCACAGCAAGTTGGCGTATCGTCTGTTCAGCCATCTCGTTTGGTTCGTCGAATGAGAAAATTTCCTCGGTGTATGATATGGTTTTGAATCCTGGATTTGGTCGTTTACCACGTAGTATGGCTTCTCTTCGCAGTTGTCGAGCCAATTTCTCAATTTTTAGTTCAAACTCTAGAGTTCCCAGTTTTGATCTAGTCATAAGGTAAACAAAAAAAATTAGAAAAAATATCTCCAATCCCCAACAACGGCGCCAAAATTTGATGGGCGTCGAAACCACCAAAAATAATTCCTACTAAAATAACTCTAAATAGTAGTAAAGAGTGGTAGTAGGGTCGAGTCCACAGGGATTGGAAGTCGTAATCAACTTCTGTGTTCACTTATGAATAGGATATTCGTCGTGTCAAGGGTCGTGGCAAGAATCGTGCCCACAACTCCAAACGTACCTGCAACAAAAATAAATAAGTAAATCGGGGGGTTTGAGAATGTTTAAGAAAGTAAATAATCTAATCAGCTTAAATAAACAATTGATGAATATTGAAAATAAATGTAAATTGGAAATAAATTCAGAATTTTGCAAACAAAAATAATAAGCCTTAGCCTTAGACTCGGTAAATTCTGTATCAAGAATCGATCCTAAAAAATTAATATTCTCCTCCAAACGATAAGCTGGTTATAGCAGTTAAAAATGTCCTAACCACCAATTCTTCCTCTCGTAGCTAGTTCCGGTATAACCTACAAACCAACCCTTACTGATTATCTAACTGAGATACACGCGTTCCTGATTCAAGATTCCGGTAGCCTTGCGTTCTGAAGAACCCAACTCGAATCAACAGCCTCAACCGCGTAGGTCGTTTAAACCCGATCACTTCTTCCTTGATTTGTTCTCAGATATCTTAATACAGCACGGCCGACTCGTTTCTCCAACTGTCAGCAAACACGACTCCAACCCAACGTGTACTTTGACTTGAAATCGAGTTTAACCTTAAAGGATGATTGGTCTATCCCGATACTTAGGGAAAAAATGAATACCGATTGGACGGATTTTTAGCACGAATTTGTATCTTACGATTCCCAATCGAAAAGAACACCGGCCTAAGGCTAAGATGAAATTTAGTGAAGGATGAAATTATTCATGCTTTGTAAATTTTGGAAGGTGGTTTGATGATTATGGTGAAGAATGGGAAAGAAAGGACTTGGAAATGAATTAACCCAATTTTGTAAAAGTAAGAAAAATGCAAAGGAAAGTAGCAGTATCTCACGCCAATTTGATAGACAAAATAGAATAATCCAATTCCAAATTGAAGTAGGAATACAAAATTAATTGATGATTTCCAGAGAACACTAAGGCCCTACTTATATACATAAAATTTACTATTTTTGGCCTTAACTAATTTAACATAAAATCAAAATAAAATCAAAAATAAAATAAATAAGAATCTTTCTATTTTTGGATTTTTTCAAAGTCAAAAATTCTGATGAGTCCTTGGTTTTTCTCCACATTTTTAATTCGGCCTCATTTTATTGATTTTGTTTCAATTTGGTCCTTTTCTGCTTGTATTTGTCTCTTAGCGTTCCAATTTCATCCCTGACAAGATTAAAACATAAAAGTACTAATTTAGCAGGGATCAATTCAGAAATAAATCGAATTAAACACAAAATAACATGCAAATTAATATGTTATCACACATCTTTAGAGACTTTCTCATCAAATTATCATAAGCATCATTATCTTTCTTCTCTAGTGTTGCACATAGTTCTCCCACTCCCTCTCAATTGTGGACTTCACAATCTACTAGAAATGTAACACCCCTTACCCGTATTCAACGTCGGAACCGGGTACGAGGCATTACCAGACTTGACTTGCTTGAACATTAAACTTTAGGCTATAAAATTTCGTTCCAACTTAAAACTTTTTCATTTACATTCGTAATGTCCCCATTATGGGTCTACGAGACCCTATACATGTACTCGGGATGCTTCGGGACCAAACCGAAACTTTTGAAACACTTAGAAAATTTTGTCATAAAACAGAGCCACACGCCCGTGTGAAAAGTGGGACACGGCCGTGCGACATATCACACACCCGTGTTCTATGCCCGTGTAGAATTATTTCTCAATTCGAACCTACAGGGGTTTTCACACGGCTGGACACACGCCCGTGTCTTTGGCCCATGTCCTTCACACGGCCTAGACACGCCCGTGTCCTCACCCGTGTGTAAAAACCTGGGTATTCTGTTTATGACGTCAGCAACCTCACAAGGAGCACACGACCTAGGCACACGCCCGTTTGTCTAGCCCGTGGTCGACAATGACTTGCAATACTAACATGCAGGGGACACACGGCTCAGCCACACACTCATGGGACTGACCGTACGTCACACACGGCCTAGACACACGCCCGTGTGTCTACCCGTGTGGACCAATTCAAGGCTATTTTCCAAGCCATTTAGCCACCCTCACTTGCACACATTCACACATCATCACATATTATTCTCAAATCATCAATTATAACACTTGAATTTTCACATTTGAACCATGAAAACCAAACTATCTTCCCATATACGAGGGGGAACTGTTACTAGCACAATTACAATCGACATGAGCCATCATCCATGGCTATACACAACTGAACCATAAACTGTTTTAGGCCAACACATTTGGCTACCTTAACTATGACTTAATTAAACAAAGAATAAGATCTCTATACATGCCATATCTCAAGAAGACTTGAAAACTTATACCCAAACGACGACTCAATAGTGTGAAAGCATCTCCGGCAATCTCAAACCTGAGCTAGTTAAGTTAACCTATAAGAGATAGGAAAGTAAAATGATTGAGCAATAACGCTTAGTAAGTTCATATGCAAGTAATAATCAACTACTGACATTCATTTATTTTACTCAACCACAAAGGTATTATAATGATATTACAATTAAGCTCATGATTACCCATTCAATCATTCATAATGCTTACTCATTTCAAACCTTCACATATCACAAACACATATCATGAAACATTGTTCATCTTTACTTGCATTTATACCCTGTATTTATCACCACAAAGCCACATGCAAATTTCACTTAGCCAAGTTTCTCGATATCACTCCAGAATAATAATAAATACTCGGTAGTTTCGCACACAGCCCACCATTCAATAACTATTAAGGTGGTATCGCACACAGCCCACCATTAATAATACTTATCACGATGGTATCACACACAACCCATCGATAACAATTAATAAGGTGGTATCGCACGCAGCCCACAATTGATAATACTTACGATGGTATCGCACACAGCCCATCGATAACAATTAATAAGGTGGTATCGCACACATCCCACCATTGATAATACTTACGATGGTATCGCACACAGCCCATCGATAACAATTAATAAGGTGGTATCGCACACAGCCCACCATTATCTCACATTCACGGATATTTATTCTTATCCATTTTCCTATCTCGAATATTCATCCGAGGATTTCCTCACTCTCTGTCATTATTAATAGATCTCTACAACAATTATACGCATTCACGCAATGCATAAATGAATAAAACATACGTAAAAAAGAATGTATCATTTACGCATAAACTTACTATGGATTCATCATATACCAAAATCACTTCATATAAGTTCTGGGTACATACCTGTACCACTCATGACATATCCACATATTTCCTTATTTTCAACATACTTGTTTAATCACTCAAAATGCTACAAGGTACTCTTGAGTCTCATACATACGGTATCACATCAACACCATATCCCCAATATGGTCTTTCATGAAATATCACATCGATGCCATGTCCCTGACATGGTCTTATACGAAATCTCACACCAAGGCCATATTCCAAATATGGTCTTACACGGGACCTTAATATCATAGTATTTGCATTCTATTCATTTTTAAAGTTCGATTGAAGAATTTCATTCCTTGACATCTCGTCAAAACGAATTTAATATATATATATTCATAAAGTCAATATAAAATACATACAACATCGAAATATTAAACACTTCACTTATAGTTGCATTATTAGCACACGAACTTACCTCGATCCAAAAAGGGTAAAAAGGGACCTAATTGCCCATATTTCTCTTTTCTCCCGTTCTAGGTCCGAATCCCATTTGCTTTGATCTATAACAATAAAATTTACTCATTTAATCTCCACACTAATCAATACATTTCAAAATTTCTACTTTGGAAAAATTACTATTTTGCCCTTGAACTTTGGTAAAATTACGATTTTGCCCCTAGGCTCGTATATCGATTTTCATCCAACTTCTTTGTAAATCAAGCCTAGCCTATTCATATTCCCTTCTATAGCAACTCAATATTTCAACTATTACACACATTTACCACTTATTTTACAACATTTACAAAAAGGTCCTTTTAGGTGTTTTCATGGTAACACCTTTCACAAAAGTTGTTCATCTAACAACTAAGACTCATTTTCTTCCATAAAAATTCAGCAAACAACTTAATTGCTCTCATGGAAAAACCCTAGGCTCTTAACCATTTTGCAAAATAGTCCCCTCATTAGCTAGCTTAAGCTTTAGGGGTTCCAAAAGTACAAAAATTTTCAAGAAAGGCCACCAAAATCACTTACTTGTAAGGAAGAAAGCTTGGCTGAAATTTTGAGCTCTCAATCCCCATTTTTGCTGCTCATTTTTGGTGGAGAAGATGGAGAGAAAAGGTGATATTTTCTTTTCTTTATTTTATGATAAAAATAAATTTTTATCACCAAATTTTCACCTAACAATATGACAAAGTCAATTCTTTGTCCCCTATGGCCGGCCACCTCTTAAAACAAGGTCTAATTGCACATTAGGGACCTCCAATTAATATTCCTTAGCTATTTGACACCTCTAGCAAATAAAATAGAACTTTCGTACTTTATGCGATTTAGTCTTTTTTCGCGATTAAGCATGAAATCGCTAAAATTAAAGCACCAAAATTTTCATGCACTTTTAGAATCATGCTATAACCTATAAAATAAAATTAAAATAATTTTCTCCGACCTCAGATTAGTGGTCCCGAGACCACAGTTCTGACTAGCCCCTAAATCAGGCTGTTACAAAAAATCATACTCATAAGATTTCCCTAGCTCCCTCCCTGACCAATTTGCAAACACGTGCCTTGCACAAGTCCTATGCCCTACCCTTGGCAGTATGTTAGAAATTGAAATCTCAAGGCCCTAATTGTGTCATAATGAACCAGATAGATTATTAGAAAAATATAGTTAATTATATTTATCAGAATAAAAAGACAAGACCAAGCCTAAATTAGATAATTCACTAACCTTTTGTTGGTCACTGATAATTGTGTACCCATACCCATCTTTTAAGGCCAAATCAGTTAATAGAAGACTGAGCAACCAGGCCCATGAATTAGTGCACTCCACTTCAACCACAACCCATGCAATAGAGAACATCTGGTTGTTTGCGTCTCTTCCAACAGCTGTGAGAAATTCACTCTTAAATGGGCCTTTTAGGAAGCAACCATCTAGCCCAATGAGTGGTCTACACCCCGCTTTCCAACCTTTCTTTAGTGCATCAAAGCACACATAAAACCTCTTAAAATGAGGAGGGGAGTCTACTGTCACCCTTTGAACAACCATTTTTATTGTGCTGCCTGGCATCTTTAACCTTAACTCATGAGCATAGTCCCATAACTGACTAAATTCCTCCTTATGATTCCCAACCATTTTCTCTTTCACTATTTTCTTAGCTTTATAACAACAATCAATGCTTACATTTACATGAATCTCTAAAGCACATATTCTTTTAATTTCCCTCATCTTCATCTTAGGGTGATCCTTAATAGTTTCTTCAAAATGTTGGGCAATCATAGCAGTAGTCACCATTTTATTCTTAAGACTAACCAAAAAATGGTGCTCCTCTTGAAAAGTTATAATTTGCAAGCATTTGGCAACAGGACTGTAGTTACAAGCATCTGATGTATGATCACCCGATTAATCCATAAGAAGTGTATGCAATATATTTTTGTGTGATTGTTGCTATATCAATTGATGATTGAAAGTCATGAATAATTGATTTTTGGTATTGAAAATACTTATGGAAATTAAATCGACATGTTTAATTATTTTGGCTAACAATCGGTGAATGATTGGGTGTGAATTAAGCATGAATTGGATGTTAATTTACTTGTTGTTTTTATTAACATTCACTGAGCTTTTTAAAACTCACACCCTCACAATTCGTGCAGATAATCGACGGGCTTGAGGAGCCGAGCAAGAGAGTTCCAAGAGATTTAGGCTTCGTAGAGATTTTATTGCACATTTTAGATACTGTAGTCAGGCATTGTGGACCTCCCGGGAATTAGTTGATTTCTGTTGTAATTGGACTTTGGACATTTATTTTGGATGGTTTTATAATAATTTTGAGGCATGTTTGAGTTTAATTATTGAATTATTTAGGGTGTATTGTTGCTTGATAACACGGTGATTGATAACACGGTGTGTGAAGCATGAAATTTATACTAACGATTGTTTAATTAAAGCTTCCATGGAGTGGTTTACTAGCGACTAAGGTACGCCACTTGTTTGATTTATTCAGTGTTTGATGTGCATGAAATTAATTGCTTAATTCTATTTAATTGAGGCTTAATTGATGTCAATAAATTCAATTGAAGTTGTGTGTATATGTATGTTAGTTATTCGTAGTTAAATCGGGTTAAATTGGCCATTTAATTATGCAAAATTGGGTTTTAAAATGAGTTTTTCGCAAAAATAGGTGCAGTGGTTTTCAAACGGGCATGTGAGGGGTTGAACACGGGCGTGCGGATAAGTGACATGGGCGTGTGGAAACTGGAGCTATAGCACACGGGCGTGTGGGATTTCCACACGGGTGTGTGTGACCTGCCAAAAAGTTTTTCACGATGCGAACATGGGAATTTGATGACACACGGTCTGGGGGACACAGCCGTGTGGGTTTTTTGGGTTTTGAATTTTTATCTTTTTAAATTGGTATTCTAATTTGTTTATGTTACAATTTAGTTTCGAAAATTGATTAGTCTAATTAGAGCCCTAGATGATAAGGAAACTTGGTAAAATTTTAGGATTAGTCTCTTGATGGGTAGAATTCGATAGAAACACACTTAATTTGTAAATCGGAATAGGTCGTGATAGTTTGTATTTGTTACAAATTAGTCCATAATAATGAAACTTGAATTAGACATAGCAAACGAACTCAATTTAAGCTGAAATTTTTAGGCTTGCATAATTTTGACTAAAAGAAGGTCGGTAAACATTCAAATCTAAAATCAGGTTAGTTTTACCATAGGTGGTAAAATGACAAAAATGCCCTTAAGTTAAATTACATAGGAAAAATTTAAAATTGGCTCATAATCTGCTTTCGCGTTAATAGATAACTAATATTTAGATAAGATTGAGATGTTATAAGGTTGGGGTGTGTCTTGGGTGGTCGTTAGCCGGAGAGTCACTTAGGTGGCTAATGTAACGTTTCAAATTCGAATCGGTCCGTCCCGGTCGGGTTTGGGGTGTCACATGGAGTCTGCCCTAATCGTATCAATCTTTGGCTCCCCCTCTTTCCCTTAAGATTTCTTTTGCAATCAAACTTTTTTTGCTGTCGTAGGTTTCTTGAAGATTGGAGATTGTTGAAGCTTTTTTTATCGTAACAATTTTAGGGATTCAACGACGATTTCTGAATTACAGTTTTTAGGGATTTCACGATTTAAGGTTTTCAAAATTTAGGAATTTTAGTTTTTTTGGGGACGATTTGGGTTTTTTTTGGATTATTTATTTCTTTTTATTTATTATATTTAATTCTTTTTTTTACACGTCCTCCTTCGACCTGGCAAGCCACATAGACAACTATGTTAACCGGCAATTGACTAACAGTCAACTGACATTTCCCGTTAAAAATGGGTTGATTTGTGAAAAAATCTTTATGTTGATAACCTCAATAAAAAAAAAAGGTCAAGGGCACAATACCAAAAACTCCTAAACGTTGAGGGTGTTTTATGCAATTATGCCAAAAAAAGGCAATGCAACCTTAAAAGAAATAGGAAACGGGAAACTGGAAACTGGAAACCACATATCAATCTCTAAGACCTTAAGGCTTTCAAATTATATATAATCAAGTCATATTTTAATCGAAAAGTTAACGATCTTAACTATTTGGACTAATTAATAACATTATAAAAATTTAGGGACCAAATTATATTAGAAATTAAAGTATAGAGATTAAATCTAAAATTTAAGCAGATGGACAACAACATGAACACTACTTTAATATATAAGTATATAAATATAGATATTTACGTATTTTATAATCAAATTTAAATAAATTATAAGCTAGGTGAGTACCCTAATATTAAGATTTAAATCTTAAATCTATAGATCAATTTATTTTAAAAATAATTATATCAACTAATTAGTTAAATTATTAATATGCATTTTGTTTATTTTATATAGAATTATTTTTGGGTTGGATCGGATTAAGTTTAGGTTAGGCCTTTATATGATATTAATATTATACATAATTATCCAATCCCGGTTTAACTCAAAATATAGGTTTCAAATTTTATTCAATTCTATCCATATTTATAAATAGTTAACTTAAACTCATTTGTATACACACATGTGAGTAAAAATTAGACAAACCTTAGCCTATATCCTAAATGAGGCAAACCAAGTTTAGACTTCTTCTTTTAATATTAGAGCTCGAGCTCAATCCAAATTTTAAATATGATTACTCGAACTTTATGGAAACTTATTTTCAAGTTTAATATTTTCATTAAAACTCTTCAAAATTTCAGCTTGATCTTCGAATTTGGACAAATGGTTAGGCCATAGATAAATTTATATAACATCATTAGTTTGATTTGTGCATTATGTTAGGTTAAATTTTGTTATTAGTTCATGTATTATGTGTACGTCGTGAATTTAGTTCATATGTTTTAATTTAGTCATTTTAATCTTTGTACTATTCAAATTTTAAAATTTCAATCTTGATTAGATGATGGATGTTAAATTTATTAAATTAAGTCCTATTATTTTCAAACTATTATGTCGCAAACATTATCACATATTTAATACCATGTTAGCTTGTTATTCCACATAATACTCGCACACAAAAAAAGCTAGTTAATGACTTTAACAATTGTCATTTGTCTCAAGACTAAAATTTCAAATTTCAAAAAATACAGGGATTAAGAATGATCAAAATGAAAAGCATTGACCAAATCTACAACTTTACGCATAGTACAAAATTAATAGCATAATTTAACTAAACAATTAACTGTTACTATTTAAGTGTGACTGAAATTTTGAAATTTGGAAAGTATAAGAACTAAAATGGATCAATTTAAAAAATATATAAACTAAACTTAACCACAATAATAAAATTTAAACTTACAGTAAAAGCAAAAGCGGTTTCAAAATTAAAAGTACAGCAATAAAGTTTGTACTAATTAAATATTTTAATAAATTAAACTGCTAACATGAATAAAATTATTTTCCCTCAAAAAACATGAACAAAAATTGCTTTTATAAAAAAACTTATAAAATTATCTGAATTTAATTCATCAAAATTAAGACGTATCCTTACAATTAAACAATTTCATGTAGTGTCGTGTTTATAGGTGAAGTTGGGTTTGAGTTAGGTTTAAGTATGATATTAACGTAATTTATGCTTGTTCGAATTTAATTTGACTTACATAATGAATTTAAAATTTTATCCAAATCCGTTTATATTTGTAAATAGTTAACTCAGGTTCGTTCATATTGTTTTTTTGAATTTTTTATAAATATTTATATTATTTTAATTTAATATTTAATAATTATTTTTTAAAAAAAATATTATTATTAATAGGAACCATGAACAATAATAATATAAAGACATGACACTTAGTACAAACTAATTAATAAATGTCATGCCTGCAGAATAATCTAAAAAAAGATAAAGACAAAATGACAGTAACTGCAATACTAGAATAATTTAGAAATAAACTAGAGATTTATCAACTTGATCAAATCACTGAAATTTGCATCCTAACCTTGTCATCATCAAATCACACTGATGGTGAACAACAACCAACAACAATGAAAAAAACAAAACCCCAAGAGACCCACTGCATCAGTTATGTACAAAAGGTTAAATATCAGATAGCCTATCCTCCTCATTATTTTGGATCTATCATCATCACTATAATCTATCATGATAAAGTCTTTTGAGCACGGTTTCTAATAGATCAGGCGACACCCTTATATTGACAAATATCATATATTCGCTATAACATGACTAAAAATTAAAAACTAAAAATAAAATCACATATGCTTTCAAAGAAAACAAATTGGACAAAATAAAAACCACAAAAATTATGGACAAAATAAAATCATGAAACTGTAGACAAAACTATGATAATGTGAATTGAAATTAAAAATAAAATAAAACTACGAAAAATAATGTTGAAGAAATCGCGACTAACAACCAGCTTGAAGGTCGATAGTAACGAAACAAATATTTAATTTGAAAAGTTTGAACATTCAGGATTTTTTTATGAAAAGAGGAGAGGGTTTTTAAATTTTAATATCTAATAATTTTATATGCTTTTTCATTTATTAAATTTTTTTATAAGCATCTTACCATATTTTTAGAGTAAATCATATCAATACTCACCTATTATGGATTTTTTTTATTTATTTTGATTATCCAACTATGAAAAGTTACAAAATTGTCATCCAATTATTAGTATTTTTTTTGGTTACCCAACTATGAAAAGTTATAAAATGATCACTCAACTATTCAATTTTGTCTTTTGTGGTCACTCAACTATATTAGTTTTTTTTTTTTTTTTTGTGTTTCCATTTTTACATTCGCTAGTTCGTGACCACAAAAGACAAAATTGATTAGTTGAGTCACCATTTTGTAATGTTTCATAGTTGAATGACCAAATAAAAATTATTAATAGTTGGGTGACAAAAAAAAGCCATAGTTAGGTGACCTCTTCTATAGTTTACCCTCTTTTTAATAGTTATGTTATGGTATTATATAGGGTAAACTACACCCAAGATCACTAAACTATTAGTAAGCTTATTTTTTTGTCACCCAACTTCAAAAAGTTATAAAATGGTCACTAGACTACTCAAAAGTTTTCATTTAAGTCACTGGGGCTATTAAATTCATTGTTATATGACATTGTTTGCTTGCACCACCTGCACTAATTAAAAGCTCTCTTTCCCTTTCTCTTCTATAGTTCAGTTTTTTATTTATGAAATAACTTTGAACATCATGAATTTGTGAACCAAAATCCAAATAATTTTTTTCTTCGAACCCCAACACTAATCGTCATATTGACTTCGATCTAAGGTATGTTCTACTTGTTGATAAGTATTGATCTACCGTACCAATCGTCGAATCACCACTTGGAGCTCGCTAGTCGAATTTTTTATTTTTAAAAAGAAACTTAACAATCCAATGACTCACACAAAAACTTTCGAATAGTTTAGTGACTTGAATGAAATTTTTGAATAGTTCAATTATTATTTTGTAACTTTTTAAAGTTAAGTGACCAAAATGTATATTAACTAATAGTTTAGTGACATTGGGTGTAGTTTGCCCTATTATATATTACTATAGTTTTAGTTTTTATGTGTTATAAATTATATAGTATATTACAAACGTAAAAAATGGCTCGAACTTGGTCAGGCTCAGGTCTTAATATTTTTAAATGGGTTTATTTTTTTTCCCAAACCTATTGTTTAAATATAATATTTTTATTCAAACCCTTCTAAATTTCCCGCGGGCCTTCCGGATACACATATCTAGTTGCAAGTCATTTAATTACTCCATAAAAACATAAATTATTTGTACATATAAAAGGGGGTAATTTGAAACAAATAGATAAATATTGGTGGCAAAATTAAAAAGAATCTAAAATATTCATGTATTATCATAAATAGATTAAAATAAAACAACTCCACCGAAAATTTCAACAGTCTTTTTATATTTGTATTTTTTTTTTCAGACGCCATTTTTCAAATCTTTTCCTTTGAATTTCCGATCCCTTCAGAGTGCTGAAAAATATTCAGGTACTTCGGTATTTTTCAATTTCGCATTTTATTTCCTCCGATCTTTGAATTTAGTTCCAAATTATTGTCATTTATTTGCTGAATTAACTTGTAAAATAATTGTTAGCACCTAGGGTTTTGTTTTTTTATGTAGGTTTGTTTTTAATTTTAGTTGGAGAATATATTGTGGTTTGATTGCCTGTTAGGTTTTGATATTAATAGGGTTTTTAATTCGAATTTCTAGCTTAAGTAAGGACCTCATTTCTTCTGCCTCAAATTAATTAAATTTAATGGTTAGTATTTGTAAAATTTAATGTAATGTAATTTTTTTACTGTTGATTTTTGGCATGTTATTAATTGTAAAATATTTGGTATTTGGGGGTTTTTCATTGTTACTGCAATTATATAATTGGTTTTGATGCAGAACATATATGCTTCAGCAAGTAAATATTTAGGGATGGGATACTTGTATTTTAAGCCTGGAAAGTCATTAATAGTTTAATAAATACTGCTTATAATTTTTGTTCAATTTTTTTCTTGAATTTTGGTGAACTCCTTTAGTAATTATTTGGGGCTTGTTATATTACGAATTGGTATTGAGTAGATATGGATATTCTCTGAGAATTTTTTTTACTTGCATCATAGCCTTTTTTATGATGTTTGCCTCGTATTTACAAAGATTTTGTATTTTGTTTTCTACCTAGTTTTTTTTTGTGCTGCCTAATTTGTCGAACTTCTAGCATTAGTGAAGTTTTTACTCAAGTTTCCTGTGTGCTATCATAGGTGCTATTGGCTGGGGTTTACAAGGAGCTACGTCAGGCATGGAGGATGCCAAAGAGCAAATTGTACAGGAGTCCAAAAATTCCACGCTACCATCTCAAGATGAGGTTGTGTTCTTATCTTGGTTCATTGTGGAATATTTGATTGGTTAATGATCTTAGCTATGTACAGGATTAAAATTCTATTCTCAGGAGTTCTATAGTTGCTTTTGATTTACTTATTTCATTTTATGTATATTTTAGGAGGCAGCTATAAAGAAAAAATATGGAGGGATTATTCCCAAGAAACCACCACTAATCTCTAAGGTAAACTCTTGGAAAATTGAAAAGTTTTGGGTTTCTGGATCATGCTTTCTTTTTTGGGGTATATTACAAGTTGGGGGAGGGGATGCCAACAACAAGGGTTGAACCTTGATCATTGGGGTGCCAACAAGAGCCTTAACCACTACTTCCTTATGCTGTTGGCTCGTGCTGTTTCTCATTTAAGTTTTTCATTTTGATGTCAGGACCATGAACGTGCCTACTTCGATTCTGCTGATTGGGCACTTGGAAAGGTATTTTAATGATTCCCTCCACCCTGCTGCATATCCTTTCTTTTTTATGTCTTTTTATTTTAGCATGGCAATGGTAATGAATCCAGATTAACCTGAAGTTTTCAATATCTTTTAATGCTTTTGGATGCTAACAGCAAGGTGTTGAGAAGCCCAAAGGACCCCTTGAAGCCCTCCGTCCCAAATTACAGGTATTAATTCTATGCTTGTAAAAAAATATTTAATATAATATTCCCTCCTTGTGTAATCGAATTTGACTTCTTGAACTAGATACTTTGGTCCAGATCTCATGGAAAAAACATGGCAAGAATTTTTTATATAGTTATGCAGTTTAAGAATTGTAGTAAACTTCTCTGATTAGGGAGAGGAACCCAGTAGCTACTTCTTTGCTAATGCTGCAAGATGGGTCTGTTCAATGAAAGCTTAAATCAATTTGGTACACTTTTGTAGGATTCTCTAGTCAGCCAAAAGTTAAAATCAATTCAATGTTCTTTAATAAGACTTTAATTTTGTCACATATAGGCCTAGTTGTTTCAGAAATAGTGAACAAGCTTTACTAGAACTTTTACATGTATGGAGGAGCAAAAGGGTTTGCAATATGTAGACCCTCTAAGACCTTTAACTACTGGAGCAAAGTGCTTTCTTTTATTGGTTCTGCATGTGCTAGGTCTTTCCACGTCATGTTAAACTAAGTCACTGGCAATTGTGTCATTTGGATTTTTGGATTATTTGCTTTATGATTTAATATTTATGATGATGTAAGAAATTTTGTAACCTAGCATTTGCATTAACATGACCTAAATTTTTACATTCAGCCAATACCTTTATTATGTCCTTTATTTGGTACTGGATTGACACGAGGATATTGGTTGTTTCTTCTACATAATTAATTTGGCTCGAATGTCATGCTGAGCATCTTTCTGGTGATTTTTTCCTGGAGCAAATTTATGATTTCTTATACAGGATATATCCAGAACCATGTTGTAATGACGATTTTTACGTAGTTCATGTTTGCAATTTCTATCCTTCACTTTTAGGAAAGAGAAAAATGAAAGGGTTTGAGGATGATATATTGGTTGTGGACTTGTAGGTTACTTTTTCTTCCTGTTCTTTTTATTCCTGATACATGTTTTGGAAGTATAGCAGTGATAAATCATATTAGTTCTTCTATCCTATATCAGTGTTCTGCGAGTTATTCTCTTTTCACACAATTTGTATAGTCCTCTTACAATGCTAATGATTATTTTTGCTCTTTTTTCAGCCAACACAACAACAAACACGATACAGGAAATCTCCTTGTGCCCCAGCAGATGGTGCAGGTATTTATGCCTAGTTATTGACATAGCAAACTCCTAGGGACATGGCGCTTAATCAAAGTTCTATCGATCATGGCATTATGTAGGTGGAGGGAGTGCTCAACCAGAGGGTGGGACTGCCGACGAATGAGAAACTACCCTTAATCGTCTGATCTTGTGAGGACTATTGGTTGTTACTCTAATACCCAGATAGGTAATGAATAATTTTAAACTGTTTCCATGAATAAAAACTTGATGAAAGATGTTTCAATTTTAGTTAAGTTCGACAAGTTACAACATTTATGCAGTTTGAGAATTGTGGGAACTGAAAATGTCTATTGTTCCAATGTTTTTTTTTTTTTAATCTAATGTGGAACATTATTCTTCGTGATATGAGTAATCTTCCCCTTTTATTCTCATAGTATGCTCCTATGTTAGGTTTTTTGCTTCTTTGTTCTATGGAAAGTGAACCAGTCATTTCACATTTACATGGCATTTTAAAGGGTACATACACTTTTTTGCTTTGTTTCCTTTCCATTATATATTCTAAATTAACCCACTAGCTTGTATTATGCAAAAGGTTTATGGTAATCTACTTGGATTTGGTGCCACATTGTTCAAGTTTTGTCTGTTTTTCCAAAGCAATTGATTTGTTTTTAGGCTAAACCCTCAAATAGGGTTAATCTTTTTGAAAGTTAATAAATAAGGGTTTTTCTTGTATTTCAAGTTTCAAAATTATGTTTTAATTTTCGAATAACATATGATTCGGTTGTCATCTGTTTTATTTTAAACACGTCAGCATTCATTTAATTCTGTACTACTAATTGGGGTGAAGTGTTGTTTGAGCACATTTGAAAAAGCTTGGTGTTTATGTGAGCATCTATTGAAAAGTTTTACCTTAATCTGAACATTTAGCTTTATTTTTAATATCACAAGGCATATTCCCTTCTTACATGTATTTTTCTCTCCATATGCCAGCATGAGCATACTTACATACATATAAACATATTTTAATTTGATATTATTTAAGCCTTTTATTGATATTTTATGCTTTAGTTCAAATATTGAGTACCGTTCAAAAATTGTGTTAATAGGTTGAATTGAATTTCTTTTAAGAAGAAAAAAGGATGAGTTCAGTTCAATTAGGATTCTTTTTGGACTTCTTAAATTGTTCATAATTTGGTATGATTATCGGTTTTTCTTATTAATTTTTTATATTTATTTTGACAAAATAAGTTTTGCTTTATGCTTTTAAAATATTCTTCGATAAAGTTTCAAAAATTTTTTATATAGATATTTCTGGCGCCTTTTAAAAAAATATTTTTATATAAAACTTTTAAGTTATTTTTATTATAAATATTTATTTTTACATCTAAAAGTTTGAATAAGATACTTGTAATTTTTACCTTATATTTCATAAACGATTTAAACATTCAAATTCAAATTAATTTAATTAATTTTTAATTTCTTGAATTTTCTTTTTCGTCGGTTGAGTTTATTTATTTTTTAATTTAGAGGAAATGTAAGGAGGGTTGATTCAGTGAATGCGCACGTAAATGCAAAGCATGTATATATATTAGAATATCATACACTTATAAATTACACTTTTTAATTTTGATCGATTATATATATTAGAATATACAACATTCATAAAGTAATTAAAAAATAAAATTAATATAAAAATAAATTATGCTTTTGTCCTAAATTCAATTTCATTGAATGCCCATTTTTTAATTTTTATAGTAAAATGTAAAACAATGATATTTTAAGTTGTTATTGAGTTACCAAATTAATTAAGAGTTCAATATATAATTAGAAATTTTATCACATGCATATGCTTGTGAAAATGTATGTTTAAAAATAATATATAATAAATAATAAAAAAATATAATTGGGAATTAATTAATAGTAACTCATGAATTATGTACGATATTAAAATTTTTTTTAAAAAAAGATCAAATTGTGAGTAAAAACAAAATTTAAACATAATAGCACACAAATTAAGAAGACTAAATAACTACAATTATTTTCATTATTTTATCATCAATCCTAAGTTGTGACACTAACTCAACTAACAATATTATTAATATACACAAATATACAAATATATAAAAATGTACAGAACAAATATATCTATTAAAGTTTCGTATAAAAACAAAAAAATTATTTTATTTGAAATGATAAATGAAACAGTTTTACATGCATAATGTCTTTAGTTCAAATCTTATTATACATAGTTTTTTTTTTATGAAAATATAAAAATACAAATACTCACGTAATCATATAACTTAGCAAATAAAATTATTTTCTTTTTTAGTAATTCTTGCGACATGATTGATAGGTGACACAAACTCAGTAAATAACTTAAATAATCGAATAAATAGATATAGATTATATATATATATAAGGTTTAAGTTTTAAAAATTATAATTTATATCAAATTTATATAAAAATATAAAAAATAAAATCACTTATAATAATATAGTTTTTAGAAGTATAGATATGTGAAAAATTACTACATACATTGCTAATAGAATTTGAATTCAAAAACTCAAATAAGTAAGGTTAATTCGATGAAAGGTATAAAATAATACAAAATTATTTAAAAAAAGAAAGAAAGAAAGAAAGAGAGATCAATAGCATTTGAACCTGTTTGTGGAAAATAGACAGTGTTGTTTCAAATACTAACCCTATATACATAAATGTGTGTGTTTCCACTGATAGAAGTAACTGCAAGTAAAAAGAGATTAGGTGACAATCCATTTCGGCCAAAACTTGTGAATTAAAATCTTTAGTGAAGCTCCAACTCAGTTCAACTGAAAATATAAAAACCCTAAAGTACCATGACCGACAGTTCTCCAAGATGGAAAAGCTGTATGCAAAATCATCCAAGCAAAGCAATTCTTGGGGTCACCAACAGAAAAGAACACAAACGGGAGTTGCTGGATGTCCAATATGACGGGACTGTTTCCGTACCCCATGGAAGAAACCCCATTGCTTTGCTCCAATCAATGTCCTTAGCTATTATAAATATATGCTTCCAATGGCAATGTAAAGCTCAGATGAAGCCAAGTAATGTGCATATTTCAAGCATGGACTTCCCTATGCATTTTATGCAGTTGACTGAATGCTTACAGCATGAGAAATAAGCTGATCTCATGAACTGAATAAAACACTTATCGATGTTTCGATTGCGGTCTGTATCATCCAGTCAAGAAGATGATTATTTAACTCAAAGTTGAGTTGCATCCATTATCGTCCTGCATTGAAAGAGACAAGCCTTGATCAAAGAGGGGGATAAAAGAAAGCATTGAACTGAACGAACAGATTCATGATGTGTCAAATATATCAATCACATTCGAAACAATAACAAGCAGATATAATCCAAAAAAAATGGGAGAATGAACATATCATATCAAATACTAAGCCAGGAGATCCAATAGGCCGAAAGAGACTATATGACCGGACTTAATCAACATACTTTCCTTCACCAAACTATATAATCAGGAGTTATTTTAGAATTATAGAATCCATAAGCTCAATCAATTTCCTTTTGTGGTCAAAGCAATGAGAAAACAATAATGCTTTGGTGGCAACAATGGGAGGGTGTATACATTTGCAATTTTCTTTTTCTTTGTAACAAAACCCAAATGAATTTTCTTAAAGTCATTATTTGCAATCTTCTATGATCCTTATGTCTGCTTATTACTCAGTTTCACAGATAAACAGAAAAAGTATTACTCGTCCCATGAGACACAAGTGAAACAGATAGATGCTGATGCACATACACTGAGATCATGTAACTTTGGAAAAGGGGTTTTAAATGCATAACTGCAACAACATAAAATGATTAGAGAGCAAAAGTCCAAATCTACTCACAAGGATGCTTTCTGGAAACCGAAATGTGGCAATTATTTTGTAATTGATGCTGTAATATACTTACTGCGAAATCCTGTGGCTCACTCTCTTTTGCTTTATGGTACCGAGCTTTATGCTTAAGATACTCTTCCAGCTCTTTCTCCAACTTCTCAATGAATTCACTTGTATGATCTAGGGATTGTTCGTACTTGTATTTTTCCAGAGCCTGCAATATTTGCATAGAAAAAGATAACCTGTATTGATATCACGTATCAGAATAAAAGACTGATGAACTGTTGAACTCTCCTTAATGAGTGAGCCACAAGTAAACTACAGTATCCTTGTCGAACAGAAAACAACTTCACTAAAGAGAGAATATTTATTTAGATGCATTACAATATGACAATAAGAGTAACACTGAATTGTGTTTACCACTATAGTACAAATAAACCCCCAACTACTACAGGTCTTAAGATGCTAAACCAGCCTAAAATTCCAGTCATAACTTTGAAGCATAAATACCTACAAACACATACAGAGCCGAACTACCTTTTTTCTTTGTACACACACAAAACATAAAAGAAAAAAAAAAAAAACCTGATGCATTTTAGTAGTTCCATGCATTGATGCTAGCATGAATGAATGAAAACGAGAAATCACACAAAATACCGCCAACTAATTCTCAAGGAGGAAAATTTAGGAAACATCAAATATATAAGCAATAAACAGATAATCAAAGAAAGCCAAGGAATATTACTTTGTTTTTAGACAGGGTATCTGCTGGAGACATAATATTTGGTTGCACGTAATTCTTTCCACGGTAAAAAATTATAGTATTGTTAGGTTTGATGTCAATCACAATGCCTTTGCTAAGTCGAGCAAGTTCTTCAGCATATTCATGAACCTGCCCTGGCTTGCAAGGCTTGCAAATGACCTTCACAGTTTCATGTTTCTTCCAATGCAGATGCATATTGAGAACGACACCTCCAAATACTCCTCGTCTTCCAACTTGAACATAGTTTTTTTTCTTCTCACCAGTACGCTTTAGGTAGTGTATCTCTTCCTCAGTTAAAATTTCAGGATCATATGCTTCAGCTGGGGCCTTGGGAACCTCATATTTTCTCAACTTTTCGATCAACCATGCTTCCTTTCTTTTGGCCTGGAGTATTTAACAATCAAATACATATCTTTTTGGAATAAATTCATATAACTAAGTTACGATGAACTTGAAAAGAGAGAACAAGGGAGGAAAAACCCAACATGTTAGACTTTACTAGTGACTACTAAGAAAGCTCACATCCAAGAAAAAGATAACAATTCTTAACAAAAATCTGAACTATAGTTAAAATGAGAAGCTATCTAACCTTCTCGAGTTTATATCTAATCCTAACTTCTGGATTTGGCGAATTCATCTTCTTTTTGGCCTTTAGACGATAGAAACGAAGCTCATTCACTTTTGCCTTTTTAGACATTTTTCTCTTTCTGTTTGTAGAGGCTAATCTACCAACTGACTTATTAAAAGCAAACCTGATAACATCCTCATCTGTCTTTAGCTCAATTGATGCATTACTCAAATATCTTGCATGCAACCATTTACCAAGTATGTTGTGATGCTGAAGTACATTCTGCTTTGCCAGCAATGAAAAATCAGGAGAGGTTACACGTAGTGCATGTAATGAAGGACTCACAGCACTGTAGCTTCTCTGGCTCGCAAATGTGATACAATCAAGGCATGGACTAGGAAAAAAGGACTCATTTTGGACAAAACAACAGAACTTGAGTAAAGGTTCCCTGCAATAGCAAGCAAAATAACATCTGTGACCAACTTTGACAGATTAGAGTTTACAATTTCTATCTAAGAAAAAAAAATCCAATTATATATATTGTTGATACAAGGAGGAGGTTGCGGCAGTTTGTGATGGTTCACCCACTGGGGGAAAGCTGTGAGAGGGTTGAGATAATTGGAATGTGGATGTCAAGAAAAAATTGGAGAAGAGAGGAGAGAGTTGAGAGTGCTAGAGGGAAGAATGTCTTAGGCTCTTAGCCCCTTTTTATTATGTCAATAAACTTTCAAGGGGTTGTTTCTGATAGTTCTCAAGATGTCATGTTTCACTCGTATATTGGTTCCGATCTCCCTAGAATTTAGCCATTCTATTAATGATTTATTGCCATAGGTATGGGCTATCATGTCTAATGACTAGTCATAGATATAGGCTGTCAATGGATATGTGCGCCATCTGAATGACAGATATCCTATCCGTGTCAGACATTTGCTCACAAGGTGTCTCCTTAGTCAAAGGTGTATATATATATATAATAGAAGTTACATCATAGATTTATAGTCTCTCTCTCAAGCCCAGAATTTATATCTCTTGAATGTTAATAAAGGACGTAACATTACTTAGAATTTCAAATTTATTTTTCTTCTGTCTCTTACTTGCAGCAAATGAAAGAAAACTTCATGTAAAGCTTAGCATTCAAGTTCTCTAACACTAACTATAAAAGGTTCACAAAATCATCAAAAACAAAAAACTGAAAAAGAAAAATTGATAAACATAAGAAAGATTCAAGGTTAAAAGAAAATTGGTTAAGATTCAAAATGTTCCTTTTCCTTCAATTCATACATTTTTGAGCAAGCAGAAAACTAAATTAAACCTTTAAAAAGAAAGAGAGAGAGGAGAAAATGGAGCAAACCTTTTGACAAATTGCCGGCTAATTTGTCGAATTGAAGCAAAAGTTGCCATTATTATAGTCACTACCGTTTCAACAATCCATGTCAGGCACCAGTTGCTTCACCTGATTTCCAATGTAATAATTAAGCTAAAATAAATGAAAAATAAAAAAATAAAAGATAACAAAAACTAAAAACCGGATTGACTAAACTTAGATTAACTCTAATCCATTCAGACAAAATTCCAAAAGTTTCCTTCATTTCGATCAAAAATCAAACACAACCATATTTTGAAGAAATTTCTTGTAATCAAACCCCATTTGTGAATGACTGAAGCCAGAAAGGTTTGAAAATCGTTTTTCTTTTTCTTTTTGTTTGAAACAATTGAAAACCTTGGGGGGTTGATTATCAGACACCACTTTTCTTGTTATCAAACTTCATTTTACAAGGAAGATAAGAAATAGTAGAAGAAAGGAACGGAAAGAATTTGTCATTAATCAATCTTACTTTTTAAAATCTCTAAACCTTCAATTAAAGGGAAAAAGAATGGAAAAGATTCACAGTTATAATAGTCTCTCCTACCAAAATGAATGGCTTTCTCTTTCCCTTCGATTTTTGAACGGCAACACCATCACTATCACTGTCATCACCGCTCTCGGGCACAAAATGGCATTGCTCGGGTCGGCTCTATGTCTTTTTCTCTGATCCCCAAATATTTTATCTCGAAAAGGTGTTGGATTTCACGAATCCAAACCTAAAGTCTAAACCCTTAACCTTCTTGGACTCACTTCTCTGGTTGTCCGATCTAACTATAGTTTTGGTTGGGCCTACCTATCATCTTTGAGCAAAAGACACAAACTCTTGCAGATAGCCCTAGCTTGAAAACCTCCTTCATGCTTTCTTTTTGTGTTCTCTCTTATCTGCCTGTGATTGCTTTTCCTTGCAGTATTTTCTAGGGGGTTTATGATTTTGGAATTTTCATATGGTTTCTCAAGCTTTTCTTAGGTGGCAAAAAATACGTAAATTGCTGACTATGCAATTCCTTAGTGGAAAAGGAGATTTTTAATAGAGTGAATATTTTGAATAATTATTTTAATTAAATTGATTAAATTGAGGAAAAAAATTATAGTGATCAAAATATGATAAACTTTATTTTAGAGGGACTATAGGTGTAGTTTATCTTATTTTTTACAAGAGTTTTTACTAATCCTTTTAATTTTAAATCTAAATTTGTACTAATTATTCTTTACTCTATATTTAACTATTTAAAACATGGGTTAAATAAGTCTTTTCCTCATATTGTTATACTAGCATTAGTGTTTCCTTATTTTGTTATTTTGGGCCTTAAAATTTTTTGTGAGATCATTTTGGTCCTCAACATTCAAAATTTAGTTAAATTATTATTTTTAGATGAAAAAGTGCACTAAATTGTTAAAATTTTAACAACACTAATATGGTATCATGTGTGGCAAGCTATATCTACTTCATAAATTTTTTTAAAAAAAATCAACAAAATTTAAAAAAGTTCATAAAAAATTTAAAATTTATAAACAATTGTTGATTTGTTTTCAAATTATTATTATATTTTTAAATTTATGAAGTACACATGGACTGTCATACACGTTGCCATGTTAGTGTTGTTAATAATATTAAAGGTCCATTCAACTTTTTCATCTAAAAAAGCAATTTGAGTAAAAGTTGATGGCTGGGGGGCAAAATGATAAAAAGAAAAAGAGTTAGGACCAAAATGAAAAAAGTAAATATTAGGAGCTAAGTTTATATAATACTAAAAAAATTATATAAGGACTAAATCTCATATTTGAATATAGTTAAAGGACCAAAATCAGAATTTGACCATTTAAAAAATCCTATCAACTTATCCCGTCGCTGGTATCCACTATCGCCGACGAAGCATGCATAGAGAAACCCTCCTCAGTTAACGATTGCACCGCCGATAAGTCAGCTCCGTGATCCGCTTCAACCGCCTCTATGGCATCTATCTCCGCTGCAATGTCCGCCATTTCAGGCCGTTTCTCCGGCGACTCATCGCAGCAACGGAGAGCAATCTCCAGCAACTTCTCCATCCCCTTAGTACCGTTTTTCTCCATAGATATCTCCATATCAAATACCTCAGCAACCCATTCTTCTCTAAAAGCTCGTTTGACCCATTTGCAAAGATCCACGCCATTGATGCCCGGCGGAGCCGAGTGAACCGAGACTCTCCTCGTCAGTAATTCCAAAAGGAGGCAGCCGTAGCTCCACACGTCGGAGTTCCTCGAAACCCTTTTCCATGTCTGGTATTCCGGTGATTTATATGAGACCATATGTTGAGCTGCGACGGGAAGGGCCATGGATGAAGCGAGGCCGTAATCGGAGACGAGAACCGTTTCGCCGTCGTCGTCGAGGAGAATGTTGGTTGATTTCAGGTTGCCGTGAGGGACGGTGCATTGGGAGGGGTTCGAATTGAGGTGAAGATGCTCCAACGCTCGTGCCACGCTTCGAGCGACGGTCAATCGTGAGCTCCATTTGAAAGAAATCCGGTCCCGGCTACCACTCCCGCCTGCATTTTCATTATGTGTCTTGGTCAGGAAATTACTATTAGGGGTCATGGGCCGGGTGCCCCACACGGCCCAGCCTGCTTTACTGTTTAAAAATAATAAAAAATATAAAATAAAATTTATATTAATATAATAATAATTAAATAAAGGAAAATAAAGTTTTATTATTTTTTAACACTAAATACTCTTTGTTATTAAGTATTTTTGGATTATATTAAAAAAATAATAAAATATATATAATAGTTTTCAATCTTAGTTTTGAAATTTTTTTTTATTCACATTAGTCTTAAAATTTGATAATTTTTCTTAATTTGATATTAAAATTTAAATTCAGTTAAAATATGCATGATACTTTCAGATTGTGTCATGTCACCACTTAAAATTTTTATAAATAAATATAAACAATTATATATTTAAAAAAATAAAAATATGAGATGACACAATTTAAAAAATCACAGGTCATCATACTTTCAAATACTAATGTGGATAAAAAAGTTTAAAGACCAAAATTAAAAAAGTCAGGCGGTTGAAGAGGTTTCCCTATCTATAGAGAAGGTGAAGAAGACATAATTGATAATTTGATCACCATGAAGGCGGTTGAAGAGGTTTCCATTTTTGGCATATCTGTAGACCAACAACTTCACATCCTCGGAACACCAATACGCCATTAAAGGAAGCAAATTGGGATGCTTTTGATCTGCAATCATTCTCACCATCTTCATGAACTCCTCCTTGCTCATCAATGGCTTCAACCCCCTCAACTGTTTCACAACAACAGCCACCCCATCATTCAACGTAGCCTTATAACTATCCCCGCAAACTCCTTTCCCTAACCCTTCAGCACCAGCCCCCATCAACTCGTTCAGCTCGAAACCTCCATCATCCGCCAAGAAAACCAGCTTCATTCCATCACCATCGCTGGTTTCCTCAAAATGGCGTCTTTCGATCAGGTTCTTGAACTTGCTAGATCTCTTACAGTAGAGAATCAAAAGCAAGATCACGGTGACTAGACCGATTATGTCGAGAACCATGAATACGATTGCAATGGATTCCTTCTTGGATTCTATTGGGATTGGTGTGTTAATTTCGCTGAAATGGCACAACGGATCGCACATGTTAGGGCCGTTGTTAGCGTACGAATCGGCGGTGAAAGACCTCAAAGTGGTCGTTCCGGGGATCGGGCCGCTGATATTGTTGTAGGAGACATTAAAAACTGTTAAACCAGCTTGGTTGAACTCTGGTATCATGCCACTCAAATGGTTCTGTTGAAGCTGCAATGACCGCAACAACTCGAGATTGATCGAACAAGGTGGGATCGGTCCTTCCAACATGTTTTCCGACAGATCAATGTCTTTCAACTTGTGATTGTAACAGAAATCCATTATGTTCCCATACACTAAATTGTTCTTGAAGCTAAGGGTGACCAATTCAGAAAGCACAACCAATGAAACAGCACTTGGGTTCCCTGATAACCCCCTATTTTCCAGCAATATCGACGTGATTCGGCCATTGATGCACTGAATACCGTACCAGAAAGAGGTGTTTTCGTAGCAGTGAAGGCCGTCCCAGTTATCGTTTAAGAAAGGGTCGTTGAATGTGTGCTTGAGAGCATAAAGGGTGTCCCTTTCTTGCTCGTATTGAGCTATGGTGGTGCTGTAATGTGAGAAAAGAATCACAATGAGAAGATATTTGGGAAGCAATGGAGACTCCATAGGTGAGTGTACTTAGTGAAATTTGTGTTGGATTTAATCTTAATAGGTATAAAACATATAACGTATATATTGAAAGTCAATATATAAATATATATTCTCGAGAAATGCCATTACAGCTATGAAAGGCAAAAACGAGGACGATTTTTGAACTGTTTTGCTTTTGGATTTTTATTGCTTAGGAGATCTCAAGGGAGGCAATCTTACGTTGTTAATTTAGCCCTAAGGTTTACGGGTTTTTTTTTTCCTTTAGATCATATCGAATTTTATTTTAAGTTTTGATTTAAATTATTGAATTATTCAAAAAAAATTATAATTATTGGGTTGTTCAATTATTATTATTATTTAAAATTCAGTTTACAAGCTCTAAGAGACGGCTCGATGATCGGTATGGTGGATCAGCACCCATTGAGTAGAAAAATATATCTTAGATCCAAGTCGATATGATGGTCAGTGTCAGAGATTGGAGAAGAAAATTGTTTGGAATTTTGTTTGCAAATTCGTGATGTTCAAAGTTGTCTCATAAAAAAAAACAACTAAATTGTAAAAAAGAAGAGAATGAGAGCTTTCCATTGATGTGGGCGGAACAAATAGATAAGGCTATACAATAATGATTTTGACAACCCAATGACTTAATGAAAACTTTCAAATAATTCAATGATCATTTTATAACTTTTTGAAGTTGAATAACCAAAATGTAAATATACTATTAGTTTAATGATCTTTATACATTTTTTGAGAACACGTGGATTAATTGCCACGCAAACAATCAGTTCAATAGCGCTTAAATTTCAATGGTTGAATCACTTTTCCATCCAAATAAAATGCAATTTGATTAAAATTTAAAGGTAAAAGCTGAAAAAAAATATTAAGGATAAAATGACCAAAGAGATCAATCTTAGGTGCTAAATTTATCATTATGCATTTTATATATGATGAAAGTACCATGCAAGTCCTCTATAGGGATTGATTTAAACTAATTCTATACTATTAAGTGGATTAATTAAATTCTTGTATCAGTAAAAAAAAATCAAATAATGTCAAATTTTAATAGAGTTAGCATCAGTTGTTTTAAAAATGTCATTTAGATAACATTTTCGAAGTTTTTATGATTTTGCAAATGAAATAATTTGTTTGGAGTTGAGCTACAAATGAAAAAAATAATCTTTAAGTCATTTTTCGATCCATTTAATAATAGATGGACTCATTTGAACTAGTCCTTATAATAAAAGAACTTGATAAACATATGGCCATGAAATATACTTCATTCCCACAAATAAAGATCAAACTCTCAACCTCATGGTTAAAGGATGTGGTGAGCAACCACGTACACTTTATCTCACCTCATAATTTTTTGTTTCAATTTTTATTATTTATTTTTTCTAACAATCTTAATCTTAAGAATTTAAAAAGTTGTGTCCTTTCAGTGGAATAATTACTGAATTGAAAATTGATGTTTATTAGTAAATATATTGATGTATCAATTGGTACAGGTTGGTGTTATATATTTGTAAAATACAAGAATTCGATGAAATTAGACATTTTATTTTGATATATACTTAGCGAAATATCAAAGGTAGATAATTGGAGCCTTCTTACATGATTTGAGAATTATTGTCAATTTGGATAAAAACAAATCAAAATCCTTTTATAATCTATAACTTATTAGAGCTCTTATCTGGAATTTAAACGATATGGTTTCAAAATCTTGTCATGTATGGTATGACAGGTCCAGTTAAGGGTGAGTATTCGGTCGAGTCGAGTCGAAAATTTTCGAGTTAGTCGAGTTGACAAATCCTATTTTAGCAACCGAACTCAATTTGAATTTTTTTCGAATCGAATCGAGTCGAGTCGAGTCAAAAAATTTCAAGTCAAATCGAGTCGAGTTAACGAATCCTATTATTTATTCTTAATGTTGCATTTAGATGGACCGATTATTTAACTAGTAGACTAAGTACAATATTATTTAACTACATGAACAATATAATGATTTTGCCTTTTAACTTAATGGGTAAACATTTATCAAAACAACGTAGTTTTTCCTTTTAACTTAATTTTTTTGAATTTTAACTTTTAAAAAAGTAAACATTTATCAAAACGACGTAGTTTTGTCTCTTCTTATTCGGATTTTCGGATAACTCGAATTGTGTAATTCATATTCGAGTTAAACCGAAAAACTTAATTTTTTATTCGAGTTGATTCGAATAACTTGATTAGCTCAAATAACTCGAACTATTTAATTCAAAATTTGAATTTTTTATCGAATTTTTCGAATCGAATCGGATTTTGCTCACCCCTAAATCCAGTAGATGCGTTTTCTTTTAACATAAATAGCAGATTTCATTGCCAAATGTGGAAGATAATAGATAAAACCGTATTTGTACTCACGAGATTAATTTTTTTTAAAAATGATATAAATATCTTACCATATTTGATTATTTTAAGTATTTTTTAAAATTATGTAAATACCATAATATATTTGATTTTGATACATATAGGTTATAATATTTAAAAAATATAAATATCTAAAATAATAGCAAATTTTAAAAATATTCATATAAATAAAACAAAATATGTGGTTAATCTTTATACTTGAATGATGTTGTAGATTATTCTTCACACTTAAAAGTTTTAAAAAAAATAAAAATAAAAATTTAAAAATTTATAATTCTAACTTAATTGTCACCATTAATTTTTTTGTCAAAAAAGTTATTATCATTATACTTATTAAATTGTACCAACTTCAAAAATAAAAGAGTATGCTTGAATTTACAATTTTGACATTTTTATATTTAGGGTTTACAATAATCATAACGTAATAATTGAATATAAAATCTAAAACAACAAGATTTGGTGGGATTGAAGATTTACACATAACAATAACGCATGACGGGAGTTGAACATGTAAATTTAAAGCTCAAAACCTCGACTTGTATCACTAATATTAAAGCCTCACATTCGGGAGCCCACTGCCTATAAATTATTTACCGCAACAACAACCATTCCGATCGAGATAAGTCTCAACTCGGCTTATAAATTTGTGTTTGACTTGACTCATGATATTTCACTAGCGCATGCTTCTCATTTTTCCCTCTGTCATCCAATCACCCACTTAGTTCTCTCTTTTTACTAACAAAAAATCCCCGTTCGTTTCCTCTCTCTATAATGGTAGTCTCAAAATTCTCTCTCACTTCAATCCTTTCCGTTCTCTCAATCTACGCCGTCGACGCCGCCCACATCCACGTGGATACGGCGGCGCCGTCGCCTTCCTTCTCCTCCATCGGGGACTGCACGTTCCTGTTTATCAACATGGCCGATTGCTTGTCGTTTGTTTCGAGCGGGAGCCAGGTTTCAAAGCCAGAAGGAAACTGCTGTTCTGGCTTGAAAACTGTGCTCGATACAAACGGCGAGTGCTTGTGTGAGGCTTTTAAAACAAGTGCTTCTCTCGGCGTTCCGTTGAATCTCACTAAGGCTTTCACTTTGCCGGCCCTCTGCAAAATATCCGCTTCTTCTGTCCCTAAATGCGCTTGTGAGTGGTTTTTCATTTTTCTTTTAAAACAAATATTTTGATGGAAAATTTTGGTTAGTTTTTGTTTGGGAAGTGGGAATTTCTATTCCATTGACATTTTTTTAATGTAAAATTAATTTTCCTTCCATGCAAAGAATGAATTTGAGTTTGATCTATGTTAATTTTCCTTCGTTTTCTTTTTGCAAAAGAAATTAAGCATGCATGCATGCATTCATCAACAATGACAAAGTAAATAAACAACCCTAAACTATACTAATGATATTTGAATATTTGACTAAATCTAAAGGTTGAATCTCTAATCGAGACAAAACGCTCCAAAACTCAGATTTTATGAAACTTACTGAAAAGAAAACAATGGAATTTGAGTTTTAGAATTGATGGCTAATAACCTGGGTATTTACTTTTCGTTTTCTTTGGCAGTATCTCTTACACCTGCTGGTGCGCCAGGTATGTTCTTCACTTTAAAGGTTTAATTGTTGTTTTAGTCCCTCTACTATTCTAAAATTTAATCTTTTTATTTTAGTTTGAACTAAATTAATTTCTCTATTTTTTTTTTTAAATAGAGCTCTATTTTTTATAACTTCTACTTGATGATTTCTTGGATGGGTACTCGGACAATCTGTTTATATAGTTTGATATTTTTAGATATTATATCTATAATATATATAAAAATATGTGTTTGGAAAATCTTTTGAACTGAAGTGAATACTATTTATTTTCCATCGAATTACTTCATAATTATACTGTTTAATGAAAGTTGTAATAATTACATATTTAAAAATAATTAAAATTTCAAGCATATTATCATCAAACTTAATTAATATTGGAGTTAATTATTTTAATTAATTATTATTTTAAATAATATTATTTTATATTAATTATATAAAGTAAAACCATATTGTATATTGAAAATGTAAAAATTGTATTAATTGTTATTTGAAAATTTGAGCTTAGTAAAGACTAGTTAGACCTATTCACAAATTTGCTACCAAATTTGTAGGTGTGCAACCATCGACATCAGCAGGTGCGCCAAAGACGGTCTCACGAGGAGGAAGAGCAGTGCTACCGCCACCGGCTTCTAGTGGATCAGGGTCGCCATTGCTTTCTGTTTCAATGGGATCTCTTGTTATAGGTTTCATAGTTAAGTTATTCACAGGGTATTAAAGTGAAATGTTATCATATGAGAGACCATTTTGATGTTTAGGATGTTGGTGATCATCTAGTTTCCTTTTTGTAGGTTTAATTCGAACTTTGTTTCAATTTATACAATAGATAATAAGTATTATTTATATTGTTTGGTATGTGACCTTGAGTAAATCTAGAGTCTGAATCAACTTGGAGGACTATTTTTTTATATAATAATTTTTTATGTCGTGTTTAACAATAAAAATGTAATTATATATTTACAGAATTTAATTTTTTAAAAATATTAATTATTATAAAATTATTAATAATAATTGAGAAAAAAGTAACAAAATTAAAATTAAATCATCATATATATGTAATATGTTAGTCCAAGAAAATTGTTGATAATTATATTTGATTACAAATGAAATTAACAAGAAAAAAAGGATCATATGCAATTTTGTAACACCATTTACCTGGGTTAAACCGATAACCCGTGTAGATGGCCCATTTTGTCCGGGCCCTCAAAAACCAAAATAGAAAATCAAAAATAAAAAATAAATGTTAAATTTATTTTTATAGTCCCTGTTACAAGCCCAATTACACCCTAATCCAGTAGCCCAATTACAATTAGCCTTAAACCCAAATAGATGACCCAAACAGACTGACCCAGACCCAAAACAAGTTTTAACTACCCAGACCCAAATTTGCGCGGCCCAAAAGGCCCAATACCAAAACAGTTTCAGCCTAGGGTTTCTGAAACCCTAGGCGCCGCAAGCAGGAACCCAAACGCCACCTTGCAGCACCTCAGCCCTTTGCGCTGATTGACGCCTCATCGCCACGTTCTTCGCCGCTCTTCACTTGCACAAAAAAGGAAGCAAATCACAGCAAGCATGGCAACTTTTTATTTTATTTTACATTTCGAAAGGCTATAAAAGCCTATCATAAACCGGTAAAAGAAAAAAAAGACAAAGACAAAACAATATAGAGAATAAAAAGCAAAAAATTCGTTGAAACAGAATATAGAATTTTTTTTTCGGAGGTGATTTTCTATTTTTTTTTTTATCTTGTGCATATTTTACATAAAACAATACTAAAATAAAAGGGGAACAAGGAAACTACCTTTGGAATGGAGGGTTTTAACCTCCGCCACCACCACAAATGCAAGCGTGAGGCGCGTGACTAGGCTTAGAATGTCCGACGATCGGGGCCAGACGAAAAGGCCAGAGAGCATTTCAGAGCTCTCTTATTATTATTATTTTTTAACATTGAATAAAAATGATTTTTTTGAACTGTTTTTGACTTTTATAGATGCCAAAGAACGACACCGTTTTCAAGAATACAACCCGCGTGTTGACCCGACCCGGGGCAAAGATCCGCGTGTTTTTTTTTGGATGGATTAATTTCCATTTTAGTCCTCCCTCATTTTTATTATTTTAAATTTTTTTTATTTTTAAATTCTTTTTATTTTTGATTTGGCCCCAAAATTTATATTCGGTTTCTTTTTAATCCTCGGGCTGTATTAAATATTACGACGCCGTTTTAAAATTTGGCATGATTGCCATTTTAACCCCTGTGATTTAACGTGCATTTTAATTTAGTCTTTCATAACTGTTTAAATTGTTTTTAAACCCCTGTTTCTTTGTCTTAATCTTTTTTCATATCCTTTTATTTTATTATTTTAATATTGTATTAAATTATTTTACTATATTAAATAGTCTATTATTTTCTCTATTATCTATATATTAGTACACTAATAGTATAAATTTATATATATATATATATTATGCAATATCTTTATGTATTAAACTATTATTATTATTAATTTTTTATTTAACTTAAAATTATTTTCATTATATATTATTTTTATATATTAATATTATATGTTTTCAAAATCTTTATATTATACAATATTATATTATATTATATATTATTTTTGTATAAAATTTATTTATATTTTATAACATGTTTCACATATATTATTTATATTATATTTTTGAAAATATCTTTATTCAAAATTATTATATATATTATTATTTATTATCTTTTATGTGTATTAAATTATATATTTATTATAATATTTATTTAGTATTTTTTTATTGTTTTATATATATTGCTTTATATATTTTATCTGTCCATGCAATGCCCTTTTATTTATTTATTATTTTATAATTATTATAGTGTAGTTATTTTAGTTGTATTGTCTATATTAAATGCTAATGTATTATAATTGTTTTTAATATTTGTGTACGATAGTTTATAAATGCAATATTGTCAAATGAATTATTGTTCAAAATAAAAAAAAATACATTTTTTTTGCAAGCTTACTATATTTTATCTAAAGGTTTTTTAAAAATAAGGCAATATTTTGTATTTAGAAATTCGGGAAATAGTGCCCTAACGTGCTGGGTTGCGATTTTCCGTTTGGCTAAATAATTAAATATCCTTTTAACAAGTTTTGTAAATCATGAGATGTTTTTTTAGTTCTGAGGGTTTAAAATATCGTGTCCTAACGTCTTTGGATGTGATGTTTATATTCTTTGAACAAAGAAATCTCAAATTTCAAATAAAAAACCTATCCTTGGGAATTCAAAGCGTTGTGTCCTAACTTACTGGGTATGACGTTTTATGTCTCAAGGTAGGAATTTTCTAAAATAAAGACGTGCTTAGTTTCGAAGTCATGAGGTGCTATATCCTAACTTACTGGTATGGTGTTTTATTTCTTTGAGATAGGTAAGTCTGAGTTTCTTTTCTTCAAATAAAAAGACCATTTTCTAAAGTTTTTAAAGTTTCAACATTAGGACATGATTTTATCGATTTGGTACCAATTTTTGGGCGTTATGAGGGTGCTAACCCTTCCTCATACGTAACCGACTCCCGAACTCATTTTTCTTATTTTTCGTAGACCAAAATCAGTATTTTAAAATAAAGCGTTTTTAAGGTGATCCAATCACACCTAAGTAAAAAGGGATTGGTGGCGACTCCCATTTTCATTTTTTAAAAGTCGATCCCCGTTTTAAATCAAACTTTAAAATGGTTTCGACAGCTTGGCGACTCCGCTGGGGACCAATAAGAGAGTCAAGCCATAAAATCGATAATTTCATGTCCTATTGTTGCAAATTTAAAATTCTGATTTGAAAAATCATCTTTTTTATTGCATGTGATTTTATTTTTTGAAATATCTTTTGCATTGCATTTGCATGACCGTTGTGGTCGCACCCTTAAGTGGGAGTGATAAACTATGCTTTCGTGAGGTTTTCACCTCATGAGGGCTAGTAGATCGCCTTCCGGATACATCCGTACCTATGTCTTCGTGAGGTTTTCACCTCCGCATAGCCATAGGGAAATGTATTCCCCTGAACTGAACTCGATCCGTATGAGCCTATAATGGGTGAGGATCGAGGAATCTGCTGATTCAGGTACCTCAACTTTAGAACTAAACCGCATATAGTGAACCCTAAGAGCCCACCTTAGGTAGAACTATGTCAAACCCTAGTGGTCATCCAGATAGGTGTTCTATGTTATTTTTTTTCTTGTGCTAACGTTTTTTTTGATTGCATTGCATCCACATCATAGAAAAGAGGCGTTGATTCAAATTCGATTGCTAAATAGAAAAGTTTGTCATAAGGAAATGGATTTTTTGATAAAATAAATTATAATACGGTTGTCTGAATATGTTTCAAGCAAACACAACAAGAGAAGACTGATAGCCCGTGAAGGAATACAAGAGTTTATTGCCTAAGGATTCAAGCTGACAAAGATTATTTGAGAATCACCACGGCAAGGCTTTCTTGAAGAGGCTAATGATCATTGTAAGGATAAGTGAGCAGTGAGTCGCGGCCCAGATCAAGCAAAAAGGAGCTAATAGGAGGCATCTATTAGAAGTTTGCAAGATTTGACCTATGCGAAGATGGGGATTGATGTTTTTGCTTGGAATATGAGGGCATGGTCGTATATGTGATCCGTTTTATGTAAAGAAATCTGCTTTCTAGAAAAGTTTTTCTAATGGAATTAAATTCAGAATCAATGCCTCTCTTTCTTTGCATTCATGCATTTGCATCACATTGCATCATTTGCATTAGACTTTTACAAAAGGGCCCTAATTAGGTAAAAAATATTTCAGCTAACTTGGAAAATATGGAACAAAGGTTGGAGAGAAAAGAACAAATGCAAATACAGATGCAGGGGCAATTGACCAAGATCCAACAAGAGATGCGGGAACAAATGCTGGGATTTCAAAGGAGTATGATTGGCCAGTTAACCCAGTTACTAGCCGGAGGACTTGAAAAAAGGAGTGGTCCAATGGTCAACGGTGTGGATGATGAGGAAGACATCATTTACTCCCCAATAGGTACCCCGACTCAGTCAGGCACGCATTCACATGGGGTACCTGTCATTATTGAACCCCAATGTCAAACTAATACTTCGGCCCTATTGAAGTTCCCAATGGGTTCAGGTTTTAACCCGAATGATGATCAATCCAAACCGGTTGTTCTGGTGGAAACAAAGAAAAGGGGAGAATGAACTTCTAAGGCCCTGAAGAAGAAGGAAAAGAAAACGAACAGTACCGATAGGTATAAAAAGAGCCATTCAGAGTCGATTACAGTAAATCAGCCAAGGATGATAGCTACCAGCAATCAGGTCTCCCCAAGGCAAAACTCTGAAAAGCTCCAATTTACGCCAATACCGATGACATATAAGGAGCTATATCAAAGTTTATTTGACGCACATATGGTGTTTCCATTTTATCTGAAGCCGTTACAGCCCCCATATCCTAAATGGTATGACTCAAACGCTCAATGCGACTATCATGCGAGAATAACGGGTCACTTAATCGAAAACTGTAAAAAGTTGGTCGAAAGGTTCATTAAAATGGGAATTGTGAAGTTTGACGATTCATCAAAACCTGATCACTTTGACGAGGCAGTAAATGCGATAATTGAAAGAGGAGACAAGAAAGTTGCGATCCCTTGAAGAAATCGAAAGCGAAGAGGGAATCAGAAAATGAAGTTTCCAAGCCCTTGCGTACTTGGGAGTGTCTTGAATAATAGGATTGTGGAAGAGATCCTTGCATTTTTAGAGCTGATCTATAGTAATGTGCAAAACATGCTTGTTGCCTTAAGCCTAGAGGCAATAAGAACTCTTTTGTGAAATAGGCTTATGTCTGAAACTTTATTTCAATAAAATGCATTTTTAAGCAAAATTCTTTTATTCTTTCCATTTCATATTCTTTTGTTTTACAATATTCTTTCATTCTTATTTCATGACCATACAAATAACTATTCTTTGAATCATTTATTCTTTTAAAATATTCTTTCGAACCTATACTAGGTCTCCAGATATCAACGACATGAGCGACGTTGTTACTGACTCCCTTTTTGAATGAGAAATGGGTCTAAGGGATCTCAGGACTTTGAAGATGACAGAGATTGTAACATACCTTCTGATTTGTTAAGAATGGTCCAACAAGATGAAAAACAGACCTTATTCAACAAAGGGTCAACGAATATTATGAGCCTAGAAAAGGGATGAAGATCGAAGCCCAGCTCACCATAGAAATAATGCGAGACATCATTGAGTTATTTTCAAGAATTCAATGATGTTTTGCACGATCATATCAGGACATACCTGGGCTACTAAGATGCAAGCTACACATGAGGATCGAGCACTGTTGATCTATATAGAAAGGGATGGTATCAGCTATGCCGTATTTAAGGAGACAAGATTCATGTGCCTTCTCCAATTCTTCGCAAATTTTCCATATGTGGGGCATGGATGTGATGGGGCCAATATCATCAGAAGTTTTTAGCCAATATTGATTCATCGTTATGGTCGTTGTTTACTTTACTAAGAGGGTGGAAGTAGCTTCATATGCCAATGTTACACAGTCGAAAGTTATCAAATTTCAAAAAAAAAAAAGGAATCAAATGTCAGCAACGAATGCCATAAAGGATCACATTTAATAACGCATAACTGTACAAAGTCAAAGTTTACAGTTTTTCCAAAGATCAGGCAGCATATCACAGTGCAGCAAAGATTGCCAAACAAAAAAAGGAAAACAAAAAATAGGAAAGGAAAAAAAGGAAAAACAAAAAAATAGGAAAGGTGACTAAGACTTGTAAAGATTGGCATAAGAAGCTACCGTTACCCTCTGTCTTATTGAATGTCGGCCAGAACCTTCGCTGGGGAAACATCTTACCCATTGGTTTATGGAATTGAAGCGTTTTGCCAATTGAACCAAATTGAAGAAAAGGTTAAAGTTATCCGTCACGGCCAGATGATGCGAGCTTACGTTAAAGAAGTTCATCTTAGGGAATTCCACGAAGAAACTTGATGTTGAAAAAGATTTTTCCTCTACAAAATGATTTTAGAGGAAAGCATATACCAAACTGGGAAGGACTTATGTAGGGCCTGTTCTAGAGGAGCATTGATATTGACAGAGATGGATGGAGAAGACTTGCCCAATCTGGCGAATTCAGGTTTAGTCAAGAGATATTTTACCTGAAAGAGGAAAGACCAAAGTGAAAACCCGCAAAGGGAGCTTTGAGTTTCTAAAAAAAAAAATGGAGAGGCCAAGGCGAAAACCCGCAAAGGGCGCCTTGAAACCAAATGGGTGGTTTTGAGTTGAAAACCCGGAAAGGGCGGCACAAATTTTGAATGGACATGCAATCTTCTTGCTATACTTGAATCGAAAATGAAATGAAGAATGTTGCATATAGGGATATCAACAAAGTACTTTGGGTCTTCTAAACACATGTTGAGCTCAAGGCAGTCTTCATAAAGTTTGTATATAAAAGCTCAATCGGTGATACCTAGGGTATCTGATTTTTGTTCTATTCATTTTGCTATCTTGGATTTCTTTTTCTTCTCAAAGATATGTTCTCAGTTAACTTTATTTGTAATTTTGATAATTTATTCAATTTTAACTCTTTTTGAGATTAAAAAAAAATGAGAGGCCAAGGCGAAAACCCGCAAAGGGCGCTTTGAGACCAAAGGGGATTTGAGTTGAAAACCCGAAAAGGGCGGCTCAAATTTTGATCAAAAGTGGGGCATGCAGTAGTCTTGCTACATTTGAATTAACAATGAGGAAATATGTCACGTCTTGGGGCATCGACAAGGTACTCTGGATCCCTTAAACACATTTTGAGCTTAAAATGGTTCTCAAGAAGTTTGAACAAAGAAGCTCAGGCTGCAATATCTGGGGCACCTAGCTTCTATCTTACCCATTTTTGAATTCGTTATCTTTGCTTACTTTATTCTTTTTAAGATACACCAATCAATTTTCATTTATTGCCTTGGTTATCTTTGATTAGCTTATTTGCTTCGAGCTATGCTCTTGATTAATTTCTTTCATGTCCATTGTTGTGATCTTTTTCAAGCATTTTATATTGAAATAACGATTAATGGACTAGTAACACTTTCATAAAAGGAGTTTCGCATATTACTCTGGAGGCTTCTAAATAATATGAGAATCTGAAACAGGACTATTGTTTAGAACTCACCAAGCCTAAGGGATTGGAAACATTGAAAAATGATTATCTCTTCGGTAAGACAATTTCGTTGGTGATACCATATCGGCAAATGACAAACAAGGTCAATCCAAGTGTAAAAGGGGATCATTGTCGGGATACCCTGCATTCATGTAAATTTTAGACACATACATCTGGTCATTACACCCAGGGAATGGTGTAACAGAACAGACTGGTGGAAAATGATACAAGAAGCCAAATGTTATTCCCCTGAAGTTGCAGTGGGAGGTACCAACTTCCTGTCCCGAGGTTCAAGTGGAGAGGACTAAGAATTGCCACGGGGCAAATTATTTAAGTAGAATATGATTGATACTTTGTAAGGAACGAAGAAGAAACCTTGACGGATAAATGAGCGATGACACCTAAAGTAGGAATCATACTCGTAACATCTTTGCATCATAGCAAATCTCATTAGGAGCATTTGATTCATGACAATCATTGCATCCTAATCCTTTAAAAGGGAATCATTTTCATGACATGTTACATTCATGTCACTCATAATACATGTAGCTAGAAGCATTTGATTCATTCTGATCATAGCATCTTAGTCATGTGATATAAACATGTGGAATCGAGTCTACAGGACATGTCCCTCAGTGGACGGTGTAGCAATACTGGTAAATTTGCAGATCTCATCTTCCTAAAGTTGTAGGAAGCAGATCGAAAAAAATTTCAGCCTTATCTCCCTGAAGTTGTAGGGAGTAGACTGAAGACAGAAGATCTCATCTTCCTGAAGTTGTAGGAAGCAGATCGAAAAGAATTTCAGCCTTATCTCCTTGAAGTTGTAGGGAGTAGACTGCAGACAAAAGATCTCATCTTCCTGAAGTTGTAGGAAGCAGATCGAAAAGAATTTCAGCCTTATCTCTCTGAAGTTGTAGGGAGTAGATCAAGACAAAGATCTCATCTTCTTGAAGTTGTAGGAAGCGGATCGAAAAGAATTTCAGCCTTATCTCCACGAAGTTATAGGGAGTAGATCAAGACAGAAGATCTCATCTTCCTGAAGTTGTAGGAAGCAGATCAAAAAGAATTTCAGCCTTATCTCCCTGAAGTTGTAGGGAGTAGACTGAAGATAGAAGATCTCATCTTCTTGAAGTTGTAGGAAGCAGATCGAAAAACACTTTTCAGCCCTATCTCCCTGAAGTTGTAGTGGAGTGGACTGAAGACAGGAGATCTTATCTTCCTGAAGTTGTAGGAAGTAGATCAAAGACAGAGGATCTTATCTTCCTGAAGTTGTAGGAAGCAGATCGAAGACATTAGTCTGGCAATCCTTGAAGTTGTAGGGAGCAGATTAAAATAGCAGATTTGGCTTTCCTGAAGTCGCAGTGAAGTAGATTGAAGCTATCAAACTTACTGAAATCAATATGAAGTTTCAAGCACCCCTGAAGATACAGTTGGGATTGGAAGCCGTTCGAAGAATGCGAGGATCAAAAAGTCAAAGCTCGGCCAAAACCGGGCAAAATTGGTCCTTCTATTTTCTTTGCTCTATTCTCGTTACACGACAATGAGCAAAGACGGGCAGCTGTAGATGGCCCATTTTGCCTGGGCCCTCGAAAACCAAAATAGAAAATCAAAAATAAAAAATAAATGTTAAATTTATTTTTATAGTCCCTGTTACAAGCCCAATTACACCATAATCCAGTAGCCCAATTACAATTAGCCTTAAACCCAAACAGATGACCCAAACAGACTGACCCAGACCCAAAACAGGTTTTAACTACCCAAACCCAAATTTGCGCGGCCCAAAAGGCCCAATACCAAAACAGTTTCAGCCTAGGGTTTCTGAAACCCTAGGCGTCGCAAGCAGGAACCCAAACGCCACCTTGTAGCACCTCAGCCCTTTGCGCCGCAATCAGATCCTCGCACCCGCGCCTTCGATCACGCCTCCGCCCGTGAGACATGTCGCCATCAACGCGCCTCATCGCCACGATCTCCACCGCTCTTCACCTGCACGAAAAAGGAAGCAAATCACAGCAAGCATGGCAACTTTTTATTTTATTTTACATTTCGAAAGGCTATAAAAGCCTATCATAAACCTGTAAAAGATAAAAAAGACAGAGACAAAACAATATAGAGAATAAAAAGCAAAAAAACTCGTTGAAACAGAATATAGAATTTTTTTTTCGGAGGTGATTTTCTATTTTTTTTTATCTTGTGCATATTTTACATAAAACAGTACTAAAATAAAAGGGGAACGAGGAAACTACCTTTGGAATGGAGGGTTTTAACCTCCGGCCACCGCCAGCGGCAGCGCGTGAGGCGCGTGACGGAAGCCCGAATGTCCGACGATCGGGGCCAGACGAAAAGGGCAGAGAGCATTTCAGAGCTCTCTTATTATTTTTTTTTAACATTGAATAAAAATGATTTTTTTTGAACTATTTTTGACTTTTATAGATGCCAAAGAACGACGCCGTTTTCAAGCATACAACCCGCGTGTTGACCCGACCCGGGGCAAAGATCCGCGTGTTTTTTTTTGGATGGATTAATTTCCATTTTAGTCCTCCCTTATTTTTATTATTTTTAATTCTTTTATTTTTAAATTCTTTTTATTTTTGATTTGGCCCCAAAATTTATATTCGGTTTCTTTTTAATCCTCTTGCTGTTTTAAATATTACGGCGCCGTTTTAAAATTTGGCATAATTTCCATTTTAACCCCTGTGATTTAACGTGCATTTTAATTTAGTCTTTCATATCTGCTTAAATTGTTTTTAAACCCCTGTTTCTTTGTCTTAATCTTTTTTCATATCCTTTTATTTTATTATTTTAATATTGTATTAAATTATTTTACTATATTAAATAGTCTATTATTTTCTCTATTATCTATATATTAGTACATTAATAGTATAAATTTATATATATATATATATATTTTATGCAATATCTTTATGTATTAAACTATTATTATTATTAATTTTTATTTAACTTAAAATTATTTTCATTATATATTATTTTTATATATTAATATTATATGTTTTCAAAATCTTTATATTATACAATATTATATTATATTATATATTATTTTTGTAAAAATTTATTTATATTTTATAACATGTTTCACATATATTATTTATATTATATTTTTTGAAAATATCTTTATTCAAAATTATTATATATATTATTATGTATTATCTTTTATGTGTATTAAATTATATATTTATTATAATATTTATTTAGTATTTTTTATTATTTTATATATATTGTTTTATATATTTTATCTGTCCATGCAATGCCCTTTTATTTATTTATTATTTTATAATTATTATAGTGTAGTTATTTTAGTTGTATTGTCTATATTAAATGCTAATGTATTATAATTGTTTTAAATATTTGTGTACGATAGTTTATAAATGCAATATTGTCAAATGAATTATTGTTCAAAATAAAAAAATACATTTTTTTTTGCAAGCTTACTATATTTTATCTAAAGGTTTTTTAAAAATAATGCAATGTTTTGTATTTAGAAATTCGGGAAATAGTGCCCTAACGTGTTGGGTTGCGATTTTCCGTTTGGCTAAATAATTAAATATCCTTTTAACAAGTTTTGTAAATCATGAGATGTTTTTTTAGTTACGAGGGTTTAAAAATATCGTGTCCTAACATGCTGGATGTGATGTTTATATTCTTTCGGAACAAAGAAATCTCAAATTTCAAATAAAAAACCTATCCTTGGGAATTCAAAGCGTTGTGTCCTAACTTACTGGGTATGGCGTTTTATGTCTCGAGGTAGGAATTTTCTAAAATAAAGACGTGCTTAGTTTCGAAGTCATGAGATGCTATATCCTAACTTACTGGGTATGGTGTTTTATTTCTTTGAGATAGGTAAGTCTGAGTTTCTTTTCTTCAAATAAAAAGACCATTTTCTAAAGTTTTTAAAGTTTCAACATTAGGACATGATTTTATCGATTTGGTACCAATTTTTGGGCGTTATGAGGGTGCTAACCTTTCCTCATACGTAACCGACTTCCTAACTCATTTTTCTTATTTTTCGTAGACCAAAATCAGTATTTTAAAATAAAGCGTTTTTAAGGTGATCCAATCACACCTAAGTAAAAAGGGATTGGTGATGACTCCCATTTTCGTTTTTTAAAAGTCGGTCCCCGTTTTAAATCAAACTTTAAAATGGTTTCGACAACCCGAGCAACGAATATCACATTTGGCCACTAAGTCACATCAATGACCAGTTCACATTTGACACTTTTTTTTAATGTTATTAAGCTCATTTTAAACATTAAACATCTCTAAATACCACATATAATATCATAAAATTAAAACTTGGCTCAACAAAGTAAATTAAAATTACATAACTCTCAACTTTTTTGAGTACCTTTCACTAACTTTTCTATACATATAAAGACTATAATCACCTTATGTACATGTCATTTCCAAGTCCAAAATCATATATCAAAAGAGTCTTGAAGCCTTTAGAGTAGTTGATGTGATCCTCGTGAAGTTCTTCTCGAGTCTTCTATCTACTTTTTTTTCATCTACTCGTTTGTTTGTGTTAAGCTATGTGAATAGTTTAAGTAAGTATTCAATTGAACTCAATATTACTATATTATATATATAATTTAATTAATTTTAATAATATTTATTCACCCAATTTCTTTCACTAATATACTCAAACTTTTAATTCATTTCCAAAATGTAAAATCATTTAATTAACTTTATAACTTATAGTTTTTTCTTTAACACATATAGTCACTAATTAACTTTCACATTCATAAATCAAAGTTTTTTTCTTATACAAAAAACATAGCATAAACACTTAATTCACATGTATTACTAAAACACATATATCACAATAACACTTTTACTTCCACATATCACTTTTGCAGTCCTTGGTGAATCTTAGAGAAGTTCAATAATTTTGATACTTTGAAGAGATCCAAACCAAACACGAACTCCCGACCTATAATGAAACTCTGATAATGGGAACTCTAGAAAAATATATAGGAACTCCAGTAAACACATCACATAACCTAATATTCTCTCATAACCCCCTTCGAATTCCAGTATCACCAATTCGATTCCTATCCTAACCCCCAACCCCTCTCAACTCTAAAATCATTTCATTATCATATATCATATTTCCTCTGAGTTCACTAAGGCATTATTCACTTTTATATAACATACTTGATATATCACATATATATCACTTAGTATCATTACTTATTCACTTTGACTTACATAACCACATGCACTACATCCTCACTTCATACATTAATTCACATAGACTCCTTTCATTTTCAACTTTATTTAAGTTGTTTCCATGATTGAAATTAACACACACTCTCTCTTCCTTTTCTTTCTTTCCCTTTTATTTTTGTTGCCCAAGCTGCTTCCGTTCAACCTTCGTAGAAAATTATATATATATATATATATAAATTTAGTCCATATATTCCATCATCCAATCAACTTTCAACACTTTTCAACCTTAAGTTCCATAAATTTCCACAAACTTTTCACCTCATCAGATATGAGATTTTAATCTCATCATTTTGTCTCTAAATAACAATTAAAGATGAAAAAATTGCATTTAGGTCCCTCCTCCATAAAATGAGAATATTACACTTTAGTATTTGTACTTTTCCACTTTATTCAATTTAATCCCTATCTCAATTTTCCAACTCTACATATCAATACATATCCATATCACATTCATAATAATATTTATTCAATTTCACCTCATTTTAAAAAAGGTCAATTTTCACTTTTAGTCCTTCAACTTTAAAAGATTTGCAATTGAGTTCTTGCTAAATTTCATTATTCACACTTTCTCTCCAAATACTTAATTCACTTTTAAAATGCTTATCCTTTCTCAAAGACTAAAATTTTGGGGCATTACAAATTTTATCTAATTGCTTTAACATTCCATATTTGTTGGGCTAATCATTCTCTAGCATTTAACATATACTCATTAATCTGTTGGTCCTTAACTAATTTCTTTATCATCTAAATCGAAATCTGAATATGTATCATTAGGACTACCATGACCTTCTTCTATGTACTTTTTAAAATAAGGATCATTCCAATTCCAACTATGAATGAAGTTATAAACGTTGCAACATGTTAGCACAATCTAACCTTGTTTTTCTAAACCATATTGAGGGTGTTAATATGAACTTTTTTTTTTAAATAACAAATGTCTTCTTATCCACATTTTGAAACTTTGAATGTTTCAAATTAAATAGTTCACAAGTCGTCTTTAGTGCTTGTGTCTAGCCCCACTATCTCAAAGGGTATTGTGCCCCATGATATGGTGCGATAGAACTTTTTGCATATGCATAACCAACTTTGTAGATTACAAGATAACAATTGACTTATGCTAGGGTGTCAAATAGCAGACCAACTTTACAACTTTTTTTATTATAATATTTCAGTTACTATTATTCCATACAAATTAGGTAACTGATGATGATTCATTTAACTAACTAAAATCACGACAAAGGCAAGCGCACCTATCGAATAGTAGTATAGCTATAGTGAGTCGGGGATATCGTATCCACAAGAACTAAAAGTACTAGTAATTACCTTTTTCTATTATTTAGCCTATAAAATGAAGGGTTGTTTTTAATCTAAAATTAAACTAATTACTAAGGACGCAACAGAGAATAAAGTAAGAAAATAATCGAATAAACCAATGAGAGAGACAATACCTAGGAAATAATCCACCTAGACTTCACTTATTATTTTGAATCTGAATTAAACGATTTATTCACTTGCCTTGATCCGTAGAAATCCCTAAATTTTATTAATATCTCTTTTGAGAGTAAAAATAACTGACTCTAGGTTGATTAATTCAAATCTCTTTCTAATTAAAACCCCAATTGTCGCATTAACTCGATCTATGGATTTCCCTATTAGATTTGAATCTAATCCGGTAGATTTATGTCGTCCTATTTCTAGGATTGCATACAACTCCACTCAATTATGCTAGATCTACTATTAAACATGGACTTTTGCCCCACTAAAATAAACACATCACACTTGAATTAATATCCTGAAAATATTAAAGCAAGAAATAAGTATACACAATTAAGAACAAGAAACAAGTATTTATCATGTAATTCATAACATCAAATAATAAGATCCATCTTAGGCTTCATCTTCCCTAGGTATCTAGGGAATTTAGTTCATAATTTGGATGGAAAACATCTCAAAATTAGGAAAACAATAAAACATAAAGAAACCCAAAAACTTCTAGAGAAATTGAATGGAGATATTCAATCTTGAAGGAGATCCTACTTCTGAGTTGAATCCGTTGGTGTTCTCCGAGTAAATTCTTCGTTCTTCTCTGCATGCTCCCTAGGTCTTCTTCTAGTGTGTATTTATAAACTTTAGAATGCTCAGAAATCCTAAAAATTGGCTTTTTCCGCGTATTAGGGAAACAGGGTTCGAAATCGACACGGGCTGGCACATAGGCGTGTGGCCAGCCCGTGTGGCTTACACGGGCGTGTGCTCAGCCCATGTGGGAATGCCTAGGCCGTGTGGTTCTTGAAAATAGTTCGTTTTGTCCTATTTTGGCCCGTTTTCCGCTCTTTTTGCTCCCATATGCTCTCCTAAGTATAGAAGCATGAAATTAAAGGATTAGGAGCATCAAGTTCACTAAATTATATAATAAATTGTAACGCCCTAAAATTTCTATTTCTATTTCTGGATAATTTTGACATAACTGTTTATCTGCTTCATTGGTTAAGTGTTCTGGGTGTGTGTGTGAGGTCCCAAGTTCAAGCCTTACCTTTGGTACATTTTCCTATTTTTCTGACTTAAGCCTTATACTAGCTCAGTGGGCTTATATTAAATTATTTGTAAAACCATATCAGAATGGGCCTGCTGGTCTGGTGGTTAAGTTGAGTGTTAGTTTGCTGAAGGTCTTGTGTTCGAATCCCTGCGCGAGCGTGGGAGTTTATTTTTGCTCGTTTGACCGAGAGAGTTTCGGTTAAACATCAATTCTGAGGAGTTGGGTGTTAGTGGGCTAGTGGAGAGATAATTAAGGGATTTGGGGGAAGTTATCAGATTTTATTTTATTTTATTTTTATTTTAATCTTCTTCGAAAATTTCGGTTTTCTTTCCCAATTCTGACGTTCTTCAAAATTCTCTATTCTACTCTGCCAAATTTTTTTTTTGCTTTCCCCCTCTCCTTTTCTGTTTTCCAACTGTCTCTCTTTTTGTTCGACGTTGTTACGCTCGTTCAGTAAGTAACTGTTCTGCCGTTATCTTAAGGTTTTATGGTTAGTGTTTTAATGGGGATTTTGTGCTTATTCTCGATTAGGGGAAGATTTAGAGGTTCGAAATCACTCATCGGGGATTTAGTTGTGTGGAAGTTACCGTTGTTCGATTGAAGGTAAGGTTTGGTTGCCAATTTGCTGAATAACTCATTTGAGATCGGTTTAGTTTATCGTTTTAAGCGATTAATTCAGAGTTTTTTGGATGATTTTAGGTTCTGGTGTTCTCGGGAGCATTTTTACAGAAAATCGATACCAGGTGTATACCCGAAAAGTAGAAAAATGAGATTCAACGAAAGCCGAAAGACCCCACTGTCGACGCCACACGAGCATGTGTTCGAGTGATGGCCAAAGTGTGGCCGTGTGGGCCCACATGGGCGTGTGGGTTCCTGGGCCAAGCCGTGTGATCCACACGGGCAAGCTCAATTTGGGCGTGTGGGCGCCATTGTACTGAAATTTTTCGTAGGGTTGCACGGGTCGTCCTAATCAACTTTGGGCCTACCGTAGGGTCGGTAAACACTATATAAACCTAAAACCAAGTGATATGTTAAACTGAGATATGATTATGAGCATGCCTATAATTGTATATCTGTTATCTGTTTATAAAAGTATGTTAAGCATGATTTGTCTGTTAATTCTGTATGTATGTTTTGTACTGTAATTGGGGTGGGATGATATATATATGTTGGAGGAAGTGTTCTAAAAGAGTTTATGCCTAGTATCTGGCAGCACAGTTGCATTATATCTGATATGTGCCGCATCGGTACAGTGTGGTGTGTAGGGCTGTGTGGGTGTTTTAAACCCCACATGGTGTGTAGGGATGGTCGAAGATGGTGTGTAGAGGATGGGGGTAGGATTCTGTTATCTGATTGCATGTTTGTAACTGTATCTGTTTCTAAAATGGGCTCTGGCCTGAATCTGTATCTGTATCTGACATGGACACAGGCTGATTGTGAGTCTATTTGATTTGTGATATTTTGTATGTATACATGCTTAACTCTGCTGGGTTACACACTGAGTTTACGTAAACTCACCCTTTCCTGTTTGCCTGTACAGGTAACCCACAGTCTTAGGCAGATCGGTGCAGTGGAGGATTTGACGATGACCACTGGCCAAAACTGTTTTTACTTGTTTTAGTTTTTATTTAAATTTGGCATTAAGATTTGAGAGTTTGTATTTTCTGGGACTCTCTGGACTGTTTGAATTACTTGGCTTTGGTTTTGGGGTTTTCGGTTTTAATTACTTATAACTTGAACGGTTTTCTAAACACAATGATTTTTTTACAAGCTTCCGCTACAAATACGTTTTATCCCTAAACGAAAGAGAGCTTTGAAATGAAAAGTAGTAATTAAGGCTAAATGAACTGAAAAGAGTTTTAATCTAACGACAACGGTTTTTCAACTCATTCCATGTAACACCCCTAACCCGTAACCATTGCCGGTCTAGGGTTAAGAGGCATTATCGGACAAATCGGAAACTTTTACGAACATTTCACATCATAAAGTATATCATCGTCATATCATAGCAAAATACAAGTATATAGTCCCTTAATGAGGTCTACGAGACCTTAAACATACATTAGGAAGGGGTCGGGACTAAACCGAGCGCATACAATTTTTTTTGAAAATTAAACATTTTTTTCAAAGTTACAGAGGTCACACGCCCGTGTGGGTAGGCTGTGTGCCTCACACGGCCTCAGACACGCCCGTATGTCTGGCCCGTGGTCGAAACTGACTTGCATCACACGGCCAGTCACACGCCCGTGTATCCAACCCGTGTGCACAAATTTCAGGGACACGGCAAAGCCACACGCCCGTGTGCTCAACCGTGTGAGCAAATATAGGCCATTTGCAAGGCCAATTTGCCACCCATTTTGGGTCAATCCTACAAGCTCAAACAAACACATTACATACTTTCAAAATGCAACCAAATCATACCAATAATATCCATCTTTTCTAATCATTCAAATGCATATCAAACTTACCAACTTATGAACCATTTATCTCATTCTAATCACAAGCATTTCTAAGCAAAATCCATCCAAAAACTTACCAATTCAATATACTAGCCATTCATCAAAACATACTAACTTTGCATCACAAAACATAAATAACATTTACCATATTCATATCCCATTTACAAGCCATATCACATGCTTATATATATACAACTCAAAGCATTATCTAATTTAACTAGACTATACATGCCATACTTAAATATGTACACATTCAAAAGGTACCCAAAATATGATTTGATAGTGTGGTGATGATCCTCGATGATCCCCGAGCCTTCCGTAGCTTTGATGATCTATAAAACAAAGCAATCACACACAAAGTAAGCTTTCAAAAGCTTAGTAAGCCATATACAAATAAACTTATCATATAAAACATTTATAACCCTTTCAATTACAAGAACTTTAGCATATCTCAATAGCATATTCATATTTCTTCTTTAGCTCAATTGTTTCCATCCATGTGCTTATCAACAAATCACATCTCCATGTATTTCATTAGATCATAGCACATTCATATATATATATTTCACATTTTGTTTCAACAAGTCTATACACATATCTCACTTTTGCAATTTCACGTATACTTACTTTTCATAATCAAACATGGTATACACTTCAAACGTACCTGTATCGGTTACACATTTCACATAGTCATTCATATCTCGAAATTTCCCGTTAAACCGTTCGGAATCAAATAGGATACTCGAAATACTCGTACAATGCCGACGTCCCAGACGTGGTCTTACATGTAATCAAATATCGATGCCACTGTCCCAGACATGGTCTTACACGAAATCATTTACGATGCCAATGTCCCAGACATGGTCTTACACATAATTCTCAAATCGACTCCAACGTCCCAGACGTGGTCTTACACGATATCACATATCGGAACCCTATGTCATGACATATGAATCCTATCTATTCTTAAGGTTCGTTCAGGACTTTTCGGACATTGACACATTGTTGATACTTTCTCGATTTCAAGTGTATATCTTCCGTAGTCATTCATCACAATTCAATTTTATATGAACATAAAAAAATCAATTCAAATACATTTATTTGTATATAGACTTACCTCGTACGGATATAAACAGACGGATTCGATTACTCGATCACTTTCGACTTTCCTCGGTCTAAATCTGTTTTCTTTGGTTCTTGATCTATACATATTCAAATTTAACCCATTTATTCACCAAATCATTCAATTCAATCCAAAAACACACATTTAGGGCATTTTACAATTTAGCCCTCACATTTTCACATTTTGACATTTAAGTCCTTATTTCATAAAATCATAAAATACACATAATTTCTTTGTACCCATGCTTAGCCGAATAATCATCATGATCACACAAGTCCATACATTTTATTTATTTCACATTTTAATCCCTCAATTTACTATTTTCTCAATTTAGCCCAAATTACTCAAATTCATCAAAAATTCAAAGACAACACATGTTAATCCTTCACATATCTTTCATATTTCATCATCAACTATCACAAAGCTCAAGCATTCATCAATGAAACATCTCAAAATCATCATCAAATTCTAAAATTAAGACATGGGCTTGACAGAACACTAAGCAACGATCACAAAAACGTAGAAATTATCAAAAACCGAAACAAAAACTTACCTTAATTGAGCTTAACAATGGCCGAATATACAAGAGCTTCAAACCCTCTTTTTCCTTTTCTATTTAACATCAAAGATGAGCATTAATTCATCTATTTGTTTTATTTTATTAAGCTTTTTAACTAATTTACCTTTTTATCCATTATAAATACATTATAAATTCTTTAAATGCATGTCCACTACCGTCAATGCCATAATACAATGGCCTAATTCCATTTTAAGGCCTTCATATTAAAAGAACATAGCATTAAAGCACTTTAACAAATAGAAAGCCACTTTTACCTTTTATGCGATTTAGTCCTTTTTTTTTTCTAATTAAGCACACAAACAATAAAATTAATTCACGAAACTTTCACATATGCTTAATCACACAGTGCAAGCATAGAAAATAATATTAAAATATTTTTCTGACTCGAATTTGTGGTCCCAAAACCACTATTCCTACTAGGGTCTAAACCGGACTGTTACATTCCATGTGACACTTTCGGATTCGGCCATAACGTCTAGGCCGGGTTTGGGGTGTTACATAAATCATCCAAAAACGCATCAAGAATGAGATTAAAACATGTTACTTTTATGTTTTATCAGTAACAATATAGAATTTATAATATAACCTTTATAAAAAAGGTTTTATAAAGTTCTCATAGATTTTATAACACTTATGCTAGGGTGCTCAAATACATATTTGTACAAGAACAATATATAATTCATAATATAGCTTTTATAAACTTAATTTGTTATTAGATAAAAAGTCGTGTGAAATATTTAGATTTGATGTGTTCAATAACAAAGTATTTTTGGCCCAATAATAAATATATAATTCTATTTTTTTTAAAATGAAATATATCCTATAATTAAAATAATTTTTATTAGTGTATAAAATAACTTTTATAAATTTTTATAAAACTAATTTCTTAAACTTAAATAATATATGTGTTTGAAAAATTACATGGTAATTGATAATTGCATGTATAATTACTTTCCAATTCTTAGACTCCTAAAAAATGAATAGTGCAATTATAGTGTTCCAATTACATTTAATTCAGTGAAACCCACTAATTATAATAGTTGTCTAAACATAACACTCCTATGTAATTAGAAATAATTGTTATGTTTGTTAATAATTGAACTAATTTCTTAATTTCCCCCTCTCAATTTTAATAAAATAAAAAAGTTGAAATTTATAATTAAACAAAATTAATCTTAATAATTGCAAATAATGCTTATAAATAGACTCGGATAATTTCAAATACTAATATCAAAATCTGGCTAAAATATTTTAAAGAAAAAATCCCCATAAATTTTGCATTCCATTGTAATAGAAGAGATTTTGTTTTTTTTAATTCTCTACTTTACTTTTTCACATATAATCAAATTAGATCGAATCAATCGGTATATCAATTTAGAATAAGAAAAAGAAACAATTGACTTATAAATTAGTATAAATCATAATAAAATTTGCTTGAGTCAGTGATAAAACCGAATGATCCAAATTTTATATTTTTTTAATTAAAATCAGATCGACAATCAGACTGATCGAATCAAGAACTAATGACCTGATTTATTTGACAACCAGTCTAGTTTAAAAAAACCATGCATATGATTTCATCTTCATCGTTTACTTATTTAAGATTGTGAGCATATCCAAATTAATAAAATAATGAATATCATGTCATCACTTTAATGACAGTAACTAATGTTTTTATTAATTTAAACTTTCTAAAAACATTATAAAATTTAAAAAAAATTATACCAAATTAAAATAGAGAAATTAAATCTAAATGTCATGATTAAAAGTCTAAAACCAAAATTAGACTCATATATAGATCATGTAAATTATAAAATTACTATTTTTTAAATATACAATTAACCCCCTAATTCCTAACGAGTAATTAAAAATATAAAACTTGGAAGCCTTGTAAAATTAAAAAGTTTCACTATCAGTATATATATATATATATCATATCATTTATTATATATCTATATAATATAATTTTTAACGGTGTTTTGCAAGTTATATTTTCATAAAAGTCCTTCAAGTTTGTTTATATTCAAGAATTTTCAACTTACAATTGTACTTAGTACTTCAAATTATGAATACTTAATTAGAAAATTTTCTATTCAAGCGGGTTCTAGTGTAATTATGTGAACTTTGTGGGTTGGTTGGGTAAATAGTTAGATCTTAAAATTTAGTTTCGTTAAATTAGAACTAAAAGTTTTTGTTAGTGAAAAACATTATGATTAATGGTATTAATAATACCGTCTGACTTGGGATTAAGGGAAGCGGTGGTGAAAGACTATATATAAGAAGGATTCTTCATGCTGATATTTTTTTTTCTCTTATTCTTCTTTGGTTCATTCTGTAAGTTAAGAAAACTAAGAAACAAGTTGCATGAAAGGAAGAATCTAAGGTGTTAGCATAAATACTTGAGAATTTAGCAATCTGGTAATCCTTCTACCTCTTATGTACCTTTCGATTTAAGAAAAAAGAAGAAAAGTCCGGGGGTTTCAACATAAATAATTTTGAACTGTGATGTTAAAGTCGTAGATATCAATTATAATTCTTTTGCATGCATATGGATTAAAGTTTCTTACACATATATGTCTTCGTTTTGATCTTTATATAATTTATATTTAGCCAACCAAGAAATAAGAGGTGCAAGTGATAAAGGGAAGTTTAAGCAGGTGTAAACCGTGTCAACCTAGGTATTTTGTTGGTGAGTTTCTAAACTCAAACTTTCTATGGTTATTTTATATAAATGTATATCAGTACTGTGATTCCATGTTGTGGTTGTTTTCATGCTCTGTTGATGATGAGTTGTATTACCATGGATGGTTTATGTAAAGTATTGTTTTACAGTTGCATGTTTGATTATACTTTTCAGATCACTGTTTGATAAACTTTCACTGGGAAAAATAATTATTGATGAAGTTATCTTCTTCATGGTTCGTATGATGCTATGTTTTGGTATGATATGTTGTGTTTTCGATAAAATGATCAGTTGAATTCTTGCTACAAGCCTGTTTAAATTGTGAATGATATGTGGAGTATGGAAGGCTATTTTGGCGGATGAAAGATGAAGAAATGTCATGTTGAACACTCTCTGTCACGTGTTATTTGGCTTTGCAGAGGTTCAGATGGATAGTGCGAATAATGTATATGCATGGTTTTAGGCTTTGCGGAGGTTCGGTTGGATTGTATGGAGATATATGCGCAAATAATTATGATAAACCAATATGGGTTTTATGTATGTATGAGACTCTGTGGAGTCTAAGGCTATAAGCCACATGTGTGTAAGTAAGTCCATGGTCAATGCATATGAAAGTTGTGAAAGATATAAAAGTCTGTTGGACTTATTTTATAAGCTTTATGTTAAAGTTAAATATGAGATTTTGCCAAATGAAGTTCATGACAAAGTCCGCTTGTATGAATCCACTATGATAGTGAAGTTCTATGAATCCGCATGTTTAAAGTTTGGGTTTAAGACTTAAGGTGTTAGATTTAAAGTTTAGGGTCTAGAATTTAGAATTACTTTTGCATTTATTTATAATAAATTAATATTTAAATAAATTTATTACTATTTTTATTTATAAGTTTTATTTTTTGTTTTATTCAATGATGGAATATCATGTTATTATTCACTAATGGTACATAAAACCCATATGGATAATGGATCAAATATCTTCTCAATTAGTATTAAATATTATTATTTTCAAATCAATTTGAATAAAATAAGTCTTTTTGCACAAAACTATGATTTAGTTAACCAAGTTCGATGTGCATTAGGCTTAATGTTGATGTAAAGTTTCAACGAGGTAGAGAAGGTGATGAGGTTTTAGAACGATTCACCAGTGTAAGGCGTAGATCCATGCGTGATTGGAATGAGGAAGAAAAGTATTGAAGAGCTCCCTTGATGAGAGAATGAGCCCAAATATGTGTATGGTGATTGGATTCCCTTTGCCTAATTTTGAAAAATGTATATAAAGATGTCATTGATGAGACCCACAATGTGACTACGATGTTTATGATAACAATCCTTCTAATTGAAGGAAACATTATAAAGTGACTTTTTTTGAGACAAAAGTAGCAGTAAAATTTTTGTCTTAACATTAATTGAAAAAGTGTAATAAAGATATTATATTTAAAAAATTCATAAAAAATGACAAAGTGTGAATATTGTCATTTTCACATTCATACATTACATATTTGTCTAATGATATTTTCAAAATTTTTAAAGGGTGTAATGATATTTTCCCAAAATTTTAGAGGGGTAATGCCAAATGAAGATGAAGAGAGAATGATTAATGCCAAAAGACAAATGGCAATAACTTTTGTAGAACCATGTCTTAGTGTATCTACGATGAACTTGACCAAGTGGAGCATTGGATTGAGCCAGTCATATATCATAAATGGAAATTACAGTAAGGTGTTGAAGAACAATAGGGATAATCTGAAGCCAAATGCGGTTGTACAACCCAATTTTGGCCCGGGCCCACTAAGACCCAAACAAACATCAAAACCAAACAGACCTAAAATACTAAAACACCTAAACCCAAATTAAGCCCAACAATAAACCCTACCCAATTACTAAAACAAGCCTAACCTAAAAGGCCCAAAATAAAATAAACAAAACCTAACCCTAAGTGCCGCCGCCACTGTCTGACCCTCTGCCAGCCACCGCCTGCTGCCACCGCCCATGTCACATCTCCACTGCCCACTTGCACCTGCGAAAAACAGAGACATCATTACAATAAACAAGTTGTAAAAATGGCTATAAAAAGCCAAGCAAATCCATTGTATTTTTTTCGGATGATTGAATACAACAAAAAAGAAATTCAAGCATACAAAAAGGAAAGAAACCGCAAGTATTTGAAGAAGAAAAAACAAATTCACACGGGCAAAGGTCTTTATTTTTTCCTTTTTTTCTTCTCTCTTCATTTTCGAAACTAAGTATACTTATATATATATATATATATATATCTTTTTTAAAAAAATTATTACATATATATATTAAAAAGAAAAAAAACTTATCTTTTACCGAAAAAAGGCGTGACTTTTGAACTTCCGGCCGCAGACGGCGGCGCCGGCGTCGGTGGACGGCGGCGCGCGTCGGTGGGCGATGGCGCCCGCGTCGCCGAATCTGGTGGGCGCGCGGCGGCGACCGATTGGACTCTCGCCGGATTCTCATGTTCTGCAGAGAAAAAAAAGGGGAGGGGGTTTTTTTTTTAATCAAATGAAAAAATGAAATTTTTACAAAAAGTTTGCCTTAAATAGGCCTCCAAAACGACGTTAATAGAAGAATGTTAACAATGTTAATAATTAGACTTGAAACTTTAAGTTCGATAAGTAGATGAACTAAATTTTTAGAAATAAAAATAGAGTAATTAAATTCTAAATGTACAAAAAAAAATATAGACTTGAAGCACGTATTAACCTAAATAATTTATAAATAAAATACTATATAAATTAAAATTTGAATAATGTTTCATGCATTGTCTATGCATGAGTCTCATGCACTGATAATGATTAATAACATAACACCTCAGAATAAAAAATAAATTTATAATTAAATACTAATAATTTTATTTAAATATTAATTAATTATAACTATTATATATACTTACTAATAACTCTCATGTTTAAAGTTTGGGTTTAAAATTTAAATATGTTAGATTTAAAGTCTAGGGTCTTAAATTTAGGATTATTTTTGTATTTATTTATAATAAATTGATATTTAAATAAAATTATTAGTATTTTTATTTATAAATTTTATATTTTTTTGTTTTATTTAATGATGAAATATTAAGTTATTATTCACTAATGGTACATGTAACAACCTGATTTTGGGCCTAGTCGGAACAGTGGTTTTGGGACCACAAATTCGACATAAGAAAATTTATTTTTATTATATTTTTATGGTCTACGATTTCACGAAATGATTTCATGAAAAATTCTTTCGAAAATTTTGACGTTTGGGCACCCAATTTAGTCAAAAGGACTAAATTGTAAAAAGTGCAAAAGTTGAGTTCTACATGCTAGAGGTGTCCAATTGTTATGAAATTTAAAATTATAGGTCCTTATATGGTAATTAGACCATTGTTTAAGTTGGTGGACAAAAATGGACATGGTTAGGCATGTTTCCAAAGTTTTTCATTAAGGACATTTTGGTCATTTAGTTATTAAAATGAATTGAAAACAAAATTAAAAGCCAATTTTTGTCCATCTTCAACCCCTTGGCCGAAACTTGCATGGAGAAACCATGGCTTGGGTTTTTCAAGCTTTCAAGCTCAATAGTAAGTGCATCCAATCCCCGTTTTTAATGTTCTTTACATTTTTGAGATCCCCGTAACTCGGTTTAGCTATTTCTACCATTATTTTGAGCTAGGATTTGTGTTTAAAAATTTACACATGGATGACATGCATGTGTTTTGATGTCTAATGGTAGAATATGAATGCTCGGTGTGTAATAAACGACTTTTACTAAGTGATTTTGATGAAATCGCATAAAAGGACTAGTTTGTAAAAACTTGAAAAATGTATGAAAATGTGTGAATGAATGCAAATTGTGGACTGCTACAGTTATGAAAATGGTTCGGCTAGGCCTAAAATACAAGGAAATTGAATAAAAATCATTTTACGAGCATAGGGGCAAAAGTGTAAATATGACAAAGTTTAGGGGCAAAATGTAATTTTGCCATAATATGATTTTTGGACTGAATTGAATAGTATAATAACTTAATAAGTCAAATGTGATATTTTAGATAAAGAAAAACGAGTTTCAGACTTAGAACGGGGAAAGATTTAATCACCGGGCGACTTTGGTCCCTTTCGCCATTTTAAGTCAAGGTAAGTTCGTATGGTAAACATTAATGTTTATTTGTTAGAGTGACGAATAATTTATGAAATTAATCGTATTATTTGTTGAATATTGGAAACTAATGTTCAAACAAGTAAACGCAGGGTTGACCTATTCTGTTCAGTGCTAAATGATAATTTGACGGAAAAGACCATGGACGAACCATGGCATAGTGTGACAATGTGAAAACTATGTGAAATTGTGACTAAGTGAATCCGGGTGCTGGTCTAGTACGTCCTACCAATAGCTGGGTATTCTGATATATTGCGGATACCTGACAGCTTGTGTGAGCAGCACTGAGTAGTTACGTATGACCGACAGCTTGTGTGAGCAGACCCGAGAATGTAAATGTGAATAGCTCGAGAACGAGCCTATGTGCGTTATGTGATTATGTGATATCCGGGTGCTGGTCTTGTACGTCTACCAGTGGCTAGGTAGTCCTGCATATGTTGCGTGATACGGACGGCTTGTGTGGCGCAAAGATCTTTGTGTAGCTACGTCTGACCGACAGCTTGTGTGAGCAGACCCGTGAATGTTAAGTGGTTCGAGTGCTGGTCTTATAAGTTCTACCAGTGGCTGGGTAATCCAGCAAGTGTTGCGGATACCTGACAACTTGTGTGAGCAACACTGAGTAGTTACGTATGACCGACAGCTTGTGTGAGCAGACCCGAGAATGTAAACGTGAATAGCTCGAGAACGAGCATATATGTGAAATGTGATAAGAGGTAGCTTCGGCTACATATATGTGGCACGTATGTGCAATCGTTCCGAGTATCCGTTAATATTCCGATGTGTACAACGTGAAAATGACTAAAGTGTAAATGAATGTGAATATGTGACGATCAAGTGCAGGTATATGTATGTATACACTCATGAGCAATGTGCTCGGTATGTGATCGAATTTTGGTAAGAATGTAAACGAGTAAGTTATACCTATGAGAATGACCTTGTGATTATAAGTCCATGCTTATGATGTATGAATATGTGGTAAATGTGATTGATGATCATGTGTGAGGCTTTTAGGCCAAATTAAATTGAGAAATGATATGTTCAAGTCTTTGTTGTTGATGTATAGGTTAAATTGGCCAATGAATGGCTTGTAAATATTTGATAATGACTAGTTATAGGAATGGCTAACCATGGATATACTTTGGTGTTATATGTGTGTAAATGAAAATTAATATAAAGGAAACATGAAAGAGTAAAATTAGCAATAAAACAGTTTGGACAGCAGCAGTTGTATCACTTTGAAAAATCACCAAAAATGATGGAAACCGAATTAGAGGTTGAATAAGATTGAAATTATACCTTATTGAGTCTATTTACACATAAAAGAAACAGAATAAGCAAAAGAATTTCATATGGTGAGATATTTGGATTTTAGTGAGATAGGGTCAGAATGATTTCGGAATCCCCTTTTCTGACTTGGGAAATTCATTAAAACTTGTACAAAAATAATCATGGGATAAAATTTATATGCTTGAATTTATTAATGAGTCTATTTTCAAGAGAAACAAACGAGAAAATCATTCGAGTTCTTTACAATGAGATAATTAATTTTTAGTGAAGAGGGGTCAGAACTGTCGGACAGCAAAACATGGGAGACTTTAAAGAATAAACTGTACTGATTGGTTGAACCAAAAATTCTGGAAATTTTATGGTAAGAATATATGTGAGTCTAGTTTCAGGGAAAATTAGCGGATCTTAATTTTGAGTTTTGTAACTCCGGATAAAAATAATTTAGTGACTGTAACTCGAGTAAACAGCTCAAGATGAACATAAATGAATTGTGAAATTTTATGCAATAATGATGGTAATATCTTGAGAACTTATAATGAGGATTGTTAAAAGCATGGTAATCAATTGTTTATTATTTACATACGTACTTACTAAGATTTATAGCTTACTCTGTTGTTTTCCGTGTTTATAATGTACTCAGGTTAGCTCGGGTTGGAAGTCGCCGGAGAACCTATCACACTATAAAGCTTACAATTTAGGTATCGATGATTTTATACTTAAGGTTATGGCATGTTGATGTGTCTAAAACTAACTATGACAACAATAAAGGCAAGCGCACCTATCGTTTAATAGTATAGTTATGGTAAGACCGGTAATATCGTATCCTCAAGGACCAAGAGTACTAGTAGTTACTATCTTCTTATTATTTAGCCTAAAAATTGGAGTGAATTCTTTTAAACTAAAACTTAATTAAAAACACGGCAACGAAAGAATTGGGAAAATACTTTTAGACAACTTATGTGATAGGCAGTACCTAAGGAAGAATCCACTTAGATTTCAATTATTACTTTTGATTCATATGATTTATTCACTTGTCTTAATCCGTAGAAATCCCTGATTTATGTTAATATCTCTCTCGAGACTAAAAATAACTGACTCTAGGTTGATTAATTGAAATCTCTTTCTAATTAAAACCCCTATTGTCGCATTAACTCGATCTATGGATTCCCTTATCAGATTTGACTCTAATCCGGTAGATTTTCGTCGCCCTGTGTCTAGGGTTGCAATCAACTCCGCTTAATTGTGTTGATCTACTCTTAAACAGGACTTTTGCTCCACCGAATAAGCACATTCGACTTGAATCAATAACTTTGAATTATCAAAACAAGAATAAGAACTCACAATTAAGAATAAGAACAAATATTTATCTTATAAATCAAATAGTAATAAGATCCGTCTTAGGTTTCATCCCCTTAGGTATCTAAGGGATTTAGTTCATACTGATAGAAGGAAACATCATAGAATAAGGAAAACTAGAAAACATAAGAAAACCCAAAAACTTCTAAAGAACTTGATGGGAGATCTTCAGTCTTGAAGGAGATCCTTCCTCCGAGCTGCTTCCGACGGCTGCCTTCGAGTATTTTCTGCGTTCTGTTCAGCCTCTCCTTTTAGGTCACCCCCTAGGGTGTTTATATAGGCTTTGGAACGTCTTTCTTTGCCCACAAGTAACCTTTTTCGGATAGAATTAACCTTTGATACGGTAGGGACACGCCCGTGCTCGATAGCCTTAGGTCGTGCTCGCTCCTACTCACCACACACGGCCGTGTAATTCGCCCGTGTACGTTGATCCAGGCCGTGGTTGATCCTGCTCGTAACACACGACCGTGTCCAATGGTCCAGGCCGTGTTGAATTCTTAGATAGGCCCATTTTGTCCCTTTTTGGCCCGTTTCTCGTTCTTTTCGACTACCTAAGCTCTCCTGAGTGTAAAACATGAAATTAAAGGATTAGGAGCATCGAATTCATCAAATCTAATGAAAACTCATCCAAAAATAAGCTAAGCATGGGGTTAAAATATGTATAAATTATGGTTTATCACATGTATAGGGAACTTGGTCATGTGTATATGTTACTATGAGTTGTCCTAGAATAATGACCCATGATATTGGAGTTCATTGTTGTATAAGACCATTTAATGTGGCCAATAAATTGGTTATGCTATAAACTCATGATGATGCATTCCATGGTTGAGTAGATTGTATGCTATGACTTGTTACGTGTGTGTGGTGGATGTTTTGGTAGCTTTAATATGTCATGAAATGTGTCATTCAAGTTATACTCAAGTATGGGCATGATAGGGTAGAAATTGGCTTGGAAAATAGCCAACTTCTTGGCCACACAGGTAGAGACACGGCCGTGTGTCTCAGTCGTGTGGAGGACACGGCCTGCCCACACGGACGTGTGACTCTCCAAAACAAGGAAATTTTCTAAATATTCCAATAGTTTTAAAAGTTCTCGGTTGAGTCCTGAATCGCTCCCAAAGCATGTTTTGGGCCTCGTAGGCCCGTTTTAGGGACTTGATGATATAAGATAAAATTTTTAAATTTTAAACGAAAATTTATGCCTTGAATTTGTTTAGTTGCAAGTGTTATTGTCCAGTAACGCCTCGTACCCTGTTCCGGCGTTGAACACGGGTAAGGGGTGTTACAGTACATAAAACTCTTAAATGGATAATGGATAAAATATCTTCTCTTAATTAGTATTAAATATTACTATTTACAAATCAATTTGAATAAAATAATTTTGTTTACACAAAAATACGATTTAGTTAACCAAGTTTGATGTGGATTAAGCCTATTGCTGATGTAAAGTTTCAACAAGGAGGAGAAGGTGGTGAAATTTTAGAGCTATTCACCAGTGTAAGGCGTAGATCCATTCGTGATTGGAATGAGGGGGAGAAGTAATGAAGAGCTCCCTTGGTGAGAAAAAAAAGCCCAAATACGTGTGTGGTAATTGGATTCCCTTTGCCTAAGCTTGAAAATTGTATATAAAGGGGCCCTTGGTGAGACTCACAATGTGATCAAGATGTTCATGATAAAAATTCCCTCCAATTGAAGTAAATGTTATAAAGTGACTTTGCTTAAGACAAAAGCAGTAATAAGATTTTTCTCTTGTGGATGAAGTCAATTTGATTTAGGAAAATTTATTACAAAAATTGTGGTAGTCCGCAAGTCTTTCGAGTTACACCAACATCGTAAGCATTGTGACCATTAGTAAGTATTTAAAATTATGCTCATGGTGAAGATAAAACAACTGTTTGGAATTAAATTTGCCTCGAAGGCGGAGCAACCATCTGAGATTACATTGATGTAAAAAGGCGAGCCATTGTTCAATGAGATCATTTGGGATTATAATAAGTATGTGAGGAATAATTATTCCATGAAATCGTTCGAGATTACACTGAGTATGTAAGGGTTGATTACCTTTATCATACATTACATACTTGTCTAATTTTTTTGAGTCAATAACAAAATGTTCTAAGATATTTAAAATAATTTTAAGGTACTTTGATAGTCAAGTCTTAAAACATAAGACCATATACCTAGATACACGAAAGTTCAAATACAAGAATCTACTTCAAAAATTGTATGTCTCGAGATATAACCTGCCAACTGCTGTATAACTATCTTTCACCCATATTTTGACAAGTCTCGAAACTTGAGTTACAGAAACAATTTTTAAACTGAAATTAATGTTTCAAACAACTAGAATTCATCTTGAACACTATAAATGTCCACAAGTTAGTTCCTTAATATAAGTACTCTTCAAAGAAAAAAATGGTCTTATATGGTCCCACAAAAGTCCATATAGTTTGTGAAAAACAAATAGAAATTTTTTTTAAAGTACTAGTGACAAATAAGTGGACAAATAGCTTATAAGTAGTTATAACAAAACATTATCTAAAAAATCAAAGCCTAAAAAAAATGCAGAATCAACCCTTTGCATCATCTTCGTATTTTCTGAGGCCTCACCCACAATCATTTCACATGATCATAAATAAGATAACAATTTACAAAGTGTCAGCACTCTGTTATTTTATCAAATTCACAAAGTTACTTGTTGTTATCCAAACAAAGACTGCTTTCTTCATGATCGATTTGTTTTTCAAATGCGGAGGCAGTCGAGCGATGGAGGAGCCATGAATCGCCATTTCAAATCCAAGATAATGCTTTGTGAGCTTAGGGGAACATGAGTTTTCTTCAAAACAGAAAATGAACAAGTGCTTTACCATGCCATGAGACTTTAGAGAAGTGGTATCGATGCGAGGCCTTAGAGACGGATCCAAGGCCCGTGGAATAGTAAGTGTGCTATGGATCTATCTATCGGGTTTGTGTCGGTTTCTATGTCCATAAATCTAGTGCACTGGAAAACAAAACGAATAAACGCAGCATTTAGAATTACAAGAAAGAATGAGACAAAAGAAGCACACTCGTACTCAAGATGTAACGTTCATAGTTCCTTAGAAATCGATACTTGCCAAGTTCACATCTTATGTGTGATTATCATTAATGTCCAGATTTTCACATCATTTGCCTTATGTGGTCAAACAAAGACAACATCAAAAGTACTAAGAACTTCATGTTCAAAGCAACAAAACATACTTGTTTGTTTCTTGACCACCAATGGACCACTTGCATCTTCATCATCTCTAATGCCATTTTTCGTATCATGCGGCGCTTATGCCTTTGTTCAAAGACTCCTAGCCAAGCGATCTGAGACTATCCCGTATGCACGCTTTTGTCCGATATCCAACTGAAAATTCAAGCGGTTTTAACTCAATCAATTCTTCGTTTTACCAATTACCTACAAAGACATGCAAATATGTGCACATCATAAAACCTTTCCATCGCTTATACCTTTTCCATGACTTGTTGAAGTCTGCTAAAAAGCTGGTTGCTTCTAGTGAAACTTCACCCAACATTGAACCTACACAAGAGCTTTCCTGCTGTTTGAAAAGCCTAATTCGCTTTGCTTCCTACACTAAATCCTTCAACTTCACTATGACCTTCGTCCCCGTTGGGACCGACAGACCTACTTTTGAACAAAGGATCGGATCATAAAATGTAATCGACTTTCCACTCTTGCCCGATTGATATTCCCGTTGGATCGGGCTCTTGTATCTTGTTGATGAAATGGCTTTCCCATATTCTCATTCATTATAATGTCAGAACCTCAAATGAAAGACCCCAAGCACTCTATGGATCGTGCTCGATTCGATGCACAAGATGACTCGTTTGTCGAAGGATGCCCGTTATTTTCAGATTTGGCACTAGTTAGAGTTGGAAATCTTGAAATTTGGTTTGAAGGACCGCTGTTATTGAGATGCATATAGGGAACACCGCCCGCCCATAGCTTACGTAATCGAGCCCGTGTTTTGCTTGTCTTTGTTGAAGATCCAGTGGGGAAAAGAGTTGACATGATGCATCGCAGCGGGATGCTTCACATCCGCAAACCGCTTGATGTTACCATAATGGTGATAAGAGCCACCGCTTTCGAGGAGATGATCTGCTTTTCTCCGGATGCTCGATTGCTTGGATCGCTTTTTCGTGGGGTGATCTGTAATTTAACAATACAACTTAGACAACACAAGAAAGATTCCACATGGCAATAATATGTCAAAGGAAAATTTACAATCAACTCTTTCATCTCGAAACTACTTAAGCGTGGATCATAACATTTATTATCCGACTTTAGATTGAAGATTTATATACATTATGAACAAGGACTATAAAATGGCATAATTCTTTGTTGATAGTAGGTCAGAGTTTTCCTTCAAGTACCTTATTAGTAATATTTCTATTTATCATCCTAATTTATCAGAGCTCAAATTCAAATAAGTGCCTAAAAGATTTTTGGAGGATGACAACTTCTAGTGACAAAGTTAGTTATTCAGATATTCCTAAACAAAACATAAAATTAAAAAGATCAATAGGGAGAGACACAGAAAGTTTAGAAAAAGGAAAGATTTTACTAACCTGCTCAGTGTTAGAGTAATACATACAGTTGGTTAAAACTGTTAGTTGGTTAATGGGTCGTTGTTAGCAGCAGACTGTTATTGTTAGTAGTTAGCAACTAAAGAGCAGTTACGCTACTGCTATATATGTAAGCGTTTGTGATGAATACAAGCTAAGCAAATTCAGTATATTTCTGTATCTTCTTGGTTCTATAATATAATAGCTTCCTCCTTTTATGCTATTGTTTAACATGGTATCAGAGGGCCACTGATCCTCCTTCCAAATCAGTCCCTGTTCAAATCCATTTGCACTGCTGCGATGGCCTCCAGATGTTCTTTGTAGCGTTGACAAAGAGTTCTTCTCTACAAAGAAGGTTAGTGTACTTCTTGATGATACTAACTATCTCTTATGGCGTCAGCAAATCTTGTTGGTGGTCAAGACGTTTAATCTTCAAAGCTTCTTGGAGTCTTGTACGGTTGCTCCTGTGAAATTTCTTCCAGATACTAATGGTGTTCTTCAAGAAAACCCTGAGTTTCTACGGTTTGAACAGCAAGATAGTGCTCTTGCGTCTTGGCTCTTATCGTCTGTAAGTCAATCAGTTCTTCCTCATCTTATTGGAATGGATACTAGTGCTCAGATTTGGAACTCTATTGTTAATCTGTATGGTAGCAAGACAACGTCCGATTAATGTTTTACAGAGAGCTCGCACTCTCAACGTAAAGGGGATCTTTCTATGAAAGACTTTCTCATGAAGATTAAAGTGCTACCAGCGCCTTGCTAGTTGTGGTGAGATCATCAGTGATCATGAACATATTACTGCTATCCTTAATGGGTTGTCCTCAGATTATGAATCAGTCATTACAATAATTTCGACCAGTCAAATGCCCTATACAGTTCAAGGAGTCACCACAATGCTCTTGGATGCTGAAACGCGACAAACCTCATCATTACTTGACGTTCCTGCGTGTGCCAATATGGTCTCTCATCAGCCAGCAAAGCAGACTGACAATGTTGATAACCCACCAACCTATCGACCTTCTAACAGCAACCGTGGACGAGGTCGTGGTCGAGCAAATGGTTCACGGTTTCAGTGTCAACTGTGTGGGAAACAAGGACACCTTGTTGATCGCTGTTATCATAGATTCGATGCTTCATACAAAAGTACTGGTTATAGACCATCTCCGCCTTCACAGGCCAATATGTGTATGTTTGGTGCTAGTCCACCCATGGTACCTTGGACATCACCTTCAACTCCCACTGCTCAATCTAACTGGTTTTCTTCACCCACAATGCCATTTCCTGCCTGGTCAAATCCATTTGTCAATAATGGTTTTCCACCAGTCAATAATACTGCTTTGACAAGCTCACAACCTCAAGCTTATCTAGCCACACCTGAGACAGTTGGTGATACAGCATGGTATCCGGATTCTGGTGCCACTCATCATCTCACCAACTCCCCCACTGCAATCACAGAAAGCTCACCGTACAAGGGACCAGGTAAAGTGTATGTTGGTAATGGTGCTGCCCTTCCTATACTTTCCTCTGGTCAGTCTTTTTTGCTAACTCGCTCAAGACCTTTATTCATGCGGTCTTTATTATGTGTTCCTGGCATAACAAAAAATCTATTGTCTGTGTCAAAGTTTACTAAAGATAACAGGGTGATCTTTGAGTTTCTGCCTACACAGTGTCGAGTTCGTGATATGCACACAGGGGAGGTTCTTCTTAAAGGATCTGTTCAACATGGTTTGTACAAGCTTCATGCTCTTGATTCGGCAAAGTCTACCTCATCCTCTTCAGCTCAATGTTTCACTACTAGCTCAGTTGTGGATCTTGATTTGTGGCAGTGTCGGCTAGGTCATCCATGTAAAGATATACTTACAAAGGCCCTACACATGTGTAATATTCCTTTTAGGGAAAAATATGATTCTTCTTCTTGTATTGCCTGTCATTTGGGAAAAGAACATAAGCAACCATTTTCAAAGTCGACGATCGAATATACTACACCACTTCAACTTGTAGTTCTTGATGTTTGGGGACCCGCTCCTATTTCTTCTAATGGTTTTCAGTACTATGTTGCCTTTACAGATGCTTATACAAGGTTCACGTGGGTTTATTTTTTAAAAAGAAAGTCTGAGGTTCTAAATGTGTTTTCCCATTTTCACAAACAAGCTGAAAGGGTTACGGGTTGCAAGCTTAAAGTTCTTCAAACAGTTGGGGGAGGTGAGTTTCAAGCCTTAAAGATGTATCTTTCTCAACAAGGGATTATCCATCGTCTCACATGTCCTTACACCTCACCTCAAAACGGTTTGATAGAGCAAAACACAAAGCAGAGATAGTTGAAACTGTTCTTTCTATGATTGCACATGCTTCTATGCCTTTAACCTACTGGAATGATGCCTTTGCTAGTATCACTTGTTTACTTACTAAACCGATTACCATCTCAACCTTTGAACTATGTTTCACCCTATGAAAAACTATTCACACATTGAACCTAACTATTCTTTCTTGCGTGTTTTTGGTTGTCTCTGCTTTCCCAACTTGAGACCTTACAATAAACATAAACTCCAGTTTCGATCTGTAGCTTGCACCTTCTTAGGCTATTCTTCTTTTCATAAAGGTTATAGGTGTCTAGATCCTTTTGGCAGAATATATATCACAAGACATGTCACTTTCAATGAAAAAGTGTTCCCATTTAAAAACATCATCTCACCACCTACTTTTTCCATCACTTCAACGTCTAATTTTTCTTCATCACCCCAACTTTCCAGCTCAAAACTTCTTGTCTTATCCTCCAACTATACCCCACCCACTAGCTTTACACCACCCACTATTTTTAATCAATCACCTACACCACTATCGTCTGCACCTATTGTCCCCTTTTCTATTAATTCTCCCACTCAACCTTCTACCCCTACTTCACCTAATTCTACCCACTCTTTGTCTACCACATCTAACCACGTCCCCCCTCTCTCCTCTCCTGTGCATGTCCCATGCAATACGCATAAAATGATAACCCGCAGCAAGGCAGGCATTTTTAAACCAAAAGTTTTCATGAGTGTTGCACCCCTTGTTGATGTCCCTGATGATATACACGTTGCCATGAAAAATTCTTCTTGGAAGGCTGCTGTTCAGACTGAGCTTAAGGCTCTCGTTCGAAATAATACTTGGTCATTATGTTCTCTTCCTGCTCACAGACGGGCTATTGCTTGTAAATGGCTATTTAAAGTCAAGACAAAGGCTGATGATACTATTGAAAGATACAAAGCACGTTTGGTGGCAAAAGGTTTTTCTCAGCATGCTGGTTTGGACTACCGGGATACTTTCAGCCCTGTAGTACGGGCTACTACCATACGCACTATTCTTGCTATGGCAGTTATGAAAGGATGGACTTTAAGGCAAATTGATATCAATAATGCCTTTCTCAATGGGGACTTGACCGAAGAAATCTACATGGAGCAGCCTCCGGGTTTTGAAGAAGTTGGTTCTAATGGACAGAGACTTGTGTGTCATCTATACAAAGCTTTATACGGACTGCGTCAGGCCCCTCGTGCATGGTTCCATACACTTCGCCAATATCTCCTGTTTCAACTCGGTTTTCGTGCATCTCATGCTGACCCTTCTTTGTTCATTCGGGGCTCCTCTGGTAGTTTGTTACTTCTTATGGTTTATGTCGATGACATAGTCCTTACTGGTAGTTCTGACTCGAAGATTACTACTGTTGTGCAACAATTACATTCACGATTTGCTCTCAAGGATATGAGACCACTCAATTTTTTCTTGGGTGTGGCAGTTCATCGCACTTCCCAGGGTCTCTTTCTTAGTCAACAAAAGTACATAAGTGAGATACTTACCAAAACAAACATGGCTACTGCATCGTCCACACCAACACCTATGGTGAGCTTTCCAAAGTTAGTAGCTGCTGATGGTGATTCCACTCCTGTTGATGGACGTTTGTACCGCAGTACAATTGGCATGCTCCAATATGTGTGTATCACTCGACCAGACTTATCCTACTGTGTCAACAAATTAAGTCAGTATATGAATGCTCCAAATGAGGTTCACTGGAAGGCAGTCAAGCGAGTTCTACGTTATTTACGTGGTACATTGCAACATGGGCTTTTTTATTCCAATGGTCAATTTCAGCTCACTTGTTACACGGATGCTGACTGGGCTTCTTCTGTTGAAGACAGGCGCTCAACCACAGGATATGTTGTTTATCTTGGGCCGAATCCGATTGCATGGTGTTCAAAGAAACAGGCTGTCGTTTCTCGTTCTTCTTCTGAGGTTGAATATCGCAGTCTTGCGAACGGTGTGTCTGAGTTACTATGGATCAAACAACTATTGTCTGAGGTTGGGGTGGTTCTAAGTCAGTCTCCAGTTGTTTGGTGTGATAATACATCCACGGTGTCCATGGCTGCCAACCCCACACATCACACTAAGGTGAAACATGTTGAGATAGATCATCATTTTGTTCGAGAAAAAGTTTTCGATGGCACTATTCAAGTCAATTTCGTTCCCTCTGACAAACAGGTTGCTGATGTCCTTACTAAGCCTATCACACCTGGACGTTTTAATTTCTTCCAACAAGCACTTTGTGTGTTACCTAGAGATCTTATTTTTCATGAAGACAAGAAAGAAGAAAACCAGGGGAATGTTAGAGTAATACATACAGTTGGTTAAAACTGTTAGTTGGTTAATGGGTAGTTGTTAGCAGTGATCATTATTATGTTAGTAGTTAGCAACTAAAGAGCAGTTACGCTACTGCTATATATGTAAGCGTTTGTGATGAATACAAGCTAAGCAAATTCAGTATATTTCTGTATCTTCTTGGTTCTATAATATAATAGCTTCCTCCTTTTATGCTATTGTTTAACACTCAGTGGGTGTCAAGTCATCCTTAAATCAGATTCTTTCTTGGATACATCCAAAGAAGACATGTCACAAAGACCAGGATTATCACCACTCGTACCAAGGCAACTTATTTTGTCACTTGGAATTACATTTTTCTTGTACGAATCAATAGTTGAAGGACCGACATTGTCCGGCCCGGAAGTTGCACAATGCTCAGTAAACTATTCAACTTAGCATCAGCCTTCAACACATCTTGAGATCCTTCATTAGCATGTGAAGATGAAACCAGCACAAATCATCTTCATTATCTGAGACTCCCAACCCAAACGTTGAATCACAACTTCAGTAAGATCAATATGAAAGGTTTCTCGATGAGTACTATGTAAACCCAAATACATGCATGCGTACAAATATGGTGCAGGTACAAATATGCTTTACCATGCCATGAGACTTTAGAAGTGGTATCGATGAGCGTGCCTTAGAGACGGATCCAAGGCCTGTGGAATAAGTGTAAGTGTGCTATGGATCTATCTATCGGGTTTGTGTCGGTTTCTATGTCCATAAATCTAGTGCACTGGAAAACAAAACGAATAAACGCAGCATTTAGAATTACAAGAAAGAATGAGACAAAAGAAGCACATCTGTACTCAAGATGTAATCTGTTCATAGTTCCTTAGAAATCGATACTTGCCAAGTTCACATCTTATGTGTGATTATCATTAATGTCCAGATTTTCACATCATTTGCCTTATGTGGTCAAACAAAGACAACATCAAAAGTACTAAGAACTTCATGTTCAAAGCAACAAAACATACTTGTTTGTTTCTTCGCCACCAATGGACCACTTGCATCTTCATCATCTCTAATGCCATTTTTCGTATTCAATGCGCTTATGCCTTTGTTCAAAGACTCCTAGCCAAGCGATACAGACTATCCCGTATGCACGCTTTTTTGTCCTGATATCCAACCGAAAATTCAAGCGGTTTTAACTCAATCAATTCTTGTTTTACCAATTACCTACAAAGACATGCAAATATGTGCACATCATAAAACCTTTCCATCGATTTATACCTTTTCCATGACTTGTTGAAGTCGCTAAAATCAAGGTTGCTTCTAGTGAGACTTCACCCAACATTGAACCTACACAAGAGCTTTCCCCGCTGCTTGAAAAGCCTAATTCTCGCTTGCTTCCTAAACTAAATCCTTCAACTTCACTATGACCTTCGCCCTGCTTCGGACCGTGACACTGCTTTTGAACAGTGGATCGGATCATAAAATGCAATCGACTTTCCACTCTTGCCCAGTTGATATTCCCGTTGATCGGGCTCTTGTATCTTGTTGATGAAATGGCTTTCCCATATTCTCATTCATTATAATGTCGGGAACCTCAAATGAAAGACCCCAAGCACTCTATGGATCATGCTGATTCGATGCACAAGATGACTCGTTTGTGGAAGGATGCCCGCTATTTTCAGATTTGGCACTAGTTAGAGTTGAAAATCTTGAAATTTGGTTTGAAGGACCGCTGTTATTGAGATGCATATAGGGAACATTGGCTCGCCCATAGCTTACGTAATCGGCCCCGTGTTTTGCTTGTCTTTGTTGAAGATCCAGTGGAGAAAAGAGTTGACATGATGCATCGATAAAGGATGCTTCACATCCGCAAACCGCTTGATGTTACCATAATGGTGATAAGAGCCACCGTTTTCGAGGAGATGATCTGCTTTCTTCTCGGATGCTCGATTGCTTGGACCGCTTTTTACGTGGGCTGATCAGAATTTAACAATACAACTTAGACAACACAAGAAAGATTCCACATGGCAATAATATGTCAAAGGAAAATTTACAATCAACTCTTTCATCTGAAACTAACTTAAGCGTGGATCATAACATTTATTATCCGACTTTAGATTGAAGATTTATATACATTATGAACAAGGACTATAAAAATGGCATAATTCTTGCTGATAGTAGGCTGTGGTTTCCTTCAAGTACCTTATTAGTAATATTTCTATTTATCATCCTAATTTACTGTAGCTCGAAATTCAAATAAGTGCCTAAAAGATTTTTGGAGGATGACAACTTCTAGCTGACAAAGTCAGATATTCAGATATTCCTAAACAAAACATAAAATTAAAAAGATCAATAGGGAGAGACACAGAAAGTTTAGAAAAAGGAAAGATTTTACTAATCTGCTCAGTGGGTGTCAAGTCATCCTTAATTCAGATTCTTTATTGGATACATCCAAAGAAGACATGTCAGCAAGACCAGGATTATCACCACTCGTACCAAGGCAACTTATTTTGTCACTTGGAAGTACATTTTTCTTGTACGAATCAATAGTTGAAGGACCGACATTGTCTGGCCTGGAAGTTGCACAATGCTCTGGTAAACTATTCAACTTAGCATCAGCCTTCAACACATCTTGAGATCCTTCAGTAGCATGTGAAGATGAAACCCAGCACAAATCATCTTCATTACTGAGACTCCCCAACCCAAACGTTGAATCACAACTTCTGTAAGATCAATATGAAAGGTTTACTGATGAGTACTATGTAAACCCAAATACATGCATGCGTACAAATATGGTGCAGGTACATGTATGTGGATATTTACGGATGTTCAAACATAGATGCTTTTATGTTATACCCAAAGCACAGATCCTACTGAACCTTGGGTTTTACATAGTAAAGCAAAACGAGAAACTTAATAATAATAGGATTTCAAGAACTACCTGAACATCCGGTCAACATCCTCAAAATTTCCAATGTCTCCCCAGGCATAACATAGGAGATCGCAGTTTTCTTTGTCTTCATGGTTATTATTAAAAATCTGAGATCATCATTAGTATCAGACATGTGATTTAGCGGAAAACGGTAGATGTTATTGTCCTCTGTAGCACAGTTGTCAATCAAGACAGGATCTTCAGCACAGAAATCACTGCTAACTGAATCTATATCACCAGTTTTGAGACCCTAGGCTGGACATCATTGGATCATCAGAAACCATGCCCGTAACTTCTTTGAGTGAGTCATTATCACCTGAAGTGGGAAATATGCCATCAGAACTGTGAGACCAAGGACATTTTTCTAACATTTTGTTCTTGGTCAAAGTATGAGTGCCTTTTCTCTTCTCGCCCAAAATACCATATTTAGCCGTATTATCTGCATTCCTAGCAACTCCAATCACTTCGTGTTGTGGTTTTGTTCGACCATCCCCTTGAATTTTGAATTGAGCCCCATATTCATCAACAGTACGAGGAACTATATGATCGTCGGTAGCACTAGCACCAAATTCATCCCAAATATTATCTTCATGCTGTAACATCAATTACATAAGTTTAGTCATAATCGGTCATTCTTTGTCAAATGAAATGAAAATAGAGTAGATGAAATTAAAGAAACTTGATCACGTAAATTAAAAAAAAAAAATACTACTTTACGAAAATTAAATTATAAAAAAAAAAACTTTTTAAGAAAATTTACAACCAACCCCTCAAATCTCTAACAAACATTTTTAAAAAATAAAAAATAGAAGCCTCGATTGTAAGATTAAAAAGTTACCATGAGTAAAATTATATAGTCAAAGAAAAACAAAACTAAATAGTTTGAATAAGATAAAAGTTTCACACTTCAATTCGATATAGGAATCAAAGTTAGGTGTGGATTAGAACTCTGAATATATATATATATATATATATATATATATATATAAACAAACACTAGTTTATTCATACTAAAGTTTTTTATTAACAAATCTGTCATTGTTGAAATAAGTTTTGAAGAATCGAAGATGTCCGAGTTAAAGGGTAAAGAGAAAGTTGATGATGGTGATCGTTCATGGCTGGAGTTGTTGAATAGTGTTGAAGCATCTACTTCTAGTGAAAGCGAGAAGCTACAGAAATTAACTCAGATGATATTGCCCAAGTTTGTAGCTCGTCTAGTTACGGAGATGGAGAACAAGATGATGGTTGAGAAAGAGGGTCTCAAATCCTGTCATGAAGCTGGAGTTGAAGAAGAAAAACAAGATTACTTGATCGGCAAGCAAAAGAAACGAAAGACGAGCGACGACAGAAAGAAGAAGCAGAAGACAAACAACATTAATAATCAAAGAAAGAGACAAGATCTGGAAAAGTTTATGGAATTGGGTTTGGAACCACCTCCGGATATGCCACAAGTATTCAAGGATTGCATTAAGGACTTGGGTGGGAGTGAAATAAAGCTGATTATTCAAAAGTTTCTTCAAGTTACTGATTTGAGGTCTCAACAAAATCGTTTGTCAATGTCTTTGAAACAAATTAGGAGTACATTCCTACACGAAGATGAAGAGAGAGTGCTTAATGCCAAAAGACAAATGGCAGTAACTTTTGTAGAACCATGCCTTAGTGTATCTACGGTGAACTTGGCCAAGTGGACCATCGGATCGAGCCTGTCATATATTATAAATGGAGATTACAGTAAGGTGTTGAAGAACAACAGGGATAGTCTGAAGCCAAATGCAGTGTTTCAAATTTGGTCATTTCGTGTTCAACCAAATTCGCAGCTCGGTTTTGCTTTGATCAAAGTTATAGACGGAGAAGATGGTCACGTCATTGATTAAGGATACACCCAACTTCCCGGGTGCTTCAGTTTTTTTATTATGACGGCGCCACGGCGGGGCTTACAAGAGAGAGGTTTGTGGAAAACTACCTCTGCTGCTCTCTATTGTGTTACATAAATGGTAAAATTATGATTTTAATCCCTGTCTCATATTTTATTTAGTTTATGTAGTTTAATTTAACTTAACTTCTACAGTTAATTCAATATTAAACACTAATAACCTATTTTTCTCTTAGAAACCGACACAAAAAAGCTGTCAAAATTTTATCCCTTTATATTTAACTATTAACTATTAATTTTATTGGTAATATATATTTATCTGCTAGTATTTTTTTTTTTGTAAAAGACAAAATAGTTCACGAGTATATCCGTTAGGAATTAATTAATTTTTTTTAAAATTAAATATATACAAAATATATTTTTTTAAAATTTTTTAATTTTAAAAAATATTTAATTGTGCCAAAATGAAATTTTTATCGCAAATTTAAATGATTTGAAATTTTAAGCGAAGAGTAAAAATAATTTGTTTAAGAGCTAAATAAGTTATTGTGCCAAAATAACAACTGATGTCAAAGTTTAATTACTAATTTTAACATAATAAATAGACAACACAAATTTTTATCACAAAATTCAACTCATAAATTTATGCATATCATTATCGAAGCTTAAAAATTTAAAGTTAACTCATAAAAAATAAATTAAAATTAAAATTAAAGGTGTTAATGATTTTTTTTCTTCAAAACTTAATGAATTAATTTATAGAAAGCACAGAATAATAAAAAAACAATTTATATATAAATCAAAATTTTAATATTAAATATTATTATTACAACTCAAATTGAATTCAAACTAGAATTTGAATTTTGAAGAAGGATAAGAGATAAATTCTAATTGGGATTGAGGTGAATTTCTAAGCTTTATAAACCTTTGGGGATTCATTGTAATTTTTCCAAAGTTGAGGGCGTTACTGCAATTTTACCAAAATGGGGGCGCCACCTGCAATTTCCTCACGTTGACCGAATTTAAAAGGAAATATAAGAGAAGAGGCGTGAATCGACCTTGGGCAAGAAAAGTAGAATAAGTGATTCTTGACCTTTAAGCTACTGCCCATTTTATGGTCATGCTCTACAACAATTAATATATAACCTATTTTTACCTTGGTTCCTTAATGCAGAAAAATGAAAAGGAAAAAAGTGAAAATAAGTAGGATAAAATTCTTCTAAGCTCTTAACCATTAAGGCTAAGATTTAATTTATGTAAATTTTAAAATTCTAACATCCTAATTTTTGGAATGTTACACTTATCGCAAAATCCAACTCATAAATTTATGCATATCATTATAAAAGCTTAAAATTTTAAAGTTAACTCGTAAAAAATAAATTACAATTAAAATTAGAGGTGTTAATATTTTTTTTAAATTAAGGAACTAATAATTTATAAAAAACACAGAATAATTAAAAAATTATATATAAATCAAAATTTTAATATTAAATATTATTATTACAAATCAAATTGAACAATATAAAGGTTTTCACACTGAAATATCTCATTTTATTATATATTAATTTTTAAATTAATAAAAAAGATATTAAAAATATCAATTAAAGTTTTTTGTTTTTATTGAAAATTACTTAATCAAGTTGGTGTATTTTAACAAAACCTATTGTCTATTTTCAATTAATTCTATAACTCTAATGAAGTCCAACTAAATAACTTCTCTCTAGAAATTTTATAATTAGAACAATAAAAATTAAAATATTCTCAACAAAATGAAGGGTTTTAAGCTTTAAATTTATTATTTATTTTAACGAGATACGATAAATTTAAATATTAATAATTAAATTTACCTTGAATGTAAAGTAGTCATTAAGGATTACATTAATGTAAGTAAGGCGAGTCCTTGTTCATTGAAATCATTTAGGATAATTATAAGTATGCGAGGAATAATTGTTTAATGAAATCATTCGAGATTACACGAAGTATGTGAGGATTGATTACCTTTAGAAATTTCATAAAAAAATGGTAAAGCGTGAACATTGTCATTTCCATGGCCATACGTTACATACTTGTCCAAGAAAAAAATTAATATAAAATTAAACAAGTACAAAAAGAAACTAAAAACATGTAACTAACCTCCAGGGACCCAAAGTAAATTGAGTACCAAAATCCAAGTGTCTCCTGCAAGTATTTTCAAGCCTTTAAAAATTAATATAAAATTAAATTTGTACATTTAAAACCTCTACTTTTATTTTTTAAAATTTTGTAAATCCATAAAATATTAACAATCCAACTTAAATTTTTAAATCTAGAAATTAATATCTTGAAAATAAAAAAGCATTATGATATGTACTATTGCATGTTTTAACTATTTTTGTTTTCAAATTCATTAATATATTATATAATTAAAGATTGCTTTTATTGTTTTATTTAAGAGTTAAAAGAGAGATTATGAATAATTCAAGAGAAAATTAAAAAAAGAGAGACTATTTAACATAAGAAAATTAGGGAAAAAATCAATAATTCAAGAATTTAAATGAAAAAGGAAAGAAAAAACTAAAATTTATATGTTTTTTTAATTTTTCGTAAAATATAAAAACTAAAATTTGAAAATTTAAAATATAAAGACTACCCTCTCAATTTTAATAAAGTAAAAAAGTTAAAATTTATAATTAAACAAAATTAATCTTGATAATTGCCAATAATGCTTATAAATAGATTCTCCCATTCTAGATACTAATATCAAAATCATAGAGCATGGGGATAAAAACAAACTCATGAGAAATTAATGAAGGTTTCAAGGAGTGTATCAATGCCACTTTCTTTAAGGTTCTATTTGCCCCCACCTATATATAGTTTGCACAAGAGTTACTGGCAAATAAACTTCGATGATACAATGAAGCCTAGTAACTGTCTACGTTTTGCACTGACGAAAACAATCCACTGAACACCGAGCAGAGCATAACAATGATATCAATTTCTATATAAAATTTCTACAGTAATTAAGTATTTCGAATTACACCAACATTGTAAGCATTGCAACCATTGGTAAGTATTTAAAATTATGCTCATAGTGAAGATAAAACAACCGTTTGAAATTAAGTTTGCCTCGAAGGCGAAGCAACCATTTGAGATTACAATGATGTAATAAGACGAGATCATTGTTCAATGAGATCGTTTGGGATTATGATCAATATGTGAAGAATAATTGTTCAATGAAATCGTTTGAGATTATATTAAACAGGTGAGAGCTGATTAACATTAGTTGAAAAAGTGTAATAAAGATATTATCTTTAGAAAATTCATCAAAATGACAAAGTGTGAACATTATCATTTTTATGGTCATGCATTATATATTTGTCTAATGATATTTTCCCAAAATTTTAGAGGGCTATGACCCCGAACTTTGAGAAATTATATCATAGCTCTTCTACATGTCATTACTTTTTTTTAACCATAATCATTAATAAAAAAGGAAAAGAAAAAACTCTACCTACAATCTATAGTATCAAGAACAAGGTCAGAAAATTTCATCCAAAGAATCGGTTTATATTGGGCCTTTTTAGGAAAATTATAAATAAAAATACTTTTTAGGAAAATTTACAATTAACCCCTCAAATCCGTAACAAATATTTTTAAAAAATAAAAAATGGAAGCCTTGGAAGATTAAAAAATCATGGGAAATATTATATAGTTAGAGAAAAACAAAACCAAATAGTCTGGATAAGATAAAAGGTTTTTTACACTTCAATACGATATAGGAATCAACGTTAGGTGTGGATTAGAACTCCGAATATATATATAAACAGGAACTAATTTATTCATACTAAAGTTTTTTTGTTAACAAATCTATCATTGTTGAAATAAGTTTTGAAGAATCGAAGATGTTCGAGTTAAAGGGTAAGAGAAAGTTGATGATGGTGATCATTCATGGCTGGAGCTGTTGAATGGTGTTGAAGCATCTACTTCTAGTGAAAGCGAAGCTATAGAAATTAACTCAAATGGTATTGCCCAAATTTGTAGCTCGTCTAGTCACGGAGATGAAGAACAAGAGGATGGTTGAGAAAGAGGGTCTCAAATATTGTCATGAAGTTGGAGTTGAAGAATCAAAAGACGAGTGGCGACAAAAAGAAGCAGAAGATTAATAATCAGACAAAGAGAGAAGATCTGAAAAATTTTATGGAAATGGGTTTGGAACCACCTCCGGATATGCCACAAGCATTCAAGGATTGCATTCAAGACTTGGGTGGGAGTGAAATAAAGATAGTTATTCAAAAGTTTCTTCAAGTTATTGATCTGATGTCTCAACAGAATCGTTTGTCAATGTCTTTGAAACAAATTAGGAGTACATTCCTAAATGAAGATGAAGAGAGAATGCTTAATGCCAAAAGACAATTGACAGTAACTTTTGTAGAACCATGTCTTAGTGTATCTACGGTGAACTTGACCAAGTGGAGCATCGGATCGAGCTTGTCATATATCATAAATGGAGATTATAGTAATGTGTTGAAGAATAATAGGGATAGCTTGAAGCCAAACGCGGTGGTTCCAATTTGGCCGTTTTGTGTCCAACCAAATTCGTAGCTCGGTTTTGCCTCGACAAAAGTTATAGATGAAGAAGATGGCCACATTATTAATTAAGGATACATCCAACTTGTTGGGTACATCAATTGGAGGCGTTAATGATTTTTTTTTTTCAAAAATAATTTATAAAAAGTATAGAATAATAATAAAAAACAATTTATATATAAATCAAAATTTTAATATTAAATATTATTATAAATCAAATTGAATAATATAAAGGTTTTCACACAAAAATATATATTATCATCATTTTATTATATATTAATTTTTAAATTAATAAAAAGAGATACAATTAAAGTTAATTTGTTTTTATTGAAAATGACTTAATTACAGTTGATAAATTATTAAGTTCGAGGGGTTTGTGTCATTTTAACAAAACCTATTATCTGTTTTTAATTAATTGTATTACTCTAATCAAATCCAACAAAATAAAATACAGGTCCCTATCACAACTTTTCTTTTTACCTTTATATTGAGAAATTTTATAAATACAACAATAAAAATTAAAATATTCTCAACGTGGGGAACAAAATGAATGTTTTTAAGCTTTCAATTTATTATTATTTTTTTTATTTTAATGAGTTAATATAAATTATAAATCTAAAATTTAGAAATATTTATTTTAATCCAAAAGTGGATCATATTTTAATTTTCATTATAGTTGTGATCTATTTGGAATTTTGAATTTTTTCCTGCTGCTGAAAATTTCACTTAAGTCACAAGGGACTTGAAACTAATCCATAAGGCAGTTAAAGTAGCAGAATACAACAACATCAGTGATCAAAGTACGAATGTCTTTTTCTATCACGGGAATGTTGGAAAATACGAATGAGGAAAAGGAAAAGTTTTGAGAACAACAGAGTTTCGGCAAGAGAAATTATCAGAGAGTATGAGTGGTTTTGATGGAGAGTTTGTGTCGCCCACGTCGTGCAACCCCATCAAGTTTGGATCTACACCCCACCTGCGCGCGAGGCAAAATTACAAGCTTAGTCATTCAATTACTCTTTAAGAGAGTTCACATATATAAACACATCTCACACTTGTATCTAACTAACGTAGGATCTAAGTATTTACTTTTCCTCAACAATATTTCCAAATAGCTTACTTTGAGTATCAATTTCTCATTCATCACTCAACCATTTTGAGCATATGATATATCGTTGTAAAGGTCTCATGGAGTAGAATATGAAACCATAATTTTATGATTCAACTCTCCACATTTACCTATTGAGAATATGTATTAAAATTTCCATAAAAACAATTTTTTCAATAGGTTTATTACAAAGGATGATGGGAGCTTAAATTAATTAATGATCTAGTAACAAAAAGAGAAAAAATAAAACCCATAACCTGATATAGTGCACAAAGTATTAAATTTCAGTGAAAAGAAAATCGTAGGGACATAAAGTGAAAGTTAGAAAAATGAAACTCTAGGGGAGCATATGCGCAATTTAGTTCAATTACCAAGATAGATCAATTGTTGTAAGTTCTCATGGGTCAAACCCCAAATTGAAACTTCTTCGATTCTAGTTGACCCTACAACAAGATTGCGAAGACATGAAAATTATGGGAAAACTGCTAACAAAAGGCGACGTGGAGAAAAGCATGAAAGAGCATGACTTCTACATGAATGTAATTGATGAAATGGTATTTGTTCACTAATTGAGCAAGAAACTGGTCAATTGATTGATGAAAAATTATATAAAGTTCCATTTGCCTCTTTTGTTAAAAAGACAATATGTATTAATCTTAATTATATTTCAATATTCACCACAATTTGCAACCATGGAAGATCAACAACCATTGTTAAGTAAATATTATATTAATAAATTAATTGATTAATATTTCGATGGGGATTTAGGATATGGACTTAAGAAAAGACACATTATATATGATCAATGAAAGTAAGTCAGAGAAAAGTAGTGTTTATTCATTAATTGAGTGAAAAAGTTAAGTAAATTCACTTGGCATGTATGTAAATAAAGGAAAATGTAAAAAAAATTCCCAATGCCCCCATTGAAGGAAAACCGGAGAATAATAAAGAAAACCCTCTAGTAAAATTTACACTTTTACAAACTTTGTTGAATCACAGCCCCGTATTATATTTATTCACTGTCGACATTCAATCTTATTTTTCCCATTTTTTTCAATATGAATATCTTCCGAATTTTGCGTTAACAAGCTTCTTTGTGTGATCTTGTGCATTGAACTGTGTCGAATAACTTGGATTCTGATTCAGTTCGACAGTAACTTATGGTTCCAAATCCATTTTTGGAGCACATGTTACAATTGCATCTTCCACGGTGAGGAACATCCTATCTTCCCCTATCATCTCATGAAACTTTGATGCATGGAGCTTGTCAACCACAACTGGCCCTGGATTTGCCAAAACAAGCTGCAAAAAGAATGTATTATGATGCATGAACAATAGTACTTAGTTTAATGTATGGCACGTATGATGTATGATGCATGAACAGTAGTACTTAATTAAAATATGCATGCAATGGATGATGCAAAAAGAACGTATAATTAATGGAAAATAGTACTTGGCTTAATGTATGGCATGTATGATTCATGAACAATAGTACTTAGTTTAATGTATGCCATGCATGATGTATGATACACGAACAATAGTACTCAGTTTAATGTATGGCATATATGATGCATGAACGATAGTACTTAGTAAAAAGCATGTATGGCATGGATGCCATTACAAATCTTTTGAGTTTAATCTTGATGTATGTTACCTTAACATCTCTCTTCTCAAGACTTCTGAATAACTCTTCCATGGCATGTATGCCACTAGTGTCAATGTCAGTAACGGCTGAAAAAGAATGTATAAAGTAAGTGACAGTTCGATGAACCCGGAAAACGAAAAATCGAAGACAGCTTTCGTGACATTTCGACGATGAGATACTGGACTCCAGGTCGGGAACTTTCTTTTAGTTGTTTTTCTTCATCAGCCAGCCATCTCAAAATCCTGCAAAAAGTTTGCAGTTTGTCAATGTCTATACATCCTTTTTGTTACTTCATGTATGTGGAAAAGCTAACCTTTCTTTTACATAGTTGGAGTTGGAAAAGTAAATTGCAGAATCAACTCTAACAATGAGTATGCCAGGAACTTTCGTTGCAGCTGGATATTGAAGGATGTTTCTATAGACTGTAGTCCTTGGGATCTTTCCGAGAACCGCGGTTCGAGGTCTTGTAACTTGTAAGAGGATTTTCGCGAACGATATCGAGACCTGTTGCGACAACAACATGGATCATATAGGTGGATATGTGTGGTAAATCAATAAAAAAAACTTGAGAATATGTCAACAATCTACTTATGTTCCTCACCGCTATTAGAAGGCCGATCTCGACGGAAGAGAAAACGACGCCAAAGAAGGCTCCCATACAAGCAACAAAGTCGAACTTATCGATCTTCCATATTAGGGTCATTGCTTCAATGTCTACTAAGCTAATCACCGCAGATATAATGATGGAAGCAAGTATTGCATTTGGAGTGTACTTGAATAATGGAGTTATGAGTTCCAATGTTAGTAGCACGACAGAGGACATCACGATATTAGATACCGCAGTATTGCATCCAGCCATGTAGTTTACTGCCGAGCGAGAGAAGGATCCTGCACGGGCATGTAGATGATTGATATTGGAACATTTTATTTGATTATATAAATCGGAAAGAGGTGATGAATCGTGACGGATATGACTTTCTGTTTTCGTACCTGTGGCACGTAACAAGATGTCATCGAACCGACGACATTCATTGTTCCCAATGCTACCATTTCCTTGTTTCCATCCAACTGGTAGTCCTTCATGGAAGCAAATGTTCTTCCAATTGCCACAGCTTCCTAAAAGAGAAAGACACGGCTATTACGATCTAATCTCCTTCAGCAAAATCAAGGAAAAAGGGGGCTGGATTTGCATACCGTCAACGCAATCATACCAGCTAAAACACCTATTCTGAAACCTTTGGCAAGATATTCTCCAGAGAAATATATTTCATTCAAAGATGATGGGTTGATTCCCCTCCTAATATGTTTCACCTGAAGATAAACATTGTGAAAATGAATCTTCATTACTTTTGCAACAAGCCAAGGCTCGTAAATAAATCGAACAGAAGAAAGGATTATGCATACAATCTGAACACCATGCTTGTCAGCTCGTGATGATGTACGAAAAAGGTGGAGAGGACAACCGAAATCAACGGAGCAATTGCCGGCACCCAAAATAGTTTCTTCTTCTTTTTCCCCTGCTCAGTTTCATACAGCGTCATGATTACATGAAGAAAGCTTTCTACATATACGATGAACGAAAAAATTACGAACTACGATCTTACAATGTATTTTGCGACCAAGAGGAAGGCCAGGAAGGACATTCCTATTAGTATAGTTTCCCAATTCCACTGTAAAACAAAGTTGCCATTACGATTAGCCGAATTCAAACATGTTCAATGCCTCAAAAGTATGATAGTAAATACTTACACCATGATGTGCTGCACTCCAAACTGAGCGCATGACGGAGACAATATCAGTTTTCTTCGTAAACTTTTTTATGCCGAGCAGACCCTTGAGTTGTTGAAGGGCAATGGTGATAGCAGCACCAGCCATGAAGCCAACAATGGCAGCATGAGATAGGAAGTCTATCAAGAATCCTAGCCTGAAATTGATCACACCAACCATTCAGCATATACAATATAAACCCGGATTTTCACCATAATGATGAAACTTTCAAAGGATAGAGCAAAACAGGTATTTGATAAATCATAAGGCATTGGCTATATTACCTGAAATATCCAAGTGTGAATTGAGTGATACCAGCAAAGAATGTAGCTGTGAATGCAAGGCGTAGGTAGTCCACCGGATTTTCAGATGGGTCGATCTCATTCTGCAGGAGAGTACCAAGCAAGAGAGACACCACAGCCACCGGTCCAATAGCGATATATCCCGTGAACTTCCCATGAATGCATAAATAAGAGGTGGAACAAAGCTACTATCTGCAATGCAATCCGAAAATCAGTATGATTCCCTCCCACTCCACCATGGAAATACAATCTTAATAAGTAGAAAGAAGTTTACACAATCCATATTGGGGGTCGAGATTGGCAAGCTTTGCGTATCCAATGTCCTGATGTAAATTACAGTATATTAGAAACAAAAAGAAGAAGAAAAATGGAAAATTCAACTACATTAACTCGCAGACAGGGATACCTGTGGTATGCAAAGACTTGCAATGGTAAGTCCAGCAATCAAGTCACCTTTGAATTTAGAAAGGCTATAGTTCCTTCCCCATTCAAAATAGGGAAACAGTGCTTGGAAGACTAGCACAAGCTTTGTCGACCTCGGTTGATCCTTAAACTGGCGTAAAGGATCATCGGCGAAGAAAGTTTCCTTCACGGTGCCTGCAATTTCTTTCAGCAGATTTTGCTTAGGGGCTACCCCCACCTTGTGAACATATGGCAAATTCTCCGAGTTGTGACGTGATGAAGCAGCACTGATGTTATCCATATCCTTGTAGCCAAGCTCATCAGCGACTCGGTGACTCATTCCGTCTAGAGATTAGTTTATGACCTACATGATTTGAAGTAGTTATTCATAAGAAGACCTGTAAAGAAAACACTAGCAGCCTAGTACATAACAGTTCAATTTTAATCATATTGAACTTAAGGAACATAAATGCATGTAAGTAAACATACTAACATAAAAAGGTCTAATTTGATCAATGCAGCTAATTGATGACCATAGAAGGGAGAGATGCTATTTATAAGAGTTCAAGGAGCCATATTTTCTGAACTATTTAATGTCAAAAAGGAGACTTTTTCACGCAAGAAAATGAATCTAGCTCTCATCTATTCTACATTCATAAACTTTGACAAGTTGAATATAACAGTGTTTTGGTATTACTTGAAAGGGGATCATCCATGTTGAATCATTAATTATATTTTCATAATCAACATAAACCATAATCATTTGTTTAGTGTTGACTTTGTGAGTTGATGCTTCACTGGTTAAGGCCTATAGAAGTCAAATAGCCAACTTACCCCTAATTTCTTCCACTACAACAAGGCTTTTACATCATAGTAGGGGATATCTAATTTCAGATTTTGAAAAGCAAAAAGAATATTGACACAAATATATATTCAAGAAAGTCAATGTATAATAGTTAAGAATAATATTGTCCTACACATCACATTGGTAATGTCATCAAACAGGTAGAAAGAACACAACAATCTGCCCATGTTTTAATCAACAAATAGTTATAGACCCTTAACAAGTTGGGTAGATTTTGTATTCTCTTGACAAGTTCATAGTAGCTTAAGGGTAATATCATCAAACAGGTAAAAAACTGAAAGTGGGTTTCGATTAAGCTTTTCCCAAAGAATCATAAAACAAATATTTTATTTCATTCATTAATCCTATGAACTCTGAAGCATGAACACAAATGAAACATATATACAACCCCACATCCTCAAATAAAGGGATAAAAGAAAAAGTCACCATCCATAGTGAAATCATATATTAAAAGATTGTTCTTTTCAGTATTGAAAACATATATATATATATATAACTTTATATGACCACCACCCATAGTGAAATCATCATGCCAAGTTGTCAAAAGAAAAAACAGGAAAGAAAGCTTTTGTATGAGTTCCAAAGTCAAAGAACAAAAGGAATTTTACTTACAATTCACGAAGCTTGCATTCATCATCATCATCATTATATATATATATATTAATGTCTCAACATGAGGAATTGAAGATTAAACCATGTCCAGATTCATTGAATCTGAGACAAAGACAGAGAGATAAATTTGAACCTTCTTTCCTTAAACAGAGAAATCTTTCCATAAACTGCTGCACCACTTCATGAACTTTTATTTAAGGATTTACACACAAAAAGGTTGAAAAATTAGAGAGAAAAAAGTAGAGAAAGCATGCAAAATTACAAATGCAATAAATAATATAAATAAATATTTTTAACATTTTTTAAAAATAATTAATAAAATGACGATGTTTTTAATGCTTTTATGAAGATTGCTTGAGTCGTAAGGATGTTCTTAAACCTGTAGGCATTCTTATATAAATATATATATATATATATATATATATATTTTTAAATTTTTATTCCATATTAATCATTTTCTTTATATTCCGTCCAATTTGCATCGATAAATATAAATATTGAATTTCTAATTAATTATAAAATGTAGAATATTAAAATTATTAAAATTCATTTATAAATCTTTCATTTTATTAAAAAAATGAAGAATGATGTTATTAGTTATTAATATAAATGTTTAAAGAAACAACAAAATAAATAGTAGATGGCACCAATGGAAAAGAAATGTATGGCTTCTGAAATTGGTGTGTGTCCTTCTCCTTTGAAAACCTAGCTATAGAATAGAAACATTGCTTTGTTTCATCCACGAAAAGTGTATTTTTCCTTTTCTCTTGATCTAATGCTAGCCTCTCAAATACACCCATTTTATTGAATTCTATATAAAAAGTTTAGATTGAAAATATGTGGAATATGCCATGATATATATAGACGATTTGGCGACTAGTGCGGTAGATCAGTATCCATCGACGAGAATAAGAACATATCTTAGATCCAAGTTGATCTAACGATCGATGTTAAAGATCGAGAAAAAATAATGTTTGAATTTTGGTTTGTAGATACGTAACGTCCAAAGTTGTTTCATGAATAAAAACTAAATTGTAGAAGAGAAGAGCGAAGGTAACTTTCAATTGGTGCATGCAAATGCATGATATAGATAAAGCCATATATAATCAATTTTAACAACTCGGTGACTTGAATGAAAACTTTTGAATAATTTAGTGACCAAAGTGTAACCTTTTTAGTTAAATAACCAAAATAAAAACTTAACCATAATTTAATGACTAATGGTGTAATTTATCCTAGACCGAAATATAGAAGTTAAGAGTTGCAACTTAATGGTGTAGCTTTACCATGCTCCTGAAATCTTGTTCATCAATCAACTTTTTATTCAAATTCGAAAAATCAATTTAACTAATATGAATCTCTATAGGTGAATTTAATTTTTTTTAAGGTCAAGATAATAATATAAATTATTGGAGGGATCAAAATCATAATTTTATACTAAAAATTTTAAATTTAATTATTAACTTTTTTAGTGGTACTAGAAATGGAATTGTACCATTTTAATAAAGGAACTAGGTCCCTTCTTGCACTTTTAAGTTCACCCATACGAATTTGAAGGTGGATTAAGCCTATTGTTGATGTAACGTTTCAACAAAGTGGAGAAGGTGGTGAAATTTTAGAACGATTTACCAGTATAAGACGTAGATCCATCCATGATTGGAATGAGGGAGAGAAGTAACCAAGAGCTCCCTTGGTGAGAGAAAAAGCCCAAATACGTGTATGGTAATTGGATTCCCTTTGCCTAATCTCGAAAAATGTAATAAAGAAGTCCTTAGTGAGGCTTACAATGTAATCAAGATGTTTATGATAACAACTCCCACCAATTGAAGGAAATGTTATAAAGTAACTTTTATTAAGACAAAAGCAGCAGTAAGAGTTTTGCCTTATGGATGAGGTCAATTTGATTAAGAAAATTTTACTTACTTTTTCTTACAGAATTTGTGGTAGTTCAAAAGTCTTTCGAATTACGCCAACATCATAAGCATTGAGACTATTGGTAAGTATTAAAAATTCGAATGATTTGAATATAAAATAGTAAGATCTTTAAAATTTTGAATTTGAAATAATTCAAATTTGAAATGATAAATACCAAAATTGATTCATACATGAAGTAATTCAAAAAATTTAAAACCCGATTTAACCTAACCAAAAACTAACTCTACTTAGTCTAAATGATAATCATAAGTTTTTTCACCATCAAAAAAAGTTAATTCAAGTCGAACAACTTATTAAATTAATATAAATAAATATTTTTATAAGGTTTAAAACATGATTTGACTCCTAAAGTTTACTATTTTTCTCACTTTAGTACTTAATTCTTTTTGTCCTATATTGGTATTTTAAGTTACATTCCATTAATTGATTTAGTTTCAATTGTGTTAAACAATCGATTGACTTGTGGCCCAATTAGAACGTGCCACATGACACTCTCAGCCAACTATAATGCAACACCTGACGTAATTTTTTAAAAAAATTATAAAAGAATAAAAAAGTTAAACATTTTAGAAAATTACCACCTTTGACCATTGTTAGTTTAGTGAATATTAATTTAATTTTTTATATTTTTAAAATTGTAAGAAAATCTTAGAAATTATATATTGTTTAATTTTTGCAAAAACTATTTTTAAAATATTAAATTTTTTCTAGTATATATTTAATTTTTAAATTCTTTTGAATTTTCTTAATTTAATTTTCTTTCAACTTATTGAATTTTTATTAATGTTTGTAACTTTTTAAACTATCGTAATTTTCTAGAGTTTATATATACTAATTTTTGACATTTTCTCATAATTTCTAATAATTAAAATTTCAATTCTTTAAATTTTTATTTTTGATTATTTGAATTTTTCTAAAACTTAACTAAAATATTCATTTTTATAAAATATTCATTATTTTTATTTTTAAATTATATTGATATATTTGGGTAATTTACCAGAAAATACCATTTTTTTACAAAATTTACGGAAAATGACTTACTTTTTAATTATTTACCGGAAAGGGCTATTTCCCTCAAAAACGCGTCCACGTCAGCGCGTTTTCAAGTGATGCAGCAGGAAAACGCGTCCCTGAGGGAGCGCTTTCTGCCACATCAGCATAAATCGTGTCCTTGAGGGCGCGCTTTGCTGATGTGGCAAAAACGCTCCCTCAGGGACGCGTTTTGCCCACTCCCAACAGTCATATTTTTTTGACCGTTGGCCCTCCAAAGGTAAAAAAAAAAACTATAAAACCCCCCACCCTTTCATTTTTTTCACACAAAGGTCCTTCTCTCAATTTTCTCTCAAATTTCTCTCAACTTTCCCTCAAATTCCTATCAAATTTCTCTCAAATTCCTTAAAGTTCCTCTCAGATTTCACAATAGTCCTTTAATTTGAAATATTTTTTTTGTTAAATTTACAAAAAAGCCCTGTTCAAATTCCTTTATTTTTTTGCAATGCCGGAGAATTAATTCGTCTTGACAATAAACACATCTCCGTCGATCAAATGACAATGGTAAGTTATAATTTTAATTTTTCAATACTATTTAATATTTTTTAGGTTTATGCAATTTTAATTAATTTTTATTTTATAATTTTTTAAACAGTCTGTAGATCGGGTGTTGCAATGCTATATTCGCAATATGTCTGGTCCGCCATCGCCGTTGATCGAGAATTACCTGCGGGAAGCGGGTTTTTGGCACGTGGCCACGATAGGCCAGAGGTGCAAGTTATGGTACAATTCTACTAGGCCACATGACACTCTCAGCCAACTATAATGCAACACCTGACGTAATTTTTAAAAAAAATTATAAAAGAATAAAAAAGTTAAACATTTTAGAAAATTACCACCTTTGACCATTGTTAGTTTAGTGAATATTAATTTAATTTTTTATATTTTTAAAATTGTAAGAAAATCTTAGAAATTATATATTGTTTAATTTTTGCAAAAACTATTTTTAAAATATTAAATTTTTTCTAGTATATATTTAATTTTTAAATTCTTTTGAATTTTCTTAATTTAATTTTCTTTCAACTTATTGAATTTTTATTAATGTTTGTAACTTTTTAAACTATCGTAATTTTCTAGAGTTTATATATACTAATTTTTGACATTTTCTCATAATTTCTAATAATTAAAATTTTCAATTCTTTAAATTTTTATTTTTGATTATTTGAATTTTTCTAAAACTTAACTAAAATTTTCATTTTTTTATAAAATTTTCATTATTTTTTTATTTTTTAAATTATATCGATATATTTTACATTTTTTAAAAATTTTATCTTAAAAGATTAAATTTTAAAATTTACTAAACAAGTCCCGAGAATTTGAGGATCGAATGGAATTAAATGTTTGAAATTTAAAATTTTTGAAAATTTAAATTTGATTTATTTTGAATTTAAATTTTTTAAAAACAAAAACTTAAATTTTTAAAAGTTAACAAACTTTTTGAAAACTTAAATTTGATTTTTTTTTATTTTAAATTTTTGAAAAAAAAAAACTTAGATATTTTAAAGTTAAGAAATTTTTTGGAGAAACTTTACTCAAGGGAATGTTTGAGTCGTGTCTTTCATTGCCAAATTGAGAGCCTTTTATAGAGAGCTCTTACCTCTTTACAACGTCTTTTTTGAGGAATTTAATCTCTTACATTATTACAAAGGTTTTTTCTCTTCTTACATAATTTTTATTTTCAAGACTATTATTACAATTGCAGAGATGGAAATCTCTATTGTGTATCATCGTTTTTTCTTTTGAGAGAATTTTGTCAGAAAATCTTTATTGTTCATCTCCATCTTTTTTTTGCAGAGAATATTTACTGTTGATCTTTATTTTTTCTTTGCAAAGAATCTTTACTATTCATCTTCATCTTTTCTTTGCAGAGAATCACTCGTGTTCATCTTTGTCTTTTGTTTGCAGGGAATCACTCTTGTTCATCTCCCGATCCTTAGATCCTCGAGATTCGTTTGGTATCCAACCCAAGGAGGAATATGTAATTCTAAAATTTGAAAATCTTCAAATTTGTTTTCAATATTTCTAAATTCTAGTTTAACTATCTTTATTATTGTATTATTATTATTGCTAAATATTGATAAACAGTCCAGTTAGCCATGGGTTAGGTGTGTTAAGGACAAGGTATCTCTGTACGCAATTTTAGTAATCGAAAAATTCTGATAATAGAATCCCCTTGTAGGAAATTTGAAAACAAAAAGACGTTTCCTTCCCTTATGAGAACCAATTCTTTTGCAAGCTTACCTTCAATTAATCCTGAGAGTCTAACCAAACCTCTAATAACACTGTTCGTGAACTAGAACATTATGGAAATGTTCCCCAAAGATGTGATAATTGAACTCTTCTGGGAGTTCCCACAAACCAAATTTATAAAAACACAACATTTCAAACTTTAAATGCCTTTTGTAGTTATGTTATAAAAACAAAAGAAAAAAGTTTACAAATCTAAAAGGAATATGAAACTATCCAATTCTTAGATAGAGCCATCATCAGTAAGCTTAAAGAACAAAATTATAAATATATATGTTTTGATTAGTCTCAGTCGATTTCAAACCACTTAGTGTTTATGTTGGAAAAAATTCAGTTTGTAAATGATTTTATTGCACAGCGAAAAAATAAAATTTTGAAAATCGAGTCGATTTGTGATATTTATAATAATTTTTTTCCCAAAATCACACTTGTATTTTTGGCTAGACAGATCATTGTCATTCTCGACTTTCAACCGAACGGCCTTCTTCATTATTCCTGTACAATGAACTATTTCGAGTGTGGGCTCTAACACTTTTGAATAAAACACAAAACCAAAAATAATTTTTGTTTACTTTCAATAGGAAAGTAAATATCTCTTTCTTATAGAAATTTGTAAATTTGTTGTTCCCGAAAAATAGAATTTATATTTAGAAATAAATTCTCTCTATTTTCGAGGAGAATAATAGTATTTCAAAAGTTGTGTGTAACTTCATATATTTTTAGCCCTACCGGTGCCATCTATTTATAAGAAGAGGAAGTGAAACCCTAGTTGAATTAATAGAATACATTTAATGTATATTTAATAGGAAAAAAACCAATCCCAAAGAGGGGTTGCTAATAGAGTGTGCCTCCACTCATATGTATTATGATAGGGATTCGAGTCTCTCTTATATTAGGTCCAATTATATGTGCTTCCTAAAATTTTAATCCAGCATTTTATAATTTCATCCAACCCAGTACATGTTTTTCTATTTCTCAAAATATACATTATGTAACAGCCCAATTTTTAGTGGTGTCAGAAACAGTGGTTTCAGACCACCAATCCGACGAGTGAGCTCGTAAATTTTATTATTTAATATTTACGAGTCAAAAATGATTTTTGGAGAATTTTTGAAATAGTAATTTGTGTGTTATAAGAATTTATTTAGATATGTGGTTTAGAAAACGAGGTACCGAGACCTCGATTTTATAAACCGAGAGTGTTATTAAGTTAGTATTAAAGTTTCGTTAGAAAATTTTAACGTTTTGGTAGTTAATTGATTAAAAAAGACTAAATTGTAAAAGGTACAAAACTTGTTAATTACAGAAATAAGGGTTAAATAGCTTAAGTGATGAATAAGGAAGGACTAAAGGGACAAAATGCCACACAATGAATGGCTAAAACGGCAGGAGAAGAAAAAAATCAAAGGGTTAGGTGATTTAAGGGTAAAATTGGAAATAAAAATAGAATTTAATTGGATAAAAATAAAGATTAGATGAAATCTAGATATTTCTTCACAATTCTCAGCCAAAAACAGCCATAGGAGGTCTTCAATAAGCTGAGTTTTCATATTTTCACTTCATGTGAGTCAATTCTTGTTCCTTTCATGAATTTTTTTTTTATTTTTAAGACTTTTACAATTAGGTCCAACTATCTATTTCATTAGTTTTTGATTTGGTTAGAAACTTTGAAAGTTACCATGAATGAGTGCAGGATATTTGGGATGTATTAACATGGATTTAGAGCTTTAATTATGTTATATGATGATTTTATTAAGTGATTTTAAAGGGAATTGATTTTTTGGACCAAATTGTGAAAAAAGATTAAATCTTAGGGTTTGGTATTAAATTCTATTTATTAAAGGCTGTGTAATAACTTAGAATATTTAGATAAAGTGTTATTTGAGAAAAATTAGCTTATATGATGGGCTAATTGGTGGAGGACTAAAGTGCAAAAACTGTAAAAGTTGGGGTAATTGTGCAATTTCAAAAATTGAGGAGTATAAATTGTGAGGTGAATTGAAATTTAAGTATGTGCTAATGAAAGAGTAATTTCGTATTTTAGATCAAGAGCCTGTAGATAATCGTGGAAAAGAGAAATTAGCATAATAGTCCCTAAACTACTACAAATTCTACAAATTAGCCCAAGGTAAGTTCATATGGTAGAACTTTTATGATTATTTGTTAATTTAAGAATGATATAATGTGTTATTTAATATATTTATTATGGAATTATGGTTATTGTAAGAATATGAAAAATTAAATTGAAAGTTCAAATTAAGTGAAATGCAGGATTGAGTACAATTGTTCTAGAACACAAGATGAATTGATGGAAAAGACCATGGTTGGACCATGGCAATGATTAAATGTAAGACCATAGGTGGGCTATGGCATTTTCATAAAAAGACCATAACTGGGTTATGGCACTACGAGTGTAAGACCATGGCAGGGCCATGGCAATATTTGTGTAAGACCATAGTTGGTGTAACACCCTCAACCCGTATCTGTCGCCAGAACAGGGTTACAGAGCGTTACCGAGAACTTTCAGGACATTTTCAGATAATTCATGTAAATTACTATTCATTAACCGAGATTTATTCATATCGTCCCTTAAATGGACCATCGAGGCCCAATATGATCATTGGAATCAAATCGGGACTTAATCGAATACTCTGAGAATTTTTCGCGAAATTTTAAATTTTTTCCAAGGTGCAGGGCTCACACGCCCGTGTGGTCCAAGGGACACGCCCGTGTGACCCTAGGACATGCCCGTTGTAATACCCCGAAAATTTCTACGGTAGGATATTATCTTTGATTTAGTAAAATAAGGAAATAAAGTGACAAAAAGGGAAATTCTGGAGTTATGACAACATTGGGAAGTATATTATGATATATTAATTCAAGAAAGGACTAAATGGTAAAAGTGAGAAAAAATTTGCTGCCTAAGAGTAAATACTCAAAACTAGAGGGGTTAAAGTGTAAATATGGAAAAGTTAGAGGACCAATAGTGCAAATATTTTAAGGGTGAAATGATCTAGAAACTAAGGAAAATGGATGAATTAGGACCAAATTGAATAGGTGAAGAATTATGAGGGACTAAATTGCAATTTTACCAAATTAAATGATGACTCAAGGATGGAATTTTAAAAGATCATAAAGTGCAAAATGGTCAATTAGAAGGAGAGAGAGATCTAGAAGGCAATGATGATGTTGATGATATTTTATAATTATTTAATTAGATAGATATTATTTATGAATATTTTAATGAGATATTTTATTATTTTATTATTATTTATTTAGTATATAAGGAAGGAAAGATGAAGAATTATCATCTTCTTTCTCATGCATCAACGTGAGAAGAAGAGAGAAAGAAAGAAAGTTTTGCTTTCTTTACAATTTGGTCATTCCGCCAAAAATTCATTATTTTCACCTAGAAATCAAAAGAATTTATATGGTTACCAAGAGAGAAAGATAACAAGAAGATCATGGGGAGTCAAAATATCAAGTTAGATTCAAGAAATAGAAGCTGGAGGAGAGAGAAAAATCAAGTAAAAGATTGAAATCAATAAGACAAGGTAAGAATACATCAAGATTTCAATATATTTTTAAGTTTGTTATTATTGAAAAAGCATGGAAATGATGTTATAGTAGAGTTTTCTTATATAACATTTTATGTTCTTGATATGCTAGTGAAGGGAAATAAGAGAAAGTGATGGGAAATATTTTAGAAAAAGGGAACAAGGGTGTTATAAACTTAGTAATCAACATTTTGCACTAAAACAGTTTTGGACAGCAGCAGTAGTCTAACTTTGAAAAATCACTAAAAATTATGGAAATCGAATTAGAGGTTAAATAAAATATGAAATTAAATTTTATTGAGTCTAGTTTTTCATAGAAGAAACGGTGTAAGCAATGGAATTTTAAATTATGAGATATAATAAATTTAGTGAGACAAGGTCAGAATGATTTCGGGTTCCCCTGTTTTGACTTTGGAAAATTATTAAAAATTGTATAAAAATACTTGGGGGTTTAAATTTGTATTTTTAAATTCATAATAAGTTTATTTTCAAGATAAACAAGCGGGAACATCATCTGAATCTCGTACTAAGAGATAATTAATTTTTAGTAAAGAAAGGTTGAAGCTGTCAAACAGCAGAACAGGGATAAATTTGAAGATTTTACTGTACTTATTGGCTAAATTATAAATTATGGAATTTTTATGGTAGAAATATATTTGAGTCTTCAAAAACATCAAGCGGATCTTAATTTGGAATTCTGTAGCTCAAGATATAAATAATTTAGTGACTACGACTCAAGTGAACATCTTGATATGAACATATAAATTAATAATGGAATTATATATATTGAGGATGTGGAATGGAGAGGAGGAGGAGGAAAATATATGAATATTCAGCTAGTATGGGTTTACTTTAAAAATGGCTAATTTGCATGTTTTAGGTTCAGGGACTAAATTGAATAAGAGTAAAACTTTAGGGGCAATTTTGTAAAAAGTCAGAAATGACCAAATTGAAGGAAATGAATTTTTTTAGTGTTTAAATTAATAAATTGAATGAAATTATTAATTTAGATCAAAATCGGGTGAAAAATCAGGGAAAATGGAAAATTACCAAAATGCCCCTGAATCTTGGTATTTCTGTAATTTAGCCAGGTAAGTTCATATAACTTAGTTATGCATGTTTTTATGCTTGAATTGAATTGTGTATGTGATTGTATAAATATATTTGTGAAATGATTATGTATCTGATAAAGCCCGATAAATGATAACGTTTGAAATAAATGAAAATACCCGTAAAGTGATAAAAGATAAAAATGATATTTTTATGCTTAAGTTGAATGTGAAATGTGCTTAATTGAGTATTGTGAATAATGTAACAATATGAAAAATAAAGTGGATGATCAAATTGAGTAGAACACAGGATTGAGCACGATCGTTCAGTGACTAGTGATGAATTGATGGATAAGACCATGGTTGGACCATGGCAAAGTGTGGAATGTAAGACCATAGTTGGGCTATGGCATTTCAGTGGAAATACCATAACTAGGTTATGGAAATTGTGAACGTAAGACCATGGTTGGACCATGGCAGTAAGCATGGCAGTATATGTGTGTACGTGTAAGACCATAGCTGGGCTATGACATCGTAATAAAGTGCAGTATATGTGTGTACGTGTAAGACCATAGCTGGGCTATAGTATCGTAATAAAGTGCAAGATCATAACTGGGCTATGACACCGTGATAAAATGCAAGACCATGGCAGAGCCATGGCAATATATGTACAAAACCATAGTTGGACTATGGCATAAAGAAAACGATGTACTCAAATCCGTAAGACGTTCTCTAATTTGACAAAGATTGGTAAGTGACATATGAAATTAATATTGGAAGACTTATGGTTATTATTGATATTGATATGAAATAAGTGTACCCATTGATATTTAAATGATTCAACGGGTAAAGTTCTGATATGAGATAACATGAGTTTGAAATGAATTATTACCGGTATATACTTGAAATATATGGAAATAATGGTACATGAAATATTGATATAATGAAATGAATGATATATGTTTATAAAGAAACGACAAAAGAGTGATATGTATCATGACATGTAAATATGTGATTATCTTTAATATGTTGTTACAAGGAAATTGTGTATGTTGTTATGAGTAATAAACTCAAGTGTAACATGTAGAGAAAATAAGTTTATCAATGTTGAATTTATATGTAATATATGCAAGTATGCTAACCAGTGTTGTTGCTTGATACTTAGGCAAATGCCAAGCTATTGGTCGAATGGTGATATGTTTATGACTTGTGTGTCATGCATTGGAATGAGTGTGAAAAGTAAATAAATACAAATGAAAATAAAGAAACTCGGAAGATTTAAAATTATTTAAAATCTTACTAAGATAGAGATAATATGTATAAGTAGTGCTGTGGATTTATTCACCTTGTGAATTGATGAATATAGCTTCATGAGTATTGTGTGAACCACACGGCTTGGCCACACAGCCGTGTGACCCCTGTAGTGTTGAACAATTTTAAATATTTTCAAAAAATTTTCTAAGTTCCCGGTTAAGTCCCGATATATATTCTGGGCCTCGATGGCTCACATAAGGGACATTATGATTAAATTTGATTGATTTCAGGTATGAATGTTATATGAAGCAAAATTTTTATTAAATGATCTGTAAATTTTGGTAATGCTCTGAAACCCTATTCTGGTGACGGATACGGGTTAGGGGTGTTACACCCATGCCTCAGGCCATGTCTTACCCCGTGTAACTCTCTGACTTGTGCACACGGCCATGCCACACGCCTGTGTGCTAGGCCGTGTGGTTAATTAATTCCTTTCGAATTTAGGTGCAGGTTTCACACGGTCAAGACATACGCCCGTGTTCTAGGCTGTGTAGCACACACGGCTGAGACACACGCCCTTGTCTCTGCCCGTGTACTCAATTTTGAGCATACATATTTCTCGAATTTAAGGTGCAGGGGACACACGGCCTAACCACACGCCCATGTACCAGGCCGTGTGTCACACACGGTCTAGACACACACCCGTGTGGACAAAATAAAGCCAATCTAGGTTCATTTCTCACCAAAAATTTCACCAAGTTCCTAAACCAAACTTATATCCAAATACCAACAATTTCAAGCATTCAAATTAAGCAAACTCTATCATTCTACCAGGCATATCATTACATGCATACATGTTGATAATACATACATGTTGATAATCTTCCCTTGTTATATTCCATATGTTAGGTATCATTTGATCAACCATTTAACATATATGAAGCTACCATAGTTTGACATTACAAGTATATTAAACAAACCATTACTAGCCATTCCAATGGCTAGGTTACATGCATCATTTACATTTACATGCCAATATGGCCAATATAACCTATACATGCCATTACAACCATAATTGATTTACCATATTGTACCGACATGGGCCGATGGATAGTGTGAGTGATCTCCGCCGAGCTCCCAATCCAACGAGCTTCCGATTTACTATAAAACAGGGAAATAAAACTAAGTAAGCATTACATGCTTAGTAAGTTCGTATAACATGGTACTTAACTTACCATTCATTCTATTTTGAGGTAACTATGTAAGGCATATTCAATTCAATTTGACCACAAGCCCTACACATGTCCTCATTGCCCTTGTTAGTCATATAAACCATAACAACATCAAAACATATTTGGGCTCAATAACAATCAAGTTTCCATGCACATATACCTACCACAACATGTATAAATCACATCGTTACATCTCAAGTATATTTTCATATAACACATCTCGAGTTCAGATTATTTCATATCAGAACTTTACTCATTTTACTCGAAATATCAAGGTCACACGAGTAGTAGTACACTCAAGGTGTACAAGTCTATAATCAAGGATGAACATTCTCATCAATAATTTCCATGTACAAATATCATCATCTCATATTTTCATATATCACTTGTCATGTATAATCATTTTCTTGTATTTCATGTAATATTCTTTTCACGTTATATTTCCATATCATATACATCATTCCATGTCAATTTGTCTTAAATTCATATTTGCCCCTGTCAGAACTTTGCCCGTTGAATTTATTCGAAATATCAATAGATACACAGGTAGTACACTTGAGGTGTACGAATCAGAATCCGTTAATTCGTGTCCAATGGTACCCATAGGTACTATTTCATAGAGTACACTCTCGAGCCACATATATAAAAATAACAGGATTATCAGTCCAGGCTAAATCCTTTTTATAACATATGCTCTAAAGAGCTTGATCTGAATTACCAGTCCGGGCTAAATCCTTTCATAAATGAGGTCAATAGGGTCCGAGCTAAATCCAGTCAGCAACAAATGTAGGACCTCATTCATTTCGGGAAATCACTTATCCATCGATTTTTATTTATTCAAACGAGATTTAACATTTTCCGAACATAATTACTCATATGATTATTTCATCTATTTATCACAATTGTATACAATAATTCCTTTAATCACATTCAATATTCAAACCAAGTACAAGAATAACATTTTTATCATTTAGGTCAGGCATTATCATTTATCTGGTATTTCTCGGATATGTTTACAGGACTTAACTTTTGTTAAGTATTCTTGATCATGTAACAAAGTTCATATTTATAGCATTAAAATAATTCACACATATACACATTCAATACAAGCATATAAATATACATAATTTACTTACACGAACTTACCTCGACAAATGTTCGTGTACGTAAAATCTACTAATCCGACATTTTCCTTTTTTCCTCGTTCTAGCTCCGAATTTGGTCTATCCGGATCTATACGAGTAAATTTAACATCAATTTATCATATTTCATATTTAGGTGGACTCAATTTACGTCCTAGGCAAAATTATCATTTTTCCCCTAACTTTTCCATAAATTCCCATTTCGTCCCTAGGCTCGAAAAATAAAATTTGTGCAATTTACTCCTTATTCCAAGCCTAACCAAAATCCCATCTCAAAATTTACAGCACATGTATTCATAAAAATTCAGAATTTTTCATCAAATTTCACAACTTTGCATTTTAGTCCCTAAATCATGTTTTCATCCAAAATCACTTTGTAAAAGTTGTTTATCTATCAACAACTTTTCATTTTCTACCATAAATTTCTAATTTTCAGCATATACATCCATGACCCATTTTCCATACTTTGGTAACTTTACAAATTGATCCCCAAATAGATAGATTAAGCTATCCCGGTTTCAAAAATATCAAAATTATTAAAAACGGGACAAGGAAACTTACCCAATTTGGTCATGAAAGTTTCTTCCCTCTCTCCTAGGGTTTCCATGTATTTTTGGGGAAGAAGATGATAAAATAAAATGATATTTCTTTTTTTATCATCTTTTAATTAATTAATTATTTCACTTTCCAATTTAGTCATTGCCCTTTTTCTAAATTTCCATGGATGAGTCACCAAAACATCTACATACTTTTCTTTAATGGTATAATTACTATATAAGGGCCTCAAGTTTTGAATTCCATAGCTATTTGATCCTTCTAGCTAATAGAATCCAACTTTTGCATTTTATGCGATTTGGTCCTTCTCGTAATTAAACACATAATCGGTAAAATTTTCTTATCAAAATTTTCACATGACATTTCTAACATATTACGGACCATGTAATAAAATAAAAATAAATTTTATTTTCGGCTCGAATTTGTGGTCCCAAAACCACTGTTCCTATTTCACCGAAATTGGGCTGTTACAGTTGGACTATGGCATCAAAAAAACATTGTACTCAAATCTGTAAGACGTTCTCTAATTTGACAAGGAATGGTAAGTGTCATAAGGAATTAATGTGATAGTTCGTAAAGTCCGGTAATGCTCTGTAACCCTATTCCGGTGACGATTAAGGGTTAGGGGTGTTACACATTATTTATTAAATTAATTTTCCAATTAAATAATTTTTTCAAACTAATTCTAATTTCGTTAAAATCATGGCAACTTTACCGTAAAAGAACCTATGAGAAATTATATTTAGTTTCTACATTTAATGGATTCACAATGATCAATTAATTTAATTTCATTTTCGAACTTCAATTATTTAATTAAATAATAATTCAAAAAACTTAAATTAATTCTCAGGTCATTTACGTACTTAGTGAGAAACCATATTCATTTCCAAATGTAACATATTTCTCTAACTCATTTCTATTCATTTTTGTTCATTTGATTCAACATGCAATTCATTTATGGTTTCAACAAGTTAGCGGAGGGACCGATTGGACATATGTGATTAGGGCTCAAATGATTTATAATTAAGTTCCAGCTTTTCGCCTATTAATTATAAACTCATTTAGTCATGAAGTCATTTCTCTATAGTATCGTGACTGAGCTCTCCCCAATTACTTATTATTACAAAAGCTACTTGATCATTTCTCGTCTAATGACCTTGTCATAAGTGTGTTATTGTTGGGCAAATAGTTAAGTTTCAATTCTTGTTGGGTTAGGATGCAACCGATTGGTTCCATAGTGGGGGACACAATGATTGTCGATGGTTAGCTAATGGAGATTTGGAGGTCGTGCCTGAGGAGTTATATATATAGCTGAGAATGGATATTCTGCTAAAATAATTCTTCTCAATTTTGTCTACAAAATTTCTTCTCATTCGCATTGTCTTCTTCGGTTGTTCCGAAGAAGAGGAGAACTTGGGAGAGCTCTGCATGGAGCAGTAGTCGTGAGATTTGAGGTCTGAAAGTAGAGAATCTTAGAAACTGATAAGTTTTCTTATCTTTAAAGTTTCTGTAAAGTGAGTTCTAGGTTTTAAGGTTTGAAAGCCTTTGATTTAACTAATATATGGTTGTCGTGCTTAGCCGCCAAGACAATAGAGGCTTTGGCATTTGGAAAAGCTAAGCTGACGAGGATGAAATAGTTTAGGTGAGTTTCTATGCTCTGCCCCTAGGATTATCGTTAACAATGCTCTGTTTGAATTGTTTGTGTTTGAGTTTGTCTGAAACTCTTGTTGTGTATAGAAATGGTAAATAAGCATGTTGAGTATGAACATTACCATGTAAATGTTTATGCTAGATGTTAAATGTATATGAATTCACTAAGTAAACAATGGTGAACTATTTGATATAGTAATAAGTAATAAGTGTAATGACTTGAGTGATATGCATGATTATTGTATGCAGAGTAATGAAGGAGCTACATGGGCGAGGTAGATAAAGGTAGAAAAATGGGCGTATTGGAGGTATGGGTGGATTGTTTTGGGATTCAATAGAGTTTGGCAGAATCATGGAATGGTTATCTATTGGATCGCTAGAGTGACATTGTGACGACAGAATATCAACTATGGCAACAAATAAAGGGCAACAAATAAAGTCTGCCAGAACAATAAATATGATATCATATTGTGTAAGACAATAGCTGAGTTATGGCAACAAATAAAGTCTGCCAAGACGATGGACCAGGAAGCTGATAGGGCACAAAAAGGGAAATGACTATATGACTCGCGCGACGAGTAGCATAATAGGATGATCATGGCGGGTCTGAGAATGCGAGTAAATGGGATAGTAAGAGAATCCACCAAACTAAGAAGAGAAGAAAAAGTGGGTAGAAGTGTTTGAGAATGTGGATAAGCCTGTTATAATGGGATCTGCCAAATGTCGATAGTGAGAGGAAGTAGTATAAGTGGCCTTATTGCGACATATGGGGAAAGAAGGGGTATTTCTTACGGAGACACTCTTGAACAAGTATCCGCCAAAGATGTTGTGAAATCTTCCGCTAAGAATCACTTTGAGGAGATGGTCACACAAACTGTCTGATTGGTAAATTTTGCTAGAGATCTACAGAGAAAGAGGATGTTAGGTTAAAACTTTGTAGCATGGAAAGTCCGCAAGGACCATCAAATGAGGAAGTCCGCGGAGAACTACTTTAAGTGGAAAGTTTGTCAAAAACTAGCGGAAGAAATAGAAGTCCAACAGGGATGACCATGTAGGACTACCAATGGTGGAGACCGCTAAGGGATACCTGAGTAGGCATTAGTCCGCTAGGAATTATCTATTAATTATAATATCTTAATAGTTTAGACTAAGGTGAATAAATACTTTAGGGTTACAATCCGGGTATGAGTCTGCTAAGAAAAATGGAGGGTGTTGATTCAGTTAGCCAAGTATCATATTCAAGTCTGCAAAAGAAGAATTTAGAACGAGACCTTATTCAGGAAAGGGATCAAGCATAGGTTCAAATTTAGCCAAGTATTATTTCGCTTCTTGGTTGTTATTTGTTTATTTTCTTGATTTGTTATTTGTCGTGTTCGTTAGTTAATTAATTTAGTTAGTTTTTAATCAGTCACTCGATTTATTCGGTTAAATAATAGAAAGACAGTAATTACTAGTACTTTTAGTCTTCGTGGGAATGATATATTTGCTCACTATAGTTATACTATTTATTGATAGATGCACTTGCCTTAGTCAAATTTTTAGTTGGCTCATATATTTTAAGTGTGGCACTCAATTTAAATTCTCAAATTGGTTTCAAGAATGGTGAAACTAGTACGGACCATCTTTTTTAGATATCCTACCAAAATAATTTTAAATTTTATGACCCAAGTTTTTTGACAAGTTCCAGCCAAAACTAGACCAAAAACACATATACAAAATAATTCATTTTTTTTTCAAAATTGTGTATTTCTTGAATTACTTTCTGGAATTATGTTTATGAACAAGATCAATACATGAGAATCCCATTGTTAGTTCGAAACTTCAGAACGAAATGGTGGGACAAATTGAATGATGAAAAATATGATTCCAAATATTTGGATTTTTTTTCAACAAAAACCTAAGATTATGCAAGTTCGTTGCCCCAGACCAAACCACTGCAAATTTTCTTCAAGCCAAATTGTCAGCACATTGTTGGCTTAGGCCAAAACCAAAAAGGAATATAAAAAGCTTATGGCTAAAATACTCAGCTCAATGGATTTCGACTCAGAAATAAGAAATCTTTAACATCTTCAATCAAAATAGTGGATATTGCAAATGACACTACAACAATGACAATCACTAAAACCAGAAAAAAAAAGTTTGCAACCTTCAAAGATTCCCTAGAAAAAAAAGACGGAGATAAACACGAGTGATTCCCTGCAAATAAAAGACAGAGATAAATAGGAGTGGTTCTTTGCAAAAAAAAAAAAAAAAAAAGATGAAGATGAACATGTGTGATTCTCTGTAAAGAAAAAACGGAGATGAATAGTAACGATTCTCTACAAAAAAAAACGGCCTACAAAATTTTTGTAATTCAGAGAATATAATCTCTGCAATTGTAATAATAGTCTTGTAAATAATAATTGTATAGGAAGAGAAAAATAATGTAAAAGGATTAGATTCCCCAAGAAAGACAATATAAAAAGGTAAGAGCCTCTATAAAAGGCTCTCAGTTTGGTAATGAAAGATACGATTTCAAATACGATTCAAAATAGAACTAAAGATCATCGGAACTCCAAATATGACTCCAAAAATTTCAAAAAAAAATTAGTTTTTATTTACAAATTTAAATTTTCAAATTTTTACTTCCATTCACTTCCATTTAATCCTCAGATCATCAGAACTCGTTTAGTATATATTAACAAGAAAGTCAAATATGGTGTTCAAATTGATTGGAAGTGTCACATATGCTTTAGTTCGACTTCATCTCAATCCTTCTTTTAACATCATTATCAGTCTAGGCAATATATATATATATATATAATAATTTATTTATTTCAACTTTATAAAAAAAGTTATTTTAACTTGCCATTTAATTTTCTGTTCTTTTAACCTTTAAACTTATGTTGTTTGTCACTTTAAAATGATAAAAAAATAATATTTGTTAACTTTATTGATATGGTATATACATGGATTGTCGCGTAAATGCCACATTAACAATTAATTAATTTTTTAAATATAAAAAATTCAAAAAATATAAAAAAGTATTAAAAAGTATTTAAAAAAGCATAAAAATTATAAAAATATTTTTAATTTTTAAAAGTTTAATTAATTGCTAATGTAAAATACACGTTGACTTCCGCGTAGGCGTCAGCAAAGTTAAATGATTTTAATTTAACTTTTTTCATCCATTTTGGGATAATTTGATAAATAATAAGAGTTTAATGGCTAAAAGAAGCAAAAAAAAATAAATAAACGAAAGGCTAAAATATATTTTTTTTATAAAATTAGAGGACTAAATAAGTCATTATGCCAAAAGAATAGATGTAAAATAAAGAAACTTTTTATATTTTAGGCCTAAATCATGCTTTTAAGACTTTCTATAATTAAAATAAAATAAATAAAAAATTCATTATTAAATAATAAGTTGAGTTTTCAAGTTTCGATCCCTAATTAACTTATCAAAAGCCTTTACCGTTTGTTAAAAGAAAGAAAAAAAGAATTATTCTTAGCTGAATGCAAATTTATTAAAGAAAGAATCGAATCTTATATTAAAAAGGAAAGGGGAAAAAAAAAAGGAATTTGGGTTCTTTTTATCGAACAATTGCGAATTGATGGCGTGAAATTCCTCAAAAAATCGTCTTTTGGCGTCTCCTCTTCCCGCAACGATTAAGGTGTTTTTTTTCTTTCAATTTTTAAGAAAATTTTATCTTTCAGTTTTGGTTTTCTGGGTTTCATGTTTATATGAATTTTCAAGCGGTTTTATTAGTAATTTGTCGAAAGAACTACTGTGATCGTTTCATTTATTTATTTTTTTCATTTTGTTTCATGGGTGTTCAATTGATTGTGGATAATTGTAGTTTACTTCCGTTTACCTGATTTTCTCCCCTTTCTTTTAATTAATTGAGAAATTCTTGTGAACTGTTGTTGAATTGTTGTAATTGGGAATTTGGGTTTTTCTTTTTTGGTGATTACTTAAGTAGTAAATTCATAATATTTTCTTTCGCTATTATTCTGATATTGGTTAACATATAGGGAGAAAAATGTTATGCATTTGCCTGAGTTAGCACAACATTGACTCTAATTGGCTTTTATATTGGCAAAATTAAGAAATGGGGTACCATTTTTTAATGGTCTCTAAGAGCTCTAAGAAGCTTAAGATGTTATTTGCTCATTCATTTTCACTGTTGTTGTACTTCAAATGGCACTCTTTCCTTCTGGGGTTGCTTGATGCTAGTGGTATAATAGGTTGCAATTGCAAATGCATTGAGAGAGATTGAAATCAGACCGCTTTTATTGTGATAAATTAAGCTGAGAATTTTTTGCTGCCCTTAGTTATCTAATTTTAACTTGAGAATGATACTATTTCAATTCTCAGTTTTACGGAAAAAGAGGATCTCTTTTTGCTCATCTGCTTGCTTAGAAAACTTTCCAATTGTACATAATTCGAGTTCCTTTGCACCTTATATAATTCTAAAGGGGATGGTATCTTTCCCTTCTTTTGAGCTTCCATTCTACAGATGATAGTTAAATTCTAATTCTTTTCAGTTTGGTGGTTCAGATTATTTTTGGACGATCTTCCTTCAAATAGATAGTTTTACCTCAGATACGAGATAGAGTGCTGGCAGTTTAGAGCAGGTTCATGTAGAAAATTGGATATTTTCAGTTTTGGTTAAAATCTCTAGCCATCAAAGCTTGGTTAGATTTGCCCGGCATTGATATATTAATATATTGCAAGCAGTAAGATACTAATGGGGGCATTGTTAAGCCTAAATAGTTCTAAGACTGGAATGACTAAGCCCTTTGATTCACGTGATGAAACATGCAAGAGGCAGAAGTTGTCATCATGTCTTTGTGAGGAGAACCCTAGATTGATTCCTAGCCTTCCTGATGAGATATCCTATCAGATTCTTGCCAGAATTCCAAGGATTAATTACTTAAATGTAAGGTTAGTGTCAAGGGCCTGGAAAGCTGCCATCACGAGTTCTGAACTTTTCAGTATAAGGAAAGAAATTGGAACAACAGAGGAATGGCTCTATTTGTTGACTAAGATTGAAGGTGACAAGCTTTTGTGGTATGGTTTGGACCCTTTGTCTAGAAGATGGCAGAGGTTGCCTCCAATGCCAAATGTTGCTTTTGAAGATGAATCCAAGAAAGGTCTAGCTAGCCTTCGGATGTGGAACGTGGTGGGATCGAGCATAAAAATTGCGGATGTCATAAGGGGTTGGCTTGGGAGGAAGGATGGCTTGGACAGAATGCGATTCTGTGGGTGCTCCATTGGTGCTGTTGATGGCTGCCTCTATGTGTTAGGAGGATTCTCTAAAGCTTCAGCTTTGAGGTGTGTTTGGCAGTATAATCCAGTTCTAAACTCGTGGAGTGAAGTAAGTCCGATGTTGACTGGTAGAGCCTACTGTAAGACTGGTATCTTAAATAATAAGCTCTATGTTGTTGGAGGCGTTACTAGTCGTGGTGGATTAACTCCACTTCAGTCCGCTGAGGTATTTGATCCTCATACCAGTATATGGTCCCAAATACCGAGCATGCCATTTTTGAAAGCTCAGGTTCTACCTACTGCCTTTCTGGCTGATCTACTCAAACCCATCGCCACGGGTATGACATCATATAAGGGAAGGTTGTTTGTGCCTCAGAGTTTATATTGCTGGCCTTTTTTTGTTGATGTTGGAGGGGAAGTATACGATCCTGAACTAAATTCATGGGCTGAAATGCCAGTCGGCATGGGCGACGGTTGGCCTGCAAAACAGGCAGGAACAAAATTCAGTGTCATTGTGGGCGGTGAGTTGTATGCCCTTGATCCATCTAGTTCTCTTCAAAGTGCTACCATCAAGGTATATGATTACCAAGACGATGCTTGGAAAGTTGTCGTAGGAGAGGTACCCATTCCAAACTTCACAGATTCGGAGACTCCATATTTGCTTGCCGGTTTACTAGGAAAGCTTCATGTAATTACTAAAGATTCCAACAACAATATCTCAGTCCTGCAAACTGATGTGCAAAACCATTTAACTTCACTACCATCAGCTTCGTCATCTTCACCAGATAACTCCTCCAGTCTTCATGCTGAGCCTGTGGAATCTGCTGCAGCATTCCAAATAAATCCCTGGAGGGTTATAGCGGCAAGGACGGCCGGATCTTCTGAACTAGTAAGTTGTCAAGCCCTTAATATCTAGTTCCATCATCAGCATTCATAGGAATCTGATTTAGCATTAACTTTCTAAGTATTGGTTAACACAATACTCTATTGTATGTCTATTGCACTTGATTATTTTACCAGAAATATCGATATTATATCCTTGTATATAATGTAAAGAAATGAAATTCTCCAAATATACTTGTTTTTATAGACTTGTTGAATTGGCTAATTTTCTAATCTCAAGGAACAGTACTGTTATCTCCATATGAGCTTTGTTCTGAGAATTACATTTACCATGCTTTCTACCTACTATTTTTTAATTTTAATTCTTGTTCTCCTTTATGTTTGGTTTTAAAGTGTATACTTTGCTGTTTAGAAACAGAGGAGATGCTGCTTTCTTTTAGTATTCAAAAGCATAACAATGTCTGGTCTGGTCTGGTCTGTATCTGTTTTTGGCTTTAGAAAAATTATTTTGATAAATTAAAAAAATTTAAAAAGTGAATGTAAATTCAACAAAGGACGTATTTAAATTTGACATGTAATTACGATGACTGTGTCTATCATTATGCAAAACAGTAATTTAAATTTATATTAAATGTAATTACACCCAAAACATCACTAATCCAATTACACTAAAGGAAACGCTGTCGTTTTAAGCAAATATAATTGCAGGAGCAGAAAACAACACAACAGATACAGCAACAACTCCCACAATAGCACCAACGGCACTATTACCTGCCAATACAAAAATTACATTTTAACAAAATATGCCGACGGTCAGATATTCGGGATTTACTCCACTCCTCTTACTTAATTTTGTTATTTTTAAAAAAAATTAATTTCATTAAGAAATTATATTAACTTTTAGAATTTTAAATATAAAAAGGGTAAATTACAAAAATAGTCACTTTTGTTTGTCTCAGATTACATTTTTGTCACTTATATTTAAAATGTTACATTTTTGTCACTTACGAAGTGGTCACTTTACCATTAAGCTCTATTACCTTCCTAACGGCAGTCCTACGGGGCAGTCCAAATGGGTTTTAAATGCCAACTTGGATGTCCTACGTGGCAGTCCAAATTAAATTTATTTAATTAAAAATCTATTTTTATCTCTGCAACTAGACATCTAAGTTGGCACTTAAAACCCATTTGGACTGCCATGTAGGACTGCCGTTAGGGAGGTAATAGAGTTTAACGGTAGAGTGACCACTTCGTAACAAAACGATAACATAAGTGATTAAAACGTAACATTTCAAACATAAGTAACTAAAATGTAATCTGAGACAAATAAAAGTAACTATTTTTGTAATTTATCCGTATAAAAAAAGTGGATTTAACTTTTTCGCTAAATCTCAAATTTAAGCCTTAAAGTTGGTCAAAAAATTACAAATGAACTTTAGATTTAATATACAATATGTTACACGAATTTTGATTCTATACAATTGTATTCATGACAATTTGACGAGATTTAATTTTCACAAACCACTAACACTGTTATTTATGTATCACTATTTTATGTTTACATATTGCATATATAAGCAATTATATTTATCCAATTGCGCAATCAAATCCATGTATTATATTATATATCATACCGAAGTTGATATATAAGAATAAAATAGAGACCAAACCTGATGATGTTGAAGCTGTAGATGGCATAAGAGGTGGTGGTGGAGCAAGAGTAGGATGATTGAGTCGATTATTTCTGAAACTGTGAAAAAGAGGTGCAACAACAGGCACTGTCATGAGTTACGAGCAATGTAGTTAGTTTCATTTCGATTAGTGCGCACTATTCCAGTAGAAAAATAGAATCGCATCCATGAAAATTCTGGCTTATATGAATATCAGAAAAAATAATGTGATCATCGGTGCAAGACTGACCATTTTAATTACGAGTAAGAGAGTGATAGCAAAAATGAGATAAGCATAAAATAAAAACCTGATAGGCTGAAATAGTGAAAAGGAACCATTAACTGGAATATCTCCTTCTAGTTGATTGTTTGAAAGATCCCTGCATCAGGTGATAAAAAATCAGTACCGTCCGAACTGGATTCGCTAGTTAGATAAAAAATCGATTGTAAATAATCTATCACATGCCTTATTTTCATAATTAAATTTTTATATTGTCTAAAGTAAAATACCCGTACAATATCCGGTTCTAAAAATATTGATTAAAATATCCCATGACAACACTCACAGCAGTAGCAGAGTATCAATGGTAGTTAAGGCCATAGGAATTTGACCTGTCAAGGAGTTGTTGTTGAGACGCCTGTTCCACAAAAAGAAAGCATCAATTATATGGCACACTAAAGATGACTAGTTTTGTATTCATCCAAAAATTAAATATTTTTATTTTTATTTATATAAATAAGAGTATTTAAATAGTTAATATAAATAAGTAGTTTTGCAAAATATTTTTTGTCCCAAAAACTCTTTTAAAAAGCTCAAAACATATCATTTGACAATTCTTTTATCTCAAAAATGCTTTTGAGAAGAAATGGTAGATGAAGCTTAATGACAACAATACCATTTACCTATCCAGTTTTAGCTAGCAATATATCAATGCATAAAAAGGCTTATACATATACCATTACAACAACGCAAAAGCACAATGAAACTAAATAAATTAGGAACATCAAAAAATGTGTTCTTACAGGAAACGCAGTTTTCTAAGGTTGCCCAGAGTAGCCGGAATGTGGGCGGTTAAAACATTCAAGTAAAGATCCAAGCTCACCAAGTTTGTCAAATTTCCAATTTCCTCTGGGATTTCCCCGGATATGTTATTGCTATAAAGCTCCCTGTCATATAAAACACATTATTTACTATCTTTGACTGGTTTTGTAAAATCTTAATGAATATTGTTGAGGTCTTTAGCAAAAGATTTGTAAAGTGTCGTTCAAAGGTTTACCAACTTCCAAAGGATGTCACTTTGTAAATTTTTTTCCCAATAAAGGAGAAAAACCAGTGTACGGTGACAAATGCATTAAAAAAACCCAAAATTTCTATTTTAATTTATCTTTCAATGCACAGTAATTAGTACTTAAACTTGAAAATTTTTTCCACTTTGAACTCTTAATTTTTTATTCAATTAATCTTAGTATTTGAGATTTTTCTCAATTTGGCCTCTGAACATGGATTTCTAACAAATTGATACTTTAAAATTGTACCATATCATTACTTAAAATTCTTTTTAAAAAATTTAAAATATATTCATAATTTATTAATAATTTATAAAAAAATTATTATTAATAGAATTTAAAAATTCGAGAAGAAAAATTGGAGTGATAATAATTGTATATAAAACATAGTAAAAAATTCAAAGGAAAAAACAATGTGGGCTAATAGTAATCACCAGATATAAATTTATTAACTTACAAGTACTGCAAATTGGAAAGCAGCCCCAGGTCCGGAACCAATTTCCCAGATAGATTTGCATTCCCAAGATCACTAAATTAACAATAAATAAAAAAATTAAGACATCAAACCAGAAAATGGCAACTGAAATAGCAAAAAGGACAAGTGAACTTACACTCTTGTCACACTATTTTCGCTATTACAGGTAATATTGTACCATTGGCAAGGGTTGATATGGGTTGGATCCCAATCTTGAAGCAGGTTATTAGGGTCTGCCAAATTGTTCTTCAATGCATTCAAAGCATCACCTGTTTATTACCATCACAAAACCAATCTATTATGGATGATTGCAATTCAGAGAATTTTATTTCTCTATTTGTGAAAATGGAGGATTTCAAAGAAAAAAAAAACACATTTATTTCACTACATCACTCAAAAATAAAAAACCCCAATAAGTTCGTATAATAGAATAGACTAGGATTGGAAGTTCGATTTTTAGTTCAATTAGTTTCACTAATTTAATTGGTCGAAAGCAAATAGATTATTAAAAATTTAAAAAATCAAAAAGCATTAACGGTTTAAAAGAGTTAGTTCAATTGTTGATTCAATTGATTTTTTTATTCGATTTAATCTATTTGTATTGATTCGATTAATCAATTTTTTACTTTTCATCCAATCAATACCCTTATTAATTCCCAAATTTCATTTTATCTAAAATTTAATATCCTAAACCCAACTTAGAAAAAAAAAATCAAAATTCTTAACCCGCTTCGAAATATTGAAAAAAAATATATATATATATATATATTATATGAATTTTTACAAGATTAAATAAAAATATGATATAATATGAGATGAGCCGCAAATAAAAAAAAGGGTAAAGAACCTTCTGCATTGCCGGCAACTCGAAGAACCAAATGCAACGCCAAAATCAACCATAAACAAACAGGGATGAGCCGCTCCATCTTTTTTCCCCTTTGGTTGCTTTGATGTAAAGAGCCAAGTCTCCACAGCGTCGCCAATCCTTCGACTTTGATGGATCCAAAGTCACTCAAGTATTGGTCGTTGAGAGGAAAACGAAAATAATGAACTTCGAAAACGCTATTCTCTGAACTAAAGCCTATATATATATAAAGCTTGATTGAATATTCAAGAAAATTTGGCACTCATTTTTATGTTTGGCAAGCGGGAAAGAAGAGAGAAAAAAGGTGGAAAGTATTCGGAAGTGACCGGTGAGACTTGAGAAAGGTGATTTCGTTTCTCTTTTTGTTTTTTTAGTGAAATTCTTTTGGCCAAGACAAAGTGGATCTTTTTTTGGACGTGGGAAAACCATGCATAGGAAGGGAAACCCCTCAGCAAATCTACAATCGGTACAAGACTACAGATGCATACAGACAAAGCACAAGACTACATATACATACTGACAAAGACTGATACAAATCGTACAGATAGAACAAGTCAAGACCAAAGGTCAACAAATCAAATTCTAGAAAAGAGCATACTCATGAACCAAGCAGTCATTGCCTATTTAAAGGAAGCAAAGGTTTGGCGTTCAGCCATCAGAGTGAAGAAGTCGCCATGATATGTAGAGCCTCATCATGCCCTTGCCCCATTATAATGGACCTGTTTCAAGCTAGCATATTTTACTAAATGTGGGCAGCTCAAGAAAACCATCACCGAAGGGGGGAGCAAAAAATGATTACAAAGAGAGACCTCCGCACAAAATTAGGGTGAAGCCACAAATTTTTTTTAGGTAGAATTAAATTGTATATTTTTATGATAATAAAAATGTAATTTTATTATTTTAATAATCTATATTTTTATAATTTTAAAAAATTAAATTAAAATTTTATCATTTTGGGTGCTAAAGTGTAATTTTCTTATTAATTTAAAATTTTATAGATTATAAAGAGACTTAAATAAAAAAATTTTATTTTAGGGAGGTCGGGGCCTACGAACCCCCCTAACTTTGCCACTGCACGGGAGGAGCCAATTGAAAAGTCCAAGGCCAGCTTTATTATTCTACAAAAACTTGTTGGGAAGACAAGAGGAAATCGACAAGGGAAAGGTGGGCGTGGAGGAAGAAAGAAGAGGGGCAGGGAAAAGAGACGAAAGGGTGGCTAGTTCTAGCAAGGTCCACAATGGTCACCTAATTAAGGACCACATCGAAAATAACCATGGGAGGCAGCAAAGAGGAGAAAAGGGAGAAAGAGGAGGGGGAGAGCTAGTAGGTGGGAAAAGGAAAGCCAAAAAGGAAAAGAGAAAGAAAGAGGGGTGACTGGCACCTACCATGAGGTTGACGATATGTGGGCTGGAACAAGTAAGGAAGTAAGATGAAATTAGAGATAATAAGGTGTTTCTCATGACCCAAAAAAAAAGAATTGTGTTTCTCAAAGAATGGTAATAGGATGGAACAACTTTTCACTTGCCCCTAATTGACCTGATGTTTATACCTCTTATTTTGAGGGTTAATTAGATAAATATGTCATTTTAAAACTTATTTAGCAAAATAAGTCAGATTTTCTCAAATTTAGGGAAATAAGTTGATTTTGGAGAGAGAATCCGAAAAAGCGTCCAGCAAGACGCGCTTTCAACTAAGGTGGCAGAAAGTGCGTCCTGTAGGACACTCTTTCAGTGTCTCTGTTGCCATCTCAATTAAAAAAAAACACGTTTTCGTCCAACGATAACTTTTCCCAACGGTCAAAAAATCCAACGGCTAATTTCCAATGGTTTTTTTTCAAACGGCTAAATTTTTTTTAACGGCCAATTTATTTGCTATATAAACTCAACTAATTCTTTTTCTTTTGCATTCAAATTATATTATCTCAATTCTCTCAATTCATCTATTCTCTTAATTCTCTTAATTATTTAGTTCTTAATTTTTCATTCAATTTCTCTCAAATTCTAGTTGTTTTAATTTTATATTTCGTAAGTTTTTTATTTTATTTAAAATTTATATTTTTAAAAATGTCAATGCCGCTTATTTGTTTGGATGACAAACACATTTTCGACGTTTAATTGCAAATGGTAAGAAAATATTATTATTTTTTTTAATTTTAATGAATTTAATTATTAAGTTGTTAAGATTATTAATTTTATAATTTTTTATGTTTAATAATCCGAAGATCGAATTTTGGATATGTACATTCACAATTTAAGTGAGAGGGCATCGTATGTTATTGAACAACACTTGCAAGAGGTGAGATTCTTGCACGTGTCTCGTATGCTCGGGGGGGTTAAATTGGATCCCGCACTTATCAACGCTTTGGTGGAAAGATGGAGACCTGAGACACATACATTCTATCTTTCATGCGGTGAGTGTACAATTACACTTGATGATGTAGTTTTACAACTCGGTTTACCAATGGATGGGATAGTCATTACGGGGGTAGCGGGCATTGGTGATTAGAGCGCAATTTGTGAGCAGTTATTAAGCAAGATATCAGACAAGTTTAATGGTATCATACCCCAAATTTGACGGATTTAAGAAAGCATGTAGAGATATGTGAACCTGTTTCAGTGCACTATAATTGTTTCAGTGCACTAGCAAACTAAAGTTTGGCACATAAGTATCCACCCGTTAACGATATCTAAAGTTTTGGTTCAAAATATTTTAAGCAATGGCAGATTACGTCTCAGAATTACGGCAATAAACTGTATAAGACCTAATTGTCCATATGGCATCGCTAAAAGTGAATCCTTGTTAAGGTGGAGCACACCTAGTTGTTTGAGCATTGTCCAATTTGTTCCAGTAATAGGATTAGTTGGGAATCAACTAAATGGATTGACTACTCAAAGAGCATTTTCTCAGAAGTTCTTTATAATTTCTCCTGGTTTTATAGAACACTTAAAAGGACAATTTAGGTAATGTATTAGACACTTGTTAAATTCCACTAACAGAAACTGGGTATGTATATGGTAAGAAGTGATCACTCAGAAGGTATTTTCTTTCATTTTGTTCCAATTCTAGACTCTTCTTAAATTTTAATATTATTTTCTTCTTCACTAAGCTGGAAGGTAAGGTTTGTAAGTTAATCGGTGGATGTTTCAACCTCCTTTGATAACTCTGCATATTATCATTTTGTAAAGAGTAAGGATGTTAAGAAGTATAATAACAGTAGTGTGTGAATTGAGGGCTCTGCATGAGGGTCGTCTGAAATTGTGATGTTGGTAAACTGTCTGTAAATGAAGTTTTAATGGAAGTCTATAATCTTTTAAATAGTTGCTGCTGGTTTGGGTAGGATCATCGGAACAAAAGCTCTGTGTTGGAGTAAATATGAGTTTCAGATGAGTCTTTAACTTGACTCATGAATGTTAAAAATGAATGTTGATGTCTTCTTGTGTAATTGATGAGTGTATGTATGTGTGAAAGCATCGTAAGGTCCTATATGCTTACAAATGGGGTATATGATGAGTTGTAAGAATAAGATGATGAGTGGTATGTATGCATGTGAAGTTAGAAATTGAAAAAAATATAAACCTGTTAGAAGTATGATTGAAACCTAAGTGAGTTTCTAATGTAGACCACTGCAAACCTTGTAAATAAGTCCTATATACCTTGATGAAACGTGACTTGAGACATTGATGAAGAAAAAGCATTGATAATTTCACCAAACTTCAAATCCAGAATTAAGCGTAAATGGCATCCAAAATTTGCGCATAAATTATGGGTACCAAACATGCAAGAGACAAGTACGGACAAGTAACTAATAAATTATTATTCTGATTTAAATCCTAAAGCTTTCGTTAAATAATAGAAAGTTTCATTTTTGAAAAGTGCAATAAAAGAAATCGGAATACAAAAAGAAAAGGCCAAAATGGGGGGAAAAAAATAACAGTAAAGAACCTTCCACATTGCCGGCTACTCGGAGACCCCAATGCAACGCAAAAATCAACCATAAACAAACAGAGATGAACAGCTCCATCTTTCTTTTTGTTGTTGCTTTGATTTAAAGGGCCAAACACCCACAGATCGTCGCCAATCTTCCACTTTGACTGATCCAAAGTCTATTACTAAAGCCAAAAAATAAAAAAGTTGGATTCAATATTCAAGAAAAAATGGCACTTTCTCTATGTTTGGTTAGTCGGAAGTGACCGGTGAGAAACAGACTGAGAGAGCTGTCTTTTTCCCTTTCTTTTGTTCTTGTAAATGATAATTTTGGCTAACTCAAAGTCTTCATAAAGACTTTTAAAAATGACAAACTATACAAATACTCACTCAATTTAGCCTTCGAGTTGAGTTGAACGCGTCTTCTCAAGACTTTCTGTGCTGGAACCAGGAAAATGCACTCAGTATGGGGCCATTAACTTCTAACCACCACAAACCTTATAGACCAAGAGAGGCGAAAGCATCTACCAATCAGTCAATAATTGAACAGCTGGCCTGAGATTTTCCAAAACACTAATTTAGCATCCAAACTTTATTTATATATATTTGAAGTTGAAGTAATAACTATATGAGGAGCTACAATCAGATCACCACACTCATAAAGTATTAAAAAACATTATAACAATTAAAGTCAAAGTGACAAACCAAATTATATCAGGACAACTCACCAGAATAAATCTGGACCAACCTGAAATCTCAATGCTTAGAGGTCTCCTCCTTACCACTAAGCTAAGGCCTCATGCCCACAGCCAAACTTAGTATTTGAGCAGTTACAAAAAGAACCACATCTCCGAGTAGACTTGTTAAACGTAACAATCACAATTCTATGTAAATAAGCAGCTTGATTTAGAAAATAAATGTACTGGCAAAGGAAAGCCTTCCACAATTCAAGTAATGATAATCATTGAACTCCAAACAACCGAAACTTTCCCATAAGATTATTTCTGTCAAACAATATACCGAGAAGAACTGAGGCGATAAAAACACTCGCATTTGAATACTCGGATTCTTTTTCTTTTTCTTCTTAAAGCATTGATGACAAGAGTGTGAAGATATGATCCTCTAAATATATATATATATATAAAGGCTTCAAAAAGTTTATATAGCAAACCTTAAGAGGTGGTATGCAATGTGTCTGAATTCGAATCCCAACATCTGTAACCGTTTTTATATCCCCCAAACAACCTCTTTTGTATAAAAATGAAATGCTGGTTAGGGAGTTGTAGGATGAAGAACCTAATTTGGATGTCATAAGGCTATAACAGTAAAAAAAAACCAGGGAAATGCTTTATGGAAGATTAGCTAGACACATCACATTATCCTATTTACCATAATGCAGTTTTCCACAGAGTGAATTTGAGCTGTAAAGAAACGAATAGCCATCAACTATGTTAAATGGATTCGGATAAATGTCGGATCTGGGTGTATATATATTCAATACGAGTATGTTCAACATTTTCTAAGTTTTTCATACAGCATATCCAAATATATGTCCAACATAAATATTGAACACATGTCCCTAGTGTCAATTTACAAGAAAAGAGAATCAGGAGAATGATAGAAATGATGCAAAAAAGTTTAATGTGATGAGTAATTTATTGATGTAACAATTTTGAGTAACATACGTATCTTTTGGGTATATCAGAATAACATGGATGCTTCTTTGATCGCCCTTCTTAGGTCTTACATGTTTTTCAATAGAACCTATTGATTTCACGACTGCAATTGGCATTGGCAACACTATAAAGATTACAGCAACAACCAAACAATTCCGCACAGTATGTGATAACAACTGCAACAACAAGATAAATGGGGCCAAAATGAGAACACTAAACGAAAAGGAAGAAAAATTATAGGCACAAATGTGAACAATGCATAAATCTTAAATACAAAACCAGCTCTGCTAGAAGACTTACTATATTTAGAGAAGTGGTCACCTAGGACCTGACAGTTCATCTGGAAGGATGCGAGAAGTGGAATCTGTGATAATCCAATGCACATTGGGGTGGCGGGTATTGCTAAACTCTTGGTGGAACATTTTCTTTTTCTGCCAATCTTCCCATCTTTCAGCCAAGCCATCACCATCCAGCATTCTGACCACTTCGGCCATCTTAGGCCTTCCCACTGGGGTGCTTTGAGTGCATAAAAGAGCCACCTGGATTAGCTGTTCCACTTCTTCCTTTATGTAATTACCTTGAAGATCAGAGTCAACCAGCGTTTCCAACTTCTTGTCTTTCAGAAGCCCTTCTACCTAAAATGTCAGCATTGCTATCAAGTTGAAGATAAAACGTGAAACAAAAAACAGCTCATACCAGTTCTAAGCTGTACTTGAACTTAATGTAGTTGAAGCTGACAAATACGATGCCATTTGTTACATTCTCAAAATTAATGAACCTTCTTAACCTTGTAAGGAAAATAATGTATTTCTGCAAAAGTATACTTAGTGTCTTGCTTTTGGCCAACCAAGCAAAGCACGAATATCATGATTTCAACACTAGACAACAATCATAAAGTTAAACTTTGGAATGCAATGCATCACCCATTAGGTTTATGCATGATAGGAAGATAGTACATACCCAATCAAGCAACATGACATCATCATTTGCAAGTCTAGCAAGATCAACAGCCTTTTGTCCTGTAATGAGTTCAAGAAGCATAATACCATACCCAAAAACATCAGTTTTCTCTGATGCCCTTCCACTTGACAGGTATTCAGGGGCTATATGACCCATTGTGCCACGAACAGCAGTTGTGACATGAGTATTTTTGTAGTCCATCAATTTGGCCAGCCCAAAGTCTCCAACAACTGCTTCAAATTCTTCATCCAACAATATATCTGCAGCCTTCAAATCACGGTGTATAATCTTGGGGTTACAATGATCATGCAAATATGCAATCCCCCTCGCAGCCCCCAGTGCAATCCGTTTTCTTACACCCCAGTCAAGTGGTGCTTGAGACTCTGGACGCTCTAGAGAAGGTAAAAGGACAGATCAATAGATGATTCATTGTAATTAGAAGAGCTCACAAATTATTTGGATTCTATGAATTTCTCAACTTGGAATTAGGGACAATCCGCATTTACCAAATATATGCACTAAAAGAAAATCAAGACATTTTAAAACAAGATAAAGATACATGATCAGTAGTTCAAAATTTATTCACAAAATTAGAAATCAAAACTGATAATTGAAGCTCACACAAGCTTAAATAATTGAACTAAATTCGTAACCAGAAGAACATATATAAAACAAAATAGGACAGCATTGGAGGAATAAGAAATATATGACTGAATGGATGAGCAAGGAGAGAACAGCCAGTACCTCTTAAACAGGATCTAACACTACCATTAACCATAAAGGGATAGACAAGCAACCGTTCTGTAGCGGTCATGCAAAAGCCACGTAGACGTAGTAGATTTCGATGCACAGCCATACTTACCATTTCGACCTCAGTTTGGAACTGCCGCATTACACCCCTGTTTCAGTCTTTTTATAGCCACAAGAGATCCATCAACTAAATGACCTTTATAAACTCTACCAGAACCACCACTACCCACAACATGTTTGTTGCTAAAATAATCAGTTGCCGCTTGTAGTTCATGCAAAGAAAACCTTTTAAGTTGTCCCAAATGATATTCTGGGTCCTCAGCTATAAAGAAAATTAGATAAAGTGAGTACATGCCTGCAATGGCATAATAACAACTAAAACTATCTATTAAAAATCACCAGCCAGGGACATTACATAAAAGATCCTGTCGTTTCCTACTAAGCCGCCGAGCAAATATAATTGCAGGAACAGAAAACAGCAGGAGAGCTCCAGCAGAAACTCCTCCAAAAATAGCACCAATGACACTATTACCTGCCAGTACAAAGTTAGACAAATATAAATACCCTTACTACAACTGTATCATTAATATTTATAAGAGAAAATGACACCAACTCCCTAAATTTCAGTGTAAAATATACTTATCCCTATAATTTAAAATACCTAATTACTCACTCAGGTTTAAAGAAAATCAAATGAGGTAGTGTTTAGCATTGTTTTGAAAAGCACATTTCAAGTTAAAAGCACTTTTTAAGTTATAGGCAATCTGACTTTTAAAAAGTGTTTTTGAAAAGCTAAAATTTCTAGCTTATGACCTTTAGAAATCACTTTTGAGATAAATTATCTATTCAACCTCGTGTATCATAACCAAAGGGAAGTTCTTCTTATTTCCCTTTTTGAAATTTATTTAAAATATATAGAACTATATATTTGAATTTGTAAAGGTATAGTTGTAATATCTAAAATATGGTTTATATATTCAAATTAAATTTTACAAACAATTTATATTCATTGCTTAAAAATTACTTAAAATTTAGGGTTAGTTCTTCATTACTATTGCGGTTGAAAAGTGTTTTTAGAAAAAAGTTTTTCCAAAAATATGGTAGAAAAGTACATTTGTTAATTTTAGTATTCTTCATTGCCGGCAAAAATAGTGATAGAAGGTTAAATGTCCTTTTTGAACATAATAGTGGAAAGTTAAAAATTAATTAAGTTATATGATATTTAAATAATTTAATACAATGGTACATAAAGTATAAATTTTAAATAATTAATATAAATTACTTGTAAAACTAATGATACATAAAATATTTTAAAAACTTAAATATAATAACAAATAATATTTAAATAGTTTTATATAATGATACATAAAATATGAATTAATCTAATTTGTTATATACCATTTAAATAGTTAATATAAATAAGAGTATTTTGATAATTTTCACTTCCAAACTCCAAAGTCAAAAACACCTAAATCTCAGCTTTTGCGTTTGGATGAAAAAACACTTTTCCACCACGGTTTTGATCCCAAAAGCCAGATGTTTTTTCATTGCTTCTATGGTGGAAAAGCATTTTTAGAACCCTAAACGCAATAAAGAATGGGATTTTAATTTATATATCAAAATATTAATAATGAGTTATAATAAAATCTATTTTTTATATTTTAATTATAATTTAAGTTAATGTATTTCATATATCATATATTAATAAATTTGAATATCATTTAATTGAATATTTTTACTTTACAACATCATGTTTAAAACAGATATTTTATTTTCTGAAAAGCGAACAATGCTAAACATTTCAATCTTGAACTAAACTAAGCAATGCTAAATTGAGTAAATTCTAAATAAACATGCAATTATATCCTTGTTATTATTTATAATGTATTGTCTATTTGATTAATTCATTTTCATCCATTTTTAATTACAAAATAATGAAACTTTAATTACTTTAAAATTTATTAAAGCTGTATATGATTAAATCCTGATTAAATTATATTTGATTTTAAGTAAAATTAGGCATTTTAAATTTATACTTAATTCAATATAGATTAAGCTTTAGATAAGTTAATTAAATTATTTTTATTTAAGATAAATAATTACCATTTAACCGTAATTCTTTGCATTTTATAGACATGTGGATGTGGTAACACCAAAACAGTTGCAAATGCAAACAAATTGCAAGGAATATCTCAAGAAAAGAATGAATAATAATAATAATAATAATAATAATGGATAAATTTCAAAACTGTACATAAATTTTGATTTTGTGCAATTTTATACATAAAATTTTGATTTGATCCAATTCTCACAAATTATTAACACAATTATGGATATAACATCAATTTATATTTATATATTGCATAAGAAATGATTATATTTATCCAATATAAAAATAAATTGATGTATTTATTTCTTTAAATGTATATGATTGAACCAAAATTAAAGTTTCATGTATACATTCGAATCACAATCAAAGTTTCATGTGTATAATTGCATCAATTTGAAGTTTATGTATACAATTGCACATTAAATTAAATTTCATGTATAATTTTGAGATTTATCTCTAATAAAAAGAAGCAGGCCTCAAAGTTAGACACAATTTGAAATTACTAGCAGTGATAATAAGAAAAAAATCGAGACCAGACCTGATGAAGTTGGCGAAGCAGGTGGAGGATTGTTGAGTTTATTATTACTAAAACTGTGAAAAAAAGGTGCAGCAACTTAAGTGACTAGACTAAGAATACTATATACGGAAAAATGGAAACATTGGTGGTGAGGGTCAGGAGTTAGGAGTAAGAGGGTGATTGCGAAATGAGATAACATAAAAGAGAAACCTGCTAGAATCGAATAGCGTAAAGGAACCATTAACAGGAATATCTCCTACTAGCTGATTGTTCGAAAGATCCCTGCACTAGATGATAAAATTCCCACGCCATTATGTATTGTACTTGAAGCTAAGGTGTGGAAAAAGAATTTCTGATAGCAACACTCACAGCACTTCCAGTGTCATAACAGTAGTTAAGGACGCAGGAATTGTACCTGTCAATGAGTTGTTGTTGAGACGCCTGTTCCACGGAAAGAAAGGCATCCATTAATATTGCACATTAATAAGATGACTAGTTATGTATTCATAAAAAAATATGTTTAGCAAATAACGAGAGCACAGATAACAATCACATTCACATCAGATTGAACCACATAAGAGCAGGCCGAGATGAATGTGGTAATCTCCGATTGAACTGGTTTTGACCAACTCAAATTATTTCCAATTCTTTATATAGCAAAGAATTAGATAAGCCTCTGGTTTTCGGTTAACCAGTCTAATTGATTGATCCTATTCTGTTTTTTATGATTGCCAATAATGGTTGATGTGGACCCTGGTATGGATCCTAACAATCACAATTGTATCATATGTGAGATGGGTATCACAATCACACCAACTCAATTCTTCATATCCTTATCAAGACCATACATCAAAATTAGATATGGCAAAATCAGAGTTGCTCTATGGATTTGTGTACCCATCCGCGTCATACGCAGAGATTTTCTTCAAAAAGATGAATGTAAGCGGTAAATCTAATATTTGCAATTTCTCTAAATTTTGAATATGAATAAATTTAATATTTGCATTAAATTTGAGAATTACTATTTGAATGAATCTGAATTAATTAAATTATCCATTAAATATTTAAATGCGTTAAAAATCCTCAATTAATAATTTTTTTTTTCAAATAAAAACTTTAAACATAAAAGCCAATAATAGATTGGGATATCTGCATCCAAATCTATTATTTGAATAAGTAAAATAAATTCAAATAATAGATATTCGAGTATTATTATCCGCATCTGCAATGGATAGTAATTAGATAATCTGAATCCAAGCATTATTCAAATATGTAAAAACAAGTCAGATATCTGTAAATACCCCAATCCGCACTATCTACTGGTATCCCTTAATAATCTTGCCCCACTCCCCTTCTGCCCCTACTTTTAAAATTACTATTTTACCTTTTACAATATACTATATATCCTTTTTAAATTTTTAGTATACATATATATGTGAATATATTATACATAGTAGAATTCACTAGGCAAAATATTTTCATCCCATTGATTATTAGGCTTGATGAGCAATCAGTCTCTTGCTGTGCAAACCAGATCATGATTGAAGAAAACAAGAAAGAAATATAATACAGAACTTGCGAATTGACACTAACAACCAGAGTGTTTTGCACCATAGCTAGCCTTTGGTACCATGATGGCGCATTTGTAAGATTGCTAAGAGTCATCATTTTGGATAAAACCAATGGGTTTTTGAACAATCAAGAAGTCCTCTCAGTTTAGGGAAAGTGTTATTGGTAGTTCTAGATTCTTATTCCTAATCTAGTAATTTTAGTAATCTTCATCCAATTATGATTAGCTAAGTCAATGCTTATACACTAATAACAATATCATTTACCTATCTAGTTCAGCTAGCAATGTCAATGCATAAAAGCCTTCCAGAAACATCAAAACAAACATGACAAGAAAGCAAAAGCACAGTGAAACTAAATAAGTTAGCCACATAAAAATTTTAAATTGTTCGTACAGGAAACGCAGTTTTGTAAGCTTGCCCAGGGTAGTTGGAATGCCTCCAGTTAAATTATTCAAGTAAAGATCCAAGCTCACCAAGTTCTTCAAATTCCCAAGCTCCTCAGGGATTATCCCAGATATGTTATTACCATCAAGCTCCCTGTCACAAAAAAATTGAATTAGATTACTAAATACTAATCATTGAATGAATCTGCAAAAACCTAATGGATATACAACCATCTTCAGGATTAAGATGGCATCACAAATTAAAACCCACAGCGACAAAAGCACAGAACATCTGCACTTACAACTATTTCCGCTTTTTTTTCAAACGTGGAATGCTGGAAATTTCACCCTAAGTTTAATTTGGCAATTATAGAAACTTACTTCTATTAACATCAATAACTATGTATTTGGCAAAGAAAGCTGATTTTCTGCTTTTCCTCCATTTATTTATCTTTTACTGATCTAAAATTATCAACTTACAAGTATTGCAAATTTGGAAGCTGCCCGAGCTGTGGAACCAATTGACCAGATAGATTTCCATTCTGAAGATCACTAAATTGACAAAAGGAAAAGCATTTATAACATCAGCCTACAAACTCAGAAGTAACACCAACTGAAATAGCAAAAGTATACATGTAAACTTACACTCTTGTCACACTATTTCTATGATTACATGTAACATGATACCATGAGCAAGGATTAACATGGATTGGATTCCAACTTTGAAACACGTTATTGGGGTCAGCCATATTGGTCTTCAATGCATTCAAAACATCACCTGTTTAACACCAAAACAAAGCAATCTATCATGGATGATTGCAAAACTTGCAGTTAACAACCTGCATACATATCTTCAGACTGAAAATATTTAGAAATGTTTTAATAATTAATGTCACTACTTGCAAATTAGACAAATCGTGTTTCTCAATTTGCAACAATCGGGGACTTCAAAAAGGAAATAGAGTAAAGAACATTTATTTCATTGCATAAACCAAAAACTCCAATGGAGATGAAATCATATTAGGAAACCAGTTAAAAATAATGGGATAGGCCAAAACTTGAAAGATTCATCACATTCAACATAATATTTATCCAAACCTATACTGCTTCGACCCGACATTCGAGTTCCACACACAAAGAGATATATAACCTTTAAAGGTAGTCTCCATAAAAAACTTAGAAAAATCTGACTATTCCACGTGTCAAACGAATGGTCTTACGCTAAAGGCCCACTAACATAAATCCAGATTTCGGGCATTGATGAAGAAAAAAGCATTGGTAATTTCAGCAAACTTCAAATCGAGAATTAAACGTAAATGGCATCCAAAATATTTGCAGAAATTAATCAGTACGAAAGCGTGCAAGTATCCCTACAGACAAGTCAATTAGCTTGACCACTAGTGAACCAATCCAATTGACTAATAAATTATTCTAACTTGAACCCTATAAGCTTCATTAAATAATAATTTCCATTTAAAAAGTGCGATAAGAAAATCAGGGGAAAAAATAACGATAAAGAACCTTCCGCGTTGCCGGCAACTCGGAGAATCAAATACAACACCAAAGTCAACCATAAACAAACGGAGATGAGTCGCTCCATCATTTTATTTTGATTTAAAGAGTCAAATCCCCACAGATCGTCATCAATTTTCCACTTGACGGGATCCAAAGGTACTCAGATTTTGGTCCTTGACCAAATCAAGGAGAGAAAAACGAAAACGATTAACTTCGAAAAGACTGTTCTCTGAACTCAAGCCAAAAGAATAAGTGAGACAAGATTGAAGAAAATTTTGGCAGTCTTTCTCTCTCTGTCTTCCAAAACGTAATTATGTTTTTCTATTTATATATATTTTATATATTAGTTATCAATATATATTGGAGCAAATTGGAGAGAAGTTACTTGTGTTGTGTTTGGTTAGCGGGAAAGTAGAGAGAAAAAACAAGGAAAGTATCGGAGTGACAAGTGAGCCGTGACGACGCGAGGAACGGTTTCTTTTTCTTTCCTTTCCTTTTCTTCTTCTTCTTTTTTTTTTTTTTTTGGTATAAATCGCATTATTATTTTCTAAATTATGCGTAAATTTTTATTTTGATTATTTAAATAAAAAAATTATAATTTGATCATTAATGTATTCAAAAATTATAATAGACTAAGGGTGACATTTTTTTAATTGGTATAATAATAATTTTAGTTCTCAACTTTTATATTTTCTATCAATTTAACTTTGAGTTTATATAAAATTATTTAAGAACTCAATTATTTAAAAAAAATTGTTATTGCAACAATAAACCTTCAGATTGCCATAAAATTATAAAAATACCGAAAAAAAAATCAATTTCAATCTCTTAACATAATATTCATCTCGTATAAGGTTTAAATATTATTAAAAACTAATGTTCATACAAGAAAACTCAACATTTTATTGCAATAAAGCTCAAGTTTGTTTAATATTGAGACATAAGAACGGGAACGATCATCCAATAGAACACAATAACAAATTAAAAATAGAACAAAACTAAATTAGCATCTTCAAGTTGAGTTTCATGTTGTTGAAGAACTTCTTCCAAAACTATTATTACAAAAACTTAAGAATTTGACTCTGATTCCATTTTTTTTAGCCCAAAAAATAAAAAATATAATACAAAATTTTCTTTTTGCAAACTCAATTTTAAATTTCAATTCATTTAAATTAATTTTCAAAATTTAAATCATAAAAACAAATTATATTTGAAAATTTTTTCTTTTCTTATAATGAAAAACATTTTTTCCTCAATTTCTCCCACTTAATTAATTTTTATATTTTTTTATGTATTTTTAGAATTTTTAAATTTTTAAAAAGATTTTTTTTCATTTCATATAGAATAGAATAAAAGTCAAATTGATAGAAAGTATAAAAATTGTATCAAATAAAAAACTATCACTGTTAGCCACTTGACGGTTAGGCGAAAAAAACCAATTTTGAAAATTGTACTGATAAAATTGTAATTTTTTAATTAAATAACTAAACTAAAAAACTACCAATTACCTATAATTTAGTGATTAATAATGTAATTTATTTTAAATTTTTAATAATACTTTTTGGTAAGTCAAAGAAGCTTGGAAAAAGTAATAATAAATTACAGTATTATTATATTTATGCAATCTTAGTTTGTTGGTCAAGGAATTCTTGTGTGTCTCATTGTCAGTAGTGGTGTGGTGTAAGCCTCATTTTCATCAATGTGTACGTCATTTATCATAATTATGATTTTAGTCCCTTTAAGTTGAAGATTTTATCTCTACTTCAATATGACGTAATTTTATCATTCTACTTTTTTTTAATGTTATAGATAGAATATAATAACATCATTGGATGTTATCATGAAAATGATTATGTGAGATTAAAGAAAAAAAAAAACTTAAACATTGAACTAAGTCTACTTCTTTTTATTAATTAAACATGATCAAACATTTAGGTAATTTTAATGGTCTCATCAAATGAAGTCAAAGTATTATAAAAGTTCTTATAGTATAAATTAGATTGTTTTTTGTCTCTTTTACTTAAAATATAGGCAAATTAATCTATGTACATTAGATCAAAGTGTAAATTAGTCCTTTTAGTTAAAATTTTTATTTATTTGTATTGTTAAAAATTAATGTTACGGATGAAATAATTAGACAATGACACGTTGTAATGACTCGATTTTCAATAATATCGGAAAAATTCGATTTTGAGACCAAATTCCTTTAATTGAGTTAATTGGAAATTCTAATCGAATAGTTGCAAGATGAATACGAAATACTGAATTAAATTATTAAATAATTATTTAGAGAAATTAGTAATTAAATATAGTACAAAATCTAAATTATAAGTGGAGTAAAATGGAGAGAATTGATCATAGATTTAATAGTTCTTTAGATTGATAAATAACCAAGATTTAGAAATAATTATAACATAATTAAATTAAGGATAGTGGGAAATGTTAATCCTAACCATTATTTAATTCTCTATTAAATTGTGGTCATTAGATTAATGATAATTAGCTTAATATTAAAAAGGATAATAAAAGAAAGGATGAAAGAACGAGTGCTGAGTTTTCTTCAGGCCCTTTTGGATGGGTGTTTATTTTCAGTGCAGTGTGTTTAGCTTTCTTTTTGTATCATGCTACAGCATCTAATTTCACCACTAGCGTTGTTTTTACATTAACCATAAGTAAACACGCCACCCATCTAAAAGATCTTAATCTTCTTCAATACAGAGCTAAAGAAAAAAAAAAAGGAAAGAAATATTGCACTACTTCTCCCTCCTCCTAGCGATAAGCATCTAAATGGGTAAGAGTGGTTTTCCTTTTAATTTTTGGTTAAATTCTAAGCTTAAGATGTTAGATTAGGTTAACCCAACTATTAAATCATGAAATTATTGAAGTTAGTTTAAGTTACCATTGTTGAGTTTATGGTAAGTTAGAGAGAGAAGAGGTAAACTTTAATTAAAGACAATACGCACCAAAGAAATTTAAATTGTGAGATTAAAATTTGAAAAATTAAAATATTTATAAAAATCATATAAATTAATGTACAATATCAATCCTTGATAAAACAATGTATAATATGGTTAGATGTAAGACCATTAAATAGTCTTTATGTTAAGAAATTGGAAATTTTTTATCCACTCTTGCAACTTTTCTTCGGGGGGAAAGTTGTGATTGCGAAATTGAGAATGTACTTTTTTTGCAAATATGCTATTATCTCTGTCATTTGTATGATAATTTGTAACTTTAGCTTTCAATACTTGAACAACTAGAAAGCTTTAAAGGTAAAACTTGATTCATTTGGTCTTTTTTCATATTGGTTTGTATTTCCCTTTAACTATTCACTATTTTCTTGTTGTTTTTCTATAATTTAGAAAAATAAAGGCTTAATGGTGTAAAAAAAACTTTTTTTTTAAAAAAGAAGCAATTAAGCCCATATTTTTTTTACACTCAATTGGATACTTGAACTTTCAAAATATATTAAAAAAGTCCTTTGACCGTTAACTTTAATAGTTGACCATTAAAGTTGACTGTCCCTAACTTTTTTCAATTAAAGTCACCTCGTGTCACAATTACGGCATGACATGTGACAAAAAAATGATAAAAAGAATAAAACCAATAAAAGTTATGAAAGTTATTAAATTTTAATAAAAAATATTTAAATTCTATTAAAAATTAGAAAAAAAATATAAAAATCTTAAAAATATAAAAAAAAATTTATAAAAATCATAAAAAAATTAGGTATAATTGTAGAAAATACCCTCAATATTTATGGGTTTTTGGGTTTGAGCCCTTAACCTTTTTTCTTTTTTTAAGTTTAACACCCTTAACCTTACGATTTTTTTAAAAATCAACCCAATTTTAATAGTAAATGTGAGTTCACCGCCAATCAAACTGCAACTCAACACAAAATAGCTTACGTGGCATGCTCCCAACCGTCGATCTCACCACAAACGTTTATCTTTTTTATTTTATTCAAAATTATTTCTTCTTCTTTTATTTACCCTAGCTCCCTCTCCTTTTTCTTCTTTTAATCCCCTTTCCAGATTAAAAAGAGTTTGTGTGTGTTTTTTTGTTTGGGTTTAGAGGTTTGTTTATAGAAAAACTAACCCTTGAAGAACCGCTTTGTTTGAAGCTAACTCTTTGGATTTCATCGAAGGGAGTTTGTTCTAAAGGATGGTTTTGATGTTGGGTTTTTTTGGAGATTTTAAGGAAACCCACAATTGGGGATGTTTTGAAGGAGTTAATGATTTTTATATCTCCTTTATGGATTGTTGTAATTGTTGGTGTTTTAGTCGGTTGGACTTGGAAGCCAAAGTGGGCAAATATAAGCAGAGAAATGATGATTGATTGCTCTGTCTCTAAAGATTCAACCCTTACATCTTTAGATTCTTCATCTACAAGTTTTAATCTCATTTCAAGCTTGAATTCGATCAAATTTCTATTGCCTAGTTGCATCTCTTGGATTACAGATGATGAAGCTCAAAGTTATCCTTTTTTTTTGCCACCCATAGTTGATTCCAATTGCAGGTTCACAATTTCATCATTTGATTTCTCCTTTTAATGTTAGATTGGGGCTTGAAGTACAATGGAAATTGGGTTTATCTTTGATTTTGTTAATCCCTAATATCTTTTTTGTAATTTGGGAACAGTTCATCACAAATTCTAAAGGGGAATTGTGGTGAGATCGACGACGAGGAGTGAGAGGGAAATGAGCAGTGGTGAGGCTGAACAGCTAAAAGGAAGAGAGAAAGAGGAGAAGAAAAAAAAGATTGAAACCAAATGAAAAAAAAAAAAAAATTGTTAAACAATTCTGTTTTTGATGATGTCATCTATGACCATATGCTTATATAGCATGAGTTATTTCGTTGACTTACGATTTGATTGACGGTTAACTCATGTTAAAATAGAGTTAATTTTTAAAAAAAAATCGTTATTGTTACATTGAGGGTATTAATAAAAAAAAAGGTTACATGGCTCAAACCCAAAAATATTGAGGGTATTTTTGACAATTATGCTAAAAAATTATAAAATGCATCAAAAATGACTTTTAGCCATTAACTTTAACTGTTGACCATTGAAGTTATCGACCCCCAATTTTTTTTTCAATTAAAGTTATAATGTGTCGCAACATAACGTGACATGTGGCGAAAACTGATAAAAAAATAAAAATCAATAAAAGTTATAGAAAAATTATAAAATGTTTCTTTTGGTACGATACTTTTTATAAGTTTTTTTACTAATTTTGTATTTTTTTTATAATTTTCTTACGATTTAATAAAAGTTTATAATTTTTTTCTATATTTCTATATTTTATAATTTTTTAAGACTTTTATAAAATTTTACAATTTTTATATTTTTTTACATTTTTTTCTAATTTTAAATATTTTTTTTAAAATTTAATATTAATTAATTATTTTTATTTTTGATCATTTTTTGTCACATGTCACATCGTGATTGTGTCACAATCAAAGGGCTTTTTTAATACATTTTAATAGTTCAAGTATCCAATTGAGTGCAAAAAAAAAAAGAAAAAGGAAGCAATGGCTTAATTGTTTTATTTGAAAAAGTTTGAGGGCCTTTTCTATGCATTTTAAAAGTTTAAATACCCAATTGAGTGAAAAAAAAAGTAATGGCTCAATTGCTTTTTTTTTTTTCAAGTTTAAGGGTTTTTTACACCCTTAAGCCAAAAATAAATTTAAGCCTTATACCTTACCTAGTTGTTGGATCCGAATATAAAATATCACATTTCGTTGCCGAAGCAACTCACTTTTTCATTTTCTTTTTGAAAAGGAAACATAGTAGTAAAATTATTTTATAAAAATTTCGGCAGCATTCCTGCCTATTTTACATAAAAAACCCTACAAAATTTAGATTTCACAAAATATCCACATTCAAACTATCTCCCAAATCAATTTCCAGCACTACAATTTCTCAAAACATATCAATAAACTAGATTTCTACGCTTTACTATTTTAACAAAACATTAGTTATAAAGTACTAGCAAAGAAAAACATAATGAAATATATTTAAATTTAGTTTACGACATAATATTATATATATACAAGTCTAGGTACATGTCATTTACATCAACTATAAAGTAAACTCTTCACCAATATTGTTTGAGCTGAATTTCGATTCTTCGAATGCTGCTGGAACGATCTAGCGAATCTAACTACCTGCACACGGAAAAATAGATAAACCATATGCTGAGCAATTTTTATACTTAGTGGTGCTAATATCATAGAAATCATTACATAAGTATTGAACACAAATTAATTGATAGAAATAAACTAAAATATGATTATAAATATCATTAATAACATCACAATAAAAGAAAATTCTAATATTAATAAACTTTAATATTTTGATATTGACAAATCGAATAAAGAAAATAAGTTTTTTTTAATCAAATTCAAAATCGCGTCATTATTTTAATTCACACAATTTAGAAATACAAATAAATTCAATTTTTGTTTTTTGCTTAATCAATAAATCTTTTAAAAAAAAGAATTATTACCAATTAGGCAGACCGGTTTGAAAGTATTGAAAGATTGACCACTTTTCTTGTAAGAATACTAGAAAGTGTGTGAGAGAATAAGAGAAATTTGAGAGAAAAGTAACTAGTGTTAAAAAACATAAAATGATTAAGGATATTTGCATTTTAATAGGTAGAGATATTCATTTATTTTTATATAAAGTATTTTTTTTAATGGGTAGAGAAAGTGTGGTTTTGGGACCTTAAATCTGTAAACTAGACTCGTAAATATTTTTTTATTAAATAATGACGGAGTTATCTTAAAGAGAACTGAATTTTGGTTAGGTAATTTTTGTGGAGTTAGGGTTTAATTTAAGTATAGGGACTAAATCAAGTAAGTGATAAAAGTAGGAATTAATATTAAATTACAAGGTGGAACTAGATTAAAGGACTTATTAAAAAAATAAGCCATTATATATATGTTTTTTTTTTATGGTGGATGGTTATGGTTAGTATTATATATATATATATATATATGGTATATTATAATACTTAAGTTGACAAATTATGTTATAATAAAAATAAAAAAATAAAATACAAATTACTATGGAATTATAATTAGAACATAATTAGAAGGGACTTTTGAAGAAATTAGACCTTTTATTGATTTAGTGGACGGTAATGTAGCTTAAATGGCCAAAAGAATGTTATAAAATATTATAATTATTTAGTCAAATAAAAGATGTTAAGTGGTAAGTGGGAAGAAACATTCTTTTTTTTCTTCATGCATTAGTCGAATAGGAATTTGGAGAAGAGGCTTCGGTGTACTTTTGGAGCTTTAATTGGTTAGCATATTTTGGCCATTTTTGCATAAATTTTATATTTCTGGAACTTTAAGATCATGAGTTAGTTTAACCAAGTTGGAAATTTTTAGAGTTGTTGAAATTATGGAAGTTACTAGTATAGAGAATTTTAAGCTTTTTGTGTTGTTTTGATAGATTTTAAGATTGGAAGTTAAATGAGGCTACTTTGTAAAGTCAATTCATGAAGTTGTGCATTAGGGATTAAATTATAAAAAAAAAATTAAAATTTAGGGGTTTAATTGAGAAATAGGAAGTCTTATAAGGACTTAAGGAAATATTAGGTTAAGCTTGGATGGGATAATTATATGTCAAATTGGGAGTATTGGTTTTAAGGACTAATGTGTATAAAAGTAGAAGTTAATGTTAATATGTAAAATAGTATTAATGAATAGGTTATATGAATTATAGTGTTAAGATATTTAGTTGGGATTGTCGAAACCATTTTTTTTGCAAAACGGGGGTCGACTTTGGTTTTGAAAACGAAAATGAAAAATGGGAGTCGCCACCAATCATTTTTATTTAGGTGTGATCGGATCACCTATAAAACGATTTATTTTATTAAAATATTGATTTTGGTCTACGAAATTCAAAAGAACGGGTTCGAAAGTCGGTTACGTGCGAGGAAGGATTAACACTCTCGCAACGCCCAAAATTGGTACCAAATTGATTAATTGATGTCCCAGTGTAGAAAATTTTAAAAAATTTTAAATTATGATTTCTTTTAAAACATTTGAATATACTCGAGTTGAATATTAAGATTTTCTTGTTCCGAATGAATAAAATATCACATCCAGCACGTTAGAATATGACAATTTAAATCCTCGAATTCAAGATCATCTTATAATTCCCAAAACTCATGCATTGAAATTTTAAAAGGGTATTTGATTATTTGGTCAAACGGTAAATTGATACCCAACACGTTAGGGCATGATTTATCGAATTTCCAAATACGAAATATTGCCTTGTTTTTAATTTAAGAAAACATGGACGAAATTTCGAAGGGATATTTAGTTATTTGGTCAAACGGAAAATCGAAACCCAGCACGTTAGGGCACGATTTCTCAAATTTCCAAACACTAAATATTACCTTGTTTTGAGAAGTTTTTAAATAAGCAATTATGAAACCAAATCTGAAAATGCATTTATTTAATTTGTTCGGGATAAAAATGAAGCATCTATTAAAAGTTTACAATAAAATAAATCAAAAAATAAAAAGAATAAAAATAAAAATATGATAAATAATAAAAAAAAAAAGCAAATTAATTTTTGAAAAATGAGTAAATGAACGTTTAAAAATAATAATAATGATAATAGTAGTAAAATAAAGTACTAATAATAATAGTAATAATGATAATAATTACTAATAATAATAGAAATATTAGGTAATAATAATAATGTAATAATAATAAACAAATAATAGTAAAAATACAAAAATAAAATAAACTAAAATAAAAGTAGAATAAAATAGATAAATAATAGTAATAATAATAATAGAAGCATAACTAAAATAAATAAAGAAAATAAAAAAAACAATATATGAGGATAAAAAAATAAAATAAAATGAACAATACAAATGGTAAAATAAGTAAATAAACAAAATGAATAAGGTAAAAGAACGGTAAATAATCAAGCAATTAAATAAATGCATGAACGAATAAAAAATTTAAAAAAAGGGCTTAATTGGCATTAAGAGAAAATTAAGAGGTATAATTCAAATAATAAAAGAATGCTGACGAGGACCAGAGTGTGTTGCGCTGAAACTAGCGAGGACCACATGGGTAAATACCCCCTAATCCTTATACGCAACGTTTCAACAAGCAAGGCCATGGGATAAATTGAAAGCTAAATAAATTTGCGGGGCAAATCCGCGAATAAAAAAAAAACAAGACAGAATTGGATGCGCGAATAACAAGGAGGGACTAAAAGGGAAAATATCCCCGCCCTCCAAAACACGGCGTTTCACAAGGGACTTAAATGCAATCAGAACAAAACTTATGGGCAAAATTAAGAATAAAAGAAAACTGAATTAAAAAGAAAAAAAATGCAGAAGGGCCTAAAGGGTAAATAACCCATTTTAAGAAAACGCGCGGATCCTCCGTTGGCGGGCCAGGTTTACACGCGGACCCAAAGGAGGAACACGATGCCGTTTGGTTTTTTAAAATGGCTGAGCAAAACGGTGCATTTTGCCAGCCTATAAAAGTCATATTTTGACAAAAAAATCATTTGGTTTACCTTTTTTTTTTAAAAAAAAAAAATCTCTTTTCTCTGAGGTGAGTCCTAGGTCGGCTAGGCTCCGGCGAGTTTTGGCCATGGCTCCGCCGTATCGTCGCCGTGACCAGTGAGGACTCTTCGACTTCTTTTTATTTGTTATATATATATATATATATATTAAAAAAATCTACTTCGAAATAAAATGAGCAAAGAGGAAAAAAAAAAAAGAGATTGAAAGCGGACAGAGAGGCCGAAAGACGAATCCCAGGGAGGAGACGGTTCGTATTCACCGTACCTCAGCCCTCGTCGGAACCCGAATGGGTTTGTGACGTTTGGGTTGCCTGAGTCCTTCGACTGCAACAGAGGTAAGCCGGAGTTTTTATTAATATTGCAAAAATATTTTTTATTTTATTTCGAACAGAATAAATAAAAAAAGCACCTTTCTTTACTTCTGATTTTTATCTTAGTATTCGAACGTCTTTTTTTGTGTGTGTATTTCACTTTGTTCTGTCGAGAGAAAATACATTGTTGCTTCTGGGCTTATATAGCCAAATAGAATTACAGATTTATTGTTTTTGCTATTGGTTTTCTTGCTGTTTCTCTTTGCTGTTTTCTTCGTTGTTTTCTTTATCCTCTTTTCAGGTATCCTCGAGGGTCAACGAAGGCGGAGGAGGGCTAATTTTTGCCATTTCCGTGCAAAATGGCATAGGGCGTGTCAGGGGGACTTGGGACGAGGCACAGGCACGTCGCTCGAGGGGCTGCGGCGCCTAGGGTTTCAGAAACCCTAGGCTTTGCTGAAATTTTTTAATATTTGGGCCTATTGGGCCAGTAGGAACTGGGTTTAATGTAATTGGGCCCAACTGTAATCGGGCCACCCTTTTTGTAATCTGGACATTAAGATTTTTTTATTTTATTCTTTTGTTCTGTTGTTCTGTTGTTTCTGATTCGGGCCCGGGCTAAATTTGGCCTGTACAGGGATAAATTAAATTGAATTATTATAATTAGATCAAGAAACAAGTAGATCGATTGATAGTCGTGGGAAGGGAAAAGTTGTTGAGTAATCATCATCAAAATATCGGTAACTCTATTTATTTATTTTAATTAGTTTAACTGTTATTTGATATTTAATTATGTTCTTATATGTGTAATTGTATAATTCCATTGAATGGAAAATTATGGAAATATATATATGTATGATTATGGTATAGATCAATGGTTTACTTTTAGTTATTGATGTGAACGGTTGAATTATGAGATGTGATATTATGGATTTTGTAAGTGTGTAATTAATCTTCGTTGGTTCATCCAACTTGCGCTAGGCGCAAAATACTGTTGGTATATCCAACTAGTGCTGGGCACATATTTAATATCATAGATTTATCCGACTAGCGCTAGGCGAAAACTAATGTCGATTCGTTTGACTAGTGTTGGGCACATCTATTGTCTGGTTATCCGACTACGGTGGGTGCAAACCACTGCCGATTCGATCGACTAGTGCTGGGCACATCTACCGTTGGTTTATCCGACTAGCACTGGGTGCAAACTTGTTACGGGTTATCCGTTAGGCACAGGGTGCCAATTACAGGTGAATCTATATTGTTGGTGTATAACCGACCTGTAACACCCCTTACCCAAGACCGTTGCCGGAGTCGAGCACGAGGCATTACTAGACTTAACTTACTAAATCAGGGCATAAAAATTGAAACTGTCCATCTGCGTCATGTTCACTAAATTGACTATAACTCGAGTTACGAAACTCGAAAGTTAGATCCGTAAATTTTCCCTGAAACTAGACTCATATATCTTCCTACTATAATTTTTATAGAATTTTTGGTATGGCAAATTAGTACAGTTTATTAGTTAAAGTCTCCCCTGTTACACAGTTCGACAGTTCTGACCCCTCTGCACAAAAGATCAATTATCTCATAATATACAACTCTTTTGCCTACACCGTTTCTTTCATATAAAAATAGACTCAATAAGATTTAATTATATATCTCATTCACACCATAATTCCATTTATACTATTTTTAGTGATTTTTCAAAATCACGTCACAGTTGTTGTCCAAACTGTTCCCCTGCATATACTTACATAATTTCTTTCTAATAACTACCAACTAGGCATTACATGATATCCAAAACATGCTATTAATTAGCCATTTTAATAGCTAATCACTACCAAACATTTACAAGCCAATCTTAAGCCATATAATAAGGTTATACACACATGATAGCTAAGTCCCTATACATGCCATAACTTAAAACGTCGAGTCACAAAATACCAATATAATCCTTTGATAGTGTGTAACGATCTCCGACGTCCTTTCGATCCCCGAATTGGCTTGTAATACTATATAAAAAAATAAAGAACGGGCGTAAGCATAAATCTTAGTAAGTTTACAAGTAAATAGATAACAACATTCTTAATGAATTATTTTATCCTTTTCTTATCAAGATCACTTAGACTTTTAACTCAATATACTTAAACTTGTATTCTTACCTGTACCTTTTAACATGAATTTGTCTTACCTTACCTTTTTATCTTGAACTTGTCTTACCTTTACTTTGGTATACTCTTTGAATTTTCCCGTTGAACCACTTGGAATACTAAGGATACACGGGTGCCTTCCTTTTGAAACTTAACCATTGCCATGTCTTGACATGGTCTTACGTGGTATCCTTGCCTTATGAATTCACCAATGCCATGCCTTGGCATGGTCTTACATGGGACCTTTGCCTTATAGTAACTTATCAATGTCATGTCTTGACATGGTCTTACATGATTTCCTTAAACCCTAATGTCATGACATTTGTATCCTACACATTCCTAAGGTTCAACCTAACTTTCTGAGATAGCTTTTCCACAATTCATACTTGAGTCTTTGAATGATAAATTTATAAAATAAATATATAAATGCTGGAATTTAATAGTATTAAATGTAAAATAATAGAATATTGCATTTATTTACCAAAACTTACCTCAAAACAAAATACGATCAACTATATCGATTTAGTCCTCTATCTTTTCTTTCCCGATCTAACTCCGGATTTCGTTCTTCTTGATCTATAATAGCAAATTTAGCTTATTTAATACTCACATTTATCAAAACAGTCCTTAACTCTAACTTTGGCAAAATTACGATTTTGCCCCTAAACTTTTACATATTTACACATTTTCCCCAAAGCTCGGAAATTAAACTTTATCCCTTATTCTTATGTTTTATGGCATGCTGATCATTTTTCCCTTCTATGACAACATCAAATTCTCACTCTAACATGTACTTATGAACATTAGGTATTTTTACCGATTAAGCCGTTTTACCCGTTTTCACTTAAAATCGCTTAGCAAAAGTTGTTTAACATAATTTCAGACTTCATATTCTATCATAAAACATCAAAATAAACACATTTCACCTATGGGTATTTTTCCAAATATGAACCCTAGGTTAAATTATTGCTAGATTAAGCTAAATCAAGTTCTGGGACTCCAAAACGTAAAGAACATTAAAAACGGGCTTGGAATCACTTACTATGGAACTTGGAAGCTTGAAACAGACCCTAGCTATGAAAAACCCTTGAAATTTCGTCCTAATGGAGAAGATGAGCATATTTTGCCATCTTTTTCCCTTTTAATTTCTTTTTATTACCAAATGACTAAATTACCCTTCATTAAAAACTTTGGTTCTTTCTACCTATATATGCCCATTTTTGTCCATGAAAGCCTAATGGTATAATTACCATTTAAGGACCTCTACTTCAATTATGCTCTTCAATTAAATCCTTTACCATCTAAAACTCATATTTATCAACTTTTGCAATTAAGTCCTAATAGGCAAATTAGACATGAAATCAATAAAATTTCTTATCAATACTCTAACACATGCATCTAATCACTCAATAAATCATAATAATTACTTAAAATAACCTTTTCTATCTCAGATTCATGGTTTCGCAACCACAGCCCGTTTAGGCCCTATTTCGAGGATGTTACATTTCTCCCCTTTAGGGATTTTCGTCCCCAAAATCTTACCTGTGAAAGAGATTTGGATACTGTTTTCGCATAGCCTCTTCGGGCTCCCATGTAGCTTCTTCTATCCCATGCCTATCCCATAATACTTTCACAAGTGCAATACTTTTGTTCCTTAATTGCTTAACCTCCCGAGCTAGAATTTTTACTGGTTCCTCACCGTAAGTCATATCTCGTCAAATCTCAACCTCTGCATGCGCAAAAATTACATGCGATGGATCTGAACGATAACGACGTAGCATAGACACATGAAACACATTATGAATCTTCTCTAATTCATCGACAAAGCTAACCGATATGCCAATGGCCCAACTCTCTCGATCACCTCAAACGGTCCAATAAAGCGGGGACTTAATTTGCCTTTCCGCCAAATCGAGAACTTTCTTCCAAGGGGATACTTTTAAGAATACCCTATCACCAACTTGAAATTCAATTTCTTTTCTTTTCAAATCAGCATAGGATTTACTGTCTATCTGAGGTCGCTTTCAAGCAATCTCGATGACCTTTACTTTCTCTTCTGTTTCTTTGACTAGATCAACCCCAGTAATCTGATTTTCCTTAAGCTCATCCAATACAAAGGTGTGCGACATTTACGTCCATACAAAGCTTCATAAGGTGCCATCTTCAGACTCGATTGATAACTATTATTATAAGCAAACTCTATTAACGACAAATATTTCTCCCAACTACCTTGAAACTCCAATACACAACATCTAAGCATATCTTCAAGTACCTGAATAACTCTTTCCTCGATGACCATCACCCGAGGATGGAAAGCTGTACTAAAACTTAACTTTGTACCTAAAGGTTCCTGCAATTTCTTCCAAAACCGTGAAGTAAATCTCGGATCTCTATCTGAGATGATCGATAACGGTACTCCATGTAGTCTCACAATCTCTGAAATATACAACTCGGCCAACTTGTCAAGTGAATAATCCATACGAATTGGGATAAAATGAGCCGACTTCGTTAACTTATCAATCATAACCCATACTGCATCTTTCTTTCTCGGGGTCAAAGGCAATCCTGTCACAAAATCCATAGTAACTCGGTCCCATTTCCACTCGGGAACTAATACAGGCTGCAATAAACCTGAAGGTACCTGATGTTCAGCTTTTACCTGTTGACAGATCAAGCATCTAGAAACAAATTCTGAAATATCTCTTTTCATTCCTGTCCACCAATACATTTTCTTCAAATCATTATACATCTTTGTACTACCTGGGTGAATAGACAAAGAACTGCTATGTGCTTCCTGTAAAACCTTCTGAATAAGATCATCATTCTTTGGTACACATACCCTGTCTCTAAACATCAAACAACCGCCGATCGATCCAAAATCGGACTCTACACTGACTCAAGACCAACCCTTTTGGCTTGCAACTCATCATCATCCTTCTGAGCTTCACAAATTTCTTCAAGAAACGTCGGTTTAGCTCTCAACTCAGCTAAAATAGAACCATCATCTGATAAGGCCAAACTAGTGTGCAAAGCTCTCAATGCAAATAATGATTTTCTACTCAAAGCATCAAGAACAACGCTTTGCCTTACCCGGGTGATAATCGATCACTAGCTCATAATCTTTAATCAACTCTAGCCATCTTCTTTGTCTCAAGTTCAGATCTTTCTGAGTCATCAAGTATTTCAAACTTTTATGATCAGTGAATATTCGGCATTTCTCACCATACAAGTGATGTCTCCAAATTTTTAATGCAAATACAATAGCAGCTAGCTCTAAATCATGTGTCGGATAATTTTTCTCATGTGGTTTTAACTGTCTAGAGGCATAAGCAATTACCCTTCCTTCCTGCATAAGTACACAGCCTAGTCCATTTAAGGATGCATCACTGTAAATTACAAACTCTTTACCCGGTTCTGGTTGTACTAAGACAGGAGCTTCAGTCAACAATGCCTTTAACTTGTCGAAACTCTGCTGACACTTCTCAGTCCATTCAAACTTGACATCTTTCTGTAGCAATCTTGTCAATGGAGTAGCTATCATGGAAAATCCCTCTACAAATCGTCTATAATAACCGGCAAGACCAAGAAAACTTCTGACCTCTGATACATTCCTGGGAGGCTTCCAACCAACAATGGCTGAAATCTTACTCGGATCAACTTTAATACCTTCACCAAACAATATGTCTAAGAAAACAAACTTCCCGTAACTGTAACTCACTTTTACTAAACTTGGCATAAAGTGATTATCTTTCAAAATCAGTAAAACTGTTTCTCAAATGCTCTGCATGCTCACCTCATCATTGGAATAAATCAAGATGTCATCAATAAACACAACTACAAACTTGTCCAAATAAGGTCTAAAAATTCGGTTCATTAAATCCATAAAAATGGCAGGAGCATTAGTTAAGCCAAATGGCATCACAAGAAACTCATAGTGACCATACCTAGTTCGAAAAGCGCTTTTGGAATATCGACTCTTTAACTCGCAAATCGATAATATCCGGATCTCAAATCTATCTTAGAGAACACAATGGCTCCTTTCAGCTTGATCAAACAAATCATCTATTCTAGGCAATGGATATTTGTTCTTGATGGTTACCTTGTTAAGCTGCCGATAGTCTATGCACAATCTCATGGAACCGTCCTTCTTTTCACAAATAACATCAAGCGCGCCCCATGGTGAATAACTAGGTCTTACAAAGCCTTTATCGCTTTAATTCCTCAGTAGTGAGCTTTCAATTCTTTCAATTCTATTGAAGCCATTCTATAAGGAGTAATAGAAATAGGTGTGGTACCGGAATCAATTCAATACCAAACTCAACTTCTCTCGATAGGAGGCAAACACAGTAGTTCTTCCGGAACACATCAAGAAACTCATTTACCACGAGCACCGATTCAATTTTCAACTCGGATCTTTAGTATTCAAGACAAAAGCAAGATAAGCTTCACATCCTTTCCTCAAACATTTACGAAAGCGATATAACGAAAAATCATGGAAATTGAACTACGACTCTCATCCGAATTAACCCAAGGATCTCACCATTTTCACGTTTCAACTCAATGAATTTCTTTCCACAATTCACTATCACATCATGTGCGATTAACCAATCCATACCAAGAATCACATCAAACTCATCAAACGGCAATAGCATGAGATCGGCCGAAAAACAGTAACCTCTAATCATCAAAGGGCATTTTTACATACTTTGTTTACTAACACATGCTTGACCTAATAGATTCGATACTTTAATCACAAATTCCGTAAACTCTATGGGCATGTTCATACTAGGCATTAATTTCATGCAAACATAGGAATGGGTTGAACCCGGATCAATCAAAGCAATAACATTAACATCATGAAGAGAAAATGTACCCGTAATTACGTCGGGGAAGGATGCCTCTTCACGAGCACGTATAGCATAAGTCCTTGCGGGTGCTCTAACATCTGATCTCGTTGTTGTATCTCTAAATGTACCTCTACCTGCCCCTACTCTGGGATTTCTCTGAGATCTGCCTCTAACGGGGGCATTGCCTGATCTTGCATTCGATATTACTTCTCTTTTAACCATTTCGGGACACTCTCGAATGAAATGATCCGGTGCACCACATCGGAAACAGCCAATCTCAGTTGCTCGACATTGACCTGGATGACGTCGACCACATTGAGGACACTCGGGTCTATCAGGCTGAATACTGCCAACACTCGCAATCGAAGTGGTTTGAGCTTTCGGATCCATAAATCTTCTACCTCTGTTTCGGCTAGAATACCCGGCTGAAAAATTAGATCTCGTAGAAAACTCCCTAGGCCTCTTGGATGTAGACTGAAACGACTTGCTCATCTGTCTTTTCTTTGTGTCTTGCATCTCAATTTCAGCTTTACCTTTTCTTTTTAATAACTCTTCTGCCTTACAGGCTCGTTCAACTAAAACAACAAACTCTTTTATCTCTAATACACCAACTGACAGTCGGATATCATCATTGAGCCCATCCTCAAATCTTTTACACATGATAGCCTCTGTAGACACACACTCTCGAGCATAATTGCTGAGTCGAACAAATTCACGTTCATAATCGGTCACTGTCATCTTACCCTGTTTTAACTCAAGGAACTCTTTTCTTTTCTGGTCAATAAACCTCTGATCGATGTACTTCTTACTTTACTCCTCCCGAAAGAAATCCCAAGTAACTCTTTTTTTTGGTACTTTATCGACACAAGTGTCTTCCACCACCGATAGGCCGAATCTCTAAGAAGTGACACTACACATTTAATACACTCTTCCTTATGCGCAGACAACTCATAAAAACTCGATAGTGTTCTCGAGCCAAAATTCAGCTTTCTCTGCATCATCGTCTTTAGTAGCCCGAAACTCTTCAGCCCTTGTTTTCTCGATTTTGTCAACGGGTGGCTTCTCTCTTCTGATCAGATTCAGAATCGGGAGAAGCTACATGAGTAGTCCGAGGATCATGAGGGGTGGAGGTCTAACAGTACCGGGTTCGTCTGCGAACGAACTCAAAGAAACCATTCATTCATAGCTTGGAAGAAGGCTTCTCGAGCCCCTCCTCCTGACTAATCAGTAACGGGCCTTTTACGACTATCTTGTGGCACCGCCCCTTCAGCGGGAGTGGGCGCATTACTCTCTACATCATCTGCACTAGCTCGTTCGGGATCCATAACTATAAAAGAAAAACATTTTTAAATCGTCAAGAGTCGTCACACTATCAAAATATAAGTATGGCATGTATAGATAGACTCTTATTCATACTGAATATTTCGAGAAACAACTAAATCTTGCTCTGATACCAATAAATGTAACACCCCTTACCCGAGACCGTTGCCGGAGTCGAGCACGAGGCATTACTAGACTTAACTTACTAAATCAGGGCATAAAAATTGAAACTATCCATCTGCGTCATGTTCACTAAATTGACTATAACTCGAGTTACGAAACTCGAAATTTAGATCCGTAAATTTTCCCTAAAACTAGACTCATATATCTTCCTACTATAATTTTTATAGAATTTTTGGTATGGCCAATTAGTACAGTTTATTAGTTAAAGTCTCCCCTGTTACACAGTTCGACAGTTCTGACCCCTCTGCACAAAAGATCAATTATCTCATAATATACAACTCTTTTGCCTACACCGTTTCTTTCATATAAAAATAGACTCAATAAGCTTTAATTATATATCTCATTCACACCATAACTCCATTTATACTATTTTTAGTGATTTTTCAAAATCACGTCACAGTTGCTGTCCAAACTGTTCCCCTGCATATACTTACATAATTTCTTTCTAATAACTACCAACTAGGCATTACATGATATCCAAAACATGCTATTAATTAGCCATTTTAATAGCTAATCACTACCAAACATTTACAAGCCAATCTTAAGCCATATAATAAGGTTATACACACATGATAGCTAAGTCCCTATACATGCCATAACTTAAAACGTCGAGTCACAAAATACCAATATAATCCTTTGATAGTGTGTAACGATCTCCGACGTCCTTTCGATCCCCGAATTGGCTTGTAATACTATATAAAAAAAAAAGAACGGGCGTAAGCATAAAGCTTAGTAAGTTTACAAGTAAATAGATAACAACATTCTTAATGAATTATTTTATCCTTTTCTTATCAAGATCACTTAGACTTTTAACTCAATATACTTAAACTTGTATTCTTACCTGTACCTTTTAACATGAATTTGTCTTACCTTACCTTTTTTGTAACATCCCCAAACCCGGCCCATTCACTACGACCGAATCTGGTTATGTCACTGGGAAAGACGGTTGGAAATCTTTGACTTTAGAATTAAACTTGAAAATTTATTATCTCTGAAAATCATGTCCATTTAAAACTTAATAAATAATATAAGCTTGTTGAAAACTTCCGAATTAAAACATTATTATAAGTTGCTATAATATGAATCTTTTATAAAATATTTCTAAGTGTAGTGTAAACTTCAACATTAATAAATAGAGTACTTTAAATCAAAGAGGCCCTTATTACATCAAATAAAATTCCAAAATACTGATATAAAATACTTAAATAAAGTAAAACATCTTCTGTATGAAAATCTCCTTCTGCATGGGCCACCTTGTATCCACTCCAACCCGGTCCATTACTCACGACTCCCCTGCGATGATTAAAAAGTTGGGTGAGTCATACAGACTCAGTGTGTAAGTTAACCACTGAAATCCACCCACATGCTAGCCACATAATATCCCAATTATCAAATGCAACAAGTAATATATATATATTCATTTTAATTACCACAATCTGGGCTTGGCCCACATTCAAATCATACTCAAATACTGGGCTAGGCCCATTTCCACGTATGTTCCCAAAACATACCTATCCACATGTCATATTGGGCTTGGCCCATTTCCATGTTATTACAAAAATAATGCAACATGATTCCCAACCCAACCTAGGGTCCATCCGCTACACACCCCTTATCCACCTTACCACACACCGGGGACTATCGAGTCACCCTCTCCTTTTCCCTCCAAAAGGCAACCAATGCCATCCACGATGTAGCGTATAGCTAACATCAAACCACGATGGAGCACACAATCCATCAAGCCACGATATGGCATAAAGCCCATATCAATCAAGGTAACCACGCCGAACTAAATCGCAAAGATCCACAACGCGACCTCGATCGGCGCCAATCCACGATGTAGCACAAAGTCGACATCAACCACGTACTCGAAGTACACCCGTACCTTCTTTTCATAACCCACCCATGCACATGCCACATAAAGTATAATCGTGATCATGCATGCACATGCTTATTAATGTCCATAAACATACTCATAAACAAATAATCACACCGCAATAGATCCGATACTAACTCTGGTCATCGCTATACCCTTTTTAGGGTATATATATGGCACACTTATTATCGCACTTGTTAGTAAAACATATAACACATAAAACCCTAAACAGTGGGTTAGTTACACACCTTATTACTAGGAGTTCTAGACTCTCGATCCTCGACGCTATCGTCTAGCGAAACTACGACTTTTTGCCTAACGTTTCTCATTGCTTGGCCCACACCACAGTGGCCAATCTCATGTGCAGAAACGGATCTTTTCTTGAACTTTGGGATGGGAGCTTTCCTTGCCCACTTTGACCGGTATTCGCATCCACGTCCATCGTAATCACTTAATCGTAATCCTTTGGTTAAACGTCATAATACAAGATCTCAGGCGAATAACTACAATTTAACTTACTTACCAAACGATCTAAAATCTCAAAGGCTCCTCAGTATTTCATCGATTTGCCCCTAAAAGAACATAGCCACTCTTCTGGTCAACACAATATTACATAATAAGGCCTAAGGCCGAATACCTTACCACTCTTACCTTGATGAGTCCAAACAATTGAGACCTTCCTTTAGACTCCTTGGCGCCGCCACAAGCTCTAAATGTCGACAAACCACTCTTCACGGGTTTCGGCACCAAGCTTGGCTAAAGTAGAAGAGAGATGGAGGGCTAAAGATTTCGGCAATCAAGGGATTAAAAGAAAACAAAAGAAATATTTGGCTACAAAGGCCAAAGGAGAAATCGGCACACCAAGAGGGAGAGGGAGAGATTTAGCAAAGACTTGAAGAATAATTGGCACTCTACCCCCCCTATTTATAGCATTCGGCCAACACCTTCCTAGCCACTAATTCAATTCCATTTGAATTAGTTCAATTCAAAAACAATTTGAATTGTTCTACTATTATCACACTTATCACTAAAAAAACAAATAAATAATAATTATCCCCACTTAATCTAATTAATAATAGATAAATAAATAAAAAAACACATTATCCTCATCTAAATAAGAGTCTTCTAGCCGTCCAACACCTTCAAATTGCTGCCCAAAACAACAAAAAAAACTAAAACTCCATTTGCCATTCTCCAGGTTCGAACCTGGGACCAACTGCCGCACACCTTGCCCCCAACGCCCAGGCCACTCGGCCACTTTGATTTTTATGCTAGAAACCCCCAACATTTATTCTTAAACCCTTCTTATCTCAGCCCATAACCGCACAAAAAATAAAACGCCAACCTGCAGCTCCAGGCGCTCGAACCTGCGCCCTTGCTCTCCTCCAGCGCCTAAGTGGCGCATGAGAGCCACTCCACCAGCCCATCTTTCTTGTCCGAATTCCTCACCATATATCTTTAAGGCCTTACAAAGCCCAACGCCCAAAACAAAAATAAAACGCCAAATGCTTCTCCGGCCCCTCGAAACCGCGACCTCACCCCTCCAAATACCCAAGTAGCGCCCAAGAGCCACTTTGCCAATTGGACTTTCATGTCCATCAACTTGGACATTTATTTTTAAGGCCTACTTAGCCCAGTCCCTTGACGCAAAAATAAAACAAAAATGCTGCCCCAGCAGCTCGAACTCTGGCCCCCCTTGCACCTTGAGGCGTTACCTTCCAAGCTCTAAAGTGGCGCCTCCCTTGCCACTCTGCCAAGCCATTTCTTGTGTCCTAAACTCCCCCAATTTATTTTAAGGCCTTCCTGCCCTATTTCCCCTTTTTACCCTAAAAATCTAAAATTTTCCATAGCTTTCCCCTATTATCCGAGCATTCTCAAAACCTCTAAAACACCTCTAAACACACCCAAAAACCTACCAACACCCGAATTACACACAACCTGCATAGCCCCTAAACCAGGGTGTTACATTTTTATCTTGAACTTGTCTTACCTTTACTTTGGTATACTCTTTGAATTTTCCCGTTGAACCACTTGGAATACTAAGAATACACGGGTGCCTTCCTTTTGAAACTTAACCATTGCCATGTCTTGACATGGTCTTACGTGGTATCCTTGCCTTATGAACTCACCAATGCCATGCCTTGGCATGGTCTTACATGGGACCTTTGCCTTATAGTAACTTATCAATGCCATGTCTTGACATGGTCTTACATGATTTCCTTAAACCCTAATGTCATGACATTTGTATCCTACACATTCCTAAGGTTCAACCGGAACTTTCTGAGATAGCTTTTCCGTTAATTCATACTTGAGTCTTTGAATGATAAATTTATAAAATAAATATATAAATGCTGGAATTTAATAGTATTAAATGTAAAATAATAGAATATTGCATTTATTTACCGCAAACTTACCTCGAAACAAAATACGATCAACTATATCGATTTAGTCCTCTATCTTTTTCTTTCCCCGATCTAACTCCGGATTTCGTTCTTCTTGATCTATAATAGCAAATTTAGCTTATTTAATACTCACATTTATCAAAACAGTCCTTAACTCTAACTTTGGAAAAATTACGATTTTGCCCCTAAACTTTTACATATTTACACATTTTGCCCCAAAGCTCGGAAATTAAACTTTATCCCTTATTCTTATGTTTTATGACATGCTGATCATTTTTCCCTTCTATGACAACATCAAATTCTCACTCTAACATGTACTTATGAACATTAGGTATTTTTATCGATTAAGCCGTTTTACCCGTTTTCACTTAAAATCGCTTAGCAAAAGTTGTTTAACATAATTTCAGACTTCATATTCTATCATAAAACATCAAAATAAACACATTTCACCTATGGGTATTTTTCCAAATATGAACCCTAGGTTAAATTATTGCTAGATTAAGCTAAATCAAGTTACTGGACTCCAAAACGTAAAGAACATTAAAAACGGGCTTGGAATCACTTACTATGGAACTTGGAAGCTTGAAAAGACCCTAGCTATGGAAAACCCTTGAAATTTCGTCCTAATGAAGAAGATGAGCATATTTTGCCATCTTTTTCCCTTTTAATTTCTTTTTATTACCAAATGACTAAATTACCCTTCATTAAAAACTTTGGTTCTTTCTACCTATATATGTCCATTTTTTTCCATGAAAGCCTAATGGTATAATTACCATTTAAGGACCTCTACTTCAATTATGCTCTTCAATTAAATCCTTTACCATCTAAAACTCATATTTATCAACTTTTGCAATTAAGTCCTAATAGGCAAATTAGACATGAAATCAATAAAATTTCTTATCAATACTCTAACACATGCATCTAATCACTCAATAAATCATAATAATTACTTAAAATAACCTTTTCTATCTCAGATTCATGGTTTCGCAACCACAGTTCCGTTTAGGCCCTATTTCAGGATGTTACACGACCCGTTGAGAAAGGTTGGTAAAGGTGAAATAACATGAACTATGTATTATATGCTATAATGAATTTATAGATTCACTACAGCAAAACAGGTTTTTAGCGGCGTCTTTTTAGGCCTATAAGCGCTGCTATAAGCACCGCAAAAAATGCCGCTATAGATAACGCTGCTAAATTTTGCGGTGTTTATGTGGAAAAACACCGCTATAGAACATGACCTTTAGCAACGCTTTTCCCACAAACGCCGCTAAAAGAACATGACCTTTAGAGGCGCTTTTCCCACAAACGCCGCTAAAGAACATGACCTTTAGCGGCGCTTTCTCCAAAAACGCCGCTAAATATCATGTTCTTTAGCAGCGTTTTTAGTAAAAGCACCGCTAAAAGTTATGTTCTTTGGCGGCGTTTATAAAAAAACGCCACGAACTTCTTTGTTGTTTGAAGTGGGATATCCACCACTATCCAGCTACTTCTTTTCTTTTTATCGTTCTTTCATGTTTCACATTTGATATTCCTCATAATTTGTAGTTCCGGTGATTTTTCTTCATCGTTTACCTTTATTTTTTGTTCATATAGTAATATCAACTATAGCGCTCCCCATGAAATTAGTCTTATAAATAATGTGTTGAAATTCAATTTATTACGACAGTTTAAATAAAATTCAGTTGAAAAATTTTCTACCAATAAAAAACAGCAAACAGTAAATACCAACTTTCTTCCTTTCACTAAAAAAAGGGAATCGGGAAAGAAAAAGGAATTGGAGGGAGAGAAATAAAACGGCGTTGTTTCAATCAAAACTAAAAATTAGCGGCGTTTATATCAAAACTGCGCTGTTTTGTTTAAAAATTTTTGATTTTTTGCGCCGCTATTGCTTTCCTTTTGCGGCGTTTTTATCATAAACGTCGCTAATGCTTGACTTTTTTACCATTTTTATATTGAATTATTATATCTTTCATATCAATTTTAAATAAATATTTTTTAAAAAATTTAAGTAATATTTAAAAGAATTAGATAAAATTTGAAATTTTTATATAATTTTTTATGTAAGAAAATAAAAATAAAAAAAAATATGAAAAAAAAAACAAAAAAAGATTTTAATTTTTTTTCTCTTTTGTAATTATATATTCTTTCAATATTTTAGGAAATTTAAATAACTTTTCAATTTACTAATTAATTTTGTATCTCTAGAGATGCATGGGTTAGCAATTTTTTTAATTTTAATATATATAAAGTTTATCTATTATCTCTTAAATAATTTAAACTATATTGATAATTTTAATATATTAAAATTAATATTATCTCTTTTACAATTATATAAGAAATTATTTCATATATAAAATTCAAAACAATCCGTCATATACCCAAAAAAACTTTAAAATTATTTTAAATAATAGTATTTTAATTGTTTTCACTTTTAACATATATTTTTCTATGTTTTTACTTTCAAATTTTTCTACTTGTCCTTAATTTTTTCTGAAGATTTTAAATATTAAATTAAAAACAAATTATATTTTAATTAATATAAAGAAACTAGTTAAATAATAAATAGAAGAGGATGAAAGAGTGCATGAGTTGTCGAAAAGAATACATGATGGCCACTTGGATGATGGGTGAGAATACAGGGAGCAAAACGGCACCATTTTGTTTAAAATAAAATGATTTTTACGGCGTTTTTATCAAAACCCCTAAAACCCTAAAACCTTAAACCCCTAAACTCTAAAACCTTAAATATGGACCACTAAATCTTAAACCCTAAACCCTAAATCCTAAACCCTAAACCCCAAACCCCGCTAATGCTTGACTTCTTTTATGAGCAATTTTTATATTGAATTATTATATCTTTCATATCAATTTTAAATAAATAATTTAATATCTTGCATAATTTTGCATAATTTCATATAATTAAATTAAAATTAATATAATTTTGCATAATTTAATATCTTTAAATTAAAATTTTAATTTAACATAATTTTTATAATGTTATTAATAAGAGTAAATTGATAGTATTATTTAAATTTTGCCATTAAAATAATGGGATGAGCTTTTTGTTGATAATATTATTACGATAAAGATAGTTAAATTATTTTCTCATAATAAAAATTCACGACAACATCAACCGTTAACATTATTATTAATTTTTAAACTCATTAATATTATATTAGTAAAAAAATATTATGTAAAATTAAATTAAGATAACAAATCTAAACATTTTATATAATAAAAAACCCAAAACCATAATTAAAAATTATTGTTATGATAGAGTGAAATCCTGAAATTAACTAAAACCATAACTAAAACGGCGCCGTTTCACAAAAAATAACTACATATTCGCGGCGTTTGTGCCGCTACTATTGCTTACCTTTTGCGGCGTTTACCTGAAAAACGCCGCTATAGCTCTAGCCTTTGCGGCGTTTCTGAGACAAACGCCGCTATTGCTTACCTTTTGCGGCATTTTTCTCATAAACGCCGCTAATGCTTAACTTTTTTATAGGGATGATGGCCACTTGGATGATGGATGAGAATATAGGAAGCAAAACAGCGCCGTTTTTGATAAAAACGCCGCTAATGCTTGACTTTTTGCGGCGTTTTTCCATAAACGCCGCTAACGCTGGACCTTTTGCGGCGTTTTTCGCATAAACGTCGCTACTGGTAGACCTTTTACGGTATTTTTCTCATAAACGCCGCTATAGCTCTAACTTTTTGCGGCGTTTTTTGATTAGCGCCACTAATGTATAACTTTTGCGGCGTTTTTGGTCCAAATGCCACTAAAAGCGTCGCTAAAAGCGTAATTTCCTGTAGTAATTATAAAATTATTGATTATTACATGGAATTGTTGTTCTTTGAGTTAGTGAAATATTCATTATCTGATCATTCTTTTACGTGCAGGTTAAGTATCTATTTTGATCTACGACTCAGCATCCAATGACAAACTCGAACTCAAAGTTGGTGATGTTTCCTTTTGATGTTTTGGCATGTACCTAGGGTGTTAATGTTTTGAGTAGTGATATTCTAGCTATAGACAGATTCAATGAGGGTTACTTGTAATGATGTTATGCAAATTTTTGAATGATGTTAACTTAATGTAAATTCTTGAATGAAGTGGTTGTGAATATATGTATAAGTGTTGAGCTATTGTAGTTACTCAAATGAAGTAGTTGGCTTGAATGTATGTTTTTGAATGTGTGCATTGTAGTCTTAAAACTATGTTAGTTGTAATGCTTGTGTTGGCAATGATATATGAGTGTTTATGTACAATTATATTTGGTCATTTTAGTTGAAGCTTGAATGTAAATATTTGGTTCAGGACATGTAATATCTTAACTTAGTAATTTGTTTGATTTCCTTTTATTGAGGTGCCTTTGAATGGTATATTGGTTAGGCTTAAGATGGATGAAATTTTGATATGAAAAAAAGATGATTTGAATGTGTTATGAACCTAGGATTTGATCTAGATGTGGTATGCCTTGATGTGCAAGAATTTGTGTATGAATTGCTTGTTTTAGGGGTTATATATGCTGCACATGGCCTTGGACACAGGCTGCCACACGGCTGTGTGCCATTTTATATTTAGGTGCAGGATCTACACGGGCTGGGATACGGCCATGTGGCCCAAGTCAGTGAGTTACACGGTTTGAGCACACGGGTGTGTATGCTAGTCACATGGCCATGCTGGCCTATGTCACACAGTCGTGTGACCCTTGCATTCAGAAATTTTTAGTTTTCTTTAAAACTTTCTATCTTGTTTCAAATTGGTCCCTAAAAGTTTCCTACATATTTTTATGATCTCGTCTACTTGAATTATGGTTTGTAATCTATGTTTTTAGCTATGACTAAATGTTAAATTGGTTTTGATGAATTAATCAAATAATTGTTTAAAGTTCAATAATAGTTACGTTATGATTGGTAATACTTCAAAACCCTAATCTGACGAAGGATACAAGTTAGGGGTGTTACATCCTGGCTTTCAACCGAAGCCTTCTCTGCTATCCTCGTATCCTGAATTGCATCGAGTGTGAGCTAGAGTAACACGAATCAAACACAAACCAAGAAATGATATTATTACTTTCAGTAGGAAATTAATTCTCCAAATAAAAATCAATAATTATCGTAATTCCCAGAAAAATGAATTTATTCCAAATAAATAAATTACCATTACTTTCTGACAAAATAACGATAACTCAATAATCAAGAAGTATGTATTTTAGGTCAATCGGTGTCATCTATTTATAAGGAGAGATAAAAAAATCCTAGTTAAATAAGGTTTAAAAAATATTATTATTTTAATAGAAAATACTTGCCTAGTCCAACTAGGATATGTTGAAAAAAAAATTGGTTCAAAAACGTTTTTCTTGCACAGCATAAAAATAAATTTTTGAAAATTGACCCGATTTGTGATATTTATAGCAATAAACCCTAATAAAATCCGCACCTGTGTTTTCAGATAGATGGATCCTTTTTTGTTCCCAGCTTTCAATCAAACGATCTTTTATGATATTCTCGTACCACAAATTGCTTCAAGCGAGGGCCTGAACAAATCGAATCAAACACAAAACCAGAAATAATTTTCTTTTCTTTAGTGTGAAAATGAAAATCTCTTCCCAAATAGAAACCGAAAAAATCGTTATTTTGGAAAATATATTTAATTCTTAGAGAATAAAAGTCTCTCTATTTTTGGGCAGAATAACAATATCTGAAAGTTGTGTTAATAGCCTTACCGATACCATCTATTTATAGGGAGAGAAGGTAGAACCCTTGTTGAATTGTAGAAGTTTATTTCAACTAAAAAAATGAATTCCTAGTATAACTAGAAGTATAGGTGGCGGCAACCCTAGCTATTTTTACTAGAGTTTGTTGTCCATCCCTTTTTTACATAAGGGGCTTTTCTCTTCCATATCGGGTTCAATTAAAAGTACTTTCCGGGATTTTAACTTTCCGGGATTTTAACCCAATACTTTATAATTCGATCCAACCCAATATTTGTTTTTCTATTTCTGAAAATAAACTTCAATATATTTTCAATTAAATAATTTTCTCAACTCAATTCTAATTCTGTTAAAATCATGATGACTTTACCGTAAAAGAATCTATGAGAAAATATATTTAATATTTCCACATTCAACAGTTCATTATAACCAAATTATTTATTTCCATTTTCGAACTTCGGAAAACATAAATTCATTTCTAGGTTATTTTTCTTTTTCTTTTTTTTTTATTTTTCATTTTGAAGAAAATCACATTTATTTTTAAATGATTTCATTTCTCCATTTTCATTTTCATTTTGGAGAAAAACGTAATCATTTCCAAATTTTTCTCATTTCTCCATTTTCACCATTTCTATTCTTTTTTTTTTTTTGTTTCAACAAGCTAGCGGAGAGACCAATTGGACATATGCGATTGGGGCTCAAATGATTTATAATTAAGTTCCAACTTTTCGCCTATTAATTATATAAACTCATTTAGTCACGAAATCATTCCACTAAAATATTGTGACTGAGCTCTCCCCAATTGCATACCATTATGAAAGCAATTCGATCATGCTCGTCCAATGATCTTATCATAAGTATGTTTCCCTCATAGGATATCCTTAATCTTTTTCGGATAATATATGTTTCCCAATATTATTCTATTTTATCTCATGGTAACCATTACATCTTCTTTCATCAAAAGTTAAACAATTAAATAGTAATCAAGTCATTCATCACAAAGACGAACGATCTATGGACACATTTACTTTTCATCAACCATGTAATGCCAATGAGAGGATATCATTTATCCATGTCTCGGGCTATGAATTCCACTATTTTGAACGATGCTATATACTACAAAAATTGTATACTCAACTCACTAGCTTTCGGTTCCTTATTTATTCGAACACAGGATTTTACTTAATCAAAGTATACGAGTCACGCATACAAAGTATGTTATCCACTTAGAATTTAGGTATGCCACACTATGAATGTCACAAGTGAATAAATCTATAAACGGATTCAAGATCTATTCTTCTTAGGTCTAATCCAAATTATTGTCAGTCTAGTCAGTCACGTCTATGTCTCAATCTTCTGGGAGTTATCCACTCTGATGCCCAAGACAAAACATCTCCCCAATTGGACTTGATAGACGACATATTAGTCTTTCAATCGGTTTGCTCATTTTCGATTAGACTAAGGACATGTTTAGGTTCGTCTACTAATACAAGTTGTCTTTCCATATTACGATCCAACCACATAATATCACTTGGTATTAGTTAAACATTAGATAACCAGTGAGCAACATTTGCTTTTATTTTGTTTTACAAGCAAAACCACGTGAAGACAATATACAAAGTATTAATGTAGTTCATGAATAATTCTATTAATCAATCTATTTGAAAAAATTACAAGTATACATAGATGAAAATACTATACTTAAAGTATCAGATCCAACAAAAGAGAGGTGGGCGACAAACCCTAGTAAATATTACTAGGGTTGTCGCCCCTTACTTATCATATGAGGAGAATTGGGCTTCTCATGTATTGGGTCCAATTATATGTACTTCTTGAACTTTTAACTCAACACTTTATAATTTATTCCAACCTAATTGTAACAGCTCGATTTTGGGTCTAGTCGAAACAGTGGTTTCGGGACCACAAATTCGACGAATAAAAATTCATTTTTATTATATATTTATAGTTTACGGTTTCATGGAATGATTTTGGGAAAATTTCGTTTGAAAATTTTGACGTTTGGGCACTCAATTTAGTCAAAAGGACTAAATTGTAATAAGTGCAAAATATGAGTTCTATAGGTTAAAGGTGTCTAATTATTATGAAATTTTAAATTGGAGGTCCTTAAATGGTAATTAAACCATTGGTTAAGCTGGTGGACAAAAATGGACATGGCTAGGTATGTTTCTAAAGTTTTTCATTAAGGGCATTTTGGTAATTTGGTAATTAAATGAATTAAAAAGCCAAATTAAAAGCCAATTTTTTTTCCATCTTCCTCCCATGGCCGAAATTCACTAGGGGAAACCATGGATAGGGTTTTCCAAGCTTCCAAGCTTGATTGTAAGTCCGTTCTAGCCCCGTTTTTAATGCTCTTTACATTTTTAAAGTCGTTGTAACTCGATCTATCTATTTCTACCACTAATTTGAAGAGATGTCAAAGTATAAAATTTTAACCATGTTGAACATGTATGTATTTTGATTTTTGATGGTAGAAAATGCATGTTTGTTGATTGATAAACGACTTTTGCTAAGTGATTTTCGGTGAAAATGCCTAAAAGGACTTATTTGTAAAAGTTATAAAATATGGTGTAAAAATGTGAATAAATGAAAATTTTGGGATTTTATAAGCATGTATAAAGTTCAGCTAGGCATGGGTATTGAAGAAATTAAGTACATTTCATTTTACGAGCCCAGGGACTAAATTGTAAAAATGTCAAACTTTAGGGGCAAAAATGTATTTTTTCCATAATGTGATTTTGGGCTGATTTTAATAGTATAATGATTAAATAAGTTAAATGTGATGTTATAGATCAAGAAAAATGAGGTTCAGACCTAGAACGGGGAAAAACGAGTATTTGACGATTTAGCCCTTTTTGCCGTTTTTATGTCGAGGTAAGTTCGTATGTTTAATAAGCATCAAATTATATATGCATAATTGCTTAATTGATATAATTGTGGTAAATGCTATATTATTGAAATGAAATGTGAATGCTATTGAGTACGATACTACGAAAATGACCGACAGAGATTTCGACAAATGAGTAAATCCCAGTTGAACCTTAGGAATAGATAGGATACAAATGTCATGACATTAGGGTCACTGTGATTACGTGTAAGACCATATCTGGGATATGGCATCGATATGAGACTTCGAGTAAGACCATATCTGGGATATGACATCGATATGAGACTTCGTGTAAGACCATAGCTGGGCTATTGGCATCGGTTCGAGATTACACGTAAGATCATATCTGGGATATGGCATTGGTACGGTACTATGTGTACGAGATAAAAGATTTGTAAGAGTTGCTTATTATTTTCGTACGGACTTACTAAGCTATATAGCTTACCCTCTTTCCTTTCCTATGTCTTTTAGGGTTATTAAGCTAGCTCGGGTTGGAGATCGCCGGAGATCCTATCACACTATCAAGCTATCATTTTGGGTATAAATGAATCCAAGCATTTTGAGTCTATGGCATGTATAGGGACTATGTCAATTTGTTATGTGTGTCATTATTAATTTGGCCATATGTGTTAGCTTGTAATTGTTAATGATTCATCTTATATATAGCCATGAATGATGGCTTATGTTGATCATAAGTTTATTCATATGTTAATGCCCTCTTGTGAATGTGAAATTAGTATGTTTTTATCGGGCTAAGTATGATGTTTTACGCATGATAAATGATGGTATAAGAATGACATGTTATTGTCTTGTTTGTGGTTGTTTGGTTGTATTTACATGCTTGAATTTGTGTCATGAGATGTTGTGTAGATGTGTGCAAGTGTGGGTGGCAAAATGGCTTGGTAAATATAGCCTTGTTTTTGTCCACACGAGTAGATACACGGGCATGTGTCTAGGCCGTGTGTGGCACACGGTCTGCCCCACGGGCATGTGTTCCGGCGGTGTGTCCCCTGCACCTTAATTTTGGAAAAACAGAATGTCCAGAATTGAGCACATGGGCAGAGACACAGGCGTGTGTCTCAGCCGTGGGTGCTACACGGCCTAGCACACGAGCGTGTGGCACGGCCGTGTGGCACAAGTTATAGAGCACCCTAATTTCGAACAAGGCCTGCAGCACGGGCGTGTCCCTTGGACCATACGGGCGTGTGAGCCCTGTAACATGGAAAATTTTCTAAGTTTTGTAAAATTTTCTAAAGTTCTCGGTTTAGTCCCGAACCACTTCCAAAGCATGTTTTGGGCCTCGCAGGCTCGTTTTAGGGACAATATGAATGTGTATGAAAAGTTTTAATTTGGATGGAAATTTATGACTCGGAAATGTATGTTTGCTTGTGTTTATGTTCGGTAATGCCTCGTACCCTGTTTCGGCGTTGAATACGGGTAAAGGGTGTTACATTTAGTGGTATCAGAGCTATGGTTTAGTCGATTCTCAGACTAACCTAGCGAGTGTAAGAGTCTAGCTATACATGCCATATTACTACCTGTGATAGTGTGATATCTCCAGACTCTAATGAAATTGTTTTGTTGAGGCAGAGATGCTTTCCAACCAAGCTACTTTCGAAAACGCTGAAAGTGATACTAAGATATTTGAAAATGTGCTTGTGATGAGTTGAAAATTGGAAAGGTATGAATAAGATTTCATGATATGTATGTGATGATGTACAAAATGAAATAACCGTAAGTTGAGAAATATGGATAAAATGTCATTGTCCCGGTTGAACGTTGTATTTCGATGGATTATGGTGATTTTATGAAACGGATAAAATGTTTTAAATGCTGCAAAAAGGATTTAGCCCAGAAGGGTAATCCTGAATTAAGCCCTCTCGAGCATATGTTATGAAATGGATTTAGCTCGGACGGGTAATCCAGAGTAAGCCTTTAGAGCATACGTTATCGAAAGGATTTAGCCTGAATTGGCAATCCTATTATGTCATATGTGGCTCGAGAGTGTGCTCCATGAATATGTGTCAAAAGGGCACTTTTGAGTATGAATTGACGGATTGTTGACATGCATACCTTGAGTATACTACCCGAGTATCCATCGAAATTACAATAGTTCAATGGAAATTATTCTTGAAATATGGAAAGGTGAAATGAAATGGAAGTTTATAATGTGATAAGCTCATCCATGTTGTTTGGCATTCATATGATGTTATGTGCCTAATTTGTGTGATTAAGTGAATGTGATTAGTAAACTTACTCAAAATTTATGGAATGTATGTTTAAGTACACTTGTTTGAATAAGATAATCGGAAAGTTCGTGTAATATAAATATGTATGTTAATTAGCTTGAAGTGAATTATATGACTGTGATGATATTATGATGACGATGAATGTTAAGTCACATGCGTGTATATATAAGAGTCGAGTTAGAGGCTTTACGACCTCACCCCCTTACCAATGTGGTATTTCATAACGAGATCTCACGAGATTTAAGTTGAATGAGTTCACTAGTAAGAGACTAAAGAGTTCAGTAGCGGAATGACTAATAATGTGGTCAGGGTTAATAATAGTTTGACAAGTGAATACAGTTCTGGAAAAGATGTCAGGTTATTCTAAAGATCATTTGGATTTCAAGATGTCACAGTTAAAGAAAAAGTTAATCTCGGCTAATCGACTCATTAAGGTATGATGTCTAAAGTATGTATTTGCTGGAAATTCCTCCGGATTGATTTTCGTTAGTGAATGGAATAATACGAGATTAGTGATGACAGAATTAGTCAGAGAAATTATATTTGAATCGTAAAGATGTCTGAGTGTAACAGTTGTAATTGAATAGATTATGATGATCTCTCCTGGGTATTATATATATTCATGTATCCTCAGAGATATATGTGATTGTTCGTTTTCTGATGGAATTTTTATCGTATGACAATGCTAGCTGCTTATAATGTTATATGAGAGCACTATTGATCTGGTTGGTTGATGAGCAGCATTTCTTATCTCTCACTCTATGGAATCTATTCTATTACGTTTGAAATAGAAGTTGTTGGTGAAAATTTATGCGAGGCTATTCTTCTATTTCTACTGGATGTTGATTTGTTTTATGTATCTATTTGGAAAATATATTATCTCTGTTACAATTGATTCCAGAGCGTATAAGCATTGTTTTTCTTCTAGTTTTCTCTGAGGAATCATCAAGATTTTTATTATTTTCTTATGAGTTATGTTCTCGGACTTCCAGTACGATATCGCATATTGGATTTCTTTATCTCGATTTTCTTATCATCCTTATTTCGTAAATTATCAATCATTGCTCATCTTTAAAGTATGTTCTTTGGCTTGTGATAACTATGTCTATTATGGTTGTATTTCTGGTTCGATCATAGGAATGTGGTGATTCTGTTATCAGGATTTCTCTAATTTTCGTGAAAGGAATTGACATTGGTTGTCCGACGAAAAATGTCATATGTTTTGTTGATCCCAAGAGTTTAAAGTATCTAATTTCACAGAAGGATCTGAATTTAAAATAGCATAGATGGCTTGAACTATTGAAAGATTGTGAGCAGTTATCGATTAACCTTTGGGAAAACAGATATAGTTGCAAATGCTTGAATAGAAAACCTTTGATTATTTTGTGAGTATTTGATACATGATTAATCTTATTTGATGGAAGTCTGAATTTAGCTAAATTAGAAAGCTAAAGCGATGTTTTCTTTGCAATATTGGGAACCTCAGGAATGTGATAGTGAGTGGTAGACTAAACGAGTACAGTGTGAGACGACTTTTGATTCTAATTTCTGTTATTATTACTCCGAGATAGAATTCGTGCAATGAATTATCCAGAGCTTATGCAGAAAATGTTGTATGAAGCTCAGTAGTAGCTCGTTTGTTCATTGAAGGAGTAATAAAATGTACAATTATTTGAAATAGATGTTCCGGTAATCGGGTATGTAACATGGTAGATTAGTTGAGTTATATGTTTCAGATACTATCCGATCAGAAATCGTACAGAAAGTAAAAGTGATTCGTGGCAGTTTAGAATCCACTTCAGATTGTCAGAAAACGTATGTGAATTTGAAACATGGGGATATAAAATTCCCGTTCAGCGATAGCATATTTCCGAAAGTATTGCCTTGGATAAAGATTAAAAATGTGTTTTGTGTATCTATGTTGCGATGGTATCGATTGGACTCTTTGAATATGAATTTTCCGATAGAGATTAAGATTCAACCGATGTGTTGTATGACGAAGAATCGATCGGAATTTTGACACGAGATATTAAAAAGTTGAGAAATAAAAGCATAACCTTAGTGAAGGTTCTTTGGAAGTGTTACGAGATAAAGAAGTCTATGTGAAAATCAAATTTATATTTCGGTAAGATTTTCGAGGACGAAAATCCTTAAGGGGGGAGAGTTGTAACTGCCCGATTTTGGGTCTAGTCGGAACAGTGGTTTTGGGACCACAAATACGACAAAGAAAAATTTATTTTTATTATATTTTTATGGTTTACAGTTTCATGGAATGATTTCGTGAAAATTTTGTTCGAAAATTTTGACGTTTGGGCACTAAATTTAGTCAAAAAGACTAAATTGTAACAAGTGCAAAATGTGAGTTCTATAGGTTAAAGGTGTCTAATTGTTATGAAATTTTAAATTGGAGGTCCTTAAATGGTAATTAGACCATTGGTTAAGTTGGTGGACAAAAATGGACATGGCTAGGTATGTTTCTAAAGTTTTTCATTAAGGGCATTTTGGTATTTGGTAATTAAATGAATTAAAAAGCCAAATTAAAAGCCAATTTTTGTCCATCTTCCTCCCATGGCCGAAATTCACAAGGGGAAACCATGGCTAGGGTTTTTCAAGTTTCCAAGCTTGATTGTAAGTCCGTTTTGGCCCCGTTTTTAATGCTCTTTACATTTTTGAAGTCGTTGTAGCTCGATCTATCTATTTCTACCACTAATTTGAAGAGATGTCAAAGTATAAAATTTTACCCATGTTGAACATATATGTATTTTGATGTTTGATGGTAGAAAATGCATGTTTTTTGATTGATAAACGACTTTTGCTAAGTGATTTTCGGTGAAAATGCCTAAAAAGACTTATTTGTAAAAGTTATAAAATATGATGTAAAAATGTGAATAAATGAAAATTTTGGGCTGTTATAAGCATGTATAAGGTTCGGCTAGGCATGGGTATTGAAGAAATTGAGTACATTTCATTTTACGAGCCTATGGACTAAATTGTAAAAATGTCAAACTTTAGGGGCAAAATGTAATTTTTATATAATGTGATTTTGGGTTGATTTGAATAGTATAATGATTAAATAAGTTAAATGTGATATTATAGATCAAGAAAAATAAGGTTCGGACCTAGAACATGGGAAAAACGAGTATTTGACGATTTAGTCCTTTTTGTCGTTTTTATGCCGAGGTAAGTTCGTATGTTTAATAAGCATTAAATTATATGTGTATAATTGCTTAATTGATATAATTGTGGTAAATGCTATATTATTGAAATGAAATGCGAATGCTATTGAGTACGATACTACGGAAATGACCGACAGAGATTTCGACAAACGAGTAAATCCCGGTTGACCCTTAGGAATAGATAGGATACAAATGTCATGGAATTAGGGTTACTGTGATTACGTGTAAGACCATATCTAGGATATGGCATCGATACGAGACTTCGTGTAAGACCATATTTAGGATATGGCATCTATATGAAACTTCGTGTAAGACCATATCTGGGATATGGCATCGATATGAGACTTCGTGTAAGACTATAGCTGGGCTATTGGAATCGATACGAGATTACATGTAAGACCATATCTAGGATATGGCATTGGTACGGTACTGTGTGTACGAGATCCCCAAGTATCCTTTAGTATTCCAAATGGTTCAACGGGAAATTCAACGGGTATGTCAAAGGAGAGAAAGAGTATGTAAGTATTACGAATTGGTATAGGTATGTACGTAAAGTTTATAAGCATTGACTTCATGAAATTGTGAGTTCATGATTTCCACAGTGATGTTTTTGTGAAAACCTTGTGATTATTGGTCCATACTTGTGATATATGAAATACATGGTAAATTCGATTGACGATTATGTGTTTGGCTTTCGGGCTAAATTGAGTTATGATATAGCATGTTTTATTCACACAAATTGTGATTTATCGGATATGAGAGAAAGGAAAGATTGGGATAATTGCCTGTTAAAATGGTTATGGAAGTAAGGGAAGATAAGAGTTTAGGCAATTGAAAGATATTAAGACATATGCTCGGAAACATGAGTACACATAATTAATGTGCATGTTTACTATGAGGTTTGAAATGATTTGTTGAATTGCTGTAATATGTTACAAAGGAGAGATTATGGTTGTTAGGCTGATGCCAAAATATGCTAAATTATGCTTATAAGTTAATAGAGTAAACATTATGACTGAATAAAAATTATAACTGTGAGATCCATAGCAATTTGTATTATCTTGTGTTTAAATTGTTAAACTTGATAAAAGATTTGTAAGAGTTGCTTATTATTTTCGTACGGACTTACTAAGCTATATAGCTTACCCCCTTTCCTTTCCCATGTCTTTTAGGGTTATTAAGCTAGCTCGGGTTGGAGATCGCCAGAGATCTTATCACACTATCAAGCTATCATTTTGGGTATAAATGAATCCAAGCATTTTGAGTCTATGGCATGTATAGGGACTATGTCAATTTGTTATGTGTGTCATTATTAATTTGGCCATATGTGTTAGCTTGTAATTGTTAATGCTTTATCTTATATATAGCCATGAATGATGGCTTATGTTGATCATAAGTTTATTCATATGTTAATGCCCTCTTGTGAATGTGAAATTAGTATGTTTTTATCGGGCTAAGTATGATGTTTTAAGCATGATAAATAATGGTATAAGAATGACATGTTATTGTCTTGTTTGTGGTTGATTGGTTGTATTTACATGCTTGAATTTGTGCCATGAGATGTTGTGTAGATATGTGCAAGTGTGGGTGGCAAAATGGCTTGGTAAATAGCCTTGTTTTTGTCCACACGGGTAGACACACGGGCATGTGTCTAGGCCGTGTGTGGCACACGGTCTACCCCACGGGCATGTGTTCCGGCCGTGTGTCCCCTGCACCTTAATTTTCGAAAAATAGAATGTCTTGAATTGAGTACACGGGCAGAGACACAGGCGTGTGTCTCAGCCGTGTGTGCTACACGGCCTAGCACACGGGCGTGTGGCACAGTCGTGTGGCACAAGTCAGAGAGCACCCTAATTTCGAACACGGCCTGCAGCACGGGCGTGTCTAAGGGTCACACGGGCGTGTCCCTTGGACCACACGGGCGTGTGAGCCCTGTAACATGGAAAATTTTCCTAAGTTTTGTAAAATTTTCTAAAGTTCTCGATTTAGTCCCGAACCACTTCCAAAGCATGTTTTGAGCCTCGCTGCTCGTTTTAGGGACGATATGAATGTGTATGAAAATTTTTAATTTGGATGGAAATTTATGACTCGAAATGTATGTTTGCTTGTTTTTATGTCCGGTAATGCCTCGTACCCTGTTCCAGCGCTGAATACGGGTAAGAGGTGTTACACCAATATTTAATTCTATTTCTCAAAATAGATATTAATTAATTAATTAATTAATTAAATAAATAAATTTGTCAATTAAATAAATTTTTCAACCCAATTGTGATTCTATTAAAATCATGAAAACTTTATGTAAAAGAATTTATGAGAAACTATATTAATTTTCTTATCCAATAGATCCATAATTAATTTAATTTCGCTTTCAAACTTCAATTATTTAATTATAATTAATTTGAAATCTTAATTCATTTTTATACTCAGTTAGAAAACGCATTCATTTGTGAATGTGGCATATTTCTCTAACTTCATAACTTCCATTCATTTATGTTCATTTTGTTCCACATACAATTCATTGCTAGTTTCAACGAGCTAGTGTCACGGAGCTATAACTTTAGCCTAGCAAACTCGCAGCCTTAGGCGATTTCTTGGGGTCAAATTTATCTTAGTCAGCCTTACTCTTGAAAAATGAGAATTCTCGCAGAAATTCTCTGAGGCACTAAAGCAAACTTGAAAAAGAAAAAAGCCACAAATGAATAAAAAAGCCAAATAAAAATAGTGCACACCAAGTGTTTGAGTAAATGCTTTCAAATATATTATTTAACTTAAGAATGAAATAATTGGGATGATTACGAATGAGGGGAAGGGCCTCTATTTATAGTTGAGCTCCCTCAGATCCAACAGTACAAATTGAATTACATCAACGGTTGAGATTAATACCTATCTACAATATGAGAATCCTAAGGCTTTTAAACTTTATACATCTTTATCCCTTATGATTTACATTAATTATCCTGATAACTCTAGTTTTACTGAAGTGTTTCATTGGGCCACCAATGCTTCAAGTAAATGGGCTTCTCCATGGGTTCCATGAACCAGCCAGTTCAAATGGGTCAAATGAGCCCCATTTAATCAATTAACCTTCATGGGATGTTCTGTGCACAATGGTCACAGGCTTTGATCCACAACCCATGACACTAGCAAAGGGACCGATAGGACATATATAATTAGGGCTAAAATAATTTATAATTAAGTTCCAAATTTTTGCCTATTCATTATTAACTTATTTATTCACGAATTCATTTCACTATAGTATCATAATTGAGTTCTCCCTAATTACATACGATTACGAAAGCTACTTAATAAGTGTTTATCCAATGACTTTGAAATAAATTCATTCTCTCAATATGATTCTATTTTATCTCATGGTAACCATTACATATTCCTTTATAAAAAGTCAATTACTATCAAATAGTAATCAAGTCATTTATCACAAAGACAAACAACTTGTGATCACGTTTACTTTTCATCTATCATGTAATGCCAATGAGAGGATATCATTTACCCATTAGTTGGGCTATAAATTTCACCATTGTGAATGATGCTACATACTGTAGAAGTCATATACCTAATGCACTAGCTTTCGGTTCCTTATTTAGTTGAACTTAGGCATTTACTTATATCAAAGTATACGAGTCACGCATACATAATTCATCATTCGCTCAAGATTAAGGTATATCACACTATGAACGTCACAAATGAATAAATTCATAAATGGATCTAGGATCTATTTTGCTTGGGTCATTTCCGATGTACTGTCAGTCCATTCAGTCACATTTATATCTCTATCTTCTAGGAATCGTCCACTCTAATGCTCAAGACAAAGCATCTCCCCAATCAGACTTGATAAACGTCATATTAGCCTTTCAACCAGCTTTATTCATTTCCGATTAAACTAAGGGCATGTTTAGGTTTATCTACTAATACAAGTTCTCTTTTCGTTTCACTATCCAGCCACATAATATCACTTAGTATTAATTAAACATTAGATAACCAGTGAGCCAATATTTACTTCCATTTTGCTTTGCCTGCAAAAACATTAAGGACAATATACAAAAGGTATTAATGTAATTAATGAATTTTTTATTAAACCAATTTGTTTGAAAAATACAAGTATACAAAACGAATTTATTACACTTAGGGCACTAGATCCAACATCGAAAATGTATCACTAGCTCAAATACCCTAGGGGTACGAGTGTTTATTGGTGTGGTTGTAGGTATCAGTGCATTTATGCCCGATCAAGACTTATATGCATACTCTAGTATGTTGGTGGATTGATATGTGTATTCATTTTTTAGTCTGAATAAATTAATGGGGGCCAAAATGTGATAATAAAATGTGAATTAGATATGATATTGAGATGTAAATTAAATAGCGATATCAAATATTGATTGGGATATATGTAACAAAATGCAAATACCCTAAAGGTGTACCAATACTTTATTATGTGGTAAATGAAATGATACATTGATATGGAAATTGATCATGTTGGTAAGAACTTGGTTATAATGTTTATAATGTAATTTTATTATGTTTATTTGTTCTGTTGATTTCTTATTATGTTAACATCATTGAGCTTTCGTTGTTCGACGTATGAATTTATTTATTTTCGTTTGCAGGTATTGATAAGTCGAGATTTGATTGTGAGAGTCGAGAGCATCCAAAGATTCATACTTCATCTCAGCACATGTTCGTTATTCTCATTTTTAACCTAGTTTATAAACGACATGTACATAAGTTAGTAGATTAATTTATGTGTCCAATATATTATTTTGGTTATTTGGTTATATTTATGTGTCCAACAACTTAGTAGTTTGGTTCATTTTGTGAATTTGATCATTAGATTTATATAATGTATATATGTTTTAATGTTTCTTGTTGGTCATTTAATTATGTTATGGTTTGACACATTGGTGGTTATGATTTTAGGTGCTTAATATGTGTTTATTTATGTCAAATTGAGGTATGTTGATTTGTTACTATGTTAGCCTAGGTTAGGCTTGTATTGGAAATCATTTGATTGGCTTATAATGTGCATTTCAAGTAAAATTACCATTTGGTCTCGAGATATCAAGAACATTTTTCGAGACATCAAGAGCAAATATGATCATTGCAATGTCTTGAATGTATGTCTCGAGACAAGTGATTATTTGACTCGAGACAAATAAAAATCGAAGCTTAACTAGGATTATCCTATTTCAAGTCTCGAGACAAGAACCTATTTGTCTCAAGATATCTAAATATTGAAGCTAGAAGTCTAAAATAGAGGAGTCGTATCTCAAGACATAATGAGCAAAGCCTCAAATCATGATCCCCATTATCTCAAGACATTTCAACATCAAAATAAAAATAGAAGCAAGAGAAATGTGTTTTGAGACACAACTTCACTATCTCGAGACACTATTAAATTTTGATATCTTGAGTCCAGATTTGAATCCTGACTCTGAATAAGACCTCGTGTGATCTCGAATTACTTTGTTTGAATATTTTTGAATTAAATTAATGAATAAAACGAGTATTGCATCAAATTTTTGTTGGAAAATCAGGTTTCAAAAATGTAGCCGAAAATAAGTTTAAGGAAATATCAGAATTTTAAATTTTTTTCCAAAACTAGAACATGATTGTGATATCTAAAATAATAAACACTTAATCAGAATTGTACTTTTTCAATTCGTCTAGGATGAACGCTTCGACCGAGTAGTCTTCTCCACTATCCTCAAGCTCATGTCTGCCGACTGTGGGCTCACTTCAAATCAGAAAATTTTCCAAAAAATTACCAGTGGAGTAATTTTGCAATTTCTCTAAACTTTGAGGTCAAGTTGTAAATAAGAAAAATATCTTTAGAAATTTCCTGAAATAATTTCTTCAGAGAATTTTCTCTCTATAACTTTCTATTGAATTCAAGTGTGTGACAAATAATGACCCATGACTCTCTTTATATAGGGAGAGTTTAGAGAATTCAACTATGATTAAACTTAATCACTTTAATATTAATTAATATAATACTTATCAAGAAAAATATTAGATTAAATTTAGTATTAAACCTATTAAATTAATAGAATATTTATCTACAAGATAAATATTAAATTTAATTTAATATTAAGATAACCGATTTAATATTAAATTAATAAAATATTATTAAGATAAGTATTAAATTAAGATAACCGATTTAAAATATTATTATTTTTGGAATAATTAATCTAAAATTAAATTATTCGGTAGAGTCCACGTAGGAGTGTGATTCATCCACTGCTCAACCGTCGAAGGTCCACCCGCCGGCCACCGGAACGTTGTCATCGGCACCGCCGGTACCGTTGTGTCTGGTGGTGCCATTGTAGGTGCGACACCATCATGACACCCCGAGCCAGTTCGACTGTTGTCAATTTGATCCAAGTTAGTGACGGTCTGACCGGTCCGATCCTACCACCGGTTAGATTGTCGGCCCGGTTTCACATAGCAAGTCCGGTTCAATTAGCTTTTGGGTCTTAGTTTCGGTGTTGGATTGTTGGGCCCAATTTTCAATCTCAAGTCCAATAACCCATTGGGCCAATTACTTGACTTGAAAATTAATTTCTAAAAATATAATTTTAATTTTAATTAATTTGATTAATTTAATTTTACTTGATCAAAATTAATTTTCCCAAAAATCACTTGGATTTTTCAAATTACTTTTTCAAGAAAATTTTTTAAATAAATTCTTTAGTTGAACAATTCTCACAACCACCTAATTTAATTCCACATCGAATAAATAGACTCAATTAAATTATTTATAAAGTCGTAAAATTTTCTTCTGATTCAAATGCAGTCCGATCGAGTTTTTATTGAGCTAGCAAAGGGACCAATCGGACATATACAATTAGGCTCTAATAATTACAATTATGTCCAGAAGTATTGTTTCGATAATTCGCAATTTACTTAATCATGGAGTCAGTTCACAAGAATTACCATAATTGAAAACTATTTATTTTATACTCTTTACGAAAGCAATTCATCCAACTACTTTGTCCAATGACCTCGTCATGTGTGTGTTACTCTCATATGATATCTTTGATTTCTTTGAGTTAAATTTGTTCACTCAATACAATCCTATTTTATCTCATTGTCACAATTGTGTCTTCTTAATAATTAATATGATCACTATCAACAAATTACTGTGATAAATTGCTCGTTCAAGAACAAACAACCCGTGGCCACATTCAATGTTTATCAATCCACACAATGCCAATGAGAGGATATCGTTAACTCTTTAATCGAGTTATGAGTTCCATTGTTGCTAGTAAAGTCATACCATACACAAGTCATGTAACCAACATACCCACTATGGGCTCGATCATATTCAGAGCATAAGCCTCCACTTATATGAAAGCACATGAGTTACATACGCATGGTCAGTGACTAACTCGAGATTTAAGTAAATCACACCATGAATGTCACAAGTGAATTAATCCACAAACGGATTCAAAATTAATTCATCTTGGGTCTAACCCAATGTATCATTCTTTCAATAAGTACATCTATGTCTCTACCCGTGGAGTCAACTACTATGATAACCAAGACTAGTCATCTCCCCAATTGGAATTGTAGACGACATAATAATCCTTCTAAGTATTTGAATCAAACGCTCACTTTGATTCTTTTACGAGATTATGGACTAGTTTAGATTAATTACTAAAGTAAGTTGTTTTTCTCGCAATGTAAACGTTCTTACAGTACCACTTATTATCAGTTTGAACTTAGACAATCAATGAGCTAATATTTGTTTGTCATAGTTTTGCTATGTATGAAAAACATGAAAGACGGAAACACAAAAGATAAAACAGTGAAATATGAAATTAACTTTATTTATTTATTCATTATTTAAATACATAGAAAACAGTTACATGTTTACTACAATATGAGCATATTTCCCAACAATATTGTGATTGTGGAAAGTTTTCTCTTCTTAAATCGTTATAATGTATTGAGTTAGTTTAAGTTGCTCAGGCAACGTAATGTGATGTCACGCATTCAAATCTATTGATTAGGTTGAGTGTGGAGTGTCACACACATGGCATGTCATGTGTATCTTATGCTGACATACAAAGACTAATTTTAAACAACAGATTTGAATGAAATTTTTAATAGAATGATTAATTTGCTTTTTGATCTGATGTATATGAATTATTTTATCCATTTCTTTAGCAGAATAAAAAAATATAGTTTGACTCTTAATACAGAGACCGTCATGGTACTTTTACCGATCAAATAATAATAATAATAAATCATGTAAAATTCATGTTATCACTTTCAGGCCACAAGTAATGATGCCATTAATTTAGATTTATTGAGAAATTAAATTATCCAATTAAAAGTATAAAGATTAAATCTTAAATTTCAACATAATAAATTAAATCTTGTAGTATATATTCTATTGTATGCATGTTGCACTTGATTCTTTTTCCCCGACATTGATTTTCTAAGTTGCATGATGAAAATTTGTGAATTATGCAAAGTTACAAATTTCCTTTGTAAATAACTTGTAAGTAAGGTATTGATACTCGCAAATTATTCGAGATTGATTTAAAAAAATTTCGAATTTAATTTTGCAATGGTCGAGTTAAGCTCAAGCTATCAATCGAGCCAAATTCAAGCACCATACAATAGATATGAACGGTTCATGAGTGTAATCGAGTTTTTCATTTTAATATACTATAATATTATGAAATTACATTTTTACCCTTATCATATAGAAAGAGCTTAAGTAAGAACGAACTCAAGCTTAAATACAAACGAACTTAATCAAGCTCAACTTGAGCTTGATTTCAAAAATTGATAAACAAGTTTAATCGAATTGAACTTGAGTAGCTCAATTTTGTCTCAAGCTTGTGCTTAGAAGTTGATGTTCAATCAAGCTCGACACTATTTGGGTTCGACTTGGCTCCATGAATAATAGAAATGAGTTTCAGAAAAGAAATAGAAATGATGGGAAAAACTTGAATATAATAAATGATTTTACTGCATATATTGATGTAACAATCTTCACTTCGCGTACGTTTCTTTCAGTACATGAAAAGAACATAGCTGCTTCTCTGTAACCCTTCTTGCCCAGTTTTTTTCTTTAGTGCTATCTATTTTTTCCTTAACTGAAGTTGACATTAGCAACCCTCCTATATAACAATTACAGAAACCGAACAAGCAACTCCAAACAACATACAATATAAATTCCGACAACATCACTAATGGGACTGAAATGAGAAACAATAAACGAAAATGAAAAACTATATGCAAACGATGTGCCGAAAGACTTACACTATTTGCAGAAGTGGTCATCTAGGACCGGACAGTTCGTCCGGAGGGATGTGAGATGTGGAGTCCACGATGATCCAATTCGAATTCAGGTAGTGGGTATGGTTAAACTCTTGGCGGACCATTTCCTCCTTCTGCCACTCTTCCCATCTTTCAGCCAAGCCGTCTCCTTCAAGCATTCTGACCACTTCGGCCATCTTCGGCCTGTCCATTGGGGAGCCTTGAGTGCATAAAAGAGCTATCTGGATTAGTTGTTCCACTTCTTCTTCTATGTAATTACTATCAAGATCGGAATCGACCAGCGTTTCCAGCTTCCTGTCTTTCAAAAGCCCTTTTACCTGAAATGCGAGCATTGTAATAATCAACTTGAAGCTAAAAAGTGGAATGAAATGACGTGTACCAGTACTGAGCTTGACTCGAATTTAATTGACAAATAGGTCAATCTTAGGGGCATAAAATATCAGGCGGCACAGATCAAGATCAAGCTTATCGAAATTATATAAGAGTTTCATTTTGATTCAAGTGTACTGCTTTTCCATTTTCATCGTGCTAGGAAAATAAAGTTAAGCTTCGCTCTGTTAATACTATAGTTAGTGTATTGCTTTTGGCCAACCAAGTGAATAAGAATCGGATAAATAAAACACTAGACAAGAATGACAAAACTCGATCTTTGAAATGCATCACCATTGAGATATGCATGATAGGAAGATAGTACATACCCAATCAAGCAACATGACATCGTCATCATTTGCAAGCCGAGCAAGATCGAAGGCCCTCTGTCCAGTAATTAGTTCAAGAAGCATAATGCCATACCCGAAAACATCAGTTTTCTCTGATGACTTTCCAGTTGAAAGGTATTCAGGGGCTATATGACCAATTGTGCCACGAACAGCAGTTGTGACATGAGTATCTTTGTAGTCCATCAGTTTGGCCAGCCCAAAGTCTCCAACAACTGCTTCGAATTCCTCGTCCAACAATATGTTTGCAGCCTTCACATCGCGATGTATAATCTTTGGGTCACAATGGTCATGCAAATATGCAAGCCCCCTTGCAGCTCCAAGTGCAATCCGTTTCCTTTTATCCCAATCAAGTGGTGATTGAGATTCCGAACGCTCTAGAGAATGCAAATATCAGATAAACAGATGACCAATTGTAAAAATAAGAACTCACAAAGTATTTGGATGAACAGCATTGAAGAAATAAAAAGTATATGACTAAAACAGATAAGCAAGGAGAGAACAGCCAATACCTCTTAAACAGGATGCAACGCTACCATTAACCATAAAGGGATAGACTAGCAGCCGCTCGGTAGGGGTCATGCAAAAGCCACGTAGTCGTAGTAAATTCCGATGCACAGCCATACTTATCATTTCTACCTCAGTTTGGAACTGCAGCTCTCCACCTTGGGTACGCTCTTCTTTCAGCCTTTTTACTGCCACTAGAGAACCATCAGCTAAGCGACCTCTATAAACTTTACCGAAACCACCTCTACCCAGAATGGCTTTGTTGCTAAAATAATCAGTTGCCACTTGGAGTTCACGCAAAGAAAACCTTTTAAGTTGTCCCAAATGAACTTCTGGGTCCTCCTCAGCTATAAAGAAAAAAAAAATTGTAAAATACATCTATGAAACAGAATAATATCAATTAAAACTATCCTTTGAAAAATCACTAACCAGGTACATCAAAGAAAGGATCCAATGGTTTCCTTTTACGCCACCAAGCAAGGACAATTGCAGGAGCAGCAAACAGCAGAGCAGCGCTAGCAGCAACTCCTCCAGCAATAGCACCAGTGACACTATTACCTGCCAGTATGAAGTTGGATAAAAATAAATAGTCTAACTATGCCTGTATCATGAATATTTCAATTTTCAATTGAGAGAACATGCGGGTGAGGCACTGAAGGTGCAGACAATGTTCTAGGCCACTAACGAAACTAAACCTGTTGATAGGTATATTAGATCTGAATTCTAGACTCAAAGGTACCTTCTTAAAAAACAGACCTACAGCAATTCTTGGCATGTTACATGCATGAGGTAACACCAAAACAGTTGCTTAATGCAAAGAAAATTGCAAGGAATATCTCAAGAAAAAAGAATAAACTATAATAATAAAAAGAAGCATGCCCCAAAGTTAGGCACAGTTTAGTATTATTAGCAGTGGTAAAAGGAATAAAATCAAGACCGAACCTGATGAAGTTGAAGCTGGAGGTGGGATAGCAACCGGTGGAGAAGGAGGAATAGGTGTGAGTTGATTATTATTAAAACTGCAAAAAAGAGGTGCAGCAACTTAAGAGACTAGACTAAGAGTATATATATAAAAAAAATGGGAACAAGTAGTGGTAACGAGGGTCAGTAGTTAGGAGTAAGAGGGTGATGGCAGAATGAGATAGCATAAAAGAAAAACCTGATAGGAGTGAATAGCGAAAAGGAACCATTAACTGGAATATCTCCTACTAGCTGATTGTTTGAAAGATCCCTGCATCAGATGATAAAATATCCCATGCCATTATATATTGTTCTTGAAGCTAAGGTAAAACAGTTAACCAGGAAAAAAATTCTGATAGAAGAACTCACAGAACTTGCAGTGAATTGATAGCAGTTAAGACCCGAGGAATTTGACCTGTTAGCGTGTTGTTGTTGAGACGCCTGTTCCACAGAAAGAAAGCATCAATTACATTGCACATTGATAACATGAAAGTTATGTATTCATATAAAAGTATGCTTAGCAAATAACTAGAACACAGATATAAGAAAAAACAATAGCCAACTGCAACAGAGAAACTATACCAGACTCTTCTAACTGTTGACGCAGATACTTGTATGGATCCTAACAATCACATTCACACCAGATGTGGCATGAGTATCACAATTTGACCCACTCAATTCTGATATCCTTATCAGGACCACACATCAAAATGCTATCAAGGCCCACTCCACAGAACTAAAATTTCAAGAGTGCAGTGTGTTGGAATTCCTAAGATTAAGGACAGAAAACTTACCTTATTACTAAGAGTTCCCTTGTGAATAAAAACTAATCTCAATCACTGATTCTTAGGAAGTTACTGTTTTTTAGGGATTGTTTCCTTTATTGTGTTAATTCCTCTCTTTATAACTGTAAACTAATTAGCAGAAAATAGTAATCTTTTCTCTAAGTTTGTTCATGGTATCAGAGCTCTAGGATTCATTCGATCCTGCTCATTCATCTCTAATCTCCCTTTCTAAAAATCCCTCCGGTTTAGTCCTCCTCCCATGGGTGATGTCAATGAAACTCATGCAAACGAGACTTCACAAATAACTCGTAATGTCAATCAGGGAATCACTCAAGGTGAACTTAATTCCTCCCTTATAATCATCAATCATCGGCTAGATGGGAAGAACTTCTTGCAACGGTCTCAATCGGTCCTTATGGTGATTCGTGGTCGTGGCAAATTAGGGTACATCAATGGAGAAATTCCATGACCAACCACAGCTGACCCTACTTATGCCACTTGGGAACTCAACAACTCAATTGTAATGGCTTGGCTAATTAATTCGATGGAAGGCCATATAAGCCGCGCCTATCTCCTTTTCAAAACTGCAAAAGACATGTGGGATGCAGTCAAAGAAAACTACTCGGATCTTGGAAACGCCTCCCAAGTATTTGAGATCAAGCTTAAGTTAAAGGATATCCGACAAGGGATACTCGAAGTAACTCACTACTACAACAATCTGAAAATTTTGTGGCAGGAACTGGATATGTACTATGAGGCAGATTGGGTTGAAGGCTTAAAACACACCAAGTTTATGACTCACCTCAACAATGCACGTCTTTATGAGTTTCTAGCAGGACTGAATCGTGAGTTAGATGAGGTCCGTGGCGAGATGCAGGCGATCACCTCTCCCAACCATCGGTGAAGCATTTGCAGAAGTTAGAAGAGAAGAAAAGCGCCGTCTTGTCATGATGAGAGATTCAAAGAAACCTAAACCTGTGACACCTCTTGGCAACCAACCTACTGAGACCTCTGCCCTCATCTCCAGAGGTCCACAGCCATAAAAATTACGTGCTGGAAATGATTCTGGATCAACCAGACCATGGTGTAACCACTGCAATCGTGTTGGTCATACAAAGGAAAAGTGCTTCAAACTCCATGGCTATTCGGAAAAAAAACAAAAGGATAATAAGACTGCCCTGTTATCCTCCACTGCTGCAGATGATGTTCTCGATGTTCGCCTAACCAAAACCCAACTTGAGACTCTCCATAAGATACTTGGTACTTCCACTGCTCATGGATCTCTAGCCACTCAAGGTATTGCCCTCAACATTGCCTTTGAATCTAATAATCAATCCTCTTGGATACTCGATTCGGGTGCCTCCGATCACATGACAGATAACTCCACGTTGTTTCACACCTACACCCCTTGTCATAACAAGTCCCGAATTCGCATAGCTGACGGTTCTTACTCACCTGTGGCTGGAGTAGAAGAAGTACAAATAACAGAGAATTTTTCTCTCGATAAAGTCCTACATGTCCCAAACTTCCTGTAATTTACTTTCAATCAGTAAACTTACTAAGGATGAAAAAGTTCTTGCTGAATTTTCTGCAATTGGTTGTGTGATCTGAGGCAAAAATCGGGGAGGATGATTGGCACTGCTAAAGTTGATGATGGACTATATGTTTGGAATAAAGACAGCACACAAGGGGGATTGGCTCTATCCACTTCAAAAGAGGACACGATTATGCTATGGCACCGTAGGTTAGGGCATCCAAATTTTTTGTATTTGAAGAAACATCTTCCGCTGTTATTTCGAAATAAAAGTATTAATTCCTTGAAGTGTGAAATTTGCCAATTATCCAAACATACCCGTGTACCATACCCATTAAAACCATATATCCAGTCCCAACCATTTTCATTAATCCACAGTGACCTATGGGGAGCCAGCCGAGTGAAAAATATTACGGGGGCTAGGTGGTTTATAACATTCATTGATGATCACACTAGGGTTTGTTGGGTCTATCTCCTCAAAGAAAAATCTGAAACACCCAAAGTATTCCAAAATTTTCACTCAATGGTTCGAACCCAGTTCAACTCTACCATACATACTCTCCACACTAACAATGGGAGAGAATACTTTAAATCTGTCCTAAGCCCATACCTTTCTGACCAAGGCATCATACACAAAAGCTCTTGTCCTGACACTCCTCAACAAAACGGGATCTCCGAGAGAAAAAATCGACATCTCCTTGCTGTGGCTCGAGCTATAATGTTCACCATGAATGTTCCAAAATACTTGTGGGGAGAGACTGTCCTCACTGCCTGCTATCTCATAAACCGAATGCCATCAAAGGTCATCAATTTCCAAACACCTCTAAATACCCTTCTAAAGGCCTTTCCTCTATTTCGTGTTCCTAATCTTCCAGCCAAAATATTCGGTTGCAAAGCTTTTGTCCATAACCATCAACCAAATCAATCCAAACTTGATCCTCGAGCCCACACCTGCATCTTCATTGGATATTTCCCCACACAAAAAGGCTATAAGTGTTACTCACCAACCTTGCGCCGAATGTTTGTCTCTCGGGATGTTACCTTTTTTGAAAATGAACCATACTTTGCAGCATCTCATCTTCAGGGGGAGACTTTCAATGAAGATGAGACCCTTAATACTCTCCTCATTATACCTCATGATCCTACCACTACTATCACAAACAAGCCTAACAACCAAGGTGCTATCCCAAATTTAGATACTGTTTCCCCTGTGCAGCAAGAAGTTAGCATGATCCTTCCCAATAACAATACCACCACCGAAGTGCATCAGCCACCTAATCAAGGAAAACAGCAAAAACAGGTTCCCGAAATACAGGTTTACTCCCAACGGAATCGTTCTCCTAAAACTGATACAGCAGTGCCAATTGCATCCCCAACCGAGGACTATTCTGAAACAGAAGTCTCACCTCCGTCACCATCCATCAATCTTCTAATTGCAGTGAGAAAGAGCACAATGAGCTGCACTCAACACCCTATTTCTCGGTTTGTGTCCTATGAAAATTTATCTAAGCCTTACAAAGTTTTTGTGACTAATGTTGATTCTGTAAAAACTCCAAAAAATATAGAAGAGGCTCTTGAATCAGCTGAGTGGAGACAAGCTGTGATGAAAGAAATGAAGGCCCTCAAAAACAATGAAACATGAGAAGTCTCGGATCTACCTAAGGGAAAAAAAATAGTAGGATGCAAATGGATCTTCACTACGAAATTTAAACCCGATGGCCGTATTGACCGATACAAAGCTCGACTTGTGGCTAAGGGCTTCACCCAAACTTATGGTCTTGACTACGACGAGACGTTTGCACCTGTTGCCAAGCTAAACACCATTCGAGTCGTCCTATCTCTTGCTGCCAACCTTGATTGGCACTTGACTCAATTGGATGTAAAAAATGCTTTCTTCAACGGGGAATTAAATGAGGAACTGTACATGGATTTCCCACCCGGGTTTGAAGAAAGCAAGGGCCAAGTGTGTAAGTTGAAGAAGTCCTTGTATGGGCTGAAACAATCTCCACGGGCGTGGTTCAGCCGATTTGCAAAAGCTATGACTAGCAGAAATTACATTCAAGGACAGGCAGACCACACCATGTTCTACAAGCACTCGGAAAAGGGAAGATGCTGCATCCTCATCGTTTATGTGGACGATATAATATTAACAGGAGATGACTCAAGCGAAATTGTGAGGTTGAAAGAATTCCTTGGTACAGAGTTCGAACTTAAAGACTTGGGGAATCTTAAATACTTTCTTGGTATGGAGGTAGCAAGGTCCCAAACAGGTATTTCCATCTCCCAAAGGAAATATGTTCTTGATCTCTTCGTCGGTTGGTTTGATGGGTGCAAACCAATTTGAAACTCCTATGGAATTTAACCTTAAATTGGGAACTGACGAGGATGGAGAAAAGATCGACAGGGGGAGATATCAACGACTAGTAGGAAGACTCATCTACCTATCTCACACCCGTCCAGACATAGCCTTCATGTGAGTGTTATCGATCGATACATGTATGCCCTGAGGAGAAGCACACTGAAGTCGCATATAGAATATTAAGGTATCTAAAAGAACTCCTGGTAAAGGCTCGCATTTCAAGAAAACGCCAACTGAATGTGTGGAAGTCTACACCGATGTAGACTAGGCGGGTTCTATTAACGATAGACGCTCTACAAGTGGCTATTGTAGTTATGTTTTGGGGTAACCTCGTGACGTGGAGAAGCAAAAAGCGATGCATTTGTAGCACGCAGCAAAGGCACAAGCGCGAGTATCGAGCACTATCTCATGGTATATGCGAAGGAGTTTGGATACAAAGACTTATGGGGAACTAAAAGTGCCTTACACTGTGCCTATAAAGATGTCTTTGTGACAATCAGTAAATTGTCAAGATAGCACATAATCACGTGCATCACGATCGCACCAAACATGTGGAAATAGATCGCCACTTTATAAAAGAAAAATACACTCGGGAGAAGTGTGCATCACCTACCTACCTACTAGGCAACAAGTTGCGGGCGTGTTAACTAAAAGTTTGAACAGAAACATGTTTGAGGAACTTATTGGCAAGCTGGGTTTGATAAAGATCTACACTCCAGCTTGAGGGGGAGTGTTGGAATTCCTAAGATTAAGGACAAAAAACTTACCTTATTACTAGGAGTTCCCTTGTGAATAAAAACTAATCTCAATCACTGATTCTTAGGAAGTTACTGTTTTTTAGGGATTGTTTCCTTTATTGTGTTAATTCCTCTCTTTATAACTGTAAACTAATTAGCAGAAAATAATAATCTTTTCTCTAAGTTTGTTCACAGTGTGAAAGTCCACAACAGGCTATCACATGCACTGATACCAATTGTACCTGCCAGGTATTTTTCACTTTAACCCAGAAGGTCTTACACCTTTGTCTAGAAAAGGCACCTCACAAGTAAATGTTTAAGTCTCCACATGACATCATAGCAGATCCTCACATATTTCCTTGTGAGGGAGTTACAATATTATCTCCCAGAAGTTATTACTAACAAAGATCATGATTGAAGAAACAAAAAGATATATATGGTACAGAACTTGGGAGTTAACACCAACAACCACAGTGGAAAGGATCTCATGTTTTGGACCTTAGCTAGTCTTTGGTACCATGATTTCCCAATTATAGTCTTGTTATCTAATCAGTTTTAGATAAGCATGACTATATCAATGGATTTTTCAACAATCAAGAAGTCCTCTCAATTCAAGGAAAGTGTCATTGGTAGTTCTAGGTTCTTATTCCTAATCTAGTGCTTTTAGGGAATCCTCATCCAATTATTATTAGCCAAGTCTATCCACATTCATTTTTACGAGAAAACCCTTTATCTATCCAGTTCAGGTAGCAGTATATCAATGCATAAAAGCCTTCCAGATACATCAAAACAAACGTGACAAGAAAGCAAAATCACAGTGAAACTAAATAAGTTAGCCACATAAAAATTTTAAAATGTTCGTACAGGAAACGCAGTTTTGTAAGCTTGCCCAGGGTAGTTGGAATGCCTCCAGTTAAATTATTCAAGTAAAGATCCAAGCTCACCAAGTTCGTCAAATTCCCAAGCTCCTCTGGGATTGTCCCAGTTATGTTATTACTGTAAAGCTCCCTGTCAAGAAAATTTTGACTTAGATTACTAAGTATCTTTGTATGAATCCGCAACCAAATCCAATGGAATACAACTGTCTTCAGGATTAAGATGGCATAACAAATAAAACACAGTGCATAGGGGCAAAAGCACGAAAAATCTGCTATTAAAACTGCGTACTTCTTCCAAGGTGGAGTGCTGAAATTTAACCAAGTTTAACTTGGCATTCTAGAAGCTTATGTTTATTCAATTTTCCACAGTTCTGAATTTAGAAAAATGATTCCACATGAAACTCATCAAGTGACTACTAAAACCAAATCATGGAAAAGAATCTAAAGGATGTCCGAATCAAGAAGAAAACTTCATTAACTATTTGGCAAAGCTGCTGGTTTTCCATTTTTCCTCCATTTATTTATCCTTTACTGCTCAAAATAATTATAGCAATATGGGGCAGAACATAACCACCAGGCCAGAAATTGTCAACTTACAAATACTGCAAATTCGGAAGCTGCCCGAGCTGTGCAACCAATTGGCCAGATAGATTTGCATTCCCAAGATCACTAAATTGACAAAAGGAAAAGCATATATAGCGTCAACCTACAAACTTGGAAGTAACACAACTGAAACAGCACAAATATAAGTAAACTTACACTCTTGTCACACTATTTTCATTATTACATGTAACATGAAACCATGTGCAAGGATTAACAAGGGTTGCATCCCAACTTTGCAACACGTTATTGGGGTCAGCCATATTGGTCTTCAATGCATTCAAAGCATCACCTGTTTAAAACCAAAACAAAGCAATCTATTATCGATGCTTCTTAAGCATTTTTCTTTGTAACCTCTTCAGAGGCTTTATCTTTAATACAATTTTCTTCAGAGGCTTTATCTTTAATACAATTTTACTTTGGCCGAGCAATAGATATATTTATCAAGGCTCCATAATTAATGTCACTGCTCACTACTAGCAAATCAGAGAATTAAACGCGATGATGAAGAACAAGCATTGGTTTATTCACCGAACAGAATATAGAGAATTAAACGCAAGTGGCATCCAAATTTTTTGCAAAAATTCATCATTACGGAGTATGCAAGTATCTCAAACAGTCAAGTCCATTAATGAAACGAGGCTAAATTGAATATTAAAAGCAGCAGTGAACCTTATGTCACTACTAAACCAATCCAATAGCTAACTAAGTTCTTTTCTAGTTCCATTTTTAAAAAAAAAAGTTCAACAAAGAATAAATAAATAGTTCACCAAAATAAATAGAATGAGGAAAAAAAAAAAAGGAAAGAAATGATGATCACGAACCTTCTGCATTCCCAGCAGCTCTGAAAACCAACTCCAACACTAAAATCAACGATAAACAAAGGGGGACAAATCGCTCCATTGTTCTTTTTTTTCTTTACTCAGTTTTTGGTTAGTTTTGATTTAAAGAGCTAAATCCCCCCTCAATCGTCCTCAACCTTCCATTCACACGGTGTTCGTTGACAGAATCAAGAATTTTTATTAAAAGAAAAGAAAATAATAAACTTCAAAAAGCTATTTCCTGAACTAAAGCCAATGGAACCGAAAAAAAAAAGATTTGAATCAACAAATCGAGGAATTTATTGGCTCTTTCTCACTCACTGCTTCCTCCACAACGTAATGCCGCTTTTCTTTCCCCCCTCTCTCTCTCTCTACACATTTTGGCGTAAAATGGAGAGAAAGAGAAAGAGAAAAAGAGGAAGATAAGAGAGAAAATTCGTGTTTGGCAAGAGAGAAAATGAAGAAAGAAAATGAAAGAATTAATTCGAAGTGAGGGAGACGCATGTATGAATGTCAGTATGTGTGTGTTTCTAATAATTTCGTTGGCTAAGTCAAAGTCGCGCCATTAAAGTCACCAACCTGTGCAAGGAAAAAACGAAAATTAATTACAGTATATACTATTTCAAAATTAAAAGGGTTAAATCACTTTTTGGGCTTAAATTTAGCAATTTTTTTCACATTGGGGCTTAAACGTTTTTTGTTCTAAATTAGGCCCTCAACTTGACAATTATTCTCACATTAGGGCTTGAACCTTTTTTTTGTCCAAGTTAGTTCATGATATTTCCTTGAGAACCCTAACATTTAGGCCCAATGTGGTAACAATCGTCAAGTTCAAGCCCCAATGTGAAAATAATTGTCAAGTTCCAAAACTAACTTGGATAAAAAAAATTAAACTTCAATGTGGGAACAATTGCCTAATTCAGACCCCAATGTAGAAACCAAGAACCTGTTGGACCGCTAAAAAACTAATTTTAAACTAGGATGTTAGCAGACAAATGGGATGTTATGGAGAGAGCATACTGTAATTTAATCAATTTTTAGTTTTGTACTTTTTAAATTTTAAAATTTCAATCTTGATCTAAGTTGTAGTAATTAATTTTATTAAGTTCAAATATGTTATTTTCAAAATATTATACGACAAACATGCCATCACATATGCAATTGCATATAAACTTGCTAATTCTAGATAATACTCACAAAAAAGTAATGCCATTCTAGTTTATAGATTTAACGACTATCATTTTGAGTCAATATTAATATTTCAAAATTCAAAAGTATACGAACTAAAAATGATTATATTGGAGAACATAAACTACATTCCCAACTTACGGATAATACATGAAATATAGCAATTTGATTTAATGAAATTAACTACTACTAATTTTGAAAATTCAGAAAATATAAATTATTAAAATGAATCAAATTAGAGTAAATAGATTAAATCCTCAATTTATATAATAATACAAGGATTAATACCACAATTTGACCAGTAATAAAATATAGCCGGTCAAAGACGCACGTACCAAACAACTAACTGGCCCCACGATTCCTTTACAATCAGAATTGCGAATATGTGACACTGTATTAAATTATTATTATTATTATTTTATTATATTTGATCACAAATTTTTTTTGGATAATTCCAGAAAGTACTCCTGTACTTTACCAAAATTTTCAATATGGTACTTGTACTTTCAATTTGTCCATTTAATACTTTTGCTATTTTTCGGTCTATCCACTTTGGTACTGTTAAGTTCTGGCAGTAATGACATGTACTAATAGTTTTAATAAATCTTATTATTCTAAAAAAAAAAAAAAGAAGATAATAACAGAAGTTACCTTTACTTTACGGAAGTACTTAACTTTTGGAGCATTTTCATTTTGTTACTTAAATAAAAAACTTTCAATTTGGTAATTGTCGTTACAATAATTTATTATTTTTGTTGCCCATTCATTTTCTTAGTAATGGAATCTGACGTGACATTATCTTAATCAAATTTTTTAATCTATTTTATTCCACGTAAGCACTCAATAAACAGGGTTAAAAAAAAAAAGATGTTTGGGGATTTTAACCAAAAATCAAATAAACTAAGGTATATAAATTTTTTTATTAAAAAAATCCCAAAAAAAAAAAAAGTAAATTTATGTTTAAAAACCCAAAAAGCAAAAGGAACGGTGAGGGTTTGAATCAAAAATTGATTTTAGAGTAATTAAATTGATAAATTTGTTGTTCTTGAGGAGTCAAATTGCAAGAATGCAATGGACAACAGGAGGAGTCAATCAAGTGGTACATAGGGTGGGAGCGTGGGATGAATGGTTGGGAAAGTTGTTGGGATGGTATTTGAGGGTGAATGGGAAGAACGACTTTGGATGTAGCTATCACTTCTTCCTCATTATTCCACAACATTAAGATGCTACTGATTTAAAATCACCTTAAAATTTTAATCGCATTAGGTAACTCCAAAGCAAAATCAAATTAACAAAGCATTATTTCAAATTGATTTTTGACGTAAAGACAAAATCTAATTCAAACCTAAAAAGTGCACACGGCAGAAAGTAAAAATTGTGGAAAAGGGCAAATATAGATTTTTCCTTGACCTTAATTTTGATAGTTTGAACTTTGAATTTCCTTCTTAATAAATATTTTCAGGTCGTCCGGTACTCACCAATTCTTTTAGTCCACTACCCCAAAATGTACTTCCTCATACTAGTTTACTAGAAGTTGACTTGGTCAACTTTTATATGTAATTCCCTACACCTGTGAAACACATGGAGTATATTAGTTTTGGAGAATCAAATTGGATTTTGACAATTTTGAGATTTTGGATTTAATTTTAGTTTTAGATTATTTTTCTTCTAAGTTAATTTTAAATTTATTTTATTTTATGTTTTGATAATTTTTTATTTAAATTAATGGGAAAGTATAAATCAATTATTCGATTAAAATCAACTGAACCAACTAATTTGATTAAGTCAATTTTGATTTAGGTAGTTTTAGCGATTAAATTGATTATAAAGTTGGTTTATTTGATTATATCGATCAATTCATCAATTATTGAATTTCATAGCCAAAGATTAACTTAGTCGACTTTTGTTTTAATATTGTTTATTATTTTAAATGTATTTATTATATCTTATAATATATAAATCGGTTAAGCTATCTAAATATTTATATCTTTTATTATTTTAAATATAGTTATAATATTGTCGATTAAGTCTTAATTCGATTAGTATGGATATTGTTGTCAATATAGGAGGATGTGGGCTTGAGTGCGCTGAAGCACATTATCCTCCTATTTATGGGTCGAGGAGGAACTATGGGTAATTCTAGGTATTGTGTCAAAAAGAGCAGATTCGATTAATACCTATAATAAGATTGTTCAAAAAAAAAAGCAAGTCGGTTTATATCATACAAGTCATTCGGTTTGATTATTATATATGATGATCGATTAAATTAAGAAAAAAAAAACTAAATTAACCAAATTAACCATTTGCTCTATTTGAGGCTTGGGTTTTTCGAATTAGGTCATAACAGGTTAAGATCGTTTCTAGTTTTAATCACTTCAAATTTGAATCATTTCAAGATTGAAGTATGATCACTTTATGATGAAACCGAATTGAATTAATTGAATCGAAATTAAAAAGAAAAAATCTAAGCTTTTAATGCCCAATTCAAAAGTCAAGGCTTGCAAGTGTTGGGTGAGAATGAAGGCCCTCCTTTCAAATTAGGCTCTCATTGCTTATTCACTTTAGTCCTTATATAATGAATGGCCCATTTCAAATTGAGAATGGCTAAACATTAATCCACCCCAATATCTATATATATATCCATTAGTGTTTGCAAAGAATGAGACCCAAAACTTGATGTTTCCTGTTTAACTCTTGTTTTACGTAAACCATGTGTGTTGTGCGCCTCTTTCTTCGGGTTTAAATCTTATAATGTGTTCATCTTATTTAGAGTTATTTTGGTTTGATTTTACTGTATTAGTTTGAAACTAAAACCTTTCATTTTGATTGATGCCTTCATTTTTATTACATTCACAAGCGAATTTAAAAATATAAATAATGAGAATAATTTATATTAAGATGATCTTAAAATATATAGTTTTTAGGTACCACTAAAATAATGTCACACCATTAATTTTTAAAGACATACAAATATTATTCTACACTTAATCACATACAATATCATTTCTAATTAATTTAAATTTTAGAGAGAAAAATATTGAAACTCTATGCCGAAAACAAGCATATCCAAAAATAAATAAAATTTGAAAATGCTTAAATCAATAATTAAAAATTAAAAAAATTGATAAAAATCATAAGCTCAAATTTAAAAAAAAGAAGTTAAAAGCAACTATTAAAAACCTAGAAAAAGAAACACTGGTAAAAAAAAATCAAATTTTGAAAAATTATAACCACCATTTATGGTTTTATCAAAATTTGAAATTTGATTAAAAATTAAAAAAATTACCTGGAAATTAAAAGAATTAAAAAAATAGTTTGCATAAAAATAAAACCTGATTTGAAAGCAAAGAAATAAAAACGATTAAATTTTAAAAAAAAATTAAAATGATTTAAAATTATAAAAGAAGAAAACATATTTGTTTATTTATTAAAAATTTTAATTTATTAAGTAATTTAATTAAAGTTAAATAAAATTAGAGAACATATTAAATATGAATGAATGTAGAATAAGATTTTTACATTTGTAAAAGTTGATGATATGACGTTTTATTATTAGTACCTAAAAACTATATATTTTAGGATCCTGCTAATATAATTTATTCTCATAAATAAATATATAGGAAATTATTTAGTACATTGTTAATGGAGTTTTTAGCCTCCACAAACAATGTCAATGAGTTGACAAGTGTCCTGTAAGGATACAGTAAAATATTAAAAAAATAGATATATGTCAATTTTTTAAGGCTGCTCGTGAAATAAAAAAAAAAAGCACATTGTTGGTACGTGTCTTTTTTTCTTAAAATATTTTACTATATCCCAATAGTACACTTGTCAACTTCTAGATCCTACTTGTAAAGTCTAAAAACTCTGATAACAATGTATCAAATATTTTCCCTTTTAAAAAGGGTACTTTTTTGGTATATCTACAAGCAAGGTTAAGATTTTGTCACAAGTCATACTATTGATTTTAAAAATTTTTAAATGCAACTTAAGAATACGTAACAAAATATTAACCCCACTCATAGAATTAAAAATTTCTACCGCCAACGTACCAAAATATTATCCTTTTAAAAAATAATAAACAAGACACTGAATGACTCCTTAATCAATTTTATGAAGTTAATAAATATATTAAAAAATAATCCTTAATTTAATATTGAAGGTGCTATTAACTTTACACATAGAATTTTTTCTCAACCCAAGCCAAAGTTGAAAGACTGCCACATGATTTATTTTTATATTTAAATTATTTACTATATACTTAGGTCACATGTCACCTATTCACGTATGCTTCTTTGAGTCTAAACACTCAAATGATAATGACACTTGTAGTGTTTGAGAAGTCGTCTATATTTATTACATTTATATTGTTGGAGCAATTTAATGATAATGATAAGATTTACGAAGTATTTATTGTTTATAAACTTTATAATTTAGAGTAATAAATAAACATAAAAATAAATGTGGTGTCTTACTCAAAGAAAATAATGATGAATGTGTGGTTGGCAAAAAGGAAAACAAAAAGATGATTAGTAGTGATTAATCAAATTTGGTTAGTTGTGTAGGGCGGGGAGCAACTCCTTTAAATAATTTATTCAAGGAAAATAAAAAGAAAGTGCTGGATGACGTCGTCGTATTGGTAGCTAAAAGACTAAAAAAAGATAGCAACCAAAATGTCGCACGTCATTTCCTAGATTTTTAAAAATTTTCTTCAACTTGAATGAGATGAATACATGAATAATTAAATGAATGGTAGACACGAATAATGTAAGGCGGTGACATGTCAGCACTGCTTAAATTTTGACTATGGTATTCTCATCATCTATAATGGTATTATATAGAGTAATAATTTTTTTGGTAATAGGAAATTCTGCTACTGTATCAATTCCAAATCTAGCACTTGTATCTCTGTACTTTTGTCTAAAGTTTTTTTTAATAAGTCTATCAATAACTTTATTCTTAATTATTGGAATATGTTTGAAACACCACTCTTCAACAGTTTGTAAGCTTAAATAGATTCTTCTTACCAAGGTTGATGGCGACCTTTCCAAATGGTTAGTCTGCAGCGTTTTAACGACCTCCAAGCTATTCATGTGTACCGAAATATTCTTATGCCCCTTTTTTGAATAATTGTCAAACCATCAAGGACTCCCCAAAGTTTAGACTAAAAAACTGAACAATTCCCCAAATAATGATTATACCCAATGATCCATTCTCCATTTTGTCTACAGATAACTCCCCTAGTAACAACAAAGCCACTCTCTTAATAGACCCATCAGTATAAGGGTGCACCCAATTCCTTATCCAAGGACATCTAGAATCCAAATCAAGTCTCTTAGACAGATCCCATGTATAGACTGAGTTATACTGTTTTGCCCAACTCAGTGATACCTGAATAGTTTCCATAAAATACCATGTTATTCCCTGAAAGACAAAAAGGTTTTTGTTCTTCCATATACGCCAAGCTATTAAACCAAAAAGAGTATACTAGAGGACCCCAACGCTCGACATCCACACAAAAGAACACAAATTTGTCCCCACCCAATCTAAGAGACTACTAGAAAAGAATTGGACGACTTACAAGAACAATCCGCATCCAAACCTCCTTAGCAGCAGGGCAAATCCCTAAGGACATGAAGTAAATCCTCCGTATCATGATGATACATCTGACAAGACGCACTATGATCAGTTAAACTAGTTAAATTATTAGATTTTGATTTAATTGTCGGTGTAATAATAATTAATAATATTCATAAAAATTAATTAAAAAAGTATTTGACCGATTCAATTATAATTTTTTCTATCAATTTTCGATGTTTTATCACTTTCGAGCAATTCGTTCAGAGGTTGGTTCAAAATCTTTTGTTTGAATTGTATACTAAGCGATTCTCGATTGATTTTGTCCAATTTCAACAATACTGGTGTGGATGTTGAATCCCAACACATGTGCATGGCATGAATGAGTTTTATCCATTCTACTTTATGTTGGTTAAATTCTACTTTGTAATCGGCTCGAACTTTTATATATAATTGTATTATATTTGTATTAGGTTTCAAAACAAAAAGTTCTTAATGCCTAAATTACTCCCTTGTACGATTTTTTATAATGTTTAATTGTGCTTCATGTCCATGTACTTTTTAAAATTTAGTCTTTTTTGTTTTTAGTTTTAGGAATTAATCTCTTTACTTATTTGATTTAAAAATTAAATCCAAATTGATAACACTGTGTCGAAACCATTTTTAAGTTTTGAAAAAAAACGGAGATCGACTTTAAAAAGAAAATGGAATCGCCACCAATTCTTTTTATTTAGGTGTGATCGGATCACCCATAAAAATATTTTATTATATTTAAAGGAAATTAATTTTGGTCTACGAATTCTAAGAAAAACGGGTTCGGGAGTCGGTTACGCACGAGGAAGGATTAGCACCCTCGCAACGCCCAAAATTGGTACCTAATTGATTAATTGATGTCTCAATGCCAAAAATTTGAAACGATTTTAAAATACATTTCCGTTTTTTTTTTTAAATTTAAAAAAACTCGAATTGGATATTGAGATTCTCTTGTTTCGAATGAATAAAATATCACATCCAGCACGATAGGATATGAAGTTTCAAACTCTCGATGCCAAGACCCTCTCATGATTTCTAAAGTTTATACATTTGAAATTTTTATAAGGGTATTCAATTATTTGGACAAACGAAAAAAATTGAAACCCAACACGATAGGGCACGATTTCTTGAATTTCCAAATACGAAATATTGCCTTGTTTTGGGAAATTTTTAAATGAGTGATTTTAAAATCGACTCATAATGCACCTATTCAATTTGCTTGGGATAAAAATGAGGTATCTAGTAAAAGTTTAAATATATTGGAATTTGAATCACAAAATAATACCAAAAAACACAAGTATAGCATCAAACATGAGATAACATACGAATTCAACATTATACAAATGAATGGTAATGATATAAACGATTTAAATGTACAAAATAATCTAAAACCAAATACTTATCTAAAAATAAAAAAAACTTAATAAATAATATAGAAAAGTATTTGAAATAAATAGAATGTAGTTTAAAAATGATAATAATAATATTGGCAATAATAACAATAATGAATAAAGATAATAAAATAATAGATAAATAATAGTAGTAACGATAATCACAAAAAATAATAATAATAATAGTTTAAATAATAATAATAGTATTCATATTAACATAAAAAATAATCAATAATATTAATAATAATAATAACAACAATGTTAAGATAATGGCAAAATAACAAAAGAAAATAAAAATATAAAAAGGACTAAATTAAAATAAAAGCGGGAATCTGGGGCAAAAATCGAAAATAAAAAGAAGAAAAGGACTCAAATTGAACGCGCATCATAGATGAGGGATCATTTGGGAAATTATGCCCGATCACCAAAACGACGTCGTTCTAATACCCTTATTCAAATGGCCTAAGGACCAAATCACAACTGAAGAGGAATTTCAAGTAAAAATTAAAAGAAAATAAATAAGAAGTGAAGGACCTAATTAAAACAGTGAAAAAGCGTAGGGCTCCGCAGCAAAAATAGCCCGAAGGCCATAAAACACGCGGATCCCCTTTCGGGTTGGGTCATGTCCGCAAGTCAAGAAGCTAAACGACGCTGTTTTGGGCGTCTGATGTTTGCCCCAAAACGACGTCGTATGGGGGTGTTATAAAATCAAATTTTCAGAAAAAAAATCATTTAGCCTCATCTATTTAAAAAAAAAACGAAAAGAGAGAAAAAAAAGCTGCTAAGGCCTCCCTCTGCGATTTCCGGTGACCGGACCACCGTCGGTCCGTCACCGATGACCACACGCACGCGGTATATAGCCCAAAAACCGTGCATTTTCGAACGAATCAAGGTGCGGATATCCTTTCTTCCTCCTTTTGTTTTCTTTTTATTTCAAATATATAAAAAAAATCAAAAGAAAATAAAAAAATGGAAGTAAAAAGCAAGAACACGGACCAAAAAAGGATTAACCACCTTTCAAATTTTTTCTTTCTGTATTTCTTTGTATATTCATCAATCATCCAGAAGAAGGAAACAATGATTTGTTTCGGTCCTTTTTAAAGGCCGAAATCGAAATAAAAAATGAAAAAAATACAAAAAAATACAACTGTTTTTCTTTGTTTTCTTTTCGTTTGCTGTGCTGTTCGTCCCTCATTTGGTGCAAGTACGGAGGCTCGTGGAGTGTACGGGCTGTTGCGCGGATGTGGCGCCGTACGGAGGTGGGACGTGTGGCTGGAGGCTACGGGGCTAGGTCTTAGGGTTTCAAATTCTGAAACCAAAATTTGGGCCATTTGGACCTCAATTGTTTGGGTCAGATGTAAATGGGTTTGAGGTCTATTGGGCTCAGCAATTTTAGGCCCGGGTTCAATTTGTGGGTTTGTAAAAAAAAAACTGTAAAAAAGGATTGTTTATTATTATTTTTTGTTTGCTTTTTATTTTTTGGTTTTATGGGCCCGGGAAAATTGGGCCATTTATAGCTGCCCCTCTTTGCTCATTGTCGTGTAACGAGAATAGAGCAAAGACTTCAAAAAGGGCCAATTTTGCCCGGTCTTGCCAAATCTTGACCTCTTTCAGTGCTTTTCTTCTTCGAGTATCTTCGTTCCATCCCGCTGCATCTTCAGGGGCATGAGAACTAGCGCTTCGACCAATTCAATGAATTTAGACTTGTAGCCTCAATCTGCTCCACCGTAACTTCGGGGAGATGAGATTTGCTATCTTCAGTCTGCTCCACTGCAAACTCAGGGATGCCAGACTGGTAACTTCGATTCGCTTCGCTCAGGAAGGCAAGATCTACTATCTTCGGTCTGCTCCACTGCAAACTCAGGGATGCCAGACTAGTATCTTCGATCTGCTTCGCTCAGGAAGGCAAGATCTACTATCTTCAATCTGTTCCACTGCAATCTCAGGGATGCCAGACTGGTGGCTTAAATCTGTTCCACTACTGCTTAGGGAGACAAGATTTGCCATTCGATCTTGGTCTACTACTGCTTAGGGTGACAAGATCTACAATCTTCGACATATTCCAATGCTGGTCAGGGAGATAGGACTGGTGGCTTAAATCTGTTCCACTACTACTTAGGGAGACAAGATTTGCCGTTCGATCTTGTTCCACTACTGCTTAGGGTGACAAGATATACAATCTTCGACCTATTCCACTGCTGGTTTGGGAGATAGGACTGTTGGCTTAAATCTGTTCCACTACTGCTTAGGGAGACGAAATTTGTCGTTCGATCTTATTCCACTACTTCTTAGGGTGACAAGATCTACAATCTTCGACCTATTCCACCGCTGGTCAGGGAGATAGGACTGGTGGCTTAAATCTGTTCCACTACTGCTTAGGGAGACGAGATTTGTCGTTCGATCTTGTTCCAATACTGCTTAGGGTGACAAGATCTACAATTTTCGACCTATTCCACTGTTGGTCAGGGAGATAGGACTGATGGCTTAAATCTACTCCGCTGCTTCATGGAGATAAGATTCACCGTCTTCGATCTGCTCCACTACTGCTTAGGGAGACAAGATCTGTAATCTTCAGTCTGCTCCACTGCAAACTCAGGGATGCCAGACTAGTGTTTTCGATCTACTTCACTGCAAACTCAGGAAGACAAGATCTGTGAATTTACCGATGTTGCGACACCATCCTCTAGGGGACCTATCCTGTAAAATCGGTTTTATGTGTTTATGCTTATGCAAAATGGTTAGGATGCAATGATCAGAATGAATCTAATGCTCCTAACTAAATGTATTGTGGACGACATTTGCATGAATGCAGAATGTCATGAGAATGGTCTTTTGTTAAATGTACAAGGATCAGGATGCAATGATCGGAATAAATCAAATGCTCCTAACTAAATGTGTCTTGCATAAATGCAGAATTTCATGAGAATGATCCATTTTTAAATGTTTAAGGTGTCATTGCTCATTGTTTATCAGGGCTTTATCATTGATGAATTGCTGTCATCTTGTTCGGCTAGTATTCTCAACAGAAAACCCAAGAAAACAATTATATCTTGCTCAATAGATTTGCCCCACTGTAATTTCAGGGTTTATCTTATTGTAACTTAGGGGTATAGGATCTGTATCAACTTCAACCCGTCCCCTTGCAACTCAAGGGTGTAGAATTTGCTTCATCTTCAATCCAACCCGCTGTAAATCAGGAATATAGGATCTGCATCTTCTGCTATCCAACCGGCTGCCATTCAAAGGTATCAACTGATCACTCCCGGGGTGACCTAACCAAATGTGTATGAATGATATTTGCATGAATGCCGAATATCATTTTTTTTAGAATGATTTCCCTTTTACACATAGGTTAACATTGCCCATTTTTCGTCAAGATTATATTACTGATGCAATATCTTGTTACTTTGTTCAACCACCATCTTTGACAAAAATCCAGAGAGAAAATCTCAGTTTAGGCTCTTCCTTAAACTTGGTGGGTTTTAAACAATAATCCTGTTTCCAATTCTTGTATTATTCAAAAGCTTCTAGAGTAATATGCGAAACTCCTTTTATGAAAGTGTTATTAGTTCACTAATCGTTATTTCAATGCAAAATGCCTGAAAAAGACCATAACCATGGACAAGAAGGAAATTAATTAGGAGCATAACTCGAAACAAAAAAGTTAAGTCAAGATAGCAAATGCAAAGAAATTTTATTGGGAGCATTCTTTGAAAAGAAAGATATGACCAATTTAAAATGGATAAAATGAAAACTAGGTGCCCCAGATATCGCAGCCTGAGCTTCTCTGTTCAAACTTCTTGAGGACCATTTTAAGCTCAATATGTGTTTAGGGGATCCGGAGTACTTTGTCGATGCCCAAGACGTAACATACTTCCTCGTTGTTAGTTCCAGTATAGCGAGACTATTATATGCCCCACTTTTGATCAAAATTTGAGCCGCCCTTTTCGGGTTTTCAACTCCAATCCCCCTTAGTCTCAAGGCGCCCTTTGCGGGTTTTTGCCTTGGCCTCTCTTTTTCTTCTTTTTCTTTCTTTTCCTTTTTTTTGTGTTTTTCTCTTTGGCAAACTTTTTATTGAATCTGAATTCACCGAATTGGGCAGGTCATTGCCATCTATCTCAGACAATATCCATGCTTCTCCAGAACAGGCCTTCTTTGCTGCATAAGGTCCTTCCCAGTTTGGCATCCACTTTCTTCTGAAGTTCCTTTTGCATGGGAAAAATCTTCTTTAAAGCCCTATCATGAAATTTTCTAGGGCAAACCTTTTTTTTTGTAAGCTCGCATCATCTGACCGTGATAGATAGCTTTTAACATTTTCTCTTCAAATTCAACTGATTATATCGGGATTAAATCCATTCTACCTCTTCCAATCTTGAGTTCTGACAAGACTTGAAAAGAATGTCGACTTCAATAGACAAAACGCTTTTATTCCACAAACTAAGACATTGCCCCTGCGAAGGTCTTGGCCAATGTTTGATAAGCATAGAGGGTAAATGTGACTTCTTTATGCCAATCTTTACAAGTCTAGGTCATCCTTGTTTCATTGCTTTTTTTTTATTGTTATTATTTTATTATTATTATTTTTTCACTGGCTACCTTTGCTGCACTGTGATGTGACACCTGATCTTTGAACAGACCGCAAACTTTTGACATTGTGCGGTTAAATATGATCTTTTCGACATTTTTTTTGTCGGTATTCTTTCTTTCTTTTTCTCTTTTTTGTTCTGATGACTATCGACTTTGTAATATTGGCATATGAAGCGACTTTTACCATCTTAGTGAAGTAACTGACATCTACGAAAATGAGTCGATGTTGGCCAGAAGCTTTTGATGAGACTGGCTTGATAACATCCATGCCCCACATATAGGAAATCTTATTTCTGCATTGAGCTAGGCTTTGATCTTCATCTCCTTCCTTGGCTCGCGACGTAGGATCTGTTTTTCATCCAGTTCTATCATCCTTAACAAATCAGAAGATAGTTTACAATTTCTGTCATCTTCAAAGTCCTGAGATCCCTTAGACCCATATTTAATTCAAAAGGGGAGTCAGTAACAACGTTGCTCATGTCGTTGATATCTGGGTACCTAGGTATGAATGCAGAAAATCCAAAGAATAAATGATTCTAAGGATGATTATTTATATGGTATGATCATGAATAAAGAATGAAAGAATATTTGAATAGTAATCCAAGGTACAAAAGAATCTATAAATAGAAAAAAATGGAAAAATATTTGCTCAAAAAGATGCATTTTATTGAAATAAAGATTCTGAACACAAGTCTATTTCACAAAATGACTCTTATTACTTCTAGGCTGAAAGCAATAAGCGTATTTTGAATATTACTCTAGATTAGCCTTAAAAATACATGTCTCTTCCAGAGTCCTATTGTTCAAAACACTCTCAAGTATATAAAGGCAGATGCTTGGAAAACTTTTATTCCTCGGTTCCCTCTTCGGATACGCCATTGGTGTTCTGATTTCATGATTTCTAGGCTTCTGATGACTTCTTCAAGGAATCGCAACTCTCCTTCCCCCTCCTTCAATTATCACAATTTACTGCTTCGTTTGGCTAATCGAACTTCACAACCCCTATTTTAATAAGCCTTTCGACCAATTTCTTAAATGCAATGCAGTTATCGATTGAGTGACCCGTTATTCCCGCGTGATACTCGTATTGAGCATTCGAATCATACCATTTGGGGTACGGGGGTCGTATTGGTTCTATGCAATGAGGAGCCACCATATGTGCATCAAATAGGCTTTGGTATAGCTCTCTATACGTTATGGGTATAGGTGTAAACTAGAGTTGCTTTGCAATGGATTCTTGTTTTGATGAGCCCTGATGACCAGTGGTTGCTGCTTTTGGCTAGCTCACCGTGATCGCTCTCGAATGACCCTTGTTATACGTACTCGTATTATTCACCTCATCCTCCCTTCTTCTCGGGGCTGATCGCTTGGTGCCTTCCCCTGCTTTAATCTTCCCACATCTTATCGTATTTTCTATCATCTCCCCAGACATTACGATATCAGAAAAGCTTTTAGTAGCGCTTCTCAACATGTAGTTGATGAAGGGAGCCTTCAAAGTACTGATGAAAAGCATGGTCGTCTCTTTCTCTAAGAGTGGTGGTTGGACTTGCATCGCCACTTCCCTCCATCGCTGGGCATACTGCCTGAAGCTCTCGTTTGTCTTCTTCTCCATGTTCTGGAGTGTAATCCTATCGGGCGCTATATCTGTCACGTGATTGTACTGTTTCATGAAAGCTTGAGCCAAGTCTTTCCATGAGCCAATTTAGGAACGGGTTAAATGATTGTACCACTTGGCCGCAGACCCGGTCAGACTTTCTTAAAAATAGTGGATTAACAACTGGTCATTGTTGACATATCATGTCATTCTCCGACAGAATATCGTTATGTGAGCTTCAGGACAGCTAGTCCTACTGTACATTTCGAACTCTGGCATTTTAAACTTCAGTGGGAGCACCAGATCTGGGACCAAGCTTAAATCCTTCGCATCCATCCCGCAACGGGAATCAGTAGCTTTCATTACTTTAAACTTCTCTTCCAGCCACTTACATCTCTCTTCTAATTGCCTTTTAGATTCTGTTATTGCTCTTTCCTCTCCTACCACTTCATCCAAATCAGGAATAATTGGATTATTTAAACTATTACCAAGGTTAGAGCCTGAGCCAGCCTGAAAGTTCATTGGTATCGAGGCTCTGGCCTGAAACTGTTGTGGCTTGATAGCAACAGATGATCTTTATGGATTTATCTCGGGTTGTGCCTGTACATGTGTCGGAGTAAAACCAGGAGGATATTGAGGGTCTTCATTACTTTCCGCGATATTATCCATGGGGCCTTTCCCTTTGTCTATCCTTCCTACCAGTAGCTGGGACAATTGAGCCATCATACTTCTTTGAGACTCCATCATTTGATCCATCATGTCCTGCTGGATCTTAGCAAGCTGCTCCTGCATCTGCAGCTGAAGTTTATCTTGCATCTCCCTTTGGAGTTGTTCAAGTTTTTCTAATCTCTGATCCATATCTTTCGTCTTGGTTCGGGTACCGTAGGGATGTTTGATTTTACTGGTGTCCAGGTTAATGCTAAAATAATTTTTAATTAATTAGAGTCTTTCTACAAATTTTAATGTATATGATGTGATGTGATGCAAATGCATGAAATGCAATGCAAATACATGGAATAAATGCAAAAAGAAATAGAGGCGTTGATTCTGAATTCAATTCCATTAGAAGAACTTTTCTAGAAAATAACTTTTTTTACATAAAACGGTTTACATATACGACATTGTCTTCATATTCCAAGTGAAGACCCTGATCTTTTCTTCATATCTGGATGTTATGGTTGTGTCCCGTGAACTTTCTCAATAAATGTCTCTTCTGGCTCCTTGTTGCTTGATCCCGGTCGTGACTCTCCACTTACCTATCCTCCGCGATGCTCATAAGCTTCTTTAAGACAATTGAAACGTGATGGCTCTCGAATAGTCCTTGTTGGCTTGAATCCCCGGGCAACGAGGCAAAGTCATATACTATCAATCTTTTCTTGTTATGTTTACTTGGACTATATTTGGACCAACGTATTATAACCCACTTTATCAAGCAATCCATTTTCTTATGACAAACTCTTCTATTTAGCAATCAAATTTGAATCAACATCTCCTTTCTATGATGAGAATGCAATGCAACCAAAACAAAACAAAACAAGTTAGCACAGGAGAAATAAACAACATAGAACACCCATCTGGGTGACTACTGGGGTTTGGCATGGTTCTACCTAGGGTAGGCTTCTAGGGTTCACTAGATGTGGTTTGGTTCTAAAGAGAAGGTACCTGAACCAGCAGATTCCTCAATCCTCACCCATTATAGGCTCGTATGGATCGAGTTCGGTTCAAGGGAATACATTTCCCTATGGCCATGCGGAGATGAAAATCTCACGAAGGCATAGGTACGGATGTATCCCGGAAGTAATCCACTAGCCCATGCGGAGGTGAAAACCTCACGAAGGCATAGCTTCTTACTCCCACTTAAAGGTGCGACCACAACGTTCATGCAATGCAATGCCAAAGTACTTTATGAGACTCGACATTATTGAAATCATAGCACAAACGAATGCATCAAAAGAAACATGATTTTTCAAAACAATTTTCCAAATTTTCAATCAAAAGGACAAAAATTAATCAATCTACGGCCTGACTCTCAACCATTCCCCAGTGGAGTCGCCAAGCTGTCGAAACCATTTTTAAGTTTTGAAAAAAAACGGGGATCGACTTTAAAAAGAAAATGGAATCGCCACCAATCCTTTTTGTTTAGGTGTGATCGGATCACCTATAAAAATATTTTATTATATTTAAAGGAAATTAATTTTGGTCTACGAATTCTAAGAAAAACGGGTTCGGGAGTCGGTTACGCACGAGGAAGGATTAGCACCCTCGCAACGCCCAAAGTTGGTACCTAATTGATTAATTAATGTCCCAATGCCAAAAATTTGAAACGATTTTAAAATACATTTTCGTTTTTAAAAAAAATTAAAATAACTCGAATTGGATATTGAGATTCTCTTGTTTCGAAGGAATAAAATATCACATCCAGCACGATAGGATATGAAGTTTCAAACCCTCGATGCCAAGACCCTCTCATGATTTCCAAAGTTTATACATTTGAAATTTTTATAAGGATATTCAATTATTTGGACAAACGAAAAAAAACCGAAACCCAGCACGATAGGGCACGATTTCTCGAATTTCCAAATACGAAATATTGCCTTGTTTTGGAAAATTTTTAAATGAGTGATTTTAAAATCGACTCATAATGCACCTATTCAATTTGCTTGGGATAAAAATGAGGTATCTAGTAAAAGTTTAAATATATTGGAATTTGAATCACAAAATAATACCAAAAAACACAAGTATAGCATCAAACATGAGATAACATACGAATTCAACATTATACAAATGAATGGTAATGATATAAACGATTTAAATGTACAAAATAATCTAAAACCAAATACTTATCTAAAAATAAAAAAAATTAATAAATAATGTATATAAAAAAATATAGAAAAGTATTTGAAATAAATAGGATGTAGTTTAAAAATGATAATAATAATATTGGCAATAATAACAATAATGAATAAAGATAATAAAATAATACATAAATAATAGTAGTAACGATAATCACAAAAATAATAATAATAGTATTCATATTAACATAAAAAATAATCAATAATATTAATAATAACAATAACAACAATGTTAAGATAATGGCAAAATAATAAAAGAAAATAAAAATATAAAAAGGACTAAATTAAAATAAAAGCGGAATCACAGGGCAAAAATCGAAAATAAAAAGAAGAAAAGGACTCAAATTGAACGCATCATAGATAAGGGATCATTTGGGCAATTATGCCCGATCACCAAAACGACGCCGTTCTAATACCCTTATTCAAATGGCACGAGGACCAAATCACAATGAAGAAGAATTTTAAGTAAAAATTAAAAGAAAATAAATAAGAAGTGAAGGACCTAATTAAAACAGGTGAAAAAGGCAGAAGGGCCTGCAGTGTAAATAGCCCGAAGGCCATAAAACACGCGGATCCCCTTTCAGGTCGGGTCATGTCTGCGAGTCAAGAAGCTAAACGACGCCGTTTTGGGCGTCTGATGTTTGCCCCAAAACGACGTCGTATGGGGGTGTTATAAAATCAAAATTTCAGAAAAAAAATCATTTAGCCTCATCTGTTTAAAAAAAAAACGAAAGGAGAGAAAAAAAAAGCTGCTAAGGCCTCCCTCTGCGATTTCCGGTGACAGGACCACCGTCGGTCCGTCACCGATGACCACCGCGCATGGCGGTTATAGCCCCCGAAAATCGCATTTTTGAACGAATCAAGGTACGGATATCCTTTCTTCCTCCTTTTGTTTTCTTTTTATTTCAAATATATAAAAAAAAAATCAAAAGAAAATAAAAAATGGAAGTAAAAAGCAAGAACACGGACCAAAAAAGGATTAACCACCTTTCAAATTTTTTCTTTCTGTATTTCTTTGTATATTCATCAATCATCCAGAAGAAGGAAACAATGATTTGTTTCGGTCCTTTTTAAAGGCCGAAATCGAAATGAAAAATGAAAAAAATACAAAAAAATACAACTGTTTTTCTTTGTTTTCTTTCCGTTCTTTGTCTTTGTTCGTCCCTCATTTGGTGCAGTCACGAAGGCTCGTGGAGTGTACGAGGTCATTTGCGCGGATGTGGCGCCGCATGCGGAGGTGGGACGTGTGGGTCAAGGTCATGGGCTAGGTCTTAGGGTTTCAAATTCTGAAACCAAAATTTGGGCATTTGGACCTCAATTGTTTGGGTCAGATGTAAATGGGTTTGGGGTCTATTGGGATCAGCAATTTTGGGCCCGGGTTCAATTTGTGGGTTTGTAAAAAAAAACTGTAAAAAAGAATTGTTTATTATTATTTTTTGTTTGCTTTTTTTTTTTTTGGTTTTATGGGCCTGGGAAAATTGGGCCATTTACACACTGGAAAATGACTTTTATTAAACTTGGATTCATGTTATCAATTAAACTTTGATTTTTAAATATGAACATTTAATATCAAAATATCATGTATTTAAATTTAATAGAAGTTAATAAATATTAAAATGTCACATATTCAACTGGTGTTATCAATTACATTTTTTCTGTCTTGATTTTTCTTTTGTCGTTGTCGTTCAAATACGATTCTCCGATGTCATTATCGTTCAAATATGATTCGATATTTTCTCTTCGAAAAACTATTGATTTAACTCATACTTCTAAATTATTAATGCTAAAAATATTTATTTTTTAATAAAATTAACCTATGAAAAACTATTTATATGATTTTTAAATAATAAATTTAAGTAATATTATAATCATCACAAATTTTTTTTAAATATAACTACCATAATCTATTTTTTTTTCAACCTTTCAATTTATTATAATTTAAAATAATTATCGTATACAATTTTTTAGCTATTAAGTCTAAATATAAATATATATTATATTATATTATAATTATCACAATTTTTTTTAAATATAACATCCTAATCTATTTTTTCAATATAATTATATCCATCTATTCCCTAGATTATATTATGATTATACAATACTTTTTAATAAAACTATTGTAACCTATTTTTTCAACTGTTTTAATTTATTATGATTATTTTTAAATGTAAATTTAATAATATGTTAAAAAAATAAAAGATATTTTTATTTATTCAAAAGTTTTTCTAATCTTATATATATATATACTATAGATATATAAAATATAAGTGTTTGATTAAATAGTAGTTGAAAAGACGCATAAATTTGAAACTCAAACTCGACGTTTAAATTTTCAAAACCTAAAAACCTTAAAAAAATTTCTCTTTTCTTCTCCAAGCCATTTGATTATTATCTTTTGTTTTGCCCAGCGACGGTGCCAATCTTAGCGTTGGCTATCGTCTGTCTTTTTTTCCCTTCCACCAACCTTTTCTTTCTTTTTCTCATTCGCTCCACATGTCTTCTCTCTTTTCAATTTGTAGATCTATTTGGTGAGAACTTTTGTTGTCTTTACAAGTTGTGACGGACAGATGATAGCACCTGTCGTTCGCTAAAACTCCACCGACCACCAGTAATTTTTCTTGGAAAGTGGGTAGTTCTTCGCCAGCTTCTTAATATGTTTCTAATTTTAGAGTATTTCAGAATAATAAATGACTTCACGAGTCGATTTAGACCGGTGTTATTTTAAGTTTTATATATATTTTTATTTGTTTTTCTATTGTTTAATAAGTTTTTAGTTTTAGAAGTTTTTATCTGCTTTTGTAGCACGTTTTTTAGTCTTACCTATGCATGTAACCTTAGTTTTACAAGTGATTTTAGGGATGGTTTTGTTGTCGTCCTCTCCAGTTTGGTGAATGATCGATTTTTTTGTCGATTTTTACTCGACGCTTTGGACCATTCGAGGTTGATTTCCTTATCATATTAAGTGTTTACAATCACTCCAGATATGTCGTGCTTGAGTTGTGACAAAGCCAATTGTCAACGTATCATGATGTTCAATTGATGCTAAGGCTAAAGCCTTTGTTGCGTTGATGGAGTTTGTCCTTCACCATTTACGACAAGTATTTGTTATTTCCCCCCTGAATTGTATGGTTCCATTCATTGAATGAATTAATGAATTTACCTTTCAAAGAAAATAGTAGTTGACAAGTGTTCAATTAGATTCTATTTTTAAATCAAACAATTAGATATATTAAAATTTTTAAAATTAAAAACATAAAGATTAAATTTTAAAATTTTAAAAAATATAAGGACTGGGAGCATAATTAAACCTTTTTTAAAATTTCTAATTTGAGTTTTTGCCTTGCCTCCCAACATCTTCCAAGAGGCCGAATGGAATATTAAATCTGTGGATGCTACTGCAAATTGTAATATAAATAATTTAGAGTTTAAATTATTAATTCATGCAATTATTTTAAGATGTGTTATTTAGTAAGTTATATTTCAAAAATAAATAACAAATGCAATTTTTTTTTAATTTTTAATTGTTTTATTATAAAATTATAAAATTTATTTTTAGTAATAAAATATGCAAATCTTAATTTGTATTTTTTTATATGACCGTCTTTTATTATTTCGTTAGTTCATATGTTAGTGATGTATGCTAGCACTAGTAGAAATAAACATTGCAAACAATTTTTTATTTGAAAGAGTTTTTCTTCCTTAAAAAAAAAGCTAGTATTGTTGTTAATGTAGGAGGACATGAGTTTGAGTGCGCTGAAGCGTCTATTTATTAGTTGAGGATGGACTATAGGTAGTTCTAAATTTTGTGTCAAAAAGAGTTAATATGATCAGAACCTATAATGAGATTGTTCAAAATAAAAATAATTAGTTAAGAGTGCAAACGAATGCCAATTTTTAAAAAATATATAAGTTTATTTGAGTTTGAGTTATTAATTAATTAAATTATTTATTTTCATTTTTTCACTTTCTCCTCTCTCTTTTTTACTTTTCACTCAAACAAGTATATCTTTAAAGAGAGATCCACTTGCATCAGTATAAAATTTAAATAGTTTTAAACTCTTTCGTAACTTTTTATACAATTAATATTTTAACAATCTAACCATTGAATTTATCAAAATATTTGTACTTATCATGCAAGTAAAATTTTGAATCGATCCGATATCTATATTACATCGATCTAAAATAGTGTTTGTCAAATATGATGGATTATGGATGTTGTGAATGATCATTCCTATTATGTAGATTGTGTGGGTTGTTAAGTGTGCCGTTTAGGCAAGGCCACGAGATTGAATTCTCTTGACAAAGCTAGTGTGACATTGTATGCCACCAGATTTCTATAACGGTTAACTATGCTGACAAAGGAGGTCTAAGGTGTAGGTATAACAAGTATTAAAATTTTTTAATTTAAGCATGGAATTTAATATGAAACTTAGGCTCAAATTTTACTAGATGAACAAGTTTAATTAAGGGAGTTTTGAAATTTTTGGTTTTTTTCATCTCAAATCAAAATTAGAGTTGTTATTTCCGCTATAGGTTTAAGAGTAAATTAAGCGAATAATTTAATTATTGCATAAATTGATGAAACTCGACGAAATTGATAAAACAATATAAAGAACAAATCAATGTGCAATAGAATTAGATTTTTAAAGATTTAAGGCTTCAATTTAGATATTTTTTTTTTAAAAATGCTAAAATAATGTGTTAATAACATAAAAAATATTAAAATGATATTAAATTATTGAAAGAATGTCAAAAAAAATAAAACTTTATGATGTTTTAAAGTGGAGTAAGAAACAATGTTGCAAATATATGCAACATCCTTGGGTATCGCCACTTAGAGGATTTGGGAACTTATTTGGGTTTACCTCTATTTCATAAAAGAGTCATAAAGAATACTTTCAATTTTGTTGTTGATAAAGATAGACGTAAACTTGATAATTGGAATGCAAGATCACTCTCCATGGCAGGAAGAATTACTTTAGCACGTCCTGTGTTATAATCAATTCCGAATTATTTCATGCAAATTGTGAAGATTTCACATGGTATTTGTGCAGAAATTAAAAGAATTGTAAGGACTTTTATTTGGGGAAATACAACATCCAATAAAAAGGTGTCTTTGGTGAAATGGGAAGATTGTTGTCAACCTCAGTCTAATGGAGGGATTGGAATTCGACGCTTAAAAAAAAAACGACTCGTTCATACTTAAGTTGGGTTTTAATCTCCTTACAAACAAGCATGATTTATGGGTTAAAGTTCTCCGATCCAAATATAAGTTTTTTGAGACAATTCTAGAAGACATTTCACGAAGTAACTTGTAACAGCCTGATTTTCAGTAGTGTCGAAAACAGTGGTTCGAGACCACCAAATCCGACGAGTAAGCTCGTAAATTTTATTATTTAGTATTTACGAGTCAAATGTGATTTTAGAAAGATTATTGCATTAGTAATTTGTGTTTTATAAGGATTTATTAGGTCAAGTGGTTTAGAAAATGAGGTATCGAGACCTCGTTTCTATAAACCGAGCCGTAAATATTTTTATAAATATTTAAGGAGTGTCATTAAGGTAGTATTAAAGTTTCGTTAGAAAATTTTAACGTTTTGATAGTTAATTAATTAAAAATGACTAAATTGAAAAAGGTGCAAAATTTGCTAATTAAAGAATTTTTAATTAAATAGCCTAAATGTTAAATAAGGGAGGATTTAAAGAGTAAATAATCCTAAAGGAAATGGCTGAGGCGGCATAGGTGTGAAAAAAAAATGAAATAATGAGAATTAATGGCAAAATTGTAAATTTAGTGAAATTAAACAAATAAATTAGAAATTAAAAGAGTTTCTAGGCAATTCTTCGTCAATCTTCAGTCCAAAAACGCCATAAAAGAGAGCTTGAGAAGCTGATTTCTTATTTTAGCTCCAAGTGAGTTTAATTCTTACCTTTTTCTTGTAATTTTGTATTTTTTAAGACTTTTACAATTAGGTCCAGCTAGCTATTTTATTAGTTTTTGATTTTATTGGAAATTTTGAAAGTTACCATTGATTAATACTGGATATTTTTTTATGAAATAACATGGATTTAGAGCTTTAATTTTGTTATATGATGATTTTATAAATTTATTTTGTTAGATATTGATTTTAGGACCAAATTGTGAAAAGATTAAATATTAGGGTTTGATATTAAATTTCTGTTTATCAGGGGTTGTATGATAGCCTATAATATTTATATAAATTATCAATTAAGAAAAAATAGTTCATTTGATAGACTAATTAGTAAAGGGACTAAATTGCAAAAGTTGTAAAAGTTAGGGTAATTGTGTAATTTTGAAAAATTGAGGGGTATTAATTGTGAAGTGAATTGGAACTGAAATATATGCTAATGAATGAATAATTTTATATTTTAGATCAAGAGCCCGTAGATACTCGTGAAAAAGAAAAATTAGCAGAATAGTCCCTGAACTTCTACAAATATTACAATTCCACCCAGGTAAGTCTGTATGGTTAAAATTTATTAATTATATTGAATTGATGAATGATATTATGCATTTAGTATATTGTTGAAAAATGGAATATTGTTAAATTATAAATTTGAATTGAATATACGATTTAAATAGAACGCGGGATTGAGTACAATCGTTGTGTGGCGAAAGACAGCAAAGGAGGAATTGATGGAAAATTACCCAAGTAAATCGAGGTTCAGCAATTTTTGCGAACTTTCTTGTTTACTTTCCGTTTAGCTCTCACGAGCTTCTGTTTAACTCATATGAGTTTCTGTTAAGCTCTTTTGAGCTTCTGTTTAACCCTTATGGGTTTCCATTCAGCTCTTATGAGCTTCCGTTCAACCCTTATAGGTTTCTGTTTAGCACTTATGTGCTTCTGTTCAGCCTTCGGGCTTCTGAAAACGATGTACTCATATCCGTAAGCCGTTCTCCGATTTGGTAAGATTTGGTAAGTGAATTTTGTAATTTTAATTTGGGAGACTTATTGTTATTATGGGTATTGGTCTAAAATAAGCATATTCATCGATTGAAGTTGTGGTTGATAGGGAGTTTTACATTGAATGAATTTATTTAATTGATGCGTTATAGTAGGTTCGGTAAGATTTATGTTTAACCTATCGAACTTACTAAGCTTCATTAAGCTTACTTGTGTTGTTTAATGTCTTTGTAGATTAACATGAGCTCGGGAGATCGGATCAACACATCAAGCCACACTATCCAACTTGTTCCGATAGTTTTTGCAACGTATACTATGGTTTATATGGCATGTATAGGGTTGGTATGGATTTGTCCAAAGTTTGGTTTGTATAAATGTTAAGAATGAAGTTTCGTTTTATATAATCAATTTAAAAATATATATATGTTGGTTTAGAAATGAAAAAATTGAAATGTGGTTGTGAATGATATTATATGCTTGTATGTATGTAATTAGTAGTAAACTTTAATAAATTAATGAGAGACAGAATTAAATAGGTAAGTTTAAGTATTTGGATATATGTGATGGTATGTTATGTTTAAAACATGATTTTGGGTTGATTTAATTGCTTGTTTGGGATGTATTGATATGTCAAAATGTTATGTATAGGTTGATATCAAAATAGGTGAGAAATGTGGCCCTGAAATGGCTTATTTTTGTCCACACGGGCGTGTGTCTCAGCTGTGTGTGACACACGGCCAAGCACATGGGGGTGTGGTTTGGCCGTGTGTCCCCTGCATCTTTAAAATTTAGAAACAGAATGCCCAGGTTTTTGCACACGGCCTAGCACACGGGCGTGTGGCTTGGCCGTGTGACCCAAGTCAGAGAGTTACACGGGCATGGACACGGGTTGGGACACGACCGTGTGCCTCACATCGAATGCCCATACTGCCCAAGACACGGGCGTGTCTCTTGGCCGTGTGAGCCACATGGCCTGGCCACACAGGTGTGTGTCCCCTGCACCTAAGAAGAATTTTGAAATTTTTTGAAAAATCCTCTGAGTTTCTGCTTTAGTCCCGATTCATTTCTAATGCGTATTTTGGGCCTCGAGATTTCATTCAAGGGACCATATGAGTGTTTTATGATTATTTTCTAATATGAATATTAAATGTTATGAATTGTTCATATTTGATTTGAAAGGTCTGGTAATGCTCTATAACCCTGTTTCGGTGACGAATAAGGGTTAGGGGTGTTACATAACTGCTCGTTCATTTGGAATTCACTAACAAAGGTTTGGCCTCTGCTTCGCCAAAGCCTCCTTTGGTCTGTTGGAGATGAATCCATTGTGAAATTTTGGACAGACAACTGGTTAGCGGATTTTGGACCTCTTCTTAATTACTGTTGTTTCCCTTCTCTCATTGACAATTCTATCACTTTGGACGAGATTGTTTCCACCAATGGAGAATGGAATTGGGATTATCTGTGATGTTTTATTGATAGCAATTTTATTTTGCATATTACGGAAATTTCAGCGTCTAATCCCTTAGTTAGATAGGATACACTTATTTCTAGGTGGTCTCCAAATGGCGTCTATACAGTAAAGTCAGCTTACAATATGCTCTTAAAGAATTCACTTAATCCTCAATATGACAAATGAAAGTTAGTATGCAAGCTTGACGGCCCTCAACGGATTCGTCAATTCCTTTGGCTAGTCTTGAAGGATTGCCTTTTGACTAATTTAGAGCGATGTAAAAGAGAGATTTCTGAGGATCCTTCTTGCGTGATTTGTGGATTTGTTGAAGAGTCATGTATTCACATCCTAAGAGGTTGCCAACACGCTAAGGAAGTTTGGAAACAGATTCTCCCTTCGAACCTCTTTACCCAATTTTTCTCTTACTCTTTGCATGATTGAATCTTGGAAAATTTAAGAAATTCACTTGGCCTAGATTTCCAAGACGTGGCCTAGTCATTCTTTTTCGGCATTGTTTGTTGGAGACTTCGGAAACAAATTTTTTTTAAGATTTTTCATGATGTTCCTTCGAATTCAGCCAATGTCATCCAATCTTCGTAGTGTTGGGCAATGTGCATTAAGATGAGAATAGAGAGGATCGGGGTAGCTTCCAACAATAGTAGCCAGGATTGTATATGGCTACCACTGCCTACTGGCTTTTTTAAATTGAATGTCGATGGCGCACGCAACCCATCTTCGGGCCTAGCTTCTTTGGCAGCCGTCGCAAGAGATGAGTATGGTAAATGGTTATGGGGATTTGGGAGAAATATTGGTAGGTGCAGAGTTGAACAAGCTGATCTTTGAGCCATTTACGATAGGTTACAATATGCATGGAGTGTCAAATGGAAAGAAGTTATAGTAGAGACTGATTGTCACAGCTATCAAAGATATCCTTGGTGGCCTTAAGAGATGTACGAATAAAAACTTGGTCTCGAGAATTCAAGAACTCTGCAAGCGTGATTGGTGTGTGATCATCAAACAAATTCTAATAAATGCGAATTTTGCAGCCCACATATTGGCAAGCCTAATGAAAGAATTCCCGTTTGGTCCACGAGTATTTCATGCCCCCTGGCTAAAGTTGCTGATCAAATTCATTTATATATAGACTCTTTATTTTCAACTTCAAATGTTATTTCTGATAGATTGTAACTGATTCTGTCATTTTATTACAAAAAAAAAAAAATTAGAGTGAGAAAGAGAAAAAGGAAAAAAAGAATAAGAGGTATTTAATCATTACCTATTTTTCAAATATTGAATTTTGTTTTAAAGAGATGCCACTTTGTAATGCAAACCGACATTTATAAGGTAAACGGGTAAACTATGGAAATAATCACTTTTGTTTGTCTCAGGTTACATTTTAGTTACTCATGTTTGAAATGTTACATTTAGTCACTTAAGATATCGTGTTATAATATTTGTCACTGAGCGTTAATTTTCGTTAATAATGTAACGGTAAGCTGACGTGGCACGTTAAATCATCATTTCAAATAAAAAATTTAGGTTAAATTATACAATTGGCCCCTCTATTTTTTTTAGCAATTTAATTTTTTTCTTTTTTCTTTTTTGTTCTTTGAGCTTTCCTTTTTTTCTTTATTTTCCATTCTCTTCTCCTTCTCCCTCTATTTTTCTCCCTTCTCCATTTCTTTTAACGTAGTTTTTCTATGTTTTTCTATGTTTTCCATTTGTTAAAACTAGTCCCTATACTTTTATCTTTTTGAACAATTTAAATTTTTTCTCTTTATTTCTTTATTTTCCTTTTTCTTCTTCCCCTTTATTTTTCTTCCTTCTCATATTTTTCACTGTAGAATTATAATCTTTGCCCACCAAATAAACCAAGTCTTTATTTCTTTCACATGATTCCTAAATTGAATTTCACTCAAAACCGAATATCAGTCATTTTTAATCAAATCTCGATTTGAATATAACCTAATTTTGAAAATAAAATTGGATCTAACTAACGAATATAAAAAACCATATCCTTAATCAAATCTAAACATAAATTGAATTCTTTATATTCAAAACATTTTTTTTTTGTTTCCAAACTTTTACAGAATCATGTAGATTATTCATTTTCTTTTATTTTATTTTTTGATGAATAAAATTAAGCAAACGATAAAATTGATCTAAACATTCTTGGATATTCCCAAGCAAGCTTGATTGGAAGCAGATCATGGATGAACCGAAGAGAGAAAGGGAGCATGGAACCAAACTGGTTTAGGTAAAATTGAGGGTAAGTTTCGTATGGTGGTCGTTTTAGTTATTGAGAGTGTAAAGTTTGTTTGAAGAATTCGTGAAACAACGTAGTTCCAAGAGGGCGAGAATGTTGTAGGTGAGATAAATAAGGTGGTTATGGGGGTTGGTTAGGAGGTTAAGGGAACGGGCTCGGGAAACTTTGTTGAGGGTGGGCTACAAAAGCACGATTGGCAAGGTCTTCGAGTGAGGCGAGCTTGTGGACTAAGTCATTAAGAAATCCAAATTGGTTCGTTAAAGGGATGATGGATGACGAGGGTTTGTAATTGTGGGGTGAGAATATACAAAACAAGTTTTATTTTGGCTCCAGCTTTCGCATTTTCTTTTTTCATAAACATAAAAAAGTTCCAACAGATGGAAAATATAGAAAAACTATGTTAAAAGATATGGAAAAGGGAAGAAAACAGAGGGAGAAACATAAGAGAATGGAAAAAAAAGGAAAAAAAAAGAATGTTAAGAGAACATAAAAGAAAAAAAATTAGATTTCTCAAAATAATAAAATATGGGGACCAATTGTATAATTTAACCTAAAAATTTTGTTTGAAATGATGATTTAACGTGCCACGTCAGCTTACCGTTACACTGTTAACGATAATTAACGACTCAGTGACTAAAATGTTACAACACGTTAACATAAGTGACAAAAATATAACATTTCAAACATATGTAACTAAAATGTAATTTGAGGTAAACAAAAATGACTATTTTAGTAGTTTACCCTAAGGTAAACTACTTACTTGGTCACTTAATTTTTAGAGTGTTTTCATATTGGTCATTCAAAATGAAATCCTTACAAATTGGTCACCCTACCTTTAGAGTACTTTCATTTTAGTCACTCAAGCGTTAAATATCTAACGGGAGTTAACTGTAGATACCACATCATGTTTGCACTTTCATTTTGGTCACTAGAAAAATATATTTTTTAAGTATTGATTGGAGTGAAAAAAAATCAAGGGTTAAAGTGAAAAACGGTAGAAACTAAAATATAACAAAAACTTTGTCAAAATTTAATTGTTTAAATTTCAATTTCAATATTAAAATTCAAAATTATTATAACAAATAGAAATTTAAGTTTTCTAGACAAATATTAAATATGAGTTATTTGAGTTGATTTCGTTAACTTTAAAATTTAAATTTTAAAAATCTAAATTTGGATTTTGAAATATAATTTTTTTAAATATTAAAATTCAAAATTATTGTAACAAATAGAAATTTAAGTTTTGTAGACAAATATTAAATATGAGTTATTTAAGTTAATTTTAAAATTTAAAATTTTAAAATAGATTAAAGTAATTAATTTTAATATTATAGTAAAAAAAATTGACATTATTAATGGGTAAAATTTTTCAACAATTTATTCAACTTATTTTATTGGGATAAACAAATACAAATTGACAATTTTTGTATATTATTTTAATTTCTACCACTTTTTCCCTTTAATCATTAAATTTTTTTTAAAACTCAATCAATACTTAAAAAAGATATTTATTGGGTGACCAAAGTGAAAGCGACCTAAAAGTTGGATGACCAAATTAAAAGTGTAAACATGATGTGGTGTGTATAGTGAACCGCCGTTAAAGATTTAACGCTTGAGTGACTAAAACGAAAGTGCCCTAAAAGTTGAGTGACCAAATTGCAAGGATTTCATTTTAGATGACCAAAATAAAAGTACCATAAAAGTGGGGTGACCAACTAGGGAATTTATCTTATTTTATAACATCCAAGTTTACTTTCGTTTAACTATTTACTTCTTCACTTCTTTAAAAAAAAAAAAAAATTACTTCTTCATTTTAAAATTAAGGTCTAATTATGCTTTCAATCCCTGAATGTTTCATATATTTGAAATTTAATCAGGGATTTCTCGGTTGGGATCGAAGAAACAATGCCACTCATTCATTATCAACCTGACCTCGATTTTTTTTATATTTTTATGGATTTATGTATTTTATTTATATATTTTTTAAAAAATATAAATATATCTTTAGATTTTTATACATATTTTACGGATTTTGTATTTTTCCTTTTTTTTCTATAATTTCTAAAAAATTATATATAATTAATAAAATGGAATTTATACGTATTCGAAAAAAATAGTTATTACCAAAATTACCCAATTCAATTTAACTAAATAAATAAAAAACTCCACAACACATTACGATTTCTTCAACTCGTTCGTAGAATTGGTCAAATCACGATTTTTTTGTCTTTGTGGACAAAGGGTAGCTTTGTAATTCGCTCATCAGCATTGGTCTTCTGTCTCCTACAACCATTAACAAAGTACGTTTCAATGTAATAAAAACACGTGCCATTCTATCATTGGTTGACTTGTAAAAGGTCAAATCACTTGGCCTGTCAGGTTTCAGCTCATCGTAAAAAACCACGTCTCCTTTGACCACCAAGATCAAATAAAAATCCAACAAACAAAGTTCCGTTCTCGATGAGCGTGAGCGCACGGGATAATTACCTCGTAAAAGTTGTTCGACAGTGACCGTTTCGTTGTTGGGGCGTCAGACGTTCATTCGCTAAAATCTTCCAATGAGAGACGGTTACGTGTCACGATATACTTCAGACACTTGGAGATCGCTTTGCTTTTCCCTCCCACTTTCCATTTTCCTCTTGTCTTCTTCTGTAATCTCTAAACTCCATCCAAAGGTCATTACTGTAGCATAGAATAGTGGTATGATTCTTTTCGTTGTCAGTTATGAATAATTGGTCTATTTTTAAATCCACTCCCTCCACTTTAATTTAATAAAATTTGGTTCTTCTACTTTACACCAATTGAGAAGTTTGTTGGCTTGTTGGTAAATATCTGAAATAGGACTGTTAGCTTTCGCTAATTAATTGCATATAAATGGTTGAATATTGATTTTTAGGTTGGAGATTTAATGGCAATGTTTAACGAAGTTACTCAACTAGATTCACTTATCATTTCTCATAAAATATGAGGATTAAATTTTAACAAATTAAAGTTGAGGATCTACATCCTAAATTCTCACAGGTGAAATTTATAATTAGACCATCCCAATCTCCACTTATTATAATTCCTACTTCCTCTCTGTCTTTTCTTAAACCTCTAAACTCCATCGAAAGGTCAATTACTGTAGTATAGAATAGTGGTATTGTTCTTTTCGTCGTTAGTTATAAATAATTGGTTTAATCTTGAATTTCGGCCATCCACTTTGTGGAAATTGAAAAATTAGTCCCTCTATTTATTTTGACAAAATTTGATCATCCAATTTTTTAAAGTTATTGCTAAGTATAGGAACACGATTGTTGATTTTTGCTAATTTATCTGGCAACCAAGATTACAATAAATTTATTTTTTTAGTTTAAAAGTACAACTATAAATACAACGATAAAATACATGTTTAATTAATTAAAATTAGAATCAACTTAATACAAAACATAATTGACTAAAAATCGGATCATATCCAAATCTATACCATAATTAATTTAGACATGGCTCACAAATTAAACCCATAATATTGTGGGAGAAAACCTACACATGACATTTTTTCGCATGAGGAACTCGAATCTAGACGCTTAAAGTCTTAAAATCTCAACTTTTATCGAATTTGTGGAGACTTTATTGACAAATGTAACTTTGACTAATCAACTAATTGGATAAATGCTCTTGGATTTTGTTTAAACTGTATCAAGCACGTGATGGTCATACCCCATTAGTAGGTGATTGGATGCCACGCTCGACTCCTAATCGATGAGGCATTTCTATTTTGTGAAATTTCGTCTTCGACATTCGAACTCTTGACAATATTAGGAAATAAAATCCTAATTTGACCCAAAAACAATATCAACTGATTAAAAAATTCATCAATTTTAAATAAAACGACACTTCGAATACTTATCCAGAAGGAATCTAATATTCCTTACTTGTATGTATATAAGTGGAAAAAAGACTTTGAGATCCATCCAATATTTTTTTTTTATTTCATTTATGAAATATTGTATGAGTATCCAAATGTGCGTTCCAAAAGTTGATAATATTTAAACAAAAATTATAAATTAAAAGATTCTTGTAGTTTTAAGAAAAAAAGAAAAGGGAAGAGGGGTTGGATGGTGGCCAACACATATGACATATCCAAAGCTGTCAACACGTGAGAGGGAGACGAAAGCATAAAATATAATAACTTAAAATTTTATAATAATTGTCAAGTGTTTGCTAATAATAAAATAACGTTTGTAGAATACTGTTAAGATTGAAACAAAAAGGATTCCTTATACTTATTTAGGTTTTTTATTTTTATTTAAGAAAAAAGGTATATTATTTTTTAACCGTGTTTATAAATAATGTTAAGATCAGATCAGATTGATCGATCAAATCAAAAATTAACTTTTGATTTGACGTATTTTTATATTTATTTTTAATTTTTTAATTCATTTGAAAATAATTTTTAGATCAATTCGGTTATTATTTATTGTTAAATTAAATAAATCAAAAACCAAATTTATTTATTTGATAAAAAACCTCCAAAATTATTTATGTGATATTGAAAAAATCTGGAGCGTAAAGTGTACGCTCGCGCACTCGAAACGCGGCAAAGCTACGGATACGAAGTTGCCAATTTATTACATAAAAATAATAATGAAACAGCCGACAGATTGGTTTTGGATTCCAGGAATCCCCCAATAATTGTTGGCTGGGCCAATGGGAGGATGCCAAGTGTATAGTTTGTTATAGTTTAGTTGGATGCGGTGAATTGGCAGGCAGCGGAGGAATAAGCTAAATTAGCCAGCCGAGATCAGCCGGCTATTTGACTTGGCTTGAGTCTGAAATGTGGAGTTGGCAGGGACTGCAATTGCAAGTGTAGATTCAAATATTTGCATATATTTAATTTAGATATTCTGGAATATTCAAATTTGGATATTTTAATTAAGTAAGAGTAAATGTGAATATTAATAATCAGATATTCATTATTTTAATTCGTTTTATTTTTGTAGATAATTATCTAGATTTAAATTTGAATATTTGCATCCAATACTCGTGATATGTTTGGAAATTAACTTATTAATTTAATTTTTGATGTAATTACTCGTAATAATACATATTTGTCATATCCATATAATTGTTATAATTAGCAAGTTTCACCAAATACAATCCAATTCTTGCAACGAGTTGATAATTTGAGGAATTACATTGTCCATCATCCATAATGGTATATTTTTTAAAGCCATAATTACACACTGCCAGACAAACACGATTGTAAAATTAGAAATTTTTATAATTACAAGATAACATAACTATTACCTTAATAATTATAATTTCTTAGAATTACCATAAGATGTCTAAACTAAATGTATTCATGAGGCAGGCCGACTCAATTTTAAAAAAGTCCAAGCCTAAACTTGACATTGACTTGCCAAAATAGAAAAATGAGCAAGATCATATAACATAAGTTGAAAAATTTAAATCTAAACCCAACAAAAATCGGGTCGGGCGGCATAAATACTTTTACTCCAAGCACACCTTAAAATTTAAAATATACACTTACTAAATATAGATTAGAATATTCGGCAAATAATTTTAATTTAAATAATAAACTAATTGAAAATTTAAATAAAAAATTTAAAAATCTCAAGTGGTATCCCTCCCATGTGGCAAGGGGTCCCATTCAAAATTGTCATTTAATTGGAAAGTAAGACGATATAACCGTCAGCTCAAGCGGGGCAGCTGCTCAACGAGAAGAAGAAACAGCGGAGCTGAAAACATTTTGGCGGCTTGCAAAAAGCTTCGAAAACGCCACACGCCACGATAATCTTTTCGCCTCGGCCACTCGTTTTTTCCAGCTTCGCCGTCAAGGCCGAGGGGGGGAGACTATTGAATTCACATTTTTACCCTCCAAAATTCGACTTTCAAGACAACGTCGCTTTCAACGAAAAGAGTGCATTGTCCAAATCAGGAAGTGTTCGAGTCCTTCAAGGCTCTACCAGTCGCTCCTTCACTAACCATCGAGGCTATTTTTGCGATTCCATTTTTTTTCAACAAATTTTATTTATATATAATAATCTTATTCACGAAAGACAAAATATAATAATTAAAAATTAGGTCACCCCTTTTTGGCAACGAGAAAAACTAGAGCCTGGCCCTGGCCGGAATCAATAAAACTTTTCCCCTTTAATTGCCTTTTAATCCCAAATTATGATTTGAATTTTAAATTGATCCTTGAACTTTAAAATATTTTAATTTAGTCCTCAATGTATTAATATTATCTCAATTAAGTTCTTCTGTGAACGTAACTGCTCAGATATGAGTAAACTTCTAGACACATTTATGCCTCATGCATCGATATTTTTAAATATGACGTGTTTAAAAAAATACAATTTTAGTAAAATTTTAAAAGTTATTTTTAATGCTGATATTAATAATTTTTAATGAAATATTTTAAAATTTGAAAAGAAATTAAAATCTAAACCGAGAGATCAAATGCAATTAACCGTTATATTTATATAATTGTATCATATTGTTTTTCTTTTAACTTTTATAAATTCTTCGTATTAATTTAAAGAATTATCATTTGCTACACTGACATATACTAAAAACTAACCTGTTAAGTTGTTTTTTTAACTCCACTAACTGATGAAATAAATTTACTTATTTTTAATATCTTTGGTAAAGCTTAATATTAATTACATCAATTTTATTTTTATTATATTATGCAAAATTACCAGATCCATGTTTCTCTCTCTCTCTCTCTTTATTTTTACAAAATTTTCAATTCATTTTATAATTTTCATTTTCTCCATTTCGTCCCTCTCTTTTCTCATTATTCACGCTCTTGATAGACTTCTCTCCTTCCTTCCTACCAAACTTTCCGTTTTCTTTTTTTTTTCTCTGTTTCGAAGATACTCTCCAGTTTTCTCAACATGTCTTCAGTAGCAGCTTCTCAGATCCTTCAGTTTGCTCCAAATTTTGATTCCTTCACGGTATATCTACAGATTCCTCTTCCTTTCCTTCAGGTTTAATCCTTTTGCTGCTATTTAATTCACTGTTTATTGTTTTATTCCATTGAATTTTTCTCTCAATTTTGATTGTCTAACTTGTTACCTCTTTTTACACGGTAATTTTGCTTTCAGATTCCTTATTGTTTCAATTCTTTCGGGAAATAATCATTCAAAGAAAGGAATATGGTTAATTTTCTTTGTTTTGGTCTTTATGCGTAGTTTTAATCTTGATAGGAAGTTAATTATGCAAGCTGAACTGAAAACTAATCTGGGTTTTCTTTTTTCTTACAATTTATTCAGTTTACTTATCTATTTTTTAGTAGCTTGTTCTATTGGCAGCTGCTGTTTTGTTCTTACTGCTTTTTTGCAGAATCCCGGAGTTTTTTTTCTTATTTTTTTCTTTTATTTGAGTGATTCCATTTGTTTTTTGAAGTTCAGTTCTTATGTTATTTGTGTAGTTTCAGATCTATTGTTTAAGATGAAAGTTTGGCTGTTGTTCTTGTGATATAAATGGTTTTGAAAAACTTTTTCAATTAACTTTGTTCTTTTTCATCCTTGGTCTATGTCAGTGTCTTATTTGTCCAGATACATCATACAAGTTCTTTGAAGGTATTATGGATATTAGATTAACTTTTATAGAGTATATGATGGTATTGTTTTCTAATTTCAAGTGATATTGGGTTGTAATTGATAAAACATGTTGCTGGTCACCAAATTTTACCATCTAATGACGAAATCTATGATACTGATTCTCAATTCTCAACCATGGTGTTGATTTCTTATTTACCACTTAGGACACTTGTTAGTTGAGGTGATAGCCGCCTTCGCTCCCATAAGGGTGAGGACACAAGTTTGGATCCCACTTGTTGAGAGGGTTTTACTTTAAACACTCCTGGCCTGGCAGGGATTAGTTTCAAGTCCAATGTAACTTGGGCATACCCAGAGGTCACACCAAAAAAAGGAGTTCCTATAAAAAAGAGTTCCTATAATTTATAAGTCCTTACCTGTCCATGATTTCTGAGGGTCATTTTGACAGTATAGATAGGTACACAGATATTGAATTTGTTGTTAGTGCTGCTTAAAACGAACTGCTCGTTACTATGTTCAATCTTTTTTGCTATGTACTAGACGTTGCGTTGTGTTGACATTGCCTTTTATAACTTCCTCTGGTTTAAGCTTTGATGTTAAGACTGTCTAATTAACGCTATTGATTTGTTATTACTTGAGTGTGATATACTTAAATGGCTTTCAATTGGGACCTGATTGTGTTACTTCAATTGTTTTTGCTTGTCAGGGTTAATGAAGCTGATCTGTCTGTTGACCAGGAGCACGAGACGCTTCATATATCTGTTTTCATCCACTTTGAATGTTCTTATAAAAGGATTTTATCCTAGAAACGTTGTCAGATACATCAGCTGCTACTAAGCTTTTACACGATTGAAGTCTGAATGGTTACAGTAGATACTTGATAAAATGGACCGAGCAGATACATCGGGGTTTGTAAGCGGAGGAGGAATGCCTTTGGAATTTTTTCTGTTTCTTAATCTGTTTATGATATGTATACCAGTCAGTAGTATGTACTAAAGATTTGTTTTCTGTAAGTTGTGCCTACGTCCTTTACCTTAGTGTTATAGTTCACAGCCTCTATGGATTTGAATACAAATGTACGGTTCTCTCATGTGTCTGAACTCTCGAAAAATGAAAATTTCGGGGATACCACTCTGCGCCTGAACTTTCTTGGTCATGGAGGAAGCAACAAGGCCGGATTCGGAAGTACTCAAAGCGATCTTCATGTTGATCTTTCAAGTGCACCTGATGATGGCTGCAGGTTGGTTCTGGGGTTGGGTCCAACTCCTAGTGTATACTGCAATGATTATCACAATGTTGGCCTCAACAAGAACAAATTGACAGCAGCTTTATTCACACCGGGTTTATCACCTGAGGATAACTCTATCCTAAAACTTGGTCTTTCTGGAGGGACTAAGGGAAGTATGAATCTGTTGGAACGTTCTTTGTCAACTGACACTGATGTTAGTGTGCAATTTTCAAATCAGTTTTCTGCAGAAGGTAGTCAACTTTCAATACCTTTTGTTGATGAGGGTTCTACTTCGGCCAAGAAATCTGGTGGCTATATGCCATCACTCCTCTTGGCTCCAAGAATGGATAGTGGGAAAGCTTCGGTGCAGACACACGAACTTTTCCAATTTGGAGCTAAATCTCATTCTCATCAATTTTATCAGAGTTGTGAGCCCTCTACTCAGACAGATTTCTCCGTAGACACAACCTCTGAGCAGACCACCACTATTATTTCTTCTGATAACCGAACTAGCAATTCGAAGAAATGCAAGTTTGCTGATTGCTTTAAAGGAGCAAGAGGGGCAACTGGTCTTTGTATTGGTCATGGAGGCGGACAACGATGCCAAAAAGCAGGGTGTAACAAAGGTGCTGAGAGCCGAACTGTCTTCTGTAAGGCTCATGGTGGAGGGAGGAGGTGCCAGCACTTGGGTTGCACTAAAAGTGCTGAGGGGAAGACGGATTTTTGCATCGCACATGGTGGAGGCAGACGATGTGGGTTTTCTGGAGGTTGCACAAAGGCTGCACGAGGTAAATCAGGGCTTTGCATTAGGCATGGTGGGGGAAAAAGGTGTAAGGTGGAAGGTTGCACACGCAGCGCTGAAGGACAGGCTGGTTTGTGCATATCTCATGGCGGTGGTCGTCGTTGCCAGTTCCCTGTATGTACTAAGGGTGCTCAGGGGAGTACCATGTTTTGCAAGGCTCATGGCGGTGGAAAACGATGTATATTTGCTGGGTGTACCAAAGGGGCTGAAGGGAGCACACCATTGTGCAAAGGACATGGTGGGGGAAAGCGTTGCCTCTACAACGGTGGTGGCATTTGTCCCAAGAGTGTGCATGGAGGCACCAACTTTTGTGTTGCTCATGGAGGTGGGAAAAGGTGTGTAGTGCCAGGATGCACAAAGAGTGCACGCGGTCGCACCGACTGCTGTGTCAGGCATGGTGGTGGAAAACGGTGCAAGTTCGAGAATTGCGGCAAGAGTGCCCAAGGAAGCACGGATTTATGCAAGGCCCATGGTGGGGGCAAAAGATGTTCCTGGGGAGAAGGCAAATGCGAGAAATTTGCAAGGGGCAGGAGTGGTCTATGTGCAGCTCACAGTAGCATGTTGCAAGAGAGGCAGGCAAGCAAGGGAGGGCTCATTGCACCTGGAGTTTTCCATGGTCTTGTATCAGCAACATCAACCACAGGAAGCAGCTCCAACAACAATCACTCATCTTCAGGCAATAGTGTCATTTCTGATTGCATTGATTCACCAGACAAGCCAGTGAAAAGGCAACAACTCATACCTCCACAGGTATTGGTTCCACCATCTATGAAGTCATCAGCCTCATACTCAAGCTTCTTGAGTTCCGAGCAGCAAGATGAAGGAATAAACAGGCATGGCAATCACATTGCTGGGGGTGTTGGTAACACAAGCTTCGACTTCTTGATCCCAGAGGGGAGGGTCCATGGTGGGGGTCTCATGTCATTACTTGGTGGAAATCTGAAGAACCCCATTGATGGAATTTGAAGTCCAAATTTACTTTGGAATGAGGAAACCTATTGTGGATTTTAAGTTAATTATTCAACTGTGGAATTGTTTATAAGATCTGGTGGTTGTAGAGAGACTCGGTATATATAGTTGTGTGTTGATTAATAGTGGTATCATTGTCACAGTATTGGTTTACAGCATTGGCCAATGATGCATGGCTGCTGTAATCTCTTTTTTTTTTTTTAGTTTATAATTGTTGTAATTAGACCATGGTTATATTTTCTGTCATTCATCTATTGTTTGTGTTGTTGGTGGGGAGGTTATTCTCTTTGTCCCTGTAATTGTTTTTACTTGGCATGACGCCTATCCTATTGAAAGAAGATGAGTACAATGAGGGTCTGCTAATAATACCATGTATTATTTGATAATCGAATAGGTTCTTTATTTTGGTTTAAATTCTGTGAAGATTCGTTGAATTGTTGGATTTATAATAAAAAAATGTTATAATATGAATTTAAAATAAAGATATCCAATTATAGTCTTCTTTTTGTCACTTAGTTATGAAAAGTTATAAAATGGCCCCTCACCTATTTAATTTTGTATTTTTTGATCACTAGTTGGCATAAAAATAAAAACACTAAAAAATCTAAGATACTTGACCAAAAATACAAGATTGAATAGTTAAGTGATTATTTTGTAACTTTTTATAGTTAAGTGACTAAAAAAGAGAATTACTAATAGTTGGACGACCATTTAGTAATTTTTTTAAAATTGAATGACAAAAAAAATTACCCTTAAAATAATTTGAAATGTTGTAATCTTAAATGAAATTTTCAAATGATTTTTAGTGAAGAGAAAATTATCTCATATCGACTAATCAAGTATTGGATTATGGGTACATATAATAAGAATTATCCTTTTATTGTGAGGTGGAAAATATAGACCTAATGATTGAATTAAAATTTTAAATAAGAAAAAAAAAATTAAGTTTCAACTTTTTTAAGGGTTTAAATCTTAAATCTTAAAATAAATTTAGCATAACATTTATTCATTTAATTAATTTGACTTCAACATTTAAAATTTAGTCAAATTATTTTGTTTTGGAAGAAAAAATTTACTGAATTGTTAAATTTTTAATAGTACCAATGTGATAATCTATGTGTATTTCATTACTGAAATGGATAAATTTTTTAAAATTTGTTGAATTCTTTAATAAATTTTATTTTTTTATTTTTTATAAAATACACTTGTACAATTAGTAGGTATGAGAAAATTAATGTCATATCCCCAAGGACAAATGATTTATTTACCCATTCAAAATAGTTTACGCAACAAACTGTTTTTAACAATATATATCATTTCTTCCTGCGAAGTTCGAAAAGGGGTTGTGAATACTTTTGTACGAATATCAAATGTTGAATATCTTACATGTAACCTTATTGAAGTAGTTCAACACATTGTGAATTGAATTATCATGTAAGTCGCATTAAAATTTTTACTCATCAATAAAAAAGCAATTAGACTAAATTAAAAAAAAAAAAACAAAAAAAAAATTCAATCCAATATGGCAATATGAGATGTTTTGTACTTTTTGCTGAGTTGGACAGTGGCACTTGTTTTCGCTCTTTCCTTCTCCTAACACACAACAGTATATAAAGGGAAAACACAGCATTCAATTCTCAGCTCACTCACTCTGCGAAACTCTCTTTGTTCTCTTAAATTTCCAAAAATGAATTTCAAAAAATGAGAGTAAAAAAAAAAAAAAAACACTCCATATGACTAGCGCTTTGCATTCAGCCATTCAAGATTAATCCTATTTCACTCCTTGCCACGTTCTCTTGCAACATCTCCTTTTAGGTAATTTTCTTTTTACTTCGATTTTTCTTTCAATTTTCGTTTCTTATAATGCGGATTCTTTTGTTTGATATATACATTCTTCTCCTGATGTTTTAGTTTCGAAATCGAATCGGTCAGAGTTGCTTTCATTTTTTTTTTGAATATTTGACGTTTGATCATTAATTTCACTTTGATTTTCTGCATTATAGAATGTTCTTGATCGTTTGCTCATTTTCTTTTCTCTGTTTTGAGATCGTCGTCGAGTTTTTATCCTTTGTTGTTATTTTCCTTCATTTTTTACAATTTTTTGTGAAGAATTTTGAATTTCAGCGAGGAGTATTATTCAATTCAACCGATGGATTCCACTTTGTAGCTTAAAAGAGAAAACAGATCATAAACTCTTTTGGCGGGAATTTGAAATTAAAAATCTGTTTCGAAAAAAAAAAGATAACCGAGAAATGAGCTTTAAGGCTTAAAATGTAGTATCTAACCATCGGTTTCCGTGAGAAATGAAAATTAGAATGCAATTAGTTATTTATATAGGGATAATCTTTATCTCGGTCCGTTTAGTAGTACCAAGACCTTGGAATGTAAAATGTTTTTAAAAGGCTTTGAATTGAAGAAACCAATTAGAAAATTTGTTAGGAGGATAGCAATTTCTAGTAACAGAGAATTCTAAATTTCCATAATAATCTACATTTTGTTTTTGCTGATAGTTGATGACGGATCAATACGAAAAACGCAGGGATTGAAACTCAATGGACTCATTCTACAAGGAAAGCAACAAACTCAACGTACCAAACAGCAATATTCCTAAGCTGATGCTTCCGGCAAGAAGCCGCGCCAACTACTATTCGTCACCAGAGAACCTCATTAAGTACCTGCGTTCTAATTCTCTGTCCAGTAGCGGGAACAACAGCTCCTCGGGAAAAAGCAGCTTCAGATCATCGGTTTCGCCACAGTCGGAGAAGACACCGGTGAAGGTGGTGGAGGAGGATGTGCTCGTCATGGACGGAGTTCTCGTTGCTTCTGATACTAACATTGCAGGATCCGGCTCCTCTTCTTCTCCGGGAAGTGTTGGCTTCTACAAATCAGAGATTTGCAGGACTTGGGAGGAGTTTGGCCATTGCCGATATGGATCCAAGTGTCAGGTATATTTCTCTCTGCATTGTCTAATTTGCTTGGAATTCGGATTGATCAAATTGTGATTTTAGTCACTTTACTATGATCAACTTTGATATTTAGTCTTATTACTCATTAGGAGCTTAAATGGTTAATACTTTTTTCAACTCAACCTGTTGATATAAAAAAAATTTGTGTTGGAAGGGGTATTTAAAAAAAAAAAAATCTTCATTTAACTAATGTAGTTTTTAGTGTTAACTACTTGGATTAAGTTATGTAAAAGTAAATTCATTTAAAAAATAGAGATTAAATTTTAAAATTGAATATAGTATAGGGATAAAATTATAATTTTACGTGTTTGTAGCAAGGTATTTGTTTAATAGCTGAGTCTTCGTTTTGGAACATAAGGTCGTTAGCCTTGTGATGTTTATAGATTCTAAAAGTGTCAATATTTTCTTTTATCTCGTTAATGTGGAACCTTTATGCAAATGAAGAGGTTAAATGTCCCAGACTTTCAGCATAATTTTTAGGATAGAAGGATAAGAATAGGGATCATAAAACTTAAACTATTCAATGAATTTTGAATTAATTTATTTCGAAAGGCTAATTATTTTGTACATAATTAATAGAGTAAAAAAACTTCACAAATAAATCTCGGTTGATGCTATTTATTTTTATAGTATAATAAAATAATAATAAAATAATTAAAAAAACATTTGGTATTATTTTAGACTTGCTTGTAGAGTTTTTTTAACTCTGTAAGCAATGGATTATCCTATTTCGAATATGATGAATATTTAGTACGTTCATAGTATACTTTTTTTTTTATTTCATAATTAATCTTAAAAATTGTCATGTGTCTCCTTTTTTAATATTTTACTATATCTCTATAAGACACATATCAATCCTTTAGTTTTACTTATGGAGTTTAAAAACTCCACTAAGAATGTACCAATTTTTTTCCTTTCAAATATAGTGATTTTTTTGACGAGTGAATTTTTTTTACTAGTTGATGTTAAGCGATTATAGTAATCGTTTGTCTTACCCTACTTTATTATACAATATTACCATTTTAACTTCATATATATATATGTGCAACTATTAAAAGATAAAATTGTTATAAAAAAATCTTATATTTATGTTTAAATATTTGTTTTCTTTTGTAAAAATATTAAAAATAATTAGCAAGAAGCAATATTAGGTTTGATCAAATTGAAGGGGATGAATGTACATTCATGAAAGAGAGTGATTTCACTATTAAACCTCTATAGTGGAACGGGAAAGAAGAGCGTTGTCATTGTCTAGGTAAAAGTAATCGATAATTTAGTGTACTTGAAATGTAAGAATCTATCTGTGGCACCGGTTTCCGGGAGACTGAAGTTCTACAGTTTTTTGTTTCCATTTTTGAATGGGGATAAATTTGGTCTATTTTCATTTGTTGACTTTGGTTACTGATCTCTGTCTCTAGTGTTCTTTTCGTGAAAAAATAGATTGAGAAAGCTATAAGTCAAAGTTAATGTGCATGTAGTTTGGAACTAGCACAGCTTTAAAGTCATTAGATGCCAACAGAATAAGAGGCGCCATCTTCTAGTACTAGCTGCAGCAAAGGAATCGACTTTAAAAACCTTCAATTTCAGTTACCATGTTCTTGCTGAGAAATTACAAGCTAGTGAGCTGTACAATTCTCACTTATATTGTGAGTATTGACCTCTTCCAGTTGAAGATGTTATCAAAACTGACTTTTCATACGCTGACCCAACGACCCCAAATTTCTGTTTCAGATTTATCCCTTCTTAAAAAGTCTTTCATTTTGGTCTTATTATGCTCTCTCTGTCCCTATACTTTTTGCACATTTTCTTTCTACTCTTTTGATTTTTTTATTGAAGTCCGATGGATATCATTGTCAAAAGGCTTCAATTAAATTGGATAATGTGTGTGTGTTTTTTATTTAAGTTATTCATGCAGCCAATTTAAAGGAAAAAAAATCAACTTCCTCTCTTTCATTTTGAATTAGTGTTAAAAAACTTTACAACCCAAGATTCAGAATTAAAAACTTTAGAATTTCATATTCAACATTATTTTTACATGACTAAGGTCTCCCTAAGTGTAAAATGGTTGATTTTATATTCAATATTTTTATCTATTTATTTGATTTTCTACAAGTATAATATTTAGCCATGTGACATTTTTTTAATAGAAGTATTTTGACAATATTATCAATGAGCTTAACTAAATTCCTAGGATTAAAATAGAGGGACTGAAGTTTAAATATGGAAGATTAGAGGGATTGGGTGCATAGTCAAGCCTTCATTTTTTCAATAATTTACGAAGGAAGCCTTTTATTTTATTTTATTTTATTTTATTTTCTAGTTTGCACATGGAAAAGAAGAAGTACGCCCCAGTTGTTTCTCATTCAGAAGCAAACCCGAGGTTAGCATCTTTGAAATATCATCTTAAATATTCTTATACCAAATCATTGATAGTGCTCTAAACTAGTACAAGCTCATTGTGTACGTGTGTTTCTCACTGAGTTGTTTAGGCACAAATGTACAAGTCATATGCAAGCACATACGGCTCGATATCCCGTCCCTTGAATCCGATCCGGGAAACTGCAGCAACCATAGTCCAAAAGGAATCATCTACCAGGCCTGATTACACAAACCAGAGATCCAGCTCCACCATGAAACCTGGAAACACCCCCTTGACCACCAACATCGCAATGAAACCGAAAACCGAAAAGGCCTCCGCCTCCACAATCGGACCTTATACAAGTGCCACTAATGGATCCTACTGGTCACCGCAAGATGATGGCATTAATGTTACCCTGCCATCATCCTCCCCTGGCAAAACCCTGTCCAGAGCGGACATCGATGCATACATTGACAGTGTTCTCTATGGTCCTACTACAAGGAGGAGATTGCCAGTGTTTTCTGCCTTTAGCCCACAATAACGTTTCTCAACTTCGGATCAATAAGGTCAGCCAAACTCAAAACATTTTCTTCTTGTTTGTACCAAGCATTAGAGCGATATACAAGTAAGAGGCTTTTCATATATAATGGATACAGTAAAATTTACAAAATCAATTTAGTCCACATATAATTTCACATGGCTTGAAAGGTCTATTTAGTTATTGGGTTAATTGTACTAGATGTCCCTAACTATTAAACTTCAAAACATTCAAACTGAATCATTGAATTAAAGTAAAATTCTATTCAGAATATTCATTGAATCTTCAAATTAAAATAAAATTCTAATCAAAATATTTCATTATCAGTTTAGTTGTCAACTTTGACGTTTAATGTCGGCTTGAATCTAACGTATTTAAAAATATTTATTAATTTATATGTATTTATAAAAGGAATCACGTTAAATCCAAATTAACATTTAATATCAAAATTGATTGTTCAAATGATAGAAAAACTTGATTGAAATGATATGTTAATATGAGAACTTTAAGATGTTTTAAAGTTTTTGATTAATATAAAATAATGTGTTTAGAATTATTTACTAAAATAATATGAAATGAACTATATTTCAGTAAATTTAATACCAAGCTATCACAATTGGTGGCAATTTGAGAATCTTGAGCCCCAAATCGTCATCGTGAGATGATATCATATTTGTCACATTGAGATCTCAAATCACCACCATTTGAATATAAAAAATATAAAAATTCAAGTTACTATTAAAAATATAATATTTTGGTAAAAAAAAATTTAATTCATATTATTTTGGTAAATAATAATTACTTACCTAATATTTTAATAAAAAAAGCCTCTTTATTCATTTTAGTTGATAGTATATATTCAGTTCTGTGCTCATTGTCACCTAAGGCTCGGAATTCAAAGCTCATTGAATCTTTTAAAATAATCCATGTTTCACTAATTATAATAGCAATGGTTAAGCACTAATTTATCTGTACAAGTTCGAAAATTTGTTCAAAATATAAGAGGATTTGGATAAAAACGTAAGGATTGAAAATGGGATAGGATAAAAAAATTTGACCCGTTTAAAATTTAAATCGAGTTTCTAACATTTAAGGTCACGACTCGACCCTGTTTGTTTTATGCCTTTGTAGTATATTGTTTTATTTTATTTTTATATACTATGAAATTTATATAATATAAAATTAAATATATAATAATAGGTGGAAGTACTTGACAAGTCCCTATATTATATAGGAACCGAATTACATTAATCCATCTATTAAATGGATCAATTTAATTTTTGTACTATAAAAAAGAATCAAATAAGACTAAATTTTAATAGAGTTAAATATTGGTTGTTTAGCCGATTGAGTCTTAACTCGATTGGCATGGGTATTATTACTAATGTAGGAGGACGTGGGTTTGAGTGCGCTGAAGCGCATTATCCTCCAGAGTTAATATTTTAAAAGTTTTTATGGTTTTGTGAATAAAATCTTTTGCTTGGAGTTGAACTATAAATGAAAAATAAAATTTCCATATCATTTTTTAAACTGTAAATGTTAATTCTTGTTACAATTTGTTCTTATTAAATTTCTTTTAATAGTTTAGGGATTAAATTGATCCATTTAATAGTAAAAAGACTAATTTGATCTAATCCTTATAATAGGAGGACTTAGCAAGTACTTTCACCTATAATAATATATAATAAATATGGGTCGACTAGAACAAAATTTTGAGCTTATATTTTAGGCCAAATAAGGATAAAACAAATATAAAGTGTACTAATATCATACATATGACCAATCCAAATCTATCCGACTCATAAATACCTTTAATTCTAACTATCTTATAACTAACTTGATTTGGAGATTTCTTTCGAGTTATAAACAAAAGGTCTTACTCTTTGCAATTTAAATATTTAATTTATGGAATAAATTATATTAGAACCATCCTAAAAACAAATAAAATAAAGTCATGTAACACTTTACACCCGACTCGGTTGTCAGATTCGAATGTATGATATCACGTAACATTACCGAGACAACTCAGGCTATCTTATTACATAATCACAAAATTTAATTCATAATTATCATTTGATTCAATTAAATTACCAATTATATTCATACATATACATTCACAATGTTTAATATTCAAATTCATCATTTACTTAGAATTAGGACTCGAATTCAAACTCAATTGTCAAATTTCAGTGTTATGTCTCCAGAAAAAAGCCCATCATGTCCAAAGACTTGGTCTCGAGGCAGACCTCTCCTGTATTCTTATTTTAGTTTTGATGTTTAAATGTCTCGAGATAATGAGTTCAGTGCAAAAATAATTTAGCTTCAATGTGCTAGTGTCTCGTGCCAAATGCCACTCTATCTTGAGACATAAATCAAATTGTCTAAAGACCTATAAGGTTGATCTCGAGACCAAGACTAAAGTAACATCTCTTATGATAAAATTTATTCTTAGAGTCTCGAGACATGTTCTTCCTAAAATTGGCTTAGAATGAATGTTTCAAAGTCACTAAATCATAACCAAAACTTCTTCAAACATACCTAAACATTAAACAAACTCATTGATGTATGCAAAATACAATTAAACATCATCAAACCATAGCAATTCCAAGCATCAAAGCATAACCAATTAATTAGCATATTCAAGCCTACAAGAATAAGCATAATTAACTTTCAAATTTGAGAATGAAATTCAACTAAAAGACCTTATAAACCAAATTACCACATATATCGAAACATTAATTTAACACCAAGCCATAAACAACTTAGGTACATGCCATATAATTAAAATACATATATACATACAAAAGAGGTAACAAGATGTTGCTCGAGTTGAGTTCTTGAGTTGGATGCTTGACCACTCCTAACTATGTCAACTCTCGTCTGAGACTTGTGCACGAAAACAAACATGAGTATTGAATACTCAATGGTACTAATATAATTCAAATACAATGTAATAAGGTTAAACTAAAGCAAATATATAGAACAATATCAAATAGGTTATTGTATACTACTTTTAACTCATCAATCATTTTTTTCAACTTTCTTATTCATTTCTTATTTCAATATCAATTTCATTGCTTACTCATTTTGGCCCTATTAACTAATAATAGACACTAGGACAGATACTCGGATCTATGTAACGAGTAGTCCATGACCCTCTGAGAATTAGGACTGTTTTATTCTGTCATCCCGAATTGTCTGATAACAATAATTTTTAGTATTTATCCAATGACCCTCTAAGAATTGGGACTGCTCATGACCCTTTGGAAATTGGAGCTAGTAAACCACTGTATTGGTAACCCTATGGCATGCCAACTACACCTGAACTATGTTAGTACAAATCTCCGGTGAGGAAAATCTCGAACACACGAACGGAACTCGAACAGAAGAAGAAATAGGACAAGGCTCCAAGGCGTGTATCAAACCACTTTCTTTAAGGTTATATTCGCCCCCACCTATCTTCGGTGTGCAAACGAGTTCCAAGCAAATTAACCTCGAGGATACAATGAAGCCAATGGCTATTTGCGTTTTGCACTAACGAGAATAGCCCACTACACACTGAGCAATGTATGACAAGAAAACCAATTTCTATAAAGGATTTCTGCAGTAATACTTTATAGAACAATCTAACAATATTAGAAAATGAAGGAAGAAAGAAAGAATATTAGAATTTTGTTGGTATATCTCCAAATGAAATCTGATTCCTATTTATAGGAATTTTCATGTCTCTTCATAGAGACATCTTTAATTAATAGGTACCTTTCCGAATAATAATGTTTTTAAAATAAAACATAATTATTCATTTAATTATAACTATTCAAATAATATTATTTAGATAGTTATAATTCTTTTTCAAAAATCAAAAAATATAATCTTTTGATTAATTATACCTATTCATTTATAGTTATTGGAACACTATAAATATTTGAAAATGTTCCAATAATCTCCCCCCATTTTCAAAATATTTTAGATTTTGATATTCTTGGAAATCAATTTGCATAAATGAAGGTATCTTACGATTGAACCTTCACTTAGTGAAAACATGTTAAAGTTAATCGAAATTTCATGGTAGACTAAGCTTTGAACCAATTATTTCATTTGATTAACCGAACACATCTCACACAATGATTTCAACATTGGTCAATGCATAGTATCCAGGGACACTATTATGGCCATGTGTCTGTGTCCTCTTTTCATGAGTGCTGTTTAGAGCCAGCCCTTGAGCTCCTAGAAGCGGCCACACTTCCACTCACATAGGTAGATCCCATCAAGAGTGTTCCCGTAATTATAACACTCTAACATATTTATGTTATGGGTCCATTAAGAGTACATTACTCATCCTTCCTTTATCATTACGGGTACCTAGCACTTTAATCTTAGGATGGATTTATTTATAGTGCTAACAGTCATATACTAATGATGTACTTTGTCTCATTGAACTCCAGACTTGACGTTATACCAAGCGTTGAGTCGAGTTTCCATCATGGATGACTCTAATTAATGGGCTTGAGTCCCATCCCTTTTGAGGTCCTTTTTATTGCATCTCTAGCAAGACTTTTTGTCAAAGGATCCACCAAATTTTTACTTGACCTCACATAATTAATAGTGATCACTCCATCAGAGATTAATTGTCGGACATAACTATGTCTTAATCCAATGTGTCTAGACTTTCCATTATATACTTGGCTATATGCCTTTGCTAGAGTAGCTTCACTATCACAACGGATAGAAATAGGTGAAATTGGCTTAGGCCATAAAGGTACATCATAAAGCAAATTTCTCAACCATTCTGCTTCTTTAGATGCAGCGGCTAATGCAATAAATTCTGCTGCCATGGTGGAATCAGTAATACATGTTTGTTTCTTGGAACCCCAAGAAATGGCTCCTCCACCAAGAATGAAGATCCATCCACTAGTAGATGCATGATCTTCCAAACTTTTAATCCAACTAGCATCCGAATACCCTTCTAAAACTGGAGGATATCCATTATAACACAATCCATAATTAATAGTTTTCTTTAAGTACCTAAGTACTCTATTTAATGCTTGCCAATGCAAACTACTTGGATTACTTGTGTACCTGCTCAACTTCCCAACAGCATATGCAATATCTGGTCTTGTACAAGTCATTATGTACATAAGATAACCAATTAGACTTGCATATTTCAATTGATCAATTTTCCTACCAGCAGTAGATACTAATTTTATTTGAGGATCCATAGGTGTAGATGCTGGTATACAGTTGAAAAGATCAAACTTTTTAAGTACATTTTTAATATAATGTGATTGTGATAAAGCTATAGTGCTTTCATCTCGGGTTATTTTAATCCCAAGAATAACATCTGCTACACCCATATCCTTCATAGCAAAGTTGTTTGACAAGAATTTCTTTGTGTTTTCTATTTGTTCCAAATCCGTGCCAAAAATAAGCATGTCATCTACATATAAGCAAATTATGACACCTTTTCCATTTTCAAATTTGCTATATATGCACTTATCGGATTCATTTATTTTGTAGCCATTAGCTAAAACAACATTGTCAAACTTTTGGTGCCATTGTTTTGGTGCTTGTTTAAGTCCATATAAAGATTTAACAAGCTTACATACCTTATGCTTTTGTCCTGGAACAACAAATCCTTCCGGTTGTTCCATGTACACTTCCTCTTCCAATTCACCATTTAAAAATGCAGTTTTAACATCCATTTGGTGAACAACCAAATTATATATAGAGGTAAGTGATATTAAGAGTCTAATTGTAGCAATTCTTGCTCTTTGGAGCATAGGTATCAAAGTAATCAATACCTTGTTTTTGTGTAAAACCTTTGGCTACCAACCTTGCTTTAAACTTATCAATGGTTCCATCGACCTTCATTTTCTTTTTGAAGATCCATTTACAACCTATTGGTTTGGAACCCGGTGGAAGATCAACTAAGATCCAAGTTTGATTTCCCATTATTGAATCCATCTCATCATTTATTGCTTCTTTCCAAAAGCGAGAATCTTGAGATTTCATTGCCTCTTCAAATGTAATAGGATCAGATTCTGTATTATAACAATAAGGTATCTTATTGCATATACTTTCACCTTGTCCTTCTACAAGAAACATCATGAAATCTGGTCCAAAATCTTTGACCTTTTTAATCCTCTTACTTCTTTTTAATTCTTGACAAGATTCATCATTATTATCAATTTGTTCCAATGGAATCTCATTCTCATTTGAAGAATGAATCAATTGTTGTGGCTGTAATTGTCTTGATATAGAATTAAATCTATTTTCATCAAAAATAGCATCTCTTGATTCAATAACAATATTAATTGAAATTGAATCATTTGGTTCAATTACCATGAACCTATATGCCTTGCTATTGTGTGCATATCCTATAAATATGCATTCAATTCCTCTTTCACCTAACTTTTTACGTTTAGGTGTTGGAACTTTGACAATAGCTCTACAACCCCAAACCTTCAAATAATTAAGGTTTGGTTTCCTTTTCTTCCATTGTTTATAAGGGGTTATTTTAGTTTCCTTATTAGGAACTCTATTCAATATATGACAAGTCATAGAACAAACTTCTCCCCAAAACCTTGTCCAAGACCCGAATATGATAACATTGAATTTACCATTTCAGGTCAATACTCTATTTTTCCTTTCAGCTACACCATTTTGTTGTGGTGTGTAAGGGGCTGAAACTTGATGGACAATCCCAAAGGATTCAAAATAACTTGGATTATAGTATTCTCCACCTCTATCCGATCTTAAGCACTTGATAAATGATTCACATCAAGTTCAACTTCGATTTATAAACTTTAAATTTATCAAGCGCTTCATCTTTTGAATGCAATAAATATACGTAACAATATCTAGAGCAATCATCAATAAAAGTAACAAAATATTTCTTTCCACCTAATGTAGGAGTATTATGCATGTCACATAAATCACTATGTATCAAATCAAGCAATTTTGTTTTTCTTTTAACCTTAGGGAAAGGGTTTCTTGTAATTTTAGTCAACATACAAGTATTGCATTTTTCAATATTATTATTAAAAACAGGAATTAAATCTAACTTATACATGTCATTCAATTTTCTATAATTCAAATGACCTAATCTATAATGCCATAAACAAAAAGATTTAACCATATAAGCAGAAATAGTACTTTTATTCTTATTAATGATATTCAGTTTGAACATACTCTCATACATATACCATTTCCCTACAAAAATTCCACCCTTAGACAAAATAAACTTATCTGCCTCAAAAACAAGTTTGAAACCAAACTTATTTAACAGACTTCCAGACACTAAATTCTTTCTAACTTCTGGTACATAATATACATCATTTAAGGTTAAAACCTTTCCAGAAGTGAATTGCAGTTCAAAAGACCCTTTACCTTTGATTGTTGCGGTGGAAGAATTTCCCATGTACAAGACATTGTCATTTTCACATTGTGTAAACTTTGTGAACATGCTTTTGTCTTTGCACACGTGTTTGGTTGCTCTGGTATCAATCCACCATGTATTATAATCTTGTGCCATATTAATTTCAGATATCATTGCAACGAACTTTTCGTTATTATCAGCCTTAGAAGATGATTTCTTCTTTAAAAATCGACATTCATTCTTGAAATGTCCCGGCTTACCACAATGATAGCATGAGCCATTTTGTTTCTTTTTAAACTTAGGTGCTCTATCAGTCTGTTTGAACTTTCTCTTGAATGGTTTAGTAGTCTGTACTTCCTCCGTAACATGCACTTTGGCATTTTCAGAATTTAGATTCTGATTTTGCTTTCGATATTCTTCTTGATGCGAAGATGATTTATAAAGCCTCAAGAGATATTTCCTCTTTCTTATGTTTTAGACTTCTTTTAAAGTCTTTCCAAGATGGAGGAAGTTTGTCTATTATGGAGGATACAATAATCATTTCATCCATTTTCATATCATATTGTTTGAATTGATTCAGCATCTTTTCAATATCACGAAATTGTTCCATAACGAATCGACCATCAATCATTTGATAACTATTGAAACGATCGACAAGAAATTTCTTACTTGTAACATCTTCGGTCATGTATCTTGTCTCCAATTTGTCCCATAATTCATTAGCGGTGACCTCGTTTTGGTAGGTGTCGAACAAACCATCAGATAAGCCATTCAATATGTGGCCCATGCACATGTAATCAGCATTGTCCCATTTTTATCTTTCTCGGGTTGCAGCAACAGATTCGTTTTCAGTCTCCTCTGGTCTTGGAGTATCCAAAACATAAGCAATCTTCAAAGTTGATAATAAGAAGTGCATCTTTTTCTGCCATCGTCGAAAATTGCCACCATCAAACCGATCAAGTTTGACAAAATTGGAAGCCACCTCCCTTAGTGTTCCACTTTCATGAGTTGTTGTAGTCATAATGAAATATAACCTTAAAATTGTTAGTACAAATCTCCGGTGAGGAAAATCTCGAACACACGAACGAAACTCGAACAGAAGAAGAAATAGGACAATGTTCCAAGGTGTGTATCAAACCACTTTCTTTAAGGTTATATTCGCCCCCACCTATCTTCGGTGTGCAAACGAGTTCCAAGCAAATTAACCTCGAGGATACAATGAAGCCAATGGCTATTTGCGTTTTGCACTGACGAGAATAGCCCACTATACACTGAGCAATGTATGACAAGAAAACCAAATTTTATAAAGGATTTCTGCAGTAATACTTTATAGAACAATCTAACAATATTAGAAAATGAAGGAAGAAAGAAAGAATATTAGAATTTTGTTGGTATATCTCCAAATGAAATCTGATTCCTATTTATAGGAATTTTCATGTCTCTTCATAGAGACATCTTTAATTAATAGGTACCTTTCCGAATAATAATGTTTTTAAAATAAAACATAATTATTCATTTAATTATAACTATTCAAATAATATTATTTAAATAGTTATAATTCTTTTTCAAAAATCAAAAAATATAATCTTTTGATTAATTATACCTATTCATTTATAGTTATTGGAACACTATAAATATTTGAAAATGTTCCAACAAACTATGTGTAACATCGTTTAACGGGACAATAACATCATAATCACCATTGTAATACATGTCATCGTAATGAACTATGTCTAACATCGTTTAACGGGACAATAACATCATAATCACCATTGTAATACATGTCATCTTAATATCAATGTCTTACCATTGTAAACTTAAAACGTCCATGAATTAAATCATCTTGATATCTAAGTTTTTCCAAGGTTTCCAACAATGAAACTTAATTAAAATTTCATCAATTACAAAATCTAAAATATGGTTTACTAATACCTAACATCCTTTATCAAGAATCTACTAAAATTTCGAAGGAAAGCTTACCCAATTTTTGTATATTAGCTCACGGCAAGGTTGAAAACTTCAACAATATTTCTTTCTGTTCTTTTCTTTTTTTGTGTAGCCGTGTGAAGAAGAAGATGAAAATGGTTTTATCTTTCATCTCTTCTTTTCTAATTATAAAATATTTAATTCAATAATATAACATCTAATGGCCATAATTTGTTTTGGTAATAATTAGTGGTGATCAATGGTGGAGATCATCTCTATCTACTAACTCCATTTAATTAAATTAAATTAAATATATTACTTTGATTTTACAAGTAATAAATTCGAATTCAAATATACAAATATATTGTGAAATTAAATTAAATATTTAATGAATTTTACGGATTAGATTTTAAATTTTACAGATATTCAATCTACTACCCTATTTTAATCACTTAAAACATGTTTGGTTGGATGTAATAGCTCAATTCAGTGAGCCCATCACTAAACTATTGTTTGGTTGGCTGTAATAAGCTATTATAGCCCTATTCCATACGGGTTTATTCAGGGTGAAAATGTTGTTTACCGTTCGGTTGTCTCCCCATACAAAATTAGCTGAAGCTTTCAATTTTACCCTCACCATTATCCTTTCTTTCTCACGTCTGAAATCTTTTCCTTTCTTTTTCATGCTTCTTCTTCCACTGTAATATCAACAAATTCCCAAATTATCAATTTAAACATTTTTTTAATCCCATTTCCTCCGAACCCCATCTGCATTTTCTCTTCTTCTTCAACTCTTTTTCTCTTCAATATATTGACAAAATTGGAAATTCTTGATAGCTTAATCCATTGAAAAAAGAAGTGAAGCGTTTTTCGGGTCGTCTCGTAGGATTTAAGAACTGGTAAGTTTTAATTCGGACCCAAATTTCAAATGCCCTAGATCTGTACAGGTTTTAAGAGGAAAATGAAAGGGGGATTTCAGATAAAACTCTCTTTCGCCTTCTATACGTTCACTATCTAATTAATTTCCAGGAAGGGTTTCTATTTTGCATCTTTGGGTTTGCTTCTTTTGCTGGGTATTTTTTTTTTGTCTTGGTTCTGGTTTTAATGCCCTTTGGCTTGCTTAGAAACTCCGTTTGGTGTCTGCTAACTTAAACTTACTGTCGTTTTGGATTCACATGATCTTCGTTTTAGTTTATTGTATGGTATGGCGTCGAATTATGTAATTTTAGCTGAAGTTGTTAATGCTTTAATGGGCTTTGTGTGCTTAAAACAGTAATTTGTTCGCTGTAAATTATTGATTCTAAACTCTGTTGATCCTTCTAAGGTTTGATATGTATAATATTTTTTTACTATATGTTTCATTTATACCATTGATTGCATCTATAGAATTGATGTTTCATAGTATACATGTTTCCTGGTGTTGGAATCTTGGGTGTTCATTTATACCATTGGTTGCATCTGATTTTTTTTTTTTTTTTAATTTCCACTGGTTCAGTTAATTTCTTGTAAGAATGGCTGCAGCCAAAATGCAGAGAACAGAATATTAAAACAAGGGTATTTAGTTGCTTTTATTTTACCACTAACTCTACTTAATTTCATAATATCTAACCAAGGGCATTTAGTTACTTTTATTTTAGTTTGTGCAGTCCATAGGTCTAATGTAGAGTTTTAACTTCATTTTTCCAAAGGTATTTAGTTACTATCCTTATCGGAAAGGGGTGTGGCTTGTGGAGTTTCTACATAATGTGCTTAATCTAAATACCCTTATTCTAGATCCGGTATGAAGAATTCTCTAAGTGCTCTTATTCATTTGTCGATAATTACATCAAAAATTGCAGCATACAAACCAACTAACATTTCTTTTTAATTTTGTGTGGGAGTTTAGGCTGATGGTGAAGAAGGATTGAGGTCACTACTTATACTTTCTTGTTTATCATTTCATGTCAAGGAGACCAAAATTTCTGGAGTTGATGGAAGCAAATATGCGTTTGAAATGATTAGTTATTTCTTGAACCATGCAATGGTTCTAGAGAAGCTCATATTAAGAATGATTAACCTGCTTGAAAAAGTGAACTGTGTATCTTGAAAAATCTATTGAGATTACCAATGAATTCAAAGAAATGTTAAGTTGTCGTACACTAGTATTTTTTATGTTATGGTTGGAACTGTTCACTATCTCTATAGGTTTGGTTTTGTGTAGCACTTTTGAGAAATTAAATGCCATATGGTGTTATGGTTAGAATTGTTCATTGTCTGCTATTTGTGTATTTGGTTTATGTAACAGGTTAGCACAGTTTGTTGAATGTAGTGGGTTTGATTTTGAGTAGCCCTTTTTGTTGGGTTCAGATAGAAGCAGCTGCTTTGCATGATAATAGGATCATTATTTTGTGGTTTTGATTTTTCCTCTGTCATTGATATTCAACGTTTCACTCAATCATAAAAACATCATATTATGTTTGGTTTTTTGATCATTTTGTAATCATGGAACACCATTGATGTATAATAAGTCACATTGGAATCGTATCCCAAATCATAGAGCAACAACACTTACTCTAGGATTCATTGGTACATTGTTCATCAGCAGATTGAACATTCACATATTACCCTACAATGGTGTAATCAAATCCATTCAAATGAATGTCAATGATGCTAAAATCATTGTAATTCAGTGGAAGTTCATAACAAAGATTAATTTCTTGTTGGCTATGTGTTTGGTCTTCTTAGATTTTTTTGACCCGTAATAATCATTGATCCCAGGGGTGTTTGTATCATTTAGAATAATGTTTTTTTTTTTTTTTTTTTTTGATGATAAGAAAACATAATATAGAAATCACATAATCCTAAACCAAAACCCTTCTTGGAGGTTGTTCAAACAATTGTAAAGTGTCCTCATTGCTACGATCCATATTCGCAAGATAATTCGCAGCTGGATGTAAAATATTATGTTTGGATGATACACGAGATAATTCGCAAGTTAATGTATGAACATTATATTTGGATGTAAAATATAATTATCAAGTTATTTATTACTTCTAATTTTTGACTTTTTAGTTTAGAAGATAATTAAATTATTTGTTTCGCTAATGATATTTTAGCACATTAAAATATGCATTGCAGTTTAAAAATAATAAAGTAGGTTATATATTAATTTTCTAATATTATATATTATGATTTTTATTAATTCATATTTTAAAAATAATTATATTAAGAATGCTATTATCATATATTATTTTATTAAATTGTATTTAATAATAATTATGTTAAAATATTATTAAATTATATCATTATTTTTATTAAATTATATTTAGTAATAATCTTATTAAAATTTAATAACAATAATTATCTAACTAAAAAAATTCTACTAAGGGTAATTTGGTCATTTAAGTCATTTTCCTTATGCTATTAAAACATTCATTCCATTCAACTAATTAAACACAAAAATACTATTACAGCTCTATTCCATTCCATTAAACCAAACAATTGAATTACTAATTACAGCCCTATGGTATTCTTTCTTTTTAAAAAATTAAACCCATGTGTAATTGAATTGGATTCAATTTCAGCTCAAAGGTTTATTCTTTTATCTCTACACTTCAACATCACTTCTTTTTTAATGGCTTAAAAGAGAAATTGATTAGTAACTTAACAGCGCATGCTATTCAATTTAATCATGCATTCACGTTGACTATATATATAGGAATGATGATTTTAACCTCTTTTTTTTTTCTTTTCATTGAGTTTTAGTTCGATTAGGAAGAGGACGTGAGAAACGCATTATCCTTCTATTTATGGGTCGGAGAGGAGTTATGGATAGTTTTATGTATTGTGTCAAAAAGAGCAGAACCTATAATGAAATTGTTCGAAAAAATTTATAACATTATTTGCTGTTTTATGGAAATGAATATTTAACAAATAATTGTGACAAGATTATTACCCTCACTTTAAAAAAGTGGAACAATATTACTTTGTTTGTGAAGCCAGGAAACAAACGTAGTCGTCTAATTTGAACATCTTTTAAACTCATTATGGCTGGGAGCTGTTCTCCCTTGCATTAATCTGATTTTTACCTCTCTTATTGGACTCCTTCATTATACAACTATTAATCTAATTATTAAATATGATAAAATTTCGATTAATATATCATCCTAGGTTGAGGTAGGAAAACGAAAAATTCAAAACTAATTCGAATCCAAATATTCGACTTGATTTTATTAAATTCGTTCCGATTATTACTTAAATATATTCGCTAATTTTTATTTAATTTATAATTTTTATAATATAAAAATAAATTTTGACATTTAAATTAGTAAATAAACTTCAAAATGCTATATAAAAATATTTTTAAAAGAATTTAAAACCAATAAATCAACAATGTTTTTATAACTAGACTAATGCTAACACAGGTCAGGTCACCAGTTCTCAATTTAGCCGGACCAATTAATCAACTGATTTGATTAAATAAATTATTAAAAGTTCATTAAAAATAAAACTATTAAAAAATCTAATTTAATTAATTTTTTTAGTTTGATTCAATCAGTTCATATCGATTCATAGTTTAATCTCATTTTCTAGATTAATATATTTACTGATTTTTTATTTGATCTACCAATCCGATTCTAACAAGCTTGTAAATCGAAGAGATTTAAACCAAATTATTTTTGATATTTTATTCCATTTAAAAAAGAAATCAAAATATTACAAAATAAACCATAAATTTAGCTAGAAATCAATTCAAATCACATCGACCAGTGAAAGCAGGAAAAAGTGGCATCTCCACAATCCACAGCCCACAATTAATTTCTTGTGAGTGAGTGAAAGAGAGATGATGCATGACATCAGATATGCAGTCATCAATAAATATATATCTTTCTCTACATATATTTTATTTTATTACTTTTCAATATTATTTGAAAAAATTTAAAAATTATTTTTATAAATAATTTTAAAAAGTAGTAATATTTTAAGAATTTTTAAATTATTTTTACTAATTTAAAAATAAAATATTTATTTCTATATCATAAAAATTAAAATTAATTATATATTAAATTAAAAATAGAACTTTGTTCAGTTTCAGTTAATCGTAATTTTTAAACTTGCATTCCATAAACTGTTCAACCACCTCGGTTTTGGTCAAACTTCATTTTTTCGATTTTTCTTGCTCAACCCAAAGCTACGCCCTTGTATTCAAGATAATACATTATGGGTTAAATTATGCTATTGGTACTTGTACTATTCATAAGTTTTGGATTTAATCTCTATACTTTAATTTGGTCATTTTTAGTTCTAACTTTTAGAATTTTTGTCTTGAAAAAATGGTAGCAATTAAATTTAAATTATGCTATTTTTAAAAATTAATGCAACAAACATATTATTGTATTTGTAATGTCATGTCAGTTTATTATTTTCACATGTTACCCATAAGAACACTAGTTAACAGATTTAAGGATTGTCTTTCGCATTAAGACTAAAATTTTGAAATTCAAAAAATATAGTGACTAGAAATTATCTAATTGGAGAACACAGACTAAATCTACAAGTTTTATCCTTTAATCCTAAATCTTAAACCCTGTTAAGAGACACTAAAACTCTAAACCTTGAAATTAAATTCGATTATGAAAAATACCAAGTAAATTATTAATATTAATTAAAAAATAAATTTATCATTTCATCTTAAATCTTAAACCCTTACCTCCAATTAAACACTATACACTACAAGCCTAAACCTTAAATCATAAAATATAAACCCATAATATATGATTCAAAACTGCCCCTATATTCGAAAAGTAACGAAAGATTTAGTGGCGAAGTCAAAAAAAAAAAAAAGATCGGAATTAAATTGTATATTTTTATGATAGTAAAAATACAATTTTATTATTTTAATAACATATATCTTTATAATTTTTAAAGGATTAAATCAAAATTTTATTATTTTAGAGGGGACAAAATACAATTTTATCATTACTAATTTAGAATTTTATAAATTATAAAAAGGGTGGACGCACTTGCTAGCCTGTTGAATTCCCCATTGTACGATTGTTGTATTATTGTATATATATATATGCTTAAAAGGTAAAAAGATGACTCACTAACCAATAAGGGTTTACAAACAATAATTGCATTTTCTCCGAACACTTGAGGCCAAGGAACGTAGCCTATGCTTCTTTATCAAAAACCATTACTTTCACTAAACATGAAGCACTAATTGTTTTACTATGGGTTTGGATTTTTCTTTTAGTTATTATTATTTATAATTCTCTTGGTGGGTAAAAGAGCAAGCTTGAGGGACCTAGTAGTGGCATGTAAATGATGTAATGAAAACAATAATTTATGGATGTAATTTAATTAAGGCTATTCAATGTAGCCAAGATGTCATCCAGTAATGGAAGTGGTTTGATATGCATCTAATGTAACAGTGGCTGACTTTAAGGCTCATCATACAATTTCATGCTATATGTATTGATGTTATCTTTGAAATTAATATAGATTTTGTTACACTGTAACACGTTGTAATATGAGAATTGATCAGGGAGACACTCGCAAGTAACTTTATGTTTTGCACTGTTCGGATAGACATTTAATAATCGACTATCATTGTGCCTTGTACACCCTACGAGAAGGAGCATCTATCCTTAACTACCCAAGAGGATCCTCTGCTAAGCCATCCTCTATTAACGGATACACTTTCCTTAAAGAGGAAATCACCCGGAAATCATTGTACCCTCCATCGAATTCCTACCTTAACTTGAACTCGATTGGGCCGTCCAAAGCCTGCTAAGTCGCATAATAAGATAAGAACCTTCACCTCTCCTATAAATACTCCAAGATATTACTCAATAAAAAGACTCTCTCCTTAAAACCCTAATACATTAAACCTTCTATCTTGAATTAGATCAATCATGAATCACATGTAGGGTTGATTTTATAAATTTTGGACGATGGATTGACTCCTACTCTTTTAATACCGACTTTAAGTATAAATATACTGTCCCATGCAATCTAACACCAACAAGATATAGTTAGAAAGCACAGTTTGTCCTTTTCTAGTCTAACTACAAAAAAGAAGCTTGCTAATTAAATATAAATATAAAACTTAGTCTTCGATTTTAAAATGGCCCTCCAAATTACGTGTGTGGAGATCTATCTACTCATTAGGGCTATTCAAGTTCCTATATGAGTTTGTCTTGTTTTGAGTCTAGACTCTACACCCACCATTTTGAATATAAATATATAAACTTTACATGTTCTTTTATATCATGAAAATTTAATTATATACCATCATCATCATCATCCTCCTCGTCAGCTAATCATTAAAAGCAGCTTATCTCTCCATTACAGTAAATGGAAAACCATAAAACATTTGATTTTCCTTCGTTATCAAGTTAACCAGCTACATTTATAGATTGAGCTAGGCTTAACTTCAATAATTTTTTCCCCCGAAGCCCGAGTTGACTCGACTAGAGTCCTAAAACCCAAATTCTATCGTATGAAAAAGTAAATACATATATCATTGCCTAAAGAATTAATTTTACTTTGTACGGCTTAAATATTATGGTCGAATCTGAAATGTTACATTAATAAATTAAATTTTTTTATAATATTTATTTATTCTTAAAATGGATCTAGTTCTGAAATCGAAAAACGAAAGACTTAATAAAAATTTGTCACGACTTATTAGTTGGAGAAATTTGACATACAAAAATGTTTATGTGAAATCTTAAAATTGTTTGCTTATGAAACTTGATTTTTACAAAACCATCTCGAAATTGACTTTAGTTACTTGCTTTGCAAAACGCATAATCTTATTTAAAACCTTGCAACGGAAAACTTACAGATTTGTTTAATTTTGCAGCTTGCTCGTTTAATTCAAATTATCAGAAAATCATACCAACTTTAAATAGCTAATTAAAAATATTTAGCAAAGCCCAAATACCAAAGTTAAAGTCTGAAAATAGTCCAACAGTCTATAAAATTCAGAATTAAAGTTTTCGTAAAATTTAATTCTATAAACCGAACTGAGCTCCTGAGTTTCACTAAATCTTAAGTTTGAGGATCATCTGAAAAATGTTAAACAAACAAATTGAGCTAAAAAGCCCATTGTGTGACTTGGCCCACAAACAGAAATCACATCAGAACATGCTTTAATGAATATATCAGAATAGACATATCAGAAATTTCACATGTGTAAATGCATATATCAAAACAGAGCATATCCTACCCCCATCCGCTACACACCACTCCAACCAACCAATCACACCAATTAGGGCTACAAGAACCCATCTATCCATTACACCGCAATGTGGTCGTATGTCACTTATAAAGTTCTGATACCGCACACCGAATATATATTGCGGGTATAATGCCGTAATGCATAAAGAAAGCGCTGACACGCACTTCCTCCATCACATATCCATAACCCACCCTAATGCATGTGCATAGTTATAAATAGATTTAGGTATATTAGAGTGTCATACTCAGAGGTATTGTGCTCATTTAGGAGTAATACAGATCATAACATGCCAATATCGTATACAATAATACAGATCAGATATGCCAATATAACTAAGCATGTTTTCCGAAATTATACAAACATCATTAACATACTAAAAAATCCTAATCGGATACTTTGTTACCTTCTATGGATATATACTGAACGTTATTTTTGAACCTACGACCCAAAACATAGCTCGAACAAATCTGCTGGGAATGGGCCCACACGACCTAAACCATTGGGCCCGTGTGGATCACACGGCCAACCGCACGCCCGTGTGGCTCACACGGCCGTGTGATGCTATTTGCCAGTTTTGAATTTTCACAAAAAAATTCAAATTTTCGTGACTGTTTTGGTGTTTTCGGGTTAGAAACACACACCTTAATGCTCTTGGGATGTCAACACTAAAGCAGCAACAGGAACCTGTACACGAAAACCATGCCAAACCCGATTAGTAACCAATTATCAAAACCAATCTTGAATTCGGTATTTAATACTTATCAAGACCAGCCCCAAAACCAACATTAAACTACTTACTCTGAAGAAAATAGAAATTAACAGCATCTAAGTCGTCGATGGATCACGTATCTCGCAAACTTCACCTAACAAAGATTATAGAAACGTTCAAAATGAGAATTATTGACCAAAATACAACCAACTACCTTTCACGTGAAGAAGTGAAAAGCAAAGGTATCCTTACTACATGGGAAAAACACCAAGGAAACTTACACAGGAATGAAAATACCAACTACATTTCCAAATGCCCGACACAAACATCAGTACGAGAGAATCAATAGCAAAATAAGGGTATAAGTGATGCTAGAACAATCTCAAATGGGCGGTTACAAGAGAAGACAATAGGGTTGATTATGTAGAAGTATGGTAGCAAAGGAAAGAATGAAGAAACAAAGAAAACAAAACGATAAAACAAAACTTACAGAAACCAAAAAGAGCAAACAGAGAGTGACAACAGTTTGAGAATGATTGTTTGACTTATCATTTATCTAGAAATCAAATTTTCACCCAAAATCCTCATGCTTTGAACGACACAACAAGAATGAATAAAAATTAATTTCATTTACGACCACATTAAGATTCAAACTAGGGACCTATGGGTAAGTTAAGGTCTTGCCACTGAACTAGCAGGCTCCTTCTTGTTAATAATTTTACAAAAATTAAAGATAATCCTTACGAACCAAGTCAGGCATAGTTTCAAAATTAATGGAGACCTAAAGCACACATCCAAAACACTTCATCACTAAAACAAATTAGATCACTTGACATAATTTGGCAATTAAAACTTTAGAAAATTAGGGTGTTACATACATACTATCGTAAAATCTATCATCAAATCGCATTTTATCATATCTTAATGAGGCTCTCCATGACTCTACAACCAATCATATTTTGTGAGACATTATGTTCATTGAGGCGAAACTTTCTTTTTCAAAAAGCCCAAATCTTATTATATTCTCTAAACTCTTCAAGACCTTCTTTTTATGACTCTCGACACTATGTTGTGAACTGCATTCTACCATTAAACTCAAATATTGTATCAACAACTAGCACTGTCAATGAGAATAAAAAAAAAGAAACTTGCCAAAGTGTCACGGGCCGATGATTAAAGCCCATGACAAATGCACAAAGAGTGTCCTATAGAGGTCAATTGATTACGTGAGGCTTATTTGGCTTGCTTGAACTGGCCTGACTTGTGGAACATATGGAGAAAACTATTTACTTGAAGCCTTGGTAGCTCAATAAAACACTCCAGTAAAACTTGAGTTACCAGGGTAATTATTGTAAATCCTAAGGGATAAAGATGTATAGAGTTGAAATCCCTTAGGACTCTTATATTGTAAATAGGCTCTAATCTTGACCATTGATGTAACTCAATTTGTACCGTTGGATATAGGGAAGCTCAATTGTAAATAGAGACATTCCCTGTCATTTGTGATCACTCAGTTGTGATCCTTCATAGTAATTGAATACTATTGAAAGAATTTACTCAAACACCTTGTGTGCGTTGTTTTCTTATGATATTTTTTATTCTTTCGTTGCTCTTTTGTTTTGAGTTGCTTCCACTTTATTTTCGATGCCTTGGAGAATTTCTATCAAGAATTCTCACTTTTTGAAAGTTAGGCTAACTTCGGTGAATTTGAAACCAAGAAATCGCCTAAGGCAATACAGATTGCGAGACAAAAGTTTTGGCCCCATGACAAATGGACATAGATCAGGGAAAATTCAAAGAACATCATCAAATGCGTTCCAACTTGGGGCGAAACAAAGATGTTTCTCTCAATTATATCAAGAGAGATTCGATAAATCTCACCCGAATTTATCTAAAGAAATACTTCTTCTAAGTTTCCAAGTATTTCTTGAGCTAGTTTGTATTGGGTCTAATTATATATGTTTTCTAGTCTTAATCTGCATTAAAACAAGATCATATAATTATCCAACCCAGTTACAAATATTTTCTACACATAAATAAATATTTTTAATATTAATTAATTCAATTAAATAATTTATACAATCCAATTCTAATTTTGTTGAAGTCATAATGCCTTTACCATGATAGAATCTATGCATAAACTTAATAAAATATAACTACGATGGCAAATTAATTTAATTTTCACTTTGAACTCTATTATCTAATTTCATACCATTAATTAATACCCCAATAAATCAAATTAATTTCTAAGTCATTTCTTATCTTCTCGAGAAAATGTATTTACTTCAAATAGTAATTCATACAATTTATTTCTCATTTGCCATTTTCGTCTAATCATTCATACAGTTCTTATTATGCAATCCATACAAAATTGCGTTGAGCTAGTGGAAGGACTGATCAGACATATTTAATTAGGTCTTAAATAATTTTTACTAATTCCAACTCTTTGTTTATTAATCACAAATTATTTAGTCACGGAATAATCCACTAAAGCACAATAATTAAACTACCTATTATATACTATTAGACAGTTAGTTTGTTCAACTGTTCAATTGAATTTGTTAGTTGTTAGTAATAGTTGCTTCCTCTTGTATGTGTATATATTCACTTATCATCTACTTTATGAAATCAAGCAATAATTCAGAAGTTCTTTCACTAAGATAGTATAGTTGAGTTTTTATATTCTTTATTGTTCTTGTATACAATTCTTTTATGGTATCAGTCGCTGGTTCCTTCTGGGTTCCAGCTTGCACTTGATGGCTACTTCTTCCCCTGATGAGTCTTCAACTTCGGTTCACAGCTCCTCCTCGCCTTGTCCCTCAGATGGTGCTCGCCACCTTCGTGTGGTGTAGTCTTTTTCTAGGCATGAAATCGTAAAGCTTAAAGGGGAAACATATGTTCAATGGCAGTATCAAATTAAGCTTATCATTGAAGGGTATGATCTTACCAGTTACATTCTTGGTAACTTCTGATCCCGTCCAGATTTGTGGCTGATAGTGAAGGGAAGTTGGTTCCCAATCTTGATTTTGCAACGTATCATCAGCAAGATAAGCTTCTTGCTTCTTGGCTTTTATCTACTATCAGTACTGATCTTCTATTGTGTTTTATAAGAACCACTTCTCGTGAAGTTTGGACCAAGGCTTGTCAACTGTTTGCTGCAGTTTCTAGTGCTACAGTCTCTCGCCTAAAACATGATTTACACTTGATTAAGAAAGGGCATTTATCTGTCAAAGAGTATTTGGAAAAAATTAAAGCTACCTGTGATTTGCTTCACACCTCTGGTCATCTCGTTTCCACCAAAGAGCAAGTTAAGATTGTTCTAGTCAGTTTTTCAACTGAATTTGAGTCTGTGCTCACCATTGTATCTTTCTCATCAGAGCCTCTAGCCATAGACCGCATTGTGGATATACTGTTAAAGTTTGAATGACGACAACGTTGGTTTATCTCGAAAATCCCTGTTCAGGTAAATATGGCACAACACTTACCTCCGATGCATGCTCTGATAATGGCATCTCTGTCAAGTCCTGCGTCTCAGCCTTGGTTTTCAGGATCTCACTGTGGTCATGGTCGGGGAAATCGTGGCAGACCTCAATTTCAAATTTTTGGACGTCTTGGTCATCTTGTCCAGTGATGTTTTTATCGGTTTGACCGGTCATTCGACGGACCTCCGATGGCTTTCCCCTCTCAGTCTTCTCGAGAATTTTTGGTGGCTGTAAATGGGGATTCTAATTACCATAGGCTTCATGGTTCTACTAATAGGGTTTCTTCTCACTCTAATGGGTTTCAATTCGGCCCGGTTCTAACTTTAGGCCCAGTGGCCAATCAGGCACCTATTTGCCTCACTCAAATGTCTTTGGTTTTGGGTCGTCTCAATCTGTGCATGATGGGTTGTCTAGTCTTCACTCTGTTTTGTTTTCACTTAGGCATACCCCATTCAGTGCTTTAGTTGGGCCATCGCGTGGGAGTGCTCTGTGTAATAATGCTGCAGTGTCGTTTCAGGCTGGGTATGCGCCGCATCAAATTGATACTTTAACCGTGTTTCAGTCTGCTGGGCCACCGAATACTTCCGGGCTTGGGACTGTTTTTGGGCCACTAAATGGTAACTCCACTAGGCCTGGTTTCCCTGTTGCATTTTCTGCTGGGCCAAATGCTTCATTGCCCCATACATCTACTGAGTCATCTACTTGTGTAACAGACCGAATTTGACCCTAATCGGAACGGTGGTTTCGGGACCACGAATCCAAGCCCGAGAAATATTTAAATATTATATTTTGTGTTTATTATATGTGAATTAATGTGTGTGAAAGTTTCGTAGAAAAATTTAATTGTTTATGTGCTTAATTTAGAAAAAGGACTTAATCGCGTAAAAGGTAAAAGTCCCAAACTATAGTGAAAATGCACTAAATTGATTGTGGCTTTCTAATTTGGAGTATTAAAAGGGAAATTAACCCATTTTATGAGTTAGTGGGCGGCAAAGGTCAAGTATGACCTTATGTTATAAGTTGTTAATATTATTAATTAAAGGATAAATAAGTAAATTAGTAAATACCATAATATATGTTAATTAAAAACATGAATTAAAGGTTGTCTTCATCCTTTGGCTACCGAAATAAGAAAAGAAAAGCTTGGTTTAAAAGCTTAAGCATTCGGTCATGGTGTTGGCTTGAATTAAAGGTTAGTTTTTAATCGGTTTTCGATAATTTTTACGTTTTTAAGATCGTTGCTTCGAACAGTAGCTGACCCATGTTAGAATTTTTAAATTTGAACATGTTTGATATTCATCCATGGCTAAATGTTGATGTTTTATGATGTTTGATGGAAAAATATTAAAGTTATGTTAGAAATCTACAAGTTTTGAAATGGAAATTTTAGTAAATTTGAGTGTTTTGGGCTAAATTGCAAAAATGAATTTTTGAGGGGGCTAAAATGCAAAATAAATGAAATAAATGGATTAGTATGGTCCTTGTGAACATTCGGCCCTAAGGTGTTGTAGTGAAATTTTGTATATTTTGTGTTTTGTGCAAATAGGACTAAATTGTAAAAAAAAATGTGAAACCCTAGGGGTAAAATGATAATTTGCCCATTTATGTGTTTTGGGACTAAATTGAGATGAAATGTACTTGAATGAGCTGAATTTTAATGTGTTTAGATCAAGAACAAAGAAAAACGGATTTGGATCGGGGAAAGACGAAGGTTATCGAATAGCCGGTCTACGCGGTCCATCGACGGTCGAGGTAAGTTCTTAAGCAAATGTATGTTAAAGAATTAATTATGATTATAGAGTATGACAAATTTGGAAGTTTAAAGTACTAAAATATGTGTTGGCCGAATATGGGGTATAATATCGTATTGAATTTATTTTTGTTAAATATGATGTGAATGAGTATGTTCGGTTGAATATGTGAAAGTAATATGTTGTATACGTGATGGTTGTGATCTTAGTACTAAGTAAATTGTGTTGAAATGTTGAAATGTTGAAATTTCGGGCTTCAAGCCTAGCAGGCCTAATGCCGGTGATTTAATTCGGGCTTCGAGCCTAGCAGGCCTTGTGCCGGTGATCTATTTCAGGCTTGATGCCTAGCAGGCCTTGTGCCGGTGAATGTATCGGGCTTAATGCCTAGCAGGCTAAATGCCGGTGATGTATTATGAGTAGAGAATTCATGAATCATTTACGAGGTGGAATGTAATTACTTCAATAAACAAAATGCTCGGGTAAGTATAAATATTTATAGATGCAAGGAACGAGGTAAGTTATTATCTTTCCTTCCGAATTAGATAAGTTGTGAAATGGTCAAGGTTGTCAGTAATGAATTTATATGATATGAGCAATTGATCTATTCATTTATGAGTATGATATGTATATTGAAATATAAGCTTGGTAATATCTTGAGATTCGGTCATTTGTGCAAATGTCAAAGGTGAAAATCATCAAAGATGCTTACATATTTGTATGTCTAATTGCATGTGATTGGGATATATTTTACACTTATTAGTTAAGGAATATGCGAATGTTTAAGGCTTTTAAGTGCTTTGGAGAGTTGTATGCCTTTGATAAGAGAATAATGGATGCTAAGTTAAAGAGATGGCAATTCGGCTATAATGGAACTATGGGTTAAATTATTGTATTTAATGTCATAGACAAATTGATATATATATATGTTTATTATGTTCGAATGCTTAATTACTGAATTGTAAATGCTTAAGACTTACTAAGCTAGTGAGCTTACTTGTGTGATATGTTTCCCTTTATTTTATAGATTTCGTTCAAGCTACGGGCTCAAAGGATCGTCAGAAGAATCATCCACACTATCAACTCCTTTTTGGTACTTATATATGTGGTTTTTGAATCAAAAAGGCATGTATAGGTTAGACTAAGTTGTTAAATCAATGAACTTTGGTTTTGTTTATAAGCATAACTTAGCCTTGCGAAAAAGGCTTATTCCTTTTGATTAATTTTAGTTATTTTGTTCTTTGATATATTAGTTGGATATATGTATGAATGGTTGAATGCTTGATGTGTTCGGTGCTTGGAAAACTTATTCTTGGCTTGTTATATGCTAATCTAGGTCGGTGTATGATACATAGAGAGTATGTTTGCGGTTAAAATGATTTCCTGTTCTTTAAGTCCTATATGTTTATAAATGGATATTAAGTTTGGTCATATGTATTATAGTCATATGAACATGGCTTTTATTTTGTGTTATAATGAGGATATATATATGATTTTCTTTTTAATGGTTAGATGATGCGTATGGTTATGTCATTGTGATGCAAAAGTAGTAAGGATTTGCTTACTTTATATTCGGCCATGGTCTAGGTATTTGTAATAGATACAAATTGGTCTTGCGAGTAATGACACCATAGGTTGATATTAATGTCTTATTCATATGAAATTAGTCAAGGGATATAAGGATGATATGTTTGTTATGTTTATGATTGGTATTCAAGTATGTTTAATGAGGTTTTAATCTCACTTTGGTAAAAAAATGTGCAATAACACTTGAAATTGATAAATGTGGAACTTTTGGTTTAGATTTATATATAGGAAATTTGTATGATTAAATTTGGTTAGAAATAATGAGGGTAACCGAATAGGTAGTTATTTATTAGTTCAATGTACGAATTTTAACTATTCTATTTGGTCATTCGAATTATGTGTATTTGTATTTGTCACTTATGTTCAAAATGCTTAAAATGATTATAGACTATATGATAATTTGGTAATGAAATAAAATGGTATATGTATGATGATTTGTTTTTAAAGCAAACGAAATTAGTATGTTAAGAACTGTTCTTTTTTATCACAAATGTAATATATGATCATATATGTATGCGATGTATGTACCGTATAAACATCTTAGATTCATTTATATGCATGCAAATGAATTCATGTGAACTTTGAGTTGAGTGATTATTTGATTTAATCTGAATTTTTGGTATGAATTATTACTTGGATATTGAGAAGTTGAGTATGCGATTTTGGGATCTGATAAATGTATGAATTGCTATAAATGCCTACGATGATCTGAGTCTAGTGCGGTAATGCCTCATAACTCTAGTCCGGCGACGGATACGGGTTAGGGGTGTTACAACTTGGTACCCTGACTCGGGTGCCACCAATCACGTGTATTAAGAGGCCTCAGTATTAAATTTTTCAAGTGAATATTCAGGTAATATTCCTTTGCTTGTAGGTGATGGTATGAGTGCCAATATTGAGTGTTTGGGTCATAGGAAAATTTCTGCTTCCCATAAATTGTTGCATTTAACAAATGTGTTACATGTACCTAAGATTTAAAAAAATTTATTCTCGGTTTCTCAATTTTTTCAGGATAATAATGTCTTTTTCGGGTTTCACCCGTTTCATTGTCTTGTAAAGGATATACAGACTCAGGAAATTTTACTCCGAGGCCGCACACATGAGGGGTTGTATTGGTTCTCTCTAACAATGTCTTTCGTCAACATGGGGTCTGTTCGAGGTGCTGAGATGTCTCTTCAAAATACAGAGTTGGGCACCAAGCAAAAAGTGTTTGAGCTGTGGCATCATCAACTTGGACATTTGTCGTCAAATGTTGTAAGTTTGGTTTTAAAAAATTGAAATGTTATTGTTGATGCTAATAAATTGCAGTATGTTTGTTCTGCTTGTCAACAAGAGAAGTCATATAAGTTACCGTTTTTGGATTCTGCCACAATGTATCATCATCCGTTTGATTTGGTTGCTTCAGATTTATGGGGACCCGCTTCTATTAATTGTGGGCCTAGTTGGTGTTATATTTCTTTTGTTGAAGTTTGTAGCCGGTTTACTTGGTTGTTTCTTATTCAAAAGAAGTCTCAAGCTATTGACTGTTTTGTTTAGTTTCAAAAAATGGTTTAAGTTCAGTTTGATAAAGATATCAAGCAATTTCAGAGTGACTGAGGTAGTGAATTTCGCGTGTTCTCATATTTGTTGGCTCAACATGAAATCCTTCATCGTGTTACATGCCCACACACATCCAAACAAAATGGGACTATCGAAAGGAAACATCGTCATATAGTGGAAATTGGGTTCACATTACTTGCTCAAGCCCATTTGCCGATGAAATATTGGGGTTATGCTTTTTCATGTGTTGTTCATTTAATAAATCGGTTGCCCACTTCGGTTCTTCAACATCAGTCTTCGTACTTGGTTCTTTAGGGTACTCCTCTGACATATGACCGTCTTCGTGTTTTTGGGTGTTGTTGCTACTTGTATCTTAGGTCGTTTAATCCACACAAATTGGAGTTCTGATCTCAATCATGTATACTCTTTGGTTATAGTTCCCAACACAAAAGTTACCAATGTCTTACTCCGGATGGCTGAGTATTTGTTTCTCAACATGTAGTATTTAACGAGGATCAATTTTTATTCTCTTTTAGTGCCCCGTCTCTCTCTTCAGCATCTAAGCGAGTCACCACTTCTATTTTTCTTGTGCACTCCACTCTGTCACACATGATGACCTCGAATGATGCTCTTTTGGATCGTTTGCTCACTTTTCCTACTAAGTTTGCTTCAGATTCCACTTGTTCGGGTGAAAATGATGCTAACCTAGGTCATGACTATGACACTTCCTTTCACACACCAGTACTTCTTATTATTCTGATTGATCCTCCACCATAACTTGGTAATACTTATTCTATGGTCACTAGGTCAAAGGCTTGAATTTTTAAACCACGTATGCTAATGGTTGAGCTCGCTGAACATGAGCCACGTACTACTAAAGAAGCTTTTGCTAGTAAGGAATTAACGATGGCTCTCAGGAGGAATATGATGCCCTGATTTGCAATCACACATGGACTCTAGTTCCCTTACCCCTGGGTCGAAAGGTGATTGGTTGCAAATGTATTTAAAAAAAAAGGAATCCCGATGGTACTGTCACCCATCGAAAAGGCTGGTTGGTTGGAAAAGGATGTTCGCAAGTCCCTGGGTGTGATTTTCGTGAAACATTCACTCCCGTTGTCAAACCGGCTACAATTCACACAATTCTATCCATTGATGTTATTAAACGGTGGTCATTAAGGTAAGTTGATGTTAATAATGCCTTTATCAATGGTGATTTGACTGAAGAGGTATACATGCAGCAACCTCAAACCGATGCGAATGGGCAACCCCTTGTATGTCGGCTAAACAAAGCGTTATACGGACTTTATCAAGCTCCGAGGGCATGGTTTGATAAGTTGAAGACGTTTCTTGTCTCTATTGGTTTTGATCTTTCCAAATCCGATGCCTTTTTATTCATTCGTGTCATTAATCAGTCTCATATGTCTGTCTTCGTTTATATTGATGACATTAGGTGACTCATTTGTCGAGATTGATACGTTTGTTCACTGACTTTACACTGATTTTTCACTCAAAGACATGGGGTCCCTTCATTATTTTCTGGGTGTTGAGGTGACTCGTTCATCAACTGGTGCTCTTCATCTTTGTCAACGAAAGTACATTCTTGATCTCTTGGAACATTGTTATATGGATAAGGCTAAAGCGTCCATACACTCATGATTAGCTCGTGCTTTCTCTCCAAACATATAGGAACTCCACTTAATGATCCTCGTGAATACCGGAGTATTAATAGGGTGTTACAATATGTGGTTCTCACTCGACCCAACATCGCATATGTTGTTAACCGTATCTGTTAGTTTATACACGTCCCAACCGATATCTATTTCATGGAAATCAAGCGAATTTTGCGCTACCTCGATGCCTTCATTGACTACGAGTTGCATATTAGGCTTTCTAAAAGGTTATCTCTAGTCAGATATGCTGATGCAAATTGGGGATTAGACTTTGATAATCGTCGACCCACCACCAGGCATTATGTGTATTTTGGTGGGAATTTCGTCTCGTGGTGCTCCAAAAAACAACAGGTTGTTTCTTGGTTGACAGCTGAGGCATAGTATTAAGGTTTAGTTGCTGCAACTGCTGTCATCAAATGGTTAGAGTCATTATTACGGGAACTTTGATTTTCCTCTAACGATACCCCGACCATCTGGTGCGATAACTTTAGTACCGTAGCGGTTGCAACCAATCCCGTCCTTCATTCAAAATTTAAGCATATTGAGCTTGACTTATTTTTTGTTCAAGAGAAAGTTGCTGATGGGTCTTTCGTTATTGGTGAAGCACCCACTTGTGATCAGGTTGTCGATATCCTCACCAAATTGTTGTCTTCTTCTTATTTTTGCCGTTCTCGAGAGCAACTTTGGGTTTCAATAGTTGGGTGAATATTAGATGGTTAGTTTGTTCAACTGTTCAACTGAATTTGTTAGTTGTTAGAAACAGCTTCTTCCTCTTGTATATGTATATATTCTCCTATCATCTACTTTATGAAATCAAGCAATAATTCACAAATTCTTTCACTAAGATAGTATAGTTGAGTTTTTCTATTCTTTACTATTCTTGTATACAATTTTTTTCATATACCATTACAGAAGCTACAAACATTTAGCTTTTATCCAATGACCTTGTCATATGTGCTACCCTCATAGGATATCTTTAATCTTATTAGGTTAAATTTTTTCACCTAATTTAGTCCATTTTATCTCTTAGTTACCATTGTATCTTTTGTGATGAAAATGATCATTACTTACAAAGAGTAACGATAGCCATTTGTCTCAGACGAATGACTTATGGTCACATTTTATTTCCATAATCCATACAATGTCAGTGAGAGGATACCATTTACTCTTTATTCGAGCTATGAATTCTAATATTATAGGTGATTTCATGCCATACATAAGTCATGTACCCAATATAAGCAACTTACGACCCACTACCATGATAACTCAAATTTTCAATACATCAAAGTACATGAGTTATACATGCATATCATGCACTTACTAGAGATTTAAATAAGTCACAGCATGAACATCACAAGTGAATAAATCCATAAATAGATCTAGGATAAATTCAACTTAAGTCCTATACAATGCAATGTTAGTATAGACAATCATATCTATGTCTTTGTTTCTAGGAGTCATTCACTTGATAGCCAAGACAAGCTATTTCTCCATTTAGACTTATAGACAATATGATAGTCCCCTATTTATTTGAATTATTTGCTTAATCTAATTTTGCAGAATATGAACAATTTAGATTATCTACTAATAAAAATTGTCTATTGCTTTATAATTTGTTCTTATAATTAAATTTATTATTTAAACTTTAAGTTATCAAGGAGCATATATTTGCTTATTCATTTCGCTTGTCATACAAAAACCGTTGAGGACAAACATATAACGATTTATCAATGAAGCATGGAGTAATTTTATTTATTCAATCAATCAAAAAATTACTAGTATGATAAAATCATTGCATTAAAAGTACAAATATTAACAGTTGTTACTCAAATCAACAATCATTTCTACCTCCAATTAGAGTCATCTTTATCCCACTCTTAAGCAAAAATCCTAAATCCTAACTCATATTCCTTGAAATATAATGAATTGTAAGAATGAGTAAAAACATTACAAGACCAATTATCGTAACAACAACAACTATATCAACAGCAACAGAAGATTTAATAGAATACCCAAATTATTCAGGAATTATGGGCAAACCAAAATCCCCCTAAAAAAAACCCAACAATCACCATAACAAGACAAGGCAGACTCTTCACATCAAGATCAACAATGACATCCTGATAGACATGATGAGTCCAAAGCTTAGGTAGTATTGCTATAATAACAAAATACACCTCTAGAAGACCATATGCAAGCCTTAAGGAGAGAGAGGCAATCTTTATGCAAAATTAGGTTTAATGATGTGGAGCGAACTTCGTTCTCCAATAATCCTCTAGCTCCACACATAGTTGTAGAATACATGCCACCAAATTTTAAACCACTGAAAGAGAAAAATAAACTAGAGATCCTACTAATCATATTTTATAGTATAAGAATTATATGAAGACTAAATGCCACTTATGCACTCAAATGAAGAGTTTCTCCATTATGTTGTGAAAATATGCAAGAACGTGATATTTATCTTTACCAGAAGGTTCCATTCAGAGTTTTGATAAACTAGCACACCAATCTACAGCCCATTCCTAGTCAATAAAGCAACATATAAAAACCCTACCGACGCACTAGGCTCACTAACTCTAAAGAAAGTCACATTCGATCCACTACCAAACTTATCAACCCTCAAGAAGGTCATAGCTTGCCTACACACTAAACCGAGACTAGAGTTAGACTCTACAAAAAAATCATCATGAGATGAAGGCCCACTCCAAACCCTTCATTGCCTAAATAAGACCCCCTCTTCTAGAAAGAAGAACAAAAGAAAAAAAAAAAAAAGACTGAAACTCTACTCCTTTGCTACCTCGACTTTCTCTACCCATTCAATCTAGTGGCTTTTTGCACCACTCCATAGTGTGAACCACCACATTCCAACAACTCTCGGCACTCTATACAATGTGAATCGCCCTTGTTGTGGCGTCTAAAATCTTATATAACTTTAGTGTTATAACATAGGTAAAACTCAAACCTTGACAATCCTTTTCTTATCCCTTTAACAAAATAACAAAAAATAAATGTTAACTTCTACTATTAGTCCTTATACTTACGAAAGTTGTGGATCTAGTCCCTGTATTTTAATTTGATCATTTTTAGTCCATTTACTTTTCAATTTTAAAATTTCAATCCTTACCATATGATAATTGTTAAATTCGTTAAGTTCTATTATTTCCAAAATCTAATAAAACAAACATATTATCATATGCCTAATACAATGTTAGCTTCTTATTTTCAAATTTTACACACTAAAAATCCAATAAATGGAATAGTCACCATCATTTGTGTCAAGATTGAAATTTTGAATTTTGAAAAGTATAAGGACTTAAAATGATCCAATTAGAGAATAATGACTAAATATACAATTGTATGCATAGTATACTATTAGTAATTGAATTTAACCGACAAATTTAACTGTTATTATTTGGGTCTAGACTAAAATTTCAAAGTTCAAAAAGTGTAGAGACTAAAACTGAGCAATTAGAAAAGTCTAGGATTAAAATTGATTAAATTAAAGTAGAGGACCTAAATTCATAACTTTTACAAAGTACACGAACTAATAGTGAATTTAACCAGAAATAAACTTCATGCGACCCACGTATATGACAGCAAATGCATGATATAAGCATGAGTTTGATGAGGACACACATGAGCATATTTTTTAAACATATACATAATAAATTAACAACAATTTTAATTTATGAAAAAGCCTGAATGTGCCACTCAATCTCACTTTTTTTTCCTTTCTGTTTTTTCAGTTCCTCCCTATTGAAGTTCACTTCAATTACTTTCCTTGTTATTATAATAATTTAAGTAAAGTACTTTTCAAAAGTGATTTTCAACAAAAATTAATTTCTCTTTTTTGCATTCTGCTTTTAATTAAAAAAGTGTTTTTTAAAGCATTTTGTGTTTCAAAAGTACTTTTAAAAAGTTTAAAAATATCTTATTTAGCAATACTTTTATCTAAAAAGTGTTTTTTAGAAGTAATGTTAAACTGGGGCTAAGTCATATTTAAGTGCATAATATCTTTTAATTTAAGACTTAGAAAATTTATAAATAATTTAAAATTTATATATAAAAGAAAAAAATGTTACAATAATATCTAAAATAAGTATATATAAAAGAAAAAAATTATTTGTTCAAAAAAAAAGTATATGTATAAATCATATATATACTATTATTTAATATCTCTTATTGAATTAGTGCTGGATTGATTTGTGACACTAATTCAATTAAAAAATAATTTATAAATACGTATTTTACATAATTTTTTCTACTCACATATAGAGAATATGTCACAGTTTTATATATATAAGGAAAAAGTAAATGTTTGTATAAAAACAAAGAAAAAGTACATGTTATAATAATAGCTAAAAGACATAATGATTTTCTTTACATTCCAACTTAAAAATAATAATCATTTTAGTTATATATTTAACTTTTTGTCTCTTTTAATCTTTGAATTTAAATTTTTAGTCAAAATATTTCAAAATGGAAGAAAAAAAACATTACATACTCGTGGATGACACATCAACATTTAATTAATTTTATAAATATTTAAAAAACATTTTTTATAATTTTAATGATTTCTAATTTTTAAATTTTTTTCAAAAAATTAATTAAATGTTGACATGTCATTCACCGGCAATCCACATGTATGCAACATTATCCAAGTTAAAATAACGTTAATTATTTTATCCATTTTAGATTAATTTGATAAAAAAATTTAATAATTAAAAAAATTAAATAAATAGATGGTGAAATAAATGAGTATGCCCAGCTAAAATAAGATACCTTACTTGGGAAGTATGCAAAAGCATTCCATAATCCGTTACGTGCCATCGTGGGGAAGTTTGGGTGAGCACCCAATACCGTCAACTAATTGATTTTTCTTTATAAATACTATATGTTATGTGCGAGGTTGAGTTAATGTAATAAGTTAATCCAATATTAATTTAATTAAAAAATGATTAAATTTTTTATTTTTTTATATTTATAATATATTTGATTGGGTTAATGTTACGAGTCAATTAAATTAACTAAAATTTCAAATTTATGGAACAAACCAAACTCTTATTTATTTTATTATGAAATTTTTATAAATATATTTGTTGTAAATCAAGGATGCACTATGATCCACTATACAATAAAATTGTTTTAATTCCTCTCCCACACTATAAATATCACCCACTACACAAATCCTTCTCCTTCACTATCCTTCTTCTCCTCCTTATTTTGTTGCATTGCTATTGCTATAGAGAGAGAGAGAGAGAGATGGGAGATAATAATAGCATTAATAAAGTGCCTCCAGGATTCAGATTCCATCCCACAGATGAAGAGCTAGTGGTTCATTTCCTTCAACGTAAGGCCGCCCTCTTGCCTTGCCACCCTGACGTTATCCCTGATCTTCACCTCTATCCCTATGATCCCTGGGAACTTGATGGTATTTATATAATAATATTCTTATTTTTACTCAACTTATCATGCTAGTTGGACACTATTAATTAAAAGTTTAAGTCTCAAGTCTTGTGTATAGAAAAAATAGTGTTACTTTTCATTAGACTCAGATTTTGAATTTAGTTGAGATTTGATGTAAATATTATACAGATATGGTAGAAAGTTGAATAATAATAATAGTATAGTATAATGTATGTTTGTTTTGGTAAATAGGTAAAGCATTGGGGGAGGGGAAGCAGTGGTACTATTACAGCAGGAGGAGTGAAAATAGGAATACAAGGAATGGGTATTGGAAGGCAATGGGAATGGAAGAAAGTGTAGTGAATAGCAGTAGTAGCAGGAGAGTTGGCATTAAAAAATACTTGGTTTTCTTCATTGGTGAAGCTGAAGGAGGAGGAGGAGGAGGTGTCAAGACAGATTGGGTAATGCATGAATATCGTCTCTCGGATTCGGATTCCAGCAGCGGTACCTCTAGATCATCCAAACGTAGAGGACATAATTCCAAAATAGTTAGTATCCTTTTATACACAATTCTTCATTTGTAACTCGTTCTAAATAAATGTCATTTTTAACCTAAATTCGATTTACTCATCACCAAATTTAAATCCAATCTAATTCGATTGATTTGTAGAAAATCAAATAATCAAATAAGGCGAAACTTGAAAGCGAATCCAAAAGGGGAAGGCAACAACTTTGTGCCCTCTGTTAGAATGATCCCTCTAAAAAAATTAATAATTCAATTTAGACCTTTTTAGGACAAAATTGAAAATTTTAGCCAGACCTTCAAAAATCTTCTAATTTCATAAAACTTGAACCACATGAAATTATCAAAATAAGTAACCATAAATAACCTTAACTAAAATGAACCGGTTAAAAAAGCTCAACTAACAATTTGAAATGATCGAGATCCAAAATTAACTCTAAAAGACTTTGAATTTTCAAAACCTGAATCAAAATCAATCCAACCTGTCTATTTATTATCCTGTTTTGGTTATTTTTCAGGACTATAGCAAATGGGTTATCTGTAGAGTTTATGAAAGAAGTTGTAGTACAAGTGATGAGGAGGATGGTGGAATGGAACTATCGTGCTTGGACGAAGTGTTTTTATCCTTGGATGATGATGATGAAATCAGCAATTGCCATTAATGCTGGATGCATGCATTACCAGCAAACTTTTTTGAATGTACTTTCAAAGAGAAATTAAATTTAAATGGTTAGATTATTAATAGTTTTATCCAGGATATTGCATAGGGAAATGGAATTGTTATTGTAGCAAATATAGTATTATTTTTATTCTAGTAAAACATGGAGAAATCCATGCTTATTACTCACTCTCTGTGTGTGTGTAGTGATGTTGTGTGGGATAGTGGACCAAAGATTCCTCAACCACACCCACCATTTGTGTTGGAAAAGATTAGATAAATCCAAATGCAATGTGCTCATAGTATACATTGTTGAAACGTGAGTATCTGAGAGAATCGGAGGGAATTAGAGGGTGAGTAAATGTTTAGTTTTCTATTTTGGTGCTTGATTGCGAATTTTTTAAAATTTAATTAATAAATTGATACCTTATATAAATTATTATATTAGTAGAACAGATATACGCAACATGTAAATACCGAATACTCTATCAAGGTTAAATGTGTAATCTCGATAATTCAGAATACCAATATTTTAACCAAATCTTAAACCTATAATATAAGATCTTAGGACTTACAATGTGTAAGTATGGCATTGGGTGAGATTCTCACGTACAAAGGACAATAAGGATAGGGCCTAGGGGGACAGGTGGAGCCCTAAGAACACTGTCCGTAAGGCTTTGCTTGAAATATATATAGTTTTAATTTTGGATGTAATTTTTTATTTATTCGATTAAATTTATAATAAAAAAATAAAATTATTTACAAGAGACATCCATGGTTTTACCCTTCTAAACTCCAACTTCGATGGTATTTGGAGACAAAGGTATGGTATGGGTTGGTGGTTGCTTAGAGAAGCATTGAGTCAGTTATGATGTAAGGCATCGCACGCTTTTTGCCATTCTCGCACGTGTTAGTACATTACATAATCAACCCCCAAAATCACAAATTCATGCACAACCCACCTTAATCATTAGTCTTAACCTTTCTATAAAACACAATTTCGTAATTTTGATTAGGGATCACAACGGCTCATATGTTTGTAACTTTTGTTAAATATGATTTCTCTAAGGGTAAAATATCAAAATAGTCACTTTTTTTTCTCAAATTATATTTTAGTCATTTATATTTGAAATGTTATGTTTTAATCACTTACGTTATCGTGTTGTAACATTTTAGTCACTGAGTCATTAATTGCCTTTAATGGTGTAACAGTAAGCTGACATGGGAAGTTAATTTATTTTTTTTCTTTTACCTTCTTTTAACTTTCCTTTTTTTTTTCTTCTTATTTTTCATTCTCTTGTCAGGAAGTCTAAACAGAAAGATTAACTTGTCACTAAGAAGAGGAAATCAGTCATGCATCCCATTTGTTTCCCTATTTGCTTCTCAAGAAGGTAGCTCGAGGTCACCACGAAAATTCTTCAAGGAAGCTCCGAGACTCTCTCTGGATAACAGAGTCGTCATTGATGCCAAAGGAAGCCTTAAGCCCCGGAGATTCGTACGAATGCCTCCATATTATCTACGAACCAATGCTAAGATGAGGTGGATGATAACGATAAACAACGACGGTCACCAAGCGTAATTGCAAGGCTCATGGGACTGGAACCGTTACTGGTTTCGAATCTTGAACCAAACGGAAAAGCTCAAAACGAAAAAATATAGGGAGCAATTGTATAATTTAACCTAAAATTTTCATTTAAAATGATGATTTAATATGCCACGTCAACTTGCTGTTACACCGTTAACGACAATTAACGACTCAATGACTAAAATGTTACAACACGATAACATAAATGATTAAAACGTAACATTTTAAATATAAGTGACTAAAATGTAACCTGAGATTAAAAAAAAAAAGTAACTATTTTGATAGTTTACCCTTTCTGTAAATTTGTTTTAAAATTTTAATTTTTTATAATTTGTATTAAATTCGAGTATTATTATCTGAATTTAAGTTCAAATTAATTAAATTATTTATCAATTATATAAATGTTTTGAAATACACATTTAATAAGTCCAAAAATATTAAAATTTTGAAAAGCAAAGTAGATAATAGATTTAGATATTTGAATATGTTATCTGTAAAATTAAAATGTATTCGGATATTAATATGGGAGAATTAATATTTGCATCCATCCCGAAGCATATGATAATTAGAAGGGTAAACTACATAGATAGTCACCCAACAACAATTTTTTTTTTTATTTTAAACACTCAAAAGAAAAAGTTTGTAATTTAAGCATTCACATTACATAGTTCGATTATTTTGGTCACTCCCATCAAAACCACAAACAGCAAGCAAACCGGTATAATAACCCTCAATTTTACGTATTATATCGATTTAGCTATAATTTTAAAAAATTAACCCTCAAAATTTACAAATGACCTCAATTTAATATTAATTCTAAAAAATCAAAGAAATATATAAATATTTTACAATATTTTTTTATAGTTAAATAATTATTTACAATATTCAATTAAAATATTTGAATCCTAATATTATCTAAATTCATACTATTTATTATCATTCCTAATTTGATGGAAAAGAAAATCCAACTAAGAAATCAATTTTACGAATTTTACAATCAATTGTATGCAAATTTTATCGCAAAAAATAGCTATCATTACTAGTCCCAATATCATAGTATCGTTTTTATTTCAGTATTGGTATGTTTTTGTCTAACATCTTAAATTTATTTTTATATATTTTAAATATATATAAAAATAATATTAAAATAATTAATCAAATTAATATTCTTAATTTAATTAATATTTTTATTTTTAATATATTTATAAAAAATAAAAATGTTTAAGATAAAAAAAAATATTAAATTTCAAAATCTTGTACTAATTCGGAAAGAGTTTAGGAGCTTTCATGAGCTTGAGTAATAAAAGAGCCCAAAAGACATTGGGCTTTAAGAACTCTTTTATGAAGCATTAACTTTACATTGACCGGCCAATGCAAATATGAAAAAGTCAAAGGTACAACTGCTAAAGCTAAATTTATTGCCAAAAAAACAAAAGAGAAAAAAAAAAGTATTAAAAGCTAAATTTGCTGTCTACAAAAATACCCATTCTTTAAGAAAAAAAACCAATTAGATTTTGACACATGGCTAAATATATCCCTTTGAAACTTCTCTCCTCTCCTTCATGCTAAAAATAATGGCATAAAAAATAATAGAGACCAACCCATAGTTTGACTCAAAGCACAAATTTACATTATAAACAAAAGGTGATATGTGAGAAGGAAACCATAAAAAAAAATACATTTCTTTTCTTTTCCTTTCCTTTCTTTTTCTTTCCCATCAACAATCTTCTCCAGAGATTGTTGTTTGGGATATTTCTGTTCTTCCTTGAGTAAATTTTATAATTGGGGTACTTAAAATCTATGGCTCCAAGTAGGCTAAAAAAAGCCATTGGGCGTGTCAAAGATCAAACCAGGATAGGCCTAGCCAAAGTTGGTGGCACCACCTCATTGTCGGACCTTGATGTCGCCATCGTTAAGGCGACGAGGCATGAAGAACAGCCTGCCGACGAGCGGTACATTCGAGAAATCATATGCATAACGTCGTATTCGCGCGCCTACATCATTGCATGCGTCAACACGATGTCTAGGCGGCTCAACAAGACCAAGAGTTGGACGGTTGCGTTGAAGACTCTATTGTTGATCCATCGGCTACTGAATGAAGGCGATCCAGCATATCAACAAGAGATTTTCTTTTCGACAAGGCGTGGGACTCGGATCCTCAACTTGTCAGATTTCCGCGACACTTCGCGGTACCGTTCGTGGGACTTCTCTGCGTTTGTGCGTACTTATGCACTTTACCTTGACGAAAAATTGGAGTACAATATTCAAGATAGGCGCGGAGAAAAGACTAAGACAGCGACCATAGCGAATGAAAATAAAGAGGAAAAGAACGACGAGAAGGAAAATGGAGCTAAATCATCGCACTTTCGAGAGATGAAGACGGAGCAAATATTTACAACGTTGCAACATTTGCAACAGCTGCTTGAACGATTCTTAGCCTGCCGACCAATAGGTTAATTTCTCTCTATACATCAACTCATTCCGCTTAGAGGCAAATCAACTTTGATTTCAACATAAAAAATAAACCATTCGAATTTTCTCCACTTCAACACCTGAGTAAGAAATAACATGAATCCAAACTGATTCAAACTCGAGTGTTAAACTCGAATAAAATAAATCTCAAATAATCCAAATCTAAAATAATTAGATCCTAAATCTCAATCAACAAACTTGAATAATCTAAATCTAAAATTACATAAACTAAAATGATTTCATCTAAGATTCTAGACTAGCCCAAGTTCAATTCAACCCGAGTAGTGGAAATCAAATTTTATCTAAATCATTCTAAATATATAAATGATTAACTTAAAATTATGCAAAATTATTCGTACATTTTTAATATATATAATGTTAATTTTTATCTAATATTTAATATATACATATATTTATTAAATAAATAAACAATGTTTCTTATGACATAAATTACATCATGTATAATAAAAATAAAAAAGCAATTAATATTTTTATATAAATATTTATATATTTTTAATAATTAAATTTAACTAAAAATATTTAAATTTTATTTAATTTAAGTTGGTCAAACTAATCCATTGACCTGAAGATAAAAATCTTTGTTCAAACCTGAATTAAAGCAGGTCAGACTGACCGGACTAGACAAGTCATCCAACCAATGGATAAGTCTAAACTAAACCAATCCAGATTCAAATATTAAATATTAAATTCCAATCTCCACTCAAATATTTTGTTCTAACCTTCGAGCTTGTAAGAACAAGCGGAGCATCATTTAGCGAAGATTTCTTGTGATTAGTGGGTTTTTTTTTTTTTTTCCTCTGATGTGAAACAGGAGCGGCAAAGTGCAACAGGGTGGTGACTGTGGCGCTTTACCAAATAGTGAAAGAAAGTTTCCAGTTATATTACGACATAACTGAAATACTGTCTATTTTTATCGACCGCTTAATGGAGCTAGATCTTGCTGAGTCCCTTCAAGTTTATGATATATTTTGCCGTCAAGGCAAGCAATTCGATGAGCTCGATAACTTCTATTCCTGGTGTAAAAGTGTCGGCATTGGACGCTCTTCTGAGTATCCTGATATTGAGAAAATCACGCAAAAGAAACTCGATCTCGTCGATGAACTAATGCGTGATAAGAAATTGGAAGCAAAAAAAGTCGAGGATGATTTACCTAAGGATGAACTGGAGCCGGAAGTTAAAGAATCAGAAGTGGTTGAAGAAGAAGATATGAATGCCATAAAGGAGTTGCCGGCGCCGGAAGAGGAAGTCGAGGAAGCACCCGTTGCGAAAGGATTAGAGAAAGAAGAGAAAGATGAATCCCAAGCCATAGTTTTGCAACAAGTGGTTGATTTGTTGAATCTAGGAGATGATGTGGTGTCGAGCAAGGATCAAGCGGAGAAATTCGCATTGGCTTTGTTCGACGGCGGCGTGTCAGTCGGGCCTCCAGCGGGACTTGGCTGGGATGCTTTCAAGGACGAAGCTGATTGGGAATCGGCCTTGATTCAATCAACAAGCAATCTCAATCATCAGAAAGCAAGTCTCGGAGGTGGATTCGATATGTTGATGCTCGATGGAATGTATCAACATGGCCGAATGGCTTCGCAAGGTATGGCGGCAACTGGAAGCGCGAGCAGCGTCGCATTTGGATCAGCCGGGAGACCGGCTGCATTGGCATTGCCAGCTCCACCTTCGTCCAATGGGAAGAACACGAGCGACAGTGATCCGTTCATGGCATCACTCACCGTGGCACCGCCGCCGTACGTACAAATGTCAGACATGGGGAAGAAGCAAAAGCTTTTGGCAGAGGAACAAGCAATGTGGGAGCAATACAAAAGGAAGGGAGTGCAAGGACATGTCGGAATGGAGAAATTACAAGCATCTCCTTACAGTCAAGGAGGGCATGGCTATTGAAGCTTCATCGTGCCTCAACCCCATAAGAAAGATAATATAAATTCGAATCTCGGAAAAAAGCACTTGGAGGGCTTTTTCTTAAACGCTCCCGATTCAACAATATTAGTCTCAAGTCCAATATGACTTGAAATACCCTAAGTTTACACACATAAATTTGAAACAGGCGTTAATTGTTTAGTCTTTTAATCCTCTCTTCTCCTTTTTTTTTCATCATTGTTTCAATCAACTTGAGGCACCAAATTCTTAAACTTGGTGTTTCAAAACTTTTCTTAGGACTCAATTGTATAATTAATGCGGAAATATTACCCACCCAAAATTAAATCTAATCAAACCTTTTATAGATTTCACAAATTAAATTAAAATTTGAATTATGTTATGTGTATGTAGATAAGAATTAAGTGAATCATTTAAAACATTTCTTAAAAATAAATAAGCTTGATTTAAATTTTTTTAACACACTGTCCGACCAAAATATGATATTCATATCACCTAGGTTGATTCGAATCAGACCCCATATAAAATATTGATATTGTTTATAATTGCGGATCCTCATCTTAGCATAAAATATTAAGTCTTAATTTTACCATAACTTAATGACTAATTCAACCTGTTTAACATCCCAATTTTTTTTTTATTTTTATTTAATATTTAGCAATTTTACATATATTACTGGCCAAATTACTAGAAAATATCAATTTTTAAAATAATTTATAGAAAAAGACCGAAAAATAATTATTTACCGGAAAAGGCCATTTCCCAAAAACGTCCCACGTCAGTAGCGATTCGAGGGGATGCAAAGAAAACGCTTCCACGAGGCGTTTTTGCCACATCAACAAAAACGCTTCCTTGAGGCGCGCTTTGTCGATGTGGCAAAAACGCTCCCCAGTGGACGCATTTTAGCCCGTGTTTTTTTCATAAAAAAAAAAATATTCTCGAATTAAATTTTCAAAAAAGATCATTTTTTAGATATTATAAAAATAGACCAATTTTTTTAAAAAATTACGATAATAAACCTTTATAAAGGCTCAAAGTGGCAACACCATTTTTTTTTTTAAGGTGTCACCAATTAATATGGAAATATAACTTACAAAGTAAATCTTTATATAGACCCAAAGTCTCATTTGCCTTGTTTTCTTGAGCAATGTGGGATATGAGGTATGTGTATATATAGACTCATGAATAGTTTTGCAGTTTGTTCCTAAACAATGTGGGATTTCTTCCTCTTTTAACTAACAACATGAGATTAAATGCTACACTATATTTATTTTTTTTTACAAAACAATTTTTATTTTTTTTATATTTTGTTAACATTTTCTCATATTATAAAATTATCTTTTGAGATATTTAATCTTGTTACATTTTAGAATTGTTAACATATACAAAAGAACTATTAAAAAAAGAGAGAATAAATTGCACATATGAAACTTGTACATGCAATAATCTTTTATTCAATTTTAAATGTTTGAAGTTAATATCAATACAATTCTAATTTTTAAAATAATTTTTCATTATTTAAATTTAGAAGTTATACTTTTAATTTTTTTTTATATTATGAATGTTTGATTAATAAATAAATGGTGAGTATTGGTACTCAAATAGTATTTTTTTGTAATTTTAAAAAATTGATATATCTTTTTAAATATTTATTTATTTTTAATATTTTACTATACTAAATAATTTTTTAATTCTAATTTTAATTTAATTTTCATCACCTAATGAATGCCGATAAATTTATTTCAGATATATTTTGACTAGATGGATAATCTATTTAAGCATAGTATATAATTATGTTAAATAAGTTTTTTTTATAGAAATATATAATATACATAAAATATAATAATTATTTTTCATATTTTATATCTAGATTAAATTACATTAATAGTCACTTAACTATATTTTTTAGCTATCGAATTATAAAAACTTACAAAATGATCACTCAACTATTAGTAATTTTTTAAATATTTATTTTTTAACATTTTACCATACTCATTTTATATTTTATATTTTTTTACTTAGAGTTTAAAAGTTTTATTTATAATGTAACAAATGTTAACCTTTTGTTAAAAAAAATTAAACTTTAACTAAAAAAATATCAAATATAGTGTAGCATTTAATCTCATGTTGTTAGTTAAAAGAGGAAGGAATCATGTTGTTAATTAAAAGAGGAAGAAATCCCACATTGTTTAGGAACAAGCTGCAAAACATTCATGAGTCTATATATACACATATCTCATATCTCACATTGCTCAAGAAAAACAAGGCAAATGAGACTTTGGGTCTATATAAAGATTTACTTTGTAAGTTATATTTCCATATTAATTGGTGACACCTTAAAAAAAATGGTGTTGTCACTTTGAGCTTTTATAAAGGTTTATTCTCGTAAATTTTTAAAAAAATTAGTCTATTTTTATAATATCTAAAAAATGACCTTTTTGTTTTCGGGAAAAATAACCCTTTTCGGTAAATAACTATTTTTTCGACCCTTCTCCGTAAATTATTTTAAAAATTGGTATTTTCTGGTCATTTGGCCTATATTACTACCATAATATATTTTTTTTATTAAATCTCTGAATATGAGCTTAATTTTTTTCTGAACAACATAACATTAAAAATAATGTTTTTTTTTTTTAGGAAATCGATTGGATATTTATTAAAAATAATGTTTCCATTATAAGATAGTATATTAAATTTTCAATATGATATAACCTAAGAATGAAAAGATTAAGACTCTTTGTTGGGCACCCTAAGGACCAAAGTTAAAACCTTGCTCTTGTCATCCCTCTCCCAATTTGCAAATTTCAATATTTACACAAAAAACATTTATAAACTTGAAAATCAAACTAGGCTCAGGCTTTCAATATTAAAACCCAAACCCAACCCATATTTTAAATGAGCTTATTTATTAGCCAAAACTCTTTTTTTCGAGCTAATATTTTTGTTTAAGCTCTCCCAAAACCCAACCCCCGGAACATGTCTAAAAGGAACTAAATTGCTATGTTTATTTTGAGAGAGACTAAATAACTTCTAACCCAAGGACCTCCCAAGTGTTTATACCTAAATCAATGCTACAAGTCTAATCTAAAGTAATATAAAAAAGTGATAATCCAATGAAAGCAACAAAGAAGCATAAAAGAATTTCTCTCTTTTCTCTTTTCTTTACCTCAATAAAAGAATTACACGAGTGAATGCAAAAAAAAGAAAAAGGTAACATAGGTCAAATAGCTATTCGCTTAAGTTGCAAAGTTTAAGGTAATAGTTATCGAACCTTACATATTTGGACCAGTATGACTTGTACTTGGCTACAGCCAGATCCAACCATGGCTTATAGTTTCCATTGTAATGGACGACAGCTGCATTTTCTATCTCAGTTTGGTTGAGGGCTGGGTCATACCCGAGTCCTAATACGTGCCATTTTCGATCCAATGGATAGGTTAAGTTATAGAAAGTGATCAGTCCTGGTGGCAACGTGCCGAGCTTCCAAAGAGTTCGATCCTCGTTCTGCAAAAATAGTTTCTTCATCAGTGACAAAATATTGTTTAGAAACAAATGATAATCCAAATGGGTTTTAGATAATATGCTAATACTATGTTGCTTGGACCCTTCATTCCTTTTAAAGTACCCGTGCTCGACACATAGATATGTGGATACAACTTTCAAGGATCCTCCAAATATAAAGAGGAAATATAGGAAAATCTAACCAAACCCGTGTTGGATACTCACACCCGACTCCAAGTAACATGGTGCTAATATGAGAGCCATTGGAGAATCAAAATTTACTATAAGAGGATTGAAACATGTGAAAAGCACAAGTGAAGCATTACCCTATCTTGCCAATAATGATATATTTGTGTAATGTTCCGGTTTCTCCACTCCTTCAAATCGAAAATATTCATCCCAAATGCCCAACCACAAGCATTGGAGTCAAAGTTCTCTGAGATTTTCGGATTGCTGAAATTGAGATACTTGTCGAATCTATGAAAGCTCCCTTTACAGGTCTCCACTGCACCATTCACCATTCCATTCAGATCAACATCCCAAAGAGGTGTCAAATCCTTCTGGACTACAATATCATCATCCAAAAATAGGATCTTGTGGAGTTTTGGGTACACTTCAGGAAGATAGAATCGAAGGTGATTCAGCATCGACAAGTATTTTGGATTTCTGTACTTGAGATTGTCGGACCCAACAGAGAGAGAGGATGGATGATTCTTGAAATAATATTCTTTAACTCTGGCAGATTCGAGCTGACGTAGAACAGAACAGTAAGAGGAATTCAACCACTTAAAATCATCAATGTTCTCAACCTGAACTGTAGCCTTTTCAGGAGCATTCAAGATAAACCACATTCTCATTGCAGCAAAATTCAGTTTATCGGTCACTATATGGAAAACGTGTTTCTCAGGCTCATTTGCATGAAGCACTGTAGAATTGACGACCACGGATGTTGCCAGTACGTTATCAGAAAAGATGGCATAATGATACAAAGAAGGATCTTCAAGCTTTTCTATATTAAGATCCTTTTTGCTCTGATATCCATGGAAGTAATAGTCTGCTGCTAGCTGCAGAGGTAGGCAATGCAATGGTTTTGGGACAGTTTTTGCAGCTAGCTGAATCAAGAAGGCACTCCTTTTCTTCAGAGAATCTACGTTATCTTCTGCTGACTGAAGCATGGCTCGAAGCTTCCTTGCAACTATATGGCAATCATAGAGCCGATCCTTCGCAAAAGATAGAGCATGGCCCATTGCTTTTGCCTGATCAAGTGAACTGGAAAAAGAACATACCTTTGCATGAAAACCAAGAATATGTGTATCTGATAACTGAAATGGTGAACATAAATTTGTTATACCTAGGATGAAGCTCAGAATCAGAATTAGCATCTCCAATAACACGTAGACTGTCACCAACATGTCTCAAAAGAGAATTGTAAAGATCAATTTGGTTCCTAGACTTGGCAATATTTGCATAGGCTTTTGCCATAATAATCTGGTCACGCATAAGCTTCAAGGTAGAATCAGAGTTAGGATTTTCAAAATCTCTTCTCCATATGCTATACTTTCCATTGACAACAGGGTCCATATTTTTCAAGTCCTCAATAGCGGATGTTGCTTCCATCTGCTTGTCAGCCTCTTTATTTTGGCGGATAAGGTCCGCAGTACGAAGATCCCACCTTTTTTGCCGAAACATCTGAAAATGATAATATCACAAATTTCAACCATATAAGATGCATAAAGTAAATACACAGCAGTGTCAGAAAATTTACCTGGCGCTTGAACTTCACAGGGCTCCATGATGCCTTGCGACGATTTTGAATTTCATCTTCTTGCCAATGATGATCATCAATAAAATGTTCGACATTTTCTTCAGATCTTCTGCTAGCTTGGTAGGAATCTTTTAGTTTAAATACCTAGCAAATTATCATTCAATTGGTGATGTCAAGAACTTAAACAAGGAAAAAGGATATAAGTGTTGATAATAAAATTTTCTTTTTCCTTGCCATATAGATTGCATAAGTGCTGAAAAATATACAAGTTGATGATACTAAAGTGCTTAGTTCATACCCTTAATTTCACTTCACTTGCTGTTACGAATTTGACAATATAGGTATTGGAGTCTGAAGTATAGGACCATGAATTACTAAAACCAGATTTACAAAATCAAATTGAAGTACCTGTGAGCCCTTTTGTTTGCCAGGATCTCCACTGATGGGGTTTTCTAGAACCCAAGAAGCAGAAAGATCCTTCATTTTCACCCTACTTGTTCTAATAGTCCCAGAAGCATCACTGTAAGTTGCAATTATGTCAATATCCTGAATTAAAGAAGTTTACATGAGAATTGGTGATATTAGCAGTTAAGAATTAATAAATAAATAACTCTGTTCATTACCTTCTCATTGTCATCGAAAAATAGAGCAGAAGAGGGCGTTGCCAGTTCCTGCTCAGTCAACATTCACACCAACGGTTAGTTTTGTGCAACATATTTAAGAAAACAATGGGTCATGCAACATAAGAAACTCTGAATCCAGGCAAAGACATCGTAATTAGAAAACTACCTAATTTTGATAGATCAAACTACAACAAGATTCAAATCTATAAAATATGAAGTAACCTTTCTGTCAGGCAGTTGCCCATATGCTTTGAGTCCTCTTCTACTGAAAGAGGTAGCACAAAACAAATTATCAAGATCAATCAAATTAGGAAAAAAGAAAAATCTCCGGAAAAGAAAAGCCAAAATTAGAAATAATCTCACATCGTTTTGCTATTTGATATTTCTGCATCAACAATGGTAAAACTGAAAATAACCTGAAAGAATAGTAGATTTAAACACTTTAAAAAATATTAATCATCTCATAAATTGCATAGAAAAAGATCAGATTAATCAAATAATTATCTAATTAATGTAATCACTTTTATTTTTTTTTAAGTTCCACGGATAAATATGATTACCATAAATCAAATCATAACATAAAGATCTAAAACATCTATAATGGATCCACTAAAACCCTAGAGAGAACAAAAAAAAAAAGGAATAATAAGCTAATTTAAATCCGAACATAAGCAGATTGCAAAAGAAAACAAAAAGGAAAAGGAGATTTGAGAAAGAGGGAGAGGGAGAGATATCAGAGTGCAAACAAGCATGAAACATGTAAGTAGAATGGAAATGAAGCTCAAGAACAATCAACTTACATAAAAAATAATAACCATTAACTAATAAATAGCACAGAAAAAGATCAGATTAAACAAGTAATTATCTAATAAATGCAGCCATTTTTATTTTATATCTTACTGTTATTTCTGATTAACTTAAATCAAATCATTACATAAAGATCCAAAACATCGATAATCGACCCATTAAAACCCTAGAGAGAACAAAAACCGAATAATAAGCTAATTTAAGCAGATTTTTTTTAAAAATAAATCGAGAAAGAAGGAGAGATATCAGAGTGCTTACGAGTATGAAACATGTGGGTAGCATGGAAATGAAGCTCAATAAATTCCTCGAAGCAGCTTCCATGGAGGAAGAGAGATTTTTGGATTTTGGATTTTGCTAAAAGTCCAGCGGGACTGTGATTGTTATATGAATCGCGATCGGTTTTTTTTTTTGGGGGGGGGGGGGGTTCTTTTGGCTTCGAGCCGTCGGTTCTTTTCCCCGATAACGCGTTGCGTTTGTTTAAAACCGGGAACCTTTGAGAGAGTGTGAAACCGGGAGTTAGTGAGAGGAAGATCATAATACCGCGGTGCTAAAAAGTAAAAAGGTCAAATTCTATATAAAGTCCTTATATTATGCATTTTTCATAGATTTAACCTGTTACTATAATTTAATTTCTTTTCCTTTTTTAGAGTAAACATAGTGTTCGTTAATAGAATGAAAACAAGTATAGCCAGGCTACCTTTTTGCATTAATTACTACAAATAATTTTACATATTAATGTGATGACATCACATATATATTTTAACATCTTTTTTATAATTGGAAATTTTTTTTGCTTATTAAAAAAAAGACAAAAAAATCGATAATATTTGTCAAACAATACAAAATTATTAAGGTGTATATATCACATCATTAATGAAAAAAGTTAGCCAGGAGCAATGCTAGAAAATATTTTAGGTGAATTTTAGTTATATATATTTTTATGAGAGTTAAAATATAATTTCACTATTTTAATAATTTACATCTTTATAACTTTTTAAAGGATTAAATTAAAATTTTATCATTTTAGGAAGTAAAATATAATTTTACTATGTACTAATTTAAATTTTAAAAGGACAAAACTAAAATTCTTTATTTTAAGGGTTGGCCCTGTTTAGAATTAAGAATATATATTGTGAAATATAAAGGGACTAGAAATTATCAAATTAGAATAAAGGATTAAATTTAGGATGAGATCAATTTGGTTCGGTTAGATTTTTTGAATTTTGTTAACCGTCCATCATAATTGGGTTTGGTTTTCTGTTTTTTCACATTAATTTTATTTTGGATATTTGTATTTATTTTGAGAAAATAAGTTTTGTTTTATATTTTTATATTATTTAATAAAATTTTAAAGATTTTTATAAATATTTCTAATTTTTTTCAAGTAAATAGAAATAACCAGTTAACTTCCATAGGTTATGTTTAAATATTTATATATAAAAATTTTAAGTTATTTTTAGTAAATTAAATATAAAATATTTATTTTTACATCATAAAAATAAAATTAATCATAAATTAAATAAAAAAATTGAATTCTATAATTTATCGGGTAATTGCGATTTTTTAACTTATATTTTATATATCTTCCAAACACCTCGGTTTGGGTTAGTTTTCAATTTCTCGATTTTTCTTATCCAACCCTAATTAAAATATACTAAAAATATACAGTATGGAGACCCTCTATGCAATTTGACCTTAAAAAATTATCGGTGAAAAAGGACGTTTTCTTTTCATTTATAGGGAATGGGCTAATTTTGGTTTTAGTCCATCTATTTCACTAAAATTTTAAATTTTGGTTTTCTTTAAAAACAACCTTAAGCAGACAACTGATATGCAAATTTATTATTGGTTAAATATGGTTAACTAGATTTTCACGTGATATTGTGCAATTGAATATCTGCAAAAAAAAACATGTCGTCACTTTAACAACAAATAGCAAATAGTGCTATCAATTTGGACCTAATAATAACATTATAAAAGTAGAGAGCAAGGTATGCCAAATTAGAGTAAATGGATTAAATCTAAAATTTTAATAATAGTAGATGGAGTAAAGCTAGAATTAGACCAAATGAAATTAATATGATTTCATAGTATATACTAGTATTAGTCAAACATTTGAAGTGGTGTGGGTTTGAAAATTGACATTTGGTGTCTCAATCGGAAAAGAACAAATGACTAAGCTGTTGGATTGTACAAAAATTAAAAGAATATGGTATAAGTACAAATTATATAAAGCATTGTTCAAGGATAGGACACTAGTAAAAGTTAGAATTTTTTTTATGTGAAATTATGCTATTAGTCCTTGTACTATGTATAAGTTGCGCTTTGTACTTTAATTTGATCATTTTCAATCCTTGTACTTTTGGAATATTAAAATTTTAGTCCTTACCCATACTCTAGCCATTAAACTTGTTAAGTTAAATATGCTATTCCCAAAATCTTATTCGATATATATATATATATATATTATCACATGTGTAATACTGTGTTAGCGTATTTTTTCACATAATACTTACAACAAAGAGTAATGTCATTTTAGGTAATCTATTGGACTAGAATTTCAAAATATGAAAAGTATAAGAATTAGAAATGATCAAATTGGAGAACAAAAATTAAATTCACAACTTACACATGGTACAAGACCGATAGTAGATTTTGACCTATCAGATTTAATTACTATTATTTCAATCATGATTGGATTGTAAAATTTGAAAATTAAAGAGACTATAACTGACCAGATTAGAATATAAAAACCAAATGCACAACTTACACATAGTACACGAATCAATAATAAAATTTACCCTTTTTATCATTTAGGGATTTGGTCACATAGTAGAGCAAATGTTTGGTTGGGGGGAATGGTCCTTCCTACTTTATTACTCTTAATTGGTCAGGTTAAGCTGGTTTGCATTGGATTATCTGAATCTAAGTTAATTCATATTTTAAAATTTTCAAATCATTTCGGTTCAAGTAAATTTGAGTTTAAATTATTTCAGGTTTAGGTTAGCTCCAAGTTCGGTATTTTAAGTTTGGGGGTTGATTTTTCGAGTCTGATCGTTTTGGTTTATTTCAAGCTTGAATCATTTCGAGTTTGAATAATTTCATATTAGAGTCAATTTTGGGTTCAAGACCATTTGAGTTCAAGTTATTTTGAGTTTGAGTTAGACATATCCGGGTCAGTTTCGAGATTGTTCGAGGGTCTGGTGATTTTAATCTCTAAATAAGTGACCAAGGATGGAACTCTCAATAACAGCAAGAACTGTTGAAACAAAGCCTACAACCTTTCTTCATCACTAAAAATACATGCAAAGTAACAAGTAGTGGCCGAAAAACACGAAAATATAGGCAGGTTTCCATTGCTAGGATCCGATTACAACGATCGGTTTTTATCTCGACTGTTTGAGATCGATAAACAAAGGGATTTCGGGTATAAGAAACAGCAGAACTGAATTAATAAGAACAATTCTAACAAGATATCAAGCACGAAAAGCTGTACTTACTGAAATAAACATGAGTCACAACGAAAAAATGGAACTCGTAGATTCTAAAATAAATACAAGAATAAAAAAAAAAAGGTAAGGGAAATGGTTTGTGAAACAATTAGCATGTTAATATTGAGACCTGCAACAAATTGGGCAGATATTCCACAACTTAACTCAGCTGTGGAGGATTCTAGTTGGCTCGACCTGTTTCATTCTTTGGAGCTAGTGGAGATCGATGATGCAATGGCTGCTGGCGATGCCTACGAGTTGTTTGACGAGCAGTACGGTTTCGAGGCTCTTTTGGATTATCATTTATTGATTCAATCTGTTCTAAAGTTTCTACAACTTCTTTCATTGATGGACGGTACTTAGGTTCAGGTTCAAGACATTTTAAAGCGAGCTGGGCTATTCGAACTGCAGCTTTGGATGGATATTTGCCCTCCAACCGATTATCCATTATGCTTTTTAGTTTTCTTCTGTCGGATAAATACGGTTTTATCCATTCTGACAGATTATGTTGCCCGCTGGGTCGATTTGGATCAAGTGCTCGCAACCCTGTTAAAATTTCGACTAAAACAACACCAAAACCGTACACATCGCTCTTTACGTATAAATGTCCTGTTAAATCAAAAAGTATTCGAGTCGTGAGAAGTGCAAAGTGGGTTTTGCTCAATTGTCTTGAAAATGCAATAATATTTAGCAATACAAGGACATCACTTATGCAAACATCCAAAGTTCAGAAATATTTCAGAGGATTACCTGTAGCAACATATTCTGGAGCTGCATAACCATATGTGCCCATAACCCTCGTTGTTACATGCGATTGGCTAGCCGAAGGACCCAATTTGGCCAACCCAAAATCCGATAACTTGGCGGTATATGACTGCAATGTAACCAATAGCTGAACTACATTAAATTTATGTCTCTTTTGTATGCATTCAAGGAGAATGTCGTATAATTCATCAATTGTTTAGGCCTTTAACCCTTAAACGAATTCAACGAGTTGTTCGGAAAGTTACCCCATCAAGTAGTATATTCGAGGCTTTAAAATCTCTGTAAATTACTTTCTTGTCCGACGAGTGCAAGAACGATAGGCCCTTTGCTGCTCCTATCGCAATTTTAATCCGTATGTTCCATTCAAGTGATTGGACACTAGAACCCCCTGGTTAACAAAGACCATGAAGAGTACGATGAACAAAATTAACTTGCCAGAAATACGAGATTGAAAGTGTGCATGCATAGAATATATGCTCGCATGAGAAAATCAGAGATATAAACAACTAATTTCCAAAATCTTACTTCCAAATAGATGGTTTTCCAAGCTACCCTTCTGCATAAACTCGTAAACAAGAAGAAGCTCTTTATCCTCCCAACAGTACCCGAGAAGCCTTACAAGGTGAGGATGAGACAACCTTCCTAAGAAATTTACCTCCGACTGCACCAATAAATGACGAAACAAAAGCTTTAACAACCATGAATGTCTATACATTTTAAAATATTTTTTAAAAAAAAATCAGTAAAACAAGCAGTAAACAATTCCCAAAATGCACATTTCGATATGTGAGCTATTAATTTATATCGTAAAGAGAGATTTTGAAGTTCTATAACAAGGCAAAAGCACCAATTCAAAATGACAAGAAACAATCTTATGATGTTATACGAGATATGGCATTTGTAAAACTCTGAGTTACAAATTTTGCAGGGCATGAAACTGGTTGTCCCGAGACGCAGATTGTAAGAAATACTTCCAGAATTAGCAATGTAAAGCATAATAATACGGTTTAGCGTTGAAGAATTATTCACTTTTAATGAGCTTTGAACTCTAAAACTTCATTTTAACAGCAATAGTTAAAGAAGAAAAAGCAACAACTTCTCGAGAATTAAAGAAATTACCTGCCATTCCTCAAATCCTTGCAAGCTCTCAGAGTTGAGTTTCTTAACAGCAACGAGGGTTGCACTTCCACTCTTCCCTAGTGCCTTCTCATCGATCCAGCCTTTGAAGACTTTACCGAAACCTCCCTCACCAAGCACCATGTCAGGCCTAAAACTCTTAGTTGCAGTCTTCAGTTCTGCAAAACTGAAGATCCTTAGGTTCGGAGCGGGCAATATCTGCCCATTGGGAAAAGCCTCGTCCCCACTCGAAGCCGAGAACCCGCTGCCCCGGGAGATGTTACTGCCCCTAGAAGTTGAATAAGATGCTGTGTTGCTGGTTGTCTGAGATATTACTATTGAAATCCACACAATGGAGAATATGCACAAATGTTTAGATAGTGAATTTAGCCAAAAAATTGAGTAGTAATATTAAAAATACAGGAAACAATATACAAGTCAATGATCAAAATACAACAACAAAACACATCAACTGGATTTTTTTGGGTTGACTGAACCACTGATGTAGTGGCAAAGGATTTGTGTTCAAGTCCTCAGCTGACACCAATTCAGGGTTCAATTCTTGGACAACCCCTACCCCTATCCCTAATAAAAAAAAGTACGGAAAAACTGGGTTTTTGGAGCTGAATACAGAAAGAGTATGGATTGTATCAATGAATTTCAACACAGGGATATAGTGATCAAAACACAAAATCTACCATATTAAAGAAATACAAAAGTCAATGATCCAAACACAACAACAAAACAGCGTCAAGAACTGGGTTTTGGGTGTTGAGTACAAAAACAAAAAGGATCTAATCAATGAATTTCAACTAAATGAAGAAAAAAAATTGAACCCATTTAAGAAAATGAGGCAATCTAATTGCAAAAGTGAGCAAAACTAAGAAACAATCTATGTATTGCAATCCACACAATGGAAATGTAAATGTTCAGATTGTGAAATTTGTCAAACATATGGAGTTCTAATACTGATAATACAGCAAATGAAAAATACTATAACAGTATATAATGATCAAAACACAAAGTCTACCATATTCAAGAAATACACAAGTCAATGATCCAAACACAACAACAAAACAGCATCAAGAATTGGGTTTTTGGTGCTGAATACAAGAAAAATATGGATTTTATCAATAAATTTCAGCTAAATAAAAACAATAACCTGAACCCACTTAAGAAAATAAGGCAATCTAATTGCAAAAGTGAGCAAAACCAAGAAACAAAAGAAAAAGGTACCAGAACTAAGATGACCAGTGGTGCTTGGTGTTGTTGGATTATCAGCTGAAGAACCCCAGCAATTTCCCATCTTCAAATCTCTCTCTTTACCAAACAAAAGGGGAATATAAATATATTTCAACAAGGTGATGATAAAAGGGACCAAAAAAAAATAAATCAAAATTCTTGCTTTGAACAACAAATCCTTTTTTTTCCTCTCAATCCAACCACACAAAAAAAGGATTACTATTATTTTCCTTTTCTTTCCCCTCAGTTGACTTCAAATCTTGGTTTTTGTTTCCACAAATTGGATTTTTGTTATTCAATAAAATTCAGCAACTAAACTTTGACAATGAAAATAACTAAATAATGATAATAAAAAATATTATTGCCCAAAAGAAAATTTAAAGTGCATGTACTATGATAAATTACTAAATAAAAAAAAATTAAAATGAAAAGACTGAGTCTTTGGATGTTAGCAAACAAACATTGTTAACTGAGCTTCTTCAAGGTAACGTTATCTTGGGTCAACTGCCGTGTTCTAGAAGAAGGTCAGTCAACAGGGAAAAAAAATCCAAGGCTTAGTCCCTGTACTATTCTGAAATTAGATATTAATTCCTTCAATTTGACTTAATTTAGTCACTATATTTTTTATGGTCATATTTTGCTAGTAATCCCTATACTATGCATAAGTTGCGAATTTAATCTTTATACTTTAATTTGGACAATTTTAGTTCCTATACTTTTTTGGCATAATAACTTATGTGGCCCTTCAACTTTACAAAAAAGTCATTTTAGCCCTAACTAAATTTTCACCTTTTTTAGCCCTTAAATTTGCGGTTTTCTTTTATCAAATCACCTCAAAATGAATGGAAAAATTAACGTTTTTAAACTTTGCTGACTATGTATACACGTGGATTTAGTTTTTTTTTCCTCTCCAATTTAATCATTTTTAACTCACATACTTTTCTAATATTGAAATTCTAGTTCAGTAAAATCAATTAACTAAAATAACGTGTGTGTGTGTGTATTTTGAGCATTATGTGAAAATAGCAAGTTAATATTGCATTGTATGTGCGATAACATATTTGTCACATAAGATTTTTGAAATAACATAGTCTAACTTAATGGATTTAGCAACTATTGTTTGAGGCATGAATAAAATTTCAAAATTCGAAAATTATATAAATTAAAAATAACCAAATTAAAGTACACATATTAAAATCCTCAATTTACGGATAATAAGGGGTCAATAACAAAATTTGACCTACTTTTATAATATTATTAACAGGTCCAAATTAATAATACAATTAGATATTGTCATTTAAGTAATGACATAAAATCTTTTTATTGTTATTTGATTACACAGTTGGGACCATATAAAGTCTCATAAACCATGTTCAACGTATTATAAATTTACAATATCATCCAAATGTGTAAGGTTATTTAAAAATAAAAAAAAAAATAACTTGTTACTTTAGCGATAGCTGTTAAAGGTCTTATCAATTTGAATACATTAATAATATTTTATAATAGTAGGAGGACTAAATTATGTTAAATTAAAGTAGATTGGTGAAATCCTAAGTTTTAGTAAAGTAGATGGACTAAAACCATAATTAAAAAATAGTTAAATTTATTAATACTAATCGATTTTCAAGAACTTCCATGGACTTCACGTTTATTTATTCTATTGGCTGCTGTTTCAATCTGCTTTGAAAAACACATCCACTGCAAAAACTATTTATTTATTTATACTAAAGAATTATTAAGAGGCATAATCTCTTATTTGGCCCTTCAATTTTATAAAAAAATTTATTTTAGTTATTCAATTTTTTATTACCTCTTATAGTTCTTAAACTTGTGATGTTTGTCAGATTACCCAAAATGGATGAAAAATTAAATTTTAGAAAATTCAAAAAATATTAAAATTATAAAAATATTTTTTAATTTAAAAAAAATAATTAATTACTAATAAGGCAGACACATAGACTTTCACATGGATGTCACATCAGTAAAGTTAACAAACATTAACTTTTCCACCCATTTTGAAGTGATTTGACAAATATTTCAAGTTTAAAGACTAAAAAAGACGAAAAATTAAATAGAGAACTAAAATAATTTTTTTTTTGTAAAGTTGGAGGGCCAAATAAATCATTATACCTTAATAATACCGATCGCACAATAACTATTAAATTATGTTATTTCTGAAATATTATGTAATAAATATATTATTATGCATGTAATGTCATGTTAGCAAAAGTAACGTCATTTAGCTCATGGATTTAATAATTTCGGGTTTAAATTAAAACTAAATTTGAAAAGAGTAAGAGCTAGAAATTATCAAATTGGTGAACAAGGATTAAATCCATAAATTAAGCATGGTACAAAGCTAATAAAATTTGATCTAGCATATTTAAACACTACAAAATTTAGAAAATACAATGACTAAAATTGATTAATTCTAGAAAAAATAAAATACAGGGATTAGTAGCAAAATTTGACCAAAACTTTTTCATTGGCTCGTTCTACGAGGCAAAGCAATGTAACTTGAATACAATTTTCAAGTTTAACTGCACCGGGAACCCCTGAAATGTGGGTTAAATTCTGAAAGATCCTAAACTTCAAAACCTTTTAATTTAATCTTCAAACTAAAGTATCATTTTAATTAAGTCGTTCTGTCATTATAACCATCAGCTTCGGCAGTTCCTTTTAACATGCATTAATTATTAATTATTAATTATTTTAAGTACATCTGGGAAGGTTTGTAGAATTAGATTCATGGTTTAGTGGGTCAAATTATCAATTTCGGTTTCATTCGATTTAATTAAATAAATTATTTAAAATTTATTAAACTTTATTAGAAATAGAGAAAATGAAGTCAAACGTTAATTCAATCAGTTTTTTAGCCCAATATATTCGGCTATAAGCGGTTCGTGGATCAACCAATCTAATCTCTCTCTCTCCAAATCCATACCCTTGCTAGTTTCTGGTCCAATCAACCGGTTCAGTTTAAACAACATTAATATCTAGTTCAAGTTGACATTTAACGTCAAAGTTGACATCTAGATTCATGAAATCACTTTGATAAAAATGACGATTTAGTTTGAGAAAATTAATGAAAATGTTTTGAAATTTAAAATTGTTGTAACACAAAAGTTGGGGTTGTTTGTTACGGTAGATCGCATTATTGGAGTGCGAAAAGCTATTAAAAATGAAGGTGGTTTTCACCGTAAATGAATAGAGAGCTATTGAGAATAGTGGTTTCAAAGGGTCTCATAAGCTTAAAGAGCTTATCGATCTAGATTTAATAGAGATTTAGTATGCCTTCCGAAGCTTCTCTCTTATTGTGACGAAGAAGGCTTTTATAAATAAGGAAAAGTTTTGACGTGAGTCCCAGTAGAACGACTATAAAGGTAGGACTCTTTCGCTAATATAAAATTGTAGCGTATGGGAACCAGTATAACAAAAAATAATTTAAATGTGAATTATACTTCAATGATATCTAATGCAATGAATCTCAAAATTTTACACGACTAAATTATATATCACAAGATGCATTTCTTTTAAAATTATCTATATTAATACAAAGCTTTTAACTTAGTTCGAGTTAACTTTACACAAATTCAACTAGAAAGAAAAACTTAAAAATTATTTTTAATTAAAAATATAATATTACTATAAAAATATTTATGTTTTTTAAATAATTTATATAAAATCATTAAAAGAAACAAAACATGGAGATATGAACATTAGTTCTTTAAAGTATCAACAAAAAAGCTTCAATCAATTCTTTATATTTTTTTTCACGATTTTTTTCTTTCACTGATATTATGGGTATAAAAAAAATAATTTTATAGGATTTTTTAAATTTATAAGTAATTTGATTAATTAATGTTGAAAAAATTGAATCAAATATTAAAATGGTTACATTTTGGTGAGGTTATAAGGATAATTACAATTGTAATAAATACAATTGAATAATTATAAATAGAATGATTTATTATAATACACAAATTGATTGATAATCACAATATATATATATATATATATAAATAGATGTGTTCGTGAGTTAGATCAGGCCCTAACAAAATTTTAGATTTGAATGATAGGCTTGAACCTGATCTGAAAAATGGATTTAAATTTTTGCCCAAATTCGACTCGGATAAAAATGTTAAAATTCAGGCCTAGCCTGACCCGACCATGTTAATTTATTTTATTTTATTTTTTATATAATTTTTTTAAAATATAATAGATATACTAAAAAATTAAAATAAATGTTTCCAACAAATTGAAAATAAATTTTTTTAAAAAAAAAGTCTTTATATCAACACTAAGATGCGTGCAATTTAATAAGTAAATGTTTTTAAAAAGTAGTAAATAGTGGGAAAGCAGTAGCAAAACAGTAGGAAAACAACATGATTTTTTTTGCATATTCAGGCTCGGCCCAAATAAAAAAAACTTAATTGTTCATATCTATTTTTCGAATCTATATTTTTACTCAATCTCTCTTATTTTTTAGATAGGTCTTTGGACAGAACCAGATGACTCGGCCCATAATCACCACTATATCTAAATCAGAATAGGATATCATACGGTGAAATTTAATATATGTAGAGAAAATTCATTGGAATATGAGATAATTATAATTATAATTATTAAAATATACAAAAGTGAATTTTCAACGTAGAGAAAAAAATTCCAAAGCTAGGTAGCATTAGTCACTTTCATTTTGACTTTTTGTATGGTTCAATTAAAATTGCTGACAAATGTGGCCCCTAAGGAAAAATACTGAAGTTTCATTTTATTAATTTATTAATTTTTTTCATTGCTGATCCAACGGTCAACACAAAACTTCACCTCTTTCGTCCTCATATAAAGTCGTAGCAGTAAAAAAGTCAACACTCTATCAAATCTTTCGTTTTCTAATTACTAGGTCAATCAATCACCCCTTTTTTTTCTTTCTTTTCTTTTTATAAAATAAAAGTATAAAAAGAAATCCCTAAATCCTAACTTTTGATTTATACTATTATTATTATTATCGTTAACGGTGTAATCAGAGGCGAAGCCAGAATAATTTTTTAGAGGGGTCGGATGAAATTTTAATTTTTTATAGTTTATATCTTTATAATTTGTAAAGGATTAAATTAAATTTTTATAATTTTAGGGGGGCCAAAGTGTAATTTTACCTTTACTAATTTAAAATTTTAAAAAAAATTTAAGGGCCTAAATAACAATTTTACATTTTAGGGGGACCGGGGCCCATGCTAACCCTCCTGGCTTCGCCCCTGGGCGTAATGATAAGCTGACGTGACATGTTAAATTATTATTTCAAATAAAATGTATACAATTGATCTTATATTTTTTCGTTTTGAGTAAATTTTTCTTTTATGTTCTTTTAATTTTTTTTCTTTTATATTTTCCATTCTTTTTTTGCTTTCGTCTCTATTTTCCTCCATTCTCCATTTCTTTTAATGTAAAAGAAAAAAAAATTGCTCAAAAAGAAAAATAATACAAGGACCAATTGTATAATTTAACCTAAAATTTTCGTTTGAAATGATGATTAACATATCACGTTAGCTTACCGTTACACCGTTAACAAAAATTAATGCTCAGTGACTAAAATATTACAACACGATAACGTGAGTGACTAAAACGTTACATTTCAAACATAAGTTACTAGAATATAACCCGAGAGAACCAAAAGTGACTATTTTGATAGTTTATCCTTATTATTATTATTATTATGATAATGATGATGATGGGTTTTGATATTGTATTTGTATTAACTTTTGGTAAATGAAATGTAGAAGTAATATAAGATTACTTATACATTATTGAGTATATTATATTATCGTATTTAATTTATTTGAAAATGAAATTTTATTATTGTTGTTAGATATAAAATTATAAACCACATTTTATTAAACTATCATCATAATTTGTGCTTATTGCATTTTATTTTACATATTTTTTTGATAAATTATTTTATATATTATTTTTTAAATAAATAAAATTAAGTTGAGAAGAGAGATAAGCATCTAAAACTTATCTTTTTATCAAAATGATGAGAAAAAAAAATAAATTAAAAAGGTCAAATTTCATCAAAATGGTAAATTTTTTATAAAAATAATATTTTAAGTAGAATGGAATAAATAAATTAAATATTAATTCTTCTCAACTTATAATAAATATAAATGTATAGTTGAAGTGTTAATGAATAATATATTAAAGAATGAAAGAATTTTGATTCATTAATTTTTATTATCATTTCATGTGAGTTTAAGAAAAATATATTAAATCCATTAAAAATAAGAAAAAAATATTTAAAAAAGTTACATTATCAAGAACATTTAATATTACATAAGAAATAAATGATTTTAAGACCTTTATATATTTCAAATTTTGATTGTTGTGAAATTATCCTTTGAAATCTAAACATAGAAATTTTATGTCGAAATTTTATATTAATTTCTTAAATTAAACGTACCTTTTTAATACAAATAAAAAAAAATAGAACAAGAAAAAGTCAAAATACCATTTTGTCTCTTTACTATTATATTTGGAGATTCACTGCATTTTAATTTGACATAATTCAATTTTCTCATTGTATTACTTTTATACTTTAATCTAAATCATTAAAATTATAACAAAATTATGAAATATAGTTATCAAATTATTTATTTTTCATTAAATTGTCATTAAAAAGAATCTTATTTTATACAGCATTTTTATAAATAAATAAAAAAAATCTAACTCAACTCATGATTTGTCCTTTTTCATAAAAATCAACCAAGTAATGAATTTGTTAACATTTATAGTGATTTGGACTAAGGCAAAATACCAACAGCATGCTAAATTAAAGTACAAAAAAAAACCAAATCCCTACCAAATGCATGTTCAAGTTTGATCGAGTGATAACAAATTTGATGCTTGTTAGGTAAAAAAAAAAAAAAAGTGTGGGAAAAGTTTTTTCTCCTCATTTAAAAGTCCTATCTGGTTTGACTCTAAATTTAATCAACACTCAATGTGACTACTAGATATGGGAGGATCTAAGAAAGAAAGAAAAAACTAAATCCCTAAATCGAATATACCATAGGAAAGAAAACCATAGTTTGACCAAAAAGGGAAGTATCATTCAACTTCTTAAGCAATTCCTCATGTCATGCAAACTAATATTATTGTCGAGGGGAGGTCAAACTCAGTTAGGGAGAAATAAGCGAAGTGTCATTCGTCGAGGGCCGACTAACTCTATCAACAGATTTGATATTGAGCTTAAGGTGCCTATGCCACCGCTTGATCTAGCTAGAACAAGTTATACCCTCTTTACCCACAAATGTTATATAAGGGCATGGGTTCGAATTACTCCAAGAACAAATGTTAATATTTCCTTGGTGGATAAGGCGCTCCTCTCTATGAACCCTTTACAACTCTCGGGGGAAGTAGGAAACAAAACATAGGGATACAACCGAATATGGACACACCTCAGGCTCAACATCAAACCTGTTGAGGGGCTCTATCCGCTCTCTACGGACGACACTTCGCGGACTTTTCTCCAAGAAGTTAAAATCCCTCAAAATTTATCATTATTCAGTGAAGTACTCTCACACCATAGCTAACATATGTGGCTTTCATCATCAGAATACAATCTAAAACTTAAGAATCGCTGCAAAATCAATATGCAGATTTACAAATATAAAGGGCAGGGAAGTGATTCAAAGGCATAGTAATCCTTGGAATGACACACAGAAGAAAGAAAAAAGAAAGTTATTGTAATATCATACAAAAATTGCTGAATGGAGAACATATGGGGAAACATTTTACTATCACTAATCTATCAACAATTCAAACATGAGTTGAGGTAAAATATCAAAGGCCTCTTCAACTTTATGATTGATGAAGTAGTTTCTTACCTAATAAATATTATTGGATTTTATGAATACGGTTCGAACGAGGAACAGTTTTGTATGTCTTCATGGATAAGATCTCCGTTAGAGAAAACCAAGTCCCTGGAACTGCAAGAACAAGGGGAGAGGTCATAATTTCATCATCCAGAGCTTAGAGACCTAAAGAATATGATGGGATTTTTACCAATACGATTAAAACGATTAGTATGGAGACTTCACCTTCACTACTATATTGTACATCTACTCCTTCGCAGATAATATCTCCATTAGAGAAAACCAAGTCCCTGAAATTGCAAGAACAACTCCAAAGATCATGATTCCAATATCCAAACTGCATCCCTTGCATCCCTGCTCATCCTTGAACACCAACAAATGAAACAAACCGGGCAATATGAACCCCAAACAGCAGCATACGCTGCTTCCGACCAAGGACAAGAAATCCGCGAAATTCGGGACGAACAAAGCTACCAAGCTTACAATCAAAACAAGTAACCATCTTAGCCACAAGCAGTACCTCCCTCCCGAAAACCGCCTCTCGACGATCTCGTAAACCGGATTCATCATCAAGGGGAAAGTGAAAAATAAGTTTATGCAAAGTCCTAGTTGAACCAAACTGCTAATCCAGCCAGTCCCCAAGTTAGAAGTGATGATATCTTTGGTTTTATCACCAAAAGCAAAATAACCCAAAGCTCCAAATGCTCCATACATCAAAGTGGTCAACCCCATGCTAAGTGCCAATATTTTGTTAAACTTTGCATTGTCTTTCATCTCAGATTCTATAGGCAAAACCATAGCAATCCCTTCATATCCAAAAAGAGCCACACCCATGCCATAAAAGAACACAGAGACACCACCAAAAGCCTTAACTTCACGCCTTCGGCGCATAATGAGTCTCAAATCCTCCAACATAACCACTCCCATTGCCCCAATATCCACAACATCAGCAAAAATGCTTAATGGAGCTAAATGTGTCAATGTTTTGATTGAGTTCAACCCCAACTGAAATGGGAAACACCCCCATATATACAAAATCTTCACCGTAAAACGGGACATCCCGGAACTTAGACTCAAATCCGAGGATGGTTCATCGTGAAAAAGATGGAGCAGAGTGTTGGCAATAAATATAAGATATCCAATACAAAATCCAGCTTGAGAGAGAGTAATGAGCACATCAACAACAAACCTGTCAATGGAATTATTAAAAACTTTAGCAATGAGAGGATAAAATAATCAAATTGGGATGTTTATGTTTCCCCATTGGGAAAAAGAATGATTAGCCATAAAATCATCAAGAAGAGGCAGCTTGCAATGGTCAGCAATAAACCTGGTGAAGCAAAAAAAGGGTTAATTTACGAAATGTCCACAATCTATTGCTCATGTTCCAAATTAGCTCCTAAACTTCCAAATGTTCTATTTGAGCCCTCAAAGTATGAGTATTGTATTAATCAGATATTCCATCAGCTTAGATGTCAATTTTGGCATTAAATGACAATTCAATTATGCCATGCAATATATCTAAAACACGTAGACAGGATTGTAAACATGTGTATACAAACAATTTAGATTTAACAGGTTAAGAACAAACAGGGTTTGTAAAATTGATTGGTGTTTGATACACTCCAATGAAAATATTTAACAACACAAGTAGGGTGTCTTTTTAAAAAAAGAAAAAAAAATCATGTGTCGTATCGAATACTTTCCTAATAAAATATAGAAGTTATCTCATTATTTTTAATATGTTTTAAATATGTTCTACTGATCGGTCAAGCTAATCACTGAGTAGACCGATACTTTTAGATTTAATTACAAAGTTTGGAGTTAGGGGTCAATTTATAGAAGTTTAAAAGTTTAAGAACATTTAGTGAAATTAACCCAAAAATATGGTGCATTTTTCGTTTCATGGTAGAACTTCAAAACACACAGTAATCCAATGCGAGACTAATTAGGAACACATTTAAGATTAACCAAAATTTCCAAACGATTAGACCTAGCAAACAAGAGCAAAGACAATCCGAATTAAGAAAGAATTCAAGAAAGCATAATTAAAACAACAAGAAAACCTGCCAAGTGTGCCACAAACAGCGAATCCCAGATCGCCAAAAGAAGAAATATTGGTCGTGCCATTTTCGTACGAGTCGAGCTTACGGCGGATTTGAACCAAAAGCGTCATACAGTAGGTGGTGGAGGCGGCAATGAAGGAAAGAATGAGCAACCCCATGATCCACCCGGTCCTCTTAAAAGCGTAAGGCATACCCAAAACCCCGGCGCCGACAATGGCTATAAAAACATTGGCCAAGGTCTTGGGATGTGACGATAGCGGCTTCGTGTTGTCTATAAGAGGCGTGGTTTCTTCTGCCGGGGGAGAGTTTAGCTTTCTCGAAGACGAGGGCGACAGGTTTTTCTTATCGGAAACCATGGCTGAATCGATTCTCTGACCCGAAATAAAATATGAGGGTTTCAACGTTTAATCTGCAAATGAAATCTTAAATTTTTGAAGCCTTTTGAAATCCAAAATTGTATTCACAGAGACTGGACGCTTTTGCTATTGATGGAAAGAGAGGGGGACGATGACAGCGGTTTACTTGAAGATACTTTGGCATGTGTTACGAAATTAGGTCTAATTTTGATTTTAGTCCCTTTAATATGCTAAACTTTTAAATTTTAATCTTTTATGAAATAGTCCTATTTTAATTTGACTTGATTTGGTCATTTTACTTTTATAAATGCTGTTAGTTTCTTAATATATTTACTAATATTAAATTGATTACATGAAAAAAAAATTAATATGAAATCCTTTTATTGTTATTTGATCAAGGTAGACACATAATAAAATTACATGTTAGGCAAATATTTAAGGTTGATTAAGAAAAAAATAATGTCATTAGTTTAATGATGACAATTAATGATGTTATTAATTTAGAAATGCTTATAATATTATAAAAGCAAAGAGATTAAATTAAACTAAATTAAAGTAGAAGTAAATATCGACATGGTAGAGGAACAAATCATGTAACTATAATATAAATATTAAAAACATTATTTTATTATTTTTATCAGAAATTTTGGCATATTGTTGGGGAGGAAATTACCAAATTCTGTTTAGATGTGCTAAAAGGAGAGAGGAATATGGAGGAAGTAAACTTTACAAGCATAGTTTTGATCCCAAAGGTTAATTCACCTAAGCAAATGAACCAGTTCAGACCCATAAGCTTATGTAATGTCATTTACAAGATCATTTCAAAAGTACTTGTCAACAGATTTCGAAAAGTGCTTAATCGATGTATCGACGACACCCAAGGAGCTTTTATCTCAGGTAGACAAATTACTGATAATATTTTTGTAGCTTATGAAATTCTTCATTCATTCAAAAAAAGAAGAGGGGCATCTAAAAAAGGGTTTGCGCTGAAGCTGGACATGAGCAAAGCATATGATCATATTGAATGGAGTTTTTCGGAGAAAATGATGAGTAGTATGGGGTTCTGTGATGACTGGATTTCACTTATTATGAAATGTGTTAAAATTGTGACATATTCGGTTGTTTTGAATGGAAGAAATGGGGAAATGGGGAAGCATTCCATCCTCAAAGAGGGTTGCGACAAGGAGATCCACTAAATCCGTACTTGTTTCTCATTTGTGCTGAAGGATTTTCGCGGCTAATTCAAATGGCCAAAAATGAAGGAAAGCTGGAAGGAACGAAGGGGGGTAGAGGGAGGATTGCGGTATCACACTTATTTTTTGCAGATGACAGTATGCTATTTGGGGAGGCGTCAATTGAAGGAGCCAATAATCTGAAAACAGTAATTAAGGAATACGAGCAAGTTTCTGGCCAGTTGGTGAATTTAGACAAATCACTATTTTATTTTAGCAGAAATGTGGAAGCAGAAGTAAAGGAACAGGTGGGGGGCATTTTGGGAGTCAGAATTTCAAATAATCCGGAGAAATATTTGGGGTTACCGACCATGATTGGTAGAAGGAAGAAGCATGCGTTTGTGGAGATAAGAGAAAGGTTCGAGAAAGCTTTACAAAGTTGGAGGCTGAGGCTACTATCGACAGGGGGCAAAGAGGTATTTTTAAAAGCCATTTTACAAGCAATACCAATTTATGCAATGCAATGCTTTAAATTCCCAATTACCGTCTGTAGAGAGTTAGAAAATATAATGAACAAATTTTGGTGGCGTAACTCTAAGTCAAACAGAGGGATTCATTGGTGTACATATCGTGAAATGTGTGTTTCCAAAGCGAAAGGTGGATTAGGTTTTAAAGATCTTGAAAGTTTTAATATGTCACTTTTAGCGAAACAAGGGTGGAAAATATTAATGCAACCTAACTGCTTATTTGCCCGAGTTATGAAATCAAAGTACTTCCCAAACGGTGATTTTATGCATGCTGAGTTAGGAGCTTACCCTTCCTTTACCTGGCGGAGCATTTGGGGAGCTCGAAGTGTTCTAAAGGAGGATCGGATGGAGAGTGGGGAACGGGGAGATTAACATTTGGAACGATGCATGGATACGGGGCACGAAACGGAAGAGTCCAATGTCAGTCTATTGATATCAGATTTACAAAAGTTGCAGACTTTATTGATAGAGATGTAATTACCTGGAAACAGGATATCATCAGATCCCTTTTTGGTGAAGATCAGTTGAAGCGTATACTAGCAATTCCACTGGTGCACAGTAGACCACCAGACGTTCTCATTTGGAGGGGCGACAACTCAGGGAATTATACAGTCAAGAGCGGTTACAAATGGATCATTACAAATAGGAATGATAGATTACAGACTGAGGAAAGCACTATTTTCTTTACAAAATTATGGGGCCTTACAATTCCTAGTAAAATTCGTATTTTGATATGGAAAATTGTAAATAGCTATATGCATACGTTACACAACCTCAGTAGGCGCAAGCTAGGAGGGAATACAATATGTCCAGTCTGCCAAGAAGCGGAGGAAACAGTCGAACACCTTTTTCGAGGTTGCAAGTTTACACAGCAGATACTTCTTGGTATGGAGGTGCCAGACAACATGGAAAGCTTGGTTAGTAAAGGAGTTCAACAGTCAGACTAAAATAATATGCGAGATTAAAGCAATCAGTTACTGGGCAATATGGTACAATCATAATAAGATATACCATGAAGGATCAAGGGGTCAAGTTAATGAACTGATATCTTTCATTAAAGCATATTATGCTGAAATTACGAGTTAGGCGAGACATTGCAACAAACAAGTGGTGCTCAAGAAAGGAGATGGAAGCCGCCAGAGGAAAACATTATAAAGCTAAATTTTGATGCCTCTTTCAACCAAAATATGCATCAATCAGTCTCAGAAGTGATAGCAAGAAACAATGAAGGTCTAGTAATGGCTGCATGTACTTACCCATGGGACAATATTCCGGATTCGGCAACAGCAGAGGCAAGAGCCTGTCTTCAAGCGATCGTTATGGCCGAGGAAGTGGGGTTCCAGGAAATCTGTGTGGAGGGGGACTCATTAACCATAATAAAAAAAGTTAACTCGATGGAGGATGATAGATCTAACATCAGCAATTTAATCAAGGAAATAAGGGGAAGATTACCCAAGTTTCGAGCAGTGGGCTTCAAACACATACCCAGAGAGGCGAATAGAACAGCGTATGAATTGGCCAGAGAGGGGCATAAATACAATGAACCCAGATATTGGATTGAGGAAGTTCTGGCGCCGGTGGAAAGACTGATAATCCAAGACAGTAGATGAGGAGGATGTAGGTTTTGGGAGTCCGGATGAAAAGGGAAGTGCTAGGTCCGATGAACTCCCTGTTTCTAAGAGACGGAGATAGCTGGATGAAATAACAGAAAAATGGGTCTCGTTTGATTGACTGATAGGGAATTGCTACAGACTGAAAAAAGGAAAGAAGTGATAGCCATAGTGTCGTTTTGTTTTTTTAGATAGTGGGTTTCTTTTTCTAATGCTTTATTTATTATTTTTAATTGATCGTCCTTTATTTTTTTTGTTATAATGGCACCTTTCTGCATTTACCAATAGGATTAGGAATCTCTTTCCATTTCCAAGATTGTGCTATGGTGGCTATTATCTCTTTAATAATAATATCAGTCAGTATTTTTCAAAAAAAAATCGATAAAAAAATATTCTAAATCAAACAAAAATTCAAATCCTTATTTATTAATATTTGTTTTCAAGCTTTTTTATATATGGCTGATTTTTTTTTCAAATTTAAAAGAATAATTCGATTTTTTATACAGGTGATGAAAACACGTTCTATTGAACTCGTTTTTGTTGATGTGACAAGCGCATTTTACGAGGCACCCTTTCTCCTTCCCTCCTTGTCACATCAGCATCTACATTTTAAAAAAAGTTTTTGTTAGATAAAAAAATGGTCATTAGGTTAAAATTTGAAAAAAAAAATGAGAAAAGTTTAATAATTTTTTGGAAATTTGAGAATTTCGAAATAAAATTTACAGTTCGTCTCATATTTTCCATGGCAGAATTTTTAGGTCACAAGAATACTTATAAATCTTGGAAAATAAATCATTTAAAAAAACACTCTTCTTGTACTCCCCAGGCGCCGTTTAGGTACCCAGTGGTTGGGCTATACGGGTGGTTGGTTGTAATTGTTTTCTTCTCCAAGTATTTATGGCATCAGTTGGTTTTTATTAAAAAAAAATAGTTTCTTGTTAAAAGCGTTTTTTTTTCTTTCTAATTTGTGAGTCATATCTAATCTTTTCCAACATTTTGAAGAACGTTTCATATCCAGTGGTAGAGTTTTCCTATGAAGCTGAAGATTGATATAGAGAGATTTTCACAATTAAATTTCGAGCAGAAGATTTGCATGTTGAGGAGCAGATTGTTGATGTTAAAAATATGAAGTTGGAAAATCCACCCAACAAAGTAAATTAGTTCAAGTAAATTTGGTGTCGTTGTTTTAATTTGGTTAATGAGTATTTATTTTTCTATATAATGTTTTTTTTTTTAAATTTAAACAAATGAAACATGATTTTTTAGCAAATATGAGTAAACGAATTAGAGCTGTTATTTATTACGATGGTCAAATTTGTGGACACTGAAATTAGGGTCGTTTTTTCATCCGCCCAATCTACAGAATTGACTTTCAACCGAAGCATCAAACTGAACGAGTTTTTGTCAATAATTAGAAGGAAAGTCTCGACTTCGAGTTGGAGGAGAATTTTGAGCTAGAAATATAGATATCTAACGTCAATGACCCCTGTAAGATATGATACATTTGAGCTCAAAGGCAACACGTATGACGAGTTAATGCTTGATATGCATTGTTCAACTGGATATGCTATACTAGAGTTATATGCGCAGTTTGTCAAAGTAGAGGAAGGTGGTCTAAGTTCGACAAAAGTTCCAGTTAATTTGTTTTAGGAATAGGAAGTAGAAAGTCCAACCACATGTTGTGCAATGGTTTCACGGCATTGTTGCAAAACTTGCATTAGGGAATGCCAAAATCATCAATGGGAAGACATTCCTCAGTTTCAACCTTCGATTGCAGCTTTGGCATACAGTCGGGGTTAGTTGGTAACCCAAACACGAAGACCTCGACATGACATTTTGTGAGTGCCATTGATTTCAACTTCGAAATGTCGATGTCCTATGTTGGACACTTATTCAGGTATGTCACCAAGTTACACAGGTGGACAATCTGTAAGTATTGGTTTTAACATAGGGTTGTCGAGAACAAATGATGTTCTTCTTACCACTTGCACTGATAAAGGGGCTCTAATTTGGTACATGATTTAAAAATTGGGGTTGAAAAAGAATAAGAGGTTGAGAATGAAGAGGAAGTTGAAATCGATGATGATCCAATCCAAGAGTCCGGGCCTGATGGTTCAGAAATTGCATTATTTTATGAACCAAGGGCCATTCCTACTGAACTAGAGGGGAGTGATTCTGACAATGAAGGTCCGGGCAATGCTAGAGAAACCCAACTAGATTTTACGGCATATGAACTTCCACCCCACATACTTAATGTCAACATTAATGCTTAATATGGGTTGGAATTTCTAGAATTTCTTTATAGAAGATCGAATCATGCGAATTCTTCTACAAATTTTGGCAATTTACAAGTTGGAATGGAGTTTTCCTCCAAATATGCTGTCGTTGTTGCAGTGAAACGGTATAACATAAAGCATGGGGACAATTTCCATGTTACAAAACCGTGAGCGAAAAAAAATGAGGTGAAGTGTGCAATGCATGACAATAGATGTTTTTGGAAAATTATGACATCAATGAGAAAGAAAACAAGATTATGGACGATAAAGAAATATGACGCTTCACATATTTGTGTTGTTGTAGATATGTCATAGAATTATCTAAAATTGGATTTTGACCTTATCTTGCCTATGGTGAAAGCGAATCCTAGGATTCCCGTGCCGTTTTTTATTGCTAATATCTGTAGTGGTTATGATGATTACACCATGTCTTACTACAAGTCATAAGTTGCCAGACAGAAGACAAAATAAAAAAATGCATAACGAGTAAGATAAATCATATAATGATATGTGGTAATGGTTGACCGTATTGAACCAATATGTCTTAGGTACCGTCATCGATTTGCTAACGGAACTTGCGTATCATGGAAATAGAATGGTCCAAGGCAAAAGAGTTTTCCATCTTCTTTTTTGGGCATTAAGGCCATGCATTGAAGCATTTCGGTACTGTAAACCACTAGTCCAAATTGATGGTACATTCATGTACAAGAAATATGAACATCACTTGTTGTTGACCGTTGCATAGGATACAATATGTAAATGTTGAGTATTAAATATGTAATTATACCAATTTTAAAAAGTTATGTCATCATTTCTTTTAATGATTTAACGAAGGGTGACTAAAACAAAAAGAAATGACAACAAAAATGATGAAAATGATTTTTTTTTGTAGTTTGGTGATCAAACAGAAACACGCTAATATTTAGGTGACTAATTGTATAGTTTACCCTTTTATTTTTTAAACTCAATTCAAAATTTCAACTCATTTAAATTATTTTTCAAAACTCAAACCATAAAAGCAATTTATATTCCAATTTTATTTTTGTAATGAAAAAACTTTGTTAAGAAGGAGAAGAGGCAAAAACTAGAGAATCAACAATTTTGCTTAATGTTTCTATATTTTTTACATTTGTAAAGAATATGTATTAGATATTTCTATACAAATAATCCACAAAGAGAAATTTTGGACAGTTTAAAAATATTTTTAAACCTCATTTTTTAAAATTTATCTATTTTATTTATTTTTAAATATTTTCTGTCAGTTTCTTTTATAATTTTCTAAATTTTTATCATTTTTTAAGTATTTATCATTTTGGACAGTTTCTTTTAAAAATCCAGTTTAAAAACGATTTTCTTACACAGCAGAAAATTAAAATTTTGAAAACTGACCCGGTTTGTGATATTTATAGCAATAAACCTTAACTGAATTCGTACCTATTTTTTCGGATAAGCGGATCCTTGATGTTTTCTGACTTTCAACCAAACGATTTTCTTCGCTATTATCATACCACGAATTGCTTCGAGTGCAGGCTCAAACCAATTGAATCAAAACATAGAATTAGAAAAACTTTTCCTTTTGGGGTGAAAACAGAAATTCACTCTTCTTTAATAAAAACTGGAAAAATTGTTATTCTGAAAAAATATATTTATAAGTTAAAAATAAATTTTCTTTATTTTCCGGCATAATAACAATCTCCCAAAAGTTGTGTAAATAGCTCTACCGGTGCCATCTATTTATAGGAAAAGAAGGTAAACCCCTTGTAAAGTTGTAGAGGTTTATTCAGGGGCGAAGCCAGGGGGGCTGGCATGGGCCCCGGCCCCCCTAAAAGGTAAAATTGCTATTTAGGCCCTTAAATTTTTTTTTAAAATTTTAAATTAGTAAAGGTAAAATTGCACTTTGGCCCCCCTAAAATTATAAAAATTAGATTTAATCCTTTACAAATTAGAAAGATATAAACTATAAAAAATTAAAATTTCATCCGCACCCCCTAAAAAATTGTCATGGCTTCGCCACTGGGTTTATTTTAAATAGAAAAACAATATTTTAGTTAGAGTAGGAGAGGATTGAACGAATCACCCTTGTATTTCTACTAGGGTTGTCACCCTTTTAATGTTATAATTAAGTTTTGACTTTTCGCCTATTAATTATAAACTCATTTAGTCATGAGGTCATTCCACTATAATATCGTGATTGAACTCTCTTCAACGACAAACCATTACGAAAGCAACTACTCAGTGCTCGTCCAATGAACTTGTCATAAGTGTGTTACCCTCATAAGATATCCTTGATCTCTTTGGAATAATATTCATTCTCCCAATATGATCATATTTTATCTCATGGTAACCATTACATCTTCCTTCATGAAAAGTCAATCATTATCAAATAGTGATCAAGTCATCCATCACAAAGACGGACGACTCGTGGCTACGTTTACTTTTCATCAACCACGTAATGCCAACAATAGGATATCATTTACCCATGTTTTGGGCTATGAATTCCACAATTGTGAATAACGATACATACTATAGAAGTCATACACCCAACGCACTAACTTTCGGTTCCTTATTTATTTGAACTCAGGTTTTTACTTACATCATAGTGTACGAGTCATGCATATATAGTTTGCCATCCACTTAGGATTTAGGTATGTCGCACTATGAATGTCACAAGTGAATAAATTTAAAAACAGATTCAAGATCTATTCTGCTTGGGTCTTGTCCGATGCCCAAGACAAGACATCTCCCCAATTGGACTTGATAGACGACATATTAGTTTTTCAATTTGTTTGCTCATTTCTGATTAGACTAAATACATGTTTAGGTTTATCTACTAATACAAGCTGTCTTTCCATATTACGATCCGGCTATGTAATACCGCTTAGTATTAGTTAAACATTAGACAACTAATGAGCAACATTTGCTTCCATTTTGCTTTACGTGCAAAAATCATGTGAGGACAATTATAAAAAGTATATTAATGTAATCAATGAATTTGTTTTATTAACCAATCTGTTCGAAAAAATTACAAGTGTGTATTGGCGAAAATACTACACTTAGGGTACCAGATCCAACGCTGGTGATCTGTCAAAAGAACATTTGGCCATATAATCGGCTAAGATCTAAGCTTTGATCACTATTTTTGGGGCATATTCTATTTTGAACTTTGCCAATTCAATTCCCCATTTAATCATTCTACCTGCAGTATCTATTTTAGATAAAATGTCATTGATGGGTTGATTTGTCATGACAGTCACGGAATGAGCTTGAAAGTAGGGTCGCAATTTGCGAGCAGCAACTATTAAAGCGAAGATGAGCTTTTTTGCCTTTGAGTACCTTTGTTCACCATTCTATAATACCTTGCTAATATAATCCATTGGAAATTGGCAAACCTCCTTTATCCTGATCAAAACTATTGCTACCATTTCTTCAGAGGTTGCAAAATAAAGATAAAGAGTCTCCCACACTCGAGGTGACATCAGAAGTGGTGGTGACGTGATATATAACTTGAGCTTCTCAAAAGCAACTTAACACTCCTCTATCCAACTAAAATAAGTTCTTAAGGCTTTAAAGAAGGGTAAGCACTTATCTACCATCCTAGAGACAAACCTGTTGAGTGCGACCACCCTCCCCGTTAAGTGTTGAATGTCTTTAATAGTATTTGGGGGAGACATATCTAGAATGGCCCGAATCTTCTCGGGGTTCGCCTCTATACCTCTCTCTGATACTAAGAAGCCTAAAAATTTTCCTATTCTTACACCAAAAACGCACTTCTCCGGATTTAACTTCTCCGGATCCTCTAAGTTTTTTGTATTTAACGTAGTCGTATGGAATCGTTTGACATAATCTTGCAAAGATTCTTTATCCCTTTGTTTCATTAACATCAAACCCATAGGAGTGCCCATTATTGTCCTATGAGCTCAAAACCTTTTCAAGAACATCTGGCCCAGATGCGAAAAACTTTGAATGGAGCCCTGTGTGTAACACCCCTAACCCGTGTCTGTCGCCGGAATAGAGTTACAGAGTATTACCGGAACTTTCAGAACATTTTTAGATAATTCATAACAATTACTATTCTTTGTCTGAGATTATTCATAATGTCCATTATATGGGCCCTCAAGGCCCAAAACGAGTATTAGAATCGAATCGGGACTAAAACGGGAACTTAGGGAATTTTTCGTGAAATTACAAAAATTTCCGCGTTGCAGGGCTCACACGCCCGTGTGGTCTAGGGACACGCCTGTGTGACCCTTAGACATGCTCGTGCTTCAGGCCGTGTCTTACCCCATGTAACTCTCTGACTTGTGTACACGGCCATGCCACACGCCCGTGTGCTAGGCCGTGTGGTTAATTTAATTCTTTCGAAATTAGGTGCAGGTTTCACACGGCTGAAACACACGCCCGTGTCTCTGCCCGTGTACTCAATTCTGAGCATTCTGTTTCTCAAAATTAAGGTGCAGGGAACACACGGCCTAACTACACTTCCATGTACCCGGCCTTGTGTCACACATGGTTTAGACACACGCACGTGTGTCTGCCCGTTTGGACAAAATAAAGCCATTTCTAGCTTTATTTCTCACCCAAAATCACACCCATGACCTGCACTTGAAACACTCATCCAATACCAACCATTCTAAGCATTCAAATTAAACAAATTCCATCATTCATCATGGCATACCATTACATGCATACATTCTTACCTTGATTCATTCCATATATTAGACATAAATTGATCAACTACTTAACATATATTTAGCTACCATAGCATGACATTACAAGTATATCAAAACAACCATTACTAGCCATTCCAATGGCTAGATTACAAGCATCATTATCAAGCCACTAATGGTTAAATTATCCTATACATGCCATTATACCAAAATGATTTTACTAACTATACCCAAAATAAGCTAGTTGATAGTGTGACGATGCTCCAATGATCTCCAACCTTAGTAAGTATTAAATGCTTAGTAAGTTCGTATAACGGAAACTAAACTTACCAATCCCATTTATTAAATCTAAGCATACAAAAACATGTTTTCTATCCATTTGGCAAAATTGCCTAAACACATGCATCAAATCAAACATGTTAGTCACAAGGTTTACATATACATCAAGTAAGGATAGATGAGCTCATCATGCAATACTATTTCAAGACATTATCATTTCATCTCATAATTCTCATGCCATGTCAAGAGTTTTATGTCCGTTGAATCATTGAAATTTCGATGGATACTTAAGTAGTACACTCAGGGTGTACGATTCAATAATCCGTCAATTCTTATTTGAAGGTATCCATTGGGCACTTAATCAAGAAACACACTCTCGAGCCACATATCGTATAACAGGATTACTAGTCCAGGCTAAATCCTTTATATAACGTATGCTCAAAACAGCTCAATTAGGATTACCAGTCCAGGCTAAACCCTAATCGTAACATATACTCGAGAGGTATTATATCAGGATTACCCGTCCGGGCTAAATCCTTTCTATAACAAGGTCAATAAGAATACTCGTCCGAGCTAAATCCCGTCCACAACAAATGCAGGACCTTATTCATTTCGGGAAAGCGCATATATTCATCGGAATTCAATATTCAATCGGGACTTAACCCCTTTTTCATCATTTCAAGCATGTATTAAAATTTTCCATTATAGCATTCAAGCAATGCATATCAATATAAGTCACATTACATACAAGCACAACATTCAATTAACATAATTACATGCTCGATTAAGTTACACGAACTTACCTCGACACTTGTTCGCGTAAGTAATCTACTAATCCGAAACCTTTTCTTTTCCTCGATCTAACCTCAAATTTGTGTTGTCCAGATCTATATAAATAGCTTTAATCATCAATTTCTCATATTTCGTATTCATTTGGACTCAATTTACGTCCTAGGAAAAATTACCATTTTGCCCCTAACTTTTCCATAAATTCTAATTTCGTCCCTAGGCTCGAAAAATGAAACTTGTGCAATTTACTCCCTATTCCAAGCCTAACCAAAATCCCATTACAAAATTTACAGCACATTTATTCATAAAAATTCAAAATATTTCATCAAATTTTACAACTTTACAGTTTAGTCCCTAAATCATGTTTTCATCAAAAATCACTTTGTAAAAGTTGTTTATCTATCAACAACCTTTCATTTTCTACCATAAATTTCTAATTTTCAGCATATTCATCCATGACCCAAATTTCATACCTTAATAACTTTTCAAATTAATCTCCCAAATAGATATATTAGACTATCTCGGTTTCAAAAATATCAAAATTACTGAAAACGGGACAAGGAAACTTACCCAATTAAGCCTTGAAAGTTTCTTCTCTCTCTCCTAGGGTTTCCATATAATTTTGGGGTTGAAGATGAAAAAATAATAAGATGATATCTTTTATCATCTTTTTAATTAATTATTTCAATTTCCAATTTAGTCCCTACTCTTTTCTAATTTTTCCATGGACGAGTCACCAAAAATCTACATACTTTTCTTTAATGGTCTAATTACCATATAAGGACCTTTAGTTTTGAATTCCATAGCTATTTAATCCTTATAGCTACTAGAATTTAACTTTCACATTTTATGCGATTTAGTCCTTCTCGTAATTAAACACTTAATCGATAAAATTTTTGTATCAAAATTTTCACACGACACGTCTATCATAATACGAACCATATAATAAAATAAAAATAAACTTTATTTTCGGACCGGATTTGTGGTCCCGAAACCACTATTCTGATTTCACTAAAAAATGGTTGTTACACTGTGGTAGAGACAAATACCAATCTTTCACACTTCCTCTAAGAGTTGTCAAGAAAGCTTTACATTTTTCTGCATCGGAAGCCCCTAACACATTCGTATGATCATTATACCGCATGAGACGTGCTCGAGGATCTCTCCTACCTTCAAACATTTCCTTTGGAACTTTAAACTCAGTTGGTAGGCTCACAATTGCTACTTCAGGAGACAATGGGTTGTTAGAACAAAACAATCAATCCATATCTTGCACATCAGGGTGCAATGCTTGCACATCTCTACGCAAAGCATCCATTTCGTTTTTCCATGGCTTTGCATGTGCTCCCACAGCCTCATCTTGGAGAGGTGTGACACGATCCTGAAGATCAGAGTTGTCAAACTGTATCTTCCTCGTCAACTCCTCATTCTATCTTAGCAGTTCCTACTGAAACACTTGCTGCTGTTCGAACCTACCACTTTTCTAAGTCATCTGTTCCTTCTTCAACCTCAGTTGCTCTTGTAAACTGAATAGTTGCTATGGCGATGCACCCTAGTCAAAGGGAAATGATGGTCCCTGAATAAATGGAGCATTGAGGTCGAAAGAATTGGAGGCACCTGCTTGGCCTATATTACCCAGATTTTCTGGTCGATCAGCAAACCAACTAGCGAAAAGGTCCATTTCTCCGGGTTGATTACCGACGTCAGAACCTTTTTCCTGGTCCGATAGAAAGTTACAGGAGAAATTCTCGTTTGGGTGAGTCATTTTTGTTTTTTGGCAATTTGAAAATTTGAAAATTGGAAGTCTTTCCACGCTCACCGCACCAAATTGTTGAGTAATTTAGAGTGTTTGTGTCCTTTTCAAAAGGGTTAATTTATGTATTTATATTATATGATTACTGTTCATGGACGTGATATCGTAGGTAGGTCCTCATGCATGCTAACACATACAATACTCTAGGGTTAACATGTGCTTTCTAGATGTGGGTTCACCTACATGGTGGTGCGAACCCACATTGTGCATGGTGGTGCAAACCTACATCATGCGATCCCATAGAGATATGTGAACATCTCACGTGCAAACCACGTGGGTCGACAAGTCAAGAATCGGATAACCAAGTAGCAGGTTAGTAATAGCGAGTACCATAACATTATTATAGTAACTAAAAAAAGTGCCACCATTAGCCTTTAACAGTATGGTGAAAAAGAAAAACCAAATTCAAAAAATTAGTAATTAAATTGTAACTTCTTTTTAGTTAAAGCGTTGGTAGTGGAATTTAGCCTAAATTTAAAAAGAGTTTGGACTTTGAATATTGGTCGAGATTGGGCCGACAGAAAAACCTAAAACCCTCTTAACTCCTCTATGTAGTTACTCTTTCCTTCTTTCGTTCCCTCCAAACCAGAACTCAGTTTCATCAACAATGGCATCGATTCTTGCAAAGAAGCCAAAAAAGATGAAGTTGAAAGAGTTGAAAACACTAGGCCAACAACTCCTCTCTTCACGAGCTCACATCAATAATCTTCCGTTGCTCCTCGGTTTCATATCGCCGTCGTCGCCGCCGCCACACGTTCTCGAATCACTCCTCTCGCTGCAGTCATTCTTCACCACGGTGCTCGCCGACCTCCCTCCCTCTCAGTCTTCGAAGAAACGTCCGCGTATAGACGATTCAGCTAAACAGGGTCCCGAGTTTATTTACAGGACCTGGCTGAGATCAAAGTTTGATGAATTCGTTACGTTGTTGATTGAAGTTTTGATTTCGCCCGATACGGAAGACGCTTTAAGAGTAAGTTCTCTTTTTTCTTTGATTCTTTTGCTGAAATTTGAGATTTGGTTCTAAATTTGACAGCAAATTGATAATACTGCCACCATTGTAAAAGTGAGATGTGAACTTCTTAAAAGAAACACTCAAGCATATATATATATATATATTAAACATTAGTTGAATATTTTCTGTGTTATCGAATAAGTCAACTGAATTTTTTTTCTTTCTAATTTGAACTTGACCGCATCCATTTGTTTGATTTTCTTTTAGGAAATTGTATTGGATTCATTCATGGAATTCGTGAAGCTCGGAAATGGAGGAAGCTTTTACTCCTCTATTTATCACAAATTGCTGCGCAGCATCGTAAGTTTTATTTACCTGGAATCTATAGTTAAACTTATGCTTCTATGTTGTTTATACTTATTTCCTGTTACCTTTTATTATAGGTTTGTAATTGGTTCTAATATTTTCAGGTTAACTCTCCAACACCTGTTGATTTTTTATCAGAGTTGCTTGCATTGAAGTATTTTAAGTACATTGATGTCCGGTATGATTCAAACTTTCCGTGGCCATTAAATGCCTAAATCTAGAGTGTTGTTGCGAAGCTTCACTGTTTTAAGATAGTTAAATTGTGTCTGTGTTCTAATTCCTTTCCTTTTTCGGTTTTGGATTCAATGCTACTATCAGGTTATAGTTATGGATGGAAGAGATGATAGTGCATTCTAGTTGTAAATTCAGTTGTTTCTCTTACTTTATTTTCTTCTTGTTGGATTCCCGTCCACAGCACAAATTTGTAGTGGCCTTGATTTTTATGTTAATTTCATATTGTCTGGGAGAAGTGTAATTTTTTGCTTCATGTTAAACGGTAAATTTGGTTTTCTCTTTCACAGGTACTTTACCTTCATTAGCTTGGAAAAACTTGCTAAAGCTTTGGACACAAAAGATACCACTGGTACCTTTTAGTCTCAGTTTTTATTCCAAAATATCTCTTCAAAGATTCTTTTTTAGAACTTTGTCTGACTTATTTTCTGTTAATTTTCCTGGTGAAGACGACGAAACAGCGGGTGGAGATGGTGACAGCGGGAGTCAATCAAGAGAAAGGTTAGATTTGGCCAGCATATTGTCAATATCTTTGTAAATACTCTTTTTACTATTTTGATGTGGATTGTTAAAACAAATCTACTTAAAAATCTATTTTACTGAACAATGAACTTTGGAATGGTAAATGAAATAGCAATTCCTGTTGCAGTTGATTACCTATTCTCCTCTTTCCTTGGTTGTAGTATTTGTCAAGTTACTGTCTGCAGGTCACCTTTATGCTTTTACTAAATGACTTAAAAGAATTTACAATAACTTTACGTTCTCCCATGTCACTTTAAAATGCTGGATGGTTGTTGTAATCGCAATAAGAGAATGGAAGGTTGCTGAATTGCTGCAATGTTTGTTGCAGCATGGAGCTTTCTATTCGCAAGATACATTATATCATATCTCACATCCCCCCTTTGGAAGGCAATGATGTAAAATCCGAGTATGAGATGTGGAGCGGATCAGGTGAGAGATTATGATTCATTCTTTCCCTCGGCCTGGATGACACTATTAGCTGCAACTTAATATTATTTTTCAGGGTTTGCTGTGCTTGATTTGCAGTGTTAGTGATCTTAGAAAGTTTTTGACAATTAAACACAAACTTTCCTTCTAAATTGTGTAGCAAATGTGCTTCTTTATTGGAGAAGCAAAATTTATCTATTTTTCTGTATTAAACAGGGCTTCCATCTAACGAAGAACATGATAAAAAAAAGCTCTCTAAGGCTCAAAAGGCGGAAGATCAAGGGTGGAAGGATGAGAAACAAACCAATAATGTAGGTTATCAATTATTTATTCCGAGGCAGATGTTTCCATCATTTCCATTTAGATTTAGTTGCATATCTGTAGATAGTCTGCCTTGTGTTGCTTATCTGCATCAACATTTTGAAATATTAAATTGTCCCTTTTCATGTGTTTTCTGTGGGGTGGGATGTGATGCATTCAGGTGTTGTCTCCAGCCTCAATTGCCAAGAAGATGAAACTGAAGTTTACTAAAGCATGGATTTCGTTCCTCAGACTACCGATCCCTGTAAATGTATACAAGGAGGTAAACACTAAAGCCATTTTACTGTTTTCAACTAATATTAAGTGCTTGCTTCTTGGCCTTAGCTTTGGTGGTATGCTTGGCATTACTGTATGTATTTTCTTATACTTGTTCTTATTGAGTCCCACATGTCTTTCTCAGGTTCTTGCCACTCTTCATCAGGCAGTCATCCCTCATTTGTCTAATCCTATAATTTTATGGTAATTAATCTAACCCTAGCAGTTTTAGCTCTTATTGGCATGTTCTCACAGTAATCTGATTTATTAACCATAATGTGTAGTGATTTCTTAACAAAATCATACGATATTGGTGGCGTTGTTAGTGTCATGGCGCTTAGCAGCCTCTTCATCCTAATGACACAACACGGTTTAGAGTACCCAAATTTCTATGAAAAGCTTTATGCGCTTTTATCACCTTCTATCTTCATGGCAAAACATAGAGCGAAGTTTTTTCAGGTAATACGAAATTGCTAAACTATCTCATTGTTCTTCTCTTTTATAAGTTCACTTATCTGTCTTGCAGTTCAACTTTGGTAATAATGCAAACGCTGAAACTATATTTAACTTCCGAGAAACTGCAAGTGTATCTACTTGTGCTTTGACCTTGATACTAAAATTTGAACATAGATCCTGCAACCTTCTCGTTGATGGTTAAACTTTTTCGTACTCCAAAATTCCCATTTTCTTTTTTTATTTCAGTTGTGCTTAATAGACTACTTACTACTGGTGCTAAAAGAACAAGACACTTAACATGTTTCTTGTTTTAAGCATCAAGGTCCCGAGCACGGTTGTCTGTCCCTTATTGTCTAGAATCTAGAACATTGTAGGATTTCGCTATCGACTAAAAAGTTATGCTTCAATTATTATCTTCTAGTTAAATATGTTTTCTTCCTTGTTTCGCAGCTTCTTGATTCTTGCCTGAAGTCGCCTCTTCTTCCTGCGTATTTGGCTGCTGCTTTTGCTAAGAAATTAAGTAGACTGTCGATTTGTGTGCCTCCTTCTGGAGAATTGGTTATCATTGCTTTGATTCATAACCTTTTACGTCGACATCCATCAATTAACTGTTTGGTGCACAAGGTATTACTGCATTCTTATTATTTAAAGAATTTTTAATTGAACTTCCTTGCATAAGTGCAACGAAAATTATCAATTTGGCTTGTACAAGTCTTTCTCCGAGGGAAATGATTTTTTCCTTTTTGGCATTGTAGGAAGATGGTGATGAAAGTGAAGAGGATAAAAATGATTCCGGATCTGAGAAAAGACCTGGTATTGATCATTTTAATAGCGAGGAGAGCAATCCTATAAAATCTAATGCCATGAGTAAGTATCTTTTCAGCATGTTTTATTTACATCAAATTTAACGTAGTTGCCTTTAACATATGTGGGTTGGACTCTTCATGCTTCTTGAATTATCGCGTGCTACACATGGATATAGAGATATGATTTCCAAGGATCCTCCAAATATATTGGAAAGCTTAGAAAAACCTAACCAGACCTTTGTTGGATACATACCCGTAGTGGACAGTAACACCCAAGTTTGAGGAACGTAGCCCTCAACTGCCCTAGCATACTTCAATTGTTGAATTTATGCATCCTTTTACCTCGATAAAATGGAAAATATTTAGTACAAATGTTATAGCCTGACTGACCAAGAACTAACGTGCATTCTTTCTTGAATAATAAACATGTTTTGCTTCTTGATTTCGACTTTACTGATTAACTTCAGAGGTTGGGGTGTTTTCCACCTTCCAATTTGGAATGGAATTGGGTTTCACCGATAACATGCAAAAAGTCCAAGCTTCCTACGAACCATTTGGAGCTTTTTGAATGATAAAAATCTTGAATATACACTATTCCACTGTACAACTAATCCTTTTTGTCTATAATTCGTGATTGTACACCCAATAGGCCATCTATAAGTTTTGGGCGGTCAACATTCCTTGACGGGATTTTACATGTCGATGTTTCTTTGAACAGGAAGTTCTCTTTGGGAAATAGACACCCTTCGACACCATTACTGCCCTCCTGTATCAAGGTAAAAACACAGTGCTTTTATCCTTTGAAACACTACATGCATATCAAACCTAATGTTTTCAGTTTCCTTGTTCTTCCAGGTTTGTTTTGTCATTGGAGAATGATTTGACAGTTCGATCCAAAACCACTGAAATGGACATCAAAGATTTTAGTTCTGGTTCATATGCAACAATATTTGGGGACGAGGTAAATATCATCTTTATCAATTAGATGAAAATGTTAAGTATGACATTTGAGAATAAAGCTTTCATGATTCCTTACCGAATTCTATTTGTTATTTTAAATATATGACCCGAAAACTATAAGTTGTTCAATTTTGGAATGGGCTTTTAAGTTAGGAAAGGCTACAAGCTTTCAAAAGGTTAAAATATGCCATCAATGCTTGTACTTTGATAAAATTTGAGTTTTAGTTCTTATACTTAAAAAGTTAAAAACTAAGTCCTCTTACTTTTCTTTTTTAAATTCTAGTTCAATCATTAATATTGTTCGTATATTCTGTAAAAATTTGCCAATTTAGCATGTTGATTAGGCAATCCCGTACAACTTTCCGTACGAATGATGGAAAATACACAAGCTAAGTTGATAAATTTTGACAGGAAATATGAACAATATTAATAATTAGACTAGAATTTTTTAAATCCGAAAGGAGGATTTAATTTTTATCAGGGACTAAATTTCCATTTTTTGATTGGCAAAGTTTAGGGACTGGCAGCATATCTCAACCCTTTAAAAACAAATCTTTCATGGCTCTAGTCTATGTTCCATACTTCATAGCATGTTCATGAATATTTAAGTCAAAATATGCTATCAGTCCTTGTATTTTGGAAAAGTTGGATATTTAGTCCTGAACTTAAAAAAAAGTTAAAATTAAATTCTCTTTAGTTTTTTGATTTAAAATTTCTAGTCCTGTCAAATATGCTTTATATGTTCATAATGATTTACTTCTGCATGCGTATATTGACGAGAAATACTAAGGATATCAAGATTAGCATCTTTAAAGTGAAGGTAGAAGATTTAAGAGAGATTGATGGAATATTTTGATAGTAAATTTTAAAAATAAAGTCGGGATAATGTAGGTTCTGATATGCACTTTCAATTAATTAATTATTTTAATATTTCTTTATATGGACGCACAGATACGACGTCGGGTAAAGCAGGTTCCTTTGGCTTTTTATAAAGCAACGCCAACATCTTTGTTTCCCGAGTCTGAATTTTGTGGTTGGACCTTCAAATACGAAGGAAGCAATGAAATTAAGGAGCAGAAAACAGTTGAAAAAGATGATGCCTCTACAAAACGACAGCGGATCGAATGCTGATGTTCATGACTTGTTTCTTAGGGAGGATCGTAATTCATATATGGTTTTGACCAACTTGGACACTTTGTTTTGAGTTTTTAACCCGTCTTTAAATATATTTTTTGATTGAAATTTATATGTCTAATCTTATATCTGAATTTGTGTGATTTAATTGTGAAATTATCAAAAGTTTATTTAAGTCTCATATATTTTTTACTTTAGAAAATAGAATCATGACTCAATTCCAATTTTTCATGAGTTTTTTTGTTTGTTTGTTAGATCGGTCTTTTTCAAATTTCGTTATATGATACTTTTTTTTTTTTTTTTTTTGCATTGGATATAGAATTTTTAAATTCTACAAATTTATTATCTTATATCTAGATTGTCTTTATTTTACTATTTGTATATACGAGGAAATCTTGATTTTTTTTTTTAATATTTAGATCTAATGTCAAATGATTTTAAAAAAGTCCTTTTTTTTTAATCTATGTTTTTATTAAAATATTTCGAGATTTGTTTAAAAAGAATTTAAGTGTTTTAAATATTTTTGTACAATTTGTAAATTTTCAAAATATAATTTAATGGCTTTTTAAAAAAAAATGTTTCATTGTTATTGATTATTTTAAAAATATAATTAAATGGGTTAGGTGAGGTCGGGTCTATACATGATATTAATACATTTTATATTTGTTTAAGTTCAGTTCGACCCGAAATATGAACCTAAAATTTTGCCTAACTATGTCTATATTTGTAAATGGTTAACCCAAGTCCATTTTAGATTCACACATTTTTTTTTAAATTTTAAAAATATATATTTATATTATTTTTAATTTAGTATTTAATAATTAATATTTTATATATTTTTATTTATTACAATTTTATATACAGTCACCTTAACAACTTTTAATGTTTATATCATAGTAGTATATAATATTATTATAGATTTAACTTTTGTGTTATAAATTACATAATTTATAAAAATAGCATAAAACATTAATAACTTAAAAATATATCGGATCGAGTTCGAGCCTTGAATGTTCAACCCTAAACTCAACTTATATTTTAGACGGATCTAATTTTTTATTCAAATATATTTTTCAAAGCTTAGCCCATTTAACAAAACGAGCCTTAATTTTTATCCAAACCTATTTTTTAAATCTCGTATTTTTATTTAAATCCTTTCATTGTTTAAACGAGTCTAGAAGAATAACGTCAATAACAGTTGGTCTAATCAAAAGACAAAAGGGATTAAAGCTTTTCCGTAAAAATGTAATTTAATTAAAATCTGAAGATTAAAAATTAAAGTGATAAAAGGGGATTTCAAGAGTAAATTAGTGGGAATGTAAAAGATATGGTAAGATAAGTGGGCCGAATCTATCTAGATTCGTACCTAACCTAACACAATTTAGTAAAAAGTAGACCTACCCCACTAGATTTAAGAAGAAAAATATTTATATTGGATATAGATTTAATTTTCATAAATAACTAACTTAATCCATCAATCTTTAATTATAATGGATTAAATGTATTTAATATTTAATATTTGATCCATTTAATTTCGATATTTTTCTTCTCTTATTTCTATCGATTTTATTCGTTTAGAGTCAGAAAAAAAATTAGCCTACTAAAAATTTAACACAATATTAAAAAATCTAAGGAGTCCAAAGTTATTATGAATGTTTATTTCTATTCAATATAAACGAAATTAATAAAATAATTTATTTTTATATTTTAAAAATCAGATTGATTTAATTTAAATTATATACAACATATTTAAAATAGAGTTAAGTCAGTCAAATAAGTTTACCACTTTTGTTCACCACTATCTCCTATCATACTCACATGCTCTAATAAATTTTTTACTAAATATGAAAAAGAAAAACCAAAAGGCAAAAGTAGCACAAACAAGAAAGTGGGGGACTCATCACTTTCACCCAAACCTTATTTCTTCTTTTCTCCTACGAGACAATCAATCATAAAAAATCCAACAAAACATTCTTATATATATATATATATATATATAATACTAAACAATAACACGACACTTCGTTATCAATAAAATAAATAAATAATAAATTTTATTTAAATATAACCTATAAATTCAACTTTCGAAATATGAAACTCAAAGCTGACTATAAACTCTATCCTTAAATTTTGAATTAAAATCTTAAACCTTAAAAATAGAATATTTATAATTAATTTTTAACAATATTTGAATATTTATTTATAAGTCTTTCATTTTTTTTAATTTAATGATGATGTGTCGTGTTATTATTTACTGATGATGTATGAAATTTATACACTAATGGTAGGAGCGATATTGATTTGGTTCGACCATCATAATTCGATTCAACTCGGTTTGGTTCTCGATTTTTCTATATTAATTTATTTATCATAATTTGAAAAAATGAGCTCTGTTAATATTATTTGAAAAAAAAAAATCAAGACATTTTTCATAAATATTTATAAAAAAAACAATAATTTTCACTATTTTTATATCATAAAAATATTAATTATATATTAAATAAAAAATAAAATTCGATTCAATTTTTACATTTCATAAACCTTCCAAACACTTAAATTAGAGTCACATAATATATTAAAATTTATTCCATAAAAAAAAAAGAAACCCAATTTCTACAACTACAAATACATTAAATTTAAGAGTGATTTTTATTGGACTAAAAATATATTGTTTTGAATTATACCCTTACCTTACAAATGGAAGGCTGCTATGTGCTATCACCTCAACTACAATTAAACCTTAATAAGCCATGATGACATTAGAGTAAACTATAAAAAAGTTTAAAACCAAAAACGCATTCTTATTATTATAACTTGGAAAGGAAATTTCCCATTATTTTATTGGACACTATCATTGTTTTCCTTAATCATCTCTTTTTTCTTTTTTGGTCGAGAAAACTCAATAACTTTTATTTTATAGTGAATAATTTAATATAAAATATTATTTTTTTTATAGAAAATGTTATTCTATATAAAAATATCGATTGAGTTTTAATTCAATTGGTATGAATATTCTTGTCAATGTAGAAGGACGTGGGTTCGAGTATGTTGAAGCGCATTATCTTTTCAGTTATGGGTTGGGGAGGAACTATAGATAGTCTAGGTATTGTGTCAAAAAAAAAAAATAGATGCATATTCGTCATCCAAGTATTTTCTAACTAAACTACTGTTATGCCTATTCAAATCCATTACAGTTTTATACGTGATGTTAATATTATTTTATATATTTGGTTATAAGATATTGGACTTTTTTTTTATAAAAATAACCTCAAAAAAATAATTAATTACTTAAATGACCTATTTTTTTAATAAAATACGAAAATAATCCAAAATCTATAGTAAAAGTTGGTGGAGCCAAAGTGTTTGGCCCCACCAACATGCCATGTCAGCAATCTGCATTAAAAAAATCAATTTTTTGGTAGAATCATGTAGAATTATGCCACTTGTATAAATATTAGGAAAATATTATGATTTTTGAAAATATAAAGGGTTTAAGTAATTTTACTTTTTTTTTGTGGAGCCAAATAAATTGACGCCACCAGATTCCAAGACAGTAGCCTATCTGCCTATTTGTCTATTGAAACAGGTAAATTTTTTATTTTTATTTTTCATTCATGTTACTTTTTCTGATTCTTTGTCATTTTTTCTTTCTTTTTGTTTCTCTTTTTAAGTTTTTTATTTATTTACTTTTCAAGTTTTTTTCTATTTATCCTTTATTTATTTTATTTATTTGTTTATTATTGGTTTTATAAAATTTGAAATGTATATTTGAAATGTTTTATAATATTATTTTTTAAAATTTTAAATATATTTTTAAAGTTATTTTTAAAGATATTTTTTAATAATATAAAATATTTAAAATATATTATTTTTAAAATATAACCTTTCAAATTTATTATTTATTTTATAATATTTTAAATGTATATTTATTTAATTTTAAATACAATTTTTAACAAATATTTTTAATTATTTTTAAAGAAATTCAAACATTTTTTTAAATTTTATTTAAAATTTTTAAAAAATAATATTTTATTTAAAAAAGTGAAAATTGAATTGATTGAAAAAAATAAAAAAATGATTTATTTGTTAAAAATGAATTAAATATTTGTTAAAAACTTATATTTAAAATTAAAAAAATATTTAAAATTTTCAAAATATACATTTAAAATAGTATAAAACAAATAATAAATTTGAAAGGTCATATCTTTAAAATAATATATTTTAAATGTTTTATAATATTAAAAAATAATATTTAAATTTTTAAAAAATAATATTTAAATTTTTAAAAAATAAAAAATATATTTAAAATTTTAAAAAAATAATATTGTAAAACATTTAATGTAACACCCTAACCGACATCTGTCGCCGGAATAGGGTTTCGGAGCATTATTGAAGCTTATCGATCAAACAGACATAAATTACAAACATTTCTTATCATATTATATTTAGGTCAAAAACCAATTAAACTCATACATACTATCCCTTATTCGAACCCTCGAGGCCCAAAATACGCATTAGAAACAAATCGGGACTAATTCGGAAACTCAAAGAATTTTTTTGAAAAATATTAAAAATTTTCAAAGCTGCAGGGTTCACACGGCCGTGTGGCTCACACGGTCAAGAGACACGCCCGTGTCTTAGACCGTGTAGGCATTCGAAATAGGGACACACGGCCGTGTCCCAGCTCGTGTCTATACTCGTGTAATTCTCTGAATTGGATCACACGGCTGAACCACACGCCCGTGTGCCAGACCGTGTGCCCTTTCTAAATGGCCTCGCACGCCCGTGTGCTAGCTGTGCGTCTCACACGGCTCAGTCACACGCCTGTGTGTCTGCCGTGTGGACTCAAAATGTACCTTAAACAACAAGTTTACCATTCCCTACAAGCTTGGACAATAAGCAACTCAAAAATCATTCGTTTAACCAATTCAAGACATAATCAAACACATCCAAATCATATCAAACAAACATCCTAGGTGCCTAACCAATGTATCCTCATAGGTACCACAATTATATCATCATTTCATATCATTAAAACATCATTCAAATCATCATTTTAAATCACGCCTAATCCAGTTTATTTTGCCTAATTCATGAACACTTAAATATTAACTTAATTTCACATGTGTATATATATACCAAACTAACATTATATTTATAACCTCATTTACAAACAATACACAAAATAACTACTATTTAGACACCCTAGGTACATGCCGACACATTTCAAAAGGATAAACATCACCACGTTTGAGTTCGGGATCGTTGTTGGATGCTGAATCGGCGATCAAAATTAAGTACCTAACCTGCGCACAGAAAACAAAACCGCACGCTGAGTAAAGTTCAGTGGTATTTCTATAATCCGAATATTTAAAGACAAAAGATAATATAATATGTACAATTGAATTTTAAACACATATTACTGTCTAGTATCATAACTATCATACACTATCATATTTCACTTGTTACATAATGTCTCAATACACATATCAAACCATATTTATTTGTACTATGACATTAGTCATTCAATACTCAATTTATGAATACATCATTTCATACCATACTCAATTCTCATCACTTGCTATATAATAGCTTTTCACAATTCAATCCACATATCATTTAATCAATAATATTATTCATTCAATATCAATCATAGTACCGTTTTATTTAATTACCCCCATTAACACAACTCGGACTCGGACGGATATACGGATCCAACCACACACCAGTGTGGCACCCAGTGCCTCATCAGATAATTCGAAGTAGTAAACTGACACCCAGTGTCTCATCGGTTAAACCGAAGTAAATTGGCACCCAGTGCCTCATCGAATAAATCCGAAGTAATAAATTGACACCCAGTGTCTCATCGACTCGAAGTCGAAGAAATCTTTGAACTCTTCCAATCCTATGGCATGCCATCTATATCCGACTTAGCCCAATACAGTTAATAGGGTTCCAATTCACTTTTCAAATACAACCAATATCCAATACTAATTTTTCATATAATCACATATAATCATTTCAATTCAATAATCAATACATTCAATATGTACTTATCTATTCAATCAAGTTCAATCAATTATCAAAATATTAATTACTCACCTCAACACTTACCATATACATTAAATTGAATTATAAAAATTAACAACTGAGTTCGGATTATAGAAATACAAACCAGAAATTCCGAGCCATTCCTCGTCGACTTTATCTTTTCCATTTTTAGTCGAAGATTTCAGTACGACGTTAGCTACAAAATTAAAACAATTAAAATTCATCAGTACAACATAATTCGATTTCATATTAAATATTTCAATTTTTACTCAATATTTTCCAAAATTCTAATTTAGTCCCTAAACCGAGATTAATTTTTATTCTTCACATTTAATTCTTTATTTTCATGCAAATTCCACTTGAGACTAAATTCAACTCCCTATTTTCACATAAATTCAGAAATTTCAAAATTTTCACAATTTAGTCCCTATTACACAAAATTTACTATTTGTTCTACAATGTAATCCTTTTTCATTTCTAGCTTAAAAATCTATCAATTTAATCCCTAATACTAAAATTATTCAACATTAACAACACTTAAAAACTCAATAATTTCTAAAATTTTGGCATGGGTCGGGCAATATTTAACACCAGGATTCCAAAAACATAAAAATTACAAGAAAAAGGGACTAAATTGACTAACCAATTAAACTTGAACGCTTTTGAAACCCTAAAGCCCTTCGTCTCCTTCTTTCTCCCTTTTCTTTCTTTTTTTTTTCTTTCTGTTTCGTTTTGCTTTGTTTTTTTTTAATTCATTCTTTTATTATTTTGTTTTATTATACATTAATATATTATTATATAATATAATATATATACTTAACACTTAAGGTTTATTTTATAATATATATAATAAATTCACAAATAATCTACCTTATGCCACCTCATAAAGAAACAATGGCATAATTGCTTCTTTAGTCCTTTTAAAATTTTCTTTAATCTATAATTCAACTTTTACCCTATATGCAATTTAGTCATTTTACCTAATTACTCTTAATTCATGCAAATTCACTTAACCAAAACCTAATTAACTACACAACTAGCTAAAAATATTTACGAGTCCGATTTACGGTAACGGAGTCTCAAAAATACACTTTTTTACACTCGTGACTATCGGGTCGTTACAATTCTCCCCCTTAATAAATTTTGTCCTCGAAATTTACCTGAAAAGAGGGGGTACAGAGATCTCATAGTTTCTTTCGGTTCCCAAGTCGCTTCGTCAACACTATGACTACGCTTCAACACTTTCACTAACGGAACTCACTTATTACGCAATTCTTTCACTTCTCGTGCCAAAATTTCAACTGGTTCTTTTTCGTATGACAAAACAGGTTGAATTTCAATATCCTCTGTCGAAATAACATGAGATAGGTCCGATCGATATCTTCTAAGCATTGAAATGTGAAAACCATCATGTATTTTCTGCAATTGCGCAGGCAAAGCTAAACGATATGCAACTGGTCCCACTCTTTCTGTGATCTCATACGGTCCAATAAATCGAGGACTTAATTTTCCTTTTCGACCAAATTTCAAAATTTTCTTCGAAGGCGAAACTTTAAGAAATACTTTATCGCCAACAAAATATTCAATATCTCGACATTTCGAATCTGCATATGATTTCTGTCTGTCAAAAGCTGCCTTCAATCTATCTCAAATTTTCTTAACAATGTCTTCCATTTCTTGAATTAATTCCGGCCCGATTATTCTTCTTTCACTCAGTTCCATCCAACAAACAGGTGATCGACACTTTCGACCGTATAAGGCTTAATACAGAGCCATTTGAATACTTGATTGGAAACTATTGTTGTATACAAATTCAGCCAAAAGTGAGCAACGCTCTCAACCTGATTCAAAATCAATAACACAAGTACGAAGCATGTCTTCCAAAATCTGAATAACATGCTCAGATTGTCCCTCAGTCTGCAAGTGAAAAGCTGTGCTAAAATTAAGTCGTGTACCAAGAGATTCATGTAACTGTTTCTAAAATCTCAAAGTGAACCGTGGATCTCGATTAGAAATTATCGACATAGAGACACCGTGCAATCTCACTATTTCTTGAATATAAACTTCAACAAGCTTTTAAAGTGACCAATCAGTTTTAACCACTATAAAATGAGCCGATTTCGTAAGTTGATCAACAATCACCCAAATAGCATTTTTCTTACTTGCCGATAAAGGTAACCCCGTTACAAAATCTATCGTGATACAATCCCATTTCCATTCAGGAATAGATATAGGCTGAAGTAATCCGGTAGGAACTTGATGTTCTGCCTTAATTTGTTGACAAGTTAAGCATTTAGCTGCATATTCAACCACATCTCTTTTCATTCTTGGCCACCAATAAGATTCTCGCAGATCACGATACATTTTCGTTCCTCCAGGATGCAAAGCAAAAGGACTATCATGAGCTTCGCGAAGTATCAACTCTTTCAATTCAGAAACATCTGGAACACAGATTCAGTTATGAAATCATAAGCAACCACAATCATCAATGCTAAAATTTTCTAATGTACCATTCTGAACCATTTCTCTTTTTTTTTCGCCAACTTGTCATATTCTAATTGCGCTGACTTGATCCGATCAAACATCACCGGTTTGATTTTTAATTCAGCCAATAAGCTTCCATCATCATTGATACTGAGCTGAGCAAACATTGCTCATAATTCAATCGCTGCTTTTCTACTCAACGCATCAGCTACAACATTAGCTTTACCAGGGTGATAATCAATAACACAATCAAAATCTTTCAAAAGCTCGACCCAATGACGCTGTCTCAAATTCAACTCATTTCGAGATAAAAGGTATTTGAGACTCTTATAATTGGTATAAATATAACACTTTTTGCCGTACAAATAGTGTCTCCATATCTTTAGAACAAAAACCACAGAAGCTAACTCTAAATCGTGTGTCAGATAATTGTATTCATGCGCTTTCAACTGATGAGACGCATAAGCAATCTCTTTCCCATCTTGCATCAAAACACAACCAATACCGCTCAAACTGGTTAATCCAAGAAAACTACGAACCTCTGACACATTCCTCGGTGCTTTCCATTGAACAATTGCCTCTATCTTTTTCGGATCAACTCTAATTCCATCTGCTGAGATAACATGACCCAAAAATACAACCTCTAATAACTAGAATTCACACTTACTAAGCTTCCTGTATAACTGTTTCTCTCGTAACATGTAACACCCCTAACCCTTATCCGTTGCCAGAACAAGGTTACGAAGCATTACCAGACTTTACGAAATAAATAAGAACATTTTATAACATTTTAATAAACATATCAGAAACCAATCATAAAATACTTACATTGTCCCTTGTATGGGCCCTCGAGGCCCAATATACACCTTAGAAATGGATCGGGACTAAACCGGATACTCAGAGAATATTTCTCAAAATCTCAAAAAAAATTTAGGAGCATGGGACACACGCCCGTGTGGCCGACCGTGTGGCTCACACGGCCAGGAGACACGCTCGTGTCTTAGGCAGTGTGGGCTTTCAATATGAGACACACGGGTGTGTCCTAGCCCGTGTCCTTACCCGTGTAACTCTCTGACTTGGGTCACATGGCCAACCACACGCCCGTGTGCTAGGCCATGTGCAAGGTGCAAGGGTCACACGGCCAAGTCACACGCCCGTGTGCTAGGCCGTGTGCAAAAACCTGAGCATACTATTTTGAATTTTTAAGATGCAGGGGACACAGGACCAGATAACATACCCATGTGCCAGGCCGTGTGTCACACACAACTGAGACATATGCCCGTGTGGACGAAAATAAGCCATTTTAAGGCCACTTTTCTCACCCGTTTTAACATCAACCTGCACCCAACATTTGAATATACCAATATATTCCAACCAAGCAATCAAAACAAACCAAAACATGTTCTAAACATGACATAACATCACAAATACATCAATTACTTATACTTACCTACTTTACTCATTTCATTGATTTATCAAATTCTACTACTAATTACATACCTACAAACATTTAAAAATTCACAACCATAACTCAAACTATTTCATTGCCAAACCAACCCTATACATGCCATATAAACCAAAATTTACATTGCACCAACTATCGAATTAAACTGGATAGTGTGGCTTGATGTGTTGATCCGATCTTCCGACCACATGTTAATCTACAAAAAACATTAAACACACAAGTAAGCTTATTGAAGCTTAGTAAGTTCAATAGGTTAAACATTGATCTTACCGAACTTAATATAATAAACTAAATTGTAAATAGATAATACATTCTTCCTGTCAAGTGCAACATAAATCGATGAACACACTTCCTTCAGATCAATATCAGTAATAATCAATAAATCTTTCAATTCAATCACATAAGTCTTTTACCAATTCTTATTGAATCAAAGAACGACTTACGGATATGAGTACATCATTTTCTTTGTGCCATAGTCCAACTATGGTCTTACACATGCATTGCCATGGCCCTACCATGGTCTTACATTAGTAGTGCCATAACCTAGTTATGGTCTTATCGTCAGAATGCCATAGCCCAGCTATGGTCTTACATATAATTACTGCCATGGTCCAACCATGGTCTTACATTCAAAGTGCCATAACCCAGTTATGGTCTTTTCATTAAAATGCCATAGCCTAGCTATGGTCTTACATGTAAACACTGTCATAATTCAACCATGGCCTTTTCCGTCAATTCCTCATTTGCCATAAAACAATTGTACTCAATCCTGCGTTGTACTTGTTTTAAACATTCAATCCAATTTTATAATTTAATAATAGTTTTAATTTGTACAACAAAAATATAAATAAATACATAATACTATTCATCAATTTAATAAATAAACATTAAAGCTTAACCATATGAACTTACCTGGGGTAGATTGTGGAAGTTGTAGTAATTCATGGACTATTCTGTTAATTTCCCTTTTTCATGATTATCTTCAAACTCTTGATCTAAAATATAAAATTATTCATTTATTAGCATCTAATTCGATTCTAATTCACTTCACAATTTTATACCCTTCAATTTTCGAAATTACACAATCACCTCAACTTTTACAGTTTTTTTTACAATGTAGTCCCTCACCAATTAACCCATCAAATGAGCTAATATTTCTCAATTAACATTTTATCTGTAACAGCCAGATTTTGAGTCTAGTCAGAACAGTGGCTTCGGGACAACAAATCTGACACAGAAAAGTTTATTTTTATTTTATTTTTATGGTCTACAGTTTTATGGAATGAATTCGTGAAAATTTTGTTCGAAAATTTTGATGTTTGGGCACTCAATTTAGTTAAAGGGGCTAAATTGCAAAAAGTAAAAAAAATTGAGTTCTATATGTTAAAGGTGTCCAATTGCTATGAGATTTTAAATTAGAGGTCCTTAGATGGTAATTAGACCATTATGACTTAGTATGGACAAAAATGGACATGGTTAGGTGAAATTTTGAAGTTAGGCATTAAGGGCATTTTGGTTATTTCGTAAATAAATACAAAATAAAACAAATAAAAGATGTTCATCTTTCTAATTTCATCCCTCATAGCTGAAAATTGAAGAGGAGCCATAGCTAGGGTTTTGGCCAAGCTTTCAAGCTTGATTGTAAGTCCGTTCTTGCCCCGTTTTTCATGATTTTTATGTTTTTGAAGTTGTCTCAACCTAATCTAGCTATTTCAAGGACTAATTTGAAGAGATGTCAAAGTCTAAAATTTTACCCATGTTGAATATATGTGTATTTTTATGTTTAATGGTAGATTATGCAAATTTGATATTGGATAAACAACATTTACTAAGTGATTTTTGATGGAAATGTTAAAAAGGGACCTATTTGTAAAAGTTGTAAAATGTGTGTTAAAAATGTGAATAAAGGAAAAATATGGGCTTTTATGAGTATGAAAATGGTTCGGCTAGGCTTGGGTTTTGAAGAAATTTAATATATTTCATTTTACGAGCCTATGAACTAAAATGTAAAATGTTGAAAAGTTAGGGGCAAAAAGGTAATTTTTCCATAATGTGATTTTTGGGCTGAATTGAATAATGTGAGTATTAAATAAGTTAAATTTGCAGTTATAGATCAAGAAAAATGAGGTTCGGACCTAGATCGGAGGAAAAATAAAGTGTTTGACGATTAGGTCCATTTCCACTATTTTTGTACCGAGGTAAGTTCGTATGTTAATAATGCAACATTACTATTGTATTTATAATGTTTTTATATTGCATGAATTGTATGATTGGTTCTATGGATGTAATTGACGAAGTTTCGACAAGCGAGAAAATCCCAGTTGAACCTTAGGAATAGATTAGGATACAAGTGACATGTCACTAGGAACTCAGGTGAATATGTAATTATGTGATTTATGTGTCCCAGGTGCTGGTCTCGTACATCCTACCGGTGGCTGAGTATACTGGCATATGTTGTGAATACTTGACAGCTTGTGTGAGCAGCGCCGTGTAGCTACGTCTTGACTGACAGCTTGTGTGAGCAGGCCCGAGGATAGCTCGAGAGTGAGCCTATATGTGTTATGAGATTTGTGGTAGCATTGGCTACATATGTGGCACTTATGTGCAAAGTTTTCCGTGTATCTGATAGTATTCCAAGTGGTTCAACGAGTATGTCAAAGATGAGAAAGTATGTGATTATGTTACGATTTGATACAGGTATGTACGAAAAACTCAAAGGAAATGGATTCGGTATATGATGAACTATAGGTAAAAATATGATTGAGTAAGTTATGCTCATGAAGTTTTAATGATATTTATGTTGATATATGTTATGTTATTCATATGAAAAATGTATACTTAATGTTGTTTATTATTTGCATATAAACTTACTAAGCTATATAGCTTACCCCCTTTCTTTCCCTTATCTTATAGTGTCACCAAGCTAGCTCGAGACCGGAGATCGTCGGAGATCCATTCACACTATCAATCATTATTTTGGGTACCATTGAAATGTAAATATTTTGAGTTATGGCATGTATAGGGACTTGGTCATTTTGTTGAATGTGTCATTAGGATTTGGCCAAAAATATTGGTTTGTAATTGATAAGTGTTTTATTTTGTACAAGGCCTTGAAAGATGGCCTATCTTGGTTAAATTGGAATGTGCTTGTGGAATGTTTATCTTGGGTAAATTATGATGTTAAAGCATGTTAGATGTTAACATGTGGATGTGATGTTAATACCTTGGTTGTGATTGTTTTGGTTGCCGGTATATGCTTGAATTGGAGTTATATGATGTTGTGTAGGTATGTGCATGGAAGGGTGGCAAATGGCTTGGTAGATAGCCTTATTTTTGTCCACACGGGTAGACACACGGGCGTGTGTCTAGGCCGTGTGTGACACATGGTCTGCCCCATGGGCATGTGTTCTGGCCGTGTGTCCCCTGCACCTTAATTTTGAGAAACAGAATGCTCAGAATTGAGCACACGGGCAGAGACACGGGTGTGTGTCTCAACCGAGTGGACGGCACGGCCTCGAACATGGGCGTGTGCCCTGGCCGTGTGAAGTCTGCACCTATTTTTGTAAAAATTATTTTTCCACACGGCCTAGCACACGGGCGTGTGACTTGGCCGTGTGACTCCAATTTGTTCATGACTTACAAGTCAGAGAGTTACATGGGTTAGGGACACTGGCGTGTGTGACCACACGGCTTGCCCACACGGGCGTGTCCCATATCCACACTGGCGTGTGACCCCTATATAGTGGAAAATTTTCTAAGTTTTATAAAAATTTCTTGAGTTCTCGGTTTAGTCCCAGACCACTACTAAACCATGTTTGGGCCTCGTAGGCTCGTATTAGGGACTTTATGATTAAATATGAATGGTTTTTATTTGGACGCAAATTTATGACTCGGAATTGTATGATTGCTTGTGATGTGAGTTCAGTAATGCCTCGTACCCTGTTCCGGCGTCGAATACGGGTAAGGGGTGTTACATTATCTAAATATTCTAAGCTATTACACAGCCTGTCATAAACAAAATTTAATACCAAACCATAAGATTTAATCTTTTTCACAATTTGGTCATAAAATCAATTTCTATTAAAATTACTTGATAAAATCATCATATAACAAAATTAAAGCCTCAAATCCATGTTAATTCATGATAAACATCCAGCACTCATCAATGGTAACTTTCAAAGTTACCCATAAAATCAAAAACTAATGAATTAGATTGTCAGACCTAATTGCAAAAGTCTTAAAAACACAAAAATTACTAGAAAAAGGAAAGAATTGAACTTACTTATAGCAAAAAATATGAAAAACCAGCTCAAGAGAACTCTCCTATGGCGTTTTGGCTGAAAATTTGATGAAGAATTGTCTAGATTTCTCTTAATTGTTATTTTTATTTATTTAGTTTTATAAAATTTACAATTTTACCCTCATTTCACCAAATTCCATGTTTTTCTCTGCTTATGCCGCCCCACCCATTCCTTGTATGGCAATTTGCCCTTTTAGTCCTCCCTTATTTATTACTTAAGCTATTTAATCACTATTTCTTTAATTAGCAAGTTTTGCACTTTTTTCAATTTAGTCCTTTTTACTTAATTAGCTATCCAAACGTTAAAAATTCCTAACGAAACTTTAATACTAACTCAATAACACTCCGTAAATATTTATAAAAATATTTACGGCTCGATTTATAAAATTGAGGTCTCAATACCTCGGTTTCGAAACCAATTAATTTGATAAATATTTCTAAAGCACAAATCACTAATTCATAAACCTTCCTAAATTCATAATTTGCTCATTAACACTTAATAATAAAATTTTCAAACTCATTCGTCGGATTTAGTGGTCTCGAACCACTGTTTTCGACACCACTGAAATTTGGGATGTTACATAACACTTGCAAAACAATTCTGAGGTGTTGTTCATGTTCGGATTCGGATTTTGAATAGACCAAAATATCATCAATAAAAACTACCACAAATTGATCCAAATACGGTTGAAAGATACGATTCATGAGATCCGTTAATGCTGCCGGAGCATTCGTCAATCCAAAAGGCATCACTAAAAATTCATAATGACCATACCGTGTACGAAATGTCATCTTCGGTACATCACTTTCTTTCACTTTCAACTGATAGTAACCCAATCTCAAATCGATCTTTGAAAAGACAGAAGCTCCTTTTAGTTGATCAAATAAGTCATCAATATATGGTAGATGATATCGATTCTTAATCGTCAACTTATTCAATTGCCGATAATCAATACAAAGCCGCATTGAACCATCTTTCTTTTTGACAAAAAGCACTGGAGTTCCCCAAGGCGATACACTAGGGCGTATAAAACTACAATCCAATAAATCTTGCAATTGTACTTTTAATTTTTTCAACTCCGTAGGTGACATACGATAGGGGGCATTGACACCGGAGCTGTACCAGGAAACACTTTAATTGTAAACACTATAATTTTTTATATTTTATTTACATAAAAAATAAAATTAATTCAAATAATAAAAGGTGAAGAAAACATGAAATTAAAATTGCTCTTATAATTTGAAATAAAATGTGAGAATGTGACCCAGATTCTTTAATTGAGTGTTTGAAATTTAAATATGGTAATCATATTTGTGAAATATTAAAATATATTAGAAACATGTTAAATTTCGGTTTGGTTTTTGAAAATATTTTTTCTTTTAAAAAAATATTTTTCAAAAATTTAAAAATATGTTTGGATAAATAAAAGTAAAAGTTTGTTTTCAATAATAAAAATATGCTTAGTAATTATTTTTCAATAATAGGAACATAAAAAAATAAAATTAAAAAAAATTATATTTATGTGAATTCAAATTAGGTACAACATTTTAGTATTTATATGAGTTTAAATTAAAATCAATTCATTTAAAATAATAATAAAAAACTTTTATTTTTTTCATTTTCATTTCTACAAAATATATTTAGTAGAAACAAGAAAATTTGATTATTTTTCTAACTTTTTTCAAAATTTTAACGGCAAAATAAGGCGAATAGGTTTTTTTTTTTTTGCTACTAAGTAGGTCTTTAGGCCGGTTTTAAAATTAATTAAGGAAATAAGCAGATTTAAATGGAAAGCGCGTCCAACTGGACGAGCTTTCAGTACACGTGTCAGGAAAGTGCACCCAGCTAGTCGCGTTTTCTGAAAAGCTCGTCTAGCTGTACGCGCTTTTCAGCAACGGTAAAAAACAACGGCTTTTTGAACGTTGTCGCGCCAGCGGTAAAAAAAATAAATAACGGTTAAATTTTTACCCTATAAACACCCCTCAAATTGCATTTTTTTTCATTCACATCCTTCTCTCAAACCCTCTCAAGTCTCTCAACTCTCTCGTTTTAAATTTATCTATATTTTCATTTAAAAATATTATTTTTTAATTATCTCATTTTTATTCATTGAAATTGACTTCTCACGAATGGCCGTCTCTCTAATCCGCTTTGACGACAAGCATATTTCCACTGCCCAAGCAGCAATGGTAAGACGAAAATTTAACTTTCATTAATTTCAATAATGTTAAATTTAATTTTTTTTTAATTTGAAATTATTTTTATTGTGTAAATAGGAGAATGATCGTGTTCTAGAGGGCTTCATTCATAATATGGGAAAGCCTGTGATCCCTAAAGTTCGCGGCCACTTACAAGTGGCTGGATTCCTACATGCGCCTCGCATGTTCAGGGGCTGGAAACTCGATTTGGCACTAATCAGCACATTGGTGGAAAGATGGAGGCCCAAAACACATACTTTCCACCTTCCATGCGATGAGTGTACAATCACACTCGAAAATGTAACGCTATAATTCAGTCTACCAGTAGATGGACCAGTCATCACGGGATCAACGATCGTTCCAGGCAAAGTGGGCCTCTGCAAATCACTATTGGCGAAGGTCTCGAACAAGTTCGAAGGTGGTCAAATATCGATGAACTAGTTGAACGATAATTTCGACAAGCTCTCTCAAGACCCTGAAGACCAAACGAAAGAGGTCATAGAACAATACACTTGGGCATACATCATGAGGTTAATTGGAGGCATTTTAATGCCCGACAAATCTCAAAATTTGGTGCACGTAAGGTGGCTACTACATCTAGTGGACTTTAATGAGTGCGGGAAACTAAGTTGGGGATCTGTTGTATTGTCCATGTTATACCGGGAGATGTCGAGCTACGATATCGAGTGCGGTGTCGATCGATGGTTGTCTGCTCCTGTTGTAGTCGTGGTCCTGGTGGCGAATACCATTTTTAGGTCACAAGGAGACCGACCAATATATGTTCCTATTGGTGACAAGGTAAACATCATTTATTAACAAATACGTAGTCTGTACAGTAATTTTTTTATTATACGTTTCGACTAACATATCGCTTGTACATGTGGAACCATGAGTCGAGCTACGTGGGACTTCTCGAGGAGTTAGAAGATATTTGGTTGTTGTTAGATCAACGTTTGGAAGCCAATGTTAGTTACTTATTCTTTTGAACCTATATTAATTACATAATGATTTGTAAAAAAAAAATACATACATAACAATATTTATAATTTTGCTTTTCAATTTGAATAGATGCCGTAAGCAGACACTGACATCGACACCGATTTCATATCTTGCATCCTGTCAGAAGTGTTGGATAATCGGCAGATGTAGGATGCCAATGTGCCGTTAGTAGTGTAAGCGACGGTGGAAATACACAAATCGAACCGAGTGTTGCGGCAGTTTGGGTGGAGGCAACAAATTCCACCGCCACTGCAAGGCCTGAAAGAGTTGCACAAGGTGGACATGTGGGGGAAGGACAACAACGACTGGGCGGTGCGGTATGGATAGCATATCGAGGCGTGGAATCGTATGATACAATTCTTACCTGTTCGCGAACCATTTTTCTTAGCGGATACGACATCAGCTGATGATTACTTGGCAGGGTTCAGAGCCATCTGCAAGTCGTATCTGCTAACAACGGAGGTGATGAGTTGGCAAATTTAGTTGAAGAGGCAACATCGGTTGCCACAACAGCGTAGGAAAGGGATGTGGTAGCACGACGGGTTTGTCATCCGCTCCGGTAGAAGATGCGACGCCTGTGGTTATGCAATATCTGGGTCAATTCGCTTTACTTATTCCCGTTCAATTAAGTAACCCTATGTTTTTTTCACAAGTACCACCGCACTACGGGCTACCACATGTGGACGATTATTTTATTCTCGTAGATACATATTTCGTGGCACCAACGTCTCCCGCATATTAAACCCCCATGCAGTTGTCAATGCCAAACCCCGTGCTGAGACAAACACTGACGTATACACCACCACTGATGACGATACCAATACAGATTCCAGTGCAGCAGTCGATGACGATGTCGATGCCCGGTACCTTTTGGACGTACATGGGATTTGGGGCACCTTATGATTACATACCTATAATGACCTAAACACTGCGCATCACTATTTTACAGGGGTGGCTCATCATCGCAACCACTGGATATGGGAGTTACGGATACACGATGGCAAGCGAGGAGGACACAGCAATCGACCACGAAGGAAGATGATGACGGTGCCGATCCTGAAGATACGATTGCGCAGGGGGCCATGCTAGATACATATTTAGGTGATGATGACGATGGGGAGGAAATATATAGGCCCGCAATTCTGGATACACTTTCGGTTGTACAGCCGGTTGTACGCAAAAATCCTCCACGCGATCGTCGTCCACCGCATTGTGGCACACATTCTCCTCGACAACACGATTGAGTTTATTTTTTCTTACAATTATTGTGATGTAAATATAGATATGTCATAAATAAATAAAAACTGATGTTATTCATTCAAACAAAATATTTGTCTTTATTACTATCTATCATGAGTTATGCGTAAGTTAATAATAAATAACAAATGTCTGATTTTGTTATCGACATATTATTATGAATATGAAATTTGATTTGGATTTAGCTTTTGATTTGAATAACAAATGTCCTTATAACCAATCATAATACGGAACACCAACCTTTATAGTTTATACGGAATAGAACAAACACTATTAGTATGGCACGCTAGTGAATATGAAATATGGTAGAAATCAATGTTATCGACGCTGAGGCCCTAACATATCCCTGTACATAGAACATGTTGGCTTTGTATGCCCTAGATTTCTATAATACCCGCATAATTTCTATTGACAGTTTCTCTCCCGAATATCCATATTGTTCCTTATCTAGGTGGAATTCGGGCGACCTTTCGGGACACGACGCATGTCTTTTTGTGGCACCAACTCGAACGACATGCTAGACACAGGTGACCACATACTCTCATTTAGGACGGCTGGGAATTCAAGACTCTAGACAATACGAATGCGTTGTAGTCGGTAGACGTCGTTGATGTAAGACGCGTACTCAATCCGTATGTTCTCACATGCGGCACATGTACACATGGAAACTGAAGTACTTGGAATCTCCCACAATCGGAGATCCCTTCTGTTAAGTTTACACGATATGATGGATCTGACATTTCATGGTCGGGCCTAACATGCTCCGTGACTCAAAAATTGAGGTTCTGACGCGAGTGGCACACTACATACATCATGTTCACTCTCGTTGTACTTCACTGAATCTCTTGCATCACGTCATCGCAGAATGTACCATCATTGGCTATCTGTCCAGCATACGCCAACTCTCTTTTAAGAAACAAGGTGACTAGTCGAAAGTATGTATCTTTGACAACCGGTGTTGTCAGTAAATGAACGTCCCCTAAATTACTGAATTAATGCACTCGGCCAAGTTTGACGTCATGTGCCCGCATAGTAAACCCCCATCATATAACTGCATCCACTGTTCGCATAGTATATTTGAAACATACGCCGCATCGTAGGTGTTAATGGTGCTTAAGTTGTTCAACTTTTGATAGAAAACATGTTAGATGAGCTCGTAACCTGTCGATAAATAGCTACTGGTTAGTGCAATGAAATAACCTCGTATTTGAAATTTTGATGTACATTGAATACATAGTTGGAATTACAAACTATGTCGATGACTAGATTTCGCCCAGTCGTCGAATGATATGTTTGGTAGTAGTTGGATCCCACATGTCACACATAGTATCGGTGATGAGTGTGATCCCAGAGGGGTCCGTGACGATTAATCATCGAGAGTATTTCGGGTCCCCTATCGATATGACACATATGTCGGGCTAGGGTAAACGAGGCGGCGCAACTGGCTCAGGAAGAAATCCTAATCATCTGCCATTTCACCGAGAGTTATTACAAACACTATAGGCAAAATCTTCTGATTACCGTTCTGAGCAACAACAAGCAACAGACACTGCTAATACCTTCCGTACAGCCAGGTGTCATCAATTTGGACCATAGGCTTACGGTGCTGAAATGTCTCTCTACATTGCTTAAAAGTACAAAAGAACCAGTGGAATACTCTTTTCCCAAGGACCAATTGATCACCGCAAAAACCTGGGCACGTTTTGAGGTCGGTTACGGAACCTGACATGTACCAATCCAATACCTGACACTATTACAATAGATAATTATATGAACTCTTCCACCCGTAATGCAACTTCCCCATAGCCTTCTGTTTTGCAACCTACACTTTGTAGTACGTTGGAGTGTATTGTTACTGGCTATGTATGTCCAAAATCAGCATCGGTATTTCAATCCAGGGACTGGCTTTCACCATCGGTAGAATAATGTCAACAATCATGTTCGAGTCTAGCCTCGGATGGTCTTGACTTGCACCCGTCGCAACACACGTATGGGGACTAGGATTCTTCTTTATTGTCTACAGCCTGATTTTCTTCTGATAAGATGTCATGATTTTCCACTTACACCTCTCGTCCTTCATTGCACTCTGTCCTTCAAATTTCTTGGAGCGGGACTTCGTGACGAAGTAGTTCACACTGTTCTTGATGATGTATCGCTTCAGTGCAACAAGAAAAGCATCTTTGTTGGGGTATTCCATTTCAACTTTAAGTACTCGTACATCACAATATGTGCTTACATGACCAGGTGTCCTATGCGGAAGTTGTAAAAACTCTAAACCAGCATCGGTCGATAGGTCGATGTTCGTCATATGGGACAGAGGTTCATACACCCTGAATCATATTTCTTGATCCGTAGTATTGTCCAAGGCATCATCGTCAGACTCACAAAGGTTTCAACTCAGTTGTAGTCGGATCCGGTTCGAAAAATAGTGTCATTTCTGAAACATCCGGACCGTGTTATCAGATTGGCTCAGGTTCTGACTCATCCCTCTCGTTTGCGCTCGCAGCCCCTTCTTCCTTACTTACATCCCCTTTCTCGTCCTCGCCTTTATTTTCACCTTCAAGCATGGTATTAGGCGTACCCTCGTCGGCCCCTGTCGAAAGGAGTAGGTCATTGATTCTCTTGTAACCCATGTGCCCGCCAGAATATTCAACAGGTTGATGACTGATGTACGTCGATGATCCTCTGGTATAATTACTTCTGTCCCATAACATCGACCCAGTGCCAAAGTTGAAATCGAATGCACTGATTAAATGTCAAACTTGAGTGTCTAGATTTGGGTTATGCTGATACCCCGACTGGAACTGACTCCTGAAGTTTAGATTGATGCCGAAAACCGATGAGTGTCTGCCAATAGATGTTTCAAGAACATCGTAGTAGCCGCTTTGAAGGAGGCCAAAAAAACCACTGCATAACTATGTAGTAGGACTTTCTGCTTCAACTTCTTATAAGGAATGAGAAAGATGAATCTGGAAGCAGATCGTAAAGTTTGTTCAAGTTACAGATTTGACTTAGGGCTCTAGACGTTCGGAAAGAAACTTGAATTTTGGCACAACCTGAAACACGATCGGATCCAAGTCAGATAAAACAATTAAAATAAATAAGTAAGATAAATAAAATAGAATAATAAATCAAATATTAGAAAAATAAAGAAGGAAATAAAGAATATAGGTGGAAAAGATAGAACATGATATATAAAAGTCCTAAGAAGCCTTGGAAGCATGAAGAATCCAAAACCCCCTTCAAGTGACTCTAATTTCCCCTCTAATATAGAAAACTTGGTAAGAAAAATTTTGAAGATGATTCCCACAATTTGAAAAGATTGTTAAAACTCTTCTAAAAGAAACTTAAGAGATATTCTTGAAAAGAAAAACTCAAAAAGAATTTATTAACTCAAAAGAGAAACTAAATAATAATGAATTGAATGATTTGTGTACAATGCAAAGGCTTATATATAAGCTAGCTAAATAAATCTAAATAAAACTCTTAAGCATACTAGAACTCTAATTTAATCTAAGCAAGAAGTAGTTTTAAGCTAAACTTTCTTGTTAACATAAAACTACTAAATAACTTAAAATACTTAATAATTATAAAAAATTTAGAATAAAATAATAATAAGAGCTGATAAATACAATATTGAGCTCAAATATAAAAAAAATTAAGCTTGTGGGATTGATTAGGGTCCTTGAAATGAAATGCCTAAGCTTGTTAACATTTTTCACATGGGCTTGTCATCATAGATTGAGAGTTTAGGCCTACGAACAAAATTAATCCCTTCTAATTCATCCTTGCTCCAAAATCCATTGTCTTGAAGCTTCAACTCTTCTTTTCATAATTTTTTTTGTGATAAAGTCTTGAACGAATAAGTTAAAATTTGAATTTAGCTACTTAAATTTGAATCTCATGATTGGGCCTTAAGGGAAACTAAGCCCATCTCTATTATGGCCTTTGAATTGGACCGAGCTACTCATATCAGCTCTAGTACCCGTATTCGCCGCAATGATGGTCGAAGATGGGCCAGATCTATTAGCATCGACAAACTCTACATATAACTCAATAACAACATTTCCGCTTTAGATGTGCAATGATATGACTGTCTTGAGATGCGCTTCGCTAATCACATCGAATAATTCATACTTGTAAGGGTCAACAGATGTAAGAAATTTGCATTGCAACCTCGTAATTCTTTCTCGGGTCAATCCCTTGACTTTCTTCCTGATTCTAGTTCGTAGCTTACACATTTGAATGGTACTATTGAACGCAAATTCCACAAACTTCGCTCCTACAAACACTACCTTGAACTTTGTATTATAGATTTAACTGTTGTAGTATATAACAGATTTCACTCGTCGGCTCATTTCAATACCGATCACGATTTGGATAAATAAACGCAAAAAAAAATAAGTACAGAGTTGTCCGAAGGAGTACCCACAACTTTCACCCGTGATGCAAGGTTCTTTTGTTTGATATTAACTTGATACATATCTATGTTATAAAAATTACGCCTCTTTTATAAGAGAATTATGTAGAGAGAAAAAGAATACGTGCTATGAATTTTGTTTATGAATGCACACATTCGTTGCATAGTGTATGATGCAAATAATTTTCATCACGCGTTCAGAACTCAATATAATTTCATTGAGATTTGGCGCTGCATAGCATGCACAACAGGCATTTGAAAAGGTACTTTTACCCTCAGAAGATCAAATTTGTTAAAGAAAGCTCGTCTAACTGAGGGGCTTTCTCTAACAAATTTACTATTCCCCCCGGCAGGAAAGCCTGACGCTTCGAATAATTTGAACGCTTTAAACACTTCAACACATTTAGAATATGTTCCAGAATGCTTTCAAGGTTTTCTTTTGCAAATAGACCCTTCCCTTCAGCTATAAAATGACTCTCACATACCAAGCTTTATCATCTTTCAGTCATATAATTTCTCTCCAATCCTTTCCATTTCTCCACTATAAACCATTTCCTGATCTTAAAAATTTCGGTCTCTAAATATTTGGCTTATGATCTAGGTATTTTTGAGTTGTCGGTGATGCGATATCGCTTTGAGCCGCACACATTTCATATATCATGCCGAGATGGGATCATTACCTCCAAAGCCTATCCTGGGGAAGTCGGTTATGGGGTGATTTTGCTTTCTACAGTTAAAGGTAGAAGTCAACGTGGAGGTCTCAATCGATGACCGTTATTCGGTAATAGATCGGGGTATAACGAGGGAGCCAGTTGATGGTCGTTATAAGACCACAGCTCAATCTTTTCGAATACCCAAAACTGATGCCCTATAAATAGAATACATAAGTTTGATGACATATTCATATGAAAAAACTTTGGGGTGTCCCGTTGTGATCGATGTAATTTTTTTCTCCATTTTCAGGCAACCAGTACCTTTAACCTTCCTTCTTATTCAAAGACCGGCATCGTCGTAGATGCAAGAGGACTCTTAGGCGAGGAGTAGTTGTTACGGTGCAGTAAAGGTGATACTCCTTTCGGGACGACGATGGTTGACATTATTACACAACCCATTAATAACTACAACCGCTGTTGCGCCGACCTGAGTTTGACCTCTACTGTGCCGAAACATCCGCTCTCCTCCTGAGAGCCCTCTTGTGTCCACCTCGGTGTCAGCCTTCGGACAAGAATGAAAGGTTCAAGATACCGACTACTTGGAAATAGAGAAAAAATTACGTTGATTACACTGGAAGTTCTTAGAGTTTTTCCTATGATTATGACATCAATCTTATGTATGGTATATAGGGCATTGTTTGCGGGTATACAAAAAGCTTGAAATCCTGATCGTGTAGCAGTCTTCACCTGGCTTCGGTTATACTCGAACCTATGACCGCATCACAACCACCGACTGAGACCTTTACGTAGACTTTGACCCCTGATCGTATTAATCATTATTACTCGAAACCGGATTTCCCCACAATGGGTTTCTAAGGTGATGGTCATATCCCGCCATTACATATGAAATATATGTGTGCTGAGGCACTTTATCACATCCCCAACCCCTCAAAACTACCTAAGAACTTCCGTCGTTTTAGTCAAAAACCTTAAACACTTTCAAAATATCTTAAACCCTAAATCCTAATCTTAACCCTAACCCTAACCTTAATAAAATAAAAAACCATAACCTTAAAAAAGACCCTAACCCACGAGAGAAAAAATGCTAGATGCGCTTTTCTACCATTTGTGCTAAAATCGGCTTATTTATCTTATTAATTTTAAAACTGACCTAAAGACGTAATTGATTAAAAAAAACGACGTATAATCCTTATTTTTGCCAATTTTAACATGTTTTCAATGGGGCAATTGACCCATAAATACCAAAAAATAAAAAAATTTACGGAAAAGGGCGGTTGGGAAAAATTACGGAAAAGGTGAATCCCCAAAAACGCGACCACGTAAAGCGCGTTTTGGGGAAGAGACAAAAGCGCTCCTCTGCTTGGGCGTTTTTGTCCACGTCATCCAAAAACGCTCCCACGTGGGCGCTTGCTGGCGGCGTGGACAAAAACGCTTCGGCGCGCGTTTTTGGTCCTTACTACCGTGTTGAAGTTTTTGGCCCAATAGTCTCCGGTAAAATAATTTTGAGAGGCGTTTACGAACAAACACCGCCAAAAAGCGAAGATGCGTTACGAAAACGCTTAGCAGTGGGCGCGTTTTTGCTCTGATGAGTCTACGGAGAAATAATTTTGAGGGCGTTTACGAACAAACACCGCCAAAAAGCGGCATGCGTTACGAAAAGCGCCGCGTGGGCGCGTTTTTGCTACGATGAGTCTATGGAGAAATAATTTTGAGGGCGTTTACGAATAAGCGGTGGCCAAAACGCTTCCGGCGGGGCGCCTTTGTCGACATGCGTAATGAAAAACGCTCCCACGTGGGCGCGCCTTTGCTCTGATAGCCTCCGGCAAAATTAGGCTATAAATCGGTGAAAATTCATTCTCGGTTGGCGAGAAGGGAAATTGAGGCAAAGGAAAAAATTGAAAATGAGTGAACGTATTAATCTTTGTTATTTACTCTGACGGTGAAGTTCGTGACAAAAATGGCGTTGTTTTCTTATCGGAGAACACAAATGTGATCGTGAGTTTTAATCGGAACATCGATTTGGTTGAACTTAGCAAAAGAATTAGGCGTAAAATATTTGGAACAACGCCAATGAAAGTTCGATGTATTAAGTATAGGTTTTGCGCTTGGTTGATCCGTGAGATATGAGTCGTTCGACATCAAAGGTGCTCGGGGCTTTGAGGCAATGGTGGAGACTCATATTGCCGGTGGATCACCCTATATGGAGGTATATGTAGAATTTTCATCTCTAAGTGATCTTGCTGCGACCTCGACATGTCTTTTGCCGTTCGAGGAATACACGACCCCCAAGCCGACACTCAGTAAGTGGGAGGCCAAACACGAGAAGTGCCCGTAATGCGGTCGTAGTATGGAAAACATAACCCCTGCACGACACTCGGTTGGTGGATGGGACATGCATATCCGTCAGTCGACGTCCGATGATAGAAATACGTACTGGGGGACGTCGGCAAGTTCTAGTGGTTGGCAATCCACATACGATTGGAATCATGCGAAAGATGTTTAAGGAGGGATGATGAACTCCCGACGACATCCACCGGCGAGGGCCCTCGTTTGTTGCGCGAGTTATGGAGGGTCGGACGATGAATCCGATGTGGATCCACCTCGAGAGCGAGGGCGAAGCGGTGCGAAGTTGGATTATTTTACGAGCGGGCCCGTTCCAATTGTACTGAAGGCGTTGAGGCGGTTGGACGAAGAAGAAGAAGATCCGCTATTCGGGCGTACTCGCCTCGGCCCACATGCATAATGTCGATCTATCTCATGATGATGCATTGGAGTTTCTGAACTAACACACCGGACGCGTGGCCGCAATGCGGATACATCGTTTGATTGCGGCGAATTAGAAGTTGGTAACGGTTTGCGAACAAGAATAATTTTCTTGTTGCATTGAAACAATCTGACATTAAGAACGGGGTTAACTACACGGTGGTTAAATCGAAGCTCGATAAGTTCGAGGCGAAGTGTGCGCGATGCAAGATGGCACATGTCAATGGAAAATCATGGCGTCGTTGAAGAAAAAGACGAGGGTTGTGGGAGATTAAAAGTACAAAGGTCGACATACATGTCTTGTCGATGCAGTATCACTATGTGTTCGGTGATTTGAATAACGATAATAATATGTAATATTGCATTGTTTAACGTACTTCGTTGTGGTGTAACACAAGATCATCAGAGATGGATTGAGAGATGTTGGTGACATGATAATCCCGATGTTGAAGGCGATCCAACTACTACGGTGCCGACCTTAATTGGCGTATTCGTAGCCAATTGGGGTACACGCCTCTTCTGAGAAGGCTTGGATAGCCAAGCGAGGAAGGCGTTAGAAAAGTTACACGGTGGGTGGGACACTTCATATAATGAAGTGTGGCGGTGGTGTCAGTCTTTGGATAGATATGTCCCGAGCGGCATGAGCGGACCTTGAAACGGAACTGCGTACTACAGCGATCGTGCGCTCCGTGGATGCGCGATGTTCAGCGTGCATTACGGACATTTAAGCAATGCCGAGATGCCTTTAAATCGTAAGCCATTGGTACAAATTGGCGGTACCTTTATGTATGGTAGATATACCCATCGGCTATTGCTAGTTTTGTGGCAAGAAGCGGATGTGGGAGAATCCTTCCGATTGCATTCGCAATAACACCGGAGAGTCGGTGATGATTGGGACTTCTTCCTAAGTAGGTTAAGGAGGCATGTTTGCCCCGAACGACATATCGCGTTATATCGGATCGGGGCCTGGAATACTTGCGGCAATAGAGCGCCAGAGCGTATGGCATCGCACACACCATCGATATTGCACGAGGCATGTCGCATCCAACTACTACGGGCAACATCGATCTAAAAGACGAGAGACGACAAGTGATCGATATGGGTATGAAATATCTATTAATACAATTTCTTTTGAAAAATTCAATTTATTTGCAATTGAAGAGTGGTATGTAATATTAGCTATCAACGTATATTGGCGGTATATGAGATCAATAAAGACCGTTTTTCGGGAGATCTTTGGCGGTTTGCGCTCGAGATAACGCCAGAAAGCGCAAGATACCATGCAACATTCCTTTGGAGCAGTGGACACAAGCATATGACGGCGGCCTACGATATGGGCATATGACCACAAACCTTGCCGAATGCATAAACTGCATTACGAAAGGAACCCGTCATCTGCCCATTACATCGGTTGTGCGAGAGACATATTTTTCGGTTAGCGGCACTATTTTCGAAGAAGCGGCGATTTATAGAGAGGCGGATGGAAGGAGGCCATGTATGGAGCCCGAAGGTCTTGCAAGAAATCAACCGTGGGAAGGCGCGGGCGAACACCATGCACACGCGTGTGTCACGATCGCGACAACCTATGGTTTCGTGTCACGGAGTTTGACAGAGCCAAGAACCAAGGTATTGTTGGCGGCCATTATCGTGTACACTTGACAAATAGGACTGCGGTGTGGGAAATTTGATGCGCCGTTACCCATGCGCCCATGTACTTGCGCGGCTTGTCGGAATCTCCGTCTTGATCCAATGAGATATGTCGACGAAGTGTATAAATTACAAAACATGTACAACGTGTGGAGACACGTATTCCCACCCCCCGATGAGCGTAAGTGGCCCTTGGTATCGCTTGCACCGTATAAGCTATTACTGGGATAGACAATTGAGGCGCAAACCAAAAGGTCGACCTCGCTCGTCTAGAATACGCAACAATATGGATATCCGAGAAACAAGCAACCAAAGTCGGTTGTGCGGATGGTGTAGGAACCCGGGCATACATCTCGCTTCGTGTCCAAGTCGGAATAGTTGACCGTGTTCTTAGGTGTTTTGTCTCATGGAAGCTATGTAATATCTATTTTTGGAGGAAAACGGTTAACTTTTGTACAATAACTTTTATTTTATTAAATATATTAAAAATTAATTACAAAAAAAATCAATTCTATTTTGTCAAATTTTATTAAAATAAGTAAAACAAATTAAAAAATTAAATTACAAGGCAACAATTTGAACTCAAATTTTATTAAAATAAGTAAAACAAATATAAAAATTAAATGACAAGGCAACAAGTTAAACTCAAATTTTACTAAATATATTAAACATTAATTACAAAAAAAAAAAAAAAACTAATTAAAAATTCTAGTGATGATGCCGGTGGGAACCAAAGTGCCACGAGGGCGGTCGACGGTTATTCTGTGGCTGGATTCCTCCTTCTTACGCTTCCGTGAGGTTGTGGAACCTCGGGCGGGAATCGATTCCTCGGCGATGGGTGCAGTTACGGATGTTGCGATGGTGACCCACTCGATAAAATATTGACGCCGGAGGTGTTTGCATAAACCACGGCGGGGTGATGCATCCCGACAGCGAGCTGGCGAGAAAGAAGTGCTTCCGATGCCGCCTCCTCACGAACCCACATGCGGCGTCGGCCTCACCATCGGATGGCGGTGAGTAGTCGATGAAACGGGCTCGAACCCGCCATGCACTCCAACTGGGCTAGGAATAGGAAAGCTCAAACATATATGGGTTAGGAGGATACATATAAGGGAAGAGTGCGCTTTGCGGCATGAGCAGTAGATCTTTGTGATGGGCGGTGTTGTCGGTTGAACTGATGGGCCCGGTGGTTGTGTAGCGAAGCGCTCTTTGGGCCCGATGGCTGTGTCGGCGGTGATGATTGCCCGCCTCATCACCCCTTCTCCTTGGGTGTAAAGGGCCTCGGCGTTCCGCCGCTCTCGAAGTTGTCGTCGCCTCTCTTTCTTCCGAGCAATAGATATGGCTTGCCATGGATCCTAAACCATGGCATGTACTCGAACGCGCATGCTAACTCGGAGCGACTATCGGTTCTCGGTCGGGTATATAGTCATATCGGTTCTCCCACGTCTCGATATGTTCGACCAAAATCTTGCCCAATTCGTATGTGTTTGCCGTAAGTCTACTTTGTGCTCATCATCGAGCACCTCGGTGGTGCGGGAATCCGTTGCGAAATTCAAATTGCCGCGTAACCCGATCTGCTGGTGCATCTCCACGGTCGAGTAGGTGATCAATGGGACCTTTACGTGCCAACCGTTCGGATTTTGGAGGAACTCCTCGGAATTCTTGCCGCAATTTACGGGTCGTCGTGCGGTGTCCATTCAAACTATATTCACATTACGAAAATTTTAGACATATACCTCATATTAGACACTACATACGAAATACTAAATTATAATAACAAATTTGAAACTTACTTGATTCCGACCTTTGGTCCAACGAGAGCCGTATATCCTCAAGCGATTTCGGTATTCCAACATGATTCGCGGATGGTTCCACCTAATTAAATAAACTTTTAGCATACAATTATACTATAAATATACGACATAATTGTAAAATATAATATTAAATTTACCTCGTTATCGGTGGGAATGAATATGGTGGGTCGAGTCGAGGGCGTAAAAATGGAAATCGAAACCATGCCCATGATTGCATGAGTGATAGGCAACCTCCGATTTTTTTGTTTACTCTACGGCGTGCGCCGCCCTTACATCTCTCGGTATAACCTCGATAAGACGGCGGACCCCAACTCAATTCAACGGTGCTCAAGTCAACAAGTTTGAGAGCCATCTCGGTGGACGAGGTTTCTAGAGAGGTCCGGCATCGAGATAGCCTCCAATTATTTGAAGAATGTATGCTCGAGCATACCGTATTCTTTCTACTTGATCGAATCCTCGTTCGGCTGCGGGAATGTGTCTCGTAACCACGCCATATCGATCCGAGCTCCTCGAATTCTATCCGGAATGGCACCCGAAGCTCGTAGCATACGGCCATCCAATCGAGAGATGTTCTGGACCGGTGACTCCGCCCGATCCACCGGTAATCCCAATCATGAATCGCATCTTCTAAGGTGATGGTACACTCTCCGCATGGCAAATGGAAAGTGTCGTCTCCGGTCTCCACCTCTCAATCAACGCTACGATCAAAGCGGCTCCAACTTGAACCCTCGGCTATCGTGTGGCCATGCCAAAAACCCGCTTCACGCGGTAATTCTCGATCAACGGCGATGGGGATCATGCATGTTCGCGAATATAACATTCCAACACCCGATCTACGATTTGTTTAAAAATCATAAAATTCAAAATTAATTAAAATTACATAATTGGATAAAAAATTAAATAATATTTCAAAATTAAAATTAAAACTTACCATTTTTATTTGCTCGACGGACAATGTGCTTCTCGCCTAAGCGAAGTAATTCCGACCATTGTAATCGGCTTTAAAATTTTCCGATAAAAATATCTTAAAAAAATTAAGGGCTTTTTCGTAAATAGTAAAGGACTATTTTGAAATTTGAGCGTTAATTTCAAGGACCTTGAGAGAAAATTGAGAGAAAATTGAGAGAATATTGAGAAAGGATTGAAATGTGAAGAATAAAGGGTGGGGGTTTTATAGTTTTTTTTTCTCGACCGGGGGAGCCAACGGTCAAAAAAAAGATCGTTGGGACCAAAAACGCTCTTTGGGCGTTTTTTGTCCACGTCGACAAGCGGCGTCACGTGGGGCGTTTTTGGATGGCGTGGACAAAACGCTTCAACGAGCGTTTTGTCCCTTTCCCAAAACGCGCTTACGTGGCGCGTTTTTGGGGATCGACCCTTTCCGTAATTTTTCCCAATTCTGGCCCTTTTCCGTAAATTTTTTTATTTTTTGATATTTATGGGTCAATTGCCCTTTTCAATGTTTGTTTTCCTTTCTAAAAACGAGGATGAAAACGAAAAGCACCTCAATGTCTGAAACCAACAGGAGACCGTGAACTGAAAGCTCTAATAACAAAATAATGAAAAAAAAGTTATTTTTATTTTTAGTGGGCATTTCTCTTTCTCTGTTCCATTGGCTGCTTTAGTTATTACATCCATTGAAATATCCTTATTGAGCTCTTCTTACGAAAGATTGTTTTTGCTTTGAGCTTGTTGTGAGCTTTTGCTTTTGCTTTTGCTTTGCTTTTTTTTTTTTCCGTCCATTTTGGGGGTCTATGGGTGCTTTCTTTGCTTTGTACCTTCTTTAAATATATATATATATATATATATATATATAAAACAATAAAGCTTTATGCTCTTGGTTTTAAATATTGTTCTTTGGGTTCTCCATGTCAGAATTTGAAATGGGTTTGTCTTATATTCTCTTATGAGATTTTACTTTACTAAATTGAAATCTTTAAATTGATTTTTGTTCTCTTTGGTCTTTGCCTTTAGGTCTTGTTAGTGTTGCTACTTGCCTTGGAACTAAATGATTCTCTTTACTTATCTGTGGATGATATAAATTTTGGTTAATTTTGGGTTTAGGGTATTCGTTCATTTTCTGTTTGATGATATATATATATATGGTCATTGATCAGGAATGTCATTGCTTATGACCATGATCAACCTGGTTTTGTTGCTTTCAATTTTCATTCTCTTTGTTCAAGTGTTTTCAGAGGAGGCTGCTTTGAGGCCTAATGTTGTGAATGTTGGAGCTATTTTCTCATTCGACACCACTAATGGGAAAGTTGCAAAGGTTGCAATGAAGGCAGCTGAGGATGATATAAACTCTGATCCAAGTATTCTTGGTGGGATGAAATTGTCTGTTGCCCTCCATGATTCAAACTACAGTTCATTTCTTAGCTTTATTGGAGGTATACTCTTTCCAATCTCCTCTTATTTCCAACTCTTTAGTTCCGTGTATGTTCGGTTAATTTCGTTCGTATCCCGTGTTGATCTCTATGTTTACAATGAATTAGGATAAATATTACTACTTTCTGACGGAACACTACAGATATTCATATGTCATGCTTATACCTCGTCTTTTAGGAGTGTTTTCATGGTGAATTTCTTTTGGTAGGCAGTTTATGGAGACTGCTATGATGGCACATGTTTTATCACATCTTGCAAATGGACTCCATGTTCATTATTCATAGCATTCAGTCTCCTCTTATTTCAAACGCGTAGCTCCATAAAAGTTCGGTTAAATTTCATTCATATCCATCTCTAGTTCTCTATGTTTACAATGAATTAGTCCAAACAAATATTAGTACTTCTGATGAAACGATACGGATGTTCAGATTATAAGCTTATGCCTCATTTTCGAGGACTGTTTTCATGGTGAAATGATAATGATTTCAATTTCTTTTGGTATTCATTAGCATTGCAGTTTATGGAGACTGACACTGTAGCGATAATTGGTCCACAAAGTTCTGTGATGGCACATGTTCTATCACATCTTTCAAATGAGCTCCATGTTCCATTATTATCATTCACAGCCCTGGATCCCGGCCTGTCACCTCTGCAGTACCCGTTCTTTGTTCAAACAGCACCTAATGACAAGTTCCAGATGATTGCCATTGCTGAGATGGTTAGTTACTTTGGTTGGGCTGAAGTGATTGCTGTTTTTAGTGATGATGATCAGAACCGAAATGGTATAATTATGTTAGATGATAAGCTTGCTGAGAGGCGTTGCAGGATATCTTATAAAGCCACACTTCCACCGGACCCGATGGCAAAAAGAAGTGATGTTCTGAGAGAATTAGCTAAGATTCAAATGATGGAATCTCGGGTTATTGTTCTTAACACTTTCTCGAAAACAGGTCTCTTGGTCTTTGAAGTGGCCAAGAGCCTTGGAATGATGGAGAAGGGATATGTTTGGATAGCTTCTACTTGGCTATCCACTGTTTTAGATTCAACTTCCCCACTTAAACCTGAGACAGCAAACTCGATCCGAGGAGCACTTACGCTTCGCCCTCATACACCTGATTCAAAAAGGAAAAGGGACTTTATTTCACGTTGGAACCAGCTGAGTAATGGTTCTATTGGGTTAAATCCTTATGGTCTTTTTGCCTATGATACCGTCTGGATGATTGCTCGTGCAGTAAAGTTGTTATTCGATCAGGGTGGCACCATTTCGTTTTCCAATGATGAACGATTAATCAGTCTTACTGGGATGGATCTAAATCTTTCTGCATTAAGTATATTTGATGGAGGGAAGCAGTTGCTTAAGAACGTAATAGAGACAAAGATGACCGGTTTGACAGGTCCTGTTCGGTTTAATCAAGACAGGTTCCTCATAAATCCTTCGTATGACATTATTAATACGGTTGAAACTGGGTATCGACAGGTTGGATACTGGTCTAACCACTCTGGTCTTTCCATTGTGCCACCAGAGACACTTTATGGAAAAAAGCCTAATCGTTCTAGCTCAAACCAACACCTGGACAGTGTGGTATGGCCTGGAGGAGAAACAATAAAGCCTCGAGGTTGGGTTTTCCCAAACAATGGAAGAGAATTAAGAATCGTAGTTCCAAATCGAGTTAGTTACCGAGACTTTGTCTCAGTAGTCAATGGCACAAATAAGGTGCAAGGATATTGCATAGATGTATTTCTTGCTGCAATTAAGTTGATGCCATATGCTGTTCCATACAGGTTCATTCCATTCGGAAATGGCCATGAGAACCCTAGCTATTATGAGCTTGTCAGTAAAATCGCAGCCGGTGTGAGTATATAACACATGGAAAGTGCAACTGGTTTCTTAAATAATAAAAATGATAAATAGTTATTTTTCCTATGAATTCTGATATAGTTTTTCTTTAGGTCTTTGATGGCGCAGTAGGTGATATTGCCATTGTGACAGACCGGACGAGAATAGTAGATTTCACTCAGCCATATATAGAATCGGGACTGGTTGTGGTAGCTCCAGTAAAAAAGATAAGTTCGAACCCTTGGTCCTTCTCACGGCCATTTACTCCATTAATGTGGGCAGTCACAGCAGCATTTTTCCTCATTGTTGGATCGGTTGTGTGGGTCCTTGAGCACAGAATAAATGATGAATTCCGGGGCTCTCCGAGGCAGCAAATTGTCACAATTTTAACGTTAGTACATAAATATATGAAGTTCACATATGTATTTATGCATTAGCTTATAGCATCCATAAATGCACTAAATTTAACGTCTGCTGAATGTTATAAAACCTGAAATCTAACGATAGATGATTGGATCAGGTTTATGATGAAGGGTTCTGAATATTAGAAAAAATCCAGCATTATTTGGGCAGTAACCATTTAGTACTTATGGATCTGTATACGGTCGATCACCATTGTCATTTCTACAAGAAGCATACCATTCTTTTCACTACACTGAACATGCAGCATATATACAATCTATCTTTGCATCTCATTCGATTACACACGTAACTTGTTCATTGTCTTTCTGACTCTTTACGTTTTGTGCTCCATTTTTTTCCCCTTGCAGGTTCAGCTTCTCTACGATGTTTTTTTCACATAGTAGGTTCTTTTCATTTTGTTATTTCAACAATTCACTTGTTCCTACAGAAAATTTAGAACTTAGAATCACTGGCGTCTATTATAGCATTATACCAACTCTGGGGTTTTGGAAATTTTCAGGAGAAAACACAGTGAGCACACTTGGACGCCTTGTACTGATTATCTGGCTTTTTGTAGTTCTGATAATCAATTCAAGCTACACTGCGAGCCTGACATCGATCCTCACAGTGCAACAGTTATCGTCGCCTATCAAAGGAATTGATACTTTGATTAGTAGCAGTGAACCAATAGGCTTCCAAATCGGGTCTTTTGCTGAAAGACATCTAACTGAGGAACTGGGTATTCCGAAATCTAGACTTGTTCAACTTGGCTCACCAGAAGACTATGCCCGTGCCCTTGAGAAGAGACAAGTAGCTGCAGTAGTCGATGAGCGACCATACGTGGATCTCTTCCTCTCAGACCGATGTGAATTCTCGATTAGAGGCCAGGAGTTCTCCAAACGTGCATGGGGCTTTGTGAGTTATCATATGCTAATTCCTTTAAACTTTTTTCTACTGTGCACATTTCGGTAAATCGAGTCAATTTAAGTTGCCAACATTCATCATTATATAAAAAGTTTCTTCAACTTGCGTGTTGAATGATATTCAGCTAGAGTCTTCCTTGAGCTATAAAAATATGCAGAATTCAACTGGTTATAGTGTCTTGATCTGCAACGCCATATCTCCATTCTATTACAAGCGGAAAAATGATCTCCAGCAAATGGTTTTTCTTAGGCATTTCCTCGAGACTCTCCGTTAGCCATTGACATGTCCACTGCCATTCTTGCTCTATCCGAGAACGGCAAGCTTCAGGAGATTCACGACAAATGGCTGTCAAGAAGTGCATGTAGTTCTGAGAAATCTGAGGATGAAGCAGAGCAGCTCGACTTACAAAGCTTCTGGGGACTATTTCTTATATGCGGAATCGCATGTATTCTAGCTCTCCTTGTATACTCTTTGTTGATGTTTCGCCAGTACAGCCGACGCTGTCCTGAGGAACTGGATTCTACAAGTCGTAACAATTCCTTCTCTGCACGTCTTCGTACATGTCTCTCATTCATTGATGGAAAGGTTGAGAAATCCAAAAGCAGCTCAAAAAGAAAACGAGACAGTATGCACTCGGATGTATAAATTTTAAGGTTTCACTTCATCTTCCAGTTCTAAAGAATCAGCATTTCCCACCTTTCCTCTGCTCTACCGGTTCTCCTCCTATGGTTTTAGCACTTAGCAGATTCAATCATCTGTATGTTACTTGGACTTAGATGTGTATCGGAGTAACATTGAACATAGAATGTAACATATATGAAGTAATGTAGCATATACGTAAAGATAGGATTCTCTTTGAATTGCAACAAACAATAGAGAAACACGTTATGTTTTCTTTTTCTTGTTCTACATAAATCAAACTCTGCCTATTTGAATGAGAAGGAGAAATTTTGAACAAAAATCAAAACTTTCAATATCCATGAAAATCAAAGAAATAAACCGAACTCAGTTGTCCTTGGTAGCTGCAATCTGCTTTGCACCAACTGCAAAGAATTCCGTAATGACTTCAAGAGGCATGCCTTTGGTTTCTGGAACTTTTAAGAAGACAAACACCCATGATATAACGCATACGACTGCATACATGCCAAAGACGCCAGCAAGGCCAACTGATTTCAGCAGCAAAGGGAGCGAATACGTGACAATGATGTCGCAAATCCAAAAAGTAAGGGCGCATATAGCAATGCAGATGCCACGAACCCGTGTCGGGAAGATCTCGGCACACAGTATATTGGGAATTGGCCCGAATCCCATCACAAAGAAACAGAAGTAGAGCACAACACTAACAGTTGAGATTGATGCATGCACAACACTCCCCATTTTCACAACACTAGCGACGACTAAGACGACGAGAGATATTATCAGGACAGGAAGTGTGTTGAGTAGCAAACTCCTGCAACAAAGGGAAGACACCGACAATGATTTATCGATGAGAGCAGATCAAGGTTAGGTTGCAGGCATCCAACCAAACTCGATTCAACTATGACACTCAAATCGTAGGCATGGCATTGTCTAATGAAATCATGAAATAGCAATTACAAAACTAATAACTTCTATCCTAATATGGGAACATTTGAGTGTTAAGCTATTTCAACTCAACCAAAATTAAATGAATTCCTCAACGGAACAGATCTTATGCTCTCGAGTGAGACTTGTTATCATTCCAAGGAACTCGAGAAAGGAAGAAACTTTACCTTCTACCGGCAATATCCATAAGCCGCATGGCGACAGCTATACTTGGAAGCATCAACAAGGTTGTAATGCCACTGATAAGCAGCGATGCAGAAGATGAACTGAGGCCTAAGTTAGAAAGAAGAACCCCGACTCCTGCCTGCTCAAGAATTTGGGGAGTGTAGTATAGAACGCCGTTTATACCAGAGAACTGCATTTTAGAAGAAGAGAAAACAAAGGATCCTCAATAAGCAAGTAATGCAAAGGTGGAAGATAATTTTTACAACAGTACCATACCCCAATGACGGCAGCGCATCAAGCCGTTTCAAAGAATGCTGTGTATAAGGTTACACAAGATTCTGCTACAAATGCAAAATTACAAAAAAGGAAAAAAAAGAAAAAGAAGAGAGGGGGGGCTGTTTCTAGCAGTGCAATGTGTTGTATTCCAGGAATGTTATTTCTTAACATTTAAACAAGATTTTGATTTCAAAGCTAGAAAGATATATGTTTCTATAAACTGATATGACGTTCCTAGAAAACTAGCAAAGCAGGTTGTAATGCAGAAAATGAGATTTAAGGTGCGAAATAAGCAGGTAAGGAGAAGAATATATATTGTCAGGCTCTTCACATTACCTGCTGAAGTATTTGAATTCCAATCCCTACAAATAAAGCATGCTTGACTCCGGGTTCAAAGATATCAGTCCAACTTGGTCCCTTTGCCGTTTCAGCTGGATGAACCATTGCTGGTCCAACTGGATGTTGCTTCACAAGCTCCGAGGAATAAAGAGCCGACTGACTCACCAAAGCGGCAGCTTGGACATACTCAGTGTCAGCAGGGACATCACCACCAGGCAGAGAAACTACTGACCCACGCCTAGATTCAGGTACGGTCTCTTGATGCAAATAGATTCTTTTAAATTCCCCTTCCTTTTTCCCATCCGGGGTTTCCTTTTCAGTCCATTTCCATGCCAGCTGCCAACCACCACCAATCCCCATGCTACCAACTGGTTCTCCCGTAGTTGATTGCATTAGACTACCATGTCTAAGGCTTGAAAGGCTTCCATGGGCATTTGGAACAATGTCCTTATCCATGCTGGTTGCCTGCCTTGAGATCAAAGGACTATGCAAGTTGTCATCGGATTCATTACCGGGGCCATCAGCTGCATAGTCCTCTCCCTCCATGGTAGCACCACCTTCTTCATCCCATTCTTCATGTCGAGCTTGATTACCTCCCACGCTGAACATGCTGCCAAAGTGCGGAAAAAGTGTGCTTCCTTGTTCAGGGACCTTCTCATGGATACTTCCAAAGAGAGTGACAAGAGGATCCACAAGACGCTGAGCACTCTGGCTAACTACACTTCCATGCCGAGACGCAAGGCCTATACTGCTACCATGTCCGGTGACTGGTCTGGCCACCCAGGACTGACCTGCTTCAGGTCCATATAACTTGATTCTATCTTTATCAGCAGATATATCTTCGTCTTCAATGTCGTCGTTTGCTGGGCCAATTATGTACTCCTCTATCGATGTTTCACCTCCAACACCCAGTCCCTCAACTAACAAAGCCATCTCACCTGTCATCTAAATAATATCAGTATCACCAACATGATGCATCATTATTCATCATATAAAGCCAATGGTTGGCAGTGATTGCTACTTTAAAACTAAAGTTATGGTACGTCTCAATTACCAAGGACCAAATTAGAAGATATGCATACAATCAAAACATTTGACTGGTTTGATTGTCAGATAAATCAATTTAACCATAGAGGGTTTCTATTTCCCTCTTTGTTAAGTGGGAGCAAAGAGTAATAAGTAACAACCATTGAAAAGTACCTATCTTGTGAGATTCAACAAGCACACATGAACAAGAGCATATACAAAAACACAATTCGGGATGGCAAAAGCAATGTGCATGGAGGTAAGCGATTTTAAAAGGGTCACCGTAGATAAACTAACCAGCAACGTCTTCCCTGCCACGTAGCCTTTGCAAAACTGCTTTCGCCTCATTCATTCGCCCTTTACTTACTAGCCATCTTGGTGATTCAGGCAAGTAGAATACAGTTAACCCAAAATATGCGAGGGAAGGAATAGAAAGAACTCCAAGCATCAATCTCCAACTTGGTAATTCCGACAACGACATTCCAAAAACCATGCAATATGATAGAAACATTCCAATGGAACCAGTAAACTGTGGAAGGGTATTCAGCAACCCCCTTATTTCTGGTGGTGCAGTCTCGGATATGTAAACCGGGACCAAAGTTACGGCCAAACCGATCCCAAATCCATCCAAAAGTCTTGCCAAAAGTAAGATATAAACATTAGGAGACCATACCATCACAAGACCACTAAGAAAATAAAGGACGGACGAGATTATTAGCATGGGGCGACGACCTAGCCAATCCGATATGCCTCCTGAGCATGTAGTAATGCAGGTGGCTCCGATAAGAGACATGGCTACAATCAGGCCTTCTATAGTTGGTGCACTTTCCAATTTAAACTCTTTCTTTATGTACAAAACAGCACCTGCAGCATGTTAACACAAAGAAAACATATAATTAATGAATCTGAACCAAAAAAAAAAAAAAAAAAATCTACATGCTAACCATTAAAGATAGAAAAAAAACCTCCATCAAGTCAATTATATGATCAACTCAAAACTTTTCTAATAGATCTTTCACATATGAAAGTAATCATTTTAGTCCAATAGACTGAAGAGTCTCAATGTTGAACTGCATAAGTTAAAAATCACCTGCAATGGTGGCATTATCCCATCCTTGCAACATATTACCAATGGCTGCTGCAAGAGCTACAAGCACAGCTCCATTCATTTTCACAGATCCTCTCAACAATGAGCACTAAATTAAGTACCCTGAAAGTTAAACAAGAAAACAAAAAGAAAACCCAGATTGTGGATCAATATAATTAAACCAGTCCCTTCCATTATATCTGTAGAGAGAAAAATATCATAGTTCCCATAGGACCATACAGTTCATACCATGAAAAAAATATACAAACAAAAGATGGAAACAAACAAACAAAGAAACAAAAAAAGGTACAAAAATCAAAAGAAATTAAAACCCAGATGTCCAAACCGAATAAAAAAACCAAAAAAAAAAAAGAAAAAGAAAACGGTTAACTTTACCTATGGAAGCGAAGGCAGATTATATGGCAAAATCACAAAGCTGATGATGATAAAGAGTCTCAAGAATCATTGGATTTAGAAAACGCCATAACAAAGCAAATTGCCATTACCTGTGGCATCAAATAAGCAAAATAAAATGGTACTTGTCGTTGGGTTGATGAGATTTTTTTTTTTTTTATTTTCTTGGAAAACTGAAATGCCAAACAGAAAATAAGGGGGGAACAGAGAGAAAAAAAAGAACCAAAAAGAAAAAATAAAAAAAAACCCAAAAGCCAAATAAGAAAATAGATGGTAATGTATTTTGGCCTTGGAAGCTTTGCCACCTGCCCTCCTTATACTGCTCTCTCACTTGCACGTATATGATTTGCAGTTATTAAATCACACTGTGAAAAAAAAAAAAAAAAAAAACTATCACTTCACTAACTTTTTCATCAAATAATTATAAATTTATTTATTTTATTAAAAAAACACCATCAAAGAGAAAAAACATAATTAGCTCTCCAGTCTTTTCAAGTTTATAGCTTTTTGCGTAAAGAAAAAAAAAAGCAGATTTAATTTTTTTTAAATATATGAGAATTAAACCAAAAAAAAAAATTATTGGGAAAATTGTCTTTATCATCTGCAATGGAAAGTGAATAATTAATTTAAAAACAAAATAGAAAAATTGGGTATTGATTGAGATGAGTCCAAAAACACCATTATGTACTTTCCAGATCGGAATCTTGAAAACTTTTTTCTTTCTTTCTTTTTTTTAACTTTTTTATTTCCTTATAATTAACAACAATGAAAAGATATTTTAAATTACAAAAAATTAGATCATGGTTTAGATTATTAATATTATATAGTAATTTCCGATTTTGATTTAGATTTGCTGTGATTGGCATGCAAAACGATGAATACGCCTCTATTGCGTTGCCTGCATTTCTCATGTGTTCATTCGAAGAAGACAAACAGTATTAAATCAAATTTATGATTTCTGTTCTTTTAGAGGTCTAATTATGCTCTTAGTCCCTATATTTTTTTTATTTTTGAAAGTTAGTCTTTTACTTTTAATTTCAATATTTTAGTTCCTCTATATATCTAAGGCCCGTGTTGGACAAGGTTGAGGCTTTCGGATCTTAATGCCCTATATTTCACTCACATTTTACATAATTTTGATTTAAATCTAATTATTTGTGCATTCTCTCCAAAACTATTTTGATGTAGGTCCAAATATATTTTGAAATTATGTATTACTTGTAATTACAGCTACGGATTTTATGACTAAGTTTTGAGGGCAGCGGCGAATTTAGGGGGTTGGCAGGTGCCCGGCCCCCCTAAAATAAAAAATTACTATTTAAGCTCTTTAAAAAAATTTAAAAATTTAAATTAATAAAAATAAAATTACACTTTGGCCTCCTAAAATTATAAAAATTTGATTTGATCCTTTAAAAATTATAAAGATATAGACTATTAAAAATTAAAATTTCATTCGGCCCCTAAAAGAATTTTCTCACTTCACCCTTATTTGTGGGGCCTAGTAAAATTTTAGAATTTCAATGAGAATTTTACTTTAAAAAAATTGGGAGTCTAATTAAATTTTTGTAATTTTTTTAACATTAATGATAAATTTCAAAATATTTAAGAGAATTTAATTAAAATTTTCAAAAGAAATAAAAGATATAGTGAAATTTTTCAAAAATTTGAGGAACCTAATTAAAATTTTCTAAAAATTTCAAGAAAAAAAATAAAAAATTTCAAAAATTTCAAAAAACCTAAAATCTAATTGATAACTTTCAATTTTACTTTAATTTTTCAAACCAAACAAGTAGAGGGACTAAAGTTTAAAAATCTTAAAAAGTAGAGGACTGGAGGCAACGTTAAAACGTTTTTTTTTTGGAAATACAGATCATAACAGTGATAGGCATTTAATAATAAAGTCAATTAAAACATTAATGTTTGACTGAAAACTTATATTAATGTCTTTTAATTCCTTTTATTTATCAAATAAATTTAATTATCTTTTAAAATTAATTAAAAATTGAAAATAAAGCATTCTAATGTAAATATTTGTTTTTTATTTTTTGATACATAATATTTAATTTTTATTTATTATCAATAATTATGGCAATCAAATAAGAATAATTATACCAAATCAAATTGAAATATTATTTTTTGGGGTCGAAAAATTGAAACGTTAAATGCATCTTACTTTTAAATTTTATTTTATATTCTTTAAATAAAAATATGAAAAAAAAGGTTATAAATTAATGTCACAAGTGGAATTAAAGAATAGATTTGGGACATGTGATAATAAAATTACAACCATACTTAAATGTGGTTTTACAAGTGGGATTGGCTGTCATGTCATGTATCACCTATGTGATAATTTTCAATTTTCTATATTTTAATTTTAAGAATTTGAAAAAGTTTCTAATTATATATTTAAGGTTAAATTCTGCCGTTAGTCCTTATACTTTATAAAAGTTGTGGATTTAGCCTTTATACTTTAATTTGGTCCCTGTATTTTTTTGAATTGGTTAATTTTAGTCCTTATATTTTCCAAATTTTAAAATTTTAGTCCTGGCCTAAACTGTAATGATTAGATCTGTTTGGTTAAATTTAATTATTAGTCTTGTATTATGCACATAGTTGTAGATTTAGTCCATATTCTCCAATTGAATCATGCTAAGTTCCCATCTTTTTTGAAATTTGAAATTTTAGTCTTGACTAAATGACAATTATTAATTTATAAACTGAATATTTAGTGAGTAATATGAGGAATAATAAGCTGATATGATATTATAAATATTATAATATATTTGCCAAATCAGATTTTGGAAATAGCATAACTTAAAGAATTTAATAGTTGTCATTCGGTGAGGACTGAAATTTTAAAATTTAAAAGTATAAGGACTAAAAATGACTAAATTAAAGTATAAAGACTAAATCCACAACTTTTGCGAATTATAAGGACTAATAGTAAAATTTAACATATATTTAAATGAGAATTTTAACGGAGTTTTAGTTTTGGTTTAGGTTTTTTTTTTTTTTTTTTGCTATCACGTGATGGTTTCTTTCATTTGATTAAAAAAAAAAAACTTTCATTTATTTAATATACAAAAGCCGAAACTTTTGGGAAGGAAGGTGTTTTTTTTCAAGGGTAAATTATTGAGCGGTCCAATTTTTTGGGCGTTTTCATTTTAGTCATTCAAATAAAAAATATTTGCAATTTAACCACTATCCAGGGGTGAAGTCAGAAAATTCTTTTAGGGGGAGCCGAAATGAAATTTTAAATTTTAATAGTCTATATCTTTAAAAAATTTAAAGGATTAAATCAATTTTTTTATAATTTTAAGGGGGACAAAGTATAATTTTACATTTACTAATTTAAAATTTCTAGTGGGCCTAAATAGTAATTTTCTATTTTAGGGGGGCCGAGGCCCCTACCAACCCCCCTAGATTCGCCTCTGCCACTGTCATTATAATAATTTATCGTTTCGGCCACCCAACCATTAAATCCCTAATAGTGATTGACCATGCACGTCATGTAATCATTTATTACTTTTTTATTACCTCACTATTATTCATCATCTTCTTCTTCAATCCATTTTTCTTGTTGATTTTATTTGTAATTGTATTGTCAAATACTTTTTTTGACTAACATAGTACAGACATTGATTTGATTTTAGGTTTTGTTACTTGTTTAGAGAAATTTTTTTCAATTATCAATGATAATTTTTATAATAATTAATATATTTTAAAATTTAAAATTATGTAGTTATGTAATTACAATTTATACTATCAAATATGATACAATAAATTATAACGTAATTATACTTTATTAAATCAAACACATCTAGAAAATTAGAATTCCGAGAATAATTACTACCTTAATAATTACAATTTCATTACTTTGTGATGTACGAACACAGTAACATACTTTATGTAGAGCCAAGCTGACCATCGCGACTCCACTCCTCTCCTCTCCCGAAAGCTTCTTGCCTTATCGTTTTACTCCATTCTCTCTTCTTCGCTCTTGCTATTTCCCTCTCTTTTCTTCTCCACGGCTCTAGCTTTGTTGGGTTATGACCTTCCTCCTCGTTCATTTTTTACGTTAACGTGGACATGTCCAAGAGCTAAAGGTCTTTAGCGTTAGGGTTTTGAGAAGTGGGCATTGCACTAAACTTTCATGTTGGGGATTTCTTCTCGATGGAGGGGAGAGGCTTTTGTGGTGGATAGGTGGCGACCATAAGCTCTCTGTGCAGATTTTAGGTTGATGATCCTGCAGTCATTTCTGCATTAAGGTTGACGTCTCCGACACCACCAGTAGAGTGGGCAATAATGCTGCCGTGTATTTTGGTTTGATTGTGCATGGCTGTCTACTCCTTAGCGTCAAATATGCTAAGGGTAGCATATGGTAGTTCCTATCAGTATCTTATGTTGTTGAATGGACTATTGACGAGCTATTCAATCTATGGTACTGACATGTTTGATCGGCACATTCTTGTTGTGATGGATCCAATATCATAAGACAAACAATGACTTGATAGGGCAGGGACTCACACACTCCATGGCATTTCTGTTTGCCATAAGTACGCTATCAAGATTACAGGCAAGAGTCTCCTATCGCACCCATGACGAAAAAAATTGATATGATTTGTACGTTGTAAGCCTATCATGTTTGGGTTTGATGTTAGAATCGCTGGCCTCTGCCCTTTCTCTTGTATAGGTCGCTAGCATATTTTAGGTCTATGTCTAGTACGAAGTTTAAAATGCTATTATTTTATATTACATTAAGTTGAATCTAATATTTTTCAAATTAAATTAAATTTTTATTTTTTAATTTTGGTATTAATTAAACTCAAAAGACAATATATAATATTGTCAAGAATTTTCATTTATATTTATAAATTTATTTATCTTTTACAAATAAATTACAATTATGAAACACTCGATTTTTACAAAATAATTTATGAGTAACACAACCACAACTAATAACCATGCAAAGGGGTGATAAATGACTTCACCATAGGTATCTAATTTAAGGGGTGAACTTTATTAAAATAAGTTGACTAAATTTGTTAATTTTTAATTCTAGTATATATTTTTGGATGGGATTCAAATATTTACGGGTTAAGATATTTTTTGACAGATGAAATTTCTATCTCTCAACTCGAAACTCATTTTGAATTACCTGATTTCGAGTTTATGAGCTTAAGTTATAACTGTTATAGTAAGACTAGGCGAGCAAAATTTCTAGATAGGATTATTACGGGAATTGATTCGAGTTTAATCATATTGAATTTAATTTTAATGCTTAATTTTGATTACGTACAAGCACAATAATATATTTATGAATTTTTATATTTTAGCAATTTATTTATTACGAATTTTTAAGTATTTATTAAATTAATTTAACTTAAAAAAGTAAAATTATGAATACGTTGCTTGGAGATAAAAAGAAATATTGTTTCCTTGTTTTCAAATAGTATATATATATTATATGATATTATGTTTTCTATAGTCAAATATATATTGTTTTTTTATTATTTGATTAATAAAATATTTTTTGGAGTATTTTATTTTGTAAAATGTAATTTTTATTTATTTAGAAGTTTAATCTTGTTCAAGATTTTGCGGAAGTTCTTCAAGCTCTAAGTTGTCACAGATTCATTCTTGGAGGACCGGTTAGAGCAATGGGTTAAGTTTACTGGAAAATCATTTTTAAAGAGTTCAATCGAGCACTATAGCAAAATAGACTTTTAGCGGCATTTTTTTAGGTTTTAGCGGCGTTTATAAGCGCCACTAATAGTATTTGTGGCGCTTTTAAAAGTGCCGCAAAAAACGCCGCAAAAACAAACCCCGCAAACTTTAGCGGCGTTTATGAGAAAAAACACTGCTAAAGGTCATGACCTTTAGCGGCGCTTTCCCCACAAACGCCGCTAAAGGTCATGACCTTTAGCGACGCTTTTACCAAAAACGCCGCCAAAAGTCATGAAAAATAAAAAAAAATTAAAATATCATACTTTTAGCGGCGCTTTTTACAAAAACGCCGCTAAAAGTCATGAAAAATAAAAAAATAAAATATCATACTTTTAGCGGTGCTTTTTACAAAAAAGCCGCTAAAAGTCATGAAAAATAAAAAAAAATTAAAATATCATACTTTTAACGGCGCTTTTTACAAAAAAGCCGCTAAAAAGCCATGAAAAATAAAAAAAATTTAAACTATTATAAAAACACCAAAAATCCAATTTAGAAATGTATAATTTAATTTGAAGACATATTAAAATGAAAATTATAGAAGAATACAGATTTCTATAATTCCATCTAATAACAAGCATGTGAGATTTGCCTAAAATTATAGAAATGCTCCTAATAACAAGCACATTCCATGACCCCAGTCACCAAACATCACCGCAAAGAGAAATGGAAAAGTAACAACGATGTAAATCGCGAGATTTGCCTCCCGATATCTAGCAATCTTTTGCAAAAGTTCTCATGTTAGTATCCTGCTAAAAATGTAAAAATTTCAACAAGAAACATATAATAAGTTTATCCCGAAGGCGTTATGATTCATTTAATTGATCAAGAACACATGAAGTCATGCGATCGAAAACGGACGAGATACTTCAATTTTGACATATTATAGTGCCATTACATAAATCTTCTAAGAACTAGCTTCACGGTTAGGAAGCAATTCATGCCCCCAAAGATATCATATTTACCATCTAAAACATAAAAACCACCCAATGAACCCAATAAGATTCTTAATACCGGACAATCGTTCAATTTAAAGTGAGTAGCTTATACAAATTTGTCAAAACTATCAACAGAAGCATGCCATCCATGTGTTAAAGCAACATAGCATCATATTAGAACTCACCCATATGCATCAACAATCTCCTGATATGCATTTGTAAAATGGTTGGTTCTAAAATATGTAGGAGGTGATTCTGACATCCATCACATGAAAAATTGAACCAACTTGCGAATTGCTATCAAATGTTACCCGTTGCAATGCTTCTTGAACCTATAAGGCAAGGAAATCCATTTCCTCAATTCTAAGGTTGCAAAGTTCTAACAGAAGATCTAGAGGGGAAGGAAAAAATAACGATGAATGTTAGTTACATAGAATTTAGAATGATGATGCATAAAAGATACCTTAATTCCATTGACCTCCTGCAGCCAATTTTATAGTTTAGACAGATCTTTTTACATTTTAATACATCATAATCATAATTCGTACAATTTTATACCCTAATTGTTGCACTAGCTGCAGTTTCCAGTTGAAGAACCTTGATTCCATTGACCTCCTGCAGCCAATTTTATAGTTTAGAAATCAGAAATCCACTAGAGACACATAGTAAGAAAGAGATACAAACCTTCGGGTTTAGAATGATCTCCATCTTGAGTGCATCAGCTTCCACAAGCCTCTTGATAGCATTCAGGTTAACCAACCTGTAATATTGACTGTTAGTACTAAGCCAAATCGACAATTCTAACATGTTAAGGCAATATGACTTACAAATTGTTTGTATTGAAAATTTTAAACTTTTCTATAGACTTGAACTCATTGACCTGTTGCAATTTAATATTAGTTTTAGCAAACTTTTCTACCATAAAGATAGACCAATTGCAATTTAATATTAGTTTTAGCAAAACAAATCAGTGATTGAAATATTTTGTGCTTAAAAGAAATAATGGGAGAATTAAGAAAATGTTCAGCATAAACCAAAATTATATTTAAGCTGTTTTATAAGACCAATCAGAAGACAAAAATAAAAGCTAAACATCCAAGCATATGTACCTAATATTGCATACATCTTTTGTTCTACAGTAACATCATACCTCTTCCATTTGCTGCAAAAGCACAAAGTTAGGACCATATCAACATGATATGCTATCGGTGTTGTCAAAGGAACAAAACGTTGTAACACCCTTAACCCGTAACCGACGCCGGACTAGGGTTAGGAGCATTACCAGACAGATCGGAAACTTATATAACATTTTATACATTACATTCATCATTAACAATCATAGTGTCCCTTAAATGGGTCATCAAGACCATAAGCATGCTTATAAACTGAGCTGGGACTAAACTGAAACACATATGAAATTTCATGAAAATTTAAAACTTTTCTAACTTTCAGGGGAGACACGCCCGTGGTAGGAGACCGTGTGCCTTCCACGGCTTCTAGACACCCCCGTGTGTCCATCCGTGTCTATATACTGACTATATCAACACGATCACTAGGCACACCCGTGTGCCATGACCGTGTGCTACCAGACCATATACTGACTTGTCCAACACGGCCACCAAGCACGCCCGTGTGCCATGGCCGTGTGCTCTTAGCTAGCTACTGACTTATTCACCACAGCCAGATGACACGCCCATGTCGAGGCCGTGTGCTAATTAAGCTACATTCTGCCAATTCAACCACGGTCTTAGGCACGCCCGTGTGCCACAACCATGTGACATTATAGGCCATTTACAAGGCCAAAATGCCACCCATAAGGGTCAACCTACAAGCAACATATATCATCCCATATCATTTACACACGGCCACCAAATAGCCATCCCAAAACATACCAATTTGTCCATTCAATGTATGCATCTAACCTCTAATTCATTCATGCCAACTTTCAAGACAAAACATATATATAACTAAAGCATATCTTCATCACTTAACCATCCAAAAACTTGACTAAGTATATACATCAACTTGTACCCAAAAACTAGACTATACATGCCATATCTAGATAAAACCATTCCCAAATTGTACCAAAATGAGTTTAGTAGTATGATGACGATCCGTGACAATCCCGAGCCCTCAGTAGCTTTGACGACATATAAAACAGAGAAAACATACACAGAGTAAGCTTTCCAAAAGCTTAGTAAGTCATATACAAATAAACTTGATATGGAAGGCATATATGCAAATAAATACATTGGCACATATCAATCACTTAGCAAACTCTCACTTATTTACTTTGGTTCATACAATTTTAACCACATTAGCCATTTTCACCATTCAAGAATCATATAGACATATAGCTCATCTAGCCAAAACAATTCTTATCATATCATAAATTCCATATACATCTCATCATAGTAAGATCACTTAGATGCTTACCTTATATACACAATTAGTGTATAATCAACGTACCTGAATCGGATTTAATATCACCTAATTGTTCATAGCTTGGATTTGTAATTCGTATCACAAACTTGCCCGTTGAACCACTAGGAATTTAGTAGGATACTCAGAAAGCCCGGAATAGTCGTACAATGCCAACGTCCCAGACGAGGTCTTACATGCACTCGGATATAGATGCCACTGTCCCAGACAGGGTTTTGCACAAACCAATACGATGTCGATGTCCTAGACATGGTCTTACACGTAAAGCTCATATCTATGCCAATGTCCCAGACGTGGTTTTACTCATAAAGCTCGTATCGTTGCCTTCGTCCCAGACGAGGTCTTACACGAAATCTCAAATCAACGCCAACGTCCCAAATGTGGTCTTACATGATAAAACAGAACAGATACCTATGTCATGACATAGCTAATCCTATCGACTCCTAGGTGCACATGGGACTTCTCGGACTTAATCACTATATCGAACTTTTCTCGAAATTTATATGCAGAACTTCTCATAGGCATTCATTACCAACATTAATAATATGAACAATTATAATTACATACATATACATTTATTTGCATAGTGACTTACCTCGGATTCGATTTATCGGAATGAAAACGGTTACTCGGTTACTTTTATTTTCCCGCGATCTAAATCCATTTTCCTCGGCTCTTGGTCTAAACATATTCAGAATTAACCCTTTTATTCAATAGCTCATTCAATTCAATCCAAAGACACACATTTTGGACTATTTGCAATCTAGACCTCACATTTGTACATTTTATCAATCTAGTCTATTTTTCACAAAACATCAAATTCACAAAATCTACACATATACCTGCTTGGCCGAATACATATACATCACATACAAAGCCACATTTTTCATCAAATTTGCAATTTAGTCCTTTAATTTACCATTTTCTTAATTTAGCCCTATTTAGCTAAATTCATCAAAAAATCAAGAACAAAGTATGTTCATCTAGCTCATATCTTTCATTTAACACCATAAATCATCAAAAAACTTGACATATCATCAATGGCATATCACACAAACATCATCAATTCACAAAATTAATACATGGGTTTTGTAGTTCTCAAAGCAATGATAACCAATCAAAAATACAAACCCGATTTATGCTTGAACCATGGCTGAATGAAACAAACTTAACCCTTTCTTTTTCTTTTAACTTTCGGCCAAAGAAGAGAAAATAAAAGATAAACACTCATCTTTTTTTGTTTTATTAATCTAAGGTTAATAATTCAATTACTAAATTGCCCATCCATTAAACATATAAGACAAATTAATACTAAGGTTATTAAGACATTCTTTCATCCACTATCTCAATGATGGCTTATTTTCCATATAAGGCCTTCACCTTTACAAAGCCACAACACTTTGATACTTCAGCAAATAGCAAGCAACTTTCACATTTAATGCAATTCAATCCTTTTGTCAAATTAAACACACAGACGGATAAATTAACTTACGAAAATTTAACACATACTTAGTCACATATCAACGGCTCAGAATATAATACTAAAATATTATTCAGATTTGGATTTATGGTCCCGAAACCACTGTTCCGACTAGGGTATAAAGCGGACTATTACAATTCTCCCCTCCTAAGGGATTTTCGTCCTTGAAAATCTTACCGTTAAACAGATTCGGATATTGTTGTTTCATTGAATCTTCCGGTTCCCACGTTGCCTCTTCAATTCCGTGTCGATTCTATAATACTTTCACTAATGGAATTTTCATGTTTCTCAACTCTTTTACTTCACGAGCTAAGATACGGATCGGTTCCTCTTCATATGACATGTCAGATCGGATCTCAATTTCAGATGGGGCAATTACATGTGACAGATCAGATCGATATCTACGGAGCATCGAGACATGAAATACATTATGAATCTTTTCTAGCTCGGAAGGCAACAATAATCGATATGCGACAGGTTCAACTCGCTCGATGATCTCATACGGTCCAATGAACCTCGGACTCAACTTGCCTTTACGTCCAAAACGGAGCACTTTCTTCCACGGTGACACTTTCAGAAATACTTTGTCGCCGATCTCAAATTCTATATCTTTTCGTTTCAATTCTGCATATGACTTCTGACGATTAGATGCTGTTTTCAAACAATCTCGGATCAGTTTTACTTTCTGTTCTGAGTCTTTTATCAAGTCAACCCCATGTAGCTTATTTTAACTGAGTTCGGTCCAATACAGAGGTGTACGACATTTACGTCCGTACAAAGCTTCATATGGTGCCATTCTGATGCTCGACTAAAAACTGTTATTGTATGCAAATTCAATCAAAGGCAGATATTGCTCCCACGAACCATTAAACTCAAGTATACAACATCTTAACATATCTTCGAGAATCTGAATAATCCGCTCAGATTGACCATCTGTTTGTGGATGAAAAGCGGTACTGAAATGCAGTTTCATGCCCAAAGCTTCTTGCAATTTCTTCCAGAATCTCAACGTAAACCTCGGATCTCTATCTGACACAATAGATAGCGGCACGCCATGCAATTTCAAAATCTCGAAATATAAAGCTCGCTAAATCACAAGTGAGTAGTCGATCTTACCGAATGAAATGAGCAGATTTCGTTAATCTATCAACCACGACCCATATTGCGTCTCTCTTTCTTGGAGTCTAAGGCAAACCTGAAATAAAGTCCATTATTATTCTATCCCATTTCCATTCAGGAATCAGAATCGACTGGAGCAATCCGAGATTTAACTTGATGTTCGGCTTTTACTTACTTGCCGATTGACTAAACATTTTGAAACAAAGTCAGAAATGTCTCGTTTCATACCAGACCACCAGTAGTGTCGTTTTAAATCCTGATACATTTTCGTACTTCTCGGATGAACAAATAGACGGCTGTTATGTGCTTTGCTCAAAATCAACTGAATTAACTCCGGATTTCTCGGAACATAAATACGATCCCGGAATCTCAAACAATCATCAACAATTTGAAATTCAGATTTGGAATTCACTTCACACTGAGCTCGTTTCAATAACAATTCTTTATTAGATTTCTGAGCATCACATATCTGTTGTAAGAACAACGGTTTTGCTTTTAATTCAGCTATCATAGAAAAATCATCAGACAAATCCAACTGAGTAGTCAATACTCGTAATGTAAACAACGATTTTCTACTCAGAGCATCTGCAACAACATTTGCTTTACCCGGATGATAATCTATCACAAGCTCGTAATATTTTAACAACTCAAGCCATCTTCTCTGACGCAGATTTAAATCTTTCTGAGTCATTAAATACTTCAGACTTTTATGATCTGAAAATACGTGACATCTTTCACCGTATAGATAATGACGCCAGATCTTAAGTGCAAACACAATCGCGGCTAACTCTAGGTCGTGCGTCAGATAGTTCTTTTCATGAGGCTTCAATTGTCTCGAGGCATAAGCTACAACTTTGCCTTCCTGTATCAAAACACATCCCAGACCGTTTAACGAAGCATCACTGTAAATTACAAATTTCTTGCCTGATTCTGGTTGTACTAACACCGAGCTTCATTATGAGTTTTCAATCGATCAAAACTTTTCGACATCTATCGGACCATTCAAATATAACATCTTTCTGAAGTAGTTTCACAACGGAGTAGCTATCACTGAAAATCCTTTTACAAATCGACAATAATAACCAGCTAGGCCCAGAAAGCTACGAACTTTAGACACGTTCCTCGGAGGTTTCCAATCCAGAATAGCAGAAACCTTGTTCGGATCAACTCGATTTCGTGTCGACACAATATGCCCTAAAAACTAACCTCGTGTAACCAAAATTCACATTTGCTGAATTTTGCGTACAATTGCTTTTCTCTCGAGTTTGCCAATACAACCTCCGATGTTCAAGCATGCTCCGCCTCATTCCGTGAATAAATCAAAATGTCGTCAATGAATACGACAACAAATCGATCTAGGTACGGTCTAAAAATTCTGTTCATCAGATCCATAAAAATAGCCGGAGCATTGGTTAATCCAAATGGCATAACTAAGAACTCATAATGCCCGTACCTTGTTCTCAATGCGCTTTTGAATGTCCGAATCTTTCACTCTCAATCGGTAATATCCTCGATCTCGGATCAATCTTGGAAAACACAATAGCTCCTTTTAATTGATCAAATAAATCATCAATTCTGGGCAACGGATATTTGTTCTTTATAGTCACCTTGTTCAACTGACGGTAATCAATACACATCCTCATCGTGCCATCTTTCTTTTTAACAAATGAATGCGAGCACCCCAAGGTGAGAAACTTCGGTCTAGCGAACCTCTATCACCAACTCTTGCAAATCGTGACTTTAACTCTTTCAATTCTGTTGGTGCCATTCTATACGAGCTATCGAAATAGGCGTAGTACCAGGCAACAACTCAATACCAAATTCAACTTCACGTATCGGAGGTAAACCCGTAACTCTTCAGAAACACACATCAGAAAACTCACAGACAATAGGCACTGACTCACTTTCTTTTCCAGACACTTTCGAGTCAATAACATAAGCAAAATATGCCTCATATCCCTTTTTCACATAACTTTGAGCTTTCAAAACAGATATCACAGCAGACAATCCACTCAAATCATTAGACTCCACTCGTACAATCTCATCATTCAAACATCTCAAATCAATAGTCTTTCTTTTATAGTTCACGACAGCATCATGCAAAAACAACCAATCCATACCCAGAATAATATCAAACTCGTCAAATGGAAAAAGCTTCAGATTAGCAGGGAAACAGTTATCTCGAAACATTAACGGACAGTTCTTGCATACTTTGTCAACAAAGACACTTTTACCTAAGGGGTTCGATACTTTTATAGTAAACTCAGTAGACTCTACAGGCAAAGTCTTACTAAACACTAAATTCATACATATATATGAATGCGTAGAACCAGGGTCTATCAATGCAATCACAGAAGTATCATAAAGTGTAAAAGTACCCGTTATAACATCAGGCGATGAAGCTTCCTCTCGAGTTCGGATAGCATACGCTCTGGCAGGCGTTCTAGCTTCAGATCTAACAACATTATCTCTCGTAGTTCTCTGACTACCACCAATATTTCTTACATTCTTCGGAGGTCTATCTCTCACAGATGCATTATCAGATCTCGGATTCTGAACAATCTCTAGCTCGACAGATTCAGGGCAATCACGGATAAAATGATCCAGTGATCCAAATCTAAAGCAAGCTCTGTCATTTAATCTACAGCTTCCCGGATGCCTTTTTCCACAATGTTTACATTCAGGTCTCTCAGTCCGGACATTACCAACATTGGTTACTAAAGTTACTGGAGTTTTGGAACTCATTTGCGGTCTAGATTGATTTCTGTTCGAATATCTCACATTTTCCCTGAATCTTTTCGGAGCAGATTGAAATGATTTACTCTGAAATCTCTTTCTCATATCTCGAGTATCAGACTCAGCTTTTCTTTTATCTTTCCCGAGTACCTCTGCTTTACAAGCTCGGTCAACGAGTACAACGAACTCTTTTATCTCTAAAATTCCGACTAGCAAACAAATGTCTTTATTAAGCCCATCTTCGAACCTTTTGCACATTATAGCTTCAGATGATACACATTCTCGAGCGTACTGGCTCAGTCTCACGAACTCTCGTTCATATTCCGAAACAGTCATTCGGCCTTGTTTTAGTTCCAAAAATTCCTTTCGCTTCTGATCTACGAATCTCTCACTAATATACTTCTTTCGAAACTCGCTCTAAAAGAAGTCCCATGTAATTCGCTGTTTTGGAACAACAGAAATCAGGGTTTTCCACCATTGATAAGCTGCATCTCGGAGTAATGATACAACACACTTTATGCATTCATCAGGAGTCAGAGACATTTCGTCGAATACCCGAATCGTATTCTCTAACCAAAACTCAGCCTTTTCAGCATCATCATTATTGGTAGCTCGAAATTCTTCAGCTCCATACTTGCGAATCTTGTCTACCGGAGGCTTATTTAACAGATTTGGATGAATAACCAGTGGCAAAACTGTAGTCTGAGGGGGATTATCCAAGGGCGGGGGTTGTGAAACAGTCGGGTTATTCTTTACAAACTGAATGAACCACTCACTCATCATCTGAAAGAAAGCTTGTTTAGCTTCTTCCCCTTGACCGTTAGTAGTCGGTCTCGATTCAGAAGGCGCTGTCCCTTGCGTGAGATCAGGCGCATTGCTTTCTACGTCGTCAGCTACGGCTCTTTCGGGATCCATTACTATACAGAAATCACATTTATACGTCAGGATTCATCACACTAACACAATTCAGATATATGGCATGTATAGCTAGACTCTGACATGCTACGTTAGTCCGAGAATCGGCTAAACTGTAGCTCTGATACAAATAAAATGTAACACCCCTAACCCGTAACTGACGCCAGACTAGGGTTAGGAGCATTACCAGACAGATCAGAAACTTATATAACATTCTATACATTACATTCATCATTAATAATCATAGTGTCCCTTAAATGGGTCATCAAGACCCTAAGCATACTTATAAACCGAGTTGGGACTATACTGAAACACATATGAAATTTCATGAAAATTTAAAACTTTTCTAACTTTTAGGGGAGACACGCCCGTGGTAGGAGATCGTGTGCCTCCCACGGCTTCTATACACCCCCGTGTGTCCCTCCGTGTCTATATACTGACTATATCAACACGATCACTAGGCACACCCGTGTGCCATGACCGTGTGCTACCAGACCATATACTAACTTGTCCAACACGGCCACCAAGCACGCCCGTGTGCCATGGCCATTTGCTCTTAGCTAGCTACTGACTTATTCACCACGGTCAGATGACACGCCCATGTCGAGGCCGTGTGCTAATTAAGCTACATTCTGCCAATTCAACCACGGTCTTAGGCACACCCGTGTGCCACAACCGTGTGACATTATAGGCCATTTACAAGGCCAAAATGCCACCCATAAGGGTCAACCTACAAGCAACATATATCATCCCATATCATTCACATATAACCACCAAAATATACCAAATAGCCATCCCAAAACATACCAATTTGTCCATTCAATGTATGCATCTAACCTCTAATTCATTCATGCCAACTTTCAAGACAAAACATATATATAACCAAAGCATATCTTCATCACTTAACCATTCAAAAACTTGACTAAGTATATACATCAACTTGTACCCAAAAACTAGACTATACATGCCATATCTAGATAAAACCATTCCCAAATTGTACCAAAATGAGTTTAGTAGTGTGATGACGATCCGTGACAATCCCGAGCCCTCAGTAGCTTTAACGACCTATAAAACAGAGAAAACATACACAGAGTAAGCTTTCCAAAAGCTTAGTAAGTCATATACAAATAAACTTGATATGGAAGGCATATATGCAAATAAATACATTGGCACATATCAATCACTTAGCAAACTCTCACTTATTTACTTTGGTTCATACAATTTTAACCACATTAGCCATTTTCACCATTCAAGAATCATATAGACATATAGCTCATCTAGCCAAAATAATTCTTATCATATCATAAATTCCATATACATCTCATCATAGTAAGATCACTTAGATGCTTACTTTATATACACAATTAGTGTATAATCAACGTACCTGAATCAAATTTAATATCACCTAATTGCTCATAGCTCGGATTTGTAATTCGTATCACAAACTTGCCCGTTGAACCACTAGGAATTTAGTAGGATACTCAGAAAACCCGGAATAGTCGTACAATGCCAACGTCCCAGATGAGGTCTTACATGCACTCGGATATCGATGCCACTGTCCCAGACAGGGTCTTACAAGAACCAATACGATGCCGATGTCCCAGACATGGTCCTACACGTAAAGCTCATATCGATGCCAACGTCCCAGACGTGGTCTTACTCATAAAGCTCGTATCGTTGCCTTTGCCCCAAACGAGGTCTTACACGAAATCTCAAATCAACGCCAACGTCCCAGACGTGGTCTTACATGATAAAACAGAACAGATACCTATGTCATGACATAGCTAATCCTATCGACTCCTAGGTTCACACGGGACTTCTCGGACTTAATCACTATATCAAACTTTTCTCGGAATTTATATGCAGAACTTCTCATAGGCATTCATTACCAACATTAATCATATGAACAATTATAATTTCATACATATACATTTATTTGCATAGTGACTTACCTCGGATTCGGTTTATCGGAATGAAAACGGTTACTTGGTTACTTTCGCTTTCCCACGATCTAAATCCGTTTTCCTCGGCTCTTGATCTAAACATATTCAGAATTAACCCTTTTATTCAATAGCTCATTCAATTCAATCCAAAGACACACATTTTGGACTATTTGCAATCTAGCCCTCACATTTGTACATTTTATCAATCTAGTCCATTTTTCACAAAACATCAAATTCACAAAATCTACACATATACCTGCTTGGTCGAATACATATACATCACATACAAGGCCACATTTTTCATCAAATTTGCAATTTAGTCCCTTAATTTACCATTTTCTCAATTTAGCCCTATTTAGCTAAATTCATCAAAAATTCAAGAACAAAGTATGTTCATCTAGCTCATATCTTTCATTTAACACCATAAATCATCAAAAAGCTTGACATATCATCAATGACATATCACAAAAACATCATCAATTCACAAAATTAATACATGGGTTTTGTAGTTCTCAAAGCAATGATAACCAATCAAAAATGCATACCCGATTTATGCTTGAACCATGGCCGAATGAAACAAACTTAACCCTTTCTTTTTCTTTTAACTTTCGGCCAAAGAAGAGAAAATAAAAGATGAACACTCATCTTTTTTTGTTTTATTAATCTAAGGTTAATAATTCAATTACTAAATTGCCCATCCATTAAACATATAAGACAAATTAATACTAAGGTTATTAAGACATTCTTTCATCCACTATCTCAATGATGGCTTATTTGCCATATAAGGCCTTCACCTTTACAAAGCCACAACACTTTGATACTTCAGCAAATAGCAAGCAACTTTCACATTTAATGCAATTCAATCCTTTTGTCAAATTAAACACACAGATTTTACAAATTAACTTACGAAAATTTAACACATACTTAGTCACATATCAACGGCTCAGAATATAATACTAAAATATTATTCAAATTCGGATTTGTTGTCTCGAAACCACTGTTCCGACTAGGGTATAAACCGGACTGTTACAAACGCATACAAGGCGCTAGAACCTTGATACTGCCTAAGTGAAGGAGTAATATATCTATATCTATATCTATATCTATATCTATATCTATATCTATATCTATATCTATATCTATATCTACATCTATCTATCTATCTATCTATCTATCTATCTATCTATCTATCTATCTATCTATCTATCTATCTATCTATATATATAATGAGCTTAAATTATACGGATCTGTTAATAAAGCTCTAAATGGCAGTTTTAACATAAAGCAGCTTCAGACTAAAAGATAAATGTTTAACATTCACAACAAAACATTCTTGAACGTGAAGTCAAATACGTTAAAGAAATTCGAATACCTTCTTCACAAGATGACCCTGTGCAAGGTGAGGTTTCTCATTACGACCCTGTGCAAGGTGAAATTAATTATCAGCACATAAAACCAGAAAGAGGACAAAGAAAAAGCATTTGGATGAGCTAAGTTGTTTTAAAAAAGGGGTTTAAACAAAAATGTATGGTTTTGATACCATAAACTCAACCAAAACTTGATTCGATCCATGAATACTAACCTGATCATCACCATCAAGGCAATGCATGTATAACAAGGAATCCCATTTTTTAGCTGAATCACGAGGAGGACGTTTAACCAATGGGAATCTAAAATATAAGCAATTTATGTTCCATAAAATATTTGTATTCTATGTATATTGATACCATCTTTCAAAGATTCTCGACATATATGAAAAAGTTTGATAAAATTTAACTTACTCGTACTGTATATACCCGAGTTCAACTATCATGACAAATTTGGAAAACAATTGAAAGTTTAAAACATAATGTTCTAATCCTTCTATTTTCCTTTTTCATATCGGAGAGGGTCATTAAAAGATTATATCTATATCCCTATACTAATGTATAAAAATGAAATTAATATTCTAGTACTACCAGCAGCAAACAACATTCAAACCAAAGGAAACAAGCCTAATGTTACCATTATAAGGTTTTAATTTCTGTTCTTTTAACCCACACTTATTGAGTTTAGTGGTAAAAAACTCCACAGAGTTTGAATAGCTTATCCTTAATTTAGGGTTATAACTCAACTCGACCTAAATTTAATTAGAACTCAACATGACTATTGATTTCAAAGGATATCAAACTGTTCGAGGAGAGGTCAAACTTGCTTTAAGAGGAGAGGTTAATAAACTTTAAGTCGGTCAAAGTTTCAGATACAATTTGTGAAAACTTACAGAGAGAGTTGGAACAGCTGCAATGACCATACTTGTAAACGCCACAGATGTCTGCATGTATACATTTCATTGCAATTAATCAATCAGAAAATATAAAACCTATATATCAAACATATTTGTTTGTACCAAAGCTTGAAGACACAAAATGAAAAATTTCAGCACCAAACACTTAAAATTTTCCTAATATGCATCAAAAGAATCTATTTAAATTTTCAACCATTAGCAATAGGAAAACGCACCTAATGACAAGAAAAATCTTCATATAGTTAACTCCGATGAACAATTGGTCTCAAAAGACCTTTTAATGATACAAGCTTGCTTGTGATTTAAGCTATGAGCAATGAAATATATTTTGTTAATTAACGCATTGAGGATATTTGGTTGTAAAGTGTACATTATTTTTTAAAGTGATGTTATGAAACAATTGCACCAAGTGATTCAGGAGATATGGCTTTTTACAAGCCAATGGAAGAAAGGTTTTGGAGATGATCTTAAAACACACAAATAAATGCATTAATTAAGCTGATTTCTCGGTGCCAAAATGATCAAAACATTATTAGATCATTCAATGTCAATTAGTAGAGAGAAATAAGCAGTCTTAAGTTTCCCTAAGGACCCTCTAACTCATAAAAATAATTAATCACCTAAATCATGTCAGAAATCAAATTATTATGGGCGTCAATAATATAACTAAAAAGAAATCTTTTGACGTCAAGCGTATATATAGAACAAGGTTCTTTTATGCAACATGCTTACGGCAATGCAGCAAAAGCAGATGATGAAAAAGAAAATATTAGACACACCTTCCCTAATAAATTTAGCTACCTGAATCTACGCCAACCACAAATCCTTCCACTAGGCTTCTCCTAGAATTGTTTTTAGATTGACATAAAACCCCAATAAAAATAATAAAAGTCGACATAATGCAAATGAATCCATAAAGACAAGTTTAATGTACGCTTAATGTGAAAACAAAATACTATTGAACAAGAATCGCATACATTTGCGAATGCTATAGCGAAGATTCAATTACATCATCATCAATAGCTTCAACATCAATAGTTGCAGTGTGGTGGAGGTCAGACGGGTTGAGCGATCATTGCTCGATCCACTGGCTGCTGCGAAGTACCCTCCTGCTCCTCGATTTCGATGGGAGGAACATTGAGATCCGAGGAGTGCCTTCCTTCGTCGATACCCTCTAAGAGAAGGCCCTCACTTCTATTGTGCTCATGTTTGGCTTAATATTTTTCCTAAGTGCTATTCAAATATGCAGCCTCAACAATACCTAAAAACAATCACCTTGAACTTCAACAAGTTTTCACTAAAACCAATAAATTCTTTCACCCGATTGAAGCACAAGAAAAATAACACTTGAAAAGTATAAGAAACTCAAAAATACTTGGTTCAATCTCGACGAGCTTACAAAAAACCTCATGATTTAGAACTCAAAAGATCCGTAAAATGAGCAGCGGACACTTAATTCTTCTAAATTCTTAATTTGAAAAAAATGAAAGAGTAATATGCAAATAGTAATTTGAATAACATTTTAGCAAAAAGATATCTTTTTTTCTTTCTCAAGCTTGCTTCCTTAATGATCCAAACAACACCATATGAGTGAACAACGATTTCCATATTTCCACTTGATATTGTTGATTAAATTAATTTATTTAGAGAAGTACGGGATAATGAACAACCACTTGACATAAAATCTTTTTTTTTAATTAGTCAACATTCGAACTAGAACCGATCGGCAGATAAAAACCCGCAACCAATCAATTATAATAAACTGATAATCAAATAAAAAATTAACTTTAAGAAATTTAATCAAATTTAATTTAAGAACACATCAAGATTAGAAAAAAAAAGTAATAAAAATATCTCAAATCTCAGCAATTGAACATCAACCAGATCACCGCATTGATTAAAACGAATTGAAAAAAAAAGAATAAAAGAAATAAACAAGAGAAAGTATGAGAGATTAAAAAAATACCTTGAAATCATGGAAAAATGGAATCAATTTTTGAATTCAAAAATTTCCCAAAAGAAAAAAAAGAAGAAGAAGAATTGGAAGGAAAAAGAAAATTAGGAATTGGAAGGAAGGGAGAGAGATGAAGGAATCCACAACTGAATAATATTCTCTCTTGAGCTTTCAATAAAGCTAGGGTTGGCTAAAAGAACATTTTTCCCTCTTGTTGGGCCAAGCACATGCTGTTCTTTTACAAGAACAGCAACAGCAGATGTTATCATCGGTAGCAATGCAGTGATACCAAAAACAAACCTGAGGCATTAAATTGGTGACGAAATGGTTAAGCAGAATTTCTCTAATCCTTCAAACCATATCCACAAGCAAAGCACCTCAATTACCTTACACCATAAGCATCCACTAGCGAACCACTAAAATAGGAGCTCACAATACCACCAAAAGCAGAGGATCCCCAGCATAGAGACTGAAGAGATCCAGATATGGCTTGTGACTCCCCACGAGCCCTCTCCACAACCATGGAATCTACAACCTGCACCACGCAACATTTTCTAACATAATCCAAGAAATATGACTAGAACAATAATAGGATAACACCTGAACAAGAAATATAACTTCTGGTTTGGGGGATTTTGGGAAACGATATAGGGAAATTCTGGGGACTTAGGAAATTTAGGGTTGGAGGAAATAAAAATCGGGGTTATAGGATTTTTTAGCTCCATTTTTAGCAGAGAAAAAACGACGCCGTGTGTATGAATTTTTGCGGCGTTTTTATTAAAAACGCCACTATAGCTCCATTTTTTGTGGCGTTTTTTGTAAAAAAAAAGCCACTATTACACAAGTTTATTTTTTTTTTTCATTTTTAACCTATATTTTTCTATTTCTTTCTTTCAAAATTTTTGTATTGAGATTATTATTTTTTGAATTTTTTATTATATTTTGAGTATTGAACTTTTAACTTTTTAACCTATATTGAGTATTAAATATTTTGAGTATTGAACTTTTAAATTTTTAACCTATATTGAGTATTAAATATTAAATTTTAAGTTTTTAATTTTTTAATTTTTTATTATTAAATTTTAAAAATTTAATTACCATTATCAACTCTTTTAGGAATTTCTTTTTTCTTTCTTTTTACATCAACATTATTCTTTTAAGTATGGTCTACATTAGTTGTTTAGATTTTTATATAAATGGCATTTAATTATATGTATATGAATTATATATGAATTTTGGTTTAATGTGAAATTCTAATTGTGGTTTAAATGTATAGTTGAAATTTTAATTTTGATTTAATCATACACATTATTTTAAAATATAAATACATCAATATATTTTTATATTGAATAAATATAAATTTTTATGTATGCAATATATAAATAAAAAATGATGTTAATTATATCAATAATTGTGTTAATATTTTACAAGATCTGGATCAAATTAAAATTGATGTATACAATTGCACACTAAACCATTGTTCATGTATGCTTTTGGGATTTAACCCATTTTGATATATATATTTTTAAAATAATAATTTACATTTATCTTATTTTGATTTATATTCTAAAAAATCTAAGATTAATCCCTAAATCATAAACCTTAGACCCTAAATATTATACCCTAAACCACAAACACCAAAACATAAACCTCAAACTCAAAACCCCAAACCATAAATCTTAGACCATAAAACTCGAACCCTAAACTCTAAACTGTAAACCTTAAACCATAATCCGAGACCAACTTTTTGGGAATTCATGTGGCCGATGTTAGTGTAGTACAAAACATATATTTTAATAGCTAACACATTAACCATAAATCCCTCATGAGGGATTTCGGTTTCGGGATTTTGGGTCATATAGCTAACACCCTAAACCCTAAAATCCTAAACTTAAACCATAAACCCTAAACTCAGAAACCTAACACATTAACCATTTCCCCTCAAACCCCTAACCCTAAACCCATAAACCATAAATCATAAACCCTAAACCCAAAACCCTAACCCATTAACCATTTCCACCTAAACCCCTAACCCTAAACCTTAACCCCTAACCACTAACACTTAAACCTTAATACCGGTAAACACTAAGATATTAAAAACTATACAATAAACCCAAACAACAAACTTTAAAACACTAAACCCATACACCAAAATAACAAACCCTAAACCATGAAATGAACATACTAAACATTAAACCCTAAATCAATTTTAATAGCTTAATTTGTAACTTAAATGAAAACTTTTAAATTGTTTAGTTAGCAATTTGTAACTTTTCATAATTAAGTAACTAAAATGAAACTTTCTCATTGCTTATAAGTGAATGTATCAAAATAAAATATAATTCAAAGCAAGAATAAGAAAAAAATATGAAACGCCGCTAATGCTCAGGTCTTTAGCGGCGTTTATTTAAAAGCGCCGCTAATGCTCAGGTCTTTAGCGGCGTTTTTTTAGAAGCGCTGCTAATGCTCAGGTCTTTAGCGGTGTTTTTTAGAAGCGCCGCTAATGCTCAGGTCTTTAGCGGCATTTTTTTTAAAGTGCCGCTAGTGCTCAGATCTTTAGCGGCGTTTGGGAAAAAACGCCGCTATTTCTCCTTTTTAGCGGCATTTTGAAAATAAACGCCGCTATTGCTCAACTTTTTACGGCGTTTTCTTTCAAACGCCGCTAACGTATAATATTTGCGGCGTTTTTCATTAAAACGCCACTAAAAACGCCGCTAAAAACGCCACTTATCTATATATCCATCTCCTGCAGTTTATTTATTTCATCTCTCACATTTATTTTCGTTTTCTTTATTTATGTTGCTATTTAGTTTCGTTTTAATGATTATACTTGTTTTTGTGTTCTTTAAGTCTTCCAAAACTTTAAAACTCACATTACTCGCTGTCCAAGACACTAAGATTTGGTCTAGAGCCACCAAGTCAAAATCGAGTTTTTCCTTCGTAACAACTTCAGATTAATTTGACTTTTGTGGATTCTGCCCTCTTATCACTTGGGTTTAACCATCTTCAACCATTTTTATATATAAGATTTAGGGCTTACGATTATATACATGTGTCATATTTTAAGTGTTATGAATTGATAGTTGGATCAGCCAGGCTAAGTTATGGGGTGTCTCCCATGACTTAATGGTTGGTTGGGAAAGGGGTTTTAATGCAAATAATAGTAAAAAGTAACAGTGAGGGTGTGGCATAGCATTGGTGTAAAGGCATACAATAAGTATGGAATTAATAGCTTCGCTTTAGTTAGAAGCATTACAATAAATTGTGTACCAGCCAATGGACTTTCAAGTTCAACCTTATGAGGCAGTTTCCACACCACCCTTTATGCCAAACCTAGCTATTAATTCCATCCCCATGCACCACTGGACTTTGTGTTTATGAGAGACCACTTTTGGTGGTTGGCACAATATTCTCAACTAGCATTAAGTAGTTTAGGTTTAGTTTCGGTTAAGATTTCGATGTGATTCAATTCATTTAGACTAATGTTAACTTATATCAATACATACTAGTTCAATTAATTAATACAATATTGTAATATTCTAAACCTAATTTGTTATTTTTTTATTTTAAATATTTTATTTTTTATAGTTACATTTTAAAATTAAATTATAATTATCAAATTAAGTTATCGAACCTAATTATTATATTTGCATATAAATATATTTATATGGATATAGTTGAACTATATTTGCATGTATATATTTATTAAAAAACTAAAAATTAAACTATAAATATATGTGTGAAAATATTTAAAATATCAATAAATCTAAAATGGTACACTAAAACACATTGATATTAGTGTATACCAATTTCAAGACAAATGGTATTAGATGTATACCTGTGAGAGATAAGTTAGGAATTACTTCTGAGAGTATATTGATAAATTCAAAATAATACATTTAAATACACTTATGAGTATATTATTAGGAGATTAGTTAGGAGTTCTTTTGAAAGAAATGTGTTATCTAAAACTTTTATTTAGGGTGTAGCCCTCCCATTTGTACTCAAAAAGCAATATATTAGGGTTTTTTATATTAATATATAAATAAATTTAATTAAAATAATATATTAAATCAAAACAATCATTTAATTTGGATGAAATGGAGTTGGTCCGAATTTGATTAACATAATGTATTTTTAGCTTTATTAAAAACCATTGGTTCGGTACACATTATTCTAGTTAGTAAAGGAAAAATTGGACTAAATGCACCGATACAACTGATACAAGTTAAAATTTTCAACAAAACGGAAGTATAGTTGAAGTTTTGATTTATTATCGATACAAAGCATAGGAGCGGTGAACGAGGGTTGTTGAATTCGGTGTCCTAAGTGTAGTTTTTTCGTCTATATATATTTTTTATTTTTCAAACAAATTAGTTTAATAAAAATATTTATTAATTATATTAATATCTTTTGTATATTGCCTTCAAATGTTTTTAGCACGCAAAGGAAAGTGAAAATAAATATTGACTCATTGGTTATCTAATGTTTAACTAATATTAAGCGGTATTACGTGGTCGGATCATAATACAGAAAGACAACTTGTATTAGTAGATAAATCTAAACATGTCCTTAGTTTAATTGAAAATGAGCAAACCGATTGAAAGACTACTATCCCTCCCATCAAGCCCAATTGGGGAGATGCTTTATCTTGAGCATCAGAGTGGATGACTCCCAGAAAATAAAGACATAGATATGGCTGACTGAACTGACAATACATCAGACATGACCCAAGTAGAATAGATTCTAGATTTGTTCATGAATTTATTCACTTGTTATGTTAATAATGTAACATACCTTAATCCTGAGTGGATGATGGATTATGTATGCGTGATACGTATACTTTGATGTAAGTAAAAGTCTGAATTCAAATAAATAAGGAATTGAAAGTTGGTGTATTGGATATACGACTTTTGCAGTATGTAGCATCATTCACAATAGTTGAAAAATAAATGTAGTCACGGGTTGTTTGTCTTTGTGATAAATAACTTGATTACTATTTGATAATAGTTGACTTTTCATGAAGGAAGATGTAATATTTACCATGAGATAAAATAGGATCATGTTGGGTGAACGAATTTATCCCAAATATATTAAAGATATCCTATGAGAGTAACATATGACAAGGTCATTAGACGAGCACTAATTAAGTATCTTTCGTAATGCTATGTAATTAGGAAGAGCTCAGTCACGATAGACTTCGTAACTAAATAAGTTCATAATTAATAGGCGAAAAACTGAAATTTAATTATAAATTATTTGAACCCTAGTTATATATGTCCAATTAATCTCTCCGCTAGCTTGTTCAAACAAAAAATAAATTGCATGTAGAATCAAATTAACAAAAATGAATAGAAACGATGAAGTTAGAGAAATATGTCGCATTTACAAATGAATGTGTTTTCTCACCAAATATAAAAATAACTTGGGAATTAATTTAAGATTTTTGAATTATTAAATAATTAATTATAATTGAATAATTGAAGTTCAAAAATTAAATTAAATTAATTAGTCATTATGAATCCGTTGAATATGGAAATTAAATATATTTCCTCATAAATTCTTTTAGGGTAAAGGTTTCATGCCTTTAACGGAATTAGAACTGAGTTAATAAAAATATTTAATTAGAAAATTAATTTAGTTAGTTTGATTAATTAAATTAATTAATATTTATTTTAGAAAATAGAAAATAAATATAAGGTTGGATTAAATTATAAAGTGTCGAGTTAAAAGTCCAAAAAACACATATAATTTGATCTAATACATGAGAGGCCTAATTTGCTTCGCATAAACATGGTGTGTCCCCCCTATTTTAGTTAGACTAGAAGACTGTTTTTCTATTAAATAAATGTTATTTGTGTTATACTTATTCAACCGAGATTCTTCTATCCCTCCCTATAAATAGATGACATTAATAGAGCTATTTACACAAATTTTACAGACAAATTTCATATATTATTATTCTGGTAGAAAGTAATGAGAATTTATAAATTCTGTTTGTTGGGAATAATAATTTCTATCGGTTTCTATTTGAGAAGATTACTTTCCTACTAAAAGTAATAAATCGTTTCTGGTTCTGTATTTGGTTCGTGTTGCTCAAACCCACACTTGACTCTATTCAAGATTTGAGAATAGCTGAGAAGGTCGTTTGGTTGAAAGCTGAGAATGATTTAAATCCATCTTGAACAAAGCACAAGTACTTTTCGGAAAAAGTTTATTGCTATAAATATAAAAAAATGGGCTCGTTTTCAAAAGTTTTAAACTTCTCCTGTGACTAAAAACAATTTTCTAAACCGGTTTTTTCAACAGGAGTAGTAGGGTCCTCAACCCTTACAATGGGAAATCACATTTTTTGACACTTTAAAATTTATAAAATTATAAATTAGTAATATAAAATTGTATTTTAGCTCCCAAAATGATAAAATTTTGATTTAGTCTTTTAAAGTTATAAAGATTTAAGTTAATAAAATGATCAAATTGCATTTTAACTTTAATAAAATATATAATTTAATTTTAATCCTCAATTTTTTTTTTGACATCGTCATAAAATTGACTACTATAGTCATTCATAAATTCAACTAATTTGCAATATCTATTTCATTTATTTGAATAGCTATGTAGTTGGTTTTCACATCTGTTCTGGTTGCACCAGCCGGTACATACCATTCTAGTAATAAATCGAAACAATTATTTCTCTTTTTTGCACCAGTGTAAATTTCAGTCTGTATCAGTTGCACCAACTTGTTTTGGTCAATTTCGGTTACACTGGCTAATACATTGCGCACAGGTTGATGCATAAATAATGTTAAAGAATTGATAAAATAATAATTATTTTACAAACTTTAAATTTTTTTCACTAACCAAATTTAAACTTTAACCAAGGTAAAGGAGCAACTTTAAAATTTAAAGTATAATATTAATAAATAATGAAAAAGTAGAAAATTTATATAACAAACAAACTAAAGAAAAAAAATATAAAATTTCTAAAAGTTACACGAATCCAATTTCATATGTATGTTTTTATTAAATTTTCATTTTATATATTTAGTATGAGATGATCTTATTGTATATATTTTTAAAAATATTGTTGTGGATAATTTTGTTGTTTAATGCATGAATGTTTTTTTTTTTCATTGTTTACTTTAGATTTGTTAAATGATTAAATTTTATTTGTGAAATTTATTGATGAGTATTATATATAATTAATTAATATATATTTATTTTTGAAATTATTTAATATAATTCATTTGATATATTTAAATATTTATAAGTATTTTTTAAAAAACATTGGTAAATTTGAAACGGTGCACCAAAATAGATCGGTACTTATATGTACCGGTTCTAGTAGAAAAACGGTGTGTCCACCAAATAACTGTAGTAGCCAATTTTGGCCCAGATTAAAAACCCAAACTAAAATAACTTAATAATCCAAAAAACCCAAAAGTCCATAATGTCCATTTACAAAATTAAACCAGCCCAGACCCCTAAATTAATTACAACCCACTAAGCCCAAAATTTATAAGCCCCAACCCAAATTTACAGCGGCCCAATGGCCTAAAAAAACCTTAAAAATTTTCGGCAGAAAAAAACCCTAATGCCCATGCGCCTCTGCCACCACGCCTCTACTACCGCCGCCACCAGCAGATCCTCCATGCGCCTGACACGCTTCCGTCACCTGCAAGGCAGAAACAAAAACACGCAACAACAAAAAATGAAGAAGAAAACGACAAAAAAACAAAGAAAACAAGGCAAAAGAAAACAAATAGGAATCTTTAGACTCGGTTATAAAAACCGAAATGAACTTCTTGTAGTTCTTTTACGAACTTTTACAAACGATCAGAAATCGAAAGCAAAAAAATTCAAAGGTTGATTCCGATTTTGTTTCTCTAGTATCGTTTTCTGCTTTTTATTTATTTTTTATTTTATTATTTTAAAAACTTTTACAAATAAAAAAAAAACAAAAGAGAAGGGAAAGAAAGCTTACCTGAACCCCGGGGCACGACGTCGGAATCCCTTCCCCATCGTCGGAGCCGAGCCCAAAGGCGAAAAGGGGGGGTTTGTTCTTCTCTCTGATTTTTGGGGCGTCGAGGGCTTGATCTTCAAAGAGGTTTCGAAAGAAGGCTAAAAAGCCTGGCCTTGGGCATCGCCGGCCACCGATACGGTGGTGGCGCGGTGGCGCGACGGGCGACGGAGGGGAGCCCAACCGATTTGGGTGTGTGGCCGAAAAGAGAGGAGAGATTGAGAGAGATGAGAGTTTTTTTTAGTTTTTTTAAAACTGATAGGCTGAAATGTGGTAAAAAAAGTTGGCCCTTTTATGTATAAAATGGAACAGCGCCGTTTCAATAAGGCCTCCCCAGACGCTAAAACGGCGTCGTTTTGGGGAGGCCGACCCGAGCCCGACCCTAAAGGCCAGGATCCGCGTGTTTCCCTTCAAAAAAGGGATATTTCCGCGATGAGCCCCTCCTTTTTGCGGCGATATTTAATCAAGTCCTATTTTGCATTTTTTCTTTTTGCAATTGTGCCCTGTTATTTCTATTTCGTTTTAATTTGGTCCGCGTCCAGGTCAATTGAAGCGCTGCGCATAGAGGTTGGGTTATTCACCCATTTGGTCCCCATGAACTTACGCGCTAGACGTTATGGTCCCTGTCCCTTTTCTACTTTAGTTTATTGCAATTTTAGTCCTCGTTTTTTTATTCTGATTTCAATCTAGCTTTCGACCTGTTTAAAGAGTTTATTTATTTATTTTTCGTCAAAATTGTATTATTATTATTCATTTTGAGTTTTTATATACTATTTTTTATTAAACTTTATATATATTGTTTATTTTAAACCTTTGACATTATTTTAAATTGTTTCATATATTATTCACTTTATTTTTTTACTATGTATTCTTTACTTAAAATCGTTTTGTTAATTATTTTAAATTGTTTTATGTATTATTTCTTTTAAAATTGTTTAATTCATTGGTCTTTGATTATTAATGTTAATATCTAAATAGTGCATATTGTAAGATTATTACCATTGTGTGTATGTTAATTCGATTATTTCGTATTTTTGTATTATAGTAATTCATTCGTTTAACATTATTGTCATATATCACTATTCATGCTTGTAACTACGTTTTTTGTTATTGCATCATGATTCAAATTCCCACTTTCGCGATATTGGTTATCTTTTAACAAGATGAACAAATATATTTTGAGTCCATTTATAATCGCTTAGTAAAAGCTTTCAAAATAAGGCAATATTCGGTGATTGGAAATCAGAAATCGTGCCCTACTAACGTCTTTGGTTGCGGTTTTTCGTTTGGCCAAATAATCGAATATCCTTTTGATGTTTTCAATGCATGAGTCCCGGGAATTATGAGATGATCTTGAATCCGAGGATTTAAATTGTCGCGTCCTAACGTGCTGGATGTGATATTTTATTCCTTCGGAGCGAGAAAATCTTAATATCCAATTCGAGTAAATTCAAATATTTTTAAAAGAGATCGTATTTTTAAAATCTTTTTCAAATTTTCAACTTTAGACGTTAAGACATTGAATAATCAATTAGGTACCAAGTTTGGGCGTGACGAGGGTGCTAACCCTTCCTCGCACGTAACCGACTCCCGAACCCGATTTCTCAAAACTTCGTAGACCAAAACCGTCATTTTATTAAGTCAAAATACTTTATTAAAATGATCAAGTTTTTAAGGGGTGATCCAATCACACCTCACAAAAAAGATTAGTGGCGACTCCCATTTTTATTTTCGTTGTCAAAACCCTAGTCGATTCCCGTTTTCAAAAAATGGTTTCGACAGCATGGCGACTCCGCTGGGGACCATATGAGAGTCGAGCCAAAAATCGATTAATTTTTGTATTTTCGTCAAAATTTGAAAATCCGGTTTAAAATTACGATTATTTCATTGCATGTTATTCTTTACTTTCATGGTTTTCTGTATAATATGCTGTTTTGTGGTTTAAATCTCTTGGTGTATCTTTGCATGCCGTATCACATCGATTGGTCAATTTTACCCTCTTAAGTGGGAGTAAGAAACTATTCCTTCGTGAGGTCTTCACCTCCGTATAGGATAGCGGATTACTTCCGGGATACATCCGTACCTGCATCTTCGTGAGATTTTCATTTCCGTATAGCCGTAGGGAAATGTATCCCCCTGAACTGAACTCGGTCCACATGAGCCTATAATGGGTGAGGATCGAGGAATCTGCCGGTTTAGGTACCCTTACTTTAAAATCGAACCACATATAATGAGCCCTAAGAGCCTACCCTAGGTAGAACCATGCCAAACCCTAGTGGTTACCCGAATAAGTGCTTGATTATTTCTTGTTTGTTTTGAGTTATTTCTTGTATATAATACTGACTTGTTGTGTTCTGTTGTTATTGCATGACATTTCATCATAAAAGGGTGTTGATTCACGTTCGGTTACTAGATAGAAAAGCTTAGCATGGAAAAGGGGTTTCTTGATAGAGTGGAGGATAATGCGGCCATCCGAATATGGTCCGAGAGGACACAGCAAGAGAAAATAGATAGTCTGACCGAGGGATATGAATCAGAGTTGTGGGATTTCACCCGCATCAGTGTGACATAGAATAACCTGCAAGAATTAAAGGAGATATGGGACTCATGGGGTAACGAGATCAAGCGGCTATTTTACTATAACTACGGTGACTTACCCTATCTACTTGATATAAAGGTGGAAAAGCATCTATTCCGAGCCCTTACTCAGTTTTGGAATCCAGGCTATAGTTGCTTCACTTTTGGGAGAGTTGATTTGGTGCCTACCGTGGAGGAGTACATGGCCTTACTTCGTTGCCCAAGAATTAAAGCCGACAAAGCCTATTCCAGAGCTTCTAACGTCCCGACCTTCGTAAAGAAATTGATGAATATCACGGGGATGAATGAGTAGTGGGTTGCAGCTCGGATTAAGCAAAAGGGAGACAGTAAGTGTATTCCTTGGAAGAACTTGAGAGATCTAATTCTAGCACATCCGGACATGAAACAGAGGGTTGACATTTTCGCTTTAAGCATCTACGGTTTGGTCGTCTTTCCTAAGGCATTAGGGCATGTAGATGAAACAGTCTCAGACCTATTCGATAGACTTGATAAAGGGGTCACACCCGTCCCCGCGATCTTAGCTGAAACTTTCAGATCATTGAATGCTTGCCGGAGAGCGGGCGAGGGGAGGTTCATAGGATGCGCACAACTTTTGCTATCATGGTTCCATAGCCACTTTTGGAAGGTAGAAAAAGTCTCATATCGAGTTTTCTCCGAGAACTACTCTCCGTTGAAGGCATTAGTGGCTACACCAAGACGGGACGATCTTTCTGAAGAGAAATGGATAGCGATTCTCCAGAATTTACAAGTTGAAGACGTCAAATGGAGAGCCCCATGGATGATCCCCGATGAGATCTTGTATCGGTGTGGAGACTTTGATTGGGTCCCACTACTCGGAATATGGGGAGCCGTTGGATATGCTCCACTACTTGTGATGAGGCAGTATCGCTCAAGGTAGTTCATACCTGTGACGTATGGGTTAGCTCAGTGCGAGTTCTCATACAAGGGCGATAATTATAAGAAGAGAGTCCGTGAGATATTGAATGCGTGGAACCAGACCCGTAAGAAAAGGGACTTGCCACAAGACCAATGACGACCTCCGAGTATGACCGGTGGTGGGGTAAAAGAATCAACGACAATATCCTAATACCGAGTCAAGGAAACGCTCGGCCAATAGAAGAGTAATTACAAGTAATCCCGTCTGAATTAGAGATCATCAAGAAAGACTTTGAGAAAATGAGTCGGGAATTGGGAAAGAAAATAGAGCAGTTGGAGGAGGAAAAGATGCAGTTAGGGTTAGACGTCGACATCCACAAGCTCGAGGCCGAGAAATTGAGAAAAGGAAAAAATAAGGCCGAAGAGGATTTGGACAGCTTAAAGACGGACTATAAGAAGCTGCGCATGTCAATCAGAATCGCTGGTTTGGGCAAAACATCAGAGCAATGGCGACAGAAAATTAAGGAAGAAAAGACTAGAGCCGACCAATGGGAGAAGAAGTTCCAAGATGCTCGAGTACGGGAGGACGCTTTGAAGAGGAGCTTATTGGAGAGCCAAAATGAAAAAGAGAGGCTACGAGCCCGGGTAGCAGAATTGGAAAAGTCGCTACATCAGCATCGTAGCCGTAACTCCGTAATTGAGTTGAAGGCCAGTCAAAGTAAGATTGAGGAGCTGAAAGAAAAGATAGAGGAGCTCGAGACTACACTACGAGATAGTAAGATTCGAGTTGAACTTCTTGAAGCAAACAATGAACATTGGAAAGAGCAGCTCCACCGCTCGCAAGATCAGATCAGAGATAGAGATTATATTATGGGCGAAGCTGTGGCTCAAGTTTGAGAAGTAGCCGATCATTTGCAAACTTTGGCAGTTCAGGCTGATGTATTAAGTCTAAAATACGAGTCAGAATCAGATCAAGGCCGAAACTTAGCTTGGCTTCTTAGGAAAGTCAAGGCTTTGGGTATTAGGGCGAAGTCGTATATGTAATTATCCGCTCTATGTAAAGAAATTTGTTTTCTAGTAAAGTTGATCTAATGGAATTGAATCAAAATCAAAGCCTCTTTTTTGCATTCATCTCATTCATTTGCATTACATTACATCATTTGCATTAAAATACATAAAAAGATCATAATTGATTAAAATTATGACAGTTACCCTGGAAACCAACAAAAATCCACCAACTACATATCGCTACAATACCCGCCGCAAAACGAAAGCAATGGATCAGAGACTAGAAAGATTAGAACAGATGCAAAGGGATATGCAAGATCAATTGCAAGCACAGATGCAAGAACAATTAGAAAAAATGCAGCAAGATATGAGGGATCAGATGCTCGAATCTTAGAGGAATATGATGAACCAGCTGGCCCAGCTATTGGTCGGAGGACCCGACAAAGGAAAAAGCCCTGTGACCAATCCTGGCGATGACAATGAAGAACCTCCATATCCTCCGGGTTATACCTCAACGCACACCCAAGCGCAACCGGATGCATACCCACAAAGGATACCTGTTACCATCAGGCCCCAATATCAGGCTGGTGCTTCGGTACCGATGAATTTTCCAACAGGCTCGGGCTTCAATCTGGGAGATAATCCAACTAATCTCGTTGTCCCCGACCTCGATGATATAGCAGAAACAGAGAAAGCGAGAGTAGATGTATCTAAACAACTTGAAGACCGGTGTAGATGGCTAGAAGAGAAGTTTAAGGCAATGGAGAACGCAGACTACCATGGCGGGATTAATGCTAAAGACTTGAGCTTGGTCCCAAACCTAATACTCCCACCAAAGTTTAAGACTCCGGAGTTTGAGAAATATAATGGGACTAGCTGCCCTGAAGCTCACATTACGATGTTTTGTCGGAAGATGACAGGTTACGTCAATAATGATCAGCTGTTAATTCACTACTTTCAAGACAGCTTGATTGGATCTGCGGCCAAGTGGTACAACCAGCTAAGCCGTGCTCAAATTAATTCATGGAAGGATCTGGCACAGGCTTTAATGAAACAATATGGCCACATGACGGACATAACACCAGACAGAATAACATTGCAAAACATGGAGAAGAAGCCGAGTGAGAGCTTCAGACAGTATGCCTAGAGGTGGAGAGAAGTAGCTACACAAGTCCAACCCCCTCTTCTAGAGAAGAAAACGACCATGCTTTTTATCAACACACTAAAGGATCCATTCATCAACCACATGTTGGGGAGTGCTACTAAGAGCTTCTCAGACATAGTGATGTCTGGAGAGATGATAGAAAACGCAATCCGGAGCGGGAAGATAGACGCAGGGGAAAACGCCAGGAGATCGGCCCCGAGAAAGAAGGACAGCGAAGTGAACAATGTGAGCACGTACAACAAGGGCTATTCAAAACCCATCACTGTAAGCCAGCCAAGGACGTTAACTACTAGCCATCAATGCCCCCGAGGCGGGAATCTAACACAAGACCAAACGCGGAAAGGCTCCAATTCACGTCGATTCCTATGACATATAAGGAACTATACCAAAATTTGTTCGATGCACACGTGGTATCCCCTTTCTATCTGAAACCTCTGCAACCCTCATTCCCTAAGTGGTATGATGCAAACGCTCAATGCGAATACCATGCGGGAATCACGGGACATTCGATTGAGAACTGCACCGCCTTAAAAAAGATAGTTGAAAGGCTTATAAATATGGGCATAGTAAAATTCGATGATCCCACATTACCTAACGTAGCAGGAAATCTGTTACCCAACCATTCTGATAAAGGGGTAAATACGATAATCGAGAGTGGAGGCAAGAGAATCAAGGCTGACGTGGCTGAAGTAAAAACCCCACTTAGATGGGTTTGGAAACAAATGGTAAACGGAGGTTTAATCACGCAAGAATCAAGGGAAAAGCCCAAAGGAGCGGGAAATTACTGCGAATTCCATGCCGAAGAGGGTCATGACATCTAAGAATGCATTGAGTTCAGGGCCACGGTACAGAATCTCATGGACAATAAAGAGATGGGATTTTATGAAGAGATCAAAGGATCAGAAGAAGGAGAGGTCTACGCGTCAGAAGAAGGATCAACCAATAAGGTCTATGGGGTCAATCACCCTGTAGTAATTATCTCGCGACCAAGACTGGGTGAAGCTGGAGTACCAATCGCGCCAAAAGTCATAATTCAGAAGCCTGTAGCTTTCCCTTATAAGGATAGTAAAAGGGTTCCGTGGAATTATGACTGTAATGTAATGATCCCAGGAGAGGAGAACCCGGCTAACACTCCGAAGAAAGGTCAAGATGTGGGTTTCTTTACATGCAGTGAAAGGCGTTATACCCCGAACACAAAGGTAGAGCCGGTTAAAGGAAAATCCATAACGGTTGAGCAAAAGAAAGAAAAGACGATTGGACCTGAATCGCCTGTCAATGAGCCGGTGACGGAAAAGGAGGCCAAAGAGTTCCTAAAATTCCTAAAGCACAGCGAATACAGAGTTGTGGAGCAATTACACAAAAAGCCAGCTCGCATATCGGTACTGGCCTTACTCATGAGCTCAGAGGCCCACCGTAATGCATTGATGAAAGTGTTGAACGAAACATACGTCGCGGATGATATCTCTGTCAATAAGCTGGATCGTCTGGTCAACAACATAAGTGCCGACAATTTCATCTTCTTCAACGATGATGAGATACCTCCGGGGGGTATGGGATCTACAAAGGCTCTACACATAACCACACGCTGCAAGGGATATACACTGCCGGGGGTGTTGATTGATAACGGATCAGCATTAAATGTCTTGCCCTTATCCACGCTAAATAGGTTGCCCGTAGATAGCTCCCAAATGAAAACATGCCAAAATATTGTGAGAGCATTTGATGGTACTAAAAGAAAGGTCATGGGAAGGATCGAGATACCTCTTCAGATTGGTCCAAATACATATGAGGTGGATTTCTTGGTGATGGACATCAAGCCTTCCTACAATTGCCTGTTGGGGAGGCCTTGGATTCATTCGGCAGGGGCAGTGCCGTCATCACTACACCAAAAGTTAAAATTGGTAACTAAAGGTAGATTGGTCACAATAAATGCGGAGGAGAACATCATAGTATCTGTTACCAGTGACGCCCCATATATAGGGGCAGACGACGAACCGATAGAATGTTCTTTTCGATCGCTTGAATTTGTCAACGCAACTTTCGTCGTCGAAGGCAACAAGATCCCTATGCCCAAAATATCCAAATCCACGCGGATGGGCCTGCAAATGACAATCGGGAAAGGAGCCTTACCAGGAAAAGGACTCGGGAAATGCCTTCAAGGAAAGATCAAAGTACCAATGCTAAGGGAAAAACGAGACCGCTTCGGCTTGGGATTCAAGCCAGATATGAAGCAAAAGAGGAAAGAGGTGGAGAAAAAGCAAGAGAGAAGAAGAGCACGTTTAAGCGGTGAGGAGGTCAAATGGGAGCCAATGACCTTTCCTCATTTATCCAAAACATTTGTTTCGGGATGAACCATATACCCTGAACAAAGGATGGCAAGAAGAGAAGTAGCTGAGGAAATGTTGGGAAGTTTGAGCATTAACGCCGTATCCGAGGAAGAAACTGAAGAAAGAAATTTATCTGGAATTTGCCCTTATACTCCTGGAAGTGTTCTGAACAATTGGACCATGGAAGAGATTCCTGTAACCTTTAGAATTAATTCAGAGTAATGTTCAAAACACACTTGTTGCTCTAAGCCTAGGAGCAATAAGAATCCTTTTGTTAAATAGGCATATGTCCAAATATCTTTATTTCAATAAAATACACCTTTTTGTATCTTTCCGAGCAAATGTTCTTTTATTCTTTTTATTCATAACCAAAATATTCTTACATTTCATTCATAACCAACCATGCAAATAATCATTCTTAGATTCTTTTGTTTTTGCACCTTTCTTCGGTCTTCTAACAGGTCCCCAGATATCAATGATATGAGCGACGCTGTTATTGACTCAGAATCTCCTTTTAAGCAGGATGCGGGTATGGAGGATTCTCAGGATTTTGAAGATGACCAGGACCGTAACATATCTCTTGATTTGTTAAGGAAGGTGGAGCAAGACAAGAAACAAATCTTACCTCACAAAGAGTCAGTGGAAATTGTGAGCTTAGGAGAAGGAAAAGAGTTGAAGATTGGAGCTAGCATTGCCGCAGAAACGAAGCAAGACCTCATTGAGTTGCTCTAAGAATTCAAGGATGTCTTCGCATGGTCATACCAGGCCATGCCCGGGTTAAATACGGATATTGTGGTACACTGACTTCCCATAAAGGAGGAGTGTAAGCCAGTTCAACAGAAGTTCCGAAGGATGAGACCCGATGTTTTGTTGAAGATAAAAGAAGAGGTCATGAAACAGTTTGATACCAGTTTCTTACAAGTGGTTAAGTACTCAGAGTGGGTAGCCAATATAGTACCCGTTCCTAAGAAAGACGAGAAGGTACAGATGTGTGTGGACTATAGGGATTTAAACAAGGCCAGTCTAAAAGAAAACTTCCCTTTGCCTCACATTGATACCTTAGTAGATAACACGGCTGGTTATTCACTTTTCTCTTTCATGGATGGCTTTTTCGGGTACAACCAGATTAAAGTGCACCCTGAAGATATGGAGAAGACTACATTCGTAACCATGTGGGGGACGTTTTGTTATAAGGTAATGCCATTTGGACTGAAAAATGCGGGGGCAACGTATCAAAGAGCCATGGTAACCCTTTTCCATGATATGATGCACAAGGAGATCGAAGTTTATGTGGACGATATGATTGCAAAATCCAGGACTGAGAAGGAGCATGTGCAGGTCTTAAGGAAATTGTTCCTAAGGTTGAGGAAATTCCAACTAAAGCTCAATCCAGCAAAATGTACCTTCGGGGCTAGGTCGGGAAAATTACTAGGATTTGTAGTCAGTGAAAAAGGAATTGAGTTTGACCCAGATAAAGTAAAAGCAATACATGATCTGTCTCCGCCGCGCACTCAAAAAGAAGTTCGAGGTTTCCTAGGAAGACTGAATTACATCGCCCGGTTCATTGCACAACTAAAGGAGAAATGTGACCCTATATTCCGTCTCCTTAGGAAACACAACTCAGGTGTATGGGATGAGGAGTGCCAGAAAGCTTTTGATAAGGTCAAGCATTACTTATCCAAAGCCCCAGTACTGATGCCACATTGCCCGGATAGGCCATTGATATTGTATTTGGCGGTATTCAAAAATTCTATGGGATGCGTGCTAGGCCAACATGATGAGTCGGGAAGAAAAGAAAGAGCGATATACTATCTCAGCAAGAAGTTCACTGAATGTGAGACAAGATATTCACCAATTGAGAAGTTGTGTTGCGCTTTGATTTGGATGACCCGGAGACTGAGACAGTACATGCTGTACCATACAACTTGGCTCATCTCAAAACTGGACCCTCTCAAGTACATGATGGAGTCGATCGCTCTAAATAGAAGGATGGCCCGATGGCAGATTCTACTTTCTGAGTTCAATATAGTCTACGTAAACCAGAAGGCTGTAAAAGAGAGTGCAATAGCAGATTTTCTAGCCAGCAGAGCTTTAGAAGATTACGAGCCATTGGACTTTGATTTCCCAAATGAAGACCTAATGTATGTGGCAATCACTGTAGAAGGTGCTCAAAAGGAGGGTCATCCTTGGAAACTAAACTTTGAAAGAGCTTCAAATGCAGTGGGGAATGGAATCGGGGCAGTCTTAGTATCCCCAAACGGAGATCATTATCCTTTTACTAGCAAATTGGATTTTGATTGCACAAATAACATGGCCGAATATGAAGCATGTATCATGGGTATCCGTACAACTATTAAATGCAAAATCAAAGTGTTAGAGGTATGTGGCGATTCTACGTTAGTAATCTATCAGCTCAAAGGCGAATGGGAAACAAGAGATCCTAAATTGATCAATTATCGAAAGCTAGTTTTAGAGTTAGTTAAGGAGTTTGATGACACGGCTGTCTCCACCGCGTACTCAAAAAGAAGTTCGAGGTTTCCTAGGAAAACTAAACTACATCGCCCAGTTCATTGCATAGCTAACGGAAAAATGTGACCCCATATTCCGTCTCCTTAGAAAACACAACTCAGGTGTATGGGATGAGGAGTGCCAGAAAGCTTTTGATAAAGTCAAGCATTACTTGTCAAGGCCCCAGTACTTATGCCACCTTGCCCGAATAGACCACTGATATTGTATTTGGCGATATTCAAAAATTCTATGGGATACGTGTTAGGCCAACATGATGAGTCGGGAAGAAAAGAAAGAGCGATATACTATCTCAGTAAGAAGCTCACTGAATGTGAGACATGATATTCGCCAATTGAGAAGATGTGTTGCGCTTTGATTTGGACGACCCGGAGACTGAGACAGTACATGCTGTACCATACAACTTGGCTCATCTCGAAGCTGGACCCTCTCAAATACATGATGGAGTCGACTGCGCTGAATGGAAGAATGGCCCGATGGCAGATTCTACTTTCTGAGTTTGATATAGTCTTTGTAAACCAGAAGGCTGTAAAAGGGAGTGCAATAGCAGACTTTCTAGCCAGCAGAGCTTTAGGAGATTACGAGCCACTGAACTTTGATTTCCCGAATGAAGATCTAATGTATGTTGCAATCACTGAAGAATGTGCTCAAAAGGAGGGTCATCCTTGGAAACTAAACTTTGATGGAGCTTCAAACGCAGTGGGAAATGGAATTGGGGCAGTCCTAGTATCCCCAAACGGATATCATTATCCTTTCACTAGCAAATTGGATTTTGATTGCACAAATAACATGGCCGAATATGAAGCATGCATCATGGGTATACGTGCAGCCATTGAACGTAAAATCAAAGTGTTAGAAGTAGATGTGTTCATGGGCCGGGCGGCCCGGCCCGGCCCGAAGGCCCGATCGAAATTTGGGAGGGTTTGGGCAAAAATATAAGCCCGAAAAATGGGTTTGGACAAAAAATAAGGCCCGTTTAAAAAATGGGCCGGGCCTCGGTAAGTAAGTATTTTGGCGGGCCGCCTAATTCACTAAATGACAAAAAAAATCTGCTATTTTTTTTATGTTATTTTCTTGTTGTTTTCTCCGTATTTTGCTACCATATTACTATTATGTTGCTACTATTTTGTTGTTATTGATTGAATATTGTATAAAACTTATTTTATTGTTAATTTTGTTATTATTTTAAAGGCATTTGTTAATTTTATTATTATTTTAGAGGTATTTGCTTGTTAAGTTACATCTATCTTAGTGTTATTTAAGTCTACATATTTTTTAAAATTTATTTTGAATTTGTGGGGAAATATTTATTTTGATTTTTTTAGTATTTTTGATGTATTATATATATTTAAAAATTATATAAAATAATATAAAAATTTAATACTGGTAAATTTGGTAGGCCCGGTTTTAGCATTTTTATACGGGTCGGGCTTAGGAAAAAATTTAGGCCCATTTTTTTTGCCCGGGCCAGCCCGAGCCCGATGAATGGGCCTAATTTTTGAGTTGAGCCCGGCCTGGCCCATGAACACCTCTAGTTAGAAGTATATGGCGATTCTGCGTTAGTGATCTATCAGCTCAAAGGTTGATGGGAAACAAGAGATCCCAAATTGATCAACTATCGAAAGCTAGCTTTGGAGTTAATTAAGGAGTTTGATGACGTCATTTTCTGTTACCTCCCACAAGAAGAGAACCAGATGGCCGACGCCTTGGCTACTTTAGCTTCCATGATTAGAATAAACAAACAAGAGGACGTGAAACCTATCCGATTGAGTATTTATGAGGCTCCGGCTCATTGCTACAACATTGACGAAGAAGAAGAAAAATATGATCACCCATGGTATCACGATATATTGCAATATGTGAAGAATCGTGAATACCTTGACCAAGCAACCGAGAACGATAAGAGGACGTTGAGAAGACTGGCCGGTGATTATGTCTTAGATGGAGAGATCTTATATAAGAGAAGGAAGGATCAGGTGCTTTTAAGATGCGTGGATGCTGTTGAAGCTAAGAAAATCCTGGAAGAAATCCATGAGGGTATCTGTGGAACAAATGCTAATGGTTTTACAATGGCCAGACAGATCATGAGATTTGGGTATTATTGGTCCACTATGGAAGGGGATTGCATCAGCTATGCCAAGAAGTGCCACAAATGTCAAATTTATGGAGATAAAATTCATGTACCTCCTTCACCCCTTCATGTCATGACTTCTCCATGGCCTTTCTCTATGTGGGGGATGGATGTCATTGGGCCGATTTCGCCAAAAGCGTCTAATGGGCACCGTTTCATCTTCGTAGTCATTGATTACTTTACTAAATGGGTAGAGGCCACTTCTTATGCCAATGTTACAAAGTCGGCAGTCAGCAAGTTCTTAAAGAAGGAGATTATATGTCGATACGGAATGCCCGAAAGGATCATATCTGACAATGCACTGAACTTGAACAATAGTACGAGAGCGGAGGTCTGTAATCAATTCAAAATTAAACACCAAAACTCATCACCATATCGCCCAAAGATGAATGGTGCAGTAGAAGCTGCTAATAAGAATATCAAGAAAATCGTGGGAAAAATAACTGAGACTTATAGAGATTGGCATGAGAAGCTACCATTCGCTCTTTATGCTTATCGAACATCAGTCAGAACCTCTACCGGGGCAACACCATTTTCTTTGGTTTATGGGACGGAGGCAGTTTTGCCCATTGAAGTTGAGATTCCTTCCCTTCGTGTCTTGTCTGAACTGAAATTGGATGAGGCAGAATGGATCCAGTCTCGATATGATCAGCTGAACTTGATTGAAGAGAAAAGGTTAAAGGCTATTCGTCATGGTCAAATGTACCAAAAGCGAATGATGCGGGCTTATAACAAAAAAGTTCACCCTAGGGAATTCCATGAGGGGGACTTGGTGCTGAAAAAGATCCTTCCCATACAAAAGGACTTTAGAGGAAAATGGATGCCGAATTGGGAAGAACCTTATGTAGTAAAGAAGGCCTTCTCTAGAGGAGCTCTGATTTTGACCAAGATGGATGGAAAAAGCTTGCCTAATCTTGTGAATTCAGATTCAGTCAAGAAATACTTCACCTAAAAAAAAAAGGAGGAGAGGTCAAGGTGAAAACCCGCACAGGGCGCCTTGAGACCAAAGGGGTTTTGAATTGAAAACCCAAGAATGGGCAATTCAAATTTTTTGATTAAAGGGGAGGCATGTAGTAATCCTGCTATGCCTGATTTAACAAGAAGGAGAGACGTTACATCTTGGGGCATCAACGAAGTCTTCTAAGTCGGCCAAACACCTATTAAGTTCAAAAGGGGGCCTCGAGAAGTTTTGTGCAGGGAAGCTCATGCTACGATATCTGGGGCACCTATTTTCATCTTATTCGTTTCAGTAAATTTTGCTATTCTTGATTAATTTATTCATTTTGCTTTCTTAGCAAATTTGCTATCTTAACTTATTCTCACTTCGTACTTTAACAAAATTTGATCTCTTGATCAATTTATTCATTTCGAGCTTTGCTCTCAATAAAATTCCATCTTGTCCATTGTGATAATCCTTTTCAAGCATTTTTCATTGAAATAACGATTAACGGACTATTAATATTCAAGTAAAAGGAGTTTCGCATATTACTCTGAAAACTTCTAAATATTACAAGAACCGGAAGCGGAATCACTATTCAGAACTAACCAGGTTCAGAGGTTGGGGACAATTGAGAAAGAATGACCCAAATTGTGACCTTCAAAGATACCGACTGAATAAGAAGATAGGGTAATACGTTACATTAAGACCTCAATAAAAGACGAGTAATACCAAATTAAGTGTTAAAAATGACATTCTTTGCATTCATGCAAACATCATTCATACACATCTAGTTAGGAGCATTTGATTCATCCTGATCATGTCATCCTAATTATTTGACATAAGCATAGGCCTAAGAAATCAATTTTACAGCCCATGTCCCCAGAGGACGATGTAGCAAGATCGATTGAGGCTACCAATTGTAGATCTCTGCCTTCCTGAAGTTGCAGCGAAGCAGATTGAAGCCACAAACCTTATCCCCCTGAAGTTGCAGTGGGGCAGGTTGAAGTTACAAACCTTATCTCTCTGAAGTTGCAGTAGAGCAGGTTGAAGTTACAAGTCTTACCTCCCTGAAGTTGTAGTGGAGCAGACTGAAGTTACAAATCTTATCTCTCTGAAGTTGCAGTAGAGCAGATTAAAGCCACAAACCTTATCCCCCTGAAGTTGCAGTGGGGCAGGTTGAAGTTACAAACCTTATCTCTCTGAAGTTGCAGTAGAGCAGGTTGAAGTTACAAGTCTTACCTCCCTAAAGTTGCAGTGGAGCAGACTGAAGTTACAAACCTTATCTCTCTAAAGTTGCAGTAGAGCAGATTAAAGCCACAAACCTTATCCCCATAAAGTCGCAGTGGGGTAGGTTGAAGTTACAAACCTTACCTCTCTGAAGTTGCAGTAGAGCAGGTTGAAGTTACAAGTCTTACCTCCCTGAGGTTGCAGTGGAGCAGACTGAAGTTACAAATCTTATCTCTCTGAAGTTGCAGTGGAGCAGACTGAAGATAGCAAATCTTATCTTTCTGAAGTTGCAGAAGAGCAGATTGAAGCCACAAACCTTATCCCCCTGAAGTTGCAGTGGGGCAAGTTGAAGTTACAAACCTTATCTCTCTGAAGTTGCAGTAGAGCAGGTTGAAGTTACAAGTCTTATCTCCCTGAAGATGCAGTGGATCAGACTGAAGATAGCAAATCTTATTTCCCTAAAGTTGCAGTGGAACAGGTTAAAGCTACGAGTTACAAGTCCTATACCTCTGAAGTTACAGTGGGTCGGATCAAATCTGTCATGGCAAATCTTATCTCCCTGAAGTTGCAGTGGAACAGATGGAAGCCATTAACCTTATCTCCTCGAAGTTGCAATGGAGCAGGTTGAAGTTACAAGTCTCATCTCCCTGAAGTTGCAGTGGAACAGACTTAAGATGATGAATCTTATTTCTCTGAAGTTGCAGTGGAATAGATTGAAGCTATAAATTAGATCTTATCTCTCTGAAGTTGCAGTAGAGCAGATCACATCAAACCCTATCTCTTTGAAGTTACAGATGAGTAGATTGAAGCACTAATTCTTATATCCCTGAAGATGCAGAGGAATAGAATGAGGCTATTCGAAGAACGGAAGCACCAAAGAAGTCAAGATTTGGCGAGACTAGGAAAAATGGGCTCTTTTGAAGTCTTTACTCAGTTCTCGTTACATGACAATGATCAAAGAGGGGCAGCTGTAGTAGCTAATTTTGGCCCAGATTAAAAACCCAAACTAAAATAACTTAATAATCCAAAAAACCCAAAAGTCCATAATGTCCATTTACAAAATTAAACTAGCCCAAACCCCTAAATTAATTACAACCCACTAAGCCCAAAATTTATAAGCCCCAACCCAAATTTACAGAGGCCCAATGGCCTAAAAAACTTTAAAAATTTTCGGCAGAAAAAAACCCTAGTGCCCATGCGCCTCTGCCACCACGCCTCTGCCACCACGCCTCTGCTACCGCCGCCACCAGTAGATCCTCCATGCGCCTGACACGCTTCCGTCACCTGCAAGACAGAAACAAAAACACTCAACAACAAAAAACGAAGAAGAAAATGACAAAAAAACAAAGAAAACAAAGCAAAAGAAAACAAATAGGAATCTTTAGACTCGGTTATAAAAACCGAAATGAACTTCTTGTAGTTTTTTACGAACTTTTACGAACGGTCATAAATCGAAAGCAAAAAAATTCAAAGGTTGATTCTGATTTTGTTTCTCTAGTATCGTTTTCTGCTTTTTATTTATTTATTTATTTTATTATTTTAAAAACTTTTACAAATAAAAAAAACAAAAGAAAAGGGAAAGAAAGCTTACCTGAACCCCGGGGCGCGACGTCGGAATCCCTTCCCCGTCGTCGGAGCCGAGCCCAAAGGCGAAAAGGGGGGTTTTGTTCTTCTCTCGGATTTTTGGGGCGTCGAGGGCTTGATCTTCAAAGAGGTTTCGAAAGAAGGCTAAAAAGCTCGGCCTTGGGCATCGCCGCCACCGATATGGTGGTGGCGCGATGGCGCGATGGGTGACGGAGGGGAGCCCAACCGATTTGGGTGTGTGGCCGAAAAGAGAGGAGAGATTGAGAGAGATGAGAGTTTTTTTTAGTTTTTTTTTTAAACTGATAGGCTGAAATGTGGTAAAAAAAACTTGGGCCTTTTGTGTATAAAATGGAACGGCGCCGTTTCAATAAGGCCTCCCAGCACGCTAAAAACGGGCGTCGCTTTGGGAGAGACCGACCGAGCCCACCCTAAAGGCCAGGATCCGCGTGTTTCCCTTCAAAAAGGGATATTTCCGTGATGAGCCCCTCCCTTTTGCGGCGATATTTAATCAAGTCCTATTTTGCATTTTTTCTTTTTGCAATTGTGCCCTGTTATTTCTATTGCGTTTTAATTTGGTCCGCGTCCTGTGTCGGTTGAGCGCGCTATGCATAGGGGTTGGGTTATTCACCCATTTGGTCCCCATGAACTTACGTGCTAGACGTTATGGTCCCCGTCCCTTTTCTACTTTAGTTTATTACAATTTTAGTCCTCGTTTTTATTCGATTTCAATCTAGTTTTCACTTGCTTAAAGAGTTTATTTATTTATTTTTCTTCAAAATTGTATTATTATTATTCATTTTGAGTTTTTATATACTATTTTTATTAAACTTTATATATATTGTTTATTTTAAACATTTGACATTATTTTAAATTGTTTCATATATTATTCACTTTATTTTTTTACTATGTATTCTTTACTTAAAATCGTTTTGTTAATTATTTTAAATTGTTTTATGTATTATTTCTTTTAAAATTGTTTAATCCATTGGTCTTTGATTATTAATGTTAATATCTAAATAGTGCATATTGTGAGATTATTACCATTGTGTGTATGTTAATTCGATTATTTTGTATTTTTGTATTATAGTAATTCATTCGTTTAACATTATTGTCATATATCACTATTCATGCTTGTAACTACGTTTTTTGTTATTGCATCATGATTCAAATTCCCACTTTCGCCGATATCGGTTATCTTTTAACAAGATGAACAAATATATTTTTGAGTCCATTTTATAATCGCTTAGTAAAAGCTTTCAAAATAAGACAATATTCGGTGATTGAAAATCTGAGAAATCGTGCCCTAACGTGCTGGGTTGCGGTTTTTCGTTTGGCCAAATAATTGAATATCCTTTTGATGTTTTCAATGCATGAGTCTCGGGAATTATGAGATGATCTTGAATCCGAGGATTTAAATTGTCGCGTCCTAACGTGCTGGATGTGATATTTTATTCCTTCGGAGCGAGAGAATCTTAATATCCAATTCGAGTAAATTCAAATATTTTTAAAAGAGATCGCATTTTTAAAATCTTTTTCAAATTTTCAACTTTAGACGTTAAGACATTGAATAATCAATTAGGTACCAAGTTTGGGTGTGACGAGGGTGCTAATCCTTCCTCGCACGTAACCGACTCCCGAACCCGATTTCTCAAAACTTCATAGACCAAAACCGTCATTTTAGTAAGTCAAAATACTTTATTAAAATGATCAAGTTTTTAAGGGGTGATCCGATCACACCTCACAAAAAAAATTGGTGGTGACTCCCATTTTTATTTTCGTTTTCAAAACCCTAGTCGATTCCCGTTTTCAAAAAATGGCTTCGACAATAACTATAGCTTTTTTTTAAAACAAAGTTTTAAAAAGCCAAAATTTGTTTTTAGTCCCTATATTATGTATAAGTTGCAAATTTAGTCCTTATTTTTAATCTAATCAATTTCAATATTTGTACTTTTTGAATTTTAAAATTTCAATACTAACCTAAACGGAAGCAAATAAATCCATTAAGTTAAATTCTGATATTAGTCTCGTGTTATGCAAAGTTGTGGATTGAATATATGTTCTCTGTAGAGGCCCATTTTTGCCCGGGCCCATAAAACAGAATAAAAAAACCAAAAATATACCAAGTGTCCTTTTACAGTCCTTTACAAAGCCCAAATTTAATTTACAAACTAACACCCAAAAACCTAATTGCAAATCAGATACCCATTACCCATTAACACCCGAGCCCAACTCTTAAACCAGTGGCCCACTTACACCCCAACTAGACCCACTATCGAGATGGCCCAAAAGGCCCGAGACTAAACAGAAGCAGAGACCTAGGGTTCTCCAGAAACCCTAGGCGCCGCAATGACAAAAGCCTGATCGTCGCGCCGCAATACCAACGCCCAACAGCTCCTCGCGCACACCTTCGATCGCGCCGTAAGCAGCGCACAAGCCCCCATCGCCGCCGCGATTCGCGCGCGGATAATGCCTTCACCGCCTTCGACCTGCACAGAAGAGGAAATAATCGCAGCAGAAATGGCAAAATATGGCAACCAGTCTTTATTTCCTTCTTTATTTTTTATTTTAAAGGCTATATAAGCCTTACAAAAAACATGTAAAGGGAAACATGGAGATACACAAAGAAAACAGAATACACAAAAAAATTCGAATACAGAGATTAATAATAAAAAAAAAACTTCATCAAACAGAGGTGATTTTTTTTGTGTTTTATATTCATATTATTTTTATTTTTTCTTTTGTTTCTTTTTCTACAACAGTAAACATACACGCAGTAAAATAAAGGGCGAAAAAATACCTTTGAGGACGGAGATTTTGGTGTTTTCTGACCGTCATCGGAGGTGGCGCGTGTGGCCACATGCGCGGTGGAACCCTAGCCGGAGTCGGATCTCAGGCCAAAGGCCAGAGAGAGTTTTCAGAAGCTCTCTGTTTTTTTTTAATTTTAATGTTTAAAATGAATTTTTGGGCCGTATTTTTACTTATATAGTATTTAAAAAACGACGCCGTTTTCGCTTAAGCAAATAAGCGTGAAACGACGCCGTTTAGCAGGCCAGATCCGCGCGTTGACCCGACAACCCGACTAGGATCCGCGCGTTTTATTAAAAAGGGGAATTTACCGTTTCAGTCCCTCTGTGATTTTATTGGTTCTAATTTAATCCAATTTTAATTTTTATTTCTTATTAAATTAACCCTGATAGTTAGTTTTTATTCCAATTTAATCCTCGGGCATTAAAGGCTAAATTTATTACGGCGCCGTTTTGAAACTTGACAAAATTGCCATTTTAATCCCTGATTCTTTGTTTTAATTTCTTATTTTATCCTTTTATTTTATTTTAATATTGTATTAAATTATTTTATTATATTAGATAATCTATATTATTTTCTTTATTATTTATACATTAATACATTAATAGTATAAATTTATATATTTTTTCTATGTAATATTTTTATATATTAAACTATTATTATATATTATTTTTTATTTAGCTAAAAGTTATTTTCATTACATATTATTTTTATATATTAATTACTATATTATATGTCTTTTTTAAAAATTTTACATTATGTATTATTTTTAAAATTTTGTTTTATATAAAGTTTATTACATTATATAACCTATTTTATTTACATTATTTATTACATATATAATTTTTATGATTAGTATTATGTATATATATATGCATTTATTTAAAATTATTATTTGTTATTTATTAATTATTCTTATTATATGTACTAAGCTACTAAATTATATATATTAAATCATTTTTTTAAAAAAAATCATTTTTTTATTAAAGGTTCAAATATATCGTTCCCTTTTTGTTTAAATAGGTTTTACTAATTGATATTTATTTTTGCATCGCATGTTTATTTTTGTTATCTTAATTGTTTATTATTAATATGATGTTATATTTATTCATGCTATTATTCTTTTATTATTTATGGTTAAATTTGTAGAATTACAATTGATATATATATATATGTTACAATGTCTTACTCATACCATTTTTTGGTAAAAATATCTTTTAAATTAAAGATTTTTTTTGTAAAATATTCTTAACGGTGATATCTGATATTTGGAGTCTTCGAGAAGAATCGTGCCCTAACTTACTGGGTTGTGATTTTTCTCGTAAAATTCAAAGTATTAGATATCTCTCCATTTTCAAAGTTCAAGGTTACCAATTTCAAACAAAAAACTTATTCTTGAGAATTCAAAATGTTGTATCCTAACTTATTGGGTGTGATGTTTTGTGTCTTGAGGTAAGAATTTTCTAAAATAAAGATGCACCTAGCTTCAAGTTATAAGATCTTTGTATCTAACTTATTGGGTGTGGTATTTTTATTTCTTTGAAATAGGTAAGTCTTGGTTTTCTTTCTAGTAAGGGATCTTATTTTAAACTTTTTAAATTTCAAACATTTGGACATGATTCTATCAATTAGGTACCAATTTTTGGGCGTTATGAGGGTGCTAACCCTTCCTCATACGTAACCAACTCCCGAACCCGTTTTCTCGTTTTTCGTAGACCAAAATCAAATGTTTTAAAATAAAACGTTTTACAAGGTGATCCAATCACACCTAGGAAAAAAGGATTGGTGGCGACTCCCATTTTTGTTTTTAAAAGTCGATCCCTATCGTTTTTTTTTAAAACCGATTTTAAAATGGTTTCGACAGCTTGGCGACTCCACTGGGGACCAATAAGAGAGTCAAGCCATAAAATTGATAGTTTCATGTCTTCATGTCTAGATTTAAAATTCTGATTTTAAAAATATGATCCTTTTATTGCATGTGATTTTAAAATATGTCTCCTTGCATTGCACTGTATGACCGTCGTGGTCACACCCTTAAGTGGGAGCGAGAAGCTATACCTTCGTGAGGTTTTCACCTCCGCATGGGCTAGTGGATTGCTTCCGGAATACATATGTATCTATGTCTTCGTGAAGTTTTCACTTCCGCATGGCCATAGAGAAATGTATTCCCCTGAACCGAACTCGGTCCGTATGAGCCTATAATGGGTGAGGATCGATGAATCTGCTGGTTCAGGTACCTCAACTTTAGAGCTAAACCACACGTAGAGAACCTAGGAACCCACCCTAAGTAGAACGATGTCGAACTTTAGTAGTTACCCAGATAGGTGTTTTATGCTATTTATTTTTTCTTGTGCTAACGTTTTTTATTTTGTTTTGATTACATTGCATCCACATCATTGAAAAGAGGTGTTGATTCAAATTCAATTGCTAAATAGAAAAGTTTGTCATAAGGAAGTGGATTTTTTGATAAAGTGGATCATAATACGGTTGTCCGAATATGTTTCAAGCAAACACGACGAGAGAAGACTGATAGTCCCTGAAGGAATATAAGAGTTTATTGCCCAATGATTCAAGCTGACAAAGATTTTTCGAGAATCACCACGGCATGGCTTTCTTGAAGAGGCTAATAAGCATTGCGGGGATAAGTGAGCATTAAGTCGCGGCCCGGATCAAGCAAAAAAGGAGCTAATAGGAGGCATCTATTAGAAGTTTATAGGATTCGACCTATGCGAAGATGGGGATTGATGTTTTTGCTTGGAATATGAGGGCATGGCCGTATATGTGATCCGTTTTATGTAAAGAAATTTGCTTTCTAGAAAAGTTTTTCTAATGGAATTGAATTCAGAATCAACGCCTCTCTTTCTTTGCATTCATGCATTTGCATTACATAACATCATTTGTATTTAAGTCCATAGAGAGAGTCTAATTAGTTGAAATTATAACAGAAAGAGAGAAGAGAGAAAAAGGGAAGGAAAATCTGGAAGCTGAACATCCTTACGGTACACGCGCCAAAACGAAGAAAATGGATCAAAGAATGGAACAATTTCAAAGAGACATTCAAGACCAGATGCAAGAGCAAATGGCAAAACTCCAACAATAGATGAGGGACCAGATGTTGGAGGCTCAAAAGAATATGATGGCTTAAATGGCCCAAATGCTGAGTGGGGCAATGGACAAAGGAAAGGGTCCCATAGTTAACACCGAAGACAATGAGGACTTTCCTCGGGGTTTCACCCCACCGCATGTACAATCGGAGGAGTATCCCCAAAAGCCACCTTTCATAATCAGGCCTCAACAGGGGCAAGCTGATACTAGACCACCTATGAACTTCCAGGTCGGTTCAGGATCTAACCCAGGAGATAACCCTGCCAATCCCGTTATCCCTGATTTGGACATAGCAGAGAGAGAGAATAAGAATGGAATCTTCGAGGAAGTTGAAATACCACTGTAGATGGTTGGAAGAAAAGTTCCAGGCTTTGGAAAATGCTGACAATCACCATGGTATTGATGCAAATGATTTGAGTTTGGTTCCAGATCTGGTACTTTCTCATAAATTCAAGATGCCAGAATTTGAGAAGTACAATGGGACTAGCTGCCCTGAAGCCCACATTACCATGTTTTGCAGACACATGACCGGCTATGTAAACAATGATCAACTCTTGATTCATTGTTTCCAAGACAGTTTGGTGGGGGCAGCGTCTAGGTGGTACAATCAGCTCAGCCGCGCAAACATTATCTCCTGGAGAGACTTAGCTCAAGCCTTCACGAAGCAATACAATCATGTCACGGATATAACGCCTGACAGAATCACTTTGCAAAATATGGAGAAGAAACCAAATGAAAGCTTCAGGCAGTATGCGCAAAGATGGAGAGAGGTCGCCATGCAAGTTCAGCCACCACTCCTAGAAAAGGAGATTACAATGCTCTTCATCAATACCTTGAAGGCTCCATTCATCACTCATATGATAGGAAGTACTACGAAGAGCTTTGCGGATATAGTGATGGCAGGGGAGATGATTGAAAATGCCATAAGGGGTGGTAAGATTGAAGCAGGGGAAACCACTAGAAGGTCTACTCCTAGGAAAAAGGGATGACGAGGTGAATAATACGAGTTCATACAACAAAGGGTACTCAAAAGTAATTACTGTTAACCAGCCAAAGGTAATCACTGCTGGGCAACAAGGGTCGACAAGACAAGAATCAGGCACCAAGCAAAGGCTCCAATTTACGCCAATCTCCATGACGTATAAGGAGTTATATCAAAGTTTGTTTAACGCACATATAGTGTCTCCATTTTATTTGGAACCGTTGCAACCTCCGTTCCCAAAATGGTATAACGAGAATGCCCAATGCGAGTACCACGCGGGAATAATGGGTCACTCAATTGAAAATTGTACTGCGTTTAAAAAGGTAGTTGAGAGGCTCATCAAAATGGGAATTGTGAAGGTCAATGATTCATAAAAACCTGGTCACTTTGACGAGGCAGTAAATGCGATAATTGAAAGAGGAGACATGAAAGTTGTGACTCCTTGAAGAAATCAAAAGCGGAGAGGGAACCGGGGAACAAAGTTTCCACGCCTTTGCGTACTTGAGAGTGTTTTGAATAATGGGACTGTGGAAGAGATCTTTATATTTTTAGAGCTGATCTAGAGTAATATTCAAAACATGCTTGTTGCCTTAAGCCTAGAGGCAATAAGAACTCTTTTTGTGAAATAGGCTTATGTCCGAAACTTTATTTCAATAAAATGCATTTTTAAGCAAATATTCTTTTATTCTTTCCATTTCATATTGCACATTTTTTTGTTTTACAATATTCTTTCATTCTTTATTCATGACCATACAAATAACTGTTCTTTGAATCATTTATTCTTTTGAAATGTTCTTTCGAACCTATACTAGGTCCCCAGATATCAACGACATGAGCGACGCGTTATTCATCGACTCCTTTTTGAATGAGATATGGGTCTAGGGATCTCAAGACTTTGAAGATGACAGAGATTGTAACATACCTTCTGATTTGTTAAGAATGGTCCAACAAGATGAAAAACAGACATTATTCAACAAATGGTCAACTGATATTATGAGCCTAGAAAAGGGGTGAAGTTCGAAGCCCAGCTCACCATAGAAATAATGCAAGACATCATTGAGTTATTTTCAAGAATTCAAAGATGTTCTTGCACAATCACATCAGGATATGCCTGTGCTACTAAGATGCGGGCTAAACATGAGGATCGGGCACGACCGATCTACATAGAAAGGGATGGTATCAACTATGCAGTATCTAAGGAGACAAGATTCATGTGCCTACTCCAGTTCTTCACAAATTTTCCATATGTGGGCATGAATGTGATAGGGCCAATCTCGTCAAACGTTTCTAGTTGACATCGATTCACCGTCATGGTCATCGTCTACTTTGCTAAGAGGGTGAAAGTAGCTTCATATGTCAATGTTACAAAGTCGATGGCCATCAAATCGCAAAAAAAGGATCAGATGTTAGTAGAATGCCATAAAGGATCGTGTTCAAATAACTGTACAAAGTCAAAGTTTACACTTTGTCCAAAGATCATGCAGCATATCACAGTGCAACAAAAGTTGCCAAACAAAAAAAAGAAAAAAGAAAGGTGGCTAAGACTTGTAAGGATTGGCATAAGAAGTTACCACTTACTCTCTGTCTTATTGAACGTTGGCCGAAATCTTCACTGGGGCAACATATTACCCATTGGTTTATGGAATCGAAGCGTTTTGCCAATTGAACCTAATTGAAGAAAAGGATAAAAGCTATCTATCACGGCCAGATAATGCGAGCTTACGTTAAAGAAGTTCATCTTAGGGAATTCTATGAAGAAACCTGATGTTGAAAAAGATTTTTCTTCTGCAAAACGATTTTAGAAGAAAGCATATGCCGAACTTGGAAGGACTTATGTAAAGACCTATTCTGGAGGAGCATTGATATTGACCAAGACGGATGGTGAAGACTTGCCCAATCTGGTGAATTCAGGGTCAACAAGAAGGATTTTACCTAAAAAAGGAAAGACTAAGGTGAAAACCCGCAAAGGGTGCCTTGAGTTCAAATTCAAATTCAAATTCAAAAAAAAAAGGAGAGGCCAAAGCGAAAACCCTCAAAGGGCGCTTTGAGACCAAAAGGGATTTGAGTTGAAAACCCAAAAAGGGCGGCTCAAATTTTGAACAAAGATAGGGCATGTTGTAGTCTTGCTATGCCTGAATTAACAATAAGGAAGTATGCTGCGACTTGGGGCATCGACAAAGTACTCCGGATCCCCTAAACACATATTGAGTTTAAAATGGTCCTCAAGAAATTTGAACAGAGAAGCTCAAGATGCGATATCTGGGGCATCTAGCTTCTATCTCACCCATTTTTGAATTTGTTATCTTTGATTGCTTTATTCTTTTTGATACACCCAAATCAATTTTCTTTTATTGTTTTGGCTATCTTTGATTAACCTATTTATTTCGAGCTGTGCTCTTGATTAATTTCTTTCTCGTCCATTGTTGTGATCTTTTTCAAACATTTCATATTGAAATAAAGATTAATGGACTAATAACACTTTCATAAAAGGAGTTTCGCATATTACTCTAGAAGCTTCCAAATAATATGAGGAATCTGAAACATGACTATTGTTCAGAACTCACCAGGCCTAAGGGTTCGAAACATTGAAAAATGATTATCTTTTCAAATTCTTATTGGATAAGACAATTTCATTGGTAACACCATATCGGCAAATGACGAACAAGGTCAATCCAAGTATAAAAGGGGATCATTGTCGGGATACCCTGCATTTATTCAAACACATACATCTGGTCATTACACCTAGGGAATGGTGTAACAAATCAAATTGATACAAGTTCTGTACCTCTGAGTGGTAACAGAAAGATGGAAGAAACCGAATGTTATTCCCCTGAAGTTGCAGTGGGAAGTATCAACTTCATGTCCCAAGGTTCAAGTGGAGAGGACTCGGAATTACCATGGGGCAAATTATTTGAGTAGAACATGATTGATGAACAAGAATGAAAAACAAATGAGTGATAACACCTAGAATAGGAATCATACTCATAACATTTTTGTATCATGGCAAATTGCATTAGGGGCAATTGATTCATTTCGGTCATTGCATCCTAATCCTTGAAATAGGAATCATCTTCATATATCACAACATGTCTAATTAGAGGCATTTGATGCATTTCGATCAAAGCATACTAATTATTAGACATAAGCATATACCCATTCTACAGGTTATGTAGCGAGGTAGAAGATAGCAATCTGGCAATCCCTGAGTTTGTAGGGAGCAGATTGAAGATAGCAGATCTGGCAATTCCTGAAGTTGCAGGAAGCAGATCGAAGGCATCAGTCTGGCAATCCCTGAGTTTGCAGGGAGCAGATTGAAGATGGCAGATCTGGCATCCCTGAAGTTGCAGGAGCAGATCGAAGACATCAGTCTGACGATCCCTGAAGTTGTAGGGAGCAGATTGAAGACAGCAGATCTGGCATCCCTGGAGTTACAGGAGCAGATCAAAGACAGTAGATCTGGCAATTCCTGAAGTTGCAGGAAGCAGATCGAAGACATCAGTCTGGCGATCCTTGAGTTTGCAGGGAGCAGATTGAAGATAACAGATTTGGCATTCCTGAAGTTGCAGGAGCAGATCGAAGATACAAGTCTGGCATCCCTGAGTTTGCAGGGAGCAGATTGAAGATAGCAGATTTGGCGTTCCTGAAGTTGCAGGAAGCAGATCGAAGACATCAGTCTGGTGATCCCTGAGTTTGTAGGGAGCAGATTGAGGATAGCAGATTTGGCGTTCCTGAAGTTGCAGGAAGCAGATCGAAGACATCAGTCTGGCGATCCCTGAGTTTGCAGTGAGCAGATTGAAGATAACAGATTTGGCATTCCTGAAGTTGCAGGAGCAGATCGAAGATACAAGTCTGGCATCCCTGAGTTTGCAGGGAGCAGATTAAATATAGCAGATTTGGCGTTCCTGAAGTTGCAGGAAGTAGATCGAAGACATCAGTCTGGCGATCCCCGAGTTTGCGAGGAGCGATTGAAGATAGCGATTTGGCGCCTCGAAGTTGCAGAAGCGATCGAAGACATCGACCGGCGATCCCCGAGTTTGCGAGGAGCAGATTGAAGATAGCGATTTGGCGCCTCGAAGTTGCGAGAGCGGATCGAAGACATCAGTCTGGCGATCCCTGAGTTTGCAGGGAGCAGATTGAAGATAGCAGATTTGGCAATTCCTCGAAGTTGCGGGAAGCGGTCGAAGACATCGATCCAAGCGATCCACGAGTTTGCAGGAGCAGATTGAAGATACCAGACGGCAATTCACGAAGTTGCAGGAAGCAGATCGAAGACATCAGTCTGGCAATCCCTGAGTTTGTAGGGAGCAGATTAAAGTAGCAGATTTGACAATTCCTGAAGTTGTAGGAAGCAGATCGAAGACATTAATCCGGCAATCCCTGAAGTTGTAGGGAGCAGATTAAAATAGCAGATTTGGCATTCCTGAAGTTACAGGAAGCAGATCGAAGACATTAGTCTGATCTCCCTGAAGTTGCAGTGGAGCAGATTAAAAGATAGTGGATATCGCCTCCCTGAAGTCGCAGTGAAGCAGATTGAAGCTATCAAACTTTTTGAAATCAAGATGAAGTTCCAAATACCATTGGATTTGCAGTGGAGTTGGAAGCCATTTGAAGAAAACGAGGACCAAGAAGTTGATGCTCGGCCAAAACCGGGCAAAATTGGTCCTTTTATAGTCTTTGCTCTATTCTTGTTTCACAACAATGAGCAAAGAGGGGCGTAATAGAGAGGCCCATTTTTGCCCTGCCCATAAAATGTAATAAAAAAACAAAAATATACCAAGTGTCCTTTTACAATCCCTTTACAAAGCCCAAATTTAATTTACAAACTAACACCCAAAAACCCAATTGCAAATCGATACCCATTACCCATTAACACCCGAGCCCAACTCTTAAACCAAAGGCCCACTTACACCCCAACTAGACCCACTATCGAGATGGCCCAAAAGGCCCGAGACTAAATGAAGCAGAGACCTGGGTTCTCCGAAACCCTAGGCGCCGCAATGACAAAAGCTCGATCATCGCGCCGCAATACCAACGCCCAACAGCTCTCTCGCACACCTTCGATCGCGCTGCCAAGCGCGCGCACAAGCCCCCATCGCCGCGCGATTCGCATGCGATAATGCCTTCACCGCTTCCGACCTGCATGCAAGAGGAAATAATCGCAGCAGAAATGGCAAAATATGGCAACCAGTCTTTATTTCCTTCTTTATTTTTTATTTTAAAGGCTATATAAGCCTTACAAAAAACATGTAAAGGGACACATGGAGATACACAAAGAAAACAGAATACACAAAAAAATTCGAATACAGAGATTAATAATAATAAAAAAAAACTTCATCAAACAGAGGTGATTTTTTTTGTGTTTTATATTCATATTATTTTTATTTTTTCTTTTGTTTCTTTTTCTGCAACAGTAAACATACACGCAGTAAAATAAAGGGCGAAAAAATACCTTTGAGGACGGAGATCTTGGTGCTTTCTGACCGTCATCGGAGGTGGCGCGTGTGGCCACATGCGCGGCGGAACCCTAGCCGGATTCGGATCTCAGGCCAAAGGCCAGAGAGAGTTTTCAGAAGCTCTCTGTTTTTTTTAATTTTAATGTTTAAAATGAATTTTTGGGCCGTATTTTTACTTATATAGTATTTAAAAACGACGCTGCCGCTTAAGCAAATAAGCGTGAAACGACGCCGTTTAGCAGGCCAGATCCGCGCGTTGACCCGACAACCCGACTAGGATCCGCGCTTTTTTATTAAAAGGGAATTTACTGTTTGGTCCCTCTGTGATTTTATTGGTTCTAATTTAATCCAATTTTAATTTTTATTTCTTATTAAATTAACCACGATAGTTAGTTTTTATTCCAATTTAATCCTCGGCTGCATTAAAGGCTAAATTTATTACAATACTGCTTTGAAACTTGACAAAATTGCCATTTTAATCCACGATTCTTTGTTTTAATTTCTTATTTTATCCTTTTATTTTATTTTAATATTGTATTAAATTATTTTATTATATTAGATAATCTATATTATTTTCTTTATTATTTATATATTAATACATTAATAGTATAAATTTATATATTTTTTCTATGTAATATCTTTATATATTAAACTATTATTATATATTATTTTTATTTAGCTTAAAGTTATTTTCATTACATATTATTTTTATATATTAATTACTATATTATATGTCTTTTTAAAAATTTTATATTATGTATTATTTTTAAAATTTTGTTTTATATAAAGTTTATTACATTATATAACCTATTTTATTTACATTATTTATTACATATATAATTTTTATGATTAGTATTATGTATATATATATATGCATTTATTTAAAATTATTATTTGTTATTTATTAATTATTCTTATTATATGTACTAAGCTACTAAATTATATATATTAAATCATTTTTTTTAAAAAAAATCATTTTTTTTATTAAAGGTTCAAATATATCGTTCCCTTTTTGTTTAAATAGGTTTTATTAATTGATATTTATTTTTGCATCGCATGTTTATTTTTGTTATCTTAATTGTTTATTATTAATATGATGTTATATTTATTCATGCTATTATTCTTTTATTATTTATGGTTAAATTCGTAGAATTACAATTGATATATATATATGTTACAATGTCTTACTCATACCATTTTTTGATAAAAATACCTTTTAAATTAAAGATTTTTTTTGTAAAACATTCTTAACGGTGATATCTGATATTTGGAGTCTTCGAGAAGAATCGTACCCTAACTTACTGGGTTGTGATTTTTCTCGTAAAATTCAAAGTATTAGATATCTCTCCATTTTCAAAGTCCAAGGTTACCAATTTCAAACAAAAAACTTATTCTTAAGAATTCAAAATATTGTATCCTAACTTATTGGGTGTGATGTTTTATGTCTTGAGGTAAGAATTTTCTAAAATAAAGATGCACCTAGCTTCGAAGTTATAAGATGCTGTATCGTAATTTATTGGGTGTGGTATTTTTATTTCTTTGAAATAGGTAAGTCTTGGTTTTCTTTCTAATAAGGGATCTTATTTTAAACTTTTTAAATTTCAAATATTTGGACATGATTCTATCAATTAGGTACCAATTTTTGGGCGTTATGAGGGTGCTAACCCTTCCTCATACGTGTCGACTCCCGAACCCGCTTTTCTCGTTTTTGAGACCAAAATCAAATGTTTTAAAATAAAACGCTTTTACAAGGTGATCCAATCACACCTAGGAAAAAAGGATTGGTGGCGACTCCCATTTTTGTTTTTAAAAGTCGATCCCCGTCGTTTTTTTTAAAACCGATTTTAAAATGGCTTCGACATTCTCCAATTTAATTATTTTTAATTCATATACATTTCAAATTTTGAAATTTCATTCTTAACTTAATATGGATGATATCCATTAAATCAATTAATTAAAATTACCTATCTTTATTTATAGATATCGTATAAAAATAATAAGTTGAGATGACATTACACATGTAATAATATGTTTACTACATAAAATTTTAGAAATAGGATAATTAAATTTAACATATTAAACAACTACAGTTGGAGCTATCATCAAAATTTCAAAAATCGAAAAATATAAAAAAAAATATTAAAATAAATAAATCAATAGTAAAATTCAACAGTTGTAAAAATCTTTTCTAAATAAATTATTATTTTACTTTTTGTGAATAGATTTGATATATGAGGTTTGTTTTTTCTTGGAAAAATCTAAATTAAATCTTGAAATGACTTGAGTGGGTTATGAGAAATTAACATCTTTTTTTATAATTAGAAACATTTTGACCAAAAGAAAAAGAAATTGTGTTTAGGGGACAAATGAAGTTGATTTGATACTTAAATAATCTAGCTTTGTCATGTTACTAAATATGGTTTTAAGGGTCTAAAAATTCTTAAAATTTTAAAAAATAATTAAATTCCTTTTTTTTTTTACATTTAATTGGGTACTTGAACTTTTAAAATGTATAAAAAAGATCTTCAATTTTTTTCAAAAAAAGCAATTAAGCCCCTACTTTTATTAAAAATTAGAAAAAAAAATTTATAAAAAATTAAAATCAATAAAAGCTATAAATATTATTAAATTTTAATAAAACATTTCAAATATTAAAAATTAGAAAAAAATATAAAAATAGTAAAAAATATAAAATTTTATAACAATCGTAAAAAATTATAAAATATATAGAAATATAAAAAAAATTATAAAATTTTATAAAGTACAAAATGTAAATAAATATAAATTTCGTAAGAAAATTTTATAAAAATTATCGTACCAAAAGAAGTATTTTATAATTTTTCTATAACTTTTATTAATTTTATTTTTTTATCATTTTTCGCCACATATCACGCTGTGTTGCGACATGTAGGGGTCATTAATTTTTTATGATTTTTATAAATTTTATAAAAAAAAATTCTAATTTTTAATAATTTTAAAAATTTTAAAATTTTTTATTAAAATTTAATAATTTTTCTAAATTTATTATTTATTATTTTATAATTATTTTATAATTTTTAATAAGAGCAGCGGCTTAATTGTTTTTTTGAAAAATTTTAAAGGTCTTTTTGATGCATTTTGAAAGTTTAAGTACCCAATTGATTGGAAAAAAAAATAGGGGCTTAATTGATTCTTTTTTTTTAAAGAAATTTGAGGGTCTTTTTGATGTATTTTGAAAGTTCAAGTGTTCAATTGAGTGCAAAAAAAAAAAGGAGGGGCTTAATTGCTTTTTTTTTTTAAATTTAAATTTGATAGCTTTTTATATCCTTAAGCCAAACGTAATAAATTAAAACTTTCCTTTCAATCAAAGTATAAACAAACCCTCCGATTTCTCTTAATTTCTTAATTCTTCTAGACTAATTTAATTTTTGTCAATTTCAAAAGTGAGCAATTAAGTAAAATTAATCATGATACTAATGTCTTTCACCAATTGTACATAATTTTGACTAGTATGATAATAAATCTAGCATTCAATGTTTATATATTTTGTCATTTTGGCCTTAATTCTAAAAATTTTAACAAATTCAACTTCAACATTTACATAAATGTTGGGATAAATTTGTTAATTTAAGACCAAATCGACATAATGTGTAAATTTTGAGGGCTAAATTTATTATATCAATCAAAATCAAGTACAATTGATGAAAAATATTAATATTGTGATTAATTATCCTTAGTTGCTCACTTTTGAAATTGATAGGGATTAAATTGCTCTGTTTTTTTTTAAAGGAACCAATTTGTTCAATTTCAAAATTGAAAAAAACTAGAGAAGTCTTTTTACCATTAATGCATCATGTATATTTATTTCTTTTTAAAAAAAATATCTTCCTTCATTACTTAATATATTTTTCATCCATACATTCCAATTGAGGCTTAAATCTTAATACTAAATTTGCCTTAAATTTAGTAACTTTTCTCAACTTGAGCTTAAGTTTTTTTATCACATTGATTTTTAAGGTTGGCATTTGTTACAGAAATTAATCTCTATGATTAACACTTAATTTTTAAACAATTGGGTGAAATGGCTAAATTAAGATATAACACGTAGACAAATAGGGGAATGTCACATGTTTTCGTATTTAATTATTCTAAAAAAAAACTTAAAATTTCAAATATATATATGTAAATTCAAAAAATTAAACAAATGTAAAAAGTATATACGAAGGTATACCAAATTATGGTATATTTTTAAAAATTTTGATATTAACTTATAACTGAGTGAATTGATAAATACTTTTTCTGAAGCGAAGAGCATACTCATATTTAGATAGTAAATGTACATTTCAAAAGACTTCAATCGGTACACGCAAAAAATGGGCCAATTCAGCAGCTTTTGGTTCAATTTCGCGCGGAGTCAAATTCTCATCAGTACGAGTCAATGGAACGCCCCCCGGCCTCTGATTTCCATATAAAGGACACGCATTTAGCATAAATACCCTCTTTAACTTCTATCCTGATGGATCAATATCTTTCATAAGGAATCGTAGAAAGATGCGACGATTTTTTCTAGGAAAACCCCAACGAAAAATACATAATATTCCCTCCTTTCTATCGAATCGATCATAACCACTGCCTACATTCCAAAAAATCGTGCACCACAAATAGGAACTAATAAAGAGGCATGCGATCCCATAAAAAAGACATCATGATTCCTTGTAGAAAAAAAACTATTTGTTGAGACAGAAATAAAGATATCTCAAATTCCTACTAAGATAACTAGAAGTTCCAACTAATAAAAACCTTAATGAACCCAAAAAAAGGATAAAGGCCCAACAGAAATTGCTTGTTTTTTGAGATCCCACTATAGATTCTATCCATATAGATTCTGATCGCCAGCTCATACATACTAGATTCAGTTGCATTTTATTCGAATTGAGAGAATAATTAAAAAAAAAATTCTACTTTACTTTTTTTTGTTTCCGAAGTAACTCTCATCAACTAGTACTATTTTGATATGAACTTTTAGAAGGAATTTATCAAATTGCTTCGATCTAAAATCACCCCCTTTATATGATCACCTATATGGATCTACTAGATGTATAGACTTTAATTTCATACATCCGTTCGGTACCGATCCACTTGCTATAATTCATTTAATCTTATACTATGTTTACGTATGCATAAGAGGGACCTTTTCATTTATGTTCGGTTAGGGAAGCCGGATGTTATACAATATTTTACTAAATAAGTATCCATGACATCTAAGTCTTAAAGAAAAAAATAAGATAAGATTTGATCTTGGCCCATCGAATCTAAAAAATCTAATTTTTTTAACATGCAAACATAAAGAAGCCATTGCAATTGCCGAAAATACTAGGCCTACTAAAGGCACAAAATTAGAGGGAAAACTGCTGAAAGTTGTCATAAAATGGGTACCTCAATTTAATATTTGTACCTGTTATATTGTTTAGTTAGAAATACATCTTATAAGATTGGGCCAAGTGATGGCGGACTAAATATAGGATTATCGATTGGGCAAGATCCAAATAGTATTATTTTATTGGGTATTACATTAGAAATCATGGTCAAGAACAGTTTCTGCTTCAATGGCGGAGGCAGGAACAAGGAAGAGAAAAATGGTGGACAGAAGCAGAACCATAACATCAGCTGATAACAAGAAATTAACAGCAGAGGCAAAGTGGCCTTCTCTTAAACCCAAACTCGATCTCCACATTACCCGCCTTCAAGACAATGATCTCTTCACCGTACGTTTCTCTTGAATTTCGCTTTCTTTTTTTTGCTTTAAAAATAAAATTATCTCCTTTTTTCTAGTGCCTTATATAGGTAGTGAAATTCTAGGACTATTCTAAAAAGAACCCTTTAATATTAGTTTTCCATCAGCTCTAGTGTTACCCAGAAACATTATAAAAGTTGTAGTACTTTGCCTAATTGGGTATTGTTCTAATTGTGCAATTAGTCAAAATATTACAAAACTTTTGTAATTGGTTAATGTGGAAATTACACTTGCTAACAGTATGATTTGTATGTTTATAAAGCATTAAAGTTTTTTGTCTTGAATTCAGGTTCATATAAGTTACTCTCCAATGGATAATGATCTTGTTGAAATTCGTGGATGGTATTGATTCTTGCAGGTGCAGAATTTCTTCACATCTGCAGAGTCAAAGGCATTTATTAAGAATGCTGAGTCAATTGGTTTTGAGCACCAAGGAAGTCTTGGTCCAATTAAAGGTGAAGCATACCGAGACAATGATCGGTTATCTGTTTATGATCCTAAACTTGCTGATACTATATGGCAGTCTGGACTTAGCCTATTATTCTCTGATATTAAGATTAGGGGGAAGGTTGCTGTTGGCTTGAATCCCAATATTAGATTTTACAGGTACCTTCATTTTCCCCCCATTAAACTCATGTTTACTTTTATCTGGTAAATGTAACTTTGGTTGGACTATAAAAGGTTATGATGTGTGTATTGAAGGCTGAATAATATGCTTTGTAGTGTATATTGAAGCCTGAACTTTGATTTTCACTTTATTCAATTAATATTCTACTTCAGGTATAAGGTTGGCCAGCGCTTTGGACGGCATTTTGATGGAAGTGTTGATCTTGGATAGGGAAAGCGCACCCATTATACTTTATTAATATATTTAATCGGTGGTCCCGAAACGAAAGGCAAAAGTGACTCGAGCAACCTGAAGGATTCTGCATCAGAGCCTCTAGTTGGAGGAGAAACTGTCTTCTATGATTCATGGAACGAAATTGTAGCAGAGGCAAATTTCTTCCCTTTCATGTTACTTTTGTCTTTTTGAGTTCCTATCGGATTAGGTATATGGCTCGGTATGGGATACCCTTTATTTATGTAATATTAACTCTGCAGGTTGCTCCTGCTGAAGGAATGGCTCTCCTACACATCCATGGCGACAAATGTATGCTGCATGAAGCTCGAAATGTCTCCAAGGGTATCAAGTATGTTTTCAGATCAGATGTAGTTTTTGCTTGTGGGCCGTAGTTTTCAAATTGAGAAGGTTCGTGAGTTTTCCTCTAAAATTATACAGCAGCCGTAGCAATGCCTAACTGATACATGTATGATCAATATTTTTAAGGTGTGCACCTAGGCTGTAGTGCTAGAAAACAAAAGCACCACCCTTTCAGATGAGGTACATTTGGTCATGTGTATGCATGGTGCACCAAGGGGCACTTTTTCTAAGAAAAAAAGGCCCATTTGGTTGAAGTTATCTTTAATTTCTATTATTTTTAATGAATTGCTAATGTAGTGCTGTAGAATTAGATCTCATGCTATATATATATTTCATAGTTTACTTTCTCTGCAGTTTTGACAATATTGTGTTACCAAAAGTGAGGGAGCATTCTTGCTTTATCACTTTCCCTTGCTTCGGGGATTAAATCTTCTTGGTTCTTGCTGGACTTGCATTTAAAGTTTGATTGCATCTTGTTCTGATTGTAATGCATCCTGGTATGGCAATGCCTGCCACTTTTTGAAACTGGATGACTCATCCAACAAGCAAAGTGGACATCATTCATAACTACTTAGGGCCAGTTTAGGAATGCTTTTCAAAAGTTCTTTGGGACAAAAACATTCCTAAACAAACTGCTTTTTGAGAGAAAAAATGCTTCTCCTAAGCCAAAAATTGGCCCAAAAGCACTCTTTTCAGAAACTGAAAATTTTAGCTTCTCCCAAAAGTGTTTTTTTTTTTTTCTCAAAAATTCCTAAACTAGGCCTTAATCTTATATTGTTGAAATGATCAGGCTTAAAGCATATTTGAAATTTATTCTTCATGCCAATATTGCTGATGGGGGTTTACTCTCACCTGTATTTGAAATTATAGCTTATTAGTGACAGACTAGTGACAAATTCACGACAAAAACAACATTTAGAACTCAACTATTTACAGTGACAGAATTTAGTGAGGGACTTCTGATGAAAATATCACCATTACCATCACAAAGTTTTGATATTATTTCTCGTGACACTCTGTAACAGAAATTTTTGTTACAAATAGTGTCGGCATTTTGCTACGGGATTGTGACGGTTTAATCGATTACACTAATTTTTAAGAAATAACTTTATAAATCAAAAGTTACTAACTAAATATTCAAATATAATTAGTCAATCAAGTCACTGGGAAACGATTGGTGTTACCTTCAACTTCTTTGTTAATACTAGATTGAGAGTTCAATCGAGATTGTGGATTCAAATACGTATTTTTTTCTTTTGGATTTTAGATTTATTATCCGCTGCAAATTCAGATAGGTTTTATTTTATATATATTTTTAAAAAAATGGTTAACGGATTTGAATTGGGATTTTTGTAGATTTTGATATTTTTGACATGATTGGAAACTTTGGTTTTTTTTTTCCCCCGAATATCTGATGGTTAAAAGTATTTAATTTGGATAGTAATATTCATATAATTTTCGAATAATAAATAGATATAAATTTTTAGATAAATTTATAAATTTAAATTTGAATAATTTAAAAAATATGATTGATAATTTCAGAGTCTGAGAATCCCGTCCAATTTTTTTTTTCAAAGAAAAGGAAAATTCAAAAATAAATCATGTGCATATTCTGGCTAAATGCATGTACGCAGATCTTAGCTTTGATCCCCCACTCCGTCTAAAGTACCTAAAAACACTGAAAAAAAAAAAAAAAAAAAAAAGGTTTGTATCTTCTTGGCTGCTATGGGAATTCTGAAAATAAAATAATTTTAAATTATAAATAAATATTCTATTTCAGACATCATATGCTTTTTTTGTGGAATCCTGTTGGGAACTGAAAAATTGCCATTTGAATCCTCGGTCTTCTTTGTGTTGTTGATTGAGTCCCTCAAAGTCAATGAAGGGTAAACTAGTCAAACATAATTTGGTATGCAAAACTTCATTCTCATGCTTTCGATTTGGTTAAATTATAATTTTAGTTCTCATGCTATACTCAAAATTGAGATTTAGTCTCAGTATTTTAATAAGATATAATTTGATCCGTTTATTTTATGATGTCATGATTTAATCCAAAAAATTAACATCATTAACTATTCTGATTAAAATGGTGATGTGAATTTTTCTTAAAAAAATTAATATAAACTTTTTGCCCAGAATAATTAATGGGTTCCTTGCTCTTAATAAAAATATGTTTGGCTATACTCATATCTTAGCTTTGATTAGAGGTGATCATATGCTAAATCGGGTTCAACTAAAACTTAGTTTCTAAAAAGTGTTTTATTCAAATGATCTGTTTTATTGCTAAAAGTTTCATTCAAATTTAATTATAAAATATATAAATTTTAATATAAAAGTATTTTTATTATTTTATAAACAGACAACCTAAAATTGAAAAATATAAACTTAAGCTCAACCTAAAGGGAGTCAGCCTTAAGGGGGAAAAAACTAAAAACACTAACGAAAAACAAAGGGTTTGGATCTTCTTGGCTGCTAATGGAAATTTGAAAATAAAATAATAGAAAATATTTAAAAAAAGGTTCTATCCATAGACTTTTGGGGAGATCCTGTTGAAAACTGAATTTTCCATTTGAATCCTCAGTCTTCTGTGTTCCTGATTGGGGTATGCAAAGTCAATGAATCACAAAAATGGTCAAAACTTCATTCATTCGTAGTTTTATTTTGGTCAAATTATGGTTTTGGTCATTTTATTACATTCAAAGTGGGAATTTAGTATTTATATTCTAAATTGACATAATTTGATCCGTTATTTTACAGTGTCATTAGTTAGTCCAAATACCGGTCTAAATTGAAAGCTTGTGCAATTTTTTTGAAGGGGTTGGATGAAAATTTTACGCTAAAAAATGAGTTTGGACAAAAAATTAAGCTAATTTAGAATAAAATCCATACTTGGATTCCAACATTCAAGTCTGATCTAAAATTAAGTTATTTATGTTTTAGAAATTTAATAAAATAATATATATATATATATACCGGTAGTAAAAGGAAAAATATAAAATCTCTAAATATAAAATAAAAATAACATTTTTTTTTAAAATAATAATATGAGCATATTTAAATAAGCTTGAGTTAATCATTTACAAATATAAATGACATTGGTCAAAATTCGAGGCTTATATTGCGGGTTGATCAAGCACTTATGCATGATAAAGATAATATACTGAAGTAGCCAATATCGTCTCGATAGACGCTCTGTTTTTGTTTTGGTAATAGTACGTATCGATATCGATGTATTTTGATGTACCGTTTTAGATTTATTGACATTTTAAAAATATTTTTATATTATATATTATTCAAATATACTTCAATTATATATATAAAACTTTATATACAAATATAAATTTTTTTATATTAATACAAAGATAAATTTTAAAATCCTTAAATTGAATAACTTTAACTAAATACTTTTATTTTTAAATATAATTATATATATTATTTTTAAATATAATTAAAAAAAGTACAAATAGTTAAGATAAAAAAATTATTTATTTTAAAATATTAAAATTTTGTACCAAATGTTACAAATCGGTATATATCAATATTGGTTGAAACATATCGGAATACACCGAAACAACTAAAAACACTGAAATTTTGATTGGATCAAAATTTAAACTACTTTATACCCGATTCAAGACCGGATTAGTATGATCAGTACTAGAATGGTTTTGGCTACCATGTATTATACACGGGCTCAGTTAAACCCGGCTAACCATGAATAACTTTAAAGTATAGAGATTAAAATTTAAATTTAGTCATAATAAAGGGACCAAAATAAAATTTTGACATTTCAGAAGAAGCAAAGGATGGAATAAAAGACTAACCATTCAAAACAAAGGTGCTTGAGAGGTTTAACTGTTTAAGACAGAGTCCAAAATTAGATTTTGTTTTTCTCTTTCATAAATTGTGCTGTAATATTTTGACCAAAACAACCTTAAGACATGTCGTAGACCCATTCAACTCTTACTCACGCGTGAAATCACGTACCAATCATATAACTATGAACTCCAGCGTTGTGGTGATTTTCAATCAAACTTGGACGAAGGTCAAACCTTTGAATGCTGGTTTCTTTTTACCCTTCACCGCCACCACTAGAAATTTTTATAGCACATGCTTTTTAAATTGGGATAAAGTAATATTTAGTCCCTAAATTTGGTACTTTTGTCTATTTTAGTCCTTGGATCTTATTTTTTAGTACGCATTAATCTCGGAATTTGACAGCTTTTCACAAATTAATTTTTGAATTTGGATTTTGCTAATGTATGATGATGTACTAGTTTGAGATTGTACCACGTACTTGAAAATTTTCTAAAATTTTAAAATTTCTTTATAATTTTAATATATATTTTTTTGTATTTTTTAGATTATATATTTTAAATTTTCAGATGTTGATATGACACAATCTCATAATATCACATCATCACTCTTGAATTGAATCCAAATTCATGGACCAATTTGAGAAAAGTTATCAAATTTCGGAACTAATGTACAAAAAGCCCTCAAATTATTGTTTAAATTTTAAATTAATTTTAAACTTCAAAATGTCCTAATTGATTCTTCAAAATATCATGACTTGTTTAAATCTCACATTATAAAAGAAAAGGAAAATGTCTTTCTATTAAATTTTAGTGACACTATCTGTTCTTTTAACATGTTAAATTTAAATTGTTCATACGATAGATATACATATATTTACAATCAAGGACAAATTCAATGGGACCAAGTAAAGGCCTTGGCCCCTCTCCAAAATTAATAATTAATTTAACCCTTTTAGTATACAATTTCTAGCTTTGTTTTGAATAATTTATATTTTATCTCATCCGTTAACTAGCGTGCTCTAAAATTGATCCGAATAGGAAATTAATGCCTCAACTAATGACTAAATTAATGGAAAAACCAAATTGATACAACACTAACACTTTAAGCTCTAAATTAGAACTTTATTAAATTTGGATTAATTTAAAATCCAGGTCATAGTTCGAGGAGATAATGTGCTATTAACCCCAGAAAACTTTGCAGTAGTAAAAACAACAGAAGAAAACAAAAATGGGTTATTTTTATTACAAATCTTTATGAAATAAACCATGGATGTTTGTAAGAAAAAGAAAAGTGCAGTTCTTTTTCAAAAAAAAAAAAAAAAAAGAGTAAAAGAAGGGAGAAAGAGTTAGCTGATTAAGCACTTAGTATCCGATATTTCTAAGCAACTACATCTCAAAAATTAAGAGCAAAAATACAGAATAAAAAACCCACTAATTGCCAGTTCTTATGGATATGATTTTAGTATTTAAATATATTTATCCACTTTAGCCATTTTCTTCTTTGTTTCTCTCCCTTTTCTTTTTGCCTTTCTTCAATTTTCACTTGAAACTGGTACTTTGATCTTCTCTACTTTTTTTTATATGAAAATTTATTGTTTTAGCTGGGTTTTGGGCTTGGCTTAGTTTCTTTGATAGCTATGGCTTGATATTGTTTATGTATGTTTATGGGTTTTGTTTAGATTTCTGGTATCTGCATGAATTTTTGTGATTTTTTTTGAAGTTTCTAAATTTGGGTGATTGAATATTTACTTTTTCTTTTCTTTTCAGTTTTATATTTGAGAACATTGATTGTTTGATGGGCAATACATGCAGTGGATCTTTCAAGGGGAATCAATTTGAGGGCTACAAAAAAACTTGTTCCAGCTCTGATTATACCAATTTGGCTCCACCCATTAGCCCCACAAAGACAGCTAACACCATGAGAAGAGCCATTGATCACCAAGCTTATTATGTTTTAGGTCATAAGACCCCTAATATCCTTGAGCTTTACACTTTAGGCCGTAAATTAGGACAGGGACAGTTTGGGGTTACTTACTTATGTACCGAGATTTCGACCGGGATTGAATATGCTTGTAAGTCGATATCGAAAAGGAAGTTGATTTGCAAGGAGGATGTGGAGGATGTTAGGAGGGAGATTCAGATAATGCACCATTTGGCTGGTCATAAGAATATCGTGACGATCAAAGGTGCGTACGAGGATCCTTTATTTGTGCATATCGTGATGGAGCTTTGCTCCGGAGGCGAACTGTTTGATAGAATTATCCAGAGAGGGCATTACACCGAAAGGAAGGCAGCTGAGTTGACTAAGATCATTGTTGGTGTTGTTGAGGCTTGCCATTCACTTGGGGTTATGCATAGAGATTTGAAGCCTGAGAATTTCTTGTTGGTTAACAAGGATGATGATTTCTCACTCAAGGCCATCGATTTTGGGCTCTCGGTGTTCTTTAAACCCGGTAATCACTCGAATGTTCTTAACTTTTACTGATTGTTAACATCTAACATTGAAACTCAATGCATGCTACCTTAATGCCAATTGATGGTTACCGGGAAGAACACGATCGTAATAGTTGAAGAGCTAACATTTGTTTCTTTATTGAGTTAATTTCAGCCCTTTAGTTTATAATGAAACCGATGTCATTTTGAAATTCAAGTCGTTTAACATAATGTGTGGTTTACTACTTTAGGCGAAGTCTTTACCGATGTTGTTGGAAGCCCATATTATGTTGCTCCTGAAGTACTCCTCAAATGTTATGGACCAGAAGCAGATGTATGGACTGCAGGAGTTATACTCTATATATTGCTAAGTGGCGTGCCACCGTTTTGGGCAGGTATTTTTCGATACTTTTGGTTCTGCATCGGGATGGATTCTCAAGTAAATCTATGTATAATATACTTACAAACCATCCTCTGTTGTTTAGAAACACAACAAGGAATATTTGATGCTGTGTTGAAAGGATATGTTGACTTCGACTCCGACCCGTGGCCCCTAATATCTGATAGCGCAAAGGATCTAATCCAGAAGATGCTATGCTCTCGACCTTCAGAACGGCTGACTGCTCATGAAGTATTATGTATGTGATCTGATATTAACTCTCGGTTACTATCTGTTTGATGTTAATGAAGATAAAATTGTGTCATCATTTTCTTTTCAAATTGTTTAGGTCATCCTTGGATTTGTGAAAATGGGGTTGCCCCTGATAAGGCACTGGACCCAGCAGTACTTTCTCGCCTCAAACAATTCTCAGCAATGAATAAATTAAAGAAGATGGCTTTACGGGTAAGATTCTCAAGATTTGCATGTAATATTAGGAAGAAACTATACTTGTAAATAGGATCATGTGTAATAAATCAGACGATGTCGTCTTCGAATCAATGAAGGGGTATTACCCCGTCAATACAGCAGAATCAAGCCGTTACATCACTATTTTTTGCTAAAGTATTTTTATGTCTCTGTCTGGATGCTCCTTGTACTTACTATGTTTAGAGTTCAGTCTTAACAACTACGGAATTTCATGTTGGCCTGGTCCTTTTGTGTTTTCAGGTAATAGCTGAAAGCCTCTCCGAGGAGGAGATTGCTGGCTTGCGAGAAATGTTTACGGCTATGGATACCGATAACAGCGGTGCAATCACATTTGATGAACTCAAAGCTGGTTTGCGAAGTTATGGTTCCACCTTGAAGGATACAGAGATACGGGACCTTATGGATGCAGTAAGTTTGTTTCTGGAGCAGATTTCTAAATATTTGTTTCGTTTTCTAGTTCCGTTCGTACATTTCTTCTTCCTTGGTGAATGGTGTATTGTTGCTCGTTCCTTTGGTTTAAATGCCTGCTTATATGTTTTCATTAATTTGTGAGGGATGCAGCATTTGCATCCCCTTGAGATTCAATTTTAACAGAGAAGCATGGAGTAGCCTTATTTGTCTGACTGTAATACGAATAATTATGATTGTCAATGTTTGCCTTCACTTGTGTTTGCAGATAAATTTTTGCGTAATGATGTAGCCGTTGTGCTTATTATGTTATATTCATGTGTTAAATGTTAATTGCAAGTTTGCAAACCAATCATCTAATTTATATTTTATCTGTTCTCAGGCTGATGTCGACAATAGCGGGACCATTGATTATGGTGAATTTATAGCTGCAACCGTTCACCTCAATAAACTAGAACGCGAGGAACATCTCGTTGCAGCATTCCGATATTTTGATAAGGATAATAGTGGCTATATTACGGTTGATGAGCTTCAGCAAGCTTGTACTGAGCATAACATGACCGATGTTTTACTTGAGGATATAATCCGAGAAGTCGATCAAGATAATGTAAGTCATTTTCTACCTTGATGTTCGGATCTTTATGGTTTTCTTATACGGTTGAGCATGTTCCTACTAAAAGATAATGTAGGGTTTTTGAGTACTTCACCTTCTCACTGTTTACAGTTCTTGAATTTCGTGTATGATTTGACATCAATGAGACCTTGTCAATTTACATTGAACAAAGCAGTGGGGTATTGGCAAGCAAGTTCTCGTTTGAATATTATTTTGCTTTTGGTTCGATTGTTGATTAAGTTTCGAACTGTTTTACAACATTTGCTTTATTTCAGGACGGAAGAATCGACTATGGTGAATTTGTTGCCATGATGCAAAAAGGCAATGCAGGAGTCGGTAGACGGACCATGAGAAACAGTTTGAATATGAGCATGAGAGATGTGCCGGCTGCTCTATAATTTCCAGTCACACGCATCTTGTACAGGTGTCTTTCAACTGTCATTATATGCTCTTTCATGTCCCGAATATCTTCTGGGATAGTTGAAGCACAAGTAAAATAGATCACTTCTAGTCTAGCTTGTTTAGGTTATAAGTTGGATGAATGAACTTTCTGACTTGCTTTTAACCCGAAAATTCAAACGTTCTGCAATGGTGTAATCGTAAAAACTCATGCAGTGGATTCACCGCCATCTAATTTACTCATTCAAATGGCTTAGAACTACTGTGATACTTTAGAAGTTTCTCTGAAAAATCGAGAAAGCATTAGAAAACTTGATAATTTCAATGCACAACCAATGAACCATCTCCGGTTCTGCATCTAATTTGTATGGAAATGATAACGAATAGAAAAACTCCAAAGGATCAATGTTGCATCATCGATAGAGGGATTTAGATATAGCTTAAGCATCACTGTTTTTCGATACTGAAAGACTAGCAATTAGACCGTTTCTAATGTTCTAATTATATGATGCCATGGCAGATTGTACAGCAAAGCCGGAAGATGGAATATCCGCAACAAAGCTTTCCAGTTTCGGTTCTTCCTATGCCACCCCAGAATGTCACTGAAGAAATGGTTATGGAATGTTCTTTGTTTAGTGGGATGCTATTGGTTTATAAAATGCTATATGGCTAAATCATAAGCTTTTAAAAGACTCTATGAATACGTAGTGTTGCAGTTACATTACCAGTAGCCTTTTTAGGCATTTGCATGCTTTTCTCAAAATCTTCCTTTCCAAGGAAGCATAGTGTTCCCATTAGTTGAAATTATATTTTCATTTTGCACTATAAATCGATTTATCATATTCAAACATTAAGATTTTGAATATTAACATAATTCTAAATGATTTTAACAATCTTTAATGATAAAGAATCTAAAAATATTAACATTAATTTGTTACAATGAAAATAAAAATTAATGATTGAACTCTTTTATACCATACTTAGAACATATTCAGCAAATGTAATAATAATAAGGGTTAAATATAAAATTAATACCTGAATTTGTCCATTTCTTTCAGATTGGTATTTGAAAATTTCTTCATTTGACTTTTCTCTCCAAAATTTTTTTGTCCTATAATTAATTAATTTTTATTTTTTCCACTGTTGTTTTTTTTTTTTTTTTTTTTGTTTACATTGCTTTCTTTTTAGTTTTTAAGTTTGGGTTTATCTCTATTTTATATTTCGAGTCCTGGGTTCATCTTCTTTTTTGGTTAACAAGTATAATTTCTTTTTTCTCTTTTTTCAATTTCTGAGTAGTTAAATTTTTTTCTGTTTGTTTTCCCAAGAAAATATGAGAGAAAAAAAAAATGGTTGATGAAGAGCTCCATTACCTCAAAAGCTTGAACTTTGTAAGAACTAGAGAACAAAATGAAAATGAAGGGTGTTTGGTTGTTTTTTGAAATTTGATATCAGTTTTATTTTTCCCTCTAACTTTCTCTCTGGAAATGATGAACTGTCTATGTCAAGTGTAAATAGAAAAAAAGAAAAAGAAAATATTTTCCAACAAATGCAAAATACTCAGATTTTCCAACAGCTTAAGTTTCAGATAAAAGCAGTCGATTTGAAGAAAAGTATCGTTTAATCAAACCTAGATAAAAAAAAATTCATCTTCATCATCAAAGTCACTACAGATTGTAATTGTAAAAAAGGAAAAGAAAAAGAAATACCCAAATTTAAAGAAATACTCTTCCTTTCAAAGAAACCCAAATCTTCTTTTTGTTCTTCATCATTAAATCAAGTTGAGCATTTAAAAATTTAAGCAAACCCAGATAAAAAACTCCTCATCTTCATCACCGAAGTCATTATAATTTTTTATTTTGTTTGAAATTTGTAGTAATACAGATTGTAATTGTAAAAAAGAAGAAGAAAAAAGAAATACCCAAATTCAAAGAAATACTCTTCCTTTCAAGGAAACCCAAATCTGTTTGAAAGTTTGTTTGAAAGTTGCAATTAAGATTGAAATTTGTTTGAAAGTTTGAGAGCGGTTGCTCATACCGAAAAGTGGCCGTTCATATCAACAGCGGCGGCGATGAGGCCAGAAAAAGAGGAACTGGGGAAGAGAAGAAAAAAGAAAAAGGGGAGGAAAAAGAATAAAAAAATGAAAGAAAAGAAAAATAATGACATCATAATGTTACTAATGTCACATATCACTGTGAGATACTGTCAAAGTATCCTACACTTAACAGTGTTAGGCTCTGTTATTTAAGGATAAGTAAAATTCGATTCGATTCGAAAAATTTGATAAAATTTTTAAATTTTGAATTAAATAGTTTGAGTTATTTGAGTTAATCAAGTTTTTTGGATCAACTCGAATAAAAAAATTAAGTTTTTCAGTTTAACTTGAATGTGAATTACACAATTCGAGTTATCCAAAAATTCGAATAAGAAAAGGTAAAACTACGCCTTTTTGATAAATGTTTACCTTTTCTAAAGTTAAAAGTCAAAATCATTAAGTTAAAAGTCAAAACTACGTTGTTTTGATAAATATTTACTCATTAAGTTAAAAGGCAAAACCATTATATTGTTTATATAGTTAAATAATTTTATACTTTGTTTACTAGTTAAATAATTAGTTCATGTAAATGCAACATTAAGTATAAATAATAGGATTCGTTAACTCGACTCAACTTGACTCGAAATTTTTGACTCGATTCGATCCGATTCGAAAAAATTCAAATTGAGTTCGGTTGCTAAAATAGGATTCGTCAACTCGACTAACTCGAAATTTTTTGACTCGATTCGACTCGACTCGATCGAATACTCACCCCTACTGTTATTAGTTGACGAAAAAAAGTTCGCGTATTAATTTGGATTAAATTTTTTTTTAAGTATCAATCTAAAAAAATAGACAAATTCATATATTAATTTTATATTTAACCCTAATAATAAATATTCAACAAATGTAATAATAACATACTAATGATTTCAACAAATTTTATTAATATAATTAACAAAATTAAAACTAATTTATTACAATGACAATAAAAAACTATAATACAATTTCTTTATACAAAACGTATAATATATTCAACAATTATAACAACAATAACATAATATTGATTATTAAAATATTTTCTAACAATTGCTAAACATAATAAAACATAATATTGGCCAACAAACTAATGACAACTTTAATAACATTAATTCATGAATTATGGTAAAAATAAAAATTCTTAACTAGATTAAGTGACTTGTAGAAATTTTCGAACTAATGGTGTAACAACTCAGTTTTTAACAGTATTAAAAAATGTGGTTTTAGAACCTTATTTTCGTAAGCCGAAAAATATAGTAATATATTAAATTTTGGTCTAGAAATTTTGTTAAATTGATAATTAATTCAAGTACCATAATTAAATCGTAAATTTTAATCGCAATAGTTTTTTAATTAAAAAATGAATTAAGATCTAAAATAGCAATTATATCCTGTCAAGGTGGGTGGTAATGTTAATAGTAGAGTAACTGAATAAATTAAAGTTAGGGTGCGTTTGTTTGGTTGTAGTTGATTTTTCGGAAAATATTTTCCTCTTTTCCAGTGTTTGGTAGCTTGAAAATCTTTTCCATTTGGAAAACATTTTCCAAATCACGCGTAAAATCCCTTACATTTTGGGGAAAATGTCTTACCGTTTCAATTTCTGTAAGACATTTTCCCGTGCTTCTCCTTCATCTAGGTAAGGCCCTTTCTCTTGCTGCTGTTCAATTTTCGTTCTTCATCTTCTACTCATCAGTCGCATATCTTCTTTTCTCAGGTTGGTATTTCGTTTCCTTTCTCCCTCTCTTTCTCTCTTTCTCATGCAAAATCTCTCTCTCTTTTGCAGACATTTTCTGGTTCCTGCATAAAGCTCTTTTTTTTGGGTCTTGGCTTAAGGTAAAAGCTTATTTTTTCTTCTTGTTCTTTACTTGTCCAAATTTTAACAGCTTTTAAGCTTCAAATTTTATGCCTTTCTTCTTGTCCACATTTTTTTCTTCTGTTTGTTTTTTTTTTCTTCTTGTTCTTTACCCGACTGAAATTTTAACCCATTTTTTTTCTTTTGATCTCTCTTCAGATTCACCTTCTTGTTGAGGTTCATCAAGATTTTGTTGTTGTTTCAGGTAATTCTTCTGTTTTTGAATCAAATTTTTGTTAGATTTTTCTGCTGCCGATTCGATGGTATGTGATGTGAATCATGTAACAGCCCGATTTAGGGCCTAGTCGGGATAGTGGTGTGAGACCATAAACCCGAGTCAGTAAAATTGAGTTGCTAAGGTTTATGACATGTTTGCATGATAGTATTAAAGTTCCATGTAGAAATTTTTTGAAAATTTACATGGAATGATCAAAAAGGACTAAATTGCATAAGTTGCAAAATATGAGTTTCTAGAAGCTTTTTGTATGAAATGGTTTTAGAATATTAATTATGAGTCCTTAAATAGCAATTTGCCCAAATTATAATTTTTGGACAAAAATGGACATGAGTTAGTAAAATAGAAATTTTTAAAGAGAAGGGCATTTTGGTCATTTACCATTTAAATGATTAAAATGGGAAAAAGATGATAAAAATTTCATTCATCTTCTTCCTCATTGCCGAAATTTTCCAAGAACCCATATCTAGGGTTTGTTCATCTTTCAAGCTTGCTAGTAAGTTCATCTTAGCCCCGTTTTTAATATTCATCGTGTTTTTGAAGTTCTCGTATTATGAATTAGCTATTTTTAGCTATAAAATAAGCTAAGATGCATGTTCAAAAATCTTCCCAAGAGTGACATGCTTGTAAAATGATATTTTGTGGAAGTTTATGAGAGTATAATGTTAGATAAACATCTTTTTCTAAGTGAATTTCATGAAAAATGCTAGTAAGGACTAGTTTGTAAAAGTTATGAAATTGGTCATACCTATTAGAAATAATGAGAATTGATGATTGCTATAGTAGATAAAATGAGTCAGCTAAGCATGTAGCTTAAGAAAGTTGAATGAGAAATTTTTACGAGCCTTGGGGCAAAAGTACAAATATGAGAAAGTATAGGGGCAAAATAGTAATTTTGCCAAAATATGAGTTAAGAGTCAATTTAGTCAATGTGAGTATTAAATGATCTATTTATGGTTATAGATCAAGAAAAACGAAGCCCAGATCGAAATCGAGGCAAGAACAAAGTCGAGGGCTAAATTGCATATCTACATACATTTTGTATATCGAGGTAAGTTTGTATGATTTCTAAGCTTTATGATTAATATCATTGAACTGCTTAGTATAATGTACAATATTATCATGAAAATGTTTAATGTTATGTTAAACAAAGTAATCAATAAGATCAAGCATGAGAAAGTCCCGATTGAAGTTGAATAGCTTAGGATACCCGATCTACCACATAAAATGAGAAAGTCCGTATAAGACCAAGCCGAGGCATGGCATCGGCAATCAAGCAAGCTAGCATGTAAGTCCAAGGCAAGCTTGGCATTGAAAAGGTTATCATGTAAGTCCAAGGCAAGCTTGGCATTTAAATGCTATCATGTAAGACCAAGGCAAGCTTGGTATTGAAAAGCTATTAAAAGAAAGAGATTTCATGTAAGTCCAAGCCAAGGCTCGGCATTGACTAGTTCATGCGCAAAGATACCAAGTAAGACCATGTCAAGACATGGCAATGGTAAGTTCCCAAGGGAACTCACGAGAAAGACTTCGTATAAGCCCATGTCAAGACATGGCCTCGAAACTAAGATGAGAGATTCCATGTAAGACCGTATCGAGGATATGGCTTTGACATCGAACATGTGAGACGAGATTCAGTATCCTCGGTTATTCATAGAAATTCATCGAGCAAACAAGTAAAGTTTAAATGAAATAACAAGAAACGAAGTAAGCAAAGTTATCATCAAGTTGAGAATGAGTATTATTCACGTTATGAATGATGAAATAGAGATTATGATTATTATGTTAAAGTATGCTGATCAATGTGATCAAGTGATACAGGTACCTTGTTTACCTCACAAGTATGAGACTAGTAAGTATCATAAGATATGTAAGAATCATATATGAGTAAGTGAGCTTTATAGCTGAAATTATGATACCATTGTTTACGTCAAATGGTTTATATGAAGCAAGTACGTTGTTATGTGCATTATGTGCAAACTTACTAAGCTAAATGCTTACGTCTTTTATTCTTTCTTTCCATGTAGTCCCGCCAAGCTAATCTCGTGGATTATTGTCATCGGAGCTCGGAGCATACTATCAATCATTATTTTGGTATAGCCAAGTTGTTTATATTAAGTATAGCATGTATAGGAAGCATTTCATTTTGAGTTAAAGTGTTGGTTATCAAGTCTAGTATTCTTTTGTATATGGCTAAAGAGATTGGCCTTAAATGATTAAGTATGTATGTTTTTATTTATCAATGAAGTATGCATTCTAGCTCATGATAAATGTAGTAATTGAGTTGTTGAATTGAATATTGGATTTGATCATTGATTTCAGGGTGGCCATTGGCTTGGTAAATAGCCTCTAAGTGCCCACACGGTTAGACACACGGGCGTATGTCTAGGCCGTGCGTAACCTGCACCTTAGTTTTATAAGTTAGGATAGGCCACGGGCTAATCCCACGGTCGTGTGTTAAGGCCGTGCATGATACACGGTTGGAACATGGGCGTGTGCCCCAGTCGTGTGAAATAAGTCAGTATATCAAGATATAGTACACGGTCTAAGTCCACGGGCGTGCCTTGGCCGTGGGCAAATTGGCAGAATACTGAGTATTTAGGCACGGTCTGGGGACATGGGCGTGTATGTCTATGCACAGGCGTGTCTAAATCTTGCACGGGCGTGTGAGACCTGTACAAAAGAGTAAAAATTTTAGAATCGTAAAAGTTTCGGATTAGTCTTGAGAACCCTCGTGTATATGAGTGAGGCCTCGTAAGTCGAGAATGAGGTTATAGAGAGTAATGACGTCGAGCCTAAGTGGCAATTAAGTGGTTTGAGTTCGGTAATGCCTCGGGCCCGGATCTCGACGTAGAACCCGGGTAAGGGGTGTTACAAATCAAATTACTGTGAAATTTTCTTTGTTTATCTTTGCTTATTAGCCAAATATTCCCCCCCCCCAAAAAAGGCAAAATAGCTTTAGCATAGACTTCTGAATCAGGTAGAGGCATTGTATGTAACAGAGCTTGATTAGGGATTTTATGACTGCAATGTATAAACTTGGGAAGACCCCCATATTGCTGCATTTTATGACTCTGCATTATGACTCTGCTCATGGATTTTTTTCTTTACTAAAGAAGATAGTTATTTTTGTTGAACATGAAGTTTGTTTTGACAGCTTGTTTTCTATTAAGGGTATTTTGACACCTTGTTGAACATGAAGTTTTTTTTGACAGCATGAATGAAACCATTTCTAAGGCTAAATATGGTGCAGTAAATCCAAGAGAAAGCAACAATGAGCATGAATCTTGATAAAAAATGAAAACAAAAGAAACTAGTGCCCCATGTATGAGTAACAGTAACAAATTATAAGTTGGTTTGCAAGTAAAAAAAAGATAGAAGAAGGATAACCTTCATAAGAACACTTCTTATGAATTAGATATGGTGCAGTAAATTGTTTTTCCACAATTTAGTATATTTACAGTCATAACTTCCTGATTATTACTTATGAAATTAATAAAGGAATCTAGAGGTTTTCCATAACCCTGAGTTTTCTAGAGTTCCAACTTCATTCTACACATTTTTCAGTCCAAATTCTACCTATTTGCTACTGTTTTTTCAACTTTTTATGTATTAAAGCTGTAGGGAATTAGTAATGGTGTCTATTTGCTACTGTTTTTACAACTTTTTATGTATTAAAGCTGTAGGGAATTAGTAATGGTGTCTATTTGCTGCTGTTTTTTTTCAACTTTTTATGTTTTTATGTATTAAATTCTACCTTTTTGCCTTTGTTTTCCTTTCCCTTTTTTCAATTTTCAGTTTGCTTTGTTGTAACATCCTGGAAAGGGCCTATGCGTTTTCAGTTTGATTGTACGAAGTAACATGTTTTATGTACTAAGAATAAATTTTGAACAATTTTGGAAACCTGAAAATGTATGGAAATGTTAAGTTAAAAAAAAATGGAAAGTGAACATTTTTTGGAAACTTGGAAATGGATGGAAATGATTTGGAAATGAATCAAAATAGGAAAGTGCACATTTCTGGAAACTTGGAAATGTAAGAAAATGTCAAGTTTACAGAGCCGAACGAAAATTTTTGGAAACTTAGAAATGACTTAGAAATGTCGATTTTTAAAGTTTAAAAGAGGAAATTAAGGCAAGGTGGCCTTAAAAGAAAAAGTTTGTGAAATTTGACACACAAACATGCTTGAAAAAGTGGCCTGAAGATGCCACTTAGGGCCTCTGGAAATGGTGCCACATGCAAGGTGTTGGGCCTGGGTTCGAGTCACTTGGGAAGCAAATAAAAGAAGTTTTATTTTTGCTTCTAGAAGCTCTGAGGTGGACGGCACAAGCCTTCTAGAAAGGAGGAGTTTTATTCTCTTTAATATTCGATTAATAAGGTGATAAATAAGGGATTTAATTTGGATTATTTTTGAAGAGATAATAAAGGATTATTCTCTAATTATTTTAAATTAAGAGATAAAGCTATCAAATAAAGAAGAGTGGTGGCCAAGTAAGGGATTACTGAGGAGTAGTTTCGGCTATAAAAGGAAGGAAATAGGGCTACTCATCAATTTTTCTTCCTCCTCCTCTCTCTCGCCGAATTTTTGAGTGCTCTCCTCTCTTCTCTTCTCTTTTCTTTTGTCAAGCCGAATCTATAGTCCACCATTGCCAAAATTCTCAAGTTTCTTTTCCTTATTTTCGTGGAAACCAAATACCCCAAGAGAACCTCTAGTCGACTTCTCCATTAAATCCCAAAAGCCAAACTTTATCATCTAGTCATCAAGGCCGATTCTTTAAGGGGCTTTTAACAAGGGTGCTACCGATTTCTTAAAAGGGTAAGATCCAAAGTTTGGTTTTAATTCTTTTATATTTTAAACCTATCTAAAATTTAGGGACTAATCTCTATTATGGATTTTGGTAGGAGTTATGGAAGGGTGTTTTCGGATTTAAGAAATTGTCAACTACAAGAAGGTATCTTTCGTAACTTCTAAGATATAAGGTAAGTTATGAATACCATTCGGCCATAAGCTATATTATTATGATTTAATGTTAGATTGGATCTAACATGGGTACATAGGGATTTCGACAGCAATAAAGAAGCAAGGATCCAATTCGGGATTTAAGATTTGGAAGGTAAGAACAAAGGTAAATTCGCCAAGGCCTATTTTAGTAGTAGATCTATTATTATGTGTTTTAAGCCGAAACTAACCAATTCAAGGGATTTAGTGACTAGCCGATTTCAAAGGGGAAAAATACGAGTTTCTGGGATTTGATTAAATCATCAAATCGACACCAAGGTAAGCTTTAAGAATACAAATCCTACTAGGATTTGGTTTTCTAACCGAATAGGCTTTGTGCTAAATAGTAAGTGATTAATCAATTGTAGGAACTTGAGATCTAAGGCGATGAGATCAGATTTCGGGATTTCAAAGAAAGTGGTTAAGCAAATCAGTGTGTACCCCACACTACTTCTTAATATGTTTCATGGCCTGCTTTATTAAAATATGTGATATTAAGAATATGAAAGTGGCTAGGGTACAATGTTATGGTACTAAGTACTCGTGCACGTTTCCTACTTCTACAAAGAATATGAAAAAGGTCATTAGTAACATGAGAATATGATAAGAATGTGAACTCTGGCATAATTATGCATATAATCATTATATGGGGCATATAGGTTTGTTTGAAAAGGGAAGTGAATATGGTGACTTAAGACCACGAACACGGTGACCTAAGACCGTGATATCCGAAAGTGGTGACCTAAGACCACGATGTCTGAAAGTGGTGACCTAAGACCACGATGTCTGAACGTGGTGACCTAAGACCACAAATACGGTGACCTAAGACCGCGATATGGAGTGTAGCGGAAGGAGGGTCGACTTAGTAGTCCCCACGGTGTACGAGGTTGGTACGCGGGAGTGTAGCGGATGGCTTATTAGGTTTGGGTTTGGGAATGCATCATAATTTGTATGCTATGATATGAATGCGTAACATTTGTATGCTGATTCTATTTTGATTTAGTGTTTGTGTACACATTGAGTCTGTGTTGACTCACCCAGCTGGGGAATATTTTTCAGTGTGATGATCGGTGATGGACCCGGACGCGGCGAGAACTTGTGGTGGCCATGCTTAACATGAAGTTTTTATTTTATGAACTACTATTTCTATTTAAGTACTTGAATTACTTGGAAATTATTTGATGTAATAAGGCCATAAGGCCATAGTTGGATTGTTTTCCATTTATTTCTATTTATTATGATTATGAGTTTTACCTATTAAAGTTTAAGTAAAATTTTTAATATAAAGAATTGAATTCGCTTTCAACACAAGCCCAACCCAAAACAATTTTTTTAAAATCGCACAAGTTTTCTCTAGGTAACGAAAGAATTTTGAAACCAATTTACTTGAGGAACATACCAAATGCAGGCAAATCTCGTGGGCCAGTTTGGGGTGTTTCGATTTGTATCGAGCCAGCTTTAAAACTCTCGACACAGTGGGTCAAGGCCCAAAACATTTTCAAAGCGAGCCCAAATGAGTTTTTTTGAAAATATTTTATGAAACAAGCGGTTTTTACGGCATGGCACCTAAAGTCTCCGACCCGCATCCACCGTAAGTACCCCTAACTATTTGTGTGATTATGTGTAATGAATATTAGAAGGGTAGAAAAGGAATGGAACGTAGAATAGCATGATAGGAACTTGAACCTTAGGACTAGTCTACTCAAACACAAACACATAAGACTTAAGGAACGTTAAACAAACCCATGGCTAAGTCACTAAGTTAGGGTGTGGTAACCCCAATGCGCATGTCTAGGATTGGATCCTAAAAAGCACAGTATTTAAGCGATCCTAGTGACTCACCTCCTCTTCGCGAGAATCCCACCCAGTGCGTAGCTTCGGTTCACCCTAACCTGCAGGGCTCGAGAGGTGTGGCAACCTCATGCGCATGTCTAGGAATGGTTTCGGTGGGAGCTTGGTAGTTAAGCGATCCGCGTGACTCACCTCCTCTCCACTCGAATCCTGCCTCACAGTGCGTAGCTTTAGTTCACCCCGACCAAGAGGACTCGGTCATAGGCTAAACACAATAACTAAAACCCGAAAGGGAATTAGCCGTGTTTTTATAAAAACAACAAAACCCTAGTTTTAGAATTCTTAAAACTTTCTTCTAAATTCATGAAAACCATCTTTACAAAATTTTCCGAAAGATTTTCGATTTATACAAAAATGCCCCTAGTGGTAAAATTACCAAAATACCATTGGTTTATAAAATGACCAACTACCCAACAGTTTTGCCAAAATTTCATTATTTTATCAATGTTCAAAAACCCTAATTTGCAAATTATCAAAAATACCTTGAATTTTGGAAATTTCAAAATTGCCCTTAACTTATAAAATTACCAAAATGACCCTGATTTTCAAAATTTTTGCAACATCACCGTTTTGAAAAGTACAATTCTCAAAAAGAACCCTCAAAGTTTTGCAACCTTTGAAATATCCCTGATTTATAAGATTTTACAAATTTACCTCGGCTTGGAAAAAAAAATCACCAAAATACCCCGAGGTCCAAAATCACCGAAATACCCCTGGATTTCAAAATTTTTCAAAATACCCCGAAAATTTAAAAATGCCAAAATACTTTGTGACAAAATCACCAAGAAACTTTTTCCTTTTGAAAAATTACGAAAATACCCATGTAGGACAGAATTACGAAAATACCCCTGGGTAGTGGAAGAAAAAAAAATAATAACAATGAAAACTACAACCTTTCTCTGAATGAACGAGAGTTCATGATTGTTTGATGAATGTATGGATGAATGAATGGAAAGACTGTGTGCATACGAAAGAACCACTCCTAAAACTCTTTTCATAAAATTTCTTCGCGGGTAATCAAGTGAAACAAAGACTAATTCATAAAACTTCTTAATCAGATCACGACGTTAGAAATGAGCTCTAGAGGACGTGGTCGTCGTGGACGAGGTAGAGGAAGGATGACGGTGTCAGAACCCGTTAGATCGGGTCAAAGGTCTGATAATGAGATACCACCGCCACCACCACCTCCAGCTGTTGGTGTTGAGCGACAAAGCTCGAGGCGGGGATGATCTTTGTGTCGCAGTCGTTTGTCGCGAGTTTTGGAGTTGGTGGCTGGTGCAGGAGGAAATTCGGGAACCCGTAAGTCTGTGCCTGAGCGGCTTCAAGTTAATGGAGCCGAAATGTTTCGTGGGGTATCGGATGTGGCACCCAGTTCAGCTGAGTACTGGTTGGAAGCAACAGAGCGCATCATGGATGAGCTTGACTTGACCCCTGAGGAGAAGTTAAAAGGAATGGTGGCACTGTTACGCGATGAAGCGTATCAGTGGTGGTTGACTGTTCGGGATGGTGCCACGGCTGAGGATCTGACCTGGGAATATGTTAAGGAAGCATTTCGAAGAAGTATGTGGGAACCAGTATACCATGAGCAAAGGAAGGCATTTAGAGGGGCCGGTTCAAGGGAACAAGTCCGTGGCGGAGTATGAGGCTGAATTCCTGAGGTTGAGCCGATATGCTCGAGGAGTAGTGGCAACTGAGCATGAGCGCTGTGTCCATTTTGAGGACGGGCTAAGGGATGATCTGAGACTGTTGATAGCACCGCATCAGGAGCGGGAGTTTTCTGCTTTGGTAGAAAAGGCCAAGGTGGCTGAGGGAATCAAGAATTCTACAAAGCAGGCTATGGATAGGAATAGGCCCAAAAGAGGTTTTGGAACATCTGGAAAGGTTCATAAGAGGCCTAGAGTTGATGGGCCGTGAGGTCAGCAAGTTGGTTCAGAAGGGCGGTATCGACCTTGTGATGTGTGTGGAAAGAAGCACTTAGGAGAGTGCTAGAAGAAAACAGGAGGATGTTTTAGATGTGGGTCCAAGGACTATGTGATCAAGGATTGTCCTAAGCAATCAGATGAAAGCCGACCAACAGCTCAGAATGTTAGTCAGACTGGTAGAGGAGGATCGCAGCCTCAACGAGGTCGTGGGTCGAGTAATGAGAGGTAAGTCTGCCGGCAGAGGCCGTGGAACACAAGGCGAGGTGTCTTTGCTAATCTTTGAGGCAAGGCAACCAGTTTTGTTTATGCGGTTCGCCGGAGGGAAGATGGAGACGCTACCGGACGTTATAAGCGGCACGTTCTTTATTTTTGACAAGCCCTATTTTTCTAATTGATGTGGGCTCGACCCATTCCTATGTTGCATGTAGTGTAGTGGAAACACTAGGCCTAGACTCAACCTTCCGATAGGCGGATGATCTGTAGTAAGCCCATTAGGCCTAAGCTCAGTAGTGGTCTATAAGATCTTTCGGAATGTACCCTAGAGATTCGGGAGTGAACTTTGGTGACTTAATGGAACTACCTTTCGGGAGTTTGAACTTATACTTGGAATGGATCGCTAGTAGAGCACCGAGCCGTGTTGGATTGTGCGGCTAAACGAATGGAACTAAGGACCCCGAGGATGAAGTAGTAGTAATGATCGGAGAGAGAAGAAACTACACCGTCCAACGTAGTTTCGACGTTGAAGGTGAGAAAATGGTTAAGAAAGGGTGCAAGGCGTTATTAGCCTTCGTAAGTGCGTTAGGTGGAAAGGAAGAAGGTGTCAGTGGAGTTAGAACGGTGAAAGACTTTGAAGATGTATTTCCGGAGGAATTACCAGGAATACCCCCAGATAGGGAGGTGGAGTTTGGAATAGACTTACTACCGGGAACAGCTCCTGTGTCAATCGCTCCATACCGAATGGCGCCAAAAGAGTTAGTTGAGCTCAAGGCTCAAATCCAAGAGTTGTTGGATCGTGGGTTCATACGACCCAGTGTGTCTCCATGGGGAGCACCAGATTCATTTGTAAGAAGAAGGACGGAACTATGCGTATGTGCATAGATTACCGTCAGTTGAATAAGCTGACCATCAAGAACAAGTATCCTTTGCCAAGGATCGATGACTTGTTCGATCAGCTGAAGGGGGCCGCAGTGTTCTCAAAGATAGACTTAAGGTCGGGATATCACCAGTTGAAGGTGAAGGAGGCAGATATCCATAAGACCGCTTTTAGGACAAGATACGGCCATTTTGAGTTTGTGGTGATGTCGTTTGGATTGACAAACGCTCACCGCGTTCATGGATATGATGAACCGAGTTTTTCAACCCTACTTGGATAGGTTCGTCGTTGTGTTCATCGACGATATTTTGGTGTATTCTAAGTCTGAAGAGGAGCATGATGAACATCTCCGAGTGGTGCTACAAGTGTTAAGGGAGAAGAAGCTCTATGCCAAATTCAACAAGTGTGGATTTTGGCTTAAGGAGGTGGCATTCTTAGGGCATGTGGTATCCGAGAAGGAATAAGAGTGGATCCTAGGAAGATCGAAGCGGTGTTGGATTGGAAACCACCTAGGTCCGTGGATCGAGATTCAAGTTTCTTAGGTTTGGCAGCTATTACGAAGGTTTGTAGAAGGATTCTCGTCAATAGCCGCGCTTTTTGACAAAGTTACTAAGGAAGGAAGTACCCTTTGAATGGTTTGATAAGCAACAAAAGAACTTTGACAACCTTAAGAAGGTGTTGACGGAGGCTCCAGTGTTAATTCAAATGGAGGCTGGGAAGGATTTTGTGGTGTCTTGTGGCGCTCGCATACACGGGATTAGGATGTGCTAATGCAAGAAGGAAAAGTAGTCGCTTATGCGTCTCGGCAACTAAGGCCTCATGAGGTTAACTACCCAACTCATGACTTGGAACCGGCAAATGTGTGGTTTCGCCCTTAAGGTTTGGAGGCACTACCTCTATGGAGAAAGGTCGGTGATCTACACAGCACCACAAGAGCCTTAAGTATCTGTTGACTCGTAAGGAGTTGAACTTGAGGCAACGAAGGTGGGTGGAGTTGTTGAAGGACTACGATCGCTCGATAGAATATCATCCGGCAAGGCGAATGTGGTAGCCGATGCCCTAAGTCGAAAGGTTGTGTCGGATCTAAGGGCTATGTTCGCTCACTTAAGTTTGTATGATGATGGAAGCTTTGTTGGCGAGTTGCAAGTCAAGCCCACATGGTGAAGGAGGTGAAAGAGGGACGCTTGGTTAATAAGGATCTAAGTGCTAAGTTACTGCAAGTGCGAGCGGAGAGCTAGAGGATTATAGTGTTAATGATGAGGAGTATTGTGCTTCAAGGGAAAGGTATGTATGCCTAAGGACAAGGAGTTAAGACAAAGGATTCTTCGGGAGGCGCATAGTAGCCCTTATGCTATGCATCCCGAGGCATTAAGTCATCTGAGATCTAAGAGAACAATTTTGGTGGTCCGATCTTAAGCAAGAAGTGACCGAATTTGTGGGGAAATGTTTGACGTGTCGCCAAGTTAAGGCTGAACACCAAGTTCCATCGAGATTGCTTCAACCAATCGAGATTCCGCAATGGAAGTGGGAGAGAATTACCATGGATTTCGTTAGTGGGCTTCCCCCTACGCCTACTAAGAAGGACTCGGTATGGGTGATAGTGGACCGTTTGACTAAGTCCGCGCATTTCATCCCTGTAAGAGTTGACTATTCTCTTGTCGGTGGCTAAGTTATATGTGGCGAAATTGTGAGGTTACATGGTGTACCAAGATCGATCATCTCCGACAGAGACCCAAGGTTTACGTCTCGGTTGCGGAGGGCACTTCATCAAGCTTTAGGCACTAAGTTGGACTTCACTACGACTTTTCATCCACAATCGACGGCGATCAACGAGTTATACAAGTGTTGGAGGATATGTTGAGAGGTCAGGTGATGGATTTCAGGAAGTTGGGAAGACTATTTGCCTTTAGCCGAGTTCGCCTACAACAACAAACTATCGTGCTAGCATTCGGATGGCACCATATGAAGCAATCGTATGGTCGAAGTGTAGAACTCCTACTTGTTGGACCGAGTTAGGAGAACGTCGAGTTTTGGGTCCGAGTTAGTGGTCGGCCAAGAGAAGGTTGAGATGATTCGAGCACGGTTAAAGGAAGCCTCGATAGGCGTAAGTCATCACGCAGACCTTAAGTGGAAGGAAATAGAGTTTGAAGTGGGAGACCAAGTGTTTCAAAGTCTCGCCTTGGAAAAAGGTAATGAGGTTCGGTCACAAGGGAAGTTAAGCCTAAGGTTTATAGGGCCCTATCGAGTGCGAAACGAGTTGGAGCGATGGCATACCAATTGGAGTTGCCACCGTGAGTTGCGCAGATGCACGACGTATTCCATGTATCCATGCTACGTCGTTACCGATAGGATCCGTCTCATGTGGTACACCGTCAAGAAGTAGAGCTAAGGCCGACTTATCCTACGAGGAAGAGCCGATTCGGATATTGGAACGTGATGTGAAAGTGCTACGGAGGAAGTCGGCTTCCTCTAGTCAAGGTGTTATGGCGCAATCATGGATCGGAAGAAGCTTCGTGGGAACCGAGAAGAGGCAATGCGACAACAATACCCTCAATTATTTTAGTTAGAAAATTTCGAGGACGAAATTATTTGAAGGGGGTAGAATTGTAACATCCTGGAAAGGGTCTATGCGTTTTCGGTTTAATTGTACGAAGTAACATGTTTTATGTACTAAGAATAAATTTTGAACAATTTTGGAAACCTGAAAATGTATAGAAATGTTAAGTTAAAAAAAAATGGAAAGTGAACATTTTTTGGAAACTTGGAAATGGATGGAAATGATTTGGAAATGAATCAAAATAGGAAAGTGCACATTTCTGGAAACTTAAAAATGTAAGAAAATGTCAAGTTTACAGAGCCGAACGAAAATTTTTGGAAACTTAGAAATGACTTAGAAATGTCGAGTTTTAAAGTTTAAAAGAGGAAATTAAGGCAAGGTGGCCTTAAAAGAAAAAGTTTGTGAAATTTGACACACAAACAGGCTTGGAAAAGTGGCCTGAAGATGCCACTTAGGGCCTCTGAAATGGCGCCACATGCAAGGTGTTGGGCACAGGTTCGAGTCACTTGGGAAGCAAATAAAAGAAGTTTTATTTTTGCTTCCAGGAAGCTCCAGGTGGACGGCACAAGCCTTCTAGAAAGGAGGAGTTTTATTCTCTTTAATATTCAATTAATAAGGTGATAAATAAGGGATTTAATTTGGATTATTTTTGAAGAGATAATAAAGGATTATTCTCTAATTATTTTAAATTAAGACATAAAGCTATCAAATAAAGAAGAGTGGTGGCCAAGTAAGAGATTCTGAGGAGTAGTTTCGGCTATAAAAGGAAGGAAATAGGGCTACTCATCAATTTTTCTTCCTCCTCCTCTCTCTGCCGAATTTCGAGTGCTCTCCTCTCTTCTCTTCTCTTTTCTTTTGTCAAGCCGAATCTATAGTCCACCATTGCCAAAATTCTCAAGTTTCTTTTCCTTATTTTCGTGGAAACCAAATACCCCAAGAGAACCTCTAGTCAACTTCTCCATTAAATCCCAAAAGCCGAAACTTTATCATCTAGTCATCAAGGCCGATTCTTTAAGGGGGCTTTTAACAAGGGTGCTACTGATTTCTTAAAAAGGGTAAGATCCAAAGTTTGGTTTCAATTCTTTTATATTTTAAACCTATCTAAAATTTAGGGACTAATCTCTATTATGGATTTTGGCCGAGTTATGGAAGGGTGTTTTCGGGATTTAAGAAATTGTCAACTACAAGAAGGTATCTTTCGGAACTTCTAAGATCTAAGGTAAGTTATGAATACCATTCGACCATAAGCTATATTATTATGATTTAATGTTAGATTGGATCTAACATGGGTACATAGGGATTTCGGCAAACAATAAAGAAGCAAGGATCCAATTCGGGATTTAAGATTTGGAAGGTAAGAACAAAGGTAAATTCGGCCAAGGCCTATTTTAGTAGTAGATCTATTATTATGTGTTTTAAGTGAAAACTAACCAATTCAAGGGATTTAGTGACTAGCCGATTTCAAAGGGGAAAAATACGAGTTTCGGGATTTGATTAAATCATCAAATCGACACCAAGGTAAGCTTTAAGAATACAAATCCTACTAGGATTTGGTTTTCTAGCCGAATAGGCTTTGTGCTAAATAGTAAGTAATTAATCAATTGTAGGAACTTGAGATCTAAGGCGATGGATCGATTTCTGGATTTCAAAGTGAAGTGGTTAAGCAAATCAGTGTGTACCCCACACTACTTCTTAATATGTTTCATGGCTGTTTATTAAAATATGTGATATTAAGAATATGAAAGTGGCTAGGGTACCATGTTATGGTACTAAGTACTCAGCACGTTTCCTACTTCTACAAAGAATATGAAAAGGTCATTAGTAACATGAGAATATGATAAGAATGTGAACTCGGCATAATTATGCATATCATCATTATATGGGGCATATGGGCTTGTTTGAAAGGGGAAGTGAATGTGGTGACTTAAGACCACGAACACGGTGACCTAAGACCGTGATATCTGAAAGTGGTGACCTAAGACCACAGTAATATGAAAGTGGTGACCTAAGACCACAGTAATCTGAACGTGGTGACCTAAGACCGCGATATGGAGTGTAGCGGAAGGAGGGTCGACTTAGTAGTCCCCACGGTGTATGCAAAGTTGGTGCGGGGAGTGTAGCGGATGGCTTATTAGGTTTGGGTTTGGGAATGCATCATAATTTGTATGCTATGATATGAATGCGTAACATTTGTATGCCTGATTCTATTTTGATTTAGTGTTTGTGTACACATTGAGTCTGTTTGACTCACCCGTTGGGAATATTTTTCAGTGATGATCGGTGATGGACCGGGACTACGAACTTGTGGTGGCCATGCTCAACATGAAGTTTTTATTTTATGAACTACTATTTCTATTTAAGTACTTGAATTACTTGGAAATTATTTGATGTAATAAGGCCATAAGGCCATAGTTGGATTGTTTTCCATTTATTTCTATTTATTATGATTATGAGTTTTACCTATTAAAGATTAAGTAAAATTTTTAATATAAAGAATTGAATTCGTTTTCAACACAAGCCCAACCCAAAACAATTTTTTTTAAAATCGCACAAGTTTTCTCTAGGTAATGAAAGAATTTTGAAACCGGTTTACTTGAGGAACATACCAAATCTGGGCAAATCTCGTGGGCCGGGTTTGGGGTGTTTCATTTGTCCCCTCCCCCAAAATCCTCCTCTCATCTTTATTAAGGGTTCATGCTGCTGGGTTTTTTTTTTTTTTTTTAAGTTTTACATATTGTGATGGTCAATTTTGAACTTGTTGGCGATTGCCTTTTGATAATTGATGCTTGAATATATTTCTTCTTAGTTGATTAGCATGATTATGATTGACTATGAAGATGGAATCTCATTTGTATCTGTTTACTATTGATTTCCTTTGAACATGAACTTAAACCTATAATTCTTGATTAATTTTTAGTCCACTGACTAATCAGCTCCTTTCAATTTTCCTTTACGTTCCTATATGCAAATGAAAATAGAAAGTTAATTTACTAGTTAATTCAACAATGTCCTGGGTGTTTCGAGTAACAAAGAGTTGTTGTACTACTCTTGGAAGTTCTCTTTATAGATTGTATGAATGAATGTTGAGTGGCCTAGCTCTTTGGTTATTTTATAATGATCTGCTTGCCTTAGCTCATTTGTCAATCCCCTTGTTGATATTTCATCATAGGTCTCTCTCTCTCTCAGTCTTCTTTTACAGGGTATTCTTTAAGCATTCATGGCAATATTTAGTTATGCACTTGGACAATGTTGTTGTTATTATGTGGTGTACTATTAATTATGCATTTGGATAATATTATTAATTTTTAGTATTAATTGTGGTTTGGAAGTTTATTTATAATTATTCAATCATTGTTTTTTTTTTATTTTTTTTAACACAATTACAAAATTGACTTTGGTTGTTTTCATTTTATGACGGTTAATAATGTAGCTTAATAATTGAGTATTATTATATATTTAATTTGATTTTTTTTATTTATAAATAAATCATTGCAATATATGTAAAAACAATTTAAAATATAAAAATTTATTAATATGTATATAAAATTTATTAATATATGTAAAAACAGCTTTTCCGGAAAATATTTTCAGGTAATCTGCCAAACAACAGAAAATATTTTACACAGATTCATCCAAACACCAGAAAATATTTTCAATAAATCATTTTCCAGAAAAGTATCATTTTCCAGAAATCATTTTCCGGAAAACATTTTACTGGCAAACAAACGGAGCCTTAATTTAAGTTATAAATGCCTATTTTTTAGTGGTGTCGGAAATAACGATTTTAGAACCCTATTTTCGATGCTCGAGCCTATAAATATTATTTTTTAATATTTATGAGGTTAGTATAAATGTTAATTGAAGTTTGGTCTCTTAATTTTGTTAATTGGATAGTTAATTAAGGTATAAGGACTAAATAATAAAAATGATAAAAGTTAATCACTATGAAATTTTAATTAATTGAAGGACCAATTGAGAAATTGAACCCTTTTATTTATGACAAACGGTAGTGGAGATGAGCTATCATCCACCAAATTGACTAATTAAGGTTAACATTAGCTAATTGTTAATTAGTTAATTTAATTGTAATTAATTAATAACTAATTAAAATATATAAGCCAAATTAAAAAGATATGAAAGCATTTTCTTGTTTCTTCATCTTCTTCACGGCATAAGGGAAAGAAAATAAGGGTTTGAGGTTTTTAAGTTTTACTTTTTTAATTGGTAATTCATTTCAAGTTTGTTTATTGTAATTTTTATGTTTTTGAGATCTCGAGAACTTGATTTAGCTAACCCATATACCAATTTGTAAAAATTTTAAAGCTTTTAAAAGTTAACATTGATGAATTCTTGATGAAATTGGTGTTAATTTGTTAGATTTTAAGCTTAGATATGAAAAGAGACTAGTTTGTAAAAGCTTAATTACTAGTTTTTGAACATAGGGACTAAAGTGTTTAAATTTGAAATTGATATGAAATTTCTATAATTATAGATAATAGATTTATAATAGGATGTAATTGAGATTGGTTTCAAAATCAAATCCCAAATTTGAAAGTTATGACAAATTCGATTTTAGGAACTAAATTGAATAAAATGTAAAACTTTAGGGGCATTCAAAAAATAAAATTGAACTTGAAGATTTGGTTTTTTTATGTTTTGTTTTTTTTTGATTAGATAGGTTCATATAGTATGTTTATATGTAAATTGTTGTATATTTGAATTATGAATTTGTGTACGTGTGATAGTAATTCAAATTGTTTACAATTTGGTACAAAAGGTGATAAATGAGCTAAATCGTAAAAAATGATAAATTGATTGATAAATTGAATATGATGAATTGCAGTTTGAGATATTTAATAAATGGATAGATGATTATGACTGATCGAATCGTATTGGTATATTTGTGAATGATTATCGAGAAAGAGTACTAAACTAAATAAAAATTAAAAATAGTATAACTTGGTGAAACCATGAAATTGGTTGAATATTGATGATTTTGTATGTTTATGTTAATCCGTAGCTAACGTCGACCCATATTTCTTGAAAGGGAAATGAAAAGCTAAAGTTGTTGACGAATAGTTCGGAGTTTCCAGATTGTATTTCTATAATTCAATCCACTTTAATTGTTGCATATTTATATTGTGTTATATGCTAATACATGGAGGTAAGTTGTGAGAAAGTAGTTGGATTGAATTGGTAGGAATATGCCTGAGTATCGAGGTAAATGACTAAATTGAATAGAATTGAAAATAGTGTAATTTGATGAAAGTATGAAATTTACTTGAAATTGGGTTGAATTATGTTATATTACATGTTGAATTGATGATTTGATGATGAATTGAAAATGATGGAGGTGTCAATTGAACTACGACATGATATTACAAAATTGGTTACTTTATTAAATATACAGGTTTATACTTCAGGTTAGCCGATGATACACTACGGTGCCAGTTTGAGATGCAGATTGACTAATCCGAATGTCTGTCTTGAAAATCTGAGTTAGGTTAATAGGATTATATTAATGTGTTTTGTGATTAAATGCAATGAAATGTTGTAATCATATGATAGAGTATGTGAATCAAACGAAACCAGACCTTGGGGGCTGGAACATATTCAAATGAGTCAAAAGACTCCAGGAACGAATAAATTAGGTGATTTTAGAAGTGGTAAATTGAAAATATGACTGATAAGGGGACATTTTGATATTGATATGTTCGAAAAGTTGTTATTATAAGTATAATGAATTGTCCGTATAGATTGTATTGAAGAGGGATGAATTGTGGTTAGTTTTATACACTTAACATGTTTATATTGAAGATGTAAAATTTGGTAATTTCAATTTATAAGTATATGGTAGATATATGCATATAGTTATACATGTTTAATTAATATAGTTATACATGTTTAATTAGTGTAAATTTGTTAATGCTAATATTATATTGTAACATCCCACGCCCGACCCCTCCATCAGATTCAGGTATGGAGCATCACAAATGAACCTATACTTAATTTGGCTAACTTAGTTGCCATAAATAGACTAAGGTACAATAATATAATAATCAATAATTATTATTATTCTTACAACTTAGAGCCTTAACTGCTAAATGTTTGGTTCTTCAATTCCCGTCTCTAAACAGTTTGTTGGTTTACATTAAGTCCCATAAAGTTTGACTAAGGGCTAACTAGTTCAGAATCCAGGCTCTATGAATGACGTCTAGTTACACCATGATTTATTCTAAGGCGATGCCTCCAATGATAATCCTTCTTATGCGCATGACTCTAACTTCTGTTGGGAAATGTGCCCATATTGTAGTAAACATGTAACTGTTTTCTATTTATTTGAACGATAAATAAATGAATTTAATTTCACATTTCACTATTATGTCTTTTGTATTTTCTATCTTTTATATTTTGCATGCATAGCGAAATTGTGACAAGAAAATATTAGCTCATTGATTGTCTAAAGTTCAAACTGAAGATAAGTGGCATTGTAAAGAATGTTTACATTGCGAGAAAGGCAACTTACTTTAGTAGATAACCTAAATGAGTCCATAATCCCGTAAAAGAATCAAAGTGAGCATTTGATTCAAATACTGAGAAGGATTATTATGTCATCTACAATTCCAATTGGGGAGATGGCTAGTCTTGGCTATCGGAGTAGTTGACTCCACGAGTAGAGACATAGATGTATTCATTGGTAGAATGATACATTGGACTGGACCCAAGATAAATTAATTCTTAATCCATTTGTGAATTAAGTCACTTGTGACGTTCATGGTGTGATTTGCCTAAATCCTGAGTTAGTCATTGACCATGCGTATACAATTCATGTGCTTTGATATAAGTGGAGGCTTATGCTTTAAAGATGATCGAGGCCAAAGTCGATATGTTGGGTACATGACTTGTGTATGGCATGACTTTACTAGCAACAATGGAATTCATAGCTCAATTAAAGAGTTAATGATATCCTCTCATTGGCATTATGTGGATTGATAAATATGGAACGTGGCCACGGGTTGCTCGTTCTCGAATGAGCAATTTATCACAGTCTTTTGTTGGCAGTGATCATATTAATCATTAAGAAGACACAATGGTGACAATGAGATAAAATAGGATTGTATTGAATGAACGGATTTAACTCAAAGGAATTAAGGATATCGTATGAGGGTAACACACACATGATGAGGTCATTGGACAAAGCAGTTGGATGAATTGCTTTCGTAAAGAGTATATAATAAGGAGTTTTCAATCATGGTACTTCTTGTGGACTGACTCCATGATTAAGTAATTGCAAATTATCGAAACGATGCTTCTGGACATAATTGCAATCACTAGAGTCTAATTGTACATGTCCGATTGGTCCTTCCGCTAGCTCAACAAAAACTCGATCGAACTGCATTTGAATCAGAAGTAAATTCTACGACTTTGGGAATAATTTAATTGAGTCAATTTATTCAATATGGAATTAAATTAGGTGGTCGTGAGAATTGTTCAACTAGAGAATTTGATTAAAGAATTTTTTTGAAAAATTAATTTGGAAAATCTAAGTGATTTTTGAAAAAAATTAATTTTGATCAAGTAAAAAAATTAGTCAAATTAATTAGAATTAATATGATACTTTTGGAAATTAATTTTCAAGTCAGATAATTGGCCCAATGGGTAATTGAACTTGAAAATTGGACCTGAGATCGTAAATTGGGCTCGGGAGCCCAAAATCGAGACCAAGACTTAAAAACTGGTCGAACCGGGCCTAGTAGGTGGAACCAGGCTGATAGTCCAACTGGTGGCTAGATCGGACCGATCGGGTCATCATTGACTCAGATCGAACCGGCTCGGGGTGCTGTAAGGGTGTCGCACCTGCATCATCGGACACGGCGGTGCTGGTGGCTGTGACGGTAATGTCCCGGTGACCGGCGGCGATTGGTCGTCAGTGGTTGAACAGTGGAATAGTTACATTCCTACTGGAATTCTACTAGAGAATTTGATTTCAAATTAATTATTCCAAAAATAATATTATTTTAATAGTTTAATATTAAATTTAATTTAATACTTATCTTAATATTATTTTATTAATTTAATATTAAAGTGATTATCTTAATATTAAATTTAATTTAATGTTTATCTACGAGACAAAAATTCTATTATTTTAATAAGATTTAATAATAAATTTAATCTAATATTTATCTTGATAAATATTATATTAATTTAATATTAAAGTGATTAAGTTTAATCATAGTTGAACTCTCTAAACTCTCCCTATATAAAGAGAGCCTTGGGTTATTATTTACACACACTTGAATTCAAGAGAAAGTTGTAGAGAGAAAATTTTCTAAAGATATTATTCTAGAAAATTCTAGAGATATTTTTCTGATTTACAACTTGACCCAAAAGTTTATAGAAATTGTAAAATTACTCCACTGGTAATTTTTGTGAAAAATTTTCTGATTCGAACCGAGCCCACACTCGGCAGAAGTGAGCTTGAGGATAGCGGAGAAGGCTACTCGGTTGTAGCGCTCATCCTAGATGAATCGAGAAGGTACAATTTTGATTAAGTGTTTATTATTTTAAATATCACAACCAAGATCTTATTTTGAAAAAAAAATATTAAAACTTTGGTTTTTCTTTAAATTTTGTTTTCTGCTGCATTTTCTAAATCCCTTTTTTCTAGCAACTTTCGACGATCTCTGACTTCCATTCCATCTGGCTTGGTCCCTTTTCGCAAACCAAGATCATCCTCACAAGTCCTGCAAACATAAATCAACTCCGTAAGCTTGAATGAACTTAGTGAGTTCCTATACTACACCATAAATTAACCCTATCGCACGAGGGTAACATATGTAAAATAAATTAAACACAAATACTTTTTATTCTCTCATCGCGAACGTTCTACATCGGGGTGGTGGACTTCACCTGGTCTTTTGAGCTATCTGACTCACTATAAAACCTTCCTCTGATTAGACTCTCCACTAACCATATCCCAACTACTTCACCATACCAGTGATTCCTATCCTTCATTCATTTCACTTTCCCTTCGCTTGGGGTATTTGTTGACCTAAAACTAATTTGGCTGTTTGTCGGCTTCCCATCATGAATCTTTATGGTAGCTTTTCAACTATCTGCCAAAGGATTCTTAGAGCATACCTTCTGTAACACCCCTCACCCGGTCTGGTTGTCGGACCTCGACAATAGGATGCTACAACTAAATAGCAAACAATTACAAACGAATTATAATTTTTAAATCTCAATTAAATATAAAAAATCAAAATTAATTAAATTAACATGTGTTTCAATCAATTATGAATTAATATCGAGCTTACGGGAGATTAAAACTAAATAGGAAATAATTTTGGATCAATTTGAAATAAATTTAAAAATATAGGAAAAACCTGAAAACAGGGGTCACACGACCGTGTGGTGATCTGCCACAAATCGTTATAGCATATTAAACTAGTTTCCGCACTTTAGGAGCTTGAAGACAAGCGTTTTTATTAAGTTTTAATAATGTTTTCTTAAGTTTCCATTAAGTTAATAAAACGTGTAAATTGAGTCTTTTATTGACCTTAGGGGCCAAATGAAACCTAAGGGTAAGCTAATGAACTTTATAAGTGTGCAGGAGACCATTAGAAGGCGTACCAAATCAATACTGGTCACTACCTCGCAACACGAAAGGTCTGATGTTGCAACATAGGGAGCAGAATGGAGAAACCATGAAACTGTCTTTGATGTCGTGACATAGCCTATGGGTGTCGCGACATACCCCTGAAGATAGCTCAAGAGGAGTACACTGACTGCTATGTCGGGACATAGGTCCTGGTATGTCGCAACATCGACACTAGACAGAAATTAAACACGAGACAGGGGCATTTTGGTTCGCACAATCAAACTTAAAGATCGGGAACGTCAACTGACCTAGGATTAAGGACGATGACCACCTAAAATCTATAAATAGGCTCCTTTGTCACATGTTAGGGGGACCATTCACTTAGCCTAGAATTAGTCTTTTAATTTCAGTTTAGTTTTCTCTTTTCCTAGAATTAGTCTTTTAATTTCAGTTTAGTTTTCTCTTTCTTAGGTTAGATTTATTTTCATTCATTTTTGTTCTATTTTGAGAGATCTGTATTGTGGAGACAATCAAACCTTGTGGATTTACGATCAATCTTAATACAATTAGGCTCTTTCGTAAACTCTATATTGTCGATTTATTTAACATGTTTTCTCTTTATATCGATTTTATATTCTCTATGGAGACCATGAGGAACTAATTCCTCTATGGGGGATTAGTGAGTGGAAGTATGATCTGTTAACTATTTTGTAGGGATACTCAACGAATCAACTATTTGGGAAAGGAAGAACGTAAAAAAAAAACCCTATGCTTGACAACCCTGGGAAGTCATTAAGATGGGAATTAACCCAAAATTGGTATAACGCATCCGTAAATACCTTCACCCCAAATCGGTCTAGACTGTGAGGTTGGAAGATAAGTAGTTCTTGCCGACTCGTTATTTGAGTAGAAGATCGGAAGATCCTGCTTGGATAGCGACTAGTTGATTGACGAGGATTACCGAAGTGAGCTAATCACCCAGAATTAGATTTGATTATTTCTATTCTTCAATCTCTCGAATTTTAGTTCTTTATATTATATTATTTTTATTATTATAAAAACCCTAGAAACTCCTTTTATTTTACCTTCGTACTATAGCTAAACTAAAGTACTAATTAGATCTTTTAGTGTTTAGGCTAAAATTGATCTAGCACTCACATTCCTTGGATAAGATCCTCGGAGTACTCACCTACTCCATTGTAACTATAGTACAACTTGACTCGTATACTTGCGGATACCACCTCATTAATATATCTTTTACTACAATATTCACACTCTGGATGCTAATACGTCTGGAGGCGGTCAAGTTGTTGGCATCGTTGCTGAGGAGGCAACGTCACTAGTTTAATTTTAATTTTTGCATTCAAAAGGAATAATTAGAAAACTTTTAAGTTATAGATACAATTTTTTTATTTGTAAGTAAAATTATTAACATTATACATGTTTTAGGAACCTTGTTTGATATAGATTGCCTACGACCTAACATTTCTTGTCTTGTTATTCATAACTCACATTTTGAACTAAATCCTTCTTTGGTAACATGTAATTTTGAAAATGTTAGGTTTACCGGTCGTGAAACTTAGGACCGTATAGTGTTTTTGCGGAGATTTGATCATATATGTAGCACAGTTACTTACACTGGTGTTTCACCAGATGCTATTAAATTGTTATTAATTCCATTTGCACTGGATGGGAAGGCAAAAATGTGGCTAGAAACACTTCTCCCAAACACCATTACTACTGGGACTGAGTTTGTGTAGTTATTTCTTTGCCGAGAAGTGCCCATGAAAAGGTACTAAGCACTTATACAAAATTATTTTATTTTAAGCAGTTTATCACTGAAACATTGGGACAAGCATGGGAAAGGTTTAAAGTGATTCTCAAATCCATACTAGGTGGGGGCATACACTTCGTAATTCAGATACAACATTTCTAGTATGGGCTGGACAGTCAAAATAGACGGAAATTCAACATTATGACTCGATGAAGTATTTGGACGAAAACCCAAGAGGAAGTTATGGAAATATTGGAGAAGTTCAACATTAATGAATCTACTTGGGAGAAATACTATGAAGGGGAAATCGAGGGACTAGAATATAGAAAAAATGGAAAAGAGCAAGAATGTAATCAGTTGGAGTCAATTATAAAAGAATCAAATGATCTCAAGACAGAAGAAGATGGGGACAATGTTGAGCAAGAAAATGATCACATGGTATCCCAACTTGATTGGTGGAGGTAGAGTAAGGAGTAGCTGGAACAAATCATCTCAAATTCAACAAAATTGGTGCCGTCTGTTATTAAACCTCCTGAATTAGAATTAAAGCTGTTGCCTGCCCATTTAAAATATGATTATTTGGGAGAACAAAATACTCTTCCAGTGATTATTGTTGCAGGCTTAGAAACAAACCAAGAAGAGACTCTATTAAGTGTTTTGAAAATGCATAAAAAAGTAATAGGATGAACGATTACTGATATTAAAAAAATTAATCCTGCATTTTTTCAACATAAAATTAGATTAGAAGAGGGAAAAAGACCTGTAGTTGATGCTTAGCGTAGACTTAATCCAACTATGAAGGAAGTAGTAAATAAGGAATTGCTTAAATGGCTTGATGTAGGTGTTGTTTATGCCATCTCTAATAGTGAATGGGTTAGCGCTACTCTGTGTGTTCCAAAGAAGTCTAACTGTTGTTGAAAATGATAAGAACGAGTTAATTCCAATGAGAACAATTATTGGTTGGAGAGTATGTATTAACTACCAGAAATTGAATGATGCAACAAAAAAAGACCATTTCTCATTGCCCTTTTTTGATCAAATGCTCGATTGTTTAGTAGGTAAAGATTACTATTATTTCTTGGATAGCTACTCAGGGTACCATCAAATCCCAATCCACCCCGACGATCAAGAGAAAACCACTTTCACATGTCCTTTTGGTATTTATGCTTTTAAAAGAATGCCTTTTGGCATATATAAACTCCAGCAACCTTTATGAGATGCATGACCACTATCTTTGCCGATATGTTAGAAGAAGGATTAGATGTATTCATGGATTACTTCTCAGTCTATGGAGATTCTTTTCAAGAATGTTTGGGAAATATGAAGAAAGTCCTAAAAAGATGTGAAGAGACTAATCTTGTGTTTAATTGGGAAAAATTTCATTTCATGGTAAAAGAAAGATTGGTATTTGGGAATCAGATATCAAGAAAAGGTATGGAGGTAGATAAAGCAAAAATTGAGGTTATAAAAAATCTTCCCTACCCAACAAATGTTAAAGGAGTTCCGAATTTTTTAAGACATGCAGGATTTTACCAGAGGTTTATAAAAGACTTTGCTCACATCTCTAAGCCTCTGAATCAACTCCTTTTGAAAGAGAAACCTCTAATTTTTGACCAATGCTGTGTCAAAGCCTTTAAGGTAATAAAAGAAAAACTCATATTTGTTCTAATAATCATTACCCCTAACTGGTTGGAGCTTTTTATTATTATGTGCGAAGCTAGTGATTATGTAGTAGGTGCAGTTTTGGGACAAAAGCGGAATAATATATTTGGGGCTATTCACTATGCAAGCAAAACATTGAATCCGACATGATGCAACTACATTACAACTAAAAAAAGAGATGCTAGCAATAGTGTTTGCTTGTGAAAAATTCCGATCCTTCTTAATGGCGAACAAAGTATATGTGTATACTAACCATTCTGCATTAAAATATGTTATGAAGAAAAAAATAGACAAAAGCTAGGCTAATGAGATGGGTATTACTACAGGAATTTGATTTATGGATAATGGATAGGAAGGGGATTGAGAACCAAATTACAGATAATTTATCCAGGATCGAGAATAATTTAAAAGCAGTGAACATTTAAGAAATTAAAGAGACTTTCATAGATGAGTGATTATTTAGAGTAGACATCCGTCAGACCAGGGTTGGAAAGTATCTAAAATCGTGGTATGTAGATTATGTCAATTATATTGCAAAAGGGGTCTTTCCAGTACAGAAATCTTGGCAACATAAAAAGAGGATAGCCCACGAATAAAAAAATTACTTCTGGGAAGAACCATATGTGTTTTGACAATGTGTGGATAAATTGGTTTGGAGGTGTGTTGCGAAGGAAGAGATATACAACATTTTACAATGATGACATACATCTCTATACGGGTGGCATGTCGGTGGAAAAAGGACAGCCCAGAAAGTGCTACAATCATGATTTTATTGACCAACTATGAACAGAGATGCTTATGAATTCGTACAAAGATGTGATAGGTGTCAACGAATTGGGAATATATAAAAAAGGGATGAAATACCGTAAAAAAGGATAATTGAGGTTGAAGTATTTGATGTTTAGGGGATTAATTTCATGGGACCTTTTCCAAGTTCTCTTGGGAATCAATACATTCTTCTGGCTGTTGATTATGTTTCAAAATGGGTTAAAGTTGTTGCTTTACCTACCAATGACACAGAATCAGTAGTAAGGTTCCTAATAAAAAAACATATTCGCTAGGTTTGGTACACCACGAGCATTGGTTAGCGATGAATGATCGTATTTTTGTAGTAAGAAGTTTGAAGTAGCTTTGGCTAAATACAACATAAGACATCGAATGAAAACAACCTATCACCCACAAGCTAATGGGCAAGTAGAACTGTCTAATTGTGTAATAAAACATATTTTGGAGAAAATAATAAATCCAACTCCAAAGGATTGGGTAACAAAGCTAGACGATGCATTGTGGGCTTACAGAACAACATATAAGACTCCTCTAGGTATATCTCCATATAAGCTAGTTTACAGTAAGAACTGCTGATGCGAGTCTCAAGGCACAATTTCAGACCCATGAATGTGGTGGGTTCACACTACCTCAAGGCCTAACAACAATTTCAAAGGCTAAGAAAATCAAATCAGGATTCGATCAAAGACAAGATTCGAGGATGAATCTTTTTGAGAAAAGAGAGAATGATACATGAACAGATGGGGTGAAATTTATTAAATTCCAAACATCAAAGCTGCAAATTTTCAGGCTTGAGAAATGAACAGAATTGCTACGACTTTTTGGATGGGATCCTGGCATTTCTGGGTTGAGATGTCTGCATGGCATTTGAAGATCTATCTCTTAGCTTCAAAACTCATTTTGAATCACTTGATTTTGAGTTCAGGAGCACAAGTTATGACCATTTTAGTGAAGACTGTGTGGACAAAATTTCTGAATGGGATTATGGTGAAAAAGTGTTGGTGGAACCACTAACTCATCCCCGTTGTCTAGTTGTGAGGTGCACCCTCAATATCCAATTGAAGGATGATCATGATCTTCAAAGGAGTAATATATTCCATTCGAGGTGTTTGATTAAAGGTAAAATTTGCTCATTTATCATTGATAGTGGAAGTTGTGCTAACGTTATGAGCAACTACCTTGTGGATTCTCTTGCTTTGCCATGTAGTATACACCCTACACTGTAACAGCCCGTTTTTGGGTCAAATTGGAACAGTGGTTTCAGGACCACAAATTCGAAGTCAAAATATTTATTTTATTATTTTAATAAGGTCTACAACATGATAGATTAATTTCGTGAAAGTTTCGTTAAGAAATTTTATCATTTGATTGGTCAATTTGATAAAAAAGACTAAATAGCGTAAAGTGCAAAAGTAGTGTTCTAATAGCTAAAGGTGCCTAATAGCTATAGAACCTTAAAATTAAGGTCCTTAAGTAGTAATTAGACCATTAATTGGATAGTGGATGATAATGGCTTGGTATAATTGAAATATTGAATTAGTAATAAGGCTATTTTTGGTATTTGGTAAATATAGTTAATTATAATAAAAAAAGCCATATTTTGATGTTATCATCTTCCTCCAATCGATTCTAACCTAGAGAAGCCATGGATATGTTTGGCCAAGCTTAGTAGTTCAATTGGTGAGTGATTTTTGTCCCGTTTTTAATGATTTCTATGTTTTTGAGATCGTTGCAGCTAGTACTAGCTAGCCCAGGGACTAATTTACAAAAATGTTAAAGATTGTTAATGTTTCCATTGATGAATATGTATGAGTTTTGATGTTTGATGATAGATTTTGATTAGTTGTTGATAGTTAAACAAGTTTTGTTAAGTGATTTTGAGTGAAAATACAAAATAGAGATTAAATTGAGAAATGTGTAAAGTTAGTGGTTAAAATGTGAAATAAATAAAAATTATGGGCTACTAGGGGAATAATGGTAATTTGGCTAGGATGGGTTTGTTTGGAATTTCACTAATTTGTGATTTTATGCAATAAGGACTAAATCGTGAAAAATATGGAATATGTGGGGCAAAAGTGTAAATGTGTTTAAAGTATGTTTTGGACTAAATTGAATGAATAGATGATTGAATAATTCAATTTTGAATATATTTAGATCAAGAAAAGCGGAATTCGGATCTAGATAGGGGAAAAACGAAAGTTATCGACTAATCGACTTATTTCATCGTTTCCTCCTTCGAGGTAAGTTCGTATGTTAATAAGAATTATTATAATTGAGATTTAATGCTTTATATTGAATTGTTGATGAATACAATTGTACGGAAACATTCGACAAAGCTTCGGCTATGTATGGCACTTGGTGTGCGATTTGAGATAGCTTCGGCTATGTATGGCACTTGGTGTGCGATTTGAGATAGCTTCGGCTATGTACGAAACTTAGTGTGCAAGATATCGAGCATTAAACGGGTAAATGAAAGACGAGAATGTATATGAGATTGATACGAGATGGTACATGTATGTATATAAACCATTTTAGCTTTGAATGGGAGAAATGATGCCGAATGCATATGGTTTTGTGAATGAGCACTTGAAAGGTTTGATAGTTAAGGAAAGTTGCATATTGACATATTGAAATTATTGAATCATGTTTAAGTGATTGCATTAAATTTATCTCATACGAGCTTACTTTGTTTATTTTCCTGTGTTTTATAGTGATATCGAAGCTAGCTCGGATTCAGGGATCGTCGGAGATCGCTTCACACTATCCACCTATAACTTGGTATCTATGAACTTTGGTATTTTGAGTATATGGCGTGTATAGGGAATTTGGTCATGTTGGTTATGTTTTGGTTATGATTTTGGCCATTTGAATTGGCTTGTAAATGTTTAAAATTTGGTTTGTATATTTGGCCATGTGAGTTGGCTTATTTTGGTTGATTTTGATTATGTTTTTATGTATACAATTGACCTATGTTGTGTGACTGAGGTTGGATTCATGATGCTTAATGATAATAGGTAATTTGAATGTCAAATGATTGATAGTTGGGAAGTTATGTGCTTGTGAATAGATGAATAATGATGCATGTTTGGAAAGGTTTAATTAGTTGATTTGAATATGTAAACTTGGTATAATTTGAATGAGTAAAACATGAGATAGTAAGCAAGCTAGTTGTTGGAATTATAAATGGTCATTTTGATGTTTTGAGAAGACAAAGATTGGCATGAAATTAGATGGCAATATGTGGTATTTATGTTTTGTATTGGCTGGTGTTGCAATTGGTATAAATCATGTTTGATTGGAATTGAAATATATACCTTTTGATGCTATATGGTGTGCTATTTGAGAGGTGCAAGTGTACCTAAATTTGGGTGGCAAAATGGCTTGGTAAATAGCCTATTTTTGTCCACATGGGCAAAGACACGGGCGTGTGTCTCAGCCGTGTATGACACACGGTTATGATACATGGTCGTATGTCCCCTGGTATTAAAATTGAAATGAAGTCGGCATGCTCCACACGGTCTCACACACGGGCTTGTGATTGACCGTGTGGCACAAGTCAGTATACCCCTTAATTGGCACACAGCCTAGCACACGGGCGTGTGACTTGGCCGTGTTGTATAAGTTAGTATACCCTATAGGTTTGACACGGCCTGGCACACGGGCATGTGTGGCCACTTCAAAGGGCACACGGGCTGACACACGGGCGTGTGGTTGGCCGTGTGACCCAAGTCAGTAACCTCACTTGTTTGGACACGGGGAAGGACATGGGCTGGGACATGGCCATGTTCTTTCATTTCGAATGTTCACACGGCGTATGACACGGGTGCGTCTGGTGGCCGTGTGAGACACACGGCCTGGTCACACGGGCGTGTGTCCCCTATTTTGAGAAAATTTTTCTAAGTACTCCAAATGTTTTAAAAGTTATCGGTTTAGTTTTGAATCACTCCCAATGCATGTTTAGGGCCTCGTAGGCTCGTTTAAGGGACATTATGATTATTTATGATTGAATTGTATTTGAATTGATAAATTGTATGAGAAAAGTATGTATAAATGTGTTGTAAGTTCGATAATACTCTGTAACCCTATTCTGGCGTTGAATATGGGTGAGGGGTGTTACATACACCATACCATCTTCAATGGCTTAACGAAGGTTTGGAGGTCCGTGTGGTAAAATAGTGCTTGATCACTTTTAAAATTGCGACTTACATTGATGATGTTTGGTGTGATGTCATTCCCATGCATGCCGTAGACCATGGCAGTACGATCGTGATGTTATTCATCATGGTAAATTAAATCGATATTCTTTTATTTTCCATGGGAAGAAGTACACTTTCACCCCTTTGAATCCGAAAGATATTCACAATGATCAAATCGACATGATGAAGTTTTGTAAAGAGGTTATGGGAAGTAAGACACAAAATTCAAAAAAGGCTGAGAGAAAAGATGTCTCTAGTGAAAATAACCTACTTAATGATGACCCAATGGTGAGTGTATCCTATTGTGATAAAAAAAGAGTGGTTCACAATTTTTTTGCGAGTGGAAAAGATGTGCGATGAGCCTTACTCACTAAACAACATTACATCATTATTCGATTTAGGCAAAATTGTTTATCTTTGACTAACCTTCACAACTCTTTGCCTAGTGTTTTTGTGTCTCTTTTACAGGAATATGAAGATATTTTTGACGAAGCACCTAAAATATTACCACCTTTAAGGGGTATTGAGCATCAAATTGACTTAGTACTTGGGTCAACAATTCCAAATCGACCAGCTTATCGAAGCAATCTCGATGAGACGAAGGAGTTACAAAAGCAAGTAGATGAACTTTTGGCGAAGGGTCACATTCGTGAAAGTTTAAGTCCTTGTGCGGTGCCGGTAATTTTGGTGCCAAAGAAAGATGGTATTGGAATTGGCGCCGTGTTGATGTAAGAAAAAAGGCCAATCACATATTTCTGTGAAAAACTGACTAGGGTGCAATTAAACTACTCAACTTACAATAAGGAGTTGCTGGCATTAGTTCGAGCTCTACAAGTTTGGCAACATTACTTGCTGCTAAATGAGTTCGTCATCCATACGGATCATGAATCCCTAAAATGGTTAAAGGGACAAGGTAAGTTGAGCAAGAGAAACGCTCGAAGGGTAGAATTCATAGAAACAATTCCATATACAATTAAGTATAAAACATGTAGAGAAAATGTATTTGATGATGCCTTATCTCGTAGATATTCTTTGATAAGTACATTAAATGCTAAAGTCTTAGGGTTTGAACATATAAAAGATTTATACTTAAATGATATTGGTTTTACAAATGTTTTTTTTCTAATTGTGGGAGTGGTGCCTTTAACAAGTTTTATCTTGTAGATGGGTTTCTTTTTCGCCTAAACAGGTTATGTGTTCCACAATGTTCTATGAGAGAGTTATTAATTCGCGAGGCACATAGTGGAGGCCTAATGAGACATTTCGGCGTCGGCAAGACACTAGATATTCTACATGAACATTTTTATTGGCTGTACATGAAAAGGTATGTTCTAATTGTGTTACTTGTAAACAAGCAAAATCTAAGGTAATGCCTTATGGACTTTATACTCCTTTCCCGGTTCCTTCTTCGCCATTGGTAGACTTATCCATGGATTTCATTCTTTGTTTGCCATGAACCAAAAAGGGTTGAGATAGTATCTTTGTAGTTGTTGACATGTTTTCAAAGATGGCTCACTTCATTCCTTGTCACTAGAGGTGAGCATGGGCCGGACCGGCCGGGTTTGGGCCGGGCTCAACTAAAAATTTAGGCCTATTTGCTAGGTCTGGGCCTGGCCCACAAAATGGGCCTAAAATTTTGCCCAAGCCTGACCCAGATAAAAATGCTAAAACCCGGTGCCCGACCCGGCCTGCCCATATTAATTTTTATATTATTTTTTATATAATTTTAAAAAATATATAATACATCAAAAATACTAAAAATATCAAAATAAATATTTCCCAACAAATTGAAAATAAATTTTAAAAAATATGTATACTTAAATAAGGCTAAGATAGATGCAACTTAACAAGCAAATCTCTCTAAAATAATAACAAAATTAACAATAAAATAAGTTTTATACAATATCTAAACAATAACAACAAAATAGTAGCAACATAATAGTAAAATGGTAGCAAAATAGGGAGAAAACAATAAGAAAATAATATTTAAAAAAGTAGAATTTTTTGTCCTTTAGTGGATTCGGGCAGGGCTGGGCCGGGCTTGGGCCAAAAATACCTTACCCGAGGCCTGGCCCATTTTTTAAACGGGCCTTAATTTTTTGTCCAAGCCCATTTTTTGGGCCTATATTTTTTTCCAAACCCTCCCACATTTCGGGCGGGCCTTCGGGCCGGGCCGGGTGGCCCGTCCCACGATCAGGTTTACTTGTCACACAACGAATGACGCTACACATGTAGTTGACTTATTCTTTCGAGAAGTGGTGCGCCTATATGGAACACCTTGCACCATTGTATCTGACAGAGACGTAAAGTTTCTAAGCCACTTTTAGAAAGTATTGTGGGAAAACATTTCTAGTTTAGATGGTGAGAATAAAGTTGAATTGGTGAAATCCATGCATGATAAAGTAAGACAACGAATCGCCAAAACAAATGAAGCAACTGCCAAAAAAGCTAACAAGGGGCGTAAGCAAATTATCTTTGAGCCCGGTGACTGAGTTTGGGTCCACATGAGAAAAGAGCGATTTCCAACTAAACGCAAAACAAAATTGGACCCACGTGGTGATGGACCTTTTCAAGTACTCAAGTGCATTAATGATAATGCATATCAAATTGACCTTATCAGTAAGTATAATGTTAGTGCCACTTTTAATGTCGTTGACCTTTCTCCTTTTGATATTGCATATTCGAGGACAAATTGTAACAGCCCGATTTTGGGTCTAGTCGAAACAGTGGTTTCGGGACCACAAATTCGACACAGTAAAATTCATTTTTATTATATTTTTATGGTCTACAATTTAATGGAATGATTTCGTGAAAGTTTCGTTCGAAAATTTTGACGTTTGGGCACTCAATTTAGTCAAAAGGACTAAATTGTAATAAGTGCAAAATGTGAGTTCTATAGGTTAAAGGTTTCTAATTTTTATGAAATTTTAAATTGGAGGTCCTCAAATGGTAATTAGACCATTGGTTAAGTTGGTGGACAAAAATGGACATGGTTAGGTATGTTTCTAAAGTTTTTCATTAAGGGCATTTTAGTAATTTAGTACTTAAAAGAATTAAAAAGCCAAATTAAAAGCCAATTGTTGCTCATCTTCTACCCCATGGCTGAATGGAGCAAGAAGAAACCATGGCTATGGTTTTTCAAGCTTTCAAGCTCGATTGTAAGTCCGTTCTAGCCCCGTTTTTAATGATTTTTATGTTTTTGAAATCCTTGTAACATGATCTATCTATTTCTACCACCAATTTGAAGAGATGTCAAAGTCTAAAATTTTACCCATGTTGAACATGTATGTATTTTGATGTTTGATGGTGGAAAATGCATGTTTGTTATTTGTTAAACGACTTTTGCTAAGTGATTTTCGGTAAAAATGTCTAAAAGGACTTGTTTGTAAAAGTTGTAAAATGAGTAGTAAAAGTGTGAATAAATGAAAAATGTGGGCTGTTATAAGCATGATATAGGTTCGGCTAGGCTTGGGTGTAATGAAATTGAATGAAAATCATTTTACGAGCCTAGGGACTAAAATGTAAAAATGTTAAACTTTAGGGGCAAAAATGTAATTTTTCCATAATGTGATTTTAAGTTAAATGTGATATTATAGATCGAGAAAAATGAGGTTCAGAGTTAGAATGGGAAAAAATAAGTATTTGACGATTTAGTCATTTTTACCATTTTTATGCCGATGTGAGTTCGTATGTTTAGTAAGCATTAAATTATATGTGTATAAATCCTTAATTGATATAATTGTGGTAAATGCTATAATATTGAAATGAAATGTGAATGCTATTGAGTACGATACTACGAAAATGACCGAAAGAGATTCGATACAGCGAAAGTTCCAGTTGAACATTAGGAATAGATAGTATACAAATGTCATGACATTAGGGTTATTGAGGTTTCGTATAAGACCATATCTGGCATATGGCATCGATATGAGACTTCGTGTAAGACCATATCTGGGATATGGCATCGATATAGGACTTCGTGTAAGACCATAGCTGCACTATTGGCATCGATACGAGATTACAGGTAAGACCATATCTGGGATATGGCATTGGTACGGTATTGTGTGTACGAGATTCCTGAGTATCCTTTAGTATTCCAAATGGTTCAACGGGTATGTCAAAGAAGAGAAAGAGTATGTAAGTATTACGAATTGATATAGGTATGTACGTAAATTTTGTAAGCATTGACTTCATGAAATTGTGAGTTCATGATTTCCACGAGAATGATTTGTGAGAACCTTGTGACTAATGGTCTATACTTGTGATGTATGAAATTCATGGTAAATTCGGTTGAAGATCATGTGATTGGCTTTCGGGCCAAATTAAGTTATGACATAGCATGTTTTATTCACTTAAATTGTGATTTATCGGATATGAGAAAAAGGGAAGATTGGCATAATTGCCCATTTAAAATGGTTATGGAAGTACGGGAAGATATGAGTACACAAGGTTAATGTACATGTTTAATATGAGGTTTGAAATGAGTTGTTAATTGTTGTAATATGTTGCAAAGGAGAGATTACGGTTGTTAGGTGATTGCGTGTGTCAGAGTCTTAAAATTTATATAAAGAGAATGATCGAACCTAGAAACTAACTATGACAACGATTTAAGGTAAGCGCACCTATCGAACAATAGTATAGTTAAGGCAAGACCGGATTGTCGAACCCAAAGGAACTAAAAGTACTAATACTAATTTTCTTTTTATTATCTAGCCTAAAATAAAAGGAATTTGTTGTTTAATCTAAACTAACTAACTGTCAAAACCATTTTAAAAATTTGATTTTAAAAATGGGGAATCGACTTTAAAACGAAAATGGGAGTCACCACCAATTCCTTTTTACTTAGGTGTGATTGGATTACCTTGTAAAACGTTTCATTTTAAAACATTTGATTTCAGTCTACGAAAAACGAGAAAACGGATTCAGGAGTCGGTTACGTATGAGGAAGGGTTAACACCCTCATAGCGCCCAAAAATTGGTACCTAATTGATAGAATCATGTCCAAATGTTTGAAATTTAAAAATTTTAAAATAAGATCCCTTATTAGAAGGAAAACCAAGACTTACATATTTCAAAGAAATAAAAATACCATACCCAATAAGTTAGGATACAACATCTTATAACTTCGAAACTAGGTGCATCTTTATTTTAGAAAATTCTTACCTCAAGACACAAAACATCACACCCAATAAGTTAGGATACAACATTTTGAATTCCCAAGAATATGTTTTTTTTTATTTAAAACTTGAGATTTCTTTGTTCCGAAAGAATATAAACATCACATCCAACACGTTAGGACACGATATTTTTTAAACCCTCGTAACTAAAAAATATCTCATGATTTACAAAACTTGTTAAAAGGATATTTAGTTATTTAGCCAAACAGAAAATCACAACCCAGCACGTTAGGGCACTATTTCCCGAATTTCTAAATACCAAAACATTGCCTTATTTTAAAAATATAGTAATTTTGCAAAATAATAAAATAATTAGTAAAATATTAATAAAATAAGGATAATAATGACACGAACATGAAAATAATGATAAAAAAATATTGATAAAAAATATTAGTAATAATAGAAATAATAAAATAAAATATATATAATGATTATACATAATAAAATAATTAGTAAATAATATATATATATATATAATTTTAAATAAAACATATATATACTTAATATATTAATCATAAAAATTATATGTTATAAATAATATAAATAAAATATAATAAATTTTATAAAAATTTAAAAATAATATATAATATAATACTATATAATATATAAGTTAAAATATAATATAATAGATAATATATAAATTATAAAATGATATATATAAATTATTAAACCAAGTAAGATAATATATAATAATAATTAAATATATATAAATAAATACATATAAAAAATATATATAAGTGAATTTCATAATATTAATAAATTAATAAATATAGGGAAATAATATAGAATATTTAGTATGATAAATAATTAAATACATCGTAAAATAATAAAATAAAATAAAAGGATAAAAATAAAATAAAACAAAGAAAACAGGGGTTAAATAGCAATTAAAACATATATAAAAGGACTAGATTAGAACGCGCGTTAAATCACAGGGGTTAAAATGGCAATTAGGCCAAATTTAAAAACTACGACGTTTTGATCCCAGCCTTTAAAGAGCTCGAGGGACTAAATTGGAAAGTAATTAAATTTTTAGGGCCAAATTAAAAATATTAAAAAATTGGATTAATCAAATTGAAAATGCGGAAGGATCAAAATTGCAATTAGCCCACTCAATGAAAATGCGCGGATCCTGAGGGCTGGGTCGGGTCGAGGCGCGGGTCAGCAAAGGGGAAAGCAACGTCGTTTCCAAACTGTATATAAGGCTGAATTTTCTAAAAAATTTTCATTTTTCTTCAGTTTCAAAAAAAAAGAGAGGGGGTGTGCTTCGAAATCCTCTGCCTAGGCGATTTTCGGTGAGGATTCCGGCGAAACTCCGGTGCCGATGACCACCATCTGCCGCCGTCGCCGGCCGCTGTGAACGGCGGTCAGAATTAAAAAAAAGGTAATTTTTCACTTTTTTTATGTACTTTAATATATATGTTATATAGTTAAAAAAACGAATGTGATAGAGGAAAAAAACAATAATATTCGAAAAGAAATAAGAGAAAAAAATAAAATCTTTACTGATTTGGATGCTCCAACTTTGTACTGATTCTTTGTGTATTCGTGACCCTTTTTTTTTTGCTCTCTCTGTATTTCGTCTCTGTGTGTCCCTTACAGGTTTTTTGTGGGGTTTTTATAACCCGAAAGATGAAAAAATAAAAAGGAAACATAGATTTCTTTCTATATCTTGCTGTCGTTTTTTCCTTGTTTGTGCAGGTGAAGTCTCGGCGGCGGTGAGGCGCGCTAACTGCGGCTACGATTAAGGCAGCATAGACGAGGACTGATGGGTGCGAAGAGTTGACTTCGGCACGACCATTGGCCTGGGCGCGGGACTTGCGGCGTGACGATTAGGATGACTCCTGCCATTGCGGCGCCTAGGGTTTCAGAAACCCTAGGCCATTGCTGATCCTTCTAATGTTTTGGGCCCCTTTGGGCCGTATAGGTTTGGGTCTGTTGGGTTAGTTCATTTAGGATCTAGGCCAGGGTGTTTTGGGCATTTAATTTGGGTCAGTGTTTGGAATATGTAACTGGGCTACTAGTTTTAGCCTTGTAACCGGACTGTTAAGGACGTTTATTATTGTTTATTTTTATTGTATGGGCCCAGGGCAAAAATGGGACTCTACAGCTGCCCCTCTTTGCTCATTGTCGTGTAACGAGAATAGAGCAAAGACTATAAAAGGACCAATTTTGCCCGGTCTTGGCCGAGCCTCGACTTCTTGGTCCTCATCTTCTTCAAATGGTTTCCAACTCCATTGCAACTTCAACGGTATTTGGAACTTCATCTTGATTTCGATAAGCCTGATAACTTCAATCTGCTCCACTGTAAACTTTAGGAAGGCAATATCCGCTATCTTCGATCTGCTCCACTGCAAACTCGGGGAGACAGGATCTGATGTTTTCAGTCTGTTCCTTTGCTATCTTCAGGAAAACTTCATTCTTCAGTTTGATCCACTAGGGGACAAAATCTGAAATTTTCAATTTGCTTCCTTACTATCTTCAGGAAGACTTCATTCTTCAGTTTGATCCACTAGGGAACAAAATCTGAAATTTTCAATTTGCTTCCTTACTATCTTCAGGAAGACTTCATTCTTCAGTTTGGTCCACTAGGGAACAAAATCAAAATTTCATTCTTGATTTGCTCCACTACCATTTCTAGGAACAAAATCTGAAATTTCAATTTGCTTCCTTACTATCTTCGTGAAGACTTCATTCTTCGCTTGCTCCACTACCATTTCTAGGGAACAAAATCAAATTTCATTCTTCGATTTGCTCCACTAAGAAACAAAATCTGAAATTTCATGGTTTGCTTCCTTACTATCTTCGAGAAGACTTCATTCTTGATCTGCTCTACTAAGGAACAAAATCTGAAATTTTCAATTTGCTTCCTTACTATCTTCGTGAAGACTTCATTCTTGATTTTGCTCCACTACCATTTCTAGGGAACAAAATCTGAAATTTCATTCTTCAGTTTGCTCCACTAAGGAACAAAATCTGAAATTTCATGGTTTGCTTCCTTACTATCTTCAGGAAGACTTCATTCTTCAGTCTGCTCTACTAAGGAACAAAATCTAAAATTTTCAATTTGCTTCCTTACTATCTTCAGGAAGACTTCATTCTTCAGTCTGCTCCATTAGGGAACAAAATCTGAAATTTTTGATTTTACTACACCGTCCTCTGAGGGACCTGTCCTGTATATTTGAATGTATTATGGATGACTTTTGCATGAATGCAGAATGTCATGAGAATGATGATTAGGATGCATGATCAAAATAAATCTAATGCTCCTAACTAAATGATTTTAAGGATAACATTTGCATGAATCCAGAATGTCATGAGGATGATTTCCTCTTCTTTTTTTGTTTGAAAAACGATTAGGACACCATGATCGAAATGAATCAAATGCTCCTAATTGGAGATGTGAGAATGATCCCTTTTGTGTTTGGGTTTTCATTGTTCACGGTTCTTTAAGGTTCTATCTCTGATGCGTTACCATGCTTTCTTATTCAGCTAGTACCCAAAGAAACAATCAATTCTGTTCAACAAGCTTGCCCCGCTATGATTTTAGAGTCCCTTCCACTGTACCTTTTGAGACATAAAGTTCCCACGGCAACTTCAGGGGAATAATATTCCATCCAATCTGTTACCACTTAGAGGTATAGAATTTTGTATCATCAATCTGATCTGTTACACCATTCCCTGGGTATAATGACCAAATGTATATGTCTTAAAAATTTGAAGAGATAATCACCCTTCAATGTTTCCAACCCTTAGGCTTGGTGGGTTCTAAACAATAGTCTTGTTTCAGATTCTCATATTATTTAGAAGCCTCCAAAGTAATATACAAAACTCCTTTTATGAAATTATTATTAGTCCACTAATCTTTATTTTAATATAAAATGCTTGAAAAAGATCACAACAATGGACGAGAAAGAAATTAATCAAGAGCATAGCTCGAAATAAATAGGTTAATCAAAGATAGTCAAAACAATAAAAGAAAATTGATTTGGGTGTATAAAAAAGAATAAAATAATCAAAGATAACAAATTCAAAAATGGGTAAGATAGAAGTTAGATGCCCCAGATATCACAGCTTGAGCTTCTCTGTTCAAACTTCTTGAGGACCATTTTAAACTCAATATGTGTTCAGAGGATCCGGAGTACTTTGTCGATGCCCCAAGTCGCAGCATACTTCCTTATTGTTAATTCAGATATAGCAAGACTACCACATGCCCTATCTTTGTTCAAAATTTGAGCCGCCCTTTTTGGGTTTTCAACTCAAATCCCCTTTGGTCTCAAAGCGCCCTTTGCGGGTTTTCGCCTTGGCCTCTCCTTTTTTTTTTGAATTTGGACTCAAGGCGCCCTTTACGGGTTTTCACCTTTCCCCTTTCAGGTAAAATACTTCTTGATTGAACCTGAATTCACCGGATTAGGCAAGTCTTCACCATCTATCTTGGTCAATATCAATGCTCCTTCAAAATAGGCCTTCATAAGGTCTTTCCCAGTTTAGCATATGCTTTCCTCTGAAATCGTTTTGTAGAAGAAAGATCTGTTTCAACATCAGGTTCCCCTTGTGGAATTCTCTAGGATGAACCTTTTTGTCGTAAGGTCGCATCATCTAACCATGATGGATAACTTTTAACCTTTCCTTCAATTAGGTTCAATTGACAAAACTATTTCTATTCCAATGTGTTGCCTCAACAAAGGTTTTAGCCGACGTTCGATAAGATAGAGAGTAAATGGTAGCTTCTTATGCCAATCTTTACAAGTCTTGGTCACCTTTCATCTTTTTTTTTTTTTTTTTTTGGTAGCTTTTGCTGCACTATGATATACTGCCTGATCTTTGAACAAACTATAAACTTTGACTTTGTACAGTTATGCATTATTAAACATGATCATTTATGGCATCTGATCTTTTTTTTTGTGAATTTGATGACTTTTGACTATGTAACATTGGCATATGAAGCTACTTCCACTCTCTTAGTGAAGTAAACGATAGTTATGCCGATGAGTCGATATTGGCTAAAAGCTTTTGACGAGATTGACCCCATCACATCCATGCCTCACATATGGAAAATTTGTGAAGAAAATAGAAGAGTCACATAAATCTTGTCTTCTTCAATTTTAGTATTTGCGGTATGACTGATGCAATCTCCTTCCATGGTAGACCAACAGTGCCCCATCCTCTTGTTTAGCCCGCGTCTTATTAATCCAGGCATATCCTGATATGATCGCGAAAACATGTTTGAATTCTTGAAGATAACTCAATAATGTCTCGCCTTATTTCTGTGATGAGATAGGCTTCAATCTTCATCCCTTTTCTAGGCTCATAATATCCGTTGACCCTTTGTTGAATAAGGTCTGTTTTTCATCTTGTTGGACCATTCTTAACAAATCAGAAGGTATGTTACAATCTCTGTCATCTTCAAAGTCCTGAGATCCCCTAAACCCATATATCATTCAAAAAGGGAGTCAGTAACAACGTCGCTCATGTCGTTGATATCTGGGGACCTAGTATAGGCTCGAAAGAATATTTCAAAAGAATAAATGATTCAAAGAACAGTTATTTGTATGATCATGAATAAAGAATGAAAGAATATTGTAAAACAAAAGAATGTACAATATGAAATGGAAAGAATAAAAGAATATTTGCTCAAAAAAATACATTTTATTAAAATAAAAATTTAGGACACAAGCCTATTTCACAAAAGAGTTCTTATTGCCTTTAGGCTTAAGGCAACAAGCATGTTTCGAATATTACTCTAGATTAGCTCTAAGAATATAGGAATCTCCTCCACAGTCCCATTATTCAAAACACTCCCAAATATCCAAGGGTTTGGAAACATTGTTCCCTGATTTCATCTTCGCTTTTGATTTCTTCAAGGGATCACAACTTTCTTGTCTCCTCCTTCAATTATCGCATTCACTGCCTCGTCAAAGTGATCAGGTTTTGATGAATCGTCAATCTTCACGATTCCCATTTTAATGAACTTTTCAACCAGCTTTTTAAACGTAGTACAGTTTTCAATTGAATGACCTTTTATTCCCGCGTGGTACTCGCATTGAGCATTTTCGTTATACCATTTTGGAAACGGAGGTTGCAACGGTTTCGAATAAAATGGGGACACCACGCGTGCATCTAATAAAGTATGATACATCTCCTTATACGTCATTGGGATTGGCGTAAATTAGATCTTTTCAGCATTTTGTCTGGAGCCTGATTCTTGTCTTGTCGACCCTTGTTGCTTGTGCAAAGGATTACCTTTGGTGATTAACGATGGTGCTTTTGAGTACCCTTTGTTGTATGTACTCGTATTATTCACCTCGTCATCCTTTTTTCTAGGAGCAGACCTTTTAGTGGTTTCCCCTGCTTTAATTTTGCCACCTCTTATGGCATTTTCAATCATCTCTCCTGCCATCACTATATCCGCAAAGCTCTTAGTAGTATTTCCTATCATATGAGTGATGAATGGAGCCTTCAAGGTATTGATGAAGAGCATTGTAGTCTCCTTTTCTAAGAGTGGTGGCTGAACTTGCATGGCGACCTCTCTCCATATTTGCGCATACTGCCTGAAGCTTTCATTTGGCTTCTTCTCCATGTTTTGCAAAGTGATTCTGTCAGGCGTCATGTCCGTGACATGGTTGTATTGCTTCATGAAGGCTTGAGCTAAGTCTCTTCAGGAGCTAATGTTAGCGCGGCTGAGTTGATTGTACCACCTAGACGCTGCCCCACCAAACTTTCTTGGAAACAATGAATCAAGAGTTGATCATTGTTAACATAGCCGGTCATACGTCTGCAAAACATGGTAATGTGGGCTTCAGGGCAGCTAGTCCCATTGTACTTCTCAAACTCTAGCATCTTGAATTTATGTGGAAGCACCAAATCTGGAACCAAACTCAAGTCTTTTGCATCAATACCATGGTGATGATCAATATTTTCCAGAGCTTGGAACTTTTCTTCCAACCATCTACAGCGATCCTCCAACTTCCTTGAAGATTCAATTCTTATTCCCTCTCTCTCTGCTATGTCCAAATCATGGATAACATGATTGGCAGGGTTATCTCCTGGGTTAGATTCTGAGCCCATTTGGAAGTTCATGGGCAGTCTATTATCAGCTTGCCCCTGTTGAGGCCTAATCGTGACAGGTGACCTTTGGGGATACTCTTCCGGTTGTACATGCGGTGGGGTGAAACCCCGAGGGAAGTCCTCATTGTCTTCAGTGTTAACTATGGGACCCTTCCCTTTGTCCATTGCCCCACTCATCATCTGGACCATTTGAGCCATCATGCTCTTTTGAGCCTCCAACATCTGGTCCCTCATCTCTTGTTGGAGTTTTGCCATTTGCTCTTGCATCTGGTTTTGAATGTCTCTTTGGAATTGTTCCATTCTTTGATCCATTTTTTCCAATTTGGCGCGCGTGTCACCAGTAAAGATGTTCAAACTTCCAGTTTTCCTTCCATTTTCTCTCTTCTCTCTTTTCATTATAATTTCAACTAATTAGACTCTCTCTATGAACTTAAATGCAAATGATGTTATGTAATGCAAATGCATGAATGCAAAGAAAGAGAGGTGTTGATTCTGAATTCAATTCCATTAGAAAAACTTTTCTAGAAAGCAAATTTCTTTACATAAAACGGATCACATATACGGCCATGCCCTCATATTCCAAGCAAAAAAGTCAATCCCCATCTTCGGATAGGTCGAATATTTCAAACTTGTAATAAATGCCTCCACCAGCTCCTTTTTGCTTGATCTGGACCACGACTTACTACTCACTTATTTCCATAATGCTCGTTAGCCTCTTCAAGAAAGCCGAGATGTGGTGATTCTCGAATAGTCTTTGTCATCTTGAACCCTTGAGTGATAAGGTCTTGTATTCCTTCACGGGCTATCAATCTTCTCTTATTGTGTTTACTTGGACCATATTCGGACGACCGTATTATAATCCACTTTATCAAAAAACCCGTTTTCTTATGACAAACTCTTCTATTTAGCAATCGAATTTGAAATCAACACCTCTTTTCTATGATGTGAATGCAATGCAATCAAAACAAAAGAGAACACATTAGCACAGGAAAAATAAATAACATAAAACACCTATTAGGGTGACCACTAGGGTTTGACATAGTTCTACTTAGGGTGGGTTCCTAGGTTCTCTACATGTGGTTTAACTCTAAAGTTGAGGTACCCAAACCAGCAGATTCCTTAATCCTCACCCATTATAGGCTCATATGGATCGAGTTCGGTTCAGGGGAATACATTTCCTTATGGCCATGCGGAAGTGAAAACTTCACGAAGACATAGGTACAAATGTATTCCGGAAGCAATCCACTAGCCCATGCGGAGGTGAAAACCTCACGAAGGCATAGCTTCTCGCTCCCACAAAAGGGTGTGACCACGACGGTCATGCAGTGCCTTATGATATACTGCCTTTTTGGAATAACTTCTCTAGGATGAACCTTTTTGTCATAAGCTCGCATCATCTAACCATGATGGATAACTTTTAACCTTTCCTTCAATTAGGTTCAATTGGCAAAACTGTTTCTATTCCAATGTGTTGCCTCAACAAAGGTTTTTGCCGACGTTCGATAAGATAGAGAGTAAATGGTAGCTTCTTATGCCAATCTTTACAAGTCTTGGTCACCATTCATCTTTTTCTTTTTTTCTTATTTTTTTGGCGCTTTTTGCGCGCACTATGATATATCGCTTGCTGATCTTTGAACAAACTATAAACTTTGACTTTGTACTGATTATGCATTATTAAACATGATCATTTATGGCATCTGATTTTTTTTTTTGTGAATTTGATGACTTTTGACTGTGTAACATTGGCATATGAAGCTACTTCCACTCTCTTAGTGAAGTAAACGATAGTTATGCCGATGAGTCGATATTGGCTAAAAGCTTTTGACGAGATTGACCCCATCACATCCATGCCTCACATATGGAAAATTTGTGAAGAAAATAGAAGAGTCACATAAATCTTGTCTTCTTCAATTTTAGTATTTGCGGTATGACTGATGCAATCTCCTTCCATGGTAGACCAACAGTGCCCCATCCTCTTGTTTAGCCCGCGTCTTATTAATCCAGGCATATCCTGATATGATCGCGAAAACATGTTTGAATTCTTGAAGATAACTCAATAATGTCTTGCCTTATTTCTGTGATGAGATAGGCTTCAATCTTCATCCCTTTTCTAGGCTTATAATATCCGTTGACCCTTTGTTGAATAAGGTCTGTTTTTCATCTTGTTGGACCATTCTTAACAAATCAGAAGGTATGTTACAATCTCTGTCATCTTCAAAGTCCTGAGATCCCCTAAACCCATATATCATCCAAAAGGGAGTCAATAACAACGTCGCTCATGTCGTTGATATCTGGGGACCTAGTATAGGCTCGAAAGAATATTTCAAAAGAATAAATGATTCAAAGAACAGTTATTTGTATGATCATGAATAAAGAATGAAAGAATATTGTAAAACAAAAGAATGTACAATATGAAATGGAAAGAATAAAAGAATATTTGCTCAAAAAAATACATTTTATTAAAATAAAAATTTAGGACACAAGCCTATTTCACAAAAGAGTTCTTATTGCCTTTAGGCTTAAGGCAACAAGCATGTTTCGAATATTACTCTAGATTAGCTCTAAGAATATAGGAATCTCCTCCACAGTCCCATTATTCAAAACACTCCCAAATATCCAAGGGTTTGGAAACATTGTTCCACGATTTCATCTTAAGCTTTTGATTTCTTCAAGGGATCACAACTTTCTTGTCTCCTCCTTCAATTATCGCATTCACTGCCTCGTCAAAGTGATCAGGTTTTGATGAATCGTCAATCTTCACGATTCCCATTTTAATGAACTTTTCAACCAGGTTTTTAAATGTAGTGCAGTTTTCAATTGAATGACCTTTTATTCCCACGTGGTACTCGCATTGAGCATTTTCGTTATACCATTTTGGAAACGGAGGTTGCAACGGTTTCGAATAAAATGGGGACACCACGCGTGTATCTAATAAAGTATGATACATCTCCTTATACGTCATTGGGATTGGCGTAAATTAGATCTTTTCAGCATTTTGTCTGGAGCCTGATTCTTGTCTTGTCGACCCTTGTTGCCCGACAGTGATTACCTTTGGCTGATTAACAGTAATTGCTTTTGAGTACCCTTTGTTGTATGTACTCGTATTATTCACCTCGTCATACTTTTTTCTAGGAGCAGACCTTTTAGTGGTTTCCCCTGCTTCAATTTTGCCACCTCTTATGGCATTTTCAATCAGCTCTCCTGCCATCACTATATCCGCAAAGCTCTTAGTAGTATTTCCTATCATATGAGTGATGAATGGAGCCTTCAAGGTATTGATGAAGAGCATTGTAGTCTCCTTTTCTAAGAGTGGTGGCTGAACTTGCATGGCGACCTCTCTCCATATTTGCGCATACTGCCTGAAGCTTTCATTTGGCTTCTTCTCCATGTTTTGCAAAGTGATTCTGTCAGGCGTCATGTCCGTGACATGATTGTATTGCTTCATGAAGGTTTGAGCTAAGTCTCTCCAGGAGCTAATGTTAGCGCGACTGAGTTGATTGTACCACCTAGACGCTGCCCTCACCAAACTTTCTTGGAAACAATGAATCAAGAGTTGATCATTGTTAACATAGCCGGTCATACGTCTGTAAAACATGGTAATGTGGGCTTCAGGGCAGCTAGTCCCATTGTACTTCTCAAACTCTAGCATCTTGAATTTATGTGGAAGCACCAAATCTGGAACCAAACTCAAGTCTTTTGCATCAATACCATGGTGATGATCAGCATTTTCCAGAGCCTGGAACTTTTCTTCCAACCATCTACAGCGATCCTCCAACTTCCTTGAAGATTCAATTCTTATTCCCTCTCTCTCTGCTATGTCCAAATCAGGGATAACATGATTGGCAAGGTTATCTCCTGGGTTAGATCCTGAGCCCATTTGGAAGTTCATGGGCAGTCTATTATCAGCTTGCCCCTGTTGAGGCCTAATCGTGACAAGTGACCTTTGGGGATACTCTTCCAGTTGTACATGCGGTGGGGTGAAACCCCGAGGGAATTCCTCATTGTCTTCAATGTTAACTATGGGACCCTTCCCTTTGTCCATTGCCCCACTCATCATCTGGACCATTTGAGCCATCATGCTCTTTTGAGCCTCCAACATCTGGTCCCTCATCTCTTGTTGGAGTTTTGCCATTTGCTCTTGCATCTGGTTTTGAATGTCTCTTTGGAATTGTTCCATTCTTTGATCCATTTTTTCAATTTGGCGCGTGTACCGTAAGGATGTTCAGCTTCCAGATTTTTCTTCCATTTTTCTCTCTTCTCTCTTTCTGTTATAATTTCAACTAATTAGACTCTTTCTATGAACTTAAATGCAAATGATGTTATGTAATGCAAATGCATGAATGCAAAGAAAGAGAGGCGTTGATTCTGAATTCAATTCCATTAGAAAAACTTTTCTAGAAAGCAAATTTATTTACATAAAACGGATCACATATACGGCTATGCCCTCATATTCCAAGCAAAAACGTCAATCCCCATCTTCGCATAGGTCGAATCTTGCAAACTTGTAATAAATGCCTCCACCAGCTCCTTTTTGCTTGATCTGGACCACGACTTACTGCTCACTTATTTCCATAATGCTCGTTAGCCTCTTCAAGAAAGCCGAGACGTGGTGATTCTCGAATAGTCTTTGTTATCTTGAACCCTTGAGTGATAAGGTCTTGTATTCCTTCGCGGGCTATCAATCTTCTCTTATTGTGTTTACTTGGACCATATTCGGACGATCGTATTATAATCCACTTTATCAAAAAACCCGTTTTATTATGACAAACTCTTCTATTTAGCAATCGAATTTGAAATCAACACCTCTTTTCTATGATGTGAATGCAATGCAATCAAAACAAAAGAGAACACATTAGCACAGGAAAAATAAATAACATAAAACACCTATTAGGGTGACCACTAGAGTTTGACATAGTTCTACTTAGGGTGGGTTTCTAGGTTCTCTATATGTGGTTTAACTCTAAAGTTGAGGTGCCCAAACCAGCAGATTACTCGATCCTCACCCATTATAGGCTCATATGGATCGAGTTCGGTTCAGGGGAATACATTTCCCTATGGCCATGCGGAAGTGAAAACTTCACGAAGACATAGGTACAAATGTATTCCGGAAGCAATCCACTAGCCCATGCGGAGGTAAAAACCTCACGAAGGCATAGCTTCTCGCTCCCACAAAAGGGTGTGACCACGACGGTCATGCAGTGCAATGCAAAAAGACATATTTTAAAATCACATGTAATAAAAGGATCATGTTTTTAAAATCAAATTTTTAAACCCAGACATGAGGACATGAAACTATCAATTTTATGGCTTGACTCTCTTATTGGTCCCCAGCGGATTCGCCAAGCTGTAGAAACCATTTTAAAAATTTAATTTTAAAAACGGGGAATCAACTTTAAAACGAAAATAGGAGTCGCCACCAATCCCTTTTTACTTAGGTGTGATTGGATTACCTTTTAAAACGTTTCATTTTAAAACATTTGATTTCGGTCTACGAAAAACGAGAAAACGAATTCGGGAGTCGGTTACGTATGAGGAAGGGTTAACACCCTCATAATGCCCAAAAATTGGTACCTAATTGATAGAATCATATCCAAATGTTTGAAATTTAAAAAGTTTAAAATAAGATCCCTTATTAGAAGGAAAACCAAGACTTACCTATTTCAAAGAAATAAAAATACCACACCCAATAAGTTAGGATACAGCATCTTATAACTTCGAAACTAGGTGCATCTTTATTTTAGAAAATTCTTACCTCAAGACACAAAACATCACACCCAATAAGTTAGGATACAACATTTTGAATTCCCAAGAATAGTTTTTTTTTATTTAAAACTTGAGATTTCTTTGTTCCGAAAGAATATAAACATCACATCCAGCACATTAGGACACGATATTTTTTAAACCCTCGTAACTAAAAAACATCTTATAATTTACAAAACTTGTTAAAAGGATATTTAGTTATTTAGCCAAACAGAAAATCGCAACCCAGCACGTTAGGGCACTATTTCCCGAATTTCTAAATACCAAAACATTGCCTTATTTTAAAAATATAGTAATTTTGCAAAATAATAAAATAATTAGTAAAATATTAATAAAATAAGGATAATAATGACACGAACATGATAATAATGATAAAAAATATTGATTAAAAATATTAGTAATAATAGAGATAATAAAATAAAATATATATAATGATTATACATAATAAAATAATTAGTAAATAATATATATATAATTTTAAATAAAACATATATATACTTAATATATTAATCATAAAAATTATATGTTATAAATAATATAAATAAAATATAATAAATTTTATAAAATTTTTAAAAATAATATATAATATAATACTATATAATATACAAGTTAAAATATAATATAATAGATAATATATAAATTATAAAATGATATATATAAATTATTAAACCAAGTAAGATAATATATAATAATAATTAAATATATATATATATAAAAAAATACATATAAAAAATATATAAGTGGATTTCATAATATTAATAAATTAATAAATATAGGGAAATAATATAGAATATTTAGTATGATAAATAATTAAATACATCGTAAAATAATAAAATAAAATAAAAGGATAAAAATAAAATAAAACAAAGAAAACAGGGGTTAAATAGCAATTAAAACAGATATAAAAGGACTAGATTAGAACGCGCGCTAAATCACAGGGGTTAAAATGGTAATTAGCCCAAATTTAAAAACTACGACGTTTTGATCCCAGCCTTTAAAGAGCCCGAGGGACAAAATTGGAAAGTAATTAAATTTTTAGGGCCAAATTAAAAATATAAAAAAATTGGATTAATCAAATTGAAAATGCGGAAGGATCAAAATTGCAATTAGCCCACTCAATGAAAACGCGCGAATCTTGAGGGCTGGGTTGGGTCGAGGCGCGGGTCAACAAAGGGGAAAACGACGTCGTTTTCAAACTGTATATAAGGCCGAATTTTCTAAAAAAATTTCATTTTTCTTTAGTTTCAAAAAAAAAAAAAAAAGGGGGTGCACTCCGGAATCCTCTGCCTAGGCGATTTTCGGCGAGGATTCCGGCGAAATTCCGGTGCCGATGACCACCATCTATCGCCGTCGCAGGCCGCTGTGAACGGCTACCGGAATTAAAAAAATTGTAATTTTCACTTTTTTTATGTACTTTAATATATATGTTATATAGTTAAAAAAATGAATGTAATAGAGGAAAAAAACAATAATATTCGAAAAGAAATAAGAGAAAAAAATAAAATTTTTTACTGATTTGGATGCTCTAACTTTGTACTGATTCTTTGTATATTCGTGACCCTTTTTTTTTGCTCTCTCTGTATTTCGTCTCTGTGTGTCCCTTACAGGTTTTTTGTAGGGTTTTTATAACCCGAAAGATGAAAAAATAAAAAGGAAACATAGATTTCTTTCTATATCTTGCTGCCGTTTTTTCCTTGTTTGTGCAGGTGAAGTCTCGGCGGCGGTGAGGCGCGCTAACTGCGGCTATGATTGAGGCAGCATAGACGAGGACTGATGGGCGCGAAGAGTTGACTTCGGCACGACCGTTGGCCTGGGCGCGGGACTTGCGGCGTGACGATTAGGATGACTCCTGCCATTGCGGCGCCTAGGGTTTCAGAAACCCTAGGCCATTGCTGATCCTTCTAATGTTTTGGGCCCCTTTGGGTCGTATAGGTTTGGGTCTGTTGGGTTAGTTCATTTAGGATCTAGGCCAGGGTGTTTTGGGCATTTAATTTGGGTCAGTGTTTGGAATATATAACTGGGCTACTAGTTTTAGCCTTGTAACCGGACTGTTAAGGACGTTTATTATTGTTTATTTTTATTGTATGGGCCCAGGGCAAAAATGGGACTCTACACTAACTACTAAGCTAAAGACTCTAAGACAAAGAAGAATGAATTTGGGGAAATTACTTATGGGAAAAACCAATTGATTAAGACAATACCCGAGGAAGAATCCACCTAGACTTCACTTGTTATCTAACTCTGAACTAGACGATTTATTCATTTGACCTGATACGTAAGATTCCCTAATGTATATTAAACCCTCTCTCGAAGCGAATAACGTCTAACCCTAGGTTGATTAATTGAAATCTCTTTCTAATTAAAACTCCTAGAATTGCATTAACTAGATCTATGGAATCCCATATTAGGTTTCACCCTAATTTGGCAAAATCTCGTCACCCTATCTCTAGGCGTGCGATCAACTCCGCTTAACTATGCTAGATCTACTCTTAGGCAGGGACTTTTTCTCCTCCACCTAAGCACATCAAACTTGAATTAATATCCGTGGAAATATCAACACAAGAATTAAGAACACATAATTAAGAACAAATCAAATATTTATCATATAGTTCAGCAAACGATAACAAGATTCATCTTAGGTTTCATCCCCCTCAGGTATCTGAGGGTTTAGTTCATAATGATAAAAGAAAACATCTCAGAAGAAAAGATAAAACAAAACATAAGAAATCCCTAAAACCCCCTGAAGGAATTGAAGGAGAGATCCTTCATCTTGAGTATGATTCCAGCTTCTTGAGATGAATCAACTGGCTATCTTGGAGTAAATCCCCACAAATCTGCCTCCTTCGGCCTAGCTGGACGCCCCCTGACTAAAGTCCTGGGTTCCCCCTTTTAGGTTATACTTACGGTGTTTATATAGGCTTCGGAATGTGTTACTTCACCTCTAAGTATCCTAAATCGAGTGGAATTTCTCTTTCTCACGGCAGGGGCACGGCCATGGCACACGCCCGTGTAAGTCATGGTCAGGCCGTGTTGGAGTCCAAAATGAGGCACGGCCGTGTGGTCTTGGGCCCAGGCCGTGTCGATTTCGTGATCTAGCCCATTTGGCCCGTTTTAAGCCCGTTTTCCGTTCTTTTCATCCTCCGGTGTTTTCCTGAGTATAAAACATGAAAACAAAGGATTAACAGCACCAAATGACATAAAATAAAGGATAATTCATCCAAAAGTATGCTAAATGTGGGCTTAAAATATGTTATTATTTCGGTTTATCAAATACCCCCACACTTAAGCTTTTGCTTGTCCTCAAGCAAAATTCTCAACTCATAATTAAAACAAACTTCCTCGATTCATAATATTCATCAATAACGTTTCATCATAATTCAAAGATAATTCATACATGGATAATTCAACTCAAAGGGTCCTAAAGATTCAAACAATCTAAGTCATACATTTGTAGCACAAAACATAAGTGTTTCCCTTCATCTAAATAGTTACCTCTGATTCAAAATCGACAAGGATTGACATCCTCACTAAAGATTCACTCAAATCACTCGAAGTGCTTAAGGTTCAGAATTAAGCACTCAAAATTCAAACATGAAGAGTTAATCCCATAGACTTGCATGAAAATTAAATCTCCACCACTATAATATGAGATGATACACAAATCAAAAAGGTCTTTGAAAGGGTTGTAACGGGGCTTAGGTTAAGGGTGTGGATAAAGGCTGAATTAGAGGGTTAGAATCGAGATTGACCTGACAAATTACCTAACTAGAAATAATGAACTGATAATAATTAATTACATCAATTGAAAACTAATAATACTACTATTGATAATACTCTAATACGGGCTTCTTCTTCAATAATTGGAATTTAAACGTATAAGCTCACCTAATCATAAAACTAATAATGATTATACTTCGATTTTTTTTTAAGAACAAGTCAAATACATAGTAAAGGATAAATTTAACTACTGAAATAAAGATCATAGTTAAGCAACTGATCAAATCAAATTTCGACATAAGGGTAGTCAAAAGGAATGGTGATAACAAATACAAAGGGTTTTGGGTTAATATTAGCGGGTAAGTCAATAAAAAGGGTTGTTAGGATTAAACGAGGTTCACTAGGGGTTAATTGTGAAGGTAGGTTTTTAGTGGAGTGAGTGGGTTAGAACCTAGGTGCCTTTATCATCTCTGTATATCAAATCAAAGGTGTGGTCTCGACATGTATAATCGAGGCAAGTTCTAGAATAACAAATCAATGTTGACACACTCATAATCAACAAAGTGAGCAAGAAAAAGAATATATGCTCTATAAGGCTCAAAGTTTTACAAAAATTATGGGTATTTTGATGTCAACCTCGTAAATTTCAAACTTCAAGGTAATATTCAAATTCAGGTTAACAACCTAGCAAAATTTTTAATTTCTAAAAAATAGACTTATCATGCTTGATTCTCTAGTATCTTTAAAGTTTAATCATCAATGTACAATTATCACTGACTCAATCCAAAACATATCAATAAAAATCATAAATCAGGGGAATTTCATTCTAATCATAATATGAGAGATTTACTTAAGAAACAAGGCATAATTCAGGGATTTTTCAAATAATACTATAGTTAACCCCCCCACACTTAAGATGTACATTGCCCTCAATGCAAAAAGATAGATGATATCAACATAATTATAAAATCATAAGATAGGGAGAGAAGTGAAACTTCCTGAATTTTGGATGGATTCCTTGAGTTGGAGGTGAAAGATAATTTGGAGGAGGCATCTTTGGTGGTGGTGATGTGGCTGCCCACACTTGCTGCGCTAGATGAAGAAATTGGGTAGCTTGTGAAGAATTAGCCAGGAAATAATAAAGATAATTCAAATTATACTAATTGTATATTTAAAGAAAAGCAAGCTAAAGTGAATGAAAATAAAAAGTGAAATAAAATTAAAAGAAAAGATTAATGGACCGAAGAGTCCTTATTGTTGGATGGTTGGCAAGGTGGGTGTGATTTCTAAGGCTGTGGTGTGTGGCTATGGTCGTGGTTGTGGTGATTCCCTAGCAGCCTGTAGAACCTAAAACCAAGAAACTAAAGTAAAATAAATTAATTTAAGCATAAGAGAGTCAAAGAGAAGGAAAATAAAGGAGAAGAATAAAGAAGAAGAAGAATTAAATGATCTCAAAGACCCTTGGCTTATCGAGTATATGAAGCGGCCGGAATGAACTTATGTAGGTCGGTCTCCCACAGGGAGATTGTGCTTGGATCCCTCCGCCTCCTCGCAATAGATGTGGTGTAGCTCAAGGGTTTTGGGAATAGCCAAAGGGAAAGAGTATAGAAGGGGAGAGTTCTGAAGAAAGTGGTATGGATGAGGAGGGGTAGGTGGTTTAAATAGAAATTTGAGGTCTGGTGCCTCCCCACGCCCGTGTGCCATGGGCGTGCTAAGTCACACGGCTGCATCGCACGGTCGTGGTGTGCTTCGTTCGTTTTTCCCATACCATGTTCAAGTTTCCACGCCCGTGTATAATCTAATAGTGTCAGCCACGGCTGCCTCGCACGGCCGTGGCGTGGTAGTTGGGTCCGTGACTCGAAGATATGATTCTTTCTGACTCGTACCATCTCTGCCATGTCAGTACGAAAGTCTGTAGTATCCACACGGCCACGGCCACGGCTGTGTGTAAGGCCGTGTGGCATGGTAATTTGCACTTGGTTAGTTTATAGTTAGTTGCTAAAAAGGGAAATAAAAGTGAAAGTAACATAAACTAAAATGTAAAGAGTAATGGAGTTAGTGCTCGGGTTTTAAGGTGGATATTCTGTATTGCTCATCCCTCCTGCATGCATATCACACTGTATTACTGGGTGTACCTACGAGGAGCCACATAAACCATCAAATTTTTTATGTAACATCTCTACCTGATTTAATAGCATGGTTACTACGTCGAGGTTGCAGACACTGGCGGCTTCTGTTGGTGTTGTCCACATAACTTGCCACTAATAGTTATTCAGTGCCATCTCCTCTATAAACTAAAATTTCCTGTCTAAAGCAAATAAAAGAAAAATTAGCAAAGTAAAATAATAAAAATAAATTGCGATAAAGTGGCTAAAGTAATAAAAATCAAGTGTTCTTAATATTTCAGTTCCCCGGCAACAGCGCCAAAAACTTGATTGCGTGTCAGAGTCTTAAAATTTATATAAAGAGAATGATCGAACCTGGAAACTAACTATGACAACGATTTAAGGCAAGCACACCTATCGAACAATAGTATAGTTAAGGCAAGACCGGATTATCGAACCCAAAGGAACTAAAAGTACTAATACTAGCTTTCTTTTTATTATCTAGCCTAAAATAAAGGGAATTTGTTGTTTAATATAAATTAACTAACTATTAAGCTAAAGACTCTAAGACAAAGAAGAATGAATTTGGGGAAATTACTTGTGGGAAAAACCAATTGATTAAGACAATACCCGAGGAAGAATCCACCTAGACTTCACTTGTTATCTAACTCTGAACTAGACGATTTATTCATTTGACCTAATCCGTAAGATTCCCTAATGAATATTAAACCCTCTCTCGAAGCGAATAACATCTAACCCTAGGTTGATTAATTGAAATCTCTTTCTAATTAAAACCTCTAGAATTGCATTAACTCGATCTATGGAATCCCATATTAGGTTTCACCCTAATCCCGCAAAATCTCGTCACCCTATCTCTAGGTGTGCGATCAACTCCGCTTAACTATGCTAGATCTACTCTTAGGCAGGGACTTTTGCTCCTCCACCTAAGCACATCAAACTTGAATTAATATCCGCGGAAATATCAACACAAGAGTTAAGAACACATAATTAAGAACAAATCAAATATTTATCATATAGTTCAGCAAACGATAACAAGATTCATCTTAGGTTTCATCCCCCTCAGGTATCTGAGGGTTTAGTTCATAATGATAAAAGAAAACATCTTAGAAGAAAAGATAAAACAAAACATAAGAAATCCCTAAAACCCCCTGAAGGAATTGAAGGAGAGATCCTTCGTCTTGAGTATGATTCCAGCTTCTTGAGATGAATCAACTGGCTATCTTGAAGTAAATCCCCACAACTCTACCTCCTTCGGCCTAGCTGGACGCCCCCTGACTAAAGTCCTGGGTTCCCCCTTTTAGGTTATACTTACGGTGTTTATATAGGCTTCGGAATGTGTTACTTCGCCTCTAAGTATCCTAAACCGAGTGGAATTTCTCTTTGTCACGGCAGGGGCACGGCCATGGCACACGCCTGTGTAAGTCGTGGTCAGGCCGTGTTGGAGTCCAAAATGAGGCACGGCCGTGTGGTCTTGGGCCCAGGCCGTGTCGATTTCGTGATCTAGCCCATTTGGCCCGTTTTAAGCCCGTTTTCCGTTCTTTTCATCCTCCGGTGCTTTCCTGAGTATAAAACATGAAAACAAAGGATTAAGAGCACCAAATGACATAAAATAAAGGATAATTCATCCAAAAGTATGCTAAATGTGGGCTTAAAATATGTTACTATTTCGGTTTATCATTAGGCTAATGCCAGGATATGTTAAATTATGCTTATAAGTTGATAGAATAAACAATGTGACTGAATAAATTATAACTGTGAGATTTATAGCAATTTGTACTATCTTATGTTTATATTGTTGGACTTGGTAAATGATTGGTAAGAGTTGCTTATTATTTTCGTACGGACTTACTAAGCTATATATATATAGCTTACCCCCTTCCTTTCCAATGTCTTATAAGGTTATTGAGCTAGCTCGGGTTGGAAATCGCCGGAGATTCTATCACACTATCAAGCTGTCATTTTGGGTATAAATGAATTCAAGTATTTTAAGTCTATGGCATGTATAGGGACTAGGTCTATAACACCCCAAACTCGTCCTAGAAGTCTAGACCGAATTCAGAATGCTACATTGATCACCGAAGTGATCGTGAGAAAATTTTACGAATCAAGTCGTTTAAAAATTTAATTCCGAAAATGTTTATCCCGAATCAATTCAAAAACGTTTAATCATTTAAATTACCCAGTAAGTTTAACAGTATCACACTTACGAATGAAAACTTAGAACAAATGTTGAGCCACAGTACTATAAATCTTTACAGTTCAACTTAAAAGATTAACAATTAAACCCAAACATAAAAGCTTATAGCTCATTTCCACCAAGACTGTCTGAGTCCTCTGCGTACTGAGTCCAACATCAGAATCCAAAACTGTACCTAAAAAGGGGAAACAAAAGAGGGGGGTGAGCTATACGAGCTCAGTGTGAGATCAAATTATCTAAACTATAGAAGCAGAAACAGAGAACTAGAGCAGTTCAGAACCAGAACATACTTACAGACAGATAACAGTTAAGCGAATTCACCCCAAACCAACGTACACCATATGTAACTCTACAGTCATATGGCCTAATCGGACACAGTAGCAGAAATTCTCAGTAGTTACAACCTAGGCCTAAGCCTTTTTCAGAATCAGAATTAGATTGGGCCTTAACCCACCACACCAGGTTCTCTTAGGCACGAGTGCCTTTCGGTCGAACAATACAATCGGACATTTCAGTCAATCAGACATTCAAATATTTCAGTCAAACATTCAATCAAATTCAATCATAGAATCACGTTCAGTCACAGTGTCAATCAGATGCATATGAATGCACATGAGTTATAAAATAACCCACCCATCCAGCCAACACACCATCTCCGTCCAACCCTACACTTACTGTGGGGATTTAATCAACCCACCCATCCCTACACTTCGAGTAGGACCTCGAAAAGCCCATCCAACCTTATACTCCACATGATGTCATCCCAGGTTGCCTGGCAATGATGATCATCAGCATAGTCCTCGACCCTCAGGAAATTGGGGCCGCCCTCGACCCTCTGGGAATTGGGCTATCAGAATGCAAATAAACTGCCAAATCGTAAATTACGTAGTAAAGCTAGCGTATAAGCTGTACTGTGCAATACGATAAATTATGGTACAGACGTACAGTATGAACTGCCAGATCAAATAGTGGTATGTAGCGTAGCTAACGTACATGCGGTACAGTGCAATGCGGTAATCCGCTATACCGATGAGTTGCGGTAAAACTGCCAGATCAGATCGTAAATCTCCCTTATCTTCAAAATCCCAACCCAAAATACTTTATATGCAGATGTATGTATGCAAATATATGTATGCAGATGTATGAATATGGATGCATCAATTCAGAATTCAATTTCAGACAATCATCCAGAAGCAGTCACTTACAATCAGTCGTTCAGTTACAGAAACATGCACACTTGTGCACTCAAATTCGATACCTAAAATTTCATACAACCAAGTGCGAATAACACTTAAAACACAGTCAGGGCAGAGTCATGTCAACCCTCAGTAAGCTTAGTCGAGGGTTGGAACACATAGAATGGCGATTGCACTTAAATCGCCTTATAATCAAGATTTGGCGCGTTAGGGCCACACGCCCGTGTGCTCCGACCGTGTGGAGCAATCCAGGCCGTGTGGGGATCAAAACGCCCTTGTAAAGGGTGGAACACAGCCGTGTGACAAAGGCACACGCCCGTGTGGTGCAGGGACACGACCGTGTAACTTACTGTCCAATTTTGATAAAATCAAGTGTAGAGCAGACACGGCCGTGTGAAGGTATCACACGCCCGTGTGGAATCCCTAAATCCCCAAATCAGTCACACGGCCATGTGGCTAGGCCATGTGACCCTAAAACTCTAATACTTAAATTCCCAATCTCACACGCCCGTGTGCCCGAGGGACACGACCGTGTGAAAGTCGACAAAAAATCTCCAAATCAGACACATGGCCGTGTGGCACCCAATTTGGCCTGAAAACCCTAATTCCCAAATCCACGCGGCCCTGTGCCTACGGCACACGCCCGTGTGACCGTCAGGGCAGCCACGAAACCTCTCCAAAATAACCCTGAAAACCCCATTTAAGCCATAGTAATAGTCCCTAACCCTTGCCCTATCAACATATATCAGAAACCAACGGTTTCCCTTCACTTTTAACATCTATAAACTCAAAAAAATGACGGAGTTATTGCATAATTACGAAAAGTCGAAGGAAAGGGATTCACAACACAAGTTAGTAATTGATTTAAGAGTAGAAGGTAATAACTAGGTTAAAATCCTACACCTGATTTGACGGCGAAGAAGATTACTGAGGAATGAAGATCCAAAACCCACAAACCACGATCGTTTTTAGAAGAAGAGAAAAAGCACAGAGAGAATAAAACCAAGAAACGTCCCAAAAAGAAAAAAGAAAAATAATATGCAACAACAATATCAAAATAATAAATAAAAACTAACATACATTAAACACATAATTTAATAATTGTAAATAATCATAATTATTACTCAAACCCCAAGAACCACGCACCCCAATACTCGAACCCAGAACCTCAATGTGCACTAACACTCACTCAACCACTAGACCAGGAGGCCCATTCTGACACTAAATTGCACAACTTAACTTATGTGTGTAACCTCCTCGCTGTCACTACAATCAAAACCCAGAAATTCTAGGCCCAAAATTCGGGGCGTTACAAGGTCAATTTGTTATATGTGTTATGATTAATTTGGCCATATGTGTTGGCTTGTAATTGTTAATGCTTCATCTTATATATAGCCATGAATGATGGCTTATGCTGATTATAAATATATTCGCATGTTAATGCCCTCTTTTGAATGTGAAATTAGTAAGTTTTTAATGGGCTAAGTATGATGTTTTAAGCATGATAAATGATGGTATAAGAATGACATGTTATTGTCTTGTTTGTGGTTGTTTGGTTGCATTTATATGCTTGAATTTGTGCCATGTGATGTTGTGTAGATATGTGCAAGTAAGGGTGGCAAAATGGCTTGGTAAATAGCCTTGTTTTTGTCCACAAAGCTAGACACACGGGCGTGTGTCCAGGCCGTGTGTGACACACGGTCTGCCCCACGAACATGTGTTCCGGCCGTGTGTCCCCTGCACCTAAATTTTGAAAAATAGAATGTCCAGAATTGAGCACACGGGCAGAGACACGAGCGTGTGTATCAGCCATGTGTGCTACACGGCCTAGCACACGGGCGTGTGGCACGACTGTGTGGCACAAGTTAGAGAGCACCCTAATTTGAACACGGTCTGAAGCACGGGCGTGTCCCCGGCGTCACACGGGCGTGTCCCTTGGACCACACGGGCGTGTGAGCCCTACTTCTAGCAAAAATTTTCTAAGTTTTATAAAAGTTTCCTGAGTTCTCGGTTTAGTCCCGAGCCACTTCCAATACATGTTTTAGGCCTCGTAGGCTCGTAATAGGGACTTCATGATAGAATATGAATGGTTTTAATTTGGACGCAAATTTTATGACTCGAAATTGTGTGATTACTTGTGATGTGAGTCCGGTAATGCCTCGTACCCTGTTCCGGCGTCGAATACGGGTAAGGGGTGTTACACAAATCCTTTTGTGGAAGGGGGGAACGATACGAGCAACTCAACCCAATTCAAAGGCCATAATAGAGATGAGCTTAGTTTCCCTCAAGGCCCAATTACGAGATCCAAATCCAAACAAATAAAGTTAAAACTCAACTTAGTTGTTCAAGACTTTATCACGAAAAAAATTTGAGAAGAAGAGTTGAAGTTTCAAGACAATGAATTCTGGAGTATGATGAATTAGAATGGACTAGTTCTGTTCGTGGGCCTAAACTCTCAATCTATGATGATAAGCCCATGTGGAAAATGCTAACAAGTTTAGGCATTTCACTTTAAGAACCCCAATTGATCTCACAAGCCTAGATGTTTCATATTGGGTTCGGGTTTTAGGCTTAATTTTTATTATATATGAGCCCAATATTTTATTTATCAGCTCTTATTATTTTATTATTATTTTATTTCGAATTTTTTATAATTATTAAGTATTTTAAATTATTTAGGAGTTTTATGTTAATAAGAAAGTTTAGTTTAAAACTACTCCTTGTCTAGATTAAACTACAGTTCTAGTATACTTAGGAGTTTTATTTAGATTTATTTAGCTAGCCTATATATAGTCCTTTGCATTGTACACAATTCATACAATTCATTATTAATCTATTTCTCTTTGAGTTAATAAATTCTCTCTGGGTTTTTCTTTTCAAGAATTTATCTTGAGTTTCTTTTAGAAGAGTTTTAACAATCTTTTTAGATTGTGGGGATCATTTTCAAACATTTTCTTACCAAGATTTCTATCTTGGTGGGGAAATTAGAGCCGCTTGAAGGGGGTTGTGGATTCTTCGTGTTTCCAAGGCTTCTTAGGACTTCTACATGCCATGTTCTATCGTTCCGTTTATCTTCTTTATTCGCTTCCTTATTATTCTAATCTTTTATTTATTATGTTATTTTAGTTATTTATTTTAATTGTTTTACCTGACTTTGAATCGATTTTGTTTCAGGTTTGTGTCAAAATTCAAGTTTCTTTCCAAACGTCTAGAGCCCTAAGTCAAATTTGCGACTTTGACAAACTTTACGATCCGCTTCCTTGTTCATCCATCTCATTCCTTTATCATTTGGTATCAGATTTGGACATTTTAGGTGTTCTTTTTATTTTTATAAACTGATTTCTTGAAACAGCCTCAAAACAAAAATTTTTTTACTCCGACAGTTTTCGAAAAAGAATATTTTTGAGTGGGTAAATGATTTTCAAATGATCTGAAATTTTACATACTATTTCTTGGCACGATTTTAGAGAATAAAAAAATATTTCCCACAAAAGTGATGGAAAAAGTACGAAAAAAATTAAAAAAATAAAAATTTATGTGGTTTGAATTTTGTGTCAAAACTTTCCAGATCAGATCTACATTATTTAAGGAGGATTTTGTTTAAATTTCGTGATTTTTGAAAATCGAGAACACCTCAAACGAAGTTTGTCAAGTTACTTTGCAATTTTTCAGGTTTTCGAGTTTCAGCAATTTTCATTGACTCTTAGCTTTATGTTTTCATTTGTTTTTTGCTTTTTATTGTTCCTTTATGCACTCTAACACTTTATTGTTTCTTGTGTTAGTAGGTTAAAGTACGTTGCACGTTGCACATTTCTTCCTCCGTGCAACAGAATTCTTTGATGTCTAGCCGACTTTGGACTCATAGTGCTATTAGATTTGCTTTGTTAGTTTGATTCTAATACATTCTGATTGATTGATATAGAATCTTTTTAAAAGACTCACAAGATTGATTATTACCTCATTGAGAATTTGATTTTTATTTCTGAGTGCATAACAGTGAGGTTTGCTACTGATTCTTTTCTTGAGTGTTGTGTTCTTTTCAGGCTTTCCTACTGATTCACAATACTATGATTGGGAAGTTGAGAAGGGATCAAGAGATTCGAAATACTCAAGATTAGCAACGCGACACTATTCTGGGCATGATCAACAAAAATTTAGAACGTCTAAGTATAAAAATTGAGTGTCAGAATCATAATTGGGGAGATAAGATTGACCAGCCTCGTCTTCGTGCAAATAATGCTCGACGTGTCTCTCGTGCAAATGAAGAGACTTTGGTTAATAATGACCGTAGACAAATTTTTTTAGCAAAACCAAAGTTCAACATTCCACCATTTCGAGGGAAGTATGATCCTAATTTTTAGCAAAACCAAAGTTCAACATTCTACCATTTCGAGGGAAGTATGATCCCGAAGCATATTGTGAGTGAGAATAAAAAATAGAACTTATGTTTCGTTACTATAAATGTCGGGAAGAGGAAAAAGTCCAATTGTCGACCCTTGGATTTTAAGATTATGCGTTGAGTTGGTGGACTCAACTTGGAATTGATCTTTAAAGAAACCGCGAAAGGGTAATTGAAACATGGGACGAGTTGAAGCAAGTGATGCGAAAGCGTTACGTTCCTTCTCATTACTATAGAGAGGTCTCAACAAGATTTCAACGCCTTGTTCAAGGTAATCGATCTGTTGATGAGTACTTTAAGGAGATGGAGATGCTTATGTAAAGATGGTTTGAACGTTCGATAGCCAATGCTCTTAATATTCAAACCTATATTGATCTTGAGGAGATGGTACACAAGGCAATTGAGGTTCAGCAGCAATTTTAGCAACATCAATCTCGTCCGTTTAGCGCATCACACTATTATCGAGGTACAAGTTCTAATTCTACTTTCAAGAATTCGAAACCTTCTTATGCTATTAATAAGTTGCTGCCAAAACATGCTGAGACTACACCTTTTGAGTGGAAAAGTGGGGCTCCTACAAAACATTCTTCTACATCTTTCAAGCAACTCATTTCTACTAAATTTTCACCAAAACAACAACGAGCTGGTGACATTGAATGTTTTATGTGTAAAGGGCGTGGACACTATAGTCATGATTGTGCCAACATAAGACTTTTATTGATCAAAGAAGATGGCGAACTTTGTGAACCAAAAAAAAATGATAATGAGAATTTTTTCCTTGAATATTTAGAGTTAGATGAAAAAGAAACGTCATGTTCTCCTACTGCGATATACTGTATTGAATTGAACATTCATAATACTTGTGAGGGGGATATGAGAAGTGAGGAAAAATCATGTGAAAAGACAGAGAGAAAAGAGACCTTTAGTGATAAAAGTCTACTTAATGGTCCAAATTTGGTGAGTGAAAATCCATATGAGGTAAAATTGGAGAGTTCTCAAGTGGAAAAAGAAAATGAAAAGCAAGAAAATACTCATACAAAAGTGAGGAATGATTATGTTTTAACTAACTCTAACTTAAATTTGTTTAGTGGTGTTTCTTTGTTACATGATTTCAAGGATCCATTGACAAACTCTCAATTATATTTCTCTACCATCGATAGACGATTTTACTTGTGGGAAAGAGGTAAGTTGAACATTGATAATTCTCCACAGGTGCTAGAAGGTAAGAAAAGTAATGACACATCAGAAATTGAAATATGTAGGCATAACTTAAATGTTTTTTTATAAGTATGCTACTAATTTTATTTTTTCTTACGACATGCTTTCTCATTGGTCAAGTTTCAATAAACAATGGTCTGAAAGTTCAATTGATTTTATGGGTTTATCTAGGTATTTAAAGTTTAATTTTGTTGCATTCAAAAGGTTTATTACAAAACCTCATGCATTTGACCTTGCAACAAAATTTTCTACCTTAAACTCTAAATATGAGTTTTTACATAATAATATTAAACTACTTGATTTTTATAATTATGTGAAATTCTTAACTCATCGTTGGAAATTCTTATGGATGACCATGCATATTAAAAGAAAGTTACAAGTTATTTTTTACTTGAACAATCATGTGCCTAATATTTCTTTGTCTAGTGTTGATGGTTTGTTTTTAAATGAGAGATACTTGATCCATGCTGATTTGGGATATCAAAATCATATCTTTGATCCAGGAGATAGTTTTGGCACACAAGAAAGCTTAGGTAAGTATTTTATTAATTTTATTTATTCTAATCCCTTTTCTTTCTGTGCAGCTAAAGATTCGGGGACGAATCTTATTAAGGAAGGGGTAAATGATGCAAGTCTCAAGGCACAATTTCAGACCCATGAATTTGATGGGTTCACACTACCTCAAGGCCCAACAATAATGTCAAAGGCTAAGCAAATCAAATCAGGATTCGATCAAAGATAAGATTCGAGGACGAATCTTTTTGAGGAAATGGAGAATGATACATGCACGGATGGGGTGAAATTTATTAAATTCCAATCACCAAAGCTGCCAATTTTCAGGCTTGGGAAATCATTAGAATTTCAACAACTTCTTGGATGGGATCCTGGTATTTCTAGGTTAAGATGTCTCATGGCGTTTGAAGATCCATCTCTTAGCTTCGAAACACATTTTGAATCACTTGATTTTGAGTTCGGGAGCTCAAGTTATGACCGTTTTAGTGAAGACTGGGCGAACAGAATTTTTGAACGGGATTATGACGAGAATTACGAATTTCGGGCTTTTAATTCGAGTTAAATCATATTGAGTTTAGGTTTTAGGCTTAATTTTTATTATATAAGAGCCCAATATTGTATTTATCAGCTCTTATTATTTTATTCCGAATTTTTGATAATTATTAAGTATTTTAAGTTATTTAGGAGTTTTATGTTAATAAGAAAGTTTAGTTTAAAACTACTTCTTGTTTAGATTAAATTAGAGTTCTAGTTTACTTAAGAGTTTTATTTAGATTTATTTAGCTAGCCTATATATAAGCCTTTGCATTGTACACAATTGACACAATTCATTATTATTCAACTTCTTTTTTGAGTTTATAAATTCTCTTTGAGTTTTCTTTTTAAGAATTTCTCTTGAGTTTCTTTTAGAAGAGTTTTAACAATATTTTCAGATTGTAGGGATCATCTTCAAACTTTTTCTAGCCAAGTTTTCTTTTTTAGAGGGGAAATTAGAGCTGCTTGAAGGGGGTTGTGGATTCTTCGTGTTTCTAAGGCTTCTTAGGATTTCTACATACCACGTTCTATCTTTCCATCTATCTTCTTTATTTCTTCTTTATTAATTCTATGTCTTAGATTTCATTCTTTTATTTTATTCATCTTAATTATTTATTGTTTTTTTTATTTTTATCTAACTTGGATTTAATTACGTTTCAAGTTGTGTCAAAAATCCAAGTTTCTTTTTGAACGTTTAGAGCCCTAAGTCAAATCTGCGACTTTGACAAACTTTACGATCTACTTCCACGTTCATCCTCCTCATTGTTTATCAACTACCACTTACCAATAGAATTGGAAAATAAGGCATATTGGGTGATCAAAGAATTAAATCTGGACCCGAAGTTAGCTAAGAAAGAAAGACTATTTCAACTTTAGGAATTGGAAGAATTACGTTTTATGGCCTATGAAAATACTAAAATGTGTAAGGAGAGGAGTAGACTTTGACACGATACAAAGATTAGAAAGCATGAATTTCTACCTGGACAGAAAGTTTTATTATTCAACTCAAGATTAAAATTATTCCCTGGCAAACTGAAATCAAGATGGACAGGTTCATATACCTTACACCAGGTAACTCCTCATAAACAATAGAGTTGATCGGAAAAGGGGGACAACTTTTTCTGGTAAATGGCCAAAGAGTAAAACATAATTTTGGAGGAACAATCAACATAGTTGTCGATGAACAAATCTTGCACTGTAATGTGTTATGGGATTTAAAAGGAACCAAGGGGAAATCAACAACCGAAAAGAGAGATGATGAAGGAAAAGACCAAAGTGTTGATTCCATAAAATATAGGGGAATCTGGCCTGCATGTTGCGACACCACTCCCAAATGTCACGACAACAAAAAATATTCAGATCGTAGAATCTGCTCTCGATGTCGCGACATCATTGAGGGATGTCACGACATCATTGTGTAACTCTGTTTTCTAAATTAATACTAACTGGTGAGTTTTTCAAGTTTGATTATATTAGGATTCTTATTCTTTAACTTCTTACTTAATAGAAATAAACTATAACTCTTGAATACTTTATTCTTTCCTTTTAATCTATAAATAGGTCACATTGATCTTCTCTTTTATCACCAACAAAGAAAGAAAAAGAAATCAAATTGCAGGCATAATAGTTTGTCTAAGGAATTTCAGGAAAAATAGATTATCAAATGGCCAGTTTTAGTGTAAGTGCTTCAAGCCCAACTGTTGAGTTCCAAGAAAGCGACATGAATAGATACTTGCAATAACTACAGTCGTACACTTTTATTCAAGAGCAGTGATTCGATTCTTTAATGAGGAATTGCAAAGGAATATGGGAGAATTCAACGAAAAAAGAATGGACAAAATTTTGTTTACCATATGAAGAGCCTACAATAATCCCTATGGTGCAAGAATTTTATTTAACACTAAAACAAAGGGAAGCAACCAGACCATTCTACGATATGCGTTTTTTTGTGAAGGTTAGAGGGGTTAATATTCCGATGACTAAGATTAGTATTTGCCAATTTTATGATGCGCTATATTATTATCGCGATTATCTCTATAAAATGGATTTGAAGGAATTCAAAAATATAGATACGGAGGAAATATTGTGATTTTTAACAGAAGGGAAAGAAATGTGGACATATAGGACAGGAACAAAAATACCTGAGGCATTAAATCAAGAACTAATGACACCAAAAGCCAAGATGTGGATGAAGTTCATCTGTTCGAGAATATGACCTACATTAGAGATGTCCGAGATTGGCCCAATTCAAGCTATCATAACATATGGGATCCTCCAAAAGAAACAAATACGTACTGGTACATGGATATACAAGAATATGGTTGATTACGCAAGGAATTTAGGAAAAGGAATATTTTCACCTCATTTAGTCACAGAATTGTGTAAGAAAGCAGGAGTCCCTATCGAACGGATGGATAAAACCATGAATCCCCCAAGAAAACTACTCGGCGAAGACATATTCAAGCAATTTGTTCTCCTACAGACAAAACAGAAAGTGGAAATGAGGAAAATAGGATTTCAAGAAGATGATGAATTTAGGAAAAGTAAATGTGTTTCTTATTAGGGATTTGTATTTTTAATTGGTGAATTAAGTATTTCTCTTATGGTTTGTATTAATATCTTTACGGATGATTTAAATTTATTTTAAAACTTTGAAACTTTTAGTTATTTTGTAAATTGTTCAAATTTTCTATGTAGGAACCCAATGCAAAGAAGACACAACAATTTGAGCTATTAAAGTGCAAATGAGGAAATACCCACCCTTAGCAGATGAAGCGAATACGATCAATTGGGTAATTTCTTTTCCTCATATTTTTATGGGTTGTACATTGAGGACAATGTGTCAACTAAAGTGTGTGTGGAGGGGTGTAACATAGAAAATTTGTTTATTTGTTTTCAATTTCTACATTTTTCTTTGATTTTTCTTGTCTTTGGTGTGTTTGAGCTTATAGAAATACAAGCAATTGGTTAGGAGCATGTACATAAGTTGCTTGTGTTTACAAATAAATTTGGCATGATGGTAGGTGATTTTAAATTTTTGGTTACTAGACTACTAAGTTTTATGTGTTACACTATAAATAGGCATTAAGCAATCAACTGTACCAGAGGATATGGAAAATACAAAGAAACAAGCATGCTAATATGAATGATAAATGACTGAATTTGAGTTTGTTTAGTTGATTAAATTTGTGCATACTGAGATATTAAGGGATGACCCAAGGCATTGTTTGAAATACATCCAGAGCCAAAAAGCTAACCTATTCATATTCAAATTTAGTACAAAATTTTGAGCCTGTTGACAATTCATAATGAACCTCTCATTACAAACCCCAGCCTAAAAATGTTAAGTTGTATTTACCCTTTTTCTTTGGTCCTATACTACACGACTATAGACGTCTGGCCATACGTATTGAAGGTTAAGTAGATATATCATGATGGAGTTTGTAAAAACAGAGTGGAATAGGAAAGATTGGTGTGATATGAGAACTATAGGTTAACCTAAAAGTGCAAAACAAAAGAAAAATTCAAAAAGCAAAAGTAGTACGAGTAGAAAAAGCCTTGAAATAGTGAAAAAGCATTCATGAGTTAGATGCATTGAAAAAAGAGAAAAGTAACAAAGTCACAGGCATAAGAAAAACTCGTTCATTAATGCACAAAAACTCATAGGCTAGTCATATTTACTATGTTATGCTATGATTTCCTATGTGGAGAAACAAGGAATGTGATAGAAGGAGAAATAAGGCGGTGAGTGAGTAAGGGTCACTAAGGAGGGAATAATAGGGATCGATATGATGTGCCAAACTATTTTTGTGTTTGTAACCCTCTTGACGCTTACTATTTTTGAACTCCATACCTATCCTAAGCCTTAGAACATTACAAGCCGAAAAGTCCTATGTGACCTAAATATCCTCATGCATGAATGTACATCATACTGAATAATCGTATAAACAACCATTTGTGTTCTTCTCGGATAATCAAAGTACTTGTATGATTTATTGATGGATCCCTACAAGTAAGGCCCTTAGTGTTTGTATACTTCGTAATGTACTGAACTTAGATGTTTGTGGTCAAAAGTGGTAAGTCAATTATTCATCATGTTAAAGTTGTCAATGAATATGAAATGCCCAAGTCATGTGCTCTAAAGTCAATACTTGTATGATATTTGCACGAGGGACGCTTCTTATATTTCTTGCTTATGCTTGTGTTTTTTGAGGACAAGCAATGACTTAAGTTTTGGGGAGTTTGATTTGCCGCAAATCGGTATAACAGATTAAACTAGTTTTCGCACTTTAGGAGCTTGAAGACAAACGTTTTTATTAAGTTTTAATTATGTTTTCTTAAGTTTCCATGAAGTTAATAAAATGTGCAAATTGGGTCTTTTTTAGACCTTAGGGGCTGAATGAGGCCTAAGGGTGAGCTAATGAACTTTATAAGTGTGCAGGAGACCATTAGAAGGCGTACCAAATCAATATTGGTTACTACGTCACAACACGGAAGGTCCGATGTTGCAACATAGGGAGCAGAATGAAGAAATCACAAATCTGCCTTCGATTTCACGACACAACCTATGGGTGTCGCGACATACCCTTAAAGATAGCTCAAGAGGAGTACACTGACTAATATGTCGCGAAATAGGCCCTAGTGTGTCGTGAAATCGACACTGGAGGAAAATTAAATAAGAGACAAGGGCGTTTTTGTTCGCATAATCAAAATTAAAGCTCGGGAACGTCAGCTGACCTAGGGTTAAGGACGACGACCACCTAAAATCTATAAATAGGCTCATTTTTCACATGTTAGAGGGACCATTCACTTAGCCTAGAATTAGTCTTTTAATTTCAGTTTAGTTTTCTCTTTCTTAGGTTAGATTTATTTTCATTCGTTCTTGTTCTATTTTGAGAGATCTGTATTGTGGAGACAATCAAACCTTATGGATTCACGATCAATCTTAATACAATCAAACTCTTTTGTGAATTCCATATTATCGATTTATTTAGCATGTTTTATATTTATATTGATTTTATATTGTCTATGGAGACCATGAGGAACTAATCCCTTTATGGAGGATTAGCGAGTGGAAGTATGATCTGTTAACTGTTTTGTAGAGATACTCATCGGATTAGCTGCTTGAGAAAGGAAGAACATAAAACAAACCCTAGGCCTGACAACCTTGGGAATTCATCTAGGTGGGAATCAACCCAAAATTGGTATAACCCATCCATGAACACCTTCACCCCAAACCGGTTTGGACTGTGAGGTCGGAAGATAAGTAGTTCTTGTCGACTTGTTATTTGAGTTGAAGATCAAAAGATTCTGCTTGAATAGTGACTAGTTGATTGACGAGGAACCCGAAGTGACAGTTGACGGGGCTTACCGAAGCGAGCTAATCACCCATAATTAGATTTGATTATTTCCATTCTTCAATCTCTCGAATTTTAGTTATTTATATTATATTATTTTTATTATTATAAAAACCCTAGAAACTCCTTTTATTTTACCTTCGTACTATAGCTAAACTAAAGTACTAATTAGATCTTTCAGTGTTTAGGTTAAAATTAATCTAGCACTCGCCTCCTTTCGGTACGATCCTCGAAGTACTCACCTACTCCGTTGTAACTATATTACAACTGGACCCGTATACTTGCAGATACTGCCTCATTAATATATCTTTTACTGCAGTATTTGCGTTCTGGACATTAGTACGTACGGAGGCAGTCATGTGGCCAGGCCATGTGAAGGAGACCAAGCCGTGGGGCTTCAAGCATGGCCATGTAGCTACTCTACACGCTAGTGTACAATTCGAGTATAGGTCACACGACTGTGTCGCTAGGCCGTGTAACTCCCTATGACCGTGTGGAAAAACTTTCACCAAAATTAAATAGGCCACATGGTCGTGTGGGGTGACCGTGTGGGGCACACAACTATGTGGTAGACCGTGTGTCAACCCGTGTATACTTGAAAAGTGTCTTTTAAACCAAGCTATTCAACCATGAAATGCTTAAGCCCCAAGCTTTCATTTAAACCACATTTCAACCTATTCAAAGGCATCCAATACAAGTCAAAAACATCATTTACAACAATCATCCTAGGTGCCTAACCAATATGCCACAATTGGCACATCAATCAACAACGCAAACCTAATTAAATAATCTTACTCAACCATCCATTATGCCTTGAATGGCACCCCAAATAAACCAAACCGAACATGTACAAGAACAACCAACACATTTAAGTAAAGCATCGGTGTAAACCTGACTTTTACTAATTCTATACTAAGACATAATCTAGGCATATAATGCATCAAACCAAATCCAAACATCCATCAAACATAATGCCTAACATATAACCATTTCATCCATGAAAACATTTAGCAAATAACCAAAACAACCGTCAAACTATCAACAAAATGGCCATTTCCATTATGCTATACATATTTACATAACCTATAAGGCCAACAAGATTCAAAATGTCATCAAACTACAAAATCAACATTTCAAACATAAGACTTCCTAAGTACATGCCAAAACCAAATTAGGAGCATCACCAATACTTGAGTTCGGGATTGTCATTGGATGCTGAACCGATGTACAAATTGAATGATACTTAACCTGCGCATGAAAAAATAAAACCATACGCTGATTATTTAAACAAAATAGAGACTATTAAAATGTAAAAATTAATTCAATTAATGACATGCAATTTGATCAATTACAAAGGCCAAATTAAAAATTCTTTGTTCATAACCAAATCATTAATCTAATATCAATACAAGATAATTACATTTCATAGTGCATATGTTAGCTCAATTCATGTATAAACATATTCCATCTAGCCTTTCATTTCATAGACATTCATTGAACATCACCATCCAATATTTACAATTCCATTCACTATCTCATATTCTTTTCCACATTTCAATTTCTTTTCTCATCATTTGTCATATCGAAAATCAAATAACTTATTTGATAATTTATTTCCCTATTAACATGATTCAAACTTGAACGGATACACGGATCCAACCAATACACTAGTTTGACACCTAGTGTCTCATCAGATAAAACCGAAGCAAATAGATGTGCCCAGCGCTATCAAATAGATTGACATCCAGTATCTCATTGGTTAAATCGAAGTAAACTGGCACCTAGTGCCTCATCGACTCGTAGTTGAAGAAATCGCTGAATTCTTCCTATCCTTTGGCATGCCAACTATATCCAATTCTACTCGAACAATTAATAGGGTTTTCATTACTTATTTCATTCTCAATCCATATACCAATTCACATCAATTACATCATTAACTCATTTATACAATCATATAATAACATAAAACATTTCACTATACATTCAATTCCACATTTACATAACTTTCACATATGCTCAAATTAATCCTTAAGAACATGATCATTTTTACCAATTCAAATACATCTCAATTTCACAAACAGACTGACATTCAAATACAACAATTTACGAGTTTTTCGAATTATAAAAACATAAATCATAAATTCCGAGCTATTTGTCAACAACTTTATATTTTCCTTTCTTTTTTGAAAAATCCAAATCGACTTTAACAAATTGAACTTAAAAACCAAAAACCCTTGGCCGTTCTTCTTCTTCTTCTCCCCTAGCTTCGAATGGCTTTTTGCATAAAAGAATTTGGTTTTCTCTTTCAATCCACTTTCTTTTTGTTTTAATATGGTTTTGCTTAATGTTTGTTTTAATTTAATTTAACTTTTATTCTATAATTTAATTTAATTAATGTTTTATTATATAAAAACATACTTATTAGATTCTTCAACCATCCATTACGATAGTAATGTAATGTATAATTGCTATTTAACCCTTTTATTTTAAGTTTTAATCATAATTCTTTAGTAAATTGCACTTTTATCATTTATATAATTTAGTCCCTATACTTAAATTAAATACTAATTCAACGAAATTACCTAACCAAAATTCAATTCACTTCTAATACAACTCCGTAAATATTAGATAAAAATATTTACGAGTCCGGTTTACGGAAACGGGGTCCCGAAACTATACTTTCTGACACCACTAACTTTTGGATAATTTCACCTTACTTGATCGTACCAATCCTTAGCAGAGTCTTTCTATCCAAACCTTAGTCCCGAAGGACTCGTTGGCACTCTCGTGTTGTGTTGACCTTTATCAGGCCTCGCTACTTTACGAGCCCATCCTCATTCCACCTTGTTCATAGTGGTGGGATTACTTCTATTAATCTGCCTCTCACACCAACCATTGCTTGGGGTACTCTTCTGCCCCATAAGTTAAAAGGGGCAATCCAACTTGCTGAACTGACAGGTTATTGCCCTTGCAACTATACGAGCTTGTCATCTCACTTGCTCGTTTCCTCCCTGCAACTATAATTTCTAGATTTTATATATATTTTTATGAATTTTTTTATATTTTATTTCTATTTTTTACAATTTTTTATGGTTTATACAAACAAAAATTTTACGACATGTCAAATGGTACTCTTTCTTTAGCTCAATCTAACCAATTTTTTTTCTTAACCTCGGTCAAAAGAGGTGCCAAAAAACATAACTTGATATACTTTAGGTATTAAATTAGAAAAAAAAAATTAAATACCAACATGAGAAAATAAATATAGTTTGAGGGACAAATCATGAATTAAGCCATTAATCATTTTATACAAAGAAAAGGGAACATTACACATGATTAAAAGAAATGAAAAGTCATTGTATGAATAAATGTGAGTGCATATATTGTTTTGGTAGATAGAAGCTTTAAAGGAAAATATAAGCAATGGTACATGAAGGTGAGTTTAAAATGAATTACAAGGTTTTGGAATTAAAAAAGATTGTATTATAGAATAAGATCGGGACCCTCGTTCCATTTCAAGATTTTGGAAACAGCTACATGAGTCACTTGGAATGAAATTAAATTTTATTACAGAATTTTATCTTCAGATAGATGAACAATCAAAGTTAATAGAAATTAATTTCTAGTTTAACAAGTGCCTGACAAATAATCTAAAGACATGTTACCAATTACTTAAATGAAAATTAATCTAAATACATGTTAGCAATTAAGCCATTTAAAGTCATAACATCTTCCACTAACTAGAATTATAACATAAGAAACTAGTAAACTAGTTAATAACTTAAGCTAATAGAGTGTTAATTACTTTCCACTCTCTATATATGTGCGCGCGTGCGCGAGTTTCCCTTATTGGGAAAGAAAAGATGAAAATATCATCTTCTCCATCTTTTGTAAACCGAAAGAAGAAGAAAAAAAAGAAACATTCCTCTTATTTCTCAAGTGTCGTGGCTTGTAGCAACAAAATTGGTAAGTTTTATTTTTAATTAGAATTGAAATGTTGATAAATGGTACTAAATCAAGAAAATATATGAATGTGAATTAGGAGTAATATTAACGAATAAAAGATTAGTCTACATGTAATAAGAAGAAGGGGTAATACAAAAATCATATGAGTAGCAATATATAGAGGAATGCTTAGCGTGGTGGAGTGGTTATCTTTTTTGGAACGGTAGAAAACTGACTTTCAATAACAAGAGAGAAGAAAAGGCCTGATCAAGAAAACCAGGGCAACAAAACTACATCACTCTTGAGAAACCAAACAAACATCAAAAGACCCAAAACAAATAGTTGAGCTCTCAACCCAAACGAGAAGCCAAAACTAATAGTGCAAAAAGAGCTCCATTTCCTCATCAAGACAGAACAAGGTCACACAAGTTAAATCGACCGAACCACCCCTCGTCGATCTCCGTCAACGTAAACAGTAGCCACATTCGGGAAGAAAGGCCCACCTCGTGGAAGCAAGTGAGCCACAATGTTGGCACTTTGATGGATGTAAGTAACATTGCTCAGCAAAAGATTTCTTTAATAAATCCTTACCACCACCACTAATTTTCCATCTGTCTTCATTTGGTGATGTGAGTTTCTTTATAACTGTCAATGAGTTGCCTTCAAAACCAACATGCATGAACCCCAAATCTGCTGCAAAAGTCACCGCCTGGATCTCTGCCACAGCCTCCGCCAAAAACGCGTTGAGTATCTACCTATTAGGTTGCACACTAGAAGCCAGGACCAGACCTTCAATATTTCTAATGGCATACCAAAGCATGATTGTTTAAAGAGGTTCCTTAAAAGTAGCATCAAAATGAGCTATTCTGATGTTTTTAACGAGTTTCAACCACCAATATCCTGATGTGTCCGGTATGAGGGACTTTCCGGCTTTAAATACGGCAAAGGAGGTATGTTAAGCTGATATTTCAGAACAGAATTTTCTGATATGTTTTTGCTTCGGTTTCTTTTGAATATTAAGAAGAAAAATGACTTGTGAGGTTAAAATTGTCAATTTCATATTATGAAATTTGAATTATTATTATTTTATTTTAAAATAATAAAGGAATTATTTGATACAAAAGCTATATATATGCGATGTGAGGTTATAACCTGACATCTTTCTACAACACTTTTTGAAATTCCTTTGAAGACCACCAAATTAGTCTCATCTTTCTCTTCGTCGACGAAACCCCGATCATGTCATAGCTTCAGATTCCTTTAGGGTTTCGATTTCTTCCCAGTTCCCACTAAAGAATAAATCCTTTGTGATTACCTTAAACCAATCATCAAGGGCGATCCCATACCTTCTGGTGTGCTGAAGGCCCGCCATATTTATGGTGCAAATCGTGAGCCTTGGAATATCTTCGACCAAGATTCGCCAGAGTCTTTCTGGGTTCTCACAAAGTTGAAGAAAAAGAGCAAATCAAGAATCGAAAGAACCGCAGGAGATGGATGTTGGCTCCAACAGTTTGCCAAAGAAGTGAAGAACAAGGACGGCGGCGAAGTCATAGGGTATGATAAATACTTCACATACACCAGCAAGAAAAACAAGAAATCAAATGGTCAATGGATTATGCATGAGTTCTCTTTGAAAGACCAAGAAGCTGTTGGTTTGAGTGATTTGGTTATCTGTGAGATTAAGAATAAGGATGCCGCTGTTGTGAGCTCGGATTACGAAGAAAGTGAAGGAGAACTCAAGAAGAACAAGAAACGTAAGTTGAATGAGGTGCCGTCGAATTCAACAAATGATTTTGCTACCATGCCCGTGGGGAATCAGACATTTGATTATATGGCTCCAGAAGTAGGAGGCTTCTCACCCTTCTCTGCATGTTTAGACCAACAACCAAACCCTTGGACGTCGGCAGGTGTTGGTGGCAATCTTGGAGCGCCTGATTATAATTCTCACCATCTGGTACCTGCCTAACCCTTGCTCTATTTTCATTTTGTACGTTTATATATTCATAAGCTTGATAATGCATGCTATTGTGACTCAATTTGTATGTATATATATATATATATATATATATTTTGATTCTCAAAACTAACCATTGGTATTGATTTGTATGTTTAGGAAGAAGCTAATAAGGCTGGGGACGCCAATCTTTTCTTCACGTTCCAAGAACTGGACATGATAAACCGTAATATATACATATTTTAATCCCACATTTAGCATACTTTTGGATGATTTAATCCCTTGAATTGTGGAATTTGATGCTCCTAATTCTTTAATTTCATGTTTTATACTTAGGAGAGCATCGGAGGATGAAAAGAACGAGAAACGGGCCGAAAACGGAGAAAATGGGCCAAAGTGAGAAATCAACACGGCCTGGGCTCGAATCACACGGTCGTGCCACCTTAGCAGGCCCGAACACGGCCTGGGCTCGATTCACACGGGCGTGCTCCACGGGCGTGTCTCTGCCGTGACCCGTTGTAATTCTACTCGAAAAAGGATACTTAAGGGCGAAGAAAGACATTCCGAAGTCTATATAAACACCCTAAGTATGACCTAAAAGGGGGGCGAAGCCAGAGATGGCTAAACACAGGGGATTACTCCAAGAAAGTCAGTTGATCCATCTCAGAAGCCGAAATCACACTCAAGACGGAAGATCTTTCCTTCAATTTCCTTCAGGGGGTTTTAGGGTTTTTCTTATGTTTTGTTATTTACTTTCTTTTGAGATGTATTCTTTATTAAACATGAACTAAACCCCTCAAATACCTGAGGGAGATGAAACCTAAGACGGATCTTGTTATTGTTTTCTGAACTATATGATAAATACTTGATTTGTTCTTAATTATGTGTTCTTAATTTTTGTTTTAATATTTCAGGATATTGATTCAAGTATTGATGTGCTTAGGCAGTGGAGCAAAAGTACCTGTTTAAGAGTAGATCTAGCATAGTTAAGCGGAGTTGATCGCAACCCTAGAGATAGGATGACGAAAATCTGTCGGATTAGGGTCAAACATAATATGGGAGTCCATAGATCGAGTTAATGCAACACTAGGGGTTTTAATTAGAAAGAGATTTCAATTAATCAACCTAGGGTTAGACGTTAGTAGCCTCGAAAGAGGTATTGATATAAATTAGGGAATCCTACGGATCAAGTCAAGTGAATAAATCGTCTGGTTCAGAGTTAAATAACAAGTGAAGTCTAGGTGGATTCTTCCTCGGGTATTGTCTTAATCAACTAGTTTTCCCACAAGTATTTTCCCAATTCACTCTCTGTGTTTTAGCATCCTTAGTTTAGTAATTAGTTAATTAAACAACAATTCCTTTAATACTTAGGCTAGATAATAAAAAGATAGTAACTACTAGTACTCTTGGTCCTTGAGGATACGATATTTCTGGTCTTGCCATAGCTATACTACCGAACGATAGGTGCGCTTGCCTTATTCGTTGTCATAGTTAGTTTGGACACGATCAGGACAACATTTTAAACTCCGATCAGAGTTAATGTAAATGCCTTCATGTTACTCTACATATGAATATTATTGATGGCTTTTTTCCCGTGGTTTTTTTTCCTTCCAAATTGGAAGGGTTTTTCACGTAAATTTGGTGTCTCTTTATATGTCTTTATTTATTTTAATATATTAATACACTAATTTAAAATATATTTTAAAACTAAAATTGATTTAAATATTTTATAATCAAACATGATTTTTTTTAAACTTAAAAAACCCTGGTTTTAATTACCACCGTTGAAAATTTTAATTATCAATACTATATTATTATTTTGGTTTGTGTATTACTAAATTGTTATTTCTAAAAAATAAATACCTAAAAATATGGCATAAAAATATGTCAACTTAATCAAACAATTATCAAAGTAACCCCAATTATGACGTCAAACACTTACTAAAATAAATTTTAAAACATTGATAAATAATGCAACTTTTTTTTTTGAAATAAAAATAATGCAACTTAATTACAACGGATAAACATTAAAAAAAATCAAGAATCGATGTCCCCGATCCGACCCACCAATTTAGGCTCATCTACAAAAGCCTGCGTGAACTCCATACACCAACACTGACGAGCCAATAACTTTATATTAAATTTAGTCAAATCATGAAAACTCATTCCTCCATTAACCTATATATATTTTAATTAATTTTACAAATTGAAATATTATGTTTCTAACAGCCCATTTTTTTGTGGTGTCAGAATAGTGGTTTCGGGGCCACATATCCAACGTGCGGGTCCATAAATATTACTATTTAATATTTACGAGTCTTATACAATGTAATAATAAAACTTGATTTAATGATTTATGTTAAATGAAAGAATAATTAGGTTCAAGTGTAAGACCGTAAAGTCATGTAGTTTTGGGAAATGAGGTATCGGGACCTCGTTTCTATAAACCGAACTGTAAATATTTTATTAAATATTTATGGAGTGTTATTAAGGTCGTAGTAAAGTTTCGTTAAGAAATTTTGAAGTTTAAATGGTTAATTAAGTAAAAAGGACTAAATCGTAAAAGTTGTAAAAGTTGAGTTCTATTAGTTGAAGGGGTCAAATGGCTATGGAATTATAAACTAATGGACTTATATGGTAATTATCCATTATTAATGTTAGTGGACAATTATGGGTAAGATTTAGTTAAATTTTAAGTTAATAATCGAGGTTAAAATGGTAATTTAGTAATAAATTAAAACAAAACAAAATTTAAAACATGTTTCGTCTTTTAGTTTTGTCTTCAACCAATTGAATAGGGGAGGAAAACTCCATTTTTGATAGCTAGGGTTCGACCAAGTCTTTTCTTTGCATGGTATGTAGATTTGATCCATTTTTTTAATGATTTTTATGTTTTTGAGTCCGTTTTAGCTTAATCTAGCTAGCTCGGGGGTCAATTTTCAAAAATGTTAAAGGTTGAGGGACTTTTAATGAATGTTCTTGAATGTGTTTTGATGTTAATTGATAGATTATGAATCCTTGTTGAAAAATAAACAAGTTTTGTTAAGTGATTTTTTGATGAATTTTGGAATTAGGGATTAAATTATTAAATGTGTAACTCTTTAGGTTTTATTGTGAAGTGATGGTAAATATAGGTTGTTTCAAGGTCCCTTGTAACAATGGTTAACATGGATTTAGATTAAAATGGTTAGATTTTAATTTATAAGCTTAAGCACTAAATTGTGAAAGGTTAAAATGTTAGGGGCAAATTGATAATTTTGCATAAATATGAAATATGGATTAAATTGAATACTAGAAGTATGTAACTGATTGAAATTATCTATTTAGATCAGAATAAACCACGTTCGGACTTAAATCAAGGAAAAGCTAAAGCTTCGGATTAGTTCGATCTAACTACTACGCCCCTAACTATCGAGGTAAGTTCGTGTGAACAATAATCGTTTTAATGTTAGTCAAATTAACTATTTACTATGTTGTTTTAATATGATTGAATTTGAATACAAATGTATCAATACTATAATGAATTGACAGATAACGAGTCCCGGTTGAACCTTAGGAATTCATAGGATACAAATGATATGTCATTAGGGATTTCATGTTTCGGGTGCTAGTCTTGAATGTCCTACCGATGGCTGAGGGCCTGCATTTGTTGCGGATACTCCACAGCTCGTGTGAGTAGCATCGTGTAGCTTACATTCTGACTCACAGCTCGTGTGAGCAGGCCCATTTCACAGCTCGTATGAGCATTGATGTAAAGGAAATGTTACGATTATATGTAAAGACACACTATGTATGAGCTTTCCCGAGTATCCGATGTAATTTTAGACGGTTTAACGGGTAAAAAAAGGTAATGAAACGGTAAGTTCACAATTGGGATGTAATATGATGTTATAAAAATATTGATGAGCTAAATGATGTACTTACATATGAGAAATCTTCTTATGCTATGGATGAACTCATTTATATCATGGACAAATGCACTAACTTGTGAATTGATGATGTTGTTTAGGCTTATACTGAGCATTTGGAATGGAACGATAAGTAAGTAAATGGAATGATTCATAATCTTATGAAAATGTTGATAAATATGTGATGTGTCTTTTGAAATTCACTTATGTTATAAATGAACTTATATGTGATGTTAATGAACTTACTAACTTGTGAGTTTGATGGTGTTTCAATAGACTTATACTAAGCTTATGGTATTGGTAATGATTTATGATTAATCTATGAATTGTATTAATGAAGTGGTAAGTTATGTTTAAGTTTATACGAGCTTACTAAGAACTCGTTGCTTACGTAGTTGTTTTCCTTTGTTTTATAGATCATTGGAAGCTCGATTTGGTTGGAAGCTCATCGGAGACCTATCACACTATCCAACAGTCAATTCGGTAATTTTTGAGTATTCTGGACAAGGTTTATAATGGCATGCATAGGGTGAATTGTAATGGTATTTTGGTGAATGTGGTAATGGTGTTTTGGCATGTATAAGTTTTGGAAACCATGTTGGTTTGGTATATTTTGATCCCTTAACAAGCTATGTCATTTTGGTTACTTTAATGTGCTTGTTCACAAGGTTCTTTTAATATGTGTTGATGGCTTGCGTTTGGTCATATATGGTAGTTAGTTGAAATTAGTTAATATGTTTGGTCTATGATAATGTTGACATGTTTAGGTAAGGAATGTTTGGATGCAAATTGTGGTGCCTTTGAATGGCATATTGGTTAGGTGATTTAAGATTCTTGAAATGGTATGTTTATGCAAGTTTGAATGGTGTTTTGAACCCCTTGAATGTGTGCTTAAGTGGTTTGAGAAGTTATGCATGAAATGGTTTTGAAATAGTTTGATTTTAGGTAAATTTTGGGTTCACACGACTTGGGACACAAGCATGTGACATAGCCGTATGAGGCACATGGTCGTGTGTCATTTGAGGATTTCTTAATATTCAAGTCAGTGAGTTACACGGCCTAACACACGGCCTGGCACATGGGCATGTGGGGAAACTCAGAGAGTTACATGGTCTGTCACACGGGCGTATGACACGACCGTGTGACCCTACTCAGAGAGTTACACGGGTGAGAACACGGGCTAGGGAGGTTCCACACGGCCTGTTAACACGGCTGTGTGACCCCTATTTTCTAATTTTTGCATGTTTTTCCTAAACTTTTTGTTTTATTTCAAATTAGTCCCGAATTGCTTCTAAGATATTTCTAGGGCCTTGAAGGCTCGATTTAAGGACGAAATGTATGTGATTGAATGGTTTATGATATATTTACATTATTGAATGTTATGATTTTTTTAATATTTTTAATTGTACGGTAATGCTTCGTAACCTTAATCCGGTGACAGAGACGGGTTAGGGGTGTTACAAATGCAACTTCTGTACCATCGGCATAAGGTTCCCGGGGTGGATCCACATCGAACTCATCATCAGACCCACCAACATCTGCAATGCAGGAAGTCCCCTTGCCAGTGGATGTCGTAGGGAGTACATCAACCCTTCTCGTGTACGTTTCAGAACGTCCCTAATTAGATTTGGATTGTGAACCACTAGAAGTTGATGCCATTCCCCAATAAGTATTTCCAGCATTGAACATCGACCCACCGAGGTGCATGTCGCATCCACTAACGGAGTGTCGTGCAAGGGTTGTGTATTCCGTCCTGTCACCAAAAACGGACGGTTTCGTGTTTTGCCTCCCACTAACGGAGTGTTGGGCAGGGATCGTGTATTCCTCTCGAACAGTAGTAGATGTTGAAGTCGCAAGTTCTTCATCTAGCCTTGAAAATTCCACGTATAACTCAAGATAGGGTGATCTACTACCGAGGTGTGTCTGCACCATCGCCTCCAAGCCACGAGCACCTTTGATATCAAATGAGTCATATGTCACGGGATTAGCCGAAGTATAAAATCGATACTTAATAGACGAAACTCTCATTGGCATTGTTTCGAAGATTTTGCGCCTAATTCTTTTACAAAGTTCTGTCAATTCTATGTTATGGTTAAAAACCAGTCGCGTTGTGTTCTCCGATAAAAAATAACGTCGTTCTAGGTGTCACGGATCTCACCGTCGTAGTAAATAACAAAACTAATACGTCCACTCATTTTCCACCAAATTATCTGTCGAAAGAAATTTAAAACAAAAAACATTATGCAAAAATATAATGATTTGTATAAATATTAACACGATAAATCAACTTATACCTTCTCAACTTCTATTCTTCTGAACTTCTTCAATTTCTCTTGTTGTAACCTATGCAACAAAAGAATGAAATTTGGGTCATTTATAGCCTAAGGGATAGTGGGATGCTCATTTCTGTATAATTCCCTGGATAGTGGGGGTTGAAATTTGTAGGGGAAAAACACTCCAAGGAGGATGCACTGTCACCAGCACTACTGAAAAAGGCATCCAGCTGGGAGCTTTTTCAGTACTTTTGCTGACAGTGCATCCTGCTTGGAGCATTTTTCAACCCTAACTATCAGATTTCTCCGAAATCCCGGGATATTTTTTCAGAACCATCTTCTCAAAGTTATTTTTTCAGAATCATCAGTACAAAAAGCGTCCAGCTGGAAGCTTTTTCTGTACTATTACTGAATGTGCATCCTACTTATAGCTTTTTTTTTATAAAAAAAAAACAAAATTCATCTCATCAAAATAATTTTTTCAAAACAAATCACGTCAAATTTATTTTTTCCAGAACAAAACTTAACAATTAAAAAAATTAACCCTAAACCCTAATTTAATTTTTCTTAAACCTTAATCAAACCCAAAAACCCTAAACCTAAGCCTTAATTTGCAAATAACCCACGGGAGACTACACGGGGAAAAGCGTGTCCCAGTCAGCACTTTTTACTAAAGCGCGCTAACATGGACGCGCTTTTTCCTGACACAAGGAAAAACACGTCATCGTCAGCGTGTTTTTCTGTGTTATCCCCTGAAAAAGCATCCACGTCAGCGCGCTTTTGGGTTTTCGGTCCATACCTGTTTTTATTTTTTGGAACGACCCATTTTCGTAAATAATTTCGGAAATGGACCTTTATTGGTACTATACTCAATTTCGATTCTATTAAAAGATTTTTATTAAATGAATTTATATAATAATAAATAAATAAATAAACAGTTAAGTTTTTATTGAAATACTTTATTTTAAATTATTTTGTTTCCATCAACCAAAAAAGTAAAAAAAAAAAAATTGTATTAATTTAATTTTAAATAACAGATTTTAATTATTTATATAATAAGTAAGTTTATATTTCATATACAAAAGCTTATAAATAATACATTTATATAATTTAAAATATTATATTATATTTTTATTATAGTCAATTTATTAACTATAAAAATTTTTATGAAAATTGAACAAGACTTTAATTTACAATATATCAATTATGACTCATAGAAAATTATAATTTGTACAAATATGCTTTAATGACTATTAAGGTTTTTTATTAGCATTATATCTAAATTATCAAAATATTGATATATTTTAATTATATTTATTAATTATTATTTTGAATAATGTTATTTTGCATTATTTATATGAAGTAAAATTATATTATACCTTAAATATGATATGAAATTTTTTAATATTATTAAAAAATTATTGATCTACAATATATCCAATTTTTGCTATGGTATAAATTCTTTAATTATTAATTGAAAATTTGTTAATATATTTGAATTATTTTCAATAATTTGAACAATGAACTAAAAAATTATTTATAATAATTTAAAATATATTATTTAAAAAATAATTAAAAATTAAAATTACAACATTGAAAACAAGTGAGAAATGAACAACTTATGGCCCTTAATCTTAGTTATTGTATCATTCAGATTTGGCAAGGGAAAGCAACTGAAACAGGTTTAGATCCGTCTGATAAAACACTATATCTCCACTATTGCTGACGTAATGATCTTGTGCGAGGCTTGTGATTAAATTATTGATCAAATGAAATGGAACAGCCCCTGATTTCTTCGGCTCCCGATAGAATTTTCCTACCACAGGTTTTGCCGCTTTAGTCTGCAAAACCCAGAAAACACCCTTCATTTTATCTTATGAAATCAATCTGTTTAATTGTTTCTAAAGAATATTTTACATACAGCTTCCACTAAGTGATAATGAGGGATTTGAGGGAAGAGATGATGGATGACATGTGTGCCAATGTCATGGTGGATATTATTGAATAAACCATAATCACGATCCACTGTTGTAAGCCCTCCTCTGAGATAACTCCATTCCTGTCATGTAAATGAAAAAAACCTCTCAAGTTTGAACAATTTTTTACTCTCAAATGCATACATACAAAGTTAAATTGTAGGTTACCTTGCCACGGTACCAAGGTAGTTTCTGCTCATGGCCATGGTGATGTAGATAAGTCACTAAATCTAGCCATATCACGAAAATCTACGAAACCAGAATAAAATGGCTCAGCTTGATGGATCGAAAATTAGCGCAAGTGACTCACACAACTTGACGTACCAAGTAGGGAATGCCATAGAGCTTAAACACGTGGGATGGACCAACTTTAAAGGATACGTAGGCAAGTATAATAACCATTGCAGACCAACAGGCAGTGGATATCATCACAAGTTTCCTCTCTTGGGGGCTAAACAAGTTGCTGTAAGGGTTGAAATGAGATCCTTCTTTGCCTGGGCTTCTAAACCACTGTAATGAAAACAAAAATAGCCAAATTTAACTCCTTACTAGCCATTATGTTAATCTTTTTGTCGACTAAAACAAAACAAGCTTTCTCACCAAATACATGGGGAATGCAAATAGGAGAAAGGGGACGGTGAATCGCAGTAATCGCGTACTGGTGTCGAGTTTCTTGTAAATATTCTCAGGCAACTGAGATTAAAAACCAAAAGTATGAAGAGTTAGTCTGCAACTTGATATATATAGCATGGATGAATTATAAGAAAAATAAGGTCGAAAATGTTGTACCGGAACCCATGACTCATCCTTTTCGACATTTCCGTGGTTCTGATGATGATTTCTATGGCTTATTCTCCTGTAAGATTTTCAGATTATGTTATGTAGTTGCAATCATACAAAATAAAGAACAAATATTTACCTGATTGAACTTACCATCCATGGTAAGGAACAAGAATTGAAGAATGTAAGATATGTCCCACCACACTATTCAAAATAGCATTGTCTGAAAAGCTTCCATGGCCACTGCAAATCCAAAACTAAGATAAAGAGTTATATTAAAAACAAGAAAAAGGAAATGAAGTGTACTATTACCAATCATGTCCAAGGACAAAGACAGCCCAAAACATGGTTCCTTGGGCAAACCAGTAGATTGGCCAAAACAACCAACTATTGCAGTAGACTGCAGCTGCTGCTAATGCAAAAACCACACTGACATCCCTAAAAACATAACTCATTGACCTCCATGGATTCTTGATCCAACACTGCTTCGGTATGACAGCTCGGATATCGGCAATCCGGAATGGAGGAGGTGAACTCGGATCAAAATCACCTTGCTCAGTCATTCCACTAACATACACCCTTTTCAACTCCATTGTTTCAAATCATGTATCTAGGATGAGATAGGTGACCAATGGTTGCTTTATCTCCACTCCTTTCTAACCTTTATATAGATGTGAACTTGGAATTTGATATTTATGCTAACAAATCTGATTGAAAAAAAATATTAGCGAATAAAAATATATAAATATAAATAAACAAATATTTATATATATAAATAAATTAAATTAAATAATTTATATTTAAATTATCAAATATGAAAAATTAATAAATAACATAACAAAAATCAGAAATTAAAAACAAGAAATAAGTTTTACTAGATGTTGAGGCCTGTTTTACACAGTTTCCTTAAAACAAATTCGACCGCTCCTACGGTGATTGGAGAAACGTTAGTCGAATGTCTCCTATGATACAACAACACGATGATCGAAGTAGTAGCACCTCTGCAGTAATCAACGAACAAACGATGTCTTTTTTTATAACCAAAACATTGAAAATATAGAGAGGAAAAGAGAAGAATTTTAGAGAGAAAATAATCTTGGTGTGAGAGAGAGATTAATTTCAGAAGAAGTTTGGCAATGCTTTTGAAAAGTGCTGTGGAAAAGTGCTTTTGAGAAGTGCTTTTGAAAAGTTTGTTTAAAATTTAAGTGTGCTGTCAAAAAGTGCTTTTGAGAAATAAAATGTCCATTTTAGACATGTTATTATCAAGTAACAAATATACATTTAAATAAAATTTAAATTAGTTAATATTATTATATTTTAGTAAGAATATAAAAAAATTACTATAACTTTTTAATATTTTAATATATGAAATATAAATTTTAAATATTTTTAAGTAATAAATATTAATTACTTGTAAAATTTAATTAGAATATATAAACTACATTTTAAATATTTAAATATAACCATTAAATATTTTTAATTAATATTTTAATTTTTTTTATTTTTAATTAATAATTTTAACACATTTGTAATTAAGCACCACGAAAAAAAAAAGGAAAGTACTATGTTATTAGAGGGGTGAAAAAGTAATTAAGCACTAAAACTGCTTTTTGAAGAGGAAAAGCTAAAAATTTTAGCTTCTCCTTTTTAAAAGTGCTTTTCAAAAGCACTTTTGAAAAGCCAAAAATTCCAGCCAAAAGCAGCTTGTTCTGCACAGCTTTTTTTCCAAAAGTACTTTTGGAGCCAAAAGTGCTTTTGAAAAGCAACGAAGAACTGGCCCTTAACCTGTTATAGGAATTCAAAGTGGAGAAATTTTTGTATATATATCCATGTATAAAGAGACATAATCTGCATTAAAAGGGCAACTAAATCAATTTGATTAAAATCAGGATATATGTCCTTTTATATCAGATTTTGTATATATTTGCTGAGAAAAAATAAATTTTGTGTTGAGCTAAATTATCTGTAAGCCCTTTTTGGGCCTAGCATTTTGCATCGCCCATGTTGTGCAAGTGTGCCCCAACCCCGAAAAGTTTAGACCTACACTCCCTACACACAAGGCAAAGTTCCAAGCTTAATCATTCAATCTCCCTTCAAGTGGGTTCTTATATATATATACACATCCCACACTTGATATTTAACTAATGTGGAATCTAAGCTTTTCTTTTCCTTAACAAATATTTCCAAGTAGCTTACTTTGAGCACTAATTTCTCATCCATCATTCAACCATTTTGAGCATATGGTCTACCATTGTAAAGGTCTCATGGAGTAGAATATGAAACCATAAATTTATGATTCAACTCTCCACCTTTACCTATTAAGAATATGCCTCAAAGTTCCTATGAATTACAATTTTTCCAACATTTACGTTTATGAGTTCAAACTTTATTCTATTTTAAGTCCCATTACATATGAATTTTATCCAAATTTATTCTAGTTTAGATCCGAAAGCTATCAATTCGTCCATTTATGCATGTAATAGTTTTATTATTATTGATTGTAATTTATAATTCCATTTGTGTAATCGGTAATCATACTATTTGGTCCTGAAGTTGAATTCTCAAATTGCTTATTGTTTATTATTCGATTGCTTTTTTTTTTATTACTATTTTTTTAGTTTTGTATGATAAAAAAATTATATTTTTCCCAACTTCGTCTGGGGAAATCCTTTTATAAATAATAATGATATGTGCAGAAAGTAGTTAATAAATTTCATTCAAACATGTTTTTATCATTTGTAATGCATATATTATTTTTAGTATTTTGTTGATCTCTCTAAGAATTTAATATCTATTCTTTAATTTGATATAATTCAGTCTTCATTAGTTAGTTGAAATAGTAATTATTAAGGCAAAAATGTTGAGTTCGAATATATCCCTTAAAAATATTCATTCCAACTTCATGCAAAAATATATGTATTGTGTTAGAAAAATATTTTTAAGAGAAATTCACATAATCATATTATCGATATAGTTAAGGATTCTAATTATTTGGACTAACTAGTTTCATTATAAAAATAGATGATCAAATTATATCAAATTAAAATATAATAACTAAATCTCAAATGCAAACATAGTAGAGAGATCGGAGATGCAATTTTACCATTTTTATTTTAAAACCTAAACTTTTTATTTTTTTTAAAAAAATCAAAAATTTTTCCAAGATCAAACCTTTAAAAAAAAACATTTATTTTAGAAAGGGGAAGGGAAAAAAACAGGATTTTTGGGGCTCCTAGGGGCGGAAGACCGACGTTCCGGTGACGTCCCCTTCATCGAAGCCCAAACCCGATCCCTCATGATATGTGTATGGCAAAAAAAAAAAAAGAAAAGAAAAGAAAAGAAGAAAAGCAATAAAATGTTTTTTGTTGTTGTTATTGTTTTTTTTTTACCTTTTTTTAAAGAATAAAATATGAAAAGCCTCCTCTTTTTCTTTCATTTCATTTCATGTATATATACTATTTTTTAATCTTGTTTATTTGTAAGAAATGATAATAATAATATTAAATAATAATAGTAGTAGTAGTAATGATAATAATAATAATTTGGGCACTTGACAGACCCAAAAAGGAAAGTAAAATAAAATAAAAACAAATGCCTCCATTTGACCAAAATTGGGTGGGCTTCAAACAGGCCCAAGAAAAACCAAATATACAAATGGGCCTCCAATTAGGCTCGAACAAAAATAGGTGTCTATACTAAAAAAAAATTAAAATTAATTCTAAAAGAGCGGAAGGAAATTAAAAAGATAAAATGGTTTTTCTCTATTAAAACTTAGGTAATTCCCTATAAAATCTTGACTTTTTCCTTTTTATTGAAAAACTAAAATTAATAATAAAAAGAAAATTAAAAAGAAAAAAATGGTTTATTCATGTAAAAACCAAAATAATTCTCTGTAAAAAATCTCAAAATTTTCCCTTTTAGTAAAAAATAAAATGAATTCTAAAAGAATAAAATAATAAAGGAAATTAAAAAGATAAATTAAGATACTAAAATTTGGTGACTAAAATGAGTGGTGATAAATAAATGTAGTGCCGGAAAAGAAAATTTATAAAAATTATGGTTGACCTTTAATTGAAATAGAAATGAGGGGAACTAAACTTTCCGATGCATTAAAAATGGAATGGAAATCAAATTAACGTGAAAAACAAGGGCGCTAGAGATGGCATCAAGTAGAGGCTAAGAGACAGAAATTGTACTATTTTTTTTTTTTTTAAAGAAAAAAATTGTATATTAAAAAGGTCTTGATGGGTGATTTTCCGGGTCTTATGGGTTCTATGATTGCTTACTGTTTATTATTAGTTTTGTATGATAAAAAAGAAATATTATTCTAGTATATTTTCCTAGGGGAAATCCTTTTATATTTTTTTTCTTAAAATTTAATGATATGTTATGTACCAAAAGAAATTAATATTAATCAATTTCATTCAAACATGTTTTTATCATTTGTAATGCATATATTGTTTTTAGTATTTTTTTTTTTTTATAAAAAAAATCAAATGACAAATGATAAATGATCTCACAATTTAAAATGCACCCTTTTCAACTCCATTGTTTCAAATCATGTATCTAGGATGAGATAGGTGACCAATGGTTGCTTTATCTCCACTCCTTGTGAACTTGGAATTTGATATTTATGCTAACAAATCTGATGGACAAAAAAGAATTAGCGAATAAAAATATATAAAAAAATATTTAAATAAAATAATTTATATTTAAATTATCAAATATGAAAAATCAATAAATAACATCACTAAAGAGAAAAATTTTGGAGAGAAAATAATTTCGGTGAGAGAGATTAAGTAAATAATTTTAGAAGAAGTCTTAGCCTTTTATATCAGATTTTGTATATATTTGCTGAAAAAAAATAAATTTTATGTTGGGCTAAAATATTTGCAAGCCCAACATTTCAGCGCCGCCACGTTGTGCAAGTAGGCCTTAACCCTGACAGGTTTGGATCTACACCCCCTTAAACACAAAGCAAGATTTCAAACTTAATCATTCAACTATTTTTCAAGTGGGTTCTCATATATATACACATCTTACACTTGGTATTTAACCAATGTGGGATCTAAGTTTTTCTTTTCCTCAACAAATATTTCCAAGTAGCTTATTTTGAGCATCAATTTCTTATTCATCACTCAACCATTTTGAGCATATGACATACCGTTGTAAAGGTTTCATAGAGTAGAATATGAAACCATAACTTTATGATTCAACTCTCCACCTTTATCTATTGATAATATGCCTCAAAGTTTCCATGAATTACAATTTTTCCAATATTGACGTTTATGAGTTCAAACTTTATTCTACTTTAAGTCTCATTACATGTGAATTTTATCTAAATTTATTCTAGTTTAGATCCGAAAGCTATCAATTTGTCCATTTATGCATGTAATAGTTTTATTATTTATTGTAATTTAGAATTTCATTTGTGGAATCGATAATCATACTATTTGGTCCTGAAGTAGTTGTTGAATTCTCAAATTGCTTATTGTTTATTATTCGATTCATTTATTTTTTTATTTTATTTTACTATTTTTTTAGTTTTGTATGATAAAAAATTATATTTTTCCCAACTTCGTCTGGGGAAATCTTTTTATAAATAATAATGATATGTGCCGAAAGTAGTTAATAAATTTCATTCGAACATGTTGATTTTCTGAATTTCTAAATACCAAAACATCCTTTTAACAAGTTTTGTAAATCGTAAGATGATCTTAGTTACGAGGGTTTAAAAATATTGTGTCCAATCGTGCTGGATGTGATGTTTATATTCTTTCGGATCGAAGAACTCTCAAATTTTAAATCAAATTGCTTGAAGTTTTTTTTATCTAAAGGTTTTTTTTTTAAAATAAGGCAATGTTTTGGTATTTAGAAATTTGGGAAATAGTGCCCAATCGTGTTGGGTTTCGATTCCCCGTTTGGCTAAATAACTAAATATCCTTTTAACAAGTTTTGTAAATCATAAAATGATCTTAGTTACAAGGGTTTAAAAATATTGTGTCCAATCGTGCTGGATGTGATGTTTATATTCTTTCGGATCGAAGAACTCTCAAATTTTAAATCAAAGTTTTTTAGAAATCATATTTTTAAATACTTTTAAGTTTCAAACATTTGGACATGATTTTATCGATTAGGTACCAATTTTTGGGCGTTATGAGGGTGCTAACCCTTCCTCATACGTAACCGACTCCCGAACCTGTTTTCTGGTTTTTCGTAGACCAAAATTAAATATTTTAAATAAAACATTTTACAAGGTGATCCAATCACACCTAAGTAAAAAGGGATTGGTGGCGACTCCCATTTTCGTTTTAAAAGTCGACCCCATTTTTTTAAAACTTTAAAAAGGGTTTCGACAATGTTTTTATCATTTGTTATGCATCTATTATTTTTAGCATAATCTAACCAAATATTGTAGAACCAAACTTAAAACCAAATAATTTAAACATATATTATGATTAACATCAATCTGCATCAAAACCTAAATTCATCATAATTAAAACATAAAAATATAACCCTGATCGATTGCCTTGCATATCCCAAGTATATCCAAATCCAAAATATATGCGTAAACTAAATAATATGAAAAGAATAAGCATATAAACTCAATAATAAATATCAATGGACTAATATTATTCCCACAGCCAAGCCAAAAACAAATAAAACCTTAAACATGCCATTAACAAAATTTTTACAATAAAATTAAATATTCTACTTATCCTAAAGCCACAATAACTAAAAAAAAAAGGTCAAAGACTAAGGGTGAAAGAGAAAACGAAATATATATTCCTTAATAGCATAAAAATCAATAGCCGAATCAGCCTTTATGCGCGTTCTACAGCCTTTTTTTTAAAACAATAATAACCTTTGTGATGTGATCCAGCTCGGTTTAGTTGAGTCATTTCACTTGTTGCCCGGTCGTCAACGAGGAGAATGTTCGAATGTTGAAAAATGGTTTAATTTCGTTATGATAGCGGAAGTTTAACAAAAGGGGGTTTGAAATGAAAGGTAAGTTTTTAGGAATTATAGTAGGCTCGGTTTAACAAAGAAATAAAGTTGGATAAGTTTGAGATAAATGGTGGGATGGAATAAACGAACTTAACTTCAAGAAAGATTCAACATTATATAGCAGTGTCACCTCGTTTCTTATATCGTTAAGGTGGAATAGGTGGTTTGGTAGATAGGTGAACGTCACACCGGTTAAGGTGATAAGTTCAAAAACAAGTCGTAGACGCCACTAGCAAAGCCAGATAAGTTAAACGAGACTTGTACGAAATAAGAGAGGAGGTAAACCCACTCGAGAACACAAAGTTCATATAAAAGTTTTTCAAAAAGTCCTTCTCAACATGAAATGAGCTAAATTTATAGCCAATACATGGGGTTAGCCGAATAGGCAATTTGAAAAGCTAAATGGACAGCAAATTAAAGCTAAATGGAGATGGAAATTTCCTTGAAGTTCCTTGAACGTCCTTGGAAGCTTCCTTGAAGTTTCCTAGCATGGGAACACCATTGGACAACATCTAGAAGGTGACCATTCAACATGACATTAATTGAAGTGTTTGGAGCTGAAATGACTTGTCCATGTTCGGCCAAAAAGGTTTAATGAGCTGAAATTAAGTTGCCTTGATCAGCTAAAAATTTATGGACGTTTTAATGATTAGCTGGAGTATTGTGAAGGTCACCAATGTGTGAAACCGAATGCAAACAGTCCCTCAAGTATGAACACACAAAACCGAAAGGGAAAGCAATGTGAAAGGAATGTGCAGCATGTGTGAAAGCTTTAAAGTTTGCTTTGGGGAGCTAATCGGCCAGCTTAGGGAAGCAAAATCAGCAGCCTTGCTATGTCCATTGAGGTCCACGAAATGATGCTTTGAAGAGCTGAACCATCAGCTCACTTATTGTGCCGTCCATGCCATGTACCTGCACCAAATAGATTTAGTAATTAAATTCATTTTAGAACACATTAATTTGGCAGCTTATGACACATTAAAACAAGCACATTAATTCGGCTGACATATTAAAACCTTGTAATATATTAAGACATATTAAAACCATGTACTAACTATGACATATTTAAAACATGTATTAAAATTACACTAATTAAAATTCAGCTGGAAGTATTAATTTCGGCAAGCTAAAAAATAAGGTGAAAATACGAATTAGCTGAAATGAACTAACATATTAAACCATGAGCTGAAACTTATTAAATTAAAGGAAGTAAAAACTTATTTTAATGATAAAAGTAACGAGCTGTAAAGTAGCTTAAATGAGCTCAAACGAGCTGAAACAAGCTCAAGTGAGCTGATTCGAGCTGAATTCAGCTTGCACTAAGGTGCAAGGATTGTTCAAAGTACGGGCCTGAGCTTGTCCATTATCTTCGAGTTGAGTTTCATTCCAAAACTGACTTGATAAAGCCGAAATAGCTTCTTGCAATCGTTTAGCTCGAGCTCGAGTCATGGGGCCTTTAGGAAGCTCGAGGGGATCGGAATTAGAAGTTGTTGAACTCCAGGGCGTGCTCACATCACTTTGCGACATCAATGAAAGAAGAACAAAAAAAAAAAATCAATAGCCAAATACATGCATAAATCAAGAACCAAATAAATTATAGTCTTTAATCTTTCACTGAATCGCATATTCAAATATTAATCCAGTCTATATTTATAACATAAACTTAAAGGGTTTCTATCAATATTTTCAACACGCAAAATTGATGGAATATTTAATGAATATAAAGAACCAAAATATTTATTAATCAATACACCAAACCAATATTTTAAATCTTTAAAATTTTAAAACAAATCAAAACCCTAAAAAATGTGACATAAATCCAAAAGACTTGGCATGTATGATAAAAAAACTGAATCCAAATATCAAATCCATATAATTTGAAAAAGCGAATAAACCCAAAAATAATAGATAATCAATTTGTTCTCAATAATTCAACATGACAAGGCTCTGATACCACTTGTTAGAATGGTAAAATAAATCTGAAATAAAACTTAATAAACCAGGATCTATCATGTCAAATCATTAAGAATAAATCAAGAACAAAACTAGATGCAGAAGCGTATCTGAATTCGTCAATTTCTTGAAATCTACAGATTGAGATTTTGATCTTCCAAATTAGCACACAAGTAATCTAGAAAAGGTGGCTCTCTCTTTTCTAAAGATGAGATATTAGAAAAGTTACCTTGTGTGTAATTTGGGGACCATAACCCTAATATATATAACTTTGGCACATTAGCCTTAATTTCTAATCAGTCCATCATCAATTAGAAATTAGTTACTAGAGTATCTACACATATTTGACTCATACTTTATTTAATAATTAAAGCCAATAAATCATAACCAAATTAGATCACTTTTAATTTGGGCTAACTTATTATGATAGTAAATAATAACATGTAATTACCCTTATTATATATGTGATGTCTAAATTTTCCAACATGTATTGTATTAGAAAAAGTATTTTTAAGAGGAATTCATGTAATCATTTTATCGATATAATTAAGGGTTCTAATTATTTGGACTAACTAATGATGATCGAATTATGTCAAATTAAAATATAATGACTAAATCTCAAATGTGAGCATGGTAGATAGATCGAAACTACAATTTTACCATTTATATTATAATGACTAAAAAGAGTTGTGTCAATAGTTAGTTCAAATATTTAGCACCCAAGAGATATTTTTGGTAGCTAATGTGTATTTTGTAATAACACTTATTCCATTTTGTAATGTTAAAATATATTTTTATTAGAATAGTATTTTTTTTTTAAAAATAATTAAAACAGCTAAGGATGTTAATTATTTAGACTAATTAATGTTATTGTAAAATTTGAGAACCAAATTATATCAAATTAAAATATAAAAACTAAATTTAAAATGTTATTATAACAGAGGGACTAAAACTGAAGTTTTACCATTATAATTATAATGGCAAAAAAAATCAACAAAAGGTGATTGGATGCGTGTCGGGAGGTGTTAGGCATTCCTTTTATATAGAGTTAGTAGTATGATTTCAGCACATTTAGTCTTGTATTAATTAATTAATTATTTTAGATTAATTTATAAAATAAAAATTTAAAGATTATAATATGCTCATGTTCTTGGGGTATAGTACCAATAAAGGCCTATTTTCAAAATTATTTATAGAAATGGGTCGTTCCAAAAAATAAAAATGGATATGGACCGAAAACCCAAAAACGATCCGATGTGGACGCGCTTTCAAGAGATAACGCAGAAAAGCGCACTAACGAGAACACATTTTTCCTCGTGTCAGGAAAAAGCGCATTGACATGGACGTGCTTTAGTAAAAAGCGCTGAGGGGGATGCGCTTTTCCCCTGTAGTCTCCCTTGGGTTATTTGTAAATTAGACTTAGGTTTAGGGTTTTGAGGTTTGATTAGGGTTTAAGAAAAATTAAATTAGGGTTTAGGTTTAATTTTTTTAATTGCTAAGTATTGTTCTGGAAAAATAAATTTGACAAGATGGGATATAAAAAAGTAAATTTGATGTGATGTGTTCTGAAAAAATTATTTTGACGAGATAAATTTTGTTTTGTGTTTTTTTTTTTTAAATATGCTCTAAGTAGGATGCACAGTCAATAATAGTACAAAAAAAGCTTCCAACTGGACGCTTTTTTTGTACTGATGATTCTGAAAAAATAATTTTTAGAAGATGGTTCTGAAAAAATATCCCAGGATTATCTGGAAATCTGATAGCTGGAGTTGAAAAACGCTCCGAGTAGGATGCACTGTCAGCAAAAGTACTGAAAAAGCTCTCAGCTGGACGCCCTTTTTAGTAGTGTTTGTGACAGTGCATCCTCCTTGAAGCGTTTTTTCCTACAAATTTCAACCCCCACTATCCGGGGAATTATGCAGAAATGAGCATCCCACTATCCCTTAAGCTATAAATGACCCAAATTTCATTCTCTTGTTGCATAAGTTACATTAAAAGAAATTGAAGAAGTTCAAAAGAATGGAAATTGAAGAAGTTGAGAAGGTATAAGTTGATTTATCATGTTAATATTTATATGAATCATTATATTTTTGCATAATATTTTTTGTTTTGAATTTCTTTCGGCAGATAATTTGGTTGAAAATGAGTGGACATATTAGTGTTGTTATTTACTACGACAGTGAGATCCTGACACCGAGAACGGCGTTGTTTTTTTATCAGGGAACACAGTACGACTGGTTTTTAACTATATCATAGAATTGACAGAACTTCGTAAAAAAATTAGGCGCAAAATCTTTGGAATGACGCCAATGTGAGTTTCGTCTATTAAGTATCAATTTTGTGCTTCGGCTGATCCCGTGACATATGACTCATTTAATATCTAGGGTGCTCGTGGCTTGGAGACGATGGTGCAGACGCACATTGCTAGTAAATCACCTTATCTTGAGTTATATGTGGAATTTTCAAGGCTAGATAAAGCACTTGCGACTTCAACATCTACTTTTGTTCGAGAGGAATACACGACTCCTGCCTAACACTCCGTTAGTGGGAGGCAGAACACAGAACCATTCTTTTTTAGTGGCAGGACAGAATACACGACCGCTGTACGACATTCTGTTAGTAGATGAGACATGCACCTTGATGGGTTGATGTTCAATGCTGGAAAAACTTACTAGGGAATGACATCAACTTCTAGTGGTTGGCAATCCACATCTGATTGGGGACGTTCTAAAACATACACGAGAAGGGACGATGTACTCCCTACGACATCAACCGGCGAGGAGACCTCCTACATTGCAGATGTTGGTAGGTCGGATGATGAGTTCAATGTGGATCCACCCTGGGAGCTCGGTGCTGATGGTGCAGAAGTTGCATTATTTTCTAAATCGGAGCTTGCTCCAACCGAACTTGAAGACGGTGAAGGGGTTCAGATGAAGAAGAAGAAGATCAGCGATTCACAGCGTACTCGCCTCTAGCCTACATGCATAATGTCAATCTATCGGCAGATGATACGTTAGAGTTTCTAGATCCACCGCACAGAAGGCATAGCCACACAAGTTTTCGTTGGATTCGAGTGAATTAGAAGTTGGTAAGGAATTTTCCAGTAATGATAGCTTTCTCGGTGCATTGAAGCAATATAGCATTAAGAACAGGGTTAATTACCACGTGGTTAAATCTGAATTGAGAAGTTCAAGGCTAAGTGTGCAGTGCGAGACGGTACATGTTCATGGAAAATCATGGCTTCAGTTAAGAAGAGGACAGGGTTGTGGGAGATAAAAAAATTCACTGGTCCGCATACGTGTTTAGAGTTTTTGAATATTACTTTTATCATTTAATGTTTCATTATTTAACGTACTTGTGGGTTGACAGGTGTTTCACAAGATCATCCTAAGCTGGATTAAGAGATGATAGCGGGCTTAATACTACCGATGGTGAAAGCGGATCCCAGGACTGTTGTGTTGTTTTTAATTGCCAAAATTCGTAGCCAATTCAAGTACACGCCTTCTTACCACAAGGCCTAGATAGCTAAGCAGAAGGCGTTGGAGAAGATGCACAGTAGGTGGGACGCTTCATACAATGAGGTGTGACAGTGGTCTCAAGTGTTGGAGAGGTACGTCCCAATTTGCGTGATATTCTTCGAAACGGTTCCTCCGTACTACAATGCTCGTTTACTTCGTGGATGCCCAGTATTCAAGCGTCTATTTTAGAGTTTTAAGCAATGTCAGGATGGATTTCAGTACTACAAGCCATTGATACAAATTGACAATACCTATATGTATGGTAGATATACCCATCGGCTATTGCTAACTATGGCACAGGATGGTGATGGGAGGATCCATCCAATTGCGTTTGCAATAACACCAGGGGAATCAGGTGACGACTGAGATTTCTTTCTTTCTAGGTTGAGGAGGAATATCAACCCCCAACCTGATATCTGCATTATATCGTATCGGGGCCCTGGAATACTAACTGCAATTGAACGATAGATAAGTGATAAACCGTAAAAGTAACATATTTTAGTCCCACATTTAGCATACTTTTGGATGATTTATCCCTTGATTTATGTAAAAAGGTTCTCTTAATCCTTTCTTTTCATGTTTTATACTCAGGAAAGCACCGGAGGATGGAAAGAACAAGAAACAGGATCAAAAAGGACCAAATTGGGCCAAAGTAGAAATCGACACGGCCTGGACTTAAGCCCACACGGTCGTGTCTCCTTGATAGACTAGAACACGGCCTGACCACGATTTACACGGGCGTGTCACCTCATTAAAAGTCCGAACACGGCCTAAAGATGGTTCACACGGGCATGTGCCATGGCCGTGTCCCTGCCGTGGAGAAGAGCAATTTCACTCGAAAAAGGATACTTAGGGGCAAAGAAACCTATTTCAAAAGCCTATATAAATACCCTAAGTATAACCTAGAAGGGGGTGGTTAGCTAGGCCAAAGAGCCGAGCCGAAAAGGTCAGATTTGTGGGAAACACTCGAAGATAGCCAGCTGATCCATCTCAAGAAGCCAGAATTCTACTCAAGACGGCGGATCTCTCCTTCAATTCCTTCAAGGGGTTTTAGGGATTTATTATGTTTTGTTTTATCTTTTCTTCTGAGATGTTTTCTTTTATTGTTATGAACTAAACCCTTCAGATACCTGAAGGGGATGAAACTTAGATGAATCTTGTTATTGTTTTCTGAACTATATGATAAATACTTGATTTGTTCTTAATTATGTGTGCTTAATTCTTGTGTTAATATTTCCGGGATATTGATTCAAGTTTGATGTGCTTAGGTGGTGGAGCAAAAGTCCCTGCTTAAGAGTAGATCTAGCATAATTAAGCGGAGTTGATCACGTGCCTGGAGATAGGGTGACGAGATTTTGCCGGATTAGGGTGAAACCTAATATGGGAGTCCATAGATCGAGTTAATGCAATTCTAGGGGTTTTAATTAGGAAGAGATTTCAATTAATCAACCTAAGATTAGACGTTATTCGCCTCGAGAGAGGGTTTAATATAAATTAGGGAATCCTACGGATCAAGTCAAGTGAATAAATTGTCTGGTTCAGTGTTAGATAACAAGTGAAGTCTAGGTGGATTCTTCCTCAGGGTATCGTCTTAATCAACTGAGTTTTCCCAACAGTATTTCCCCAATTCATTCTTCTTTGTCTTAGAGTCTTTAATTTAGTAGTTAGTTAAATTTAGATTAAACAACAACTTCACTTATTTTAGGCTAGATAATAAAAAGAAAGTTAGTATTAGTACTTTTATTTCCTTTGGGTTCGACAATCCGATCTTGCCTAAGCTATACTACTGTTCGATAGGTGCACTTGCCTCAATCATTGTTATAGTTAGTTTCCAGGTTCGATCATTATAAATTTAAAACTCTGAAATCAACGATCAAGTTTTTGGCGCCGTTGCCGGGGAACTAAAATATTAAGAAAGCTCTATTTTTATTACTTTAGCCATTATTTTCTGCAATTTATTTTTATTTTTATTTTTGTTTTGTTTTTAACTTTGCTAAAATCTCTTTGTTTCTTTTCCTAGCAGGTACCTCTAGTTTATGACTAGAAGGAACCCGAGAGGACCACTAGTATACAACAGTGATATTGAAGCTACCGCTCGCAGGAATCACAGAGAAATTAGGCGAGCCCTAAATTACACAGAAGAAGAGCGAGAAGGCAGATCCAATCCTACTGAAAGGATGGACGAGAATAATCCACCACCACAAGATGTGGCAAAAAATAATGCTCCGCGTACTATATATGATTATCCTAAACCTCATTTAACAGGAGCAGAATCAAGTATTGTTAGGCCTGCTATAGCTGCTAATAATTTTGAATTAAAGCCTAACACTATACAAATGATTCAACAATTTTTTCAATTTGATGGTTTACAGGACGAAGACCCAAATACTCATATAGCTAATTTTTTAGAGTTCTGTGATACTTTCAAAATAAATGGCGTTTCTAATGATGCCATACGTCTTCGGTTATTTCCTTTTTTATTAAGGAATAAAGCCAAACAGTGGTTAAACTCGTTACAATGAGGATCAATCACTACATGGGATCACATGACCGAAAAATTTTTATTAAAATATTTCCCACCGGCCAAAACGGCCAAATTACGGAATGATATCTCTTCTTTTGTGCAGATGGATTTAGAGACATTATACGACGAATGGGAGAGATACAAGGATCTCTTGAGAAGGTGTCCGCACCATGGTTTACCCTTGTGGCTCCAAGTCTAAACTTTTTATAACGGTGTAAACCCCTCAACGAGGCAACTAATTGATTCAGCCGCCGGTGGAACCCTGAACAATAGAACTCTTGAAGCAGCCTACGAGTTTATTAAAGAGATGTCACTGAATAACTATCAGTGGCAGGTTACAAGGACAAAACCAACAAAATCAGCAGGAGTTTGCAACCTCGACACAGTAACCATGCTATCAACACACGTAGAAATGATGAATAAAAAGCTTGATAGTTTGTGTTCTTCGTAGGTACATCCAGTAATACAGTGCGACGCAAGTGGAACTGTTGCGAATCCTGAGTACCCACCCTACCAACCGGGCACAGAAAGCGAAAAGATGAACTATATAGGTAATAATTTCATATCTAATAATAACCCTTATAGTAATACTTATAATTCAGGTTGGAGGAACCACCCAAATTTTTCATGGGGAGGTCAAGGAAATCAAGGAATTCAAAGACAACAACCTCCTCAAAATTTCCAAAATCATCCCTATCCATAGAAAAAGAGGCCGAACCTTGAAGAGATGCTGACAAAATTCATGGCAGCTATAGATAACCGTCTCCAAGACACTGAGACCACCCTTAAGAATCAACAGACATCAATTAAAGGGATCGAAAGCCAAGTTGGGGAACTTACTAAGACAGTTGAACAACTTGCAAAGATAATTTCCGAACAACCACAAGGGCGTCTACCAAGCAACACTGAGATTAACCCAAAGGAGCAAATCCAAGCCATCACAACTCATGATAGTATAGGGTTAAATGAACCCAATCCAATACAATAAAACAAGGTAGAGAAAGGTAAAATTGAGGTAACACAAGAAAAGCCAAAACCGGTAATCAAAAAGTACCAACCTCGCATTCCTTATCCCAAAGCGATGAAGAGAGACGATACAGAGGAACAGTTCGGTAAGTGTCTTAAACTTTTAAAGAAATTACATATCAACTTACCTCTTCTTGAAGCTCTTCCACAGATGCCAGATTCAAGGAAATTTTTAAAACAATTCTTGATGAACAAGTGTAAGTTAGACGAGGAGGCACATGTGGAATTAAACGCAGTATGCTCAGCAATGTTATAGAATAGACTACCGCGAAAGCTAAAAGATCCAGGGAGTTTTACAATTCCTTGTTCAATTGGTAGACTAACTGTTGATAATGCCTTAGCTGATTTAGGGGCAAGTATAAATGTCATGCCTTATAAAATGTTTAAACAACTAGGTCTAGGGAAACCCAAACAAACTAGGATGAGCATTCAATTAGCTGATAAAACTGTTAGAATTCCTAGGGGTATTATCGAAGATGTTCTTGTAAAAATTGATAAATTCGTTTTCCTAGTAGATTTTGTTGTCTTAGACATGGATGAGGATAATTCGATTCCCTTAATTTTAGGAAGACCCTTTTTAGCAACTGCTAGAACAAAAATTGATGTTGGTACAGGAGAACTCATACTTCGTGTAGGTGACGAATCAATCAGTTTACAAGCTCTTGACTCGGCCAGGATAACAATTGATGAAGGTGAGAACGTAAATTCAGTTGATAACCAAGTTGTTCAATTTTCACCACAGGAAACACCACAAGGTTACAAACCTGAGCCGAATCATGGACCCCATTCCAACAAAGAAAAATTACATAAGGAACGAAGCCTTACGGTCAACAACTTAGAAGAATGGAAAACACAATTCAAAGAAGAACCGGAACCACACAAAGTAAAACCGAAGGAGCCCCCAGAAGAGCTCATAGGAACAACAAACCACTTCAAAATAGGAGACCAGGTACTGTTGGATAAAGCAGATCCCCGAATATCTCCTCCTGACCCTAACACAAACAAAGAAATCCCTTTTAGGGTGATCAGTGTTTTCCCATACGGAATGAAACACCCCACACCCGGCCCACGAGCTTGAACCGGATCTGGTATGTTCCTTAAATAAATCGGTTTTCAATGTTCTAAATGACTTAGAGAAAATTTGTGTAATTTTAAAAAAAATTGTTTTGGGTTGGGCTTAATTTGAAACCTATTTAATAAATTCTGGAAATCCAACTTAAATAAGGTGACAAAATAATTTTTGGGTTTATTATTTTAAAAGAAATAAATTTACTTATCTTTAATCAAACATAATTTGTATCATATCTAAATAAAAATAAACAGGAATAAAGAAAATCCAACTGGGCCTTATGGCCTTATTACATCATTCAAACCCAAAATAAAGTACTAAAATTTCATAAAGTCCAAATTCCAAATAATTTCTTCAAGCGATGCATGGCCACCTTTAGCTCCTGCCGACCCGGTCCATTCTTGCTCATCACCTGAAAAATAATTCCCCAACGGGTGAGTCTACTGAGACTCAATGTGTACATAGTACTAATTTCCAACAAATCGGGCATACAAGTCATATCAATATCATGTTCATACAAAATAAAGGATGATGCAACCCAAACCCAAACCTATTTGTCCATCCGCTACACACCACCCGTACCAACTTTGTACACAATCATGGGGACTACTAAGTCGACCCTCCATCCGCTACACACCATCGAAGCGCGATCATTTGCGATCGGCGTGCTCATCGCCCCACTTATGTTGTGTCATTAGACATCAGATTCACTAGATGTAACCAAGTTACCACTTTTCACTTTATGTGACCGTAGTCACCACTTTACGTTGGTGAGACCGTAGTCATCACCTTCACTTTCTTCCTCCACAAATATCCCGAATGCCCCAATTATTTCATAACATATTTCACATACTTAATTTTCATTCATGTTACTAATCACATGTTCAAAATATATCACATTCACAATCCTATCAAAAGTAGGAAACGTGCACAGGTACTCCTTACCACATTTGTGGTGCTTAGCCACATTCACATACTTTATTACATATTTATATATTTAATGATTGCCATGCAATTTATTGAAAGTAGTAAGAGTACACACCTTTTTAAACTTAATAGTTTCCGTGAATTCCCGTAGAAGCGATCTACCGATCTAGATCTTTCACTCCTATATTCGGCCATTAATTAAAACATATAAATAAACCTATTTGGTCTTAAAACCAAATCCTACTAGAAGTAGAATTACTTACCTAGTTGCCGAATTGATTTAATCAAGTCCCAACATTGCTAGAATTCCTCTTCCTTGAAATCGGCTAATACTAGGTATGTAACCATGTCGGTTTCGGTTTTGAAATAATGGAAAACACTTAAACAAATTATGCCTTGGCCGAATATCCCTTACCTTATGATGGGATTCCAAATCAAGAGGATTCCTTTATAAGCTGTTGAAATCCTATAACTTCGTGTTAGATTAGATCTAACTTTGAAAACGTGAATCATAATCTTTAACCACATATTTATATTTATAATCCTTACCTTAGATCCTTAGATTTCCCGAAAGATCCCCTTTTGATGTTGTGGATGATTGCCTCTTTCTTAGAATCCACAAAGATTCAAATTTTAACATGAAACGGAGAAGAAAATAGAAGAAAAAGAGAGGGATTTTTGCTTAATGAAAATTCGCAGAGAGGGGTTTTGCCTAGGAGAATTTCTGAGAGAGAGAAGAGGAGCAAATGTTGATGAGTAGCCCTCCTGTCCTCCTTTTATAGCCAAAGTTATCAGCCTAGGAGTCCTTTACTTGGCCACCACTCCTCTTTTTGATAATATTATCTCTTTTATTTAAAAGATAAAAGCCTTTAATCCATCAATTATCTCCTCAATTATCTCATTAGAAAATAATCCTTTATTTATCTCTTATTATTCACATATTTGTGTGAATAAAACTCCTTTATTTCTCTCTTATTATTCACATATTTATGTGAATAAAACTCCTTTATTTATCTCTTATTATTCACATATTTATGTGAATAAAACTCCTTTATTTCTCTCATATATCCAAGTTTCCCGAAATGTTCAAGTTTCCATTTTTGGATCATTTCCAAAAATGTTTAGGTTTCCAAAAATGTCTAAGTTTCCAAAAATGTCCATTTCCATCTCCATTTTCATTTCCATTTTCATTTTCATTTCCATTTTCATTCATTTCTAGGTTTCCAAAAGTATCAAAAATTTATTCATAATACTTAAGACTTGTCATTTCATACAATTGATCTGAAAAATGCATAGGCCCTTCCTAGGATGTTACACTGAACAGTCGAGGTAAGTAATCCTATTTTCGGTACTTTCAATATAAACGCATCTCAACTTGAACTCTATCATGATGATAAAACTGATAGCATGAGGAAGGACTTTCAACTCCTCAAACCACCTTGACGATGCAAACGAGAGGAAAGTCTAGCTTAAGACTTTAAACGAGTGCTTCTCGGGAGGCAACCCGAGCACTAACCCTATTTACTTTCACATTTGTTTTCATTTCATTTTTTTTCTTCTCTTAGTCTTAAACACCTAGCTTTAAACTAACAAAAAGTGCAGATTTCCAGACCACACGGCCTTGCACACACGCCGTAGTGGCGTGGCCGTGTGAAAGTGCAGAATCTCCATACTGATAATGGCAGAAGAGGTACAAGTCAGAAAGAATCAAATTTTTCGAGTCACGGACTCCAACCACCCCGGGGACACCGACAAAACGCCACGGCCGTGCGACGCGGCCGTGGATAACACTGACTTATCACCAACGGGTGTGGCAATCTGTCAAAAGGGCGTGGGTGAACCAACACGCCTAGACACACAGCCGTACGAGGCGGCCATGTGAATCGACACGCCTAGGGTACACGGGCGTGGGGCTGTAACAGGCCTGAAAATCTATTTAAACCCCCTCCTTTCTCTCTTCTCCTACTAACTTTCAACTTTTCACCCTTTTCATTTTTCCCTACTTCTCTTCTCCAATACATTCCCAAAACCCTTGAGCTACATAAAATGTCAAAGAAGCGGAAGAAGCCAAGAACAGCCTCCTCAAAGGAGACCGATCTACATAAGTTCATGCTGGCCGCTTCATTCTCGACAAGCTAAGGATATTTGAGGCCATTTAGTTTTTATTTTGTTTTTCTCTTTTGCCTCAATTTCCTTATCTTTACTTCTCTTCTGCTTAATTTAGTTTATTTTATTTTAGTTTCTTAATTTTAGGTTCTAAAGGCCAGGTTGGCTTGACTTGTAACTCTGCCAACAGGCTTCCGTCATCATACAAACTTAAGTGAGCGAACAAAGCCCTTAAATCCGACACAACCTTCCTACTTAGGGCGTCAGCTACCACATTCGCCTTGCCCGGATGGTATTCTATCGAACAGTCATAATCTTTTAATAACTCCACCCACCTTCGTTGCCTCAAGTTCAACTCCTTCGAGTCAACAAATACTTAAGGCTTTTGTGGTCCGTGTAAATTCACCGACCTTTCTCCATAAAGGTAGTGCCTCCAAACTTTGAGGCGAAAACCACCATGAGCACCATGAGTTCCAAGTCATGAGTTGGGTAGTTCACCTCATGCGGCCTTAATCTGTCGAGATGCATAAGTGACTACCTTTCCTTCTTGCATTAGCATACTGACCCTAACCACGTGTGCGAAGCATCACAATATACTATGAAGTCCTTACACGCCTCGGCTGAATTAACACCGAGCTTCACAAGACCTTTTTAAGCTTTTGAAGCTCTCCTGTTGCTTATCTGTCCACACAAACGGTACTTCCTTCCTTAGTAACTTTGTCAAAGGTGCGGCTATCGACGAGAATCCTTCCACGAACCTACGTAATAGCTCGCCAAGCCTAAGAAACTTCTGATTTCAGCCACCGACCTAGGTGGTTTCCAATCCAACACTGCTTCGATCTTCCTAGGATCCACTCTTATTCCTTCTGCGGATACCACATGTCCTAGGAACGCCACTTCCTTGAGCCAAAATTCGCACTTGCTGAATTTGGCATAAAGCTTCTTTTCCCTTAACACTTCTAACACAACTCGGAGATGCTCATCGTGCTCCTCCTCCGTCTTGGAATACACCAAAATGTTGTCGATGAACACCACGACGAATCTATCCAAGTAGGGTTGGAAAACCCTATTCATCATATCCATGAACGTGGCGGTGCGTTAAGTCAACCCAAACGGCATCACCACAAATTCAAAATGACCGTACCTTGTCCTAAAAGCGGTCTTATGAATATCGACCTCCTTCACTTTCGATTGATGATACCCCACCTTAAGTCGATCTTTGAGAACACAATGCCCCTTTTTCGGTTGGTCGAACAAGTCATCTATCCTTGGCAAAGGATACTTGTTCTTGATGGTCGATTTGTTCAATCGCGATAATCTATGCACACCCGCATAGTTCCATCCTTCTTCTTCACAAAGAGAACCGGTGCTCCCCACGGAGACACACTGGGTCGAATGAACCCACGATCCAACAACTCTTGGATTTGAGCCTTGAGCTCCACTAACTCCTTTGGTGCCATTCGGTGGGAGCGATTGACACAGGAGCTGTTCTCGTAGCAAATCTATTCCAAATTCCACTTCTCTATCCGGGGGTATTCCGCAACTCCTCCGGAAATACATCCTCAAAATCCCTTACTTGTTCTAACTCCCTTAACACCTTCCTCTTCTCCTCTTAACGCACTCACGAAGGCTAAGAATGCCTTACATCCTTTCTTAACCATTTTCTCGGCCTTCAAGGCCGAAACTCGTTAGACAAGTAGTTCCTCCTTTCTCCGATCATCACTACTACCTCATCTTCCGGGGTTCTTAGTTCCATACGTTTAGCCGCACAATCCAACACGGCTCGATGCTCTACTAGCCAATCCATTCCAAGTATAAGCTCAAACTCTCAGAAGGGTAATTCCATTAAGTCACCCCAAAGTTCGCTCCCTGAATCTCTAGGGGTACATTCCAAAAGATCCTATCTATCCTCACCGTTTGGCCTAAAGGGCTTACTACAGTTATCTGCCTATCAGAAAGTTCAGAGTCTAAGCCTAGTGTTTCAACCACACTACATGTAACATAGGAATGAGTTGAGCCCACATCAATAAAAGCAAAATAGGGTTTGTCATGAATAAAAACGTCACGGTTATAACATCCGGCGCGTCTCCTCTCTCCCTCCGGCGAACCGCGTAAACCAAACCCGGTTGCCTTGCTTGGCGTTAGCGCACCTCGGCCACCGAGCTCCACGGCCTCTGCCACTACCTCTGTTGGCCGACCCACGACCTCTTTGAGGTCAGCTGTCCCTCTCTACCACTGGTTAGCATTCTCGAGTCTTTGGTTGGCTCTCATCTAATAGCTTGGGGCAATCCTTAATCATATGGTCCTTGGACCCACACTTGAGATATCGTCCCGCCTTTTCCAACACTCTCCCCGTGCTTCCTTCCACAATGTTCACAAGGGCGAAATTGCCACTGTACCACTGTTGACTTTGTGGCTGTCAACTCTAGGCCTCTTGTGGCCTTTTCGGATGGCCCAAAACCTCTTTTGGGCTTATTTCAATCCACTGACACCGCTTGGTGGCGTCCTTAATTCCTCACCACTTTAGCCTTTTCCACCAAGGCGAGAGAATTCCGCTCACGATGCGGTGCTATCAAAAGTCTCAAATCGTCCCTAAGTTCGTCCTCAAAACGAACACGGCGTTCATGCTCGATCGCCACTACTCCTCGGGCATATCGGCTCAACCTCAAGAATTCCGCTTCATATTCGGTGACGGACTTACTTCCTTGTACCAACCCCGAAAAGCCTTCCTTTGCTCGCCTATATACCGGTTCCCACATACTTCTTACGAAATGCTTCCTTAGCATATTCCCGTGTCGAGATCTTCCGCCGTGGCACCGTCCCCGAACGGTTAACCACCATTGATACGCTTCATCGCGTAACGAATGCGTCCATCCCTTTCAACTTCTCCTCGGGGTCAAGTCGAGCTCATCCATGATGCGCTCGGTTGCTTCCAACCAATGACTCACCAGATCTTGGGTGCCACTCCGATACTCCTCTAAACATTTCACTCCATTAGCACGAGCGCTCGAGCCACTACTTACGATTTCTGAATTGTTTCTGCACCACCACCAATTCCAAAACTCGCGGCCGATGCTGCGACACGGCATCTTCCTCATGCGAGCTGCTTTGCTCAACATTGACAAACCGGGGTGATGGTGGTGGTGGTATCTCATTGTCGAGAACCTTGTCCCGATCTAATGATCATCCTTCCTCTACCTCTTCCACGACGACCACGTCCTCTTGAGCTCATTATCGATTTAGATCCGATTAAGGAATTTTATGTATTAGTATTCTTGTTTCACTTATTACCCGATGATATCTTATGAAGAAGAGTTTGAGAGTGGTTCTTTCGTATTCATACATGCATACAAATCTTGCATTCATTCATTCATCCATCAACAAATATGAACTTTCGTTCATTCAAAGAAACGTTGTAATTCTTGTTGTTGTTTTCGTTATTTTGCTTTTCCACTACCTAGGGGCATTTTCGTAATTTTATCCTACAGGGTATTTTCGTAAATTTTCAAAAATAAAAAGTTCCTGGTGATTTTGACGAAAGTATTTTGGTACTTCTAAAGTTCCGGGAAATTTTGGAAGAATTTTGAAATCCAGGGTATTTCGGTAATTTTTGATCTCGTGGTATTTTGATAATTTTTCCAAAAATCAGGTAAATTTGTAAAATTTATTAAGTTAGGATATTTTCCAAGATTGTAAAACATTGAGGGTTCCTTTGAGAGTTACACTTTTCAAAGCAATGATATTGTAAAAATTTTGGAAATCGTGGTCGTTTTGGTAATTTTGTAAGTTAGAGCAATTTTGTAATTTTCCAAAATCAAGATAGTTTGATATTTTACAAATTAGGGTTTTTTGAACATTTGATAAAGTAATGAAATTTTGTTAAAACTATGGGTGGTTTGGTCATTTTATAAACCAAGGGTATTTTTTTTTTTTTAGAAGAAAATGTTGTAAAATAGTTCTCATAAGTTTCTAAGAGTTTTAAAACTAAATTTTGGTTATACATTTTTTTATTTTTTTATAAAAGAAAAACGGCTAAGTCCCTTTCGGGTTTTATTCTTTGTGTTTAGCCTATGACCGAGCCCTCTTGGTCGGGGGTGAACCAAAGCTACGCACTGAGCGAGGATTCGAATGAAGAGGAGGTGAGTCACGCGGATCGCTTAAATACCAAGCTCTCACCGACCTTTCTAGACATGCGCACGCAGGTTGCCACACCACCGAGCCTTACGAGTTAGGGCGAACCGAAGCTACGCACCAGGTAGGATACTGCGAAGAGGAGGTGAGTCACTAGGACTGGCTTAAATACCGTGCTCTTCCGGATCCAATCCTAGACATGCGTCATGAGGGTTGCCACACCCTAGCTTAATAACTTAGTCATAGGTTTGTTAAGTTCATTAAGTCTTATGAGTTTCAAGTGTTTGAGTAGTCTAATCCTAGGGTTCAAGTTCCTATCACACTATTCTACGTTCCATGCCTTTGCTACCCTTTTACAATTCATAATTCACATAATCACACGATGGTTAAAGGTACTTACACCGTGGATCATGGTCGGAGACTTAGGTGCCATGCCATAAAACCTGCTTATTTCAAAGAAATTCATTTGGGCTCGAATTGAAAACGTTTTGGGCCTGAGCCCACAGGCCGAGAGTTTTAAAACTGGGCTCTGATACCAACTGAAACACCCCACACCCGGCCCACGAGCTTGAACCGATCTGGTATGTTCCTTAAATAAATCGGTTTTCAATGTTCTAAATGACTTAGAGAAAATTTGTGTAATTTTAAAAAAATTGTTTTGGGTTGGGCTTAATTTGAAACCTATTTAATAAATTCTGGAAATCCAACTTAAATAAGGTGACAAAATAATTTTTGGGTTTATTATTTTAAAAGAAATAAATTTACTTATCTTTAATCAAACATAATTTGTATCATATCTAAATAAAAATAAACAGAATAAAGAAAATCCAACTGGGCCTTATGGCCTTATTACATCATTCAAACCCAAAATAAAGTACTAAAATTTCATAAAGTCCAAATTCCAAATAATTTCTTCAAGCGATGCATGGCCACCTTTAGCTCCTGCCGACCCGGTCCATTACTGCTCATCACCTGAAAAATAATTCCCCAACGGGTGAGTCTACAGACTCAATGTGTACATAGTACTAATTTCCAACAAATCGGCATACAAGTCATATCAATATCATGTTCATACAAAATAAAGGATGATGCAACCCAAACCCAAACCTATTTGTCCATCCGCTACACACCACCCGTACCAACTTTGTACACCGGGGACTACTAAGTCGACCCTCCATCCGCTACACACCATCGAAGGCGATCATCTGCGGTCGACGTGCTCATCGCCCACTTATGTTGTGTCATTAGACATCAGTATTCACTAGATGTAACCGGAGTTACCACTTTTCACTTTATGTGACCGTAGTCACCACTTTACGTTGGTGAGACCGTAGTCATCACCTTCACTTTCTTCCTCCACAAATATCCCGAATGCCCCAATTATTTCATAACATATTTCACATACTTAATTTTCATTCATGTTACTAATCACATGTTCAAAATATATCACATTCACAATCCTATCAAAAGTAGGAAACGTGCACAGGTACTCCTTACCACATTTGTGGTGCTTAGCCACATTCACATACTTTGTTACATATTTATATATTTAATGATTGCCATGCAATTTATTGAAAGTTAGTAAGAGTACACACCTTTTTAAACTTAATAGTTTCCGTGAATTCCCGTGAGAGCGATCTACCGATCTAGATCTTTCACTCCTATATTCGGCCATTAATTAAAACATATAAATAAACCTATTTGGTCTTAAAACCAAATCCTACTAGAAGTAGAATTACTTACCTAGTTGCCGAATTGATTTAATCAAGTCCCAACAGTTGCTAGAATTCCTCTTCCTTGAAATCGGCTAATACTAGGTATGTAACCATGTCGAGTTTTAGGTTTTGAAATAATGGAAAACACTTAAACAAATTATGCCTTGGCCGAATATCCCTTACCTTATGATGGGATTCCAAATCAAGAGGATTCCTTTATAAGCCTGTTGAAATCCTATAACTTCGTGTTAGATTAGATCTAACTTTGAAAACGTGAATCATAATCTTTAACCACATATTTATATTTATAATCCTTACCTTAGATCCTTAGATTTCCGAAAGATCCCCTTTGATGTTGTGGATGATTGCCCTCTTTCTTAGAATCCACAAAGATTCAAACAATGAAGAGAACGGAGAAGAAAATAGAAGAAAAAGAGAGGGATTTTTGCTTAATGAAAATTCGGCAGAGAGGGGTTTTGCCTAGGGAGAATTTCGGCAGAGAGGAAGAGGGAGCAAATGTTGATGAGTAGCCCTCCTGTCCTCCCTTTTTATAGCCAAAGTTATCAGCCTAGGAGTCCTTTACTTGGCCACCACTCCTCTTTTTGATAATATTATCTCTTTTATTTAAAAGATAAAAGCCTTTAATCCATCAATTATCTCCTCAATTATCTCATTAGAAAATAATCCTTTATTTATCTCTTATTATTCACATATTTATGTGAATAAAACTCCTTTATTTCTCTCTTATTATTCACATATTTATGTGAATAAAACTCCTTTATTTATCTCTTATTATTCACATATTTATGTGAATAAAACTCCTTTATTTATCTCTTATTATTCACATATTTATGTGAATAAAACTCCTTTATTTATCTCTTATTATTCACATATTTATGTGAATAAAACTCCTTTATTTATCTCTTATTATTCACATATTTATGTGAATAAAACTCCTTTATTTCTCTCATATATCCAAGTTTCCCGAAATGTTCAAGTTTCCATTTTTGGATCATTTCCAAAAATGTTTAGGTTTCCAAAAATGTCTAAGTTTCCAAAAATGTCCATTTCCATCTCCATTTTCATTTCCATTTTCATTTTCATTTCCATTTTCATTCATTTCTAGGTTTCCAAAAGTATCAAAAATTTATTCATAATACTTAAGACTTGTCATTTCATACAATTGATCTGAAAAATGCATAGGCCCTTCCTAGGATGTTACACGGAACAGTCGAGGTAAGTAATCCTATTTTCGGTACTTTCAATATAAACGCATCTCAACTTGAACTCTATCATGATGATAAAACTGATAGCATGAGGAAGGACTTTCAACTCCTCAAACCACCTTGACGATGCAAACGAGAGGAAAGTCTAGCTTAAGACTTTAAACGAGTGCTTCTCGGGAGGCAACCCGAGCACTAACCCTATTTACTTTCACATTTGTTTTCATTTCATTTTTTTTCTTCTCTTAGTCTTAAACACCTAGCTTTAAACTAACAAAAAGTGCAGATTTCCAGACCACACGGCCTTGCACACGGCCGTGGCCGTGGCCGTGTGAAAGTACAGAATCTCCATACTGATAATGGCAGAAGAGGTACAAGTCAGAAAGAATCAAATTTTTCGAGTCACGGACTCCAACCACCCCCAGGGGCACCGACAAAAACGCCAGCGGCCGCGCGCGCGCGGCCGTGGATAACACTGACTTATCACCAACGGGTGTGGCAATCTGTCAAAAGGGCGTGGGTGAACCAACACGCCTAGACACACAGCCGTACGAGGCGGCCATGTGAATCGACACGCCTAGGGTACACGGGCGTGGGGCTGTAACAGGCCTGAAAATCTATTTAAACCCCCTCCTTTCTCTCTTCTCCTACTAACTTTCAACTTTTCACCCTTTTCATTTTTCCCTACTTCTCTTCTCCAATACATTCCCAAAACCCTTGAGCTACATAAAATGTCAAAGAAGCGGAAGAAGCCAAGAACAGCCTCCTCAAAGGAGACCGATCTACATAAGTTCATGCTGGCCGCTTCATTCTCGACAAGCTAAGGATATTTGAGGCCATTTAGTTTTTATTTTGTTTTTCTCTTTTGCCTCAATTTCCTTATCTTTACTTCTCTTCTGCTTAATTTAGTTTATTTTATTTTAGTTTCTTAATTTTAGGTTCTAAAGGCTGCTATAGAAGCACCACACCTCGACCACCACCAGCACCATCGCAGCCTTAGAAATCACGCCCACCTCGCAAACCATCCAAGAATAAGGACTCTACGGTCCATTAAACTTTTCTTTTAATTTTATTTCATTTTTTATTTTCCGTCACTTCAGCTTGCTTTTCTTTAATTATTTAATTAGTATAGTTTTAATTATTATTAGTAATTCATGTCTAATTCTCCATGAGCTACCCAATTTCTTCATCTAGCGCAGGATCGTCATCCAGACCGACCCCTCCTGACTCATCTTTCACCTCCAATTCAAGGATTTCATCCATAATTCAGGAAGTTTCACTTCTCCCCATATCTTATGATTTTATTATCATGCTATTATCTATCTTTGTACATTGAAGGCAATGTACATCTTAAGTGTGGGGGGTGAAATCTTAAGGATTCCAAACTTTTTGCATTATTCTCAAATCCCTGAATTTAGTCTTGTTTTTAAGTAATTTCCTCATATTACTAATTAGGATGAAATTTCTGATGATTTATGATTTTTATTGATGTGTCTTAGATTGAGTCACTGATAATTGTGCATTGATAATTAGATTCTAAGATACTAAAGAATCAGGCATGATAAGTCTATTTTTCAGAATTAAAAATTTTCTAGGATGTCTACCTGAATTTAAATATTACTTTGAAGTTTGAAATTTACGAGGTTGACATCAAAATACCCATAATTTTTGTGAGATTTTGAGCCTTATAGAGCATATATCCTTTTTCTTTCTCACTTTATTGATTATGAGTGTGTCAACATTGATTTGTTATTCTAGAACTTGCATTGATTATACATGTCGAGACCACACCTTTGATTTGATATACAGAGATGATGAAGGCACCTAGGATTTAACCCACTTAATCCACTAAAAAGCCTACCTTCATAATTAACCCCTAGTGAACCCCGTTGAATCCTAACAACCCTTTTTATTGACTTACCCGCTAATATTAACCCAAAACCCTTTTATTTTTACCACCATTCCTTTTAACTACCCTTATGTCGAGATTTGACTTGATCAGTTGTCTAGCTATGATCTTTATTTCAGTAAATTATCCTTTATTATGTATCTATAATGTAAAAAAAAATCGAAGTATATTTATTATTAGTTTTGTGATTAAATGAGCTTATAGATCTAAATTCCAATTGTTGAAAAAGAAGCTCATATTATTATTTATTTTCAATTGATGTAATTACTTATTATTCAGTTCATTGTTTCTAGTTAGGTAATTTTTCAATTCAATCTCGATTCTAACCCTTTAATTTAGCCCTTATCCACACCTTAACCCAAGCCCCTTTACAACCCTATTAAAGACCTTTTGATTTGTGTATCATTTTATATCATAGTGGTGGAGATTTGATTTTCATGCAAGCCTATGGGATTAACTTTTCATGTTTGACTTTTGAGTGCCTAATTTTGAACCTTAAACACTTTGAGTGATTTGAGTGAATATTTAGTGAGGATGTCAATCCTTGCCGGTTTTGAATCAAAGGTAATTATTTAGATGAAGGGAAACACCTATGTTTTTGTGCTACAAATGTATGACTTAGACTGTTTGAATCTTTAGGACTCTCTGAGTTGAATTATCCATGAATAAATTATCTTTGAATTATGATGAAACACTATTGATAAATATTATGAATTAAGGGAAGTTCGTTTTAATTATGAGTTGAGAATTTTGCTTGAGGACAAGCAAAAGCTTAAGTGTGGGGGTATTTGATAAACCGTAAAAGTAACATATTTTAATCCCACATTTAGCATACTTTTGGATGATTTATCCCTTGATTTATGTAAAAAGGTGCTCTTAATCCTTTCTTTTCATGTTTTATACTAAGAAAAGCACCAGAGGATGGAAAGAACGAGAAACGGGCTCAAAACGGACCAAATTGGGCCAAAGTGGAAATCGACATAGCCTGGACTTAAGCCCACATGGCCGTGTCTCCTTGATAGACTAGAACACGGCCTGACCACGATTTAGACGGGCGTGTCACTTCATTAAAAGTCCGAACACGGCCTAAAGACGATTCACACGGGCGTGTGCCATGGCCGTGTCCCTGCCGTGAAGAAGAGCAATTTCACTCGAAAAAGGATACTTAGGGGAAAAGAAACCTATTTCAAAAGCCTATATAAACACCCTAAGTATAACCTAGAAGGGGGCGGTTAGCTAGGCCAAAGAGCCGAGCCGAAAAGGTCAGATTTGTGGGAAACACTCAAAGATAGCCAGTTGATCCATCTCAAGAAGCCAGAATTCTACTCAAGACGGCGGATCTCTCCTTCAATTCCTTCAGGGGGTTTTAGGGATTTATTATGTTTTGTTTTATCTTTTCTTCTGAGATGTTTTCTTTTATTGTTATGAACTAAACCCTTGAGATACACAAGGGGATGAAACTTAGATGAATCTTGTTATTGTTTTCTGAACTATATGATAAATACTTGATTTGTTCTTAATTATGTGTGCTTAATTCTTGTGTTAATATTTCTGGGATATTGATTCAAGTTTGATGTGCTTAGGTGGTGGAGCAAAAGTCCCTGCTTAAGAGTAGATCTAGCATAATTAAGCGGAGTTGATCGCGCGCCTAGAGATAGGGTGACGAGATTTTGCCGGATTAGGGTGAAACCTAATATGGGAGTCCATAGATCGAGTTAATGCAATACTAGGGGTTTTAATTAGGAAGAGATTTCAATTAATCAACCTAGGGTTAGACGTTATTCGCCTCGAGAGAGGGTTTAATATAAATTAGGGAATCCTACGAATCAAGTCAAGTGAATAAATCGTCTGGTTCAGTGTTAGATAACAAGTGAAGTCTAGGTGGATTCTTCCTGAGGGTATCGTCTTAATCAACTGAGTTTTCCCAACATTATTTCCCCAATTCATTCTTCTTTATCTTAGAGTCTTTAATTCAGTAGTTAGTTAAATTTAGATTAAACAACAACTTCACTTATTTTAGGCTAGATAATAAAAAGAAAGTTAGTATTAGTACTTTTAGTTCTTTTGGGTTCAACAATTCGGTCTTGCCTAAGCTATACTACTGTTCGATAGGTGCACTTGCCTCAATCGTTGTTATAGTTAGTTTCCAGGTTCGATCATTATAAATTTAAAACTCTGAAATCAACGATCAATAAGCCTGTAGGATTGCACACACCATCGATATTGTCTAAGGCACGTTGCATCCAACTACTACGGGTAATATTGGTTTACCGCTGAATGACGACAAGTGACAAACATGGGTATTTAATCACCACCAATATTATTTGGTTTGTAATAATCAATTTGTTTTGAATGAAAGAGTGGTACGTAATTATCATTATCTATTTATTGATAGGGTACGAGATCAATAAGGACCGTTTTCATGAAATGTTGGCGATTTTGCAGTCAATTAAGGATCAAGGCACAAACTACCTCTATAACATACCTTTAAATCAGTGGACATAATTATACGACGGCGGCCTATGATATGGTCAGATGACCTCAAACATGGCTAAGTGCATCAATTCTATTTAAAAAAGAATGCTCATTTACCGATAACCTCAGTTGTGTGGGAGACATACTTTCGTTTAGCGACACTGTTTCTAAAGCGAGCAGCGGGTTATAAAGGCCAAATGCAAGGAGGCCATGTATGGTGCCAGAAGGTAGTGCAAGAAATTAATAAGGCCAAGGTGTGAGCCAACTCTATGCACATAGTGTGTCACGATCATGACAATCTATGGTTTCGTGTGACGGAGTTCGACAGATTAAACCAAGGTATTTTCGGTGGAAAATATCGTGTACACCTCAGAAATAGGACTTGCGACTATGGGAGGTTTGATGCGCTTCGTTATGTATGCACGCATGTAATTGCAGCTTGTTAGAATCTCCATTTGGATCCCATGAGTTATGTCAATGAAGTGTACAAATTAGAATACATGTACAACGTGTAGAGACACGTATTCCTACCAGTCTCAGATGAACATAAGTGGTCATTTGTATCGCTTGCTCCGTTTATATTGTTACTGGATAGAGAATTGTGTCGCAAACCAAAAGGTCGACCATTCTCGACCAGAATACGTGATAATATGGATATTTGAGAAACAACAAACCAAAAAAATTTATGTGGGTGGTGTAGGAACCCGGGTCATACAATGCCAACATGTCCACATCAAAATAGCTTCTAATTTACAAATGAAACAATATAAAAATAGATTTTAGAAAAATATTCAAAAGAACTTCTAATTTATTAAATGAAACAATATAAAAATAATTTTTACAAAAATATTCAAAAATAAATCAATGCATGTACCGGTCAGAATCAGTGCCACATGAGGGTGGTCAACGGTTACGCGCTGGATTCCTTCTTGATTTAACTTTCGGCCAGGGTTATGGTTATTCGAGATCAGCTTCTGGTTGCAGGTGTTGGGAAGATAACCCACCTTGATAGAATAAATGTCACGAAGGTGTTTGCATCACCCACGGCGAATGAGCGTAACCGGCTTGAATCCCATAAGGTGATAGGGATTGGAAATGAGTTGAGCTCCTTGACGGTGCCTCTTGCGGTCCCTCCTGTGATGATGGTCTATATATCGTCAGTTGACTCAGAGTCATTGGGAAATGAGATGCATTGGCCCATACATTCCAACCTTGCATAGGAGTGGAAAAAATAAATATAAGGGTTAGGATACGCACATTGCATAATCTGAAGGGGCAGTGGTATGGGCATCGCCGCTTGCTCTGTTAGGGCCGATAATTGCGTGGGCGCTATTGATGGGCCCACCTCGCCATCCCTTGTCCTTGGATTTAAAGGGCCCTATCGTTTCCTTTTGACACGGATTTGTCGACGCCTCTCCTCTTCCGAGAGCAAATATGGCTTGCCATGGATCCTAAATCATGGCATGTAATCTGGATCGCATACTAACTTTGGAACGATAATCGGTTTGCGAGTAGGTATATTATCACACCAATTTTCCCATATTTCGATATATTCCGAGTGGAAAAGCGGCCAATGCCTATCTGCTCACCGTAAGTCGATTTTGTGCTCATCATCGAGCACCTCAAGAGCCACGAGAATCGGTTGTCGGAATCTGAATTGCCGCAACACTCTATCCGTCTGGTGCATCTTGACGGTAGTGTAGCTGACCAATGGCACCCTAACGTACCAGATGTTCGAATTCTGTAGGAATTCATCCAGAATTACAGCCCGAATTACTAGATCCTCGTATGGTGTCCATTGAAACTATATGAACGTGATAAAAATATTAGTTATATACATAATACTAAATACTAAATACTAAATCGACTATGTTATGTATATATAGTTAAAAATGAAATAAATACTTACCTGCGCTTTCAACCCTTGGTCTAATAAAATCTGTATATCTTCAAGAGCGGTAAGTATCCCCTATAACTCGGCGAATGGTTTCACCTATTTAAATAAAATTTTAGCATAATATTTTATTTTAAATCTATTTAATAATTTTAAAATCTAATATAAATTTTACCTTGTTAAGAATAAGAATGTATACGGGTGGTCCACTCGAGGACATAAAAATGGAAAGCGAAACTTAGCCCATGATTGTAGTAGTGAGAGGCAACCTTCGATTTTGATTTTATTTGGTTGCATCGCCTGACACATCTCTTGGTACAATGTCGCTAACATGGCAGCCCCTCAATTGAGTTTGCCAACTGCTCTAAAATCGATGAGTTTCAGTAGCCACCTCAGATGTACGAGGTTTTGTGACTTGTCCAGCATCAAATAACCTCCGAGGATGTGAAGGATGTACGTCCGAGCGTATCGTACTCTTTGTACTTCAGTCGAATCATCCCCTGACACCGGGAATGTCTCTCGTAACCAGCCCATATCGATCCGACCTTTGAAAATAATATCTGGAATTTCACCCAAAAGATCGTAACATATGGCTCCCAATCAGCAGATTGAGCGAACTCGGTGAGTACAGTCCCATCCACAGGTAACCCCAACTGTAATTGCACGTCCTCCAAAGTGATGGTACACTCCATACATGGAAGATGAAATGTATGCGTCTTGGGTCTCCGCCTCTCCACAAATGTGCTGATGAGTTTCGGGTCCAACTTGCACCTCTGACCTATATTGGCCACGTGCTAAAAACCTACTTCCCTCAAGTAATTTTCAATCAACAATGATGGAGGACCAGGTATATTACGAGTAAAACATTGTTACACTCGATCTACCGACTATTATAAAAAATATTATATAAAAATATTAATTAAATTATAAAAATAAAATAAAAATATTAAATAATATTAAAAAATTAAAATTAACCCTTACCATTTTCATTTGGTCGAAGAAGATATGTTTATCATCAAGACGAATTAATTGTCGGATCATTGCTAACACGATCAAATTTCTTAGAAATTATAAAAAAATACTAATTCAAATAAAAATTAAAAATTTAGAGAGCTTTGAGAGCTTTTCTTGAGAAATTTAGAGAGAAATTTGGAAGAATTATAAAATTGGTGTGAAAAAAATGGGTGTGGGGGTTTATAATTTTTTTTCCTGACCGTTGGGCCCAACGGTCAATTTTTTTAAATGACCGTTGGGGGATTACATGGGGAAAAGCACGTCCCCGTTAGCGCTTTTTACTAAAGCGCGTCCACGTCAGCGTGCTTTTCTGCGTTATTCCCTGAAAACGTGTCCACGTTAGCATATTTTTGGGTTTTCGATCCATATCGTTATTATTTTTTGGAACGGCCCATTTCCATAAATAATTTTGGAAATGGGCCTTTATTAGTACTATACCCTTATCTTTCTCTTCATCAACAAAACCCCGATCATGTCAACTGTTAGACCATAGCTTCAAATTCTTTTAGGGTTTCAATTTCTTCCCACCAAAGAAGAAACCTTTTGTGATTGAGGTCAAAATAATGCGATTGCAATATCCCACCTCTATTCAGGTAAATTTCAGGGACAAAGTTCCTTACAATACATAAATATAGTTTAACAACAAGCAATATATATAAGTTCATTGCAATACGCTATGAACTTACCTCAACAATTACAGTTGTAAAAACAAAGCCGACGACTAATCCGACACATTAGCTTATCCTCAATCTAACTCTGACTGTCTCGTTTCTTGATCTATATATATATATTAAGTTTATTCAATGAAGTCAATTTCAAAATTTATATAACCAAATTTACACAAGTTAACATTTCCATAAAATTACAGAATTACCCAACATTTTACCCTTTTTGCAATTTAGTCCATATACCCGAAACTTGTAATTTTACCACTTTTAATTAAAATTCATGCTAGCCGATTTTCCCTTAGTCTTATAACAGCCCATAATTTTCCTCATTTCACACAATTTACTTTGAATTTTACTATTGTAGGAACCCAATTTGACCGGGCCCATGTAACAAACCAAAATAAAAAATCCCAGTTTATTCTTTTACAGTCCATTTTACAAAACCAATCCTCAAAGCCCAAATTTAATTTACCCGTAGCCCACTTACACCCAAAACAGACCTAAACTAATTACACCCTAGACCCAAAACTCACACGGCCCAAAAAGGCCCAAAACTTAAGCAATTTCAGATACCTAGGGTTTCTGGGAAACCCTAGGCGCCGCAAGCCTCGCACCCAGGCCACCAGTCGCGCCGCAGTTTGCGCGAATCACCCCATCGCCGCCACGTTCTCCGCTTCTCACCTGTAAAAAGGAAAGAAACACAGCAGCCAGAATCTGTATATTTCCTTTTTTTTTCATTTTTTTTCGGGTTATAAAAACCCCAAAAATCTGTAAAACAAGGACACACGAATACACAGAGAAATACATACGCAGACAAAAAGTATACTGAAATAAAAAATACAGAGAGCTTTAACAGTAGAGGTGATTTCTCATTTTATTTTATTTTGTTTATTTTCTTTTTTTTTTCTTTTCGATCTATATTTTTTATGTAAATATACTGTAAAAAAATAAAAGAAAAAGGGGTTTACCTCTTTGTTTGCGCGGAAAAACTGAGGTTTTTAGCCTCCGGCCACCGTCTGCGGTGGCGCGTGGGGGCAGTGGCCTGGAGGTCCGACGATTGGAGCCCAGACGAGAGGATGAAGGGCTTCAGAGGGTTTTTGAAGTTTTTTTAAAAAAAAAACAGATTAGAAATGATTTTTTTAATTAAAACTGACTTATATAGGCTATGGGAATGGCGTCGTTTTGGGGGTTACCTTTAAAGGCCAAAACGACGTTTTAAGAGAGGATCCGCGCGTTGACCCGAAAACCAGGGGAGGATCCGCGTGTTTTATAAAAAAAGGGCAATTTGTCATTTTAATCCCTCCGCAATTTTATTAGTTTTAATTTCGTCCAATTTAACTTTTTTTTTTCAAATTAGCCCTAAAACTTATACCTTCTTTCATTTTAATCTTCGGGCTCCTTGAAGGCTAAAATCAGAACGACGTCTTTTTGAAAATTTGGCATAATTGCCATATTAACCCCTTGCAGTGTGGCCCGCGTTTTAATTTAACCCCTTTTATATTTATTTTTATTGCTATTTAATCATGGTTTCTTTATTTATTTTTAAAACCTTTTTATTTTTTTAAAATTATTCTAATATTATATTGACATATTTTATCATATTAAAATTTTATATTATTTTTATTATTTGTATATTAATTTATTAATAGTATAAATTCATATGTATTTTTTTATATTATCTTTATATATATTAAATTATTACTATGTATTACTTTATTTGGTTTAATATTATTTATATTATATATTATTTTATAATTTGTATATTAGTTATATGTTATACATCTAAAATTTTGTATTATTATATTATATTATATATTACTTCTAAAATCTTATTTTGTATAAAATTTATTTATATTATATAACATATTTTTATTTTTATTGTTTATATGAAACATATTTGCATTAGATTATTATATTATATTTTTTATCTAACAATATATTTCACTTGTTTTTTTTTATGAATATATGTATATTATTTTTAACTACTCCATATCATTTTTGCATATTAATTCATTTTTTTATAATTCATATTTTTATTATTCCACCTCATTTATTTAAAGCCATATGTTTCTTAATTTACAATATCTATTATAAATTCTATCTATGTTGTTGTTTTATCTTACATGCACGTAAAGCTTTATATTTTTTTTTGTTATTTATTGCGTTATATCTTATATTTGTTTGTCTTTTTATTTCATTCGTTTATCATTTTTTATATTCTGCTTTAGAATAATTATTCTATTGCCTTTATCACTTATTATTTCGTATTATTATTCTTTAATTATCCATTAGTAGTAATTGTCAATGAGATTTGTAGTTATGATAAATTGCTATTTAGTATGTATGTCGTAACGTATCAATGTAATATCTTACTCAAACCATTGTTTTATAAAAACACCTTTTGAATTGACGCATTTTATTCAAATAGTTTTTAAAAAAATAAGGTGATATCTAATATTTGGGGGACTTCGAGAAAAATTGTGCCCTAACTCATTGGGTTTCGATTTTTATCGTTAAACTTAAAATACTAAGTATCTCTTTTCTTTTAAAATTGAAATTTATTGTAACATCCCGAATTATTGGGCCTGTGCATTTTGTGCAATGTATGCTTAGTAGGTTAAATTGAGAATTTAGGTACTAATTGGGCTCAAGAATGGGCTGAGGCCTTGACTAAATCTCTGTGTAGGCACTCTAGCATTTTTAAAAGGAAGTTATCTGTGTTTTAAATGACAAAATGGGCTTGTGGCCCAAAGAGTAGGTGGCGCCACAAGGAAGGGAGAGGGTGGCGTCACTAGTGCATGAGGAGGGCCCAAATTTTGGTTGCTTGAAGCCCAAGTTATAGGGCCAAATTTTGGCACTTAAAAGGGGACTAGGAGGGGACGGCACAAGGCTAATTTTTAGGGAATTTTATTATGTTTAAATTATATGGATAAAAAGCAGATAATGAAGAGAGGAGTTGGTGCTAATTAGGGCTATTTTTGAGGAAATAATGGATCAAGATAAGGGAAAAGATGAGAGCTCATCCAGGAGGCTTGAGTTGGCCAAAAATCAAACTCTGTGAATGAGGGGAAATCGGTTTAGTATAGGCTAAGTATGTGCCAAAATTTTGCTGTCAAAGTTCTCATCATTTTTCTCTTTTCTCTGCCGAAATTCCTACTCCATTCTTCGTTTCTTTTCTTTCTTCAGTTGGCCAAATCCTCTGATAAATTCCTTTCTCATCTCTTTCAGACACTTTAGCCGAATCTTCAAGCCTCTCTTTGCTCTCTTTTCACTTTTCTTTTCAGCCGAAACCTCATCAGTTCCTCTTTTCCAGGATTTTCGTAAAAGCCGAAATCGTGAGATCTCGTCTCCTGTGATTGCCGAAATCACTCTAGGGTGTCTGCTTGTGTCGAAATCTGAAGGGAATTTTAGGTAAGTATTGATTTGTGGGATCCAAATCTTTTTCGACTTTTCAAAGTCTCTAGCCGAATGGCTATTTAGTGACTAATCTATTGTTTTTTATTTTCGGCATTCCGGGATCTGAAGTGGAGTCAATCGCGTAGATCTCTAAGTCATAGTTCAGTAACACTCGAATAGTGTTACTTTCGGGATTTCAAGGTAAGGAGATCTATTGATTTTTAACGTGTAAATTTGGGTATTTATTAACCCTTGGCCGAATGTAGGGGAGGTCAAATCTTCGTGATTTTCCGGCTTTTGTTGAACCAAGTTATAAATCCCGATAGCAAAGGATACCGACTAAGAGTTAGTACTTACGTGAAATCGGGTGTGTAACTTCTCACACCATTAGATTGATTGCTAATATATATATACATGTGATAAATCGCTATACTCGTTAAATGCCGAAATCCCGGCATAACGTTTGGAAACCCGAGAAGGGTAAAGGCTAAATATCGTTTAGTGATTTCGCCATTCATCGAGAAATGTTTCGTTAAAATGATATGTTTTGTATGTCGATTTCTATATATGCTTGGGGTTGGGTGATTGATGAAGGGAAGTGATCTGCTCGTGGCTTATGCCATTTCACTGGTGACTCTGTCACACCTCTGTTTCTGGTGGCTCTTGCCATTTCAGCCTGGTGACTTTGTCATGACTTTGACGATGAGCGACTAAGCTGCGCAGCATGACTGCCATCGATGGTGTGTAGTGGTGTGGGTTGATTGTAGAAATCCCCAATGGTGTGATTTGCAGGTAAGGGTGGTGTGTAGCGGTTGGAAACCTATGATTGGGTTGGGTTTTATGTATGTCATCTACTATATTATGTTCTATATTCTGATCTGTGGGCTAAGGCCCAATCTGATGGTGCACGAGGGTTGCACACTGAGTTTCGCGACTCACCCTATTATTTTAACAATTTCAGGTAGCACTTAGTGCATCGGACCGGGCTGGAAAGGAGAGCAAGGTGGCCATGCGATAGAGTACTGAGGATTCAGCAGAAGACTTTACTCTATTAATCTATTTTTTAAGAAATTTATTTAAGTGGGTTTTATATTTCGTTGTAATAAGGCCTTGGGCCACTAGACTATTATTTATGTTTTGGTTACATGTTGGGCTTTCATTTATGGGCATTTAAATTTTATGTTTAAACTAAGCTAAGACATGCATGAAATTTCGGTTTCTATTTAAAATTCACCACGGCATTTTATAACTTTATATCTTATATGAACTTAATAAATTATTAAGTTTTCGGTATGACTATCTAAACCTGATAATGGTTTTCTCAAAAGTGCCACATGTTTTTGTAAAATCACTCAAGTGACATACCGATCCGGTTGTAGTGTTTGGGCGGGTTTGGGGTGTTACAAATTGGTATCGAGCCGAGTTCAAAACTCCGGCTTTGGGGTTTATGGGCTCAAAACATTTTCTAAAGATGGGCTTTTAAAACATGAATGTTTTTAAATGATAACAGGTTTGTTAGCTCGGCATGGCACCTGCGTCTCCGGCCCAAGTCCGCCAGGTAAGTATTCTGAACCATTGTGTGATATATATATATGTGGGCTTGATGGGCTGTATGAGACGTAGACTATCTAGATTAGAACTTGATGAACTCTAGGCTTAGCTGAAACAACTCCTTAAATCTCATTAGACTTAATTTCACTAAACAAACCCGTGAACGAGTCGCAAGACTAGGGTGTGGCAACCGGCATGCGCATGTCTAGGATTGGATCCGGAAGAGCCTGGTACTTAAGCAGTCCTAGTGACTCACCTCCTCTTCACTGGAATCCTACCTGGTGCGTAGTGACTGTTCACCCTAGCCGCGAGGATTTGTTGACGAGCCAAAATTAATAATTTAAAACCCGATAGGGACCAGCCATTCTATTTTGTAGAAATTATTAAGTTACCCCTGATTTACAAGTGACCAAAATATCCCTAAGTTGTAGGATTACTGAAATACCCCCAGATTGTAAAATTACCAATATACCCCCGGATTGTAAAAAATTACCAAAATACCCTATTTTACAAAATCACCAAGGAACCCTATTTCAGAAAATTATGAAAATACCCCTGTAGGATAAATTACGAAAATACCCCTAGGTAGTGAAATGATGAAAATACCCTTAGGTGATGAATGTAAGTTCTATTTGTATGATTGATGATTGCATGTATGTGTATGTGGAACTAGGAGACAAACTTGAGACTGAAACTTGTAGATGTAATTCCGAATTCGAAAGAACTACTCTTAAACTACTGCTCATAAGACTATTCGTGGTTAAACAGTGGAAGAAACTTATTAATTCATAAAATTCTTAATCAAATAAACGTCAATCGGAAGAATGAATACGAGGGGTCGAGGACGTCCGCTGCGTGGTCGTGGTAGGGGTAGGATGACGGTGTCAAAACCAATAGGGTCTGGCCATAGATCCGAAAACGAGATGCCGGAACCACCAGCTGTGGAGGAGGAATTTTAGGATCAGACGGCCGGAGATGATACGGTATCTCAGGCTATGTTAAGGGTTCTAGAAAGAGTTGTTTGGGCGAGCACAGTGTTCGGGAGCTCGAAAATCAGAACGAATGACTCCGAGCCAACGGAGCGGAGATGTTTAGGGGTGTTTCTGACGTAGCCCCTAACATAGCTGAGTACTGGTTAGAAGCGACTGAGCGCATAATGGATGACCTGGATTTCACGATGGAGGAGAAGTTGAAAGGGGTTGTGTCTCTTCTTCGAGACGAGGCTTATCAGTGGTGGCTCACGATGAAGGCGGGTACTGCCACAGATCGGATTGATTGGGACTTCTTTAAGGAATCGTTTCAAGGGAAATATGTTGGGGCTAGCTATGTGGACGGCCAGAGGAAGGCATTTCTAAATTTGGTGCAGGGAAGTAAATCTGTGGCTGAATATGAGGCGGAGTTCCTACGCTTGAGCCGCTACGCTCGAGGAATTGTAGCAACTGAATATGAACGTTGTGTGCGGTTCGAGGATGGGCTGCGGAATGAGTTAAGGGTATTGATAGCTCACGCAGATGAGAGAGGACTCTGCTTGTCCCGGTTGAGAAAGTTAAGATAGCTGAGGAGGTAAAACGGATCAAAGACAGAAAGAGATAAGGAGCGGGGAAGGAATAAGAGAAGTTTTCGGCAGTCAAGAGCATCTGGGAATTTTCAGAAAAGGCCTAGGAATGATGGGCCAGCTCGTGCTCCGACGGGTCAGAATCGATCATGTAATTGGTGCGGGAAAGCACATTTCGGGGAGTGTAGAAGAAGAACTGGTGGATGCTTCAGGTGTGGATCCACGGAGCATATGATTAAGGACTCGCCCACGTAAGGATCAAAAAGCCCAGACGGACGAGGTTACGATCAGTGCGGATAGGTGGTCACCAAGACTGAGGGGGTCATGGCCCAAGTAGAGGAGGAAATAGGGCTGGTCGAGGTCGTGGGGCACCTGGTAGAGGTGCAGGTAATGTAGATGCGAGGTAGCCGGGTCTAGTTTATGCAGCTCGCCGACGGGAGGATGGTGACGCACCGGATGTTATAACCGGTATGTTTCTTATTGTTGATAAACCATTTCTTGCCTTGATTGATATTGGGTCAACCCACTCCTATGTTGCATGTTCGGTATCTGAGACCCTAAGTATAGATTCTAAAATAACTTCTAGGAAGATGACTGTGGTTAGTCCTTTAGGACAATCTAGGGTAGTGGACAAACTATTTAAGGATGTACCTTTAGAAACTCAAGGGGTAGTGTTTCCGGCAGACTTAATGGAATTGCTATTTGGAGAGTTTGACCTTATCTTAGGAATGGATTGGTTGACGAAACATCGTGCTAAGTTGGATTGTGAGGCTAAGCGCATGGTGTTGAATACCCCGGAAGGCAGGGAGGTAGTTATATTAGGAGAAAGAAGGAATTACTTGTCCAACGTAGTGTCCGCATTAAAAGCTGTTAAGATGATTCGGAAGGGATGTAATGCGTTTCTGGCCTTTATCAGTGCTTTGGATGTTAAGGAGGTGACTGGCAATGAGGTTCGAACAGTCAAAGATTTCACTGATGTCTTTTCTGAAGACTGCCCGGATTACCCCCGGATCGTGAAGTAGAGTTTGGAATAGAGCTACTTCCGGGTACGGCTCCGGTGTCCATTGCTCCTTACCGAATGGCACCGAAATAGTTGATGGAACTCAAAGCTCAGATCCAGGAACTGTTGGATCGTGGTTTTATCCGACCGAGTGTGTCTCCATGGGGAACGTCGGTCCTATTCGTGAAGAAGAAGGATGGATCCATGCGTATGTGTGTGGATTATCGTCAATTGAATAAGTTGACTATTAAGAACAAGTACCCACTACCGAGAATCGATGATCTGTTCGATCAGCTGAAAGGAGCTTCGGTCTTTTCTAAGATTGACTTAAGGTCGGGATATCATTAGTTAAGGGTTAAGGAAGGAGACATTCATAAGACGGTGTTTGAGACTCGGTACGGTCATTATGAGTTCTTGGTGATGCCATTCGGGTTGACGAACGCGCCAGCAGCATTTATGGATATGATGAACCGAGTTTTCCAACCATATCTTGATCAGTTAGTCGTAGTGTTCATTGACGACATCTTGGTTTATTCTAAGTCAGAGGAGGAACATGATGAACATCTTCGTGTGGTGTTGTGAACTTTGAGGGAGAAACAGTTGTTCGCAAAGTTCAGTAAGTGTGAGTTTTGGCTAAGGGAAGTAACTTTCTTAGGGCATGTAGTTTCTGTAGAAGGAATCAGGGTGGACCCTCGGAAGATAGAGGCCGTATTGGATTGGAAACCGCCGAAGTCTGTGGCGGAGATTCAAAGTTTCTTGGGATTGGTCGGGTATTATAGGAGGTTTGTGGAAGGGTTCTCGTTAATTGCGGCACCTCTAACTAAGTTGTTAAGGAAGGGAATATTATTTGTGTGGACCGACAAACAGCGGAGAGCTTTGAGAAGTCAAGAAAATCTTGACTGAGCGCCATGAGTTAATTCAAACAGAGGCGGGAAAAGAATTTACCGCTCATCGTGATCGTCACACACGGGTTTAGGATGTGTGTTGATGCAATATGGAAGAGTTGTTGCATATGCGTCTCGACAGCTTGAGACCGCATGAATTGAACTACCCTACGCACGACGATTTAGAATTGGCGGCAATGTAGTGTTTGCTCAAGATTTGGAGGCACTACACCGTATGGGGAGAAGTCGGTTATTTATACGCACCATAAGAGCTCAAGTATATCCTTACCCGTAAGAGTTAAACCTAATACAGAGAAGGTGGGTCGAAATTGTTAAAGAATTATGACTACTCGATTGAGTACCACCCGGGTAAGGCTAACGTGGTGGCGGATGCGCTGAGTAGGAAGGCGATAGTGGATTTGAGGGTGATGTTCGCTCATCTCAGTCTGTATGAGGATGGTAGTTTGGTAGCTGAACTCCAAGTGAAACCAACGTGGACAAATCAGATTAAGGAAAAGCAGCTGTTGGATGATGTTTTGAGTGCTCGACTCCGTCAAGTGCAGAATGGTGAGGTGGAGGACTATAGTTTAAATGGTGATGGAGTCCTGTGTTTTCGGAAAAGAGTTTGTATGCCAAAGGAGGTGAAATTTACAGTAGGAGACCAAGACTTTTTAAAAGTATCTCCATGGAAGAAGGTAATGAGGTTTGGATGGAAGGGTAAGTTAAGTCCTCGATTTATTGGACCGTATCAGGTACTAGAACGTGTGGGCCCAGTAGCTTATCGGTTGGAGTTGCCTTCAGAGTTGGAGCAGATACATGACGTGTTTCATGTCTCGATGCTAAGACGTTATCATTATGATCCGTCGCATGTGGTGCCGGTGGAAGAGATTGAAGTAAGGCCAGATTTATCCTTTGAGGAAGAACCAGTGTAAATCTTGGATCGAGACGTAAAAGTGTTGAGAAGGAAGTCCGTTCCTTTGGTCAAAGTTCTCTGGCGAAATCACGGCGCAGAAGAGGCGACGTGGGAACCAGAGGATGTTATCCAACAACAATATCCCCATCTCTTTTGATCAGATAAATTTCGAGGCCGAAATTTATTTTTAAGGGGGGTAGAACTGTAACATCCCGAATTATTAGGCCTGTGCATTTTGTGCAATGTATGCTTAATAGGTTAAATTGAGAATTTAGGTACTAATTGGGCTCAAGAATGGGCTGAGGCCTTGACTAAATCTCTGCGTAGGCACTCTAGCATTTTTAAAATGAAGTTATCTGTGTTTTAAATGACAAAATGGGCTTGTGTCCCAGAAAGTAGGTGGCGCCACAAGGAAGGGGAGGGTGGCGTCACTAGTGCATGAGGAGGGCCCAAATTTTCGTTGCTTGAAGCCCAAGTTATAGGGCCAAATTTCGGCACTTAAAAGGGGACTAGGAGGGGACGACACAAGGCTAATTTTTAGGGAATTTTATTATGTTTAAATTATGTGGATAATAAGCAGATAATGAAGAGAGGAGTTGGTGCTAATTAGGGCTATTTTTGAGGAAATAATGGATCAAGATAAGGGAAAAGATGAGAGCTCATCTAGGAGGCCTGAGTTGGCCGAAAATCAAACTCTGTGAAGGAGGGGAAATCGGTTTAGTATAGGCTAAGTATGTGCCAAAATTTTCCTGTCAAAGTTCTCATCATTTTTCTCTTTTCTCTGCCGAAATTCCTACTCCATTCTTCGTTTCTTTTCTTTCTTCAGTTGGCCAAATCATCTAATAGATTCCTTTCTCATCTCTTTCAGACACTTTAGCCGAATCTTCAAGCCTCTCTTTGCTCTCTTTTCACTTTTCTTTTCAGCCAAAACCTCATCGCCTCTCTTTTCCAGATTTTCGTAAAAGCCAAAATCGTGAGATCTCGTCTCCTGTGATTGCCGAAATCACTCTGGGGTGTCTGCTTGTCTCGAAATCTGAAGGGAATTTTAGGTAAGTATTGATTTGTGGGATCCAAATCTTTTCCGGCTTTTCAAAGTCTCTAGCCGAATGGCTATTTAGTGACTAATCTATTGTTTTTTATTTTCGGCATTCCAGGATCTGAAGTGGAGTCAATCGCGTAGATCTCTAAGTCATAGTTCAGTAAAACTTGAATAGTGTTACTTTCGAAATTTCAAGGTAAGGAGGTCTATTGATTTTTAACGTGTAAATTTGGGTATTTATTAACCCTTGGCGAATGTAGGGAGGTCAAATCTTAAGTGATTTTCCGGCTTTTGTTGAACCAAGTTATAAATCCGGATAGCAAGGATACCGACTAAGAGTTTAGTACTTCGTGAAATTAGGTGTGTAACTTCTCACACCATTAGATTGATTGCTAATATATATATACATGTGATAAATCGCTATACTCTGTTAAATGCCGAAATCCCTGCATAACGCTTGAAACCCGAGAAGGGTAAAGGCTAAATATCGTTTAGTGATTTCTCGCCATTCACCAAGAAATGTTTCTCGTTAAAACGATATGTTTTGTATGTCGATTTCTATATATGCTTGGGGTTGGGTGATTGATGAAGGGAAGTGATCTGCTCGTGGCTTATGCCATTTCACCGGGTGACTGTCACAACTCGCTTTCTGGTGGCTCTTGCCATTTCGTACCGGTGACTTTGTCACGACTTTGACGATGAGCAACTAATTGCGGCATGACCGCCATCGATGGTGTGTAGTGGTGTGGGTTGATTGTAGAAATCCCCAATGGTGTGATTTACAGGTAAGGGTGGTGTGTAGCGGTTGGAAACCTAGGATTGGGTTGGGTTTTATGTATGTCATCTACTATATTATGTTCTATATTCTGATCTGTGGGCTAAGGCCCAATCTGATGGTGCACGAGGGTTGCACACTGAGTTTCGCAACTCACCCTATTATTTTAACAATTTCAGGTAGCACTTAGAGCATCGGACCGGGCTGGAGAGGAGAGCAAGGTGGCCATGCGATAGAGTACTGAGGATTTAGCAAAAGACTTTACTCTATTTATCTATTTTTTAAGAAATTTATTTAAGTGGGTTTTATATTTCGTTGTAATAAGGCCTTGGGCCACTAGACTATTATTTATGTTTTGGTTACATGTTGGGCTTTCATTTATGGGCATTTAAATTTTATGTTTAAACTAAGCTAAGACATGTATGAAATTTCGGTTTCTATTTAAAATTCACCACGGCATTTTATAACTTTATATCTTATATGAACTTAATAAATTATTAAGTTTTCGGTATGACTATCTAAACCTGATAATGGTTTTCTCAAAAGTGCCACATGTTTTTGTAAAATCACTCAAGTGACATACCAGATCCGGTTGTAGTGTTTGGGTCGAGTTTGGGGTGTTACAAATTGGTATCAGAGCCAGGTTCAAAACTCGGCTTTGGGGGTTAATGGGCTCAAAACGTTTTCCAAAGATGGGCTTTTAAAACATGAATGTTTTTAAATGATAACAGGTTTGTTAGCTCGGCATGGCACCTGCGTCTCCGGCCCAAGTCTGCCAGGTAAGTATTCTGAACCATTGTGTGATATATATATATATGTGGGCTTGATGGGTTGTATGGGACGTAGACTATCTAGATTAGAACTTGATGAACTCTAGGCTTAGCTGAAACAACTCATTAAATCTCATAAGACTTAATTTCACTAAACAAACCCGTGAACGAGTCGCAAAGACTAGGGTGGGCAACCGACATGCGCATGTCTAGGATTGGATCCTAAGAGCACAGTACTTAAGCGCGATCCTAGTGACTCACCTCCTCTTGGCTGGAATCCTACAGTGCGTAGTATTTATTCACCCTAGCCGCGATGATTTGTTGACGAGCCAAAATTAATAATTTAAAACCCGATAGGGACCAGCCATTCTATTTTGTAGAAATTATTAAGTGACCCCTGATTTACAAGTGACCAAAATATCCTTAAGTTGTAGGATTACTGAAATACCCCCAGATTGTAAAATTACCAATATACCCCCGGATTGCAAAAAAAATTACCAAAATACCCTCTTTCAAAAAATCACCAAGGAACCCTATTTCGAAAAATTACGAAAATACCCCTGTAGGATAAATTACGAAAATACCCCTAGGTAGTGAAATGATGAAAATACCCTTAGGTGATGAATGTAAGTTCTATTTGTATGATTGATGATTGCATGTATGTGTATGTGGAGCTAGGAGACAAACTTGAGACTGAAACTTTTCAATGTAATTTCGAATTCGAAAGAACTACTCTTAAACTACTACTCATAAGACTGTTCGTGGTTAAACAGTGGAAGAAACTTATTAATTCATAAAATTTTTAATCAGATAAACGTCAATCGGAAGAATGAATACAAGGGGTCGAGGACGTCCGCCGCGTGGTCGTGGTAGGGTAGGATGACGGTGTCAGAACCAGTAGGGTCTGGCCATAGATCCGGTAACGAGATACCGGAACCGCCAGCTGTGGAGGAGGAATTTCAGGATCAGACGGCCGGAGATGATGCGGTATCTCAGGCTATGTTAAGGGTTCTAGAAAGAGTTGTTGGGGCAGGCACGGGTTCAGAAGCTCAAAAATCTGTGTCTGAACGACTCCGAGCCAATGGAGCGGAGATGTTTAGGGGTGTTTCTGGCGTAGCCCCTAACACAGCTGAGTATTGGTTAGAAGCGACTGAGCGCATAATGGATGACCTGGATTTCACGGTGGAGGAGAAGTTAAAAGGGGTTGTGTCTCTTCTTCGAGACGAGGCTTATCAGTGGTGGCTCACAATGAAAGAGGGTACTGCCATAGATCGGATTGATTGGGACTTCTTTAAGGAATCGTTTCAACGGAAATATGTTGGGGCTAGCTATGTGGACGGCCAGAGGAAGGCATTTCTGAATTTGGTATAGGAAAGTAAATCTGTGGCTGAATATAAGGCGGAGTTCCTACGCTTGAGCCGCTACGCTCGAGGAATAGTAGCAACTGAATATGAACATTGTGTGCGGTTCGATGATGGGCTGCGGAATGAGTTAAGGGTATTGATAGCTCCGCAGCGAGAGAGGGACTTTCTTTGTCTGGTTGAGAAAGTTAAGATAGCTGAGGAGGTAAAACGGACTGAAAGACAGGAAAGAGATAAGGAGCGGGGAAGGAATAAGAGAAGTTTTGGGCAGTCAGGAGCATCTGGGAATTTTCAGAAGGCCTAGGACTGATGGGCCAGCTCGTGCTCTGACGGGTCAGAATCGATCATGTAATTGGTGCAGGAAAGCACATTCTGGGAAGTGTAGAAGAAGAACCGGTGGATGCTTCAGGTGTGGATCCATGGAGCATATGATTAAGGACTGTCCACAGATGGATCAGGTGCAGCCAGACGGACGAGGTTCTGATCAGGCTGGGAGAGGTGGTCAGCCAGTACAGAGGGGTCGTGGCCCAGGTAGAGGAGGAAATGGGGCTGGTCGAGGTCGTGGGGCACCTGGTAGAGGTGCAGGTAATGTAGATACGAGGCAGCCGGGTCTAGTTTATGCAGCTCGCTGACGGGAGGATGGTGACGCACCGGATGTTATAACCGGTGTGTTTCTTATTGTTGATAAACCATTTCTTGCCTTGATTGATATTGGGTTAACCCACTCCTATGTTGCATGTTCGGTATCTGAGACCCTAAGTATAGATTCTAAAATAACTTCTAGGAAGATGACTGTGGTTAGTTCTTTAGGACAATCTAGGGTAGTGGACAAACTATTTAAGGATGTACCTTTAGAAACTCAAGGGGTAGTGTTTCCGGCAGACTTAATGGAATTGCCATTTGGAGAGTTTGACCTTATCTTAGGAATGGATTGGTTGACGAAACATCGTGCTAAGTTGGATTGTGAGGCTAAGCGCATGGTGTTGAATACCCCGGAAGGCGGGGAGGTGGTTATATTAGGAGAAAGAAGGAATTACTTGTCCAACATAGTGTCTGCATTAAAAGCTGTTAAGATGATTCGGAAGGGATGTAATGCGTTTCTAGCCTTTATCAGTGCTTTGGATGTTAAGGAGGTGACTGTCAATGAGGTTCGAACATTTAAAGATTTCACTGATGTCTTTCCTGAAGAACTGCCCGGATTACCCCCAGATCGTGAAGTAGAGTTTGGAATAGAGCTACTTCTGGGTACGGCTCCGGTGTCCATTGCTCCTTATCGAATGGCACCGAAAGAGTTGATGGAACTCAAAGCTCAGATCCAGGAACTGTTGGATCGTGGTTTTATCCGACCGAGTGTGTCTCCGTGGGGAGCGTCGGTCCTATTCGTGAAGAAGAAGGACGGATCCATGCGTATGTGTGTGGATTATCGTCAATTGAATAAGTTGACTATTAAGAACAAGTACCCACTACCGAGAATCGATGATCTGTTCGATCAGCTCAAAGGAGCTTCGGTCTTTTCTAAGATTGACTTAAGGTCGGGATATCATCAGTTAAGGTTTAAGGAAGGAGACATTCATAAGACGGTGTTTTAGACTGGTACGGTCATTATGAGTTCTTGGTGATGCCGTTCGGGTTGACGAACGCGCCAGTAGCATTTATGGATATGATGAACCGGGTGTTCCAACCATATCTTGATCGGTTCGTCGTAGTGTTCATTGACGACATCTTGGTTTATTCCAAGTTAGAGGAGGAACATGATGAACATCTTCGTGTGGTGTTGCGAACTTTGAGGGAGAAGCAGTTGTTCGCAAAGTTCAGTAAGTGTGAGTTTTGGCTAAGGGAAGTAACTTTTTTAGGGCATGTAGTTTCTGTAGAAGGAATCAGGGTGGACCCTCGGAAGATAGAGGCCGTATTGGATTGGAAACCGCCGAAGTCTGTGGCAGAGATTCGAAGTTTCTTGGGATTGGTCGGGTATTATAGGAGGTTTGTGGAAGGGTTCTCGTTAATTGCGGCACCTCTAACTAAGTTGTTAAGGAAGGGAATATCGTTTGTGTGGACCGACAAACAAAGCAGAAAGCTTTGAGAAGTCAAGAGAATCTTGACTGAAGCGCCAAGATGTTAATTCAAACTAGAGGGGAAAAGAATTTACCGTCTATTGTGATCGTCACACACAGGTTTAGGATGTGTGTTAATGCAATATGGAAGAGTTGTTGCATATGCGTCTCGACAGTTGAGCCCGCATGAATTGAACTACCCTACGCACGATTTAGAATTGGCAGCGATAGTGTTTGCTCTGAAGATTTGGAGGCACTACCTGTATGGGGAGAAGTCGGTTATTTATACGGACCATAAGAGCACAAGTATATCCTTACCTGAAGGAGTTGAACCTAAGACAGAGAAGGTGGGTCGAGCTGTTAAAGGATTATGACTGCTCGATTGAGTACCACCCGGGTAAGGCTAACGTGGTGGCGGATGCGCTGAGTAGGAAGGCGATAGTGGATTTGAGGTTGATGTTCGCTCATCTCAGTCTGTATTAGGATGGCAGTCTGGTAGCTGAACTCCAAGTGAAACCAACATGGACAAATCAGATTAAGGAAAAGCAGCTGTTGGATGATGTTTTGAGTGCTCGACTACGTCAAGTGCAGAATGGTGAGGTGGAGGACTATAGTTTAAATGGTGATGGAGTCCTGTGTTTTCGGAAAAGAGTTTGTATGCCAAAGGAGGTGAAATTTGCAGTAGGAGACCAAGTCTTTTTGAAAGTATCTCCATGGAAGAAGGTAATGAGGTTTGGACGGAAGGGTAAGTTAAGTCCTCGATTTATTGGACCGTATCGGGTACTAGAGCGTGTGGGCCCAGTGGCTTATCGGTTGGAGTTGCCTTCAGAGTTGGAGCAGATACATGACGTGTTTCATGTCTCGATGCTAAGACATTATCGTTATGATCCGTCGCATGTGGTGCCGGTGGAAGAGATTGAAGTAAGGCCAGATTTATCCTTTGAGGAAGAACCAGTGCAAATCTTGGATCGAGACGTAAAAGTGTTGAGAAGGAAGTCCGTCCCTTTGGTCAAAGTTCTGTGGCGAAATCACGGCGCAGAAGAGGCGACGTGGGAACCAGAGGATGTTATTCAACAACAATATCCCCATCTCTTTTGATCAGGTAAATTTCGAGGCCGAAATTTATTTTTAATGGGGGTAGAACTGTAACATCCCGAATTATTGGGCCTGTGCATTTTGTGCAATGTATGCTTAATAGGTTAAATTGAGAATTTAGGTACTAATTGGGCTCAAGAATGGGCTGAGGCCTTGACTAAATCTCTGCGTAGGCACTCTAGCATTTTTAAAAGGAAGTTATCTGTGTTTTAAATAAAAAAATAGGCTTGTGGCCCAGAGAGTAGGTGGCGCCACGAGGAAGGGGAGGGTGGCGTCACTAGTGCATGAGGAGGGCCCAAATTTTGGTTGCTTGAAGCCCAAGTTATAGGGCCAAATTTCAGCACTTAAAAGGGGACTAGGAGGGGACGGCACAAGGCTAATTTTTAGGGAATTTTATTGTGTTTAAATTATGTGGATAATAAGCAGATAATGAAGAGAGGAGTTGGTGCTAATTAGGGCTATTTTTGAGGAAATAATGGATCAAGATAAGGGAAAAGAGCTCATCTAGGAGGCTTGAGTTGGCCGAAAATCAAACTCTGTGAAGGAGGGGAAATCGATTTAGTATAGGCTAAGTATGTGCCGAAATTTTGCTGTCAAAGTTCTCATCATTTTTCTCTTTTCTCTGCCGAAATTCCTACTCCATTCTTCGTTTCTTTTCTTTCTTCAGTTGGCCAAATCCTCTGATAGATTCCTTTCTCATCTCTTTCAGACACTTTAGCCGAATCTTCAAGCCTCTCTTTGCTCTCTTTTCACTTTTCTTTTCAGCCGAAACCTCATCAGTTCCTCTTTTCCGAGATTTTCGTAAAAGCCGAAATCGTGAGATCTCGTCTCCTGTGATTGCCGAAATCACTCTGGGGTGTCTGCTTGTGTCGAAATCTAAAGGGAATTTTAGGTAAGTATTGATTTGTGGGATCCAAATCTTTTTCGGCTTTTCAAAGTCTCTAACCGAATGGCTATTTAGTGACTAATCTATTGTTTTTTATTTTCGGCATTCCGGGATCTGAAGTGGAGTCAATCGCGTAGATCTCTAAGTCATAGTTCAGTAACACTCGAATAGTGTTACTTTCGGGATTTCAAGGTAAGGAGATCTATTGATTTTTAACGTGTAAATTTGGGTATTTATTAACACTTGGTCGAATGTAGGGGAGGTCAAATCTTCGTGATTTTCCGGCTTTTGTTGAACCAAGTTATAAATCCGGATAGCAAGGATACCGACTAAGAGTTTAGTACTTCGTGAAATCAGGTGTGTAACTTCTCACACCATTAGATTGATTGCTAATATATATACATGTGATAAATCGCTATACTCTGTTAAATGCGAAATCCGGCATAACGTTTGGAAACCCGAGAAGGGTAAAGGCTAAATATCGGGTTAGTGATTTCGCCATTCACCAATAAATGTTTCATTAAAACGATATGTTTTGTATGTCGATTTCTATATATGCTTGGGGTTGGGTGATTGATGAAGGGGAGTGATCTGCTGCGTGGCTTATGCCATTTCGGCTGGTGACTCTGTCACAACTCACATTTCGTGGCTCTTGCCATTTCGGCTGGTGACTTTGTCACGAATTTGACGATGAGCAACTAATCGCAGGCATGATGACTGCCATCGATGGTGTGTAGTGGTGTGGGTTGATTGTAGAAATCCCCAATGGTGTGATTTGCGTGGTGGGTGATGTGTAGCGGTTGGAAACCTAGGATTGGGTTGGGTTTTATGTATGTCATCTACTATATTATGTTCTATATTCGATCTGTGGGCTAAGGCCCAATCTGATGGTGCACGAGGGTTGCACACTGAGTTTCGCGACTCACCCTATTATTTTAACAATTTCAGGTAGCACTTAGTGCATCGGACCGGGCTGGAGAGGAGAGTAAGGTGGCCATGCGATAGAGTACTGAGGATTCAACAAAAGACTTTACTCTATTTATCTATTTTTTAAGAAATTTATTTAAGTGGATTTTATATTTCGTTGTAATAAGGCCTTGGGCCACTAGACTATTATTTATGTTTTGGTTACATGTTGGGCTTTCATTTATGGGCATTTAAATTTTATGTTTAAACTAAGCTAAGACATGTATGAAATTTCGGTTTCTATCTAAAATTCACCACGGCATTTTATAACTTTATATCTTATATGAACTTAATAAATTATTAAGTTTTCGGTATGACTATCTAAACCTGATAATGGTTTTCTCAAAAGTGCCACATGTTTTTGTAAAATCACTCAAGTGACATACCAGATCCGGTTGTAGTGTTTGGGCCGGGTTTGGGGTGTTACATTTATAAATTTCCAAATCAAAATTTATTCTCGGGAATTCAAAATGTTATATCCTAACTTATTGGATATGATGTTTTGTGTCTCGAGATAAGAATTTTCTAAATAAAGGTGAACCTGGTTTCGAAGCCATGAGATGTTATAACCTAACTTACTGGGTATAACATTTTATTTCTTTGAGATAGGTAAGTCTTGGTTTTCTTTTTAATAAAAGGATCATATTTTAAAATTTTTCAAATTTTCAACATTAGGACATGATTTTATCGATTAGGTGTCAATTTTTGGGCGTTATGAGGGTGCTAACCCTTCCTCATACGTAACCGACTTCCGAACCCGTTTTCTTGTATTTCGTGGGCCAAAATCAATGTTTTGAAATAAAACATTTTACAAGGTGATCCAATCACACCTAAATAAAAAAGGATTGGTGGCGACTCCATTTCCGTTTTTTTTAAAGTCGATCCCCGTTTTTATAAACCTTTTAAAATGGTTTCGACAGCTATTTCAACAATTTAATTCTTAAACATTAAATTTATCAAAAATCACCAAACAAAATACTTATATCTTGCTACTAACTTTAATAATTCATCAACTAAATTCAAAATACATTCACCTCATTCATGGTAAGTTCTTAAAATTTTAAATATTTTACGAATTAACCCTCGAGCTAAATAAATTAAAATAAAGTTACAACAATCTCAAAAACATAAAAATTATCAAAAATAGGTTAGAAGAAATGCACTAAGACAAAGCTTGGCGAACCAAGCATTGATTCCTTCATTTTACAATCGGTGATAGATGAAGAAAGATGATAACATTGCTTTTGTTTCTTTTGTTTTAATTTAATTACTAAATTACCATTTTAACCTTGGTTATTTAATGAAATTTCACCCAAAATTTATCACCTAACCGTCCACCAAAATGAAATAAGGTTTAATTACCTTTTAAAACATCCACTTAATGCTTTTATAATCAATAAATACATATAAACTAATAATAACTTACTTTTGTAGCTTTTGTGATTTAATCTTTTTTACTTAATTAACTATTTAAATGTTAAAATTTCTTAACCAAATTTTAATATAACTCAAATAACACTCCGTAAATATTTAATAAAATATATATGGGCTCGGTTTATAGAAATAAGGTCTCGATACCTCATTTTCTAAAACCACTTGACTTCAAAAATTAACCACTTGAACTTGACTATATGACTAGTTAGAAAATTTTATTAAATCGAAACTTCAATAATAATATACTTGACTCATAAATATTAATTAATAATATTCAAAAACTTACTCGTCGGATTTGTGGTCCCGAAACCACTGTTGCCAACACCACTGAAAAATGAGTTGTTATACTAAGGCGTATATATGACAAAAATAAGAAGTTAGGAGGGAGCCGTAATACTCAAGAAAACAACTCAAAAAACATCATTGAAGTCGATTCTGAAGCAGATTTTCGTCAAGATTGAAGACTCCCAGTTGATTTCTTTGGAGATTATAATGAGTTTCTTCATTTCTTTCAGATATATATAATGAGTTTCTAATTTCTTTTCATTTTTTATAATTGAAATATATAATTTTTTGATTTTATATATATATTTATGATTTTTTTTTATTTTTTTCTATTTTTTTACAATTTTTTTATGGTTTCTACAAACAAAATTTTTAGTGATTGGTTTATTATTTTTCTAAAGTTTAGTGACTGAGTTGAAAGTTTAGTGACTATTTTTTTATTTTATCAAAGTTGAGTGACTATTGGTGTAATTAACCCTTAATATAATTATATTTATTTAATGTTAACATTATTTTGTATATATATTTTATAGTTTATATATGATTTTTTTTTACTTTCTTTCCATTTTAATAATTTATATATATTTATATTTTATCTATTTTTTGAATTTTTTATATATTTAATTATTTCACATATATTTTTAAGGTTATTTTAATATTTTTCTAATTTTTTTTATAATTGACTTATATAATTTTTAGATTATATATATTTATGGATTTTTTATATTTTATTTCTATCTTTTACTATTCTTTATGGTTTATACATGTTTTTTACATGTCAAATGACACTCTTTCTTTGGCTCAATCTAACCAATGTTTTTTTTTTCTTAACATTGGTTAAAAGAGGAGGAATAAACCCTGTTTAAGAGTAAATTTAGTATAATTGAGTGGAGTTGCATGCAATCCTAGAAATAGGATGGCATAAATCTACTGGATTATAGTCAAATCTAACAGGGAAATCCATAACACGAGTTAATGCGATAATAGGGGTTTAATTTAGAAAGAAATTTCAATTAATCAACTTAGATTCAGTTGCTCTTACTCTCGAAAGAGATATTAGCATAATTTAGGGATTCATATGGATCAAGATACTAAGTAAAGAAATTGCGTAATTTAGATTGATAATGACAGATGAAATCTAGGTGAATTCTTTCCTGGGTATTGTTTCGCTTATTGGTTGTTAACCGTTTATTTGTTTGTTTTGTTCTTTGTCATGTTCATTAGTTAATTAATTTAGTTAATTTTAGTTTTTAACCAATCACTCGATTTATTCGGTTAAATAATAGAAAGGCAGTAATTACTAGTACTTTTAGTCTTCGTGGGAACGATATCTTTGCTCACTGTAGCTATACTATAAATTGATAGGTGCACTTACCTTAATCAAATTTTTAGTTAGTTCACGATGCATCAGTAGTGTACAGATTGGCTCTTCCACTAGAATTGGACAGAATTCATAAAGTATTTCATGTTTTTATGTTGTGAAGATATCGTTATGATCTGTCACATATAATTCCAATAGAATCGATTGGGGTTCAAAATAATACGACCTCTATTCAGGTAAATTTCGGGGATAAAATTTCTTAAAGGACGAGAGAATTGTAACAGTCCAATTTTCTACGGTGTCAAAAAAATTGGTTTTAAGTCGAATTTAATGAATCAAATTATTAAATAATTTATAATAGAATAATTATGTGTAGAATATAAAATTGAGGGGTCGAATTAGTGAGTGTGATTAAATAAAAATGGTTATCAATTATAGTATAGGGACTAAGTTGTTAGTGAAGAAAATGAATAGAAATGAGTGGGAAAGAAAAGATGAAAACATCAACTTCTCCATCTTTTGCAAACCGAAACAGAAAGAAAGAAAAGAAACATTCCTCTTATTTCTCAAGTATCGTGGCTTGTAGGAATAAAATTGGTAAGTTTTATTTTTAATTAGAATTGAAATGTTGATAAATGGTACTTAATCAAGAAAATATATGAATGTGAATTAGGAGTAATATTAATGAATAAAAGATTAGTCTACATGTAATAAGAAGAAGAAGAGGTAATACGAAAATCATATGAGTAGCACTATACAGAGGAATGTTTAGTGTGGTGGAGTGGTTATATTTATTGGAACGGTATAAAACTGACTTCCATTAACAAGAGAGAAGAAAATGCCTGGTCAAGAAAACCAGGGGCAACAAAACTACATCAGTCCCGAGAAACCAAACAAACATCAAAACACCCAAAACAAATAGTTGAGCTCTCAACCCAAACAAGAAGCCAAAACTAATAGTGCAAAAAGAGCTCCATTTCCTCATCAAGACAGAACAAGGTCACAGAAGTTAAATCGACCGAACCACCCCTGCTGATCTCCGTCAATGTAAACAGTAGCCACATCCGGGAACAAAACTAAAATTTTAATATTCAGTTGGTAATACACGAGGTAAGAAGTTTTGGTGTGTGTGTCAAGAAGGTTGCCAATACAAGGTATATATATAACCATCAAAGTAACAACTAGTTAGACAAATTTAAGGGAAGTCAAAATGTTATCAAGAAGAAAGTGGAGAACATGTAGTGAAGATAGAAGGTAAAAATATGGGTTGTTTAATAAAAAGGACCATACTCTACCATATTCCTACGCAGAGGGGGGAATCCGTTGATTTGTACTACAGTAAGCTTTCGAGCCTCTACTCAAGAAAAAAGAAACAATACCAAAAATGGCTTAATGCAGTGACTCGCCCCTCAGTATACTTAATTCAAAGTGTGCAATCACACAATCAATAAAATCAACTATGTTTCAAATAGTACTTTGATTTTATTAATACATTTTAGCTTCATTCTTTTGGGAAGGAAACAAATGTACTACAACCTTAACATGATTAGGAAGCAATTTTCAATATTTGTCTCTCTCGGACATAGGTTATTTTCAGAACTTTTTAATGTATCTGCAGTACCCCTCCTTGTTTTTTAAATCCCTTGCTATTTGATAATACTCAGAGGAGAATTATGTTTCGAACACTATGATTTTATTAATGCGTTTTAGTTCCCTTCTTGATAAAAAAAAAAAAAAAAAAACCAACAACCAAAATCAACAATAGTACTCATCGAATCACCAAGAAAAAATCATCCATATTAAGACTACTCTTGCACAAGTTTTTTAAATAGACAAGATGGGTACTAATAGTGGCGTGACAATCTGATATCCAAGCTTGGAGCATAGATAAACTTATTGAAAACATCATCAGAAAGAAATCTATAGTTTTAGTCACTTAACAATAAAAAAAAGAACAATCAAACAAAATGAAAAAATATGAAACTTACAAGGCAAAGCAGCAGAGGGTTGCCGACGATGATGCAGCAAACGTTGGGGAAAAGAGTTAGGGATATCAGGAAGGGCGGAACTGATTTGGGGAAAAAAGTTGGGGAAAAAATAAAGGGAATTGGGAAAAATGTTGGGGATTTCAGGGAAGGGGAGAATTGATTTGGGGAAAATAAAATGGGGAAAAAAAAGAAAGGGATTTCGGGTGAAAATTAGGGATTTCGGGAGGGGGAACTGATTTGGGGGAAATGAACTGGGAAAAAGGGGAAGGGTTCTAGGAAAATTACTTAAGGATTTTGGGGAGGGGGAACTGATTTTGAGAAAAAGACCAAGGCATTTCGGGGCTAACAAAACAGCGTCATTTTGCAAAAAATAATACATATTCGCGGCGTTTGGACCAAATACGCCACTATTGCTCACCTTTTGCGGCGTTTTTCTCATAAACGTCGCTATTGCTTTATTTATTGCGGCGTTTTTCTGCTAGCGCCTTTAATGTATAACCTTTTCGACGTTTTTGGTCCAAACGCCGCTAAAGTCCTAATTTCCTATAGTGAAAGTTGAAGAAAAAGAGCAAATCAAGAATCGAAAGAACCACCGGAGATGGAGTTAGGTGACCACTGGGATTTCTTTCTTTCTAGGTTGAGGAGGCATGTCTGCCCCCCAACCTAATATCTGCATTATATCGGATCGGGGCCCTGGAATACTAGCCGCAATTGAACGACAGAGAAGACTCTGGGATCGTACACACCATTGGTATTTTCTAAGGCATGTTGCGTCCAACTACTACGGACAATATCAGTCAACCGCTGAATGACGACAAGTGACCAACATGTGTATTTAATCGCCACCAATATTATTTGGTTTGTAATATTCAATTTGTTTTGAATGGAAGAGTGGTATGTAATTATCACTATCCACTTATATTGACAGGGTACGAGATCAATAAGGACCGTTTTCATGAGATGTTGGATATTTTACGGTCAATTAACGATCAAGGCGCAAACTACCTCTGTAACATCCTTTCGATCAATGGACACAATCATACGACGACAACCTACGATATGGTCAGATGACCTCAAACTTGGCTGAATGCAGCAATTCAGTTTTAAAAAGAACATTCATTTTTCGATAACCTCGGTTGTGCGGGAGACATACTTCCGTTTGGCAGCACTGTTCCCAAAGTGAGCAATGAGTTATAAAGGCCAAATGCAGGGAGGCCATGTATGGTGCCTGAAGGCAGTGCAAGAAATTAATAAGGCCAAGGCGCGGGCCAACTCCATGCACGCAGTGTGTCACGATCACGACAACATATGGTTTCGTGTGACAGAGTTCGACAGACCGAACCAAGGTATTCCCGGTAGACAATATTGTGTACACCTCAGAAATAAGACTTGCGATTGTGGAAGGTTTGACGCACTTCGTTATCCATGCACTCATGTAATTGCAGCTTGTTAGAATCTTCGTTTGGACCCCATGAGCTATGTCGACGAAGTGTACAAATTAGAATACATGTACAACATATGGAGACACGTATTCCCACCAGTCCCAGATGAATGTAAGTGGCTGTCTGTATCGCTTGCTTCGTTTAAGTTGTTACTGGATAGAGAATTACGTCGCAAATCAAAGGTCGACCGTTCTCTACTAAAATACGTGATAATATGGATATATGGGAAAGAATAAACCAACAGAAGTTATGCGGGTGGTGTAGGAACTCGGGTCATACAATGCCAACATGTCCACATCAAAATAACTTCTAATTTATTAAATGAAACAATATAAAAATAAATTTTACAAAAATATTCAAAAGAACTTCTTATTTATTAAATGAAATAATATAAACATAATTTGTACAAAAATATTCAAAGGAACTTCTAATTTAATAAATGAAACAATATAAAAATAATTTGTACAAAAATATTCAAAAATAAATCAATGCATGTGCCGATCGGTATCAATGCCACATTGAGGTGGTTGACGGTTTCGCGCTGGATTCCTTCTTGGTTCAGCTTCCGGTTGGGGTTGAGGTTGTTCGGGATCAACTTCTGGTTGTGGCTGTTGGGAACATGACCCACCTTAATAGAAAAAAGATCATCAAGGTGTTACATCACCCACGGCGAATGAGCGTAACTGGCTTGAATCCCATAAGGCGATGGGGATTGGAAATGAGTTGAGCTCCTTGACGGTGCCTCGTGCGGTCCCTCTTGGGACGATGGCCTATATATCGTTGGTTGACTCGGAGTCATTAGGAAAGGAGATGCACCAGACCATACATTCCAACCTTGCATAGGAGTGGAAAAAGAAAACATATAAGGGTTAGGATACACATAGGGGTTAGGATACGCACCTGGCATAATTTGAAGGGTTAGGGTACATATTAATTAGTAGAATTAGGATCTTTGGAATGACGAAAATATGTATGTTTAGGTATGCTTTGATGTCTTTTTAGTATGCACAAGTTTGTTCAAATGGTCATGTATGAAATGGTGTCTTTCTGCATTTTTTATATATTTAATTATTTCACATATACTTTTAAGATTATTTTAATATTTTTCTAATTTCTTTTCATTTTTGTACTTGACATATATAATTTTTAGATTATATATATTTATGGATTTTTTATATTTTATTTCTATCTTTTACAATTCTTTATGGTTTATACATATTTTTTACATGTCAAATGGCACTCTTTATTTGGCTTAATCTAACCAATGTTTTTTTCTAAACATAAAAGGGGTCAAAAAGCATAATTTGCTATACTTTAGATATTAAATTGAGAAAAATAAGAATTTAAATATCAAAATAAAAAAATAAATGTATTTTGAAGGCCAAATAATGAATTAAGCCACGATGTTATATAGTTGAATCATTTTATACAAATAAAAGGGAACAGTACACATGGTTAAAAGAAATGAAAAGTCATTGCATGAATAAATGTGAGTTCATATATTGTTTTGGTAGATATAAGCTTTAAAGGAAAATATAAACAACATTATATGAATGTGAGTTTAAAATGAATTACAAGGTTTAGGAGTAAAAAGAGATTGTATTATAGAATAAGATCGGGACCCTCGTTTCACTTTAAGATTTTGGAAATAGTTGCACGAGTCACTTGGAATGAAATTGAATTTAGTACAACATTTCATCTTTATACGGACGGTCAATCAGATCGAGTTATTCAGATTCTCGAAGATATGTTGTATCATTGATTTTGAAGGCAATTGGGAACATTATTTGCCGTTGTTGGAGTTTGCTTACAATAACAATTTCTAATCAAGTATTCAAATGGTCCCATATGAAGCATTGTATGGTCGGAGTGCTGGATCGAACTAGGTGAAAGAAAAATAATTGGGCCAGAGTTGTTTCAAAAAAATTGGAAATAAAGTCAGTTTAATTAAAGATAGACCAAAAGCAACATCAAACAAGCAAAAATCTTACGTAAATTTGAAACAGAAAGAAATTGAGTTTATAGTAGGAGACAAAATGTTTCTAAATGTTTCCTCATGGAAAAGGTGCTTTGTTTTGGTTGAAAGACCAATTTGAGCCCAAGATACATTAGACCATATGAAGTTCTGAAACGAATTGGACCCATAGTTGATAAGTGCTAAAAGTAACATGTTTTAATCTCATTCTTAATGCATTTTTGGATGATTATTCGATGTTAATGGTGAATTTTATGCTCTCAATCCTATAAATTCATGTTTTTATACTTAGAAGCACATTTGGGAGAAATAAGAGCGAAAAACAAGGGAAAACCAGAAAATTGGAGCAAGTTACAGAAGCCACACGATCATGTGGCAGGTCGTGTCGATTTTACAAATTGGCACTCTGAATTGTGGGAAAATGCAATTTTTAGGTTTTTCGGGCAATCTAAGACATATATACGACAAAAATAAGAAGATAGGAGGGAGCCATCATAGAATACTCAAGAAAACAACTCGAAAAACACCATTAAAGTCAATTCTGAATTAGATTTCCGTCAAGATTGAAGACTCAGAGTTGATTTCTCAGGAGATTATAATGAGTTTCTTTATTTTTTTCGAATATATTGTCTCTAGGATGTTTTTATATGCAAACATGAACTAATTTTCTAAATACCTAGGGATATGAACCCTATGATGGATTTTGTCATTTGATTTTTATTTTACGCAATAAATACTTAGATCTTGTTCTCAATTATGTGTTCATAATTCTTGGTTTGATATTTCTAGATTATTGATCCATGTTTGATGTGATTAAATCAGAGAAGGAATATACCCTGTTTAAGAGTAGATTTAGCGTAATTGAGTGGGGTTGAATGCAATCCTAGAAATAGGATGACATAAATCTAACGGATTAGAGTCAAATCTAATAGGGAAATCCATAGCACGGGTTAATGCAATAATAGGGTTTTTAATTAGAAAGAAATTTCAATTAATTAACTTAGAGTAGTTGCTCTTACTCTCGAAAGAGATAGTAACATAATTTAGGGATTTCTACGGATTAAGATGCTAAGTAAAGAAATTGCGTAATTTAGATTGATAATGATAGATGAAATCTAGGTGAATTCTTTCTAATTAGGTATTGTTTCGCTTCTTGGTTGTTAACCGTTTATTTGCTTGTTTTGTTCTTTGTCATGTTCATTAGTTAATTAATTTAGTTAATTTTAGTTTTTAATCAATCACTCGATTTAGTCGATTAAATAATAGCAAGACCGTAATTACCAGTACTTTTAGTCTTCGTGGGAACGATATCTTTGCTCACCGTAACTATACTATTAATTGATAGGTACATTTATCTTAGTCAAATTTTTAGTTAGTTCACGACCCATCAGTAGTGTACAGATTGGCTCTTCCAATGAAATCGGACAGAATTCATAACATATTTCATGTTTCTCTTTTTTCCTTTTTTTTTTCGAGAAAAATCCCGACTAGATTTATTAATTTTGGAATTAAGAAAAACAAAAAGAAAATTAACAATAACTAACGAGCCAAAGAAATCGGCCCGAAAAAGAAAGCCTAGTCGATAAATGGGCTAAACTAAATGAAATGAAAAAATTAAAAAAATGAAACCTATCAAATCATTTGTCAAATCCAATCGGCATCAATTAACTAACATCCATTTGGTTCTAACTTTTGAGTTCGAGACCTATGCCGATCTTTCAAAATTCAAAACGGTAGCGATTCCCAACCAAATTCATTTCTGCTACCCTTCCTTACATTTCTTCCAGCTCTTCAATCTGGGTTTCTCATCCCCCTTTCCCCTCTTCTGCTCCGAAGGCGATGAAGGAATTCTTCCTCCAGGTACTTCTCTTCTCCTTTCCTTAAGGCAACTGTTGCTAAGTCATGTGCTGGGCCATTTTCCGATCTGGGCACAAACTGAAAGTAGATTTCCTGAAAAAATTGCTTCTTTCTCTGAATATCTCGAATGAGTGCCCCCAAAATTGATTTATCTACTGCTGTTGTGTTGCATTTTTTGATGATCGTTTTGGAATCTCCTATTATAACAATAGTCTGAAAACCCAATGAGATCCCTAACTCTACTGCCTTTAAACTTGCATGCGCCTCCGCCATGAATGGGGATGAAACATCGAAGTGGAGTACCGTTTTAAAGGCAAGCAACTCACCCATTTCCCCACTTACAACCAGACCCGAGGTCGATCTTGAAGTCTGGTTATCAAAAGCTGCATCGAAAAAAATTGTTGCTTCCGTTTTCCTTGAAATCTGTCCCAGCCGTCTGTTATCCCCTAAGGTAAATGATTTTTCTTCCAAACCATCAATTTCTGCAATATAGAGATGTACTTTTGTTGCTAAATCACCCCCTGTTGTTATTTTCCCCTCATGCACCAACTGATTCCTGGATCTCCAAATCATCCAAATAGTACAGCAAAAAAGTCTGCATTGATTGCTATCCCCTACTATAAAGACCCAGGTGAGCCAATCCCAAAGATCTAATATTGCATTATTTGTGACCCATAAGAGATTAAGGTCCTGCCATGTTTGAATTGTTGTAGGGCACTGTCTGAAAATGTAAAGACAATCTTCTTCTGCGCTACGACACTGAGGACAGGAACTATCAGAAGCCACTTTTCTGAGCCTTAAAGTCTGCCGATTAGGGATATAATTCCATGATAGACGCCAAACAGTGATGATTATTTTTGATGGCAAATGTAGATTCCATAGTTTGCTGTAGAACTTCTTAGTTTCGGTCTATAATAAATAGTCACTAGGATCCATAGCAGTCTCTTGTAATAGTTTATAGGCGCTTTTAACTGTAAATTCGCCCGAGTTTTCTCCGCGCCAAACTTAGAAATCTTCATGTGTTTCTTCCACCAGAGGGATTTGTATAATCTGCTTTGCAATATTTTCTGAGAAGGTACGTTCGATAAGATCAACTTTCCATTTCCTAGTTGTTGAATCAATTAAGCTCAAGACTAACTCTATTCATGTACTGCTGTTGTTTTCATTGCTCTGGATGCTGTCTATTCCTGGAATCCAATAATCATTCCAGATTGAGACTTGGTCACCTTTTCCTATACGCCAGCCCAATCCATTTTGCAGTAACCCTTTAGCTGCCCACACACTTCTCCAGGTAAGAGAAGGTAAATTCCCTAACTGTGTGTAACACCCCAAACCTGGCCCAAACGCTACAACCGGATCTGGTATGTCACTTAAGAGATTTTACATAACATGTCGCATTTCGGAAAACAGTTACTAGGTTTACACCTTTATTTCGAAAGCTTAATAATTCATTAAAGTATAAAATATTAAGTTACCAATTATCTTGGTAGATTTTAAATAAAAAAACCGAAATTTCATGCAGGTCTTAACTTAATTGAAAACATAAAACATAAAACCCAATAATAAAAGCCCAACAAAATCCCAAAACATAAATGGTAGTCTAGTGGCCCATGGCCTTATTACAAAGAAATTTGAACCCATTAATTAAATGAAAATCAAATATTAGACTAAGTCTTTTTCTTTGAATTCTCAAAGCTCATCGCATGGCCACCTTGCTCTCCTCTCCACCCGGTCCGATGCCCTAAGTGTCACCCGAGATGGTTAAAATTAAAGGGTGAGTCGCGAGACTCGATGTGCAACCCTCATGCACCATTAGATTTGGGCTTTAGCCCCATAAAACATAATAATCAAAATATAAATAACAAAAATAATATGCAAAGCCCAACCCATATCCTAGGTGTCCATCCGCTACACGCCCGTACTCACCCATTCACACCATTGGGGATTTCTACAATCAACCCACACCGCTATACGCCTTGATGGCGATCGTCTTTGCTCATCATCGGATCATGGCGTAGCCACTACAACAGATCACGGTGAGAACCGCTACAACGAGATCACGGTAAAAACCGCTACAACATATAACTTCCTCCTTTCATCAAACCCAACCCATGCAATCACATAAAATCGGTATACTTATAACATTTAATCGGATCATTTACTAACTTTGGTGATTTGCTTTACCCTCTTTGGGTTCCGTCAATATCTTGCGGGTTTCGGCATTTAACAAAACATGTAATACTTATTTTCATATATTAATCAAATGATCTAGATGGTGTGGAGAATTACACACGATATTGCGAAATCAATATTCTTAGTCGATGTCCTTGCTATCTGGATCTATTATCCTTAATCTATAGCCTTGCTTAAAAGCCAGAACAATTGCAAAAATAGGCCTCTCCTATATTCGGCCATGGTTAGTATTCTACCCGATTTTATATATTTGAATAACAAATCTTCTTACCTTAAAATCCTGAAATTGGAGACTTATGATTTTCAGCTTTTAGATCTAGTCGACTAAGCTTCCTTCAAATCCCGAATTGCCGCCCATCATAAAACCATTAAACTATTAGCTTTTGGCTTTTGCCTTTCAAAAACCGGGAATAGATCATGAGAACTAATCAAAAATCAACACTTACCTTAGCATAGGAGATTCGGCTAGCACTAGAGAGAGGATTCGGCAATGCCCATGGAAGATTTAAATGCCTAAGTACGAACTAATTCTCAAATAGGATGAATAGAAGAAAAGACTATGGATGCTTGACTTTCTAGAGAAATCGGCACAAGAAGGAAAAAGTGGAGAAGAGTTTCGGCTTTTAAAGAAATTGGAGAAAAAAATTGGAGAGGAGAGGCTAGGAATTTCGACACAATGGGAGAGAAATTTAGGGTTTTTAGTGTCGAAATCAATGAGCTAGCCCCTATTTATAGATATTTTGGAACCTCTTGCTAAAAACCGAAAACACCCTTAAAATTCAAGCTAAAGAGAGGAGAAATTCGGCACCCTCCTTGCCATGTAGTAGCCGAATTTTACACTCCTCTAGGTGGTGGATTTTCGGCCAACACTTCCCTTGAAGATAAGCTCCTAACTTTTCTCCTTTTTATCTATGATATTATCACTTAAAAATCCACATAAAATCTCTATTTTATAGCCTTGTAGCCAAATCCACCTCTACTAATCCCTAATGCCAAATTTAACTCACTTAAAATAAAAGATTTGGGCCTCATTAAACTTAATACTTGGGCCCCTAATTCCTTGTGTGTGGCGTCACCCTCTCTTCATTTAAAGTGCCGAATTTGGCCTAAAACATGGGCTCTTTGCGACCCAAAACTTGTTCCTTTTTAACTGTTAATGATGCCACTCTAATCTGGGCCTTTTTGCCTAATTCTAAGCCCAAATTTAGACCCCTATCAATTAAATTAACATAGTAAACCTATCCCTACACTAAATGTATAGGCCCGTAAATTTAGGATGTTACACTGTGCATGGATGAAATCAGAGTTTGGAAAGTATTTAGCTTTTAAAACCTGTGCTAATAAAGAATTCAGGTAATTAATAAGACGCCAACCCTGCTTGGCTAATAATGCAACATTAAACTGATCAAAACTCCGGAAACCCAAACCTCCCTGTTCTTTTGCAGTACATAACTCTTTCCAAGCACACCAATGAATTCCCCTTTTACCATGACTCTTTTGCCACCAAAATTTTGCAATGAGACTATCTAACTCGGCACATAGAGTTTTAGGAAGTAGAAAACAGGCCATCGTATACGTCGAAATAGCCTGTAGAATGGCCTTAATGAAAACCTCTTTTCCACCTTGCGAAAGATGTCGAATACTCCAATTGTCAATTCTTTGTTTAAACCTATCTTTCAGGTTCTGAAAAGCTTCTTTCTTCCTCCTTCCCACCATATTCGGTAATCCAAGGTAACGTTCTGGGTTATTAGAACTTCGTACACCAAGTATTCGAGTGACTGAGCACTTCTCTTCCTCTCGTGTGTTTGCCCTAAAGAAGACCGTCGATTTATCAAAATTCACTTGTTGTCCCGAGCAAATTCCATGTTCACGCAAAATTTCTTTAATAAGTCTGGCTCCTCTTTTATTTACCTCACCAAATAGAATGCAGTCATCCGCAAACAACAAATGTGAAATTTGTGGACCTCGGCGACTTGCTTTAACCCCCTTTAAATGCCCCTCTTGAACTGTCTTTCTTATTAAGCTGGATAAGCCCTCCCCGCATATCAAAAATATGAAATGACTAAGTGGGTCGCCTTGTCGTAATCCTCTTGACGGATGGAAAATGTCCCCTGCCTGACCATTAAGTACTACGGAATAGGAAACAGTAGATATATAATTCATAATGGACCTAATCCAAATTGGATTAAAACCCATTTTCCTCATGATTTACTGTACAAAATACCATTCAACTCTGTCGTATGCCTTACTCATATCCAACTTAACTGCCATCCATCCCTTTTTGCCTAATTTTTTCCTGTTCAGAGTGTACAGAATTTCATATACTAGCAATACATTATCCGAGATTAGTCTTTCTGGCACAAAAGCACTTTGTGCTCTATCAAAGCATTTTTCCAAAACTCCTCTAAACCGATTAGCCATAGTCTTTGCCATTATTTTATAAATGACATTACATAAGCTAATAGGACGAAACTGAGAAAGACTAGTTGGATTAACTTTTTTAGGAATAAGAATAATTTGCGTACTATTAATAGAACTAACCTCCATACCCTCGTTCAAATGTTGGAGGCAGAAATTTGAGACTTCATCCCCAATGATATGCCAAAATTTTTGAAAAAATATGGCTGGAAAACCATCTTCACCTGGAGCCTTTGTAGCGCCCATGCTCTGTAGTGCCTCCCAAATCTCCACCTTTATGTACTGTGCCGTGAGACGACGATTATCTTCTTCAGTGATACATTGTTCAATGACAGTTAAGAGATTTTCACAATTCCCCCTTTCTTTTGCCTCGAATAATTCCTGAAAATAGTTCCTAGCGATTTCAACCATTTCATGCGAGTCCACGGTTTCTTCACCATTCTTGTTTTGTAGCTTCCGTATGCAGTTTTTCTATCTTCTTTGTGTTGCTTGTTTGTGGAAAAATGCTGTATTTCTATCCCCGAGTTTTAGCCAATTAACTCTAGCTCTTTGCTCCTAATACCGTTCATCCTTATCAATCTCTAAATTCAACTACAGCTTTGTATCAATCAGCTCTGCCAAATTGTTTTCACTCCTATCTGCTTCCATCAATTCATTCAACTTTGCATTCAAAAATTCTTTTCTCTATTTTCTATCCAGACAGATTCTTTTAGCCCATTTTCCCAAGCCTGTTTAAAGATGATTCAACTTCTGCAAAAAAAACATTAGATGATGTTTCCCAAATGCGTTTAACTTCTGCTTCAAATAATTCTTCCAAGACCCACCATCTTCAAATTTGAAAGATCTCTTACTTCTTTATTCATCATCTTTTTTTGTTGAAATTAGGAGAGGACAATGATCCGAAATCGAGTGAGTCAAATGTTGAATGATAGCTTCAGGAAACATAGTCATCCAATTTTCATTAGCCACGCCTCTATCCAATCGCTCTCGAATATTTGTTTCTGGTAAATTCCTTATTTCCCAAGTGAACCAATTCCCGAAATACCCCACATCCATCAATCGACAATCTTCTAGAGCATTTCGAAAAGCTTCCATTCTTCTTTCCTCCCTCGGCAATCCTCCATTTTTCTCAAAGCCGTACATAACTTCGTTAAAGTCACCACACACAAACCAAGAAAGATCCTCACTATGTCGCAAACTCTTTAGTAATTGCCATGATTCGTCCTTATCATATGTGTAAGGAGAACCGTAAAAGCCTATAAATCTCCAATGCTGTCCGTTACTGCTACCATCAATGAGTACATCAATGTGCCTTTTTGAGAAGCTCTGAAGACTGATAGAGACATCACCTTTCCAAGCCAAACATAATCCTCCCTTCGAACCTTCGGGATCCAAGTCAATTCCATTAAAAAAACCACAGCTTCTTCGCACTTGTTCCATTCGTGTTTTATTAATCTTTGTCTCCATGAAGAAGACCATTTGGGGATTATGTAGCTTCAGCATATACTGAAGCCTTCGAATAGTCTGAGGATTCCCCAATCCACGGACATTCCAGCTTAAGATTTTCATTGCTGTCGGTCGGCTTGCCTTTTGGCAGCCGCCGATAATAAAAGATTATTTTTTTGGAATCTCTTGTTTCGTACTATTATGTTATCACATTCTTCACTTGATGTATGATCTACACTTACACCTCTCTGTCTCTTTTTTCCTTCCTCCCCCATTAACACCCTTTCTTCCACATCGTAATCCATTGTTGTATGAGACTCTTTCCATTGTGATAAAGGGAGATTGCCTCCTTCCAGGTTAATCCCTAGAACTGGATCGACTGAAACTCCGGCTTCCGGTGTAGTCTTCACTCCCCATGGTTTGCCTCCCAAGTTGCGATTAGTGCTAAGACCTACATCCGCCTCATTTTCTTCAACTTCATGTAACCAGATGCTTTTCATTGCTAAAGCTCTTTTCGATTGTGCTTTTAGAGATAAGTCCTAGCTCATAACTGCTACTTCTGCCCCTAACAGCATTTTTGCTTCACAATAAGAATCATTATGACCTAGCCGCCCACAGTAGAAACAAAAAAACGTTAGTCTTTCATACTGAAATCTGATGTATGAACAATTTCCAGCAAAAGACACCTTCTTCTTCCTTTTTAAAGGTTGACGTACATCCAATTGTACTCTTATTCGCATGAAATTCCTCCAACCTTTCCCCAGATCTAATCCATCATACTCTAAAAATTTGCCAATAAAATCTCCCAATTGCCTTGCAAAACTTTCCGAGAAAAACCTCAATGGAATATCATGAATCTGTACCCAAAAGGGTGTAAATATTAAAGGAATTTTCAGTGGGTCCTCCCCCCTTTGAATAGGATGGAGAATCAGAAGGTGATTATTGAAGGTCCATGGAGAACCTTTTAGTAATCTTTCCAGATCCATGATGTGAAAGAATTGAAACAGAAACCGTTTATCCCCCAGATCTCTGATTTGAACACCTCTAACTGGATGCCAGAGATTTGCCATGGTGACCTTCATTGCTGGAAAGTGAATGACACTTGCTGTTAAAAAGCAGCCCACCAATCAAAAATTCTGCTCTTCCCTTATTTGGCTTGGCTCAATCTGGATCTGTATGATTTCTTTTTCTTCCTCATCAAGCGTTAACTCATCAAACTCTTTTTCCATAATTGTAGATCAGAACTGAAGATCCCCTTTTGCGTTTAATTGTGGGACGTATAGCAAGGAGATGAAGCTAGCCGCCGCTGTCAAGATTTGATTGAGATACTACGGACTGCACAAAAAAACCTAAATACGTGCCAAAGGGCAGACGGGTTTTGTGCCAAACGGCAGACTGATATAGCAGAGATTGTTTTATCTTGCCTGAATAGTAAACACATATTTCATGTTTCTATGTTACGGAGATATCAGTAGAATCAATTGAGGTTCAAAATGATGCGGTTTTCAAATAAATTTTAGGAATAAAATTACTCAAAGAAGGAAAGAATTGTAACGATCTAATTTTCTACTGTGTCAAATAGATTGTATCATAGAATAAGATATTGATGAATAAAATATTAGTCTACATTATGTTTTCTGTAATAATGAGAGGTCATACAAAAATTATATGAGTACCACTATATAGAAGAATGCTTAGCGTGGTGGTAGAGGTGTTCATGGGCCGGGCCGGGCTGGGTTCGGGTCGGGCTCAACTAAAAAATTAGGCCCATTCACCGGGCCGGGCCCAAAAAATGGGCCTAATTTTTTTCTCAAGCCCGACCCATATAAAAATGATAAAACCCGGGCCGGCCCAATTATATATATTAATTTTTATATTATTTTATATAATTTTTAAATATATATAATACATCAAAAATACTAAAAAAATCAAAATAAATATTTCCCAACAAATTGAAAATAAATTTTAAAAAAATATATAGACTTAAATAACACTAAGATAGATGTAACTTAACAATCAAATACCTCTAAAATAATAATAAAATTAACAAATGTGATAAACCGAAATAGTAACATATTTTAATCCCACATTTAGTATGTTTTTGGATGAATTATCCCTTGATTTATGTAAGAAGGTGCTCTTAATCCTTTCTTTTCATGTCTTATACTCAGGAAAGCACCCAAGGATAAAAAGAATGAGAAACAGACTCAAAACGGGCCAAAGAGGAAATTGACACGGCCTGGACTTGGACCTACACGACCGTGCCAAGTCAATCATCTAGAACACGGTCTAACCCCGACTCACACGGCCGTGTCTCATTAAAGAAATCGCCCCGGCCAGCCACGATTCATACTGACGTCGCGCGCCATGGCCGTGCCTCTGCCGTGGAGAAGAGCAATTTCATTCGGGAAAGGATACTTAGGGAGAAAGAAACGTATTTCAAAAGCCTATAAATACACCTAAAGTATGACCTAAAGGGGGAGCCCAAAGCCATCGTCTAGGGGCGTCGTGCTAGGCCGGAGAAGGCGATTTGTGGGGATTCACTCGGGGATAGCCGCTTGATCCATCTCAAGAAGTCGAATTATACTCAAGATGGAGGATCTCTCCTTCAATTCCTTCGAGGGTTTTAGGGATTTCTTATGTTTTGTTTTATCTTTTCTCTTGAGATGTTTTCCTTTATTGTTATGAACTAAACCCTTCGGATACAGAAGAGATGAAACCTATGATGAATCTTGTTCTTGTTTTTCGAATTATATGATAAATACTTAGTTTGTTCTTAATTATGTGAGCTTAATCCAAATTTAATGTGCTTAGGTGGAGGAGGAATAGACCACGCCTAAGAGTAGATCCAACATAATTAAGCGGAGTTGATCGCACGCCTAGAGATAGGGTGATTTAGATTTTGCCGATTAGGGTGAAACCTAATATGGGAGTCCATAGATCGATTTCTTCGCTATTCTAGAGGGTTATTATAAGAGAACGAGAGTTCCACTAATTAACCTAGGGTTAGACGTTATTAAGCCTCGAGAGAGGGTTTAATATACGTTAGGGAGTCTTACGGATCAAACTAAGTGAATAAATCGTATGGTTCAGTGTTAGATAACAAGTGAAGTCTAGGTGGATTCTTCCTAGGTATCATCTAAATCAACCGAGTTTTTCCCAAGTTATTTTCCAAATTCATTCTTCTTTGTCTTGGAGTCTTTAGTTTAGTAGTTAATTAATTTAGATTAGATAAACAATCTCTCTTTATTTTTAGGCTAGATAATAAGAAGAAAGTTAGTATTAGTACTTTTAGTTCCTTTGGGTTCGATAATCCGGTCTTGCCTAAGCTATACTCTTGTTCGATAGGTGCACTTGCCTCAATCGTTTTGAGAGTTAGTTTCAGAGTTCGATCATTCTTTTATAAATTTTAAAGCTCGATTCACGATTGATCAAGTTTTTGGCGCCAATTCTTGCAGGAACTAAAATATTAAGAAAGCTCTATTTTTATTACTTTAGCCATTATTTTTATTTTTTCACAATTTATTTTTATTTTTAGTTTTAATTTTAAATTTGCTAAATTTTCTTTCTTTCTTTTCCTAGCAGGTACCTCTAGTTTATGACTAGAAGGAACCCGAGAGGACCTTTAAAATACGACAGTGATATTGAAGCTACCACTCGGAGAAATCGCAGAGAAATTAGGCGAGCCCTAAATTACCAAGAAGGAGAGCGAGAAGACAGATCCAATCCTACTGAAGGGATGGACGAAAATAACCCACCACCACAAGATGTGGCAGAAAATAATGCTCCGCGTACTATGTATGATTATGCTAAACCTCATTTAACAGGAGCCGAATCTAGTATTGTTAGGCCCGCTATAGCTGCTAATAATTTTGAATTAAAACCTAACACTATACAAATGATTCAACAGTTTGTTCAATTTGATGGTTTGCAGGACGAAGATCCAAACACTCATATAGCTAATTTTTTAGAGTTACGTGATACCTTCAAAATAAATGGCGTTTACGATGATGCCATACGACTTGATTATTTCCCTTTTCATTAAGGAACAAAGCTAAGCGATGGTTAAACTCGCTACCACGAGGGTCAATCACTACATGGGATCAAATGACCGAAAAATTTTTATTAAAATATTTCCCACCTGCCAAAATGGCCAAATTACGCAATGATATATCTTATTTTGTGCGGATGGATTTAGAGACATTATACGATGCATGGGAGAGATATAAGGATCTCTTGAGAAGGTGTCCGCACCATGGTTTACCCTTGTGGCTCCAAGTCCGGACTTTCTATAACGGTGTAAACCCTCAACGAGGCAACTAATCGACTCACCACGGTGGAACTCGAATAATAAAACTCACGAAGTAGCCTACGAATTTATAGAAGAGATGTCGCGGAATAACTATCGATGGCAAGTTACAAGAACAAGGCCAACAAAAAGCGATCGGAGTTTACAACCTCGACGCAGTAACCATGCTATCAAATCGGTAGAGTTGATGAATAAAAAGCTTGATAGTTTGTGTTCTTCGCAGTACATCCGATGTCTGCAAATGCGACACAAGTGGAACCGTGGCGAATCCCGAGTACCCACCCTACCAACCGAGCACGAAAAGCGAATGGATGAACTATATAGGTAACAATTTCAGATCTAATAATAACCCATATAGTAACAATTATAATCCAAGTTGGAGGAACCACCCAAATTTTTCGTGGGGAGGTCAAGGAAATCAAAGACAACAACCTCCTCAAAATTTCCAAAATCAGCCCTATCCACGGAAAAGAAGCCGAATCTTGAAGAGACGTTGAACAAATTCATAGCATCCATAGAAGCCCGTCTCCAAAAAACTGAGGTAACACTCGACACCCAACAAACATCGATCAAAACGATCGAGAACCAAGTTGGAGGACTTACAAAGGTAATCGGGGAAATTACCCAGTCAGTCGGACAAATTACGAAGCTATTATCCGAACGACCGCAAGGGCGTCTACCGAGTAATACTGAAATTAATCCAAAGGAGCAAATCCAAGCCATAATAGCTCAAGAAAGCGAAGAAGTAGACGAACCCAGTCCAACACAAGGAAACGAGGTAGGAAAAAAGTAAAGTTGAGGTAACACAAGACAAGCCAAAACCGGTAATCAAGGAGTACCAACCTCGCATACCATATCCCGAAGCGTTAATGAGAGACGATACAGAGGAACAGTTTGGTAAGTTTCTTAAACTTTTAAAGAAATTACATATTAACTTACCGCTACTTGAAGCTCTTTCACAGATGCCAGATTCGAGGAAATTTTTAAAACATCTCTTAACGAATAAGCGCAAGTTAGACGAAGATCTACATGTGGAATTAAACGCAGTGTGCTCAGCAATGTTACAGAATAGACTACCACAAAAGCTAAAAGATCCAGGGAGTTTTACAATTCCATGTTTAATTGGTAGACTAACTATTGATAATGCATTAGCTGATTTAGGGGCAAGCATAAATGTCATGCCTTATAAATTGTTTAAACAATTAGGTCTAGGGAAACTCAAACAAACTAGGATGAACATTCAATTAGCTGATAAAATTGTTAGAATTCCTAGGGGTATTATCGAAGATGTTCTTGTAAAAATTGACAGATTCGTTTTCCCAGTAGATTTTGTTGTCTTAGACATGGATGAAGATAATCCGATCTCCCTAATTTTAGGAAGACCCTTTTTAGCAACTGCCAAGACTAAAATTGATGTTGATGTAGGAGCACTCATACTTTGTGTAGGGAATGAGACAGTCACCATCAAGGCTCTCGACTCGGCTAGAACATCGAATAATCAAGGTGAGAATGTAAATTCTACTGATAATCATTAGGTTAACCCCTATTTTCAAGAAGCACTACCAAAGAATACAACTGAATCCGATCTTAAACCTCAAGCCAACAAGGAAGTAGTTCATGAAGATCGAGGGATTCAATTCGATGATCTAGACGAGTGGAAAACACACTTCAAGGAGAAATTAGGGATACACGACGAAGAACCGAAACCATACAAGGTAAAACCGAAGGAGCCCTCAGATGAGCTCATAAGAACAACAAACCACTTCAAAATAGGAGATCAAGTATTGATAGAAAAAACTGACCCTCGAATATCTCCTCCGGACCCTAGCACAAACAAAGAAATATCCTTTAGGGTAACCAGTGTTTTCCCATACGGAACAGTCGAGGTAAGTAATCCTATTTTTGGTACTTTTACTATAAACACATCTTGACTTAAATATTTTCACGAGGATACAAATGATGGCATGAGGAAGGACTTCCAACTCCTCAAACCACCTTGACAATGCAAATGAGAGGAGAGTCTAGCTTAAGACTATAAACTAGTGCTTCTCGGGAGGCAACCCGAGCACTAACACAATTTATTTTTACATTTTGCTTTAAATTTATTTTTATTTTTCTTCTTTTCTTTAAACCTAGTTATAAACTAACCAGAAGTACAGATTTCTAAGTCACACGGCCTTGCACACGGCCGTGGCCGTGGCCGTGTGGACCATAAGAATCCCCGTACTGACATAGCAGAGGCCGTGCGAATCAATTTTAACCATTTTTCGACGTCACGGATCTAACCACTCCCCCACAGGCACCGACAAAGTGGCACGGCCGTGCCCCATGACCGTGTGAAGCTACTGACTTTCCAACCACGGGCAGAACACGCTCGTGCCTTAAAACCGTGCCAACATACTGACTTGTCGAACACAAGCTAGACACGAGCGTGGGGAACCAACACGCCCTAGAACACGGCCGTGCAAGGCGGCCGTGTGAATCGACACACCCTCAACCCACGGGCGTGGGAAACTGCCAGACTTGAAATTTTATTTAAACACCATACCCCTCTCCTTTCTCTTCTTAACCCACTTTTCTTCTTTCTTCTCTCCTCTTTCTTTCTTTCTTTCTTTTCTCCCTCTTTCTTTTTCCTTTTTCCTAATAAATCCTTAGACTCTTGAGCCACAACAACATCATATCCATGACAAAGAAGCGTAAAAGGCCAATCACAGTCTCCTCAAAGGAGACTGATTCACATGAGTTCATGCCGGCAGCTTCATCCAAACGACAAGCCAAGGATATTTGAGGCTATCTAGTTTTTATTTCATTTTTCTCTTTTGCTTCAATTTCCTTCCCTTTAACAATCTTATGCTTCATTTAGTTTATTTTATCTTAGTTTCTTAATTTTAGGTTCTAAAGGCTGCTAGGGAATCACGCCACGACCACCACCATATCCTCAGCCTTAAAAATCACATCCAACAATAAGGACTCTACGGTCCATCCATCTTTTCTTTTAATTTTAGTTTCATCTTTATTTTTCTCCACTTTAGCTTGCTTTTCCTTAAGTATTTAATTAGTATAGTTTTAATTATTATTAGTATATCCTGGTTAATCCTGCATGAGCTTCCCAATTTCTTCATCTAGCGCAGGATCGTCACCTAGATCGGCCCCTCCAACGTATTTTCCACATCCTCCAAGGATTCCATCCATAGTTCAGGGAGTTTTACTTATCCCCATATCTTCTGATCTGAACATTACATTTATATTATATATCTTTGTACATTGAGGGCAATGTACATCTTAAGTGTGGGGGGTGAATCTTAGACGTAGTGCCAAATTTTTTTCCATTATTCTCAAAATCCCTGAATTTAGTCTTGTTTTTAAGTAATTTACTCATATTACTAATTAGGATGAAATTTCTGATGATTTATGATTTTTATTAATATGTTATAGAGTAAGTCATTGATAATTGTGCATTGATAATTAAAATTGAAGAATACTAGAGAATCAAGCATAATAAGTCTATTTTTCTGAATTAAAAATTTTCTAGGTTGTCAAACTGAGTTTAAATATTACCTTGAAGTTTGAAATTTACGAGGTTGACGTCAAAATATCCATAATTTTTGTGAGATTTTGAGCCTTATAGAGCATAAATTCTTTTTCTTGCTCACTTTATTGATTATGAGTGTGCCAACATTGATTTGTTATTCTAGAACTTGCATCGATTATACATGTCGAGACCACACTTTTGATTTGATATACAGAGATGATAAAGGCACCTAGGTTTTAACCCACTAACTCCATTAAAAGCCTACCTTCACAAATTAACCCCTAGTGAACCCCTTTTAATCCTAACAACCCTATTTATTGACTCACCCACTAATATTAACCCAAAACCCTTTGTAATTGTTATCACCATTCTTTCTAACTACCCCTATATCGAGATTTGATCTGATTAGTTTCCTAATTATGAATTTTAGTAATTTATCCTTTATTATGTATTTATTATGTACTTAAAAAAACGAAGTATATCCATTATTAGTTATGTGATTAAATGAGCTTATACATTTATTTAAATTCCAAATATCGAAGAAGAAGCTCGCAGTGTTAGTATTATTAGTTTTCAATTGATGTAATTATTATTATTAGTTCATTAGTTCTTAGTTAGGTAATTTGTCAATTCAATCTCGATTCTAACCTTTTAATTCAGCCTTTATCCACACCTTAACCCTAGCCCCGTTACAACCCTAACAAAGATCTTTTGATTTGTGTTTCATCTCATATTTCAGTGGTGGAGATTTGATTTTCATGCAAGCCTATGGGATTAACTCTTCATGTTTGACTTTTGAGTGCCTAAATTTTGAACCTTAAACACTTTGAGTGATTTGAGTGAATCTTTAGTAAGGATGTCAATCCTTGACAATTTCGAATCAGAGGTAATTATTTAGATGAAGAAAAACACCTATGTTTTGTGCTACAAAATATAAGGCTTATAGTGTTTGACTTTTTAGGACACTTTGAGTTGAATTATCCATGTATAAATTATCCCTGAATTATGATGAGACACTATCAATAACTATTATGAATTATAGGAAGTTCGTTTTAATTGTAAGTTGAGAATTTTGCTTAAGGACAAGCAAAAACTTAAGTGTGGGGGTATTTGATAAACCGAAATAGTAACATATTTTAATCCCACATTTGGTATGCTTTTGGATGAATTATCCCTTGATTTATGTAAAAAAAGTGCTCTTAATCCTTTCTTTTCATGTTTTATACTCAGGAAAGCACCCAAGGATAAAAAGAACGAGAAGCGAACTCAAAACGTGCCAAAGAGGAAATCGACACGGCCTGGACTTGGACCTACACGGCCGTGCCAAGTCAATCATCTAGAACACGATCTAACCCCGACTCACACGACCGTGTCTCATTAAAGAAATCTGAACACAGCCTGGACACGATTCACACGGGCGTGCGCCATGACCGTGCCTCTGCCGTGGAGAAGAGCAATTTCATTCGGGAAAGAATACTTAGGGAGAAAGAAACGTATTTCAAAAGCCTATAAATACACCCTAAGTATGACCTAAAAGGGAGAGCCCAAAGCCATCGTCTAGGGGCGTCGTGTTAGGCCAGAGAAGGCAGATTTGTGGGGATTCACTCAGGGATAGCCAGTTGATCCATCTCAAGAAGTCAGAATTATACTCAAGACGGAGGATCTCTCCTTCAATTCCTTCAAGGGGTTTTAGGGATTTCTTATGTTTTGTTTTATCTTTTCTCTTGAGATGTTTTCCTTTATTGTTATGAACTAAACCCTTCTGGACCCAAGAGAAGATGAAACCTATGATGAATCTTGTTATTGTTTTCTGAATTATATGATAAATACTTAGTTTGTTCTTAATTATGTGAGCTTAATCCAAATTTAATGTGCTTAGGTGGAGGAGGAATAGACTCTGCCTAAGAGTAGATCCAACATAATTAAGCGGAGTTGATCGCACGCCTAGAGATAGGGTGACGAGATTTTGCCGGATTAGGGTGAAACCTAATATGGGAGTCCATAAATCGATTTACTGCTATTCTAGGGGGTTATTATAAGAGAACGAGAGTTCCACTAATTAACCTAGGGTTAGACGTTATTTGCCTCGAGAGAGGATTTAATATACGTTAGGGAGTCTTACGGATCAAACTAAGTGAATAAATCGTATGGTTCAGTGTTAGATAACAAGTGAAGTCTAGGTGGATTCTTCCTAGGGTATCATCTAAATCAACTGAGTTTTTCCCAAGTTATTTTCCAAATTCATTCTTCTTTGTCTTGGAGTCTTTAGTTTAGTAGTTAATTAATTTAGATTAGATAAACAATCTCTCTTTATTTTTAGGCTAGATAATAAGAAGAAAGTTAGTATTAGTACTTTTAGTTCCTTTGGGTTCGATAATCCGGTCTTGCCTAAGCTATAATACTGTTCGATAGGTGCACTTGCCTCAATCGTTGTCAGAGTTAGTTTCCAGGTTCGATCATTCTTTTTATAAATTTTAAAGCTCTGATTCACAGCGATCAAAATGCCTTTAAAATAATAACAAAATTAACAATAAAATAAGTTTTATACAATATTCAATCAATAAAAACAAAATAGTAGCAACATAATAGTAATATGGTAGCAAAATAGGGAGAAAACAACAAGAAAATAACATTCAAAAATAAAAATAAAAATAGCAAATTTTTTTGTCATTTAGTGAATTCGGCCCGGGCCAAAAATACTTACCCGAGGCCCGGCCCATTTTTTAAAACGGGCCTTATTTTTTATCCAAGCCCATTTTTCGAGCTTATATTTTTGTCCAAACCTTCATAAATTTTAGTCGAGCCGCCCGGCCCATAAACACCTCTACGTGGTGGAGTGGTTATATTTATTGGAACGGTAGAAAACTGACTTCCATTAACAAGAGAGAAGAAAAGGCCTGGTCAAGAAAACCAGGGGCAACAAAACTACATCAGTCCCAAGAAACCAAACAAACATCAAAAGACCCAAAACAAATAGTTGAGCTCTCAACCCAAACAAGAAGCCGAAACTAATAGTGCAAAAAGAGCTCCATTTCCTCATCAAGACAGAACAAGGTCACACAAGTTAAATCGACCGAACCACCCCTCGCCGATCTCCGTCAAAGTAAATAGTAGCCACATCTGGGAAGAAAGGCCCATCTCGTGGAAGCAGATGAGCCACAATGTTGGCACTTCGATGGATGTAAGTAACATTGCTCAACAAAAGATTTTCTTTAATAAATCCTTACCACCACCACTAATTTTCCATCTGTCTTCATTTGGTGATGTGAGTTTCTTTATAACCGTTAATGAGTCGCTTTCAAAACCAACATGCATGAACCCCAAATCTGCTGCAAAAGTCGTCGTCTGGATCGCTGCCACAGCCTCCGCCAAAAACGCTTTGGGTATCTACCTATTAGGTTGCACACTAGAAGCCAGGACCAGACCTTCAGTATTTCTAATGACATACCAGGGCATGATTGTTTTAAGAGGTTCCTTAAAAGTAGCATCAAAAGGAGCTATTCTGATGTTTTTAACGAGTTTCAACCACCAATATCCTGATGTGTCCGGTACGAGGGACTTTCCGGCTTTAAATACGGCAAAGGAGGTATGTTAAGCTGATATTTCAGAACAGAATTTTCTTATATGTTTTTGCTTTGGTTTCTTTTGAATATTAAGAAGAAAAATGACTTGTGAGGTTAAAATTGTCAATTTCATATTATGAAATTTGAATTATTATTATTTTATTTTAAAATAATAAAGGAATTATTTGATACAAAAGCTATATATATGCGATGTGAGGTTATAACCTGACATCTTTCTACAACACTTTTTGAAATTCCTTTGAAGACCACCAAATTAGTCTTATCTTTCTCTTCGTCGACGAAACCCCAATCATGTCACAGCTTCAGATTCTTTTAGGGTTTCGATTTCTTCTTCCCACCAAAGAAGAAATCCTTTGTGATTACCTTAAACCAATCATCAAGGGCGATCCCATACCTTCTGGTGTGCTGAAGGCGCGCCATATTTATGGTGCAAATCGTGAGCCTTGGAATATCTTCGACCAAGATTCGCCAGAGTCTTTCTGGGTTCTCACAAAGTTGAAGAAAAAGAGCAAATCAAGAATCGAAAGAACCGCGGGAGATGGATGTTGGCTCCAACAGTTTGCCAAAGAAGTGAAGAACAAGGACGGCGGCGAAGTCATTGGGTATGATAAATACTTCACATACACCAGCAAGAAAAACAAGAAATCAAATGGTCAATGGATTATGCATGAGTTCTCTTTGAAAGACCAAGAAGCTATTGGTTTGAGTGATTTGGTTATCTGTGAGATTAAGAATAAGGATGTCGCTGTTGTGAGCTCGGATTACGAAGAAAGTGAAGGAGAAATCAAGAAGAACAAGAAACGTAAGTTAATGGAGGTGTCGTCGGATTCAACAAATGATTTTGCTACCATGCCCATGGGGAATCAGACATTTGATTATATGGCTCCAGAAGTAGGAGGCTTCTCACCCTTCTCTGCATGTTTAGACGAACAACCAAACCCTTGGACGTCGGCAGGTGTTGGTGGCAATCTTGGAGTGCCTGATTATAATTCTCACCATCTGGTACCTGCATAACCCTTTCTCTATTTTCATTTTGTACGTTTATTTATTCATAAGCTTGTTCATGCATGCTATTGTGACTCAATTTGTGTGTGTGTATATATATATATTTGATTCTCAAAACTAACCCTTGGTATTGATTTGTATGTTTAGGAAGAAGCTAATGACGCTGGGGACGCCAATCTTTTCTTCACGTTCCAAGAACTGGACAACATTTTGAACTCTGATCAGAGTTGATGTAAATGCCTTCATGTAACTCTACATATGAATATTAGTGATGGCTTTTTTCCCGTGGTTTTTTTCCTTCCAAATTGGAAGGGTTTTCCACGTAAATTTGATGTCTCTTTACATGCCTTTATTTATTTTAATATATTAATACACTAATTTAAAATATATTTTAAAACTAAAGTTGATTTAAATATTTTATAATCAAACATGATTTTTTTTTTAACTTAAAAAACCCTGGTTTTAATTACCACGGTTGAAAATTTTAATTATCAATATTATATTATTATTTTGGTTTGTGTATTATTAAATTGTTATTTCTAAAAAATAAATACCTAAAAATATGACATAATAATATATCAACTTAATCAAAATAACCCCAATTATGACGTCAATCACTAATTATAATGACACTTACTAAAATAAATTTTAAAACATTTATAAATAATGCAACGTTTTTTTTTAAATAAAAATAATTATAACCAATATTAAAATAAAACATATTATACCATAATCAATTAAAATTCCGATAAACATTAAAAAATCAAGAATTAAACATTCAAATACTTATCCGCTTGAAGTAAATATTAAAGAAAATAAACTAATAATATGGGCACACAATCAAATCATTTAAAATTCAACCCAAAACAAAATTAAATTTAATCATGTAAAATATAATCGAATTCATCTAAACCCAATAGCAAAAATAACTTCAATTAAAAATAGGAAATAAATCAAAACTGTGAATTAGAGGTCAAATTAAATCGAATAATGAGAGTGAAGGACCTATCGTCAAATTATCCCCAGAAATCACGTGGTTCAATGTAGAGCTTTCGAAAATTACACTCTCCCATTTCAAAACTAAAATTGTATTTAAAAATATTTTATGTAAATAAATATTAGTTGTACTAAGTTTGTTTTATCTTAACAGTATTTTTTTAATTAATTTTACCAATAGTATATAATATGTTTGTAACACTCTAAAATTTCCGATTAAACACGTGACACTATTTTGATAGTCGATACAGTGAATTTTTGAGAAAAATGTAAAATTTGTCGAATCAAATAATTCTTATGAAAATAAAGTGATTTTGGATATGAGAATAAATGAAAAGAATTTTAGAATTGAATGTGGGATTGAAGTACCAAACCAAAAAATTTGTAAAGTTTGAGGACTAAAAGTACAATTTTGTCAAAATATGAGTTAGTACTAATTAATAGGCATAAGGATAAGTTGGATAATGTATTGACATTACGAGAATCACATTTGAGACCAAATAAAAAGATTTAAAAGTATAAAGATTAAATTTTAAATTCTCTCATTTTTATAAAAAATGGGAAAAAAATATAATTTTTTCTACCATTTATGGAATACATTTGAATTATAATTTTTGGATTTTATAAGTGCTTATTTCTTTTTGAACGGAAAGTAGGCAGGTGCATGAACTACAGCAAATGTAGCACACATCTCATGTACCTCCTTACAGTAAACCCGAAAAAAGGTAACAATGTCCTTTGAGGTCCGACCAAACCCTCATGATAATATTGATTTCGAGCATGCCAAAGAGCCCAAATGATAATAAGAATGGTAGTAACGTCAGAACCCTTGTATCTGCTAAATAAGGAGGAACATGTAACCACTCCTAACTATGTAAGTCTCCGTACTATCTCCTTTCCACACCAATTTGCTTGGCCGAGCTCTAGACAGTAAAAAGGATACCAAGGATTCTATCGATCTCATCGCTTGAAAACAAGGTACGGACCAAATCCCCCTTCCATTGATTAGACTTTGGAGATATTAAATCAACAACCCATATGAACTGTGAATTAATACTCATTGTTGGGGCCTTGCAGTCACCTAGCCCAGAAAGCCAATAGTTATTACAGATTGAAATCGATGTCCACCATCTGACCCTCCAACTGAGGCCCATCTCCAAAAGTCTGCATGAACTCCATACACCAACACTGACGAGCCAATAACCTTATATTGAATTTAGTCAAATCACGAAAACTCATTCCTCCATTAACCTATTTTTTTTAATTAATTTTACCAATTGAAATAATATGTTTGTAACACTCCAAAATTTTTTATTAAACACGTTACACTATTTTGATAGTGGATACAGTGAATTTTCGAGAAAAATGCAAAATTTGTCGAATCAAATAATTCTTATTAGCCTGTTCATGGGTCGGGCCACCGACCCGGTCCAAAGGCCCGCCCAAAATGTGAGAGGGTTTGGGTAAAAATATAGGCCCAAAAAAGGGGCTTGGACAAAAAAAATAATGCCCGTTTAAAAAATAAGCCGAGCCTCGAGTAAGTCATTTTTTCCCAGGCCCAGCCCGGCCCAGCCTGAATTTACTAAAGGACAAAAAAAATCTATTTAAATATTGTTTTCTTATTGTTTTCTCCCTATTTTGCTACCATTTTACTATTATGTTGCTACTACTTTATTGTTATTGTTTGGATATTGTATAAAACTTATTTTATTGTTAATTTTATTATTATTTTAAAGACATTTGTTAATTTTGTTATTATTTTAAAGATATTTGTTAATTTTGTTATTATTTTAGAGGCATTTGCTTGTTAAGTTGCATCTATCCTAGTGTTATTTAAGTATAAATATTTTTTAAAATTTATTTTCAATTTGTTGGGAAATATTTATTTTGATGTATTTAGTATTTTTGATGTATTATATATATTTTAAAATTATATAAAAATAATATGGGCGGGCCGGGTCGGGCCCGAATTTTAACATTTTTATTCGGGTCAGGCTTGGACAAAATTTTAGGCCCATTTTTTGGGCCGGGCCGGGTCGGGCCCAGGCCTAGCAAACGGGCCTAAAATTTTAATTGAGCCCGGCCCGGCCCGACCCATGCACTCCTCTAATTCTTATGAAAATAAAGTGATTTTGGATATGAGAATAAATGAAAAGAATGTTAGAATTGAAAGTGTGATTAAATGACCAAACCATAAATTTTGAAAAGTTTGAGGACTAAAAGTGCAATTTGATCAAAATAGGAGTGAGTTAGTACTAATTAATAGGCATAAGGATAAGTTGAAAAATGTATTGATATTACGAGAATCACATTTGAGACCAAATAAATAGATTTAAAAGTATAAGGATTAAATTATAAATCCTCTCATTTTTATAAGAAATGGGAAAAAATATAATTTTTTTCTACCATTTATGGAATACATTTGAATTATGATTTTTGGATTTGATAAGTGCTTATTTCTTTTTGAACGGAAAATAACTTCTATTAACAAGGCATGTGCATGAACAACAACAATTATAGCAGACATCTCATGTATCTCCTTTGTAACATCCCGGTTTAGGACCTAGTCAGAATAGTGGTTCGAGACCACAAATACGAGGGTTATGAATGAGTTTCTGAGGTTTATATTATGTATGCATGCTAGTGTGAAAGTTTCATGAAGCAATTTTGTGGAATTGTGGTTGAATTGTCCAAAAGGACTAAATTGCAAAAGTTGCAAAATGTGTGTTTCTAGAAGCTATATGTGTGAAATAGCTTTATATTATTAATTAGAGGTCCTTAAATAGTAATTTACCCAAATTCTAATTTTTGGACAAGAATGGGCATGGATGAGTCAAAATTTGAAGTTTATCAAAAAGGGCATTTTGGTCATTTATCAAATAAGTGATTAAAATAGGTGAAAAGATGACAAATTCATTCATCTTCTTCCCCTTTAGCTGCCAAAAATTAGAGAAGCCATTGTTAGGGCTCTTTCAACTTTTCAAGCTTGCTAGTAAGTGCTCCTAAGCTCGGTTTTTGATATTCTTCGTATTTTTGAAGTCCTAGTAGCATGAGTAAGCTATTTTTAGCTATTTGGTGAGCTATTATGGATGTTCAAAAATGTGGTCATGTATGACATGCATGTATTTTGATGTTTTATAGAAGATTATGAAAGCTTGATGTAGTAGAAACATCTTTTGTTAAATGATTTTCCATGAAAATGCATGTAGGGACTTGATTGTGAAAAACTTTAGTTTGGTCATACATGTGTGATTTAGTGAGATTTGATGAATGCTTTAGTTGAGTAAGTGGTTCAAGCTAAGCATGAAAGGATAGAAAGTTGAATAAAAATCACTTTACGAGCCTTGGGGCTAAAGTGTAAATATGAGGAAGTTTAGGGCAAAATAGTAATTTTGCTAAAGTATGAAATGTGGGTCAATTTAGTCAATGTGTGTATTGAATAAGCTGAATTATTCATTATAGATCAAGAAAGACGGCCCTGATCGAAACCGAGGCAAAAGTAAGGTGGTGGACTAAATTGCATATTTTCATACTTTTGAGTATCGAGGTAAGTCTATGCATAAATAATGCATTCATACTTACAATTTGTTAATGCTAGCTAGTGTGTAGCATGTTTGAGAACCTATGTGGGATGAATGTAGTAGAAAATGTGGAATGAATGTATGATCGAGAATAATTAAGTAAGTAGACTTGTGCATGTGTTGTGATAATGCTAGATGGTGGGCTAAGTGCGATACCATCCTAATGCATATTGACGATGAGCTAGCTATGTGCGATGCTATCGTGAGGTATATCGTTTGGTGAGCTATGTGCTGAATCACTATGAATACCTTTGTGGTAGGCTAAGTGCGATACCACCTTATTAATCAATTGTGGTGTGCTAAGTGCGAAACCACTGAGATACTGACTGTGTGGATTAATCGTGTGTATTAGGCGTGTGTAATAGTCGTGTGGATTAGCTATATGAACTAGCTGTGTGGATAGGCTGTGTAGATAAGTTATGCGGATAAACAGTGTGGATGTATTACGAGAAATAATGATGTGTTGTATATTGTGTAAATGTGACATAGAATGCAGGGGTGCATTTCGATGGTTATGAGTATGTGACTCATGATGTGTTGGAAATGTGGAAAGGGTTAGAAAGAGTAAGCATAGTTGTTCATTACTTTTGGTAGTATAATGCTAATTGTTGTTTAGCTTATACTATGATGCTTATTTGTTTATGTGTAAACTTACTAAGCTCAAAGCTTACTCCCTTTCTTTTCCCTTGTCTTATAGATTAAAAGTGTTGAATCGAGATACGAGGATCATCAGAAGATAGCCCACATATCAGTACACTTTGGTACATGAAACTTAATGTTTTGTATATGGCATGTATAGGGGCTAGATAAGTTATTAAATTTTGTTGTAAATGGCTAAGATGTGTTGGCCTTTAGATGATAGCTCATTTTGTATAATGCCATAGTTGTTGGCTACCATATTATATGAAAAGTTATAGTTGTCTATGTGAGATTGCAATCCAATCTGAGTTGATTATGATTGTTTTGGATGAATATATGTTATGTATGTTAGAGGGGTGAAAAGAACTTGGCACTTAGCCTTGTTCTTGACCATGTGGGTAGACACACGGGCGTGTGTCTAGACCATGTGTGATACACGGTCAGCCCACGAGCGTGTCCAGGCCGTGTGGATTTAGTCAGTGTCGACCACGGGTGGAAGGCACGGACATGTAATAGGGTACACGGGCGTGTTCCCAAACCGCATGGGCGTGTGCCTTAACCGTGGGGCATTTGGCAGAATGCTTGGGTTTTAAGGCACGGTCTGGGGACATGGGCGTGTGTGCCTATGCACGGGCGTGCCTAATCTTGCACGGGCGTGTAATACCTGTTTTGAAGAGAAAATTTTTAAGGTTGGAAAAAGTTCCGGATTAGTCTCGAGAGCCCTCGTGTGTATGAGTGAGGCCTCGTAAGTCGAGAATGAGGTTATAGAGAGTAATGACGTTGAGCCTAAGTGGTGACTAAGTGGTTTGAGTTCGGTAACGCCTCGGGCCCGGTTCCCGGTGTAGAACTCGGGTAAGGGGTGTTACATCCTTACAGTAAATCCGAAAAAAAGTAACAATGTCCTTTGAGGTCCGACCAAACTCTCATGATAATATTGGTTTCGAGCATGCCAAAAAGCCCAAATGGTAATACAAATGGTAGTATCATCATCAAGCCCCTTTTATCTGCTAAATAACTAGAATAGCTAGTCGTGAAAATCTAACCGTGTCACTAAACCGTGTACAAGAGTCGTGCCCATGTGAGATAGGTCACATGACCGTATGAGTGAGTCATATGGCCGTGTGGATGGGCCACACGGCCGTGTGAGCAAACCGTGTAACTCTCTGTGCCCATGTGCACCAAAATCACTTAAATTTTTACAGACCACACAGTCGTGCCATGAGCCCATGTATGGCACAAGGCCGTTTGTCAACCCGTGTGTACCTGAAAAATGCCTTTTAAGAACAACCAAAAGAACACTTATATATTTACCACTTCGATAGACCTTAAATGAAACTTTCACTATCATCTAATCAAATATCAAATGACCATTCAAACAATCTCACGTTTAGTCACCAAGCTTACCAAATCTTCATTCCATAAGCAAGCATCAATCAAAGCATACCATTCATCACTTTCAACTATATACCAATCAACCACATCACCTAACATATTATCAATCAATCTTTATACCATGAATCACATAAACCAAATTACTTTAGCAAGACATTAACAATATGACTTTTCTCATCACTTACTAAGATATTATATACGTAATCTTCAAATGCCACAAAATACAAAATGATCAAAATGGCCATAAGACATCCTAGGTACATGCCAAGACCAAAATGAAAACATCACCAACACTTGTATAAAAATGATCATTTTGTACGTCTTTTACGATTTAGTCCTTTTTCCTTCATTAACCATCTAATCATCATAATTTATGGACCAAACATCAATCCACTTATATAAAAACTCCACAACTATTTAGTAAAAATGTTTACTAGCTCGGTTTATGAAAACGAGGTCCTGATACCTCATTTTCCAAAACCACTAACTTTCGGTACAAACCACTTGTACTTTGACTAACCAATTAATAAAAATTTATAAAATCAAAATTTAGAGTAACATTACACTTAATAATATTTACGGACTCAACCATCAAAAAATGGGGTTCCCAAAACTACCATTTCTAGCACCACTGGAAACCGGGATGTTATAAGAAATTACTAATAGTGGCTTCCAATTCCTTACATAAAGAACTAGGAAGTAAAAAAAAAATAGTGATAAGTGTCAAAAACAACATATTTTAGCTTCATTCTTAGTGCATTTTTGGATCATTATGTGGCATTAATTGTGAATTATGTACTCATAATCTTTTATATTCATGTTTTGAAGCTTAATAGGGCACTTAGGAGCAATAAGAGAGAAAAATGGTGGAAATTAGAACTTTGGAGCATTTCGGAAGCTGTGCACATGCAGTAGCTTTTCACACAGACAATCCACATGGCAATGTGGATTCACATAGTTATGTGTCCAAGGTGTGCCGATCTCGAGAACTGTGTGGACTGACAGTTGTAAGTTACGAGTTTTAGGGGTTTTTCACACTTTAATAGGTTATAAATAAGGAAATAAGAAGGGAAGAAAGCAACCACCAAAAGAGAGCAAGAAATTACCTTAAGAACACATTAAAGCTAATTTCCAAGCAATTTTCCACCAAGATTCAAGATTCCAAGTTGATTTTTAAGGGAGTTATCATGGATTTCTTTTATTCTAATGGTTATATATATATATATATATTTGTTTACTCTTACCATTATGAAATAATTCTCTTAATACCTAGGGGAGATGAACCCTAATATGGATTCTATTGTTTAATTTCTATTTTTATGCAATAAAATCTTAGTCTCTTTGTTTTCAATTATGAATTCTTTATTATTCTTGGGTTAGCAATTTTAGAATGTTAATTCATGTTTGATGGGAATAAGTTTGAGGTTGAATAAACCCTTCTTGTGATTAGGTCTTGCATAATTGAATGGAGTTGCATGGAATCCTTGAAATAAGACAACATAAATCTATCAGATTAAAGTAAAATCTAATAGGGGATCCATGAAGTTAATTAATGCAATAATAGGGGTTTTAATTAGAAAGAAATTTCAATTAATCAACCTAGAGTTAGTTGCTTTTATGCTCGAAAGAGATACTAGCATAAATTAGGGATTTCTACGGATCAAAAATCTAAGAAAAATGATTTGCATAAATTAGATTTAGATTTATAGATGAAATTTAGGTGGGTTCTTACCTAGGTATTGTTTTGTCACTTGGTTGATACGTGATTGTTTTTGTGCTTCATTCTTTGGTGCATTCATTAGTTAATTTAGCTAGTTTGATTCAATTTTAATCAATCTTTTGAATTATTAGGTTAAATAATAGAAATGTGATCATTACTAATATTGTAGTCCTTGAGGGAACGATATCTATGTTGACCATAGTTATACTATTAATTGATAGGTGCACTTGTCTTGGTCAATTTATTAGTTAGTTTAGTGGACTTCACATAGCGTAGGTTGGTATCGCTTGTAATACTAATTTAATAAAAACCTTTAAATCTCACGGCTACGCTATCCATTTATAAGGATTTTTTTATTGATTTTCACCATATCAAATTGTTATACCCCCCACCTCAACATGATGCATGGCAAGCAATCAGCAGACAACCTTCCGCAAAAAATGATTCATACCAGCCATTCATGTAGGATGGTTCGAAAATGACCCCTCGTGTATCTAATTTGAACTAACTTGGAGACAGCTCATTACATACTCTAGTGGGGACCACCAAAGTGTAATCACCTCGTACAACCCTAAAGACGAGAATTCAAAGAAGGACCACATAATACACTCAGTGTCGATAATTAACCTATAACAACCCTATCACTGGGCTAGTGCATACAACCTTGCAAGAAACTACATCGTTGATTACGTAGCACTACAAGATAAAATGTGACCTCCTTATATAAGCTTGAGTGCACGAGGTACCAAGGAAGGGCCCTTCTTTACTGTGAAAACCTTACACAATAACCTTAGTATTCTCCTTCTTCGACTCTCCACATGTCACAAGTGAACCGAAATTTCTCTCCACCGTCCTCTCTTTATTATTGGTTACTTGTATGAACAATTGGTGTAGTGAGCGAGGATTGAACACACGACCTTAAACATGAAATATGACAAGCAATCAGTAGATGACCCCCGCTAGAAACAATTCACGTACAACCCTTTGCAAGTAACAATCCATATCGACCATTCGTGTAGGATGGTCCGCAGTTAACCCATTGTGTATCCTATCTGAACCAACTTGTAGATGGCTCACAGCATGCCCTTTGTGGAGACTACCAAAACATAACCTGTAACACCCCAAACCCGGCCCACGAGTCTTGACCGAATCTGGTATGTCACTGCGGAAAACGTTCGAAAAGATTTTTTTTCGTAGAGGTGAAAACTAAAAATTGTTGACTTTTGTAAAATATTGTGTATTAAAAATTTATAAGTAAAACTTTAATGTCACACATTCCCGGATTTAAAATCTTAATATGAGTTGTTATAATATAACGTAATTCAAAAATATTTCCAATAATAATATAAACTTCAAAGTCATAAATAAAATACTTTAAATGGCCTTATTACAATAAATAAATATCCAAAATACTTATAATAAACTTCCACTACACCAGAACAGACTTTTAGCGGCGTTTTTAGTGGCGTTTTAAAGAAAAACGCCGCAAATATTATACATTAGCGGCGTTTGGAAGAAAACGCCGCAAAAAAAGAGAAATAGCGGCGTTTTTTTTCAAAACGCCGCTAAAAAGGAGAAATAGCGGCGTTTATTTCCAAAATGCCCCTAAAAGTCCGAGCTTTAGCGGCGCTTCCGGAAAAATGCCGCTAAAAGTCTGGGCATTAGCGGCGCTTCCGGAAAAACGCCGCTAAAAGTCTGGGCATTAGCGGCGCTTCTAAAAAAACGCCGCTAAAAGTCTGAGCATTAGCAGCGCTTTTGAAAAAACCCCGCAAATAATTTTAAAGTTTTTTTGGATTTATATGACTAATTATTTTTAAATATATATATTAAATAATTTCTTATATAATTGTAAAAGAGATAATTTTAATTTTAATACATTAAAACTATGATTCTAGTTTAAATTATTTAAGAGAAAAATATTTGTTAAAAATGAAAAAAAATATTAAATAATTTCTTATATAATCATAAAAGAGATAGTATTAATTTTAAAATATTGAATATTAATTCTCATGATTGTTTAGGGTTTATGGTTAAACATATATAGTTTAGGGTGTAAGGTTTAAGAGTTACTATTTTAATGTTTAGGGATTATGGTTTATGATTGGCGGTTTAAGGTTGTGTTAGGGTTTTATGGGTTAAAAGTTAGGGTTAATGGGTTTAAAGGTAAATGGTTAAGGGTTTGGGGTTAATATGTTAAGGGTTAGTGGTTAGGGGTTAAGGTTTAGGGTTAGGGGTTTAGGGGGGAAATGGTTAATGGGTCAGGGTTTTAGGTTTAGGGTTCATGGTTTATGGTTTATGGGATTAGGGTTAGGGGAAATGATTAATGTGTTAGAGTTTAAGGGTTTAGTGGTTTAGAGTTTTTGATTTAAGGTTTAGTATTTATGGTTTATATGTTTTATAAGGGTTTATGATTCAGGGTTTCGTGGTTTATGATGTTTCAGGGTTTAGAGTTTATAAAGGTTTAAGGTTTAGAGTTTCAAGGTTTATAATATTTTAGGGTTTAGAGTTCGTGGTTATGTGTTTAGGGTTTTATAGGTTTTAGGGGTTTAGGGCATGTAACGCCCCAAACCAGGTCTATGCGTTAAGACGAGATTTGGTTTGTCACACCGAACGAACATCCAAAATTTCTCTAATGATTTAAGTAAAACAGTAATGCAAAACCTTTAGAAATAAGGATTTAATAAAAACTAAGTACAATTATATATTAGTCAAAACCTTAACGTAGTTTTAAAAGAATTTGAAAGAAATTGAAAAGTAATTTAGGTGTCCAAAATTGTTATAAAACACAATATTTTTAAGAAAACTTTATAGATTTTAACATACGCCCATATTAAGAGTCTTAAAATAAAATTAAATCCATCCACACATAAAAATCCATAAAAATATAATTAGAGGCCTTATTACAACATACCCAAAATAGTAATTAAAATAAGTAACTTAAATAAAATTCATAGTTTATAAAACCCAAGCTCGTAGTATGGCCTCCACCAAGTCATCCCCGGCCCAAGTCCACATCAATTTCCATTACCTGAGATGGATAATAAAACGGGGTGAGTTACAAAGAACTCAGTGTGTAACTCACTTACCACCATTATTGGGCCAGACCATCAAGGCATTAATTTGGGCTTGAGCCCAATTACAATTTTTACAATATAAAGTGAAATAAAATATATAAAATGCATGTAAAATGAATTTCCCAACCAAGCCTAATTTCCATCCGCTACACACCCCCGTACCAACCAGCACACCTGTGGGGATCAAGTCAACCCACCCCGCCAAACACACCAATCGTAGGCATTTAGCCTTTTAAATAATCTTGTAGTGCACTACCGAACTAGATTGTGACATAGTCACCGAACTAGAGGCATTAAGCCAAATTTTGTGGCAGAGCCACCGAACTAGATTCATGGCCACAGGCCTTACTTCTCTTCATCAAATCCCATCCCATGCAATTATGTATGAATAACAAACTTTAAATCATAAAAATTTTATCAAGTAACCCATAACACAAATGAGTTTTTAATTAAACTTTTCATTTGGGTCCATTAAACAAAATAGTATTTAGCCCATTTAGCAATCTAGCGAACTTAGGCCCAAATGTCGAACTAGAAGGTTTTTGGCCCATTTAGCGATCTAGCAGTCTTTTGACCCAATTTTTCGATCTAGCAGTTTTTCGGCCCAATTTATCAATCTAGCAGTTTTTCCGACTTTAACCGTCTTCATGCATTTACACAAAAGTGTTAATTATCACATAAATTTTGATTTTGCCATTTTTACGATTTATCATAATACTTACTGTTTAGTATCTAACCCGAAAGATAAGTGTGAAGTTACACACCTGGTTATGGTGAGAACTAGACTTTCCCGCTTGTCAACACCTATACATAAAACGATAACTTATGATCATTATAATCTAATAATAAAACCGATCTAAACATAACGATCTAAAATTTACCCTCGGATTTTTGAACTACTTCCACTTGCGGTTTCTCCCCGATTGATGGTTCGTTAACCGAATCAAATCCACGAACAAATAATGGTTCGGAGTACGAACTACTTCAAACAATTGATTCTCCTCGGATGAACGCCCACAACCCTGGGAAATCCCGGATTGCTGATACAAATCCTTTGTTTATACTTAGGGGATTAATGGTACCACCCTTCTTCCGAACACTATATACGGCCCGCTTTTCCCTATCTTGATTGTCTTCAAAGACAAAGATCGTTAGCACGTCCTAATCACATATATATATATATCGATTATGACTAAAGGCTTTGAGAACGAGATTTCCTTACCACAAATATTCTTGTTCCACAAGGGAAATCGATCCAAGCGTACTATGTCACACACGACCTCTTGATTTCCAATCTTCCGTTATCGCACTAAAGTATAACAAAAATAAACGTTAATAGAATGAACGTTTATTTTGATCTAAGAAAGCCTTCAAACCACCATCCATATTCGGGCAAATACTATAAACTAATCGAAGACGAAAAAGAACCCTTACCTATTTTCCACGGTTGAAAAGAAACGATTGAGAATGTTGCTTATGAATAGAGAGATATTCGGCTATGAAGAATCAAAGAAAAAGAAAATGGTTCGGTTAAGGTACACTAACATTCGGGCATGAAGAGATTAAAGGAGAAAGTATTGATTGAAAAGAAATCAAAATAAGATAATAGGGTTGATGATGATAATTCGGTTTTCAAAGAAAACAAAAGAGAAAGAAAGAGATGAGTTTAAGATCAAGGCACATTCGGCAATGGACAAAAGGAGAGAAAAGAAAGGAATGGTCTTTTGATGTAGGTGATTTCGGCACTAATGAGAAAAGGGCACAAAAAGAATACCAAATGATGTGCAATAATGACCAAATGGTCAAAAAAAAAATCAAGGCTTACCAAGGATCAAATTCGGCCAAGGGAGAGGTTGAGAGAATTTGCAAAACTATGCACAAAACTAAGAATGACCAAAAAGAGACTTCAAATCCTAGCCAAACTAACACCAAATATTCGGCTCCCCTAGACCATAATGTCAGTCCCTATGCATGGTCAAATGGCCATGATTTTATTTCCAAAACACTTTCCTTGATACTTGCCCTATGTCTCCATATCTTTCCTTAATTTCTTGATTCCCTTCCATAAATTAACAATTTCCTTAATCCTTTGATATACTAACTAAAAATAACAAGGTCAACACTTACCATATATGCACTTGGCCGACACTTGCTATACATGTGCGTAAAAATTAAAAATAAAATTCATCTAGATGCTAAACAAGGGATTCGAACCTTCTCCTCATGCACTAACTCATGCGCCAACACCACTTTGCCATATACTCATCTTATGCTACTATTTAACACTTAATTTAACTTAAGTGTCAATGCCACTTGCTTCACTTCAATAAATTCTCAAACTAAAAATTATTCCATACCCGAATAATTCTATACTCTTCTTCCGAACTATAGTAGGCATAAAAAGAAATAAGAAAATTTTTCCTTCATAATCTAAACACCAAAACATGCAATAATCGATACTCGAATTTTAGGGTGTTACAACTCTACCCTCCTAAAAAAAAATTTTCGTCCTCGAAAATTTACCTGGTTGAAAGAGATGAGGGTATTGTTGTCGAATTGCATCCTCAGGTTCCCACGTAGCTTCCTCCACTCCGTGGTTACGCCATAAAATCTTGACTAACGGCACGGTTTTCTTTCTTAGCACCTTAACATCTCGGTCTAAGATTTCCACTGGTTCCTCCTCAAAAGACAAGTCTGACTTCAACTCCACTTCTTCTACCGGTACTATGTGCGAAGGATCCGATCTATAGCGCCTCAGCATGGAAACATGAAAAACATTATGAATCGACTCAACTCGGGAGGTAATTCGATCTGATAGGCCACACGGACCAACACGCTTCACCACACGATATGGTCCAATGTATCTAGGACTCAATTTGCCCTTCTTCCCAAACCTAAAAATCTTCTTCCAAGGTGAGACCTTCAAGAACACTTGATCCCCACAAAGATACTGATACTTCTACGCTTGGATCTGCATACGACTTTTGTCTATCTGAAGCTTCCTTTAACCGTGCTCGAATAGCTTTTACTTTTCTTCCGTTTGAGATCACCTGGACCTAACATCTTCGTTCGCCCAATTCAGTCCAACAACTAGGAGAGCGACACCTACGACCATATAATGCCTCGTAGGGTGCCATCCGAATGCTAGATGATAGCTATTGTTGTAAGCAAATTACGCCAATGGTAGAAAATCCTCCCAACTACCTTTGAAGTCGATTATACAACCCCTTAACATGTCTTCCGAATCTGAATTACTCTTTCGATTGACCATCCGATCGAGGATGAAAAGCCGTCATCGAAGTTTAGCTTTGTTCCCAAAGCTTCATGCAATGCTTTCCAAAACCGTGACGTAAACCTAGGATCCCTATCTCGATATAATGGACGCAGTACCCCATGCAACCTCACGATTTCGGATACGCATGCTGCTTAGCCAACTCGTAACGAGTAATCCGTCATGAAACCGGTAGAAAATGAGCGATCTTCGTCAAACGATCAACAATTACCCAAACAGAGTTTTTCTTAGTAGGTGTTAAAGGTAACCCACTAACAAAATCCATTGTTATCCGCTCCCATTTCCAAAGAGGAATCTTTACCGGTTGTAATAATCCTGACGGCAATTGATGTTCCACCTTCACTTGCTGAATAGTTAAACATTTTCCCACAAATTCAGAAATCTCACGCTTCAACCCCAGCCACCAATATTGTTCACGAAGATCCCGATACATCTTATTTCCTCCGGGTGCATAGCATAAGGGCTACTATGCGCCTCTCGAAGAATCATTTGTCTCGATCTGAGTCCTTAGGCATACAGACTTTTCCACGAAAGCACAACACACCTTCCGTGTTTATACCAAAATCCTCTATTTCTCCATTTTCAACTTGTTGAAGTAAAGGTCCCAACTTTTCATCTAATATTTGCTTTTTCTTAATTTGCTCCAACCACGCAGGCTTCACTGAAGTTCCGCTATCAAACTACCATCCTCGTACAAACTTAAATGGGCAAACATTGCTCTCAAATCGAGATACCACCTTACGACTTAACGCGTGCGCTACCACATTAGCTTTTCCAGGATGATACTCGATTGAGAAATCATAGTCCTTTAACAGCCTCCACCCATCTTCGTTGTCTCAAGTTTAATTCCTTCCGAGTAAGAAGATACTTAAGACTCTTGTGATCCGTATAGATGATAGACTTTTCACCGTAGAGGTAATGCCTCCAAATCTTTAGAGCAAACACTCTGCAGCTAACTCCAAGTCATGAGTAGGGTAGTTTACTTCAGGTGGTCTCAACTGACGAGAAGCATAAGCTACCACTTTCCCACTTTGCATCAATACGCAACCTAATCCCGTGATGCGACGCATCACAATAAAATCGTAAACTCCTTTCCACCCTCGGGTTGAATCAATACCGGCGCTCACAAAATCTTCTTCAATTCATCGAAACTTTCTTGCTGTTTTTCACCCATATAAACGGTACTCCTTTTCGCAAAAGCTTAGTTAGGGTGCAACAATCAACGAAAACCCTCAACAAAGCGTCCTATAGTAACCACCAAACCCAAGAAACTCCGAATCTCACCTATCGACTTTGGTGGTTTCAATCCAATACAGACCTCAATCTTCCGAGGATCCACCCTTATTCCTTTGGTGACACCACATGACCCAAGAAAGTCACTTCCTTAACTGAAATTCACATTTACCGAATTTGGCATACGCTTGATTATCTCAAGTAATCGCAATACAATTCGCAAATGCGAGTCATGCTCCTCTTCATTCCTTGAATATACCGAATGTCATCTATGAATACCACCACAAACCGGTCTAAATATGGTTGAAAGACCCAGTTCATCATATGCATAAATGCAAACTGGTGCATTGGTCAACCCAAACGGCATCACCAAAAACTCATAATGTCCATAACGAGTTCGAAAACCGCCTTGTGAATATCCGCTTCTTTCACCTTAAGCCGATGATAACCCGATCTCAAATCAATTTTGAGAAAAACGAAGCTCCTTCAATTAATCAAACAGTCGTCAATTCTTGGCAGAGGGTACCTATTCTTGATCGTCAATTTATTTAATTGCCTCGTAGTCAATACACATACGCATCGACCCATCTTTCTTCTTAACAAACAAAACCGGTGCTCTCACGGAGACACACTCTCGGTCGAATAAAGCCTCGATCTAGCAATTCTTGAATTTGAGCTTTAAGCTCGCCAACTCCTTCTGGTGCCATTCTATAAGGAGCAATGGACACTGGAGCCGCTCCGCAAAAGCTCAATACCAAATTCCACTTCCGATCCGGAGGTACACCGGGAAGTTCTTCAGAAATACATCCGAAATTCCTTCACTGTCCTCACATCTTCCACTGACAACTCTTTGGCATCTAAAGCACTAATAAATACTAAAAATGCTCCATACCCTTTTCGCACCAACCTTTCTGCCTTAAGTGCAGATACCACATTTGGCAAGTAATTCCTTCGCTCGCCTATCATAATTATTTCTTTATCCTCCACCATTCTTATTGACGTCCGCTTTTCAGCACAATCCAATTTCGCCCGGTGCTTAACCAACCAATCCATGCCCAAAATGATATCGAACTCGCCAAAAGGCAATTCCATCAAATTTGCCAAAAATATTTCTCCTTGAATTTCTAAGGGCACATCTCTAAACAGTTTATTTACCAATACCGATTGTCCTAAAGGACTAATTACCTTCATCTCATTATCGAAAATTTCAGATTCTAAATTCAAGTTTCCAGATATGGTGCTAGCAACATACGAATGGGTAGAACCAATATCTATCAAAGCAATAACAGTACATCAAAATGAAGAACGTGCCAGTTTATCACATCAGTGCATTGCCATCCTCACGGCGTCTAACTGCATATACCAATCCCGGGTCGTCTTGCATCCGTGTTGCCTCTAGGACCATTTCCTCGACCACCGCACCTTGACCACGTCCACCCCATTACCACCACGACCTCTCTCGTGGTTGCTGAATTCCTCTTGTCGGTGGTGCATCGAGATTACGAGCTTCCCGAGTTGTATCCATTCGACGAGGGCAATTCCTAAATTGATGATCCATCGACCGCATTTATAAGCAAGCACCCGCTTTCTTCCAAAGACTCTCCGAATGCCTTTTCCCACAATCAGCACAATCTCGACTCTGATTCACGCTTCAGGTGTTCTTCCTTGAGCTGGTTCCTCGTTCCAAGGCCTCTTCGTAAACCTTTTTGAAGAACCTGAATACTTCATATCTCTCTTGCCTCTAGCTCGTTCCCGATTCTGACGTTCCGAGTTCTTAACCTCTTCGGCTATCTTGGCCTTTTCCACAAGCGTGGCAAAAGTTCTAACTTGTTGTGGGGCTATCAAAACCCGCAATTCATCGTTCAAGCCATCCTCAAAGCGTACACAACGCTCATGATCTGTTGCCACTATTGTTCGAGCATAGCGACTCAAGCGCAAAAACTCAGCTTCATATGCTGCCACTGTCTTATTCCCTTGGACCAGATTCAAAAATTCCTTCCTTCTGGCATCAACATAACTCGTTCCTACATATTTCCCTTGGAAGGAAACTTTAAAGAATTCCCAATTAACTAATGCGACTTCATTGCCTTCTCGACAAGAAGCCACAATTGGTATGCTTCGCTCCTTAACAAGGACACCGCTCCCTTAATTTTTGTTCCACGGTGCACTCAAGATCGCCCATAATTCACTCCACCGCCTCAAGCCAATATTCAGCGACATTTGGAGCTACACTTGAGACACCTCTGAAAACCTCAAGACCACTTGATTTCAAACGTTCCGATATCGACCCACGAGTACGTTGGCCCGGCCCACTCCAAATGACCCTTTCAAGGACTCGCAGCATTGCTCGCGCACCACGCATTATCTTCTTCCATATGATTATGTGATCCCGCCTCACTTTCGAGTGACGCAGTGCATCCATTTCCGGCATTTGATCCGGTGCTTGGTTGCGCCTCTAACACCTCGCCCTCTACCACGCCACGCTCTACCGCGGCCCACGACCACGCCCTCTAGAGCTCATAATGACCGATTTAATCTGATTAAGAGTTTTATGAATCAAAATACTATTTCAGCTTGTTTATTAACGATGTTTTATGATATGAAAGAGATAGAGTTGTTTTCGCAACCATATCCTATTGTCTCAATCTCTACGGTTTTCAACACCTAAAACTAGAAGTTCTAGAGTGTTTCTTTGATCATATCACAATATAAACAATCGATATACAGATACTTACTTAACTTGGCGCGGGATGCTCATGGTGCCATACTACCTTTAAATCATAAAGTCTAGAATTTTTGAATTGTTTTTCAAACAAACATCATTATTGAACCCACACCACAGCCGAGTTTTGAAACAAAGCTCTGATACCATTAAATGTAATGCCCCAAACCAGGTCTATCCGTTAAGACGAGATTTGGTTTGTCACACCGAACGAACATCCAAAATTTCTCTAATGATTTAAGTAAAACAGTAATGCAAAACCTTTAGAAATAAGGATTTAATAAAAACTAAGTACAATTATATATTAGTCAAAACCTTAACGTAGTTTTAAAAGAATTTGGAAGAAATTGAAAAGTAATTTAGGTGTCCAAAATTGTTATAAAACACAATATTTTTAAGAAAACTTTATAGATTTTAACATACGCCCATATTAAGAGTCTTAAAATAAAATTAAATCCATCCACACATAAAAATCCATAAAAATATAATTAGAGGCCTTATTACAACATACCCAAAATAGTAATTAAAATAAGTAACTTAAATAAAGTTCATAGTTTATAAAACCCAAGCTCGTAGTATGGCCTCCACCAAGTCATCCCCGGCCCAAGTCCACATCAATTTCCATTACCTGAGATGGATAATAAAACGGGGTGAGTTACAAAGAACTCAGTGTGTAACTCACCACCATTATTGGGCCAGACCATCAAGGCATTAATTTGGGCTTGAGCCCAATTACAATTTTTACAATATAAAGTGAAATAAAATATATAAAATGCATGTAAAATGAATTTCCCAACCAAGCCTAATTTCCATCCGCTACACACCCCCGTACCAACCAGCACACCTGTGGGGATCAAGTCAACCCACCCCGCCAAACACACTAATCGTAGGCATTTAGCCTTTTAAATAATCTTGTAGTTCACTACCGAACTAGATTGTGACATAGTCACCGAACTAGAGGCATTAAGCCAAATTTTGTGGCAGAGCCATCGAACTAGATTCATGGCCACAGGCCTTACTTCTCTTCATCAAATCCCATCCCATGCAATTATGTATGAATAACAAACTTTAAATCATAAAAATTTTATCAAGTAACCCATAACACAAATGAGTTTTTAATTAAACTTTTCATTTGGGTCCATTAAACAAAATAGTATTTAGCCCATTTAGCAATCTAGCGAACTTAGGCCCAAATGTCGAACTAGAAGGTTTTTGGCCCATTTAGCGATCTAGCAGTCTTTTGACCTAATTTTTCGATCTAGCAGTTTTTCGGCCCAATTTATCAATCTAGCAGTTTTTCCGACTTTAACCGTCTTCATGCATTTACACAAAAGTGTTAATTATCACATAAATTTTGATTTTGCCATTTTTACGATTTATCATAATACTTACTGCTTAGTATCTAACCCTTGAAAGATAAGTGTGAAGTTACACACCGTTATGGTGAGAACTAGACTTTCCCGCTTGTCAACACCTATACATATCACGATAACTTATGATCATTATAATCTAATAATAAAACCGATCTAAACATAACGATCTAAAATTTACCCTCGGATTTTTGAACTACTTCCACTTGCGGTTTCTCCCGATTGATGGTTCGTTAACCGAATCAAATCCACGAACAAATAATGGTTCGGGAGTACGAACTACTTCAAACAATTGATTCTCCTCGGATGAACGCCCACAACCCTGGGGAATCCCGGATTGTTGATACTGATCCTTTGTTTATACTTAGGGGATTAATGGTACCACCCTTCTTCCGAACACTATATACGGCCCGCTTTCTTCCCTATCTTGATTGTCTTCAAAGACAAAGATCGTTAGCACGTCCTAATCACATATATATATATATCGATTATGACTAAAGGCTTTGAGAACGAGATTTCCTTACCACAAATATTCTTGTTCCACAAGGGAAATCGATCCAAGCGTGCTTTCATATCACACACACGACCTCTTGATTTCCAATCTTCCGTTATCGCACTAAAGTATAACAAAAATAAACGTTAATAGAATGAACGCTTATTTTGATCTAAGAAAGCCTTCAAACCACCATCCATATTCGGGCAAATACTATAAACTAATCGAAGACGAAAAAGAACCCTTACCTATTTTCCACGGTTGAAAAGAAACGATTGAGAATGTTGCTTATGAATAGAGAGATATTCGGCTATGAAGAATCAAAGAAAAGAAAATGGTTCGGTTAAGGTACACTAACATTCGGGCATGAAGAGATTAAAGGAGAAAGTATTGATTGAAAAGAAATCAAAATAAGAGAATAGGGTTGATGATGATAATTCGGTTTTCAAAGAAAACAAAAGAGAAAGAAAGAGATGAGTTTAAGATCAAGGCACATTCGGCAATGGACAAAAGGAGAGAAAAGAAAGGAATGGTCTTTTGATGTAGGTGATTTCGGCACTAATGAGAAAAAGGGCACAAAAGAATACCAAATGATGTGCAATAATGACCAAATGGTCAAAAAAAAAAAAAAATCAAGGCTTACCAAGGATCAAATTCGGCCAAGGGAGAGAGGTTGAGAGAATTTGCAAAACTATGCACAAAACTAAGAATGACCAAAAAGAGACTTCAAATCCTAGCCAAACTAACACCAAATATTCGGCTCCCCCTAGACCATAATGTCGTCCCTATGCATGGTCAAATGGCCATGATTTTATTTCCAAAACACTTTCCTTGATACTTGCCCTATGTCTCCATATCTTTCCTTAATTTCTTGATTCCCTTCCATAAATTAACAATTTCCTTAATCCTTTGATATACTAACTAAAAATAACAAGGTCAACACTTACCATATATGCACTTGGCCGACACTTGCTATACATGTGCAGAAAAATTAAAAAATAAAATTCATCTAGATGCTAAACAAGGGATTCGAACCTTCTCCCTCATGCACTAACTCATGCGCCAACACCACTTTGCCATATACTCATCTTATGCTACTATTTAACACTTAATTTAACTTAAGTGTCAATGCCACTTGCTTCACTTCAATAAATTCTCAAACTAAAAATTATTCCATACCCGAATAATTCTATACTCTTCTTCCGAACTACAGTAGGCACAAAAAGAAATAAGAAAATTTTTCCTTCATAATCTAAATACCAAAACATGCAATAATCGATACTCGAATTTTAGGGTGTTCAGGGCAGGCTTAGGGTCTGGATTTAAACAAACCGGTGTTGTATTGCTCCTTACAATCTGATCCATCATCCAAGTTCCCATCATGTATTATTTTCGAAAACTCATGCAGTACACTTTCATCCTCTTCGATCTATTATTATTTAACTAATTTTTTATATTAATTAATTAAAATAAAATTTATTTGTAATTTAATTTTTAAAATATTCAAAAAAATTAATGACATGTACAAAAATTTAGAACTAATAACATTAAAAGTATATGTTAAAAATTAAAAAAATTAAAATACTATTATTTTAAATTTTAAAAAATTTTAAAGATTTCAAAATTTTAAATAATGTTAAATAAATTTTAAAGATTTTAACATTTATCCAATTCTTTTAAATATTACTTAAACCTTAAAATAAATAAAAAATTGGATTAATTAAACCTTAAAATAAATAAAAAATTAGATTAAATCTTTAAATATATATTAGTATCAAAATTTTAGTGGCGTTTTTGTTAAAAACGCCGCAAAAGGTAAGAAATAACGGGGTTTATTGAAAACGCCACAAAAAATTTATATTATTTTAGTTAAAAACGACATAGTTTTTTAGTGGCGCTAGGTAAAAAACGCCGCAGCCTTTTCCATCCTATATACGCCAACTCCTTAATTTTTTCCCCTAAAATTTCCCCCCAATTCCTAAATTTTTCCCCAAACTCGTCTCTCTGGTTTGTTTTTCAACTATGTTTTTCTTTATTCTTCTAAATTTTTCCCCAAACTGTGTTTTTTCTTCTCTGATAAAGCCCTAAGTTTTCTGGTTTAGAACCACTGTTTCAATCTTTGTTTGAAATCTATAGATGTGGGTCTGTCTGTTTCTTTTTGGTTGCTTAATCGGAGACTGATTTCAGGTATAAATTTTTACTTCTTGTGTTTGCGTTTCATTTCTTTGTCTTTGTTTTTGTCTCTTGCCTTTTCATTTTTATTTTTAGTTTCAGAACTATGTTTTTTACTTTTATTTCAGTTGGTTTATTGTATGGTTTTTGGTTTTCAGGTCTAGACATCACTGTTTTGGTTCCGAGTTACAAATCTAATGATCTCGTTCTATTTATTCTTTTTGTTTGTTTCCTGGGTAATTTCGTGCACCAAAAACCCCGAGGAGCTGTTGGCTATAAGAAGAGCCTATTACGCTCGATACAAGCGTTCCCTCGAGGAAGATGTTGCCTATCATACCAAGTGAGACACCCTAAGGGTATCTTCTTCTTTTATCATTCATTATGTTATTTCTCTTATTTTGAAAGGCATTCAAAATGGTTGGTTTTCATCGACAACAAGGTAAATTTTCTCGAGCTTTTATGCAATTGCTTGGTTTTATGTTATCGCAAATAAAGTAAATGGCTATGCATGTCAAATTTTAATGATTTTATTAATTAGTTCAAATAGTTAATATTTTTAACTTTTCAGCTTAAAATATTATGTGATTGTATAAAATTGAAAGCGGATTTTTAAATCCATAAACTAGAAAGATTAGATTTTTGAAAATAAAATTTGGAAGACTAAATTTCAAGTGCATTAAGTATAGACATTTAGAGTTATGGTTGTTTGAGCTAGATCGGATCTCTTTGGTCAAATTGAAAACTAACCCAATATTGATTCGTAGAGAGGCATCTATTGACTTGTGAATTGTTTGGATTGGTTGTTTTTTTAATTGATTTTTGAATAATCCATACTCTCTTTTTTCCTTCATAAATTCTTTTCTTAATTTTGTTTCTAAACTGGAAAGTTGAAGCATTAGGATCGAACGCCGCTTTAGATTTCAATATATACTAATATCATTGAAGAAATAAGAGGCTTAACCGCTTTAGCACTTCCCGCCTTTTTCTCGTAATTTTTGTAATTTGTCAATATTCAACCTTTTAATTCACGCCAAACAATTATTCATTGATTAGATAAAATTCTGTTTCACTCGCATGCATTTTTTCCCCTTTGTCCATATTTGAACTTTTTTTTTAAGTTTTCCTCTTATGTTTTGTGTTTTTATGGTTTTTCAAAGTCCGGTTTAATGGAACGTGTTGATGCTTTTTCTTTTTCTCTTTGGGAAATAAAATAGAAATAAAATAAGAAATCTTTGCTTTGAGTAATATGTGATGAAAGTTTTTAACTTTGACCATTTTCTGTTCTTTTTAACATTTTTCTCATTAAGCAAATTTTGTTACTTTTTTTTTTTTCATGTTACCTTGGATATATTGGTGTGGGTGAATTATATTTTAGTTTGGTTGAAATTGCTTGCATGTATAGTTTTTCAGATTCTGAGAGAGATGAGCTTTTGTTCTATATTCATTATGATGTTCCCATGGAAGAATGAATCTTGTAATATTGGTGCCATTTAGATAGTTTTATTTATAACTCGATGTTTTAGAGAAAGACTCGATGTCGATAACAAAGAAATATAGAGTAATGATGTTAGTTGAAACCATGAGATTGTCTTGACTTGAATGGGTGTTTAAAGCTCTTGATATTGTAAAAAAAAAGTTGAAACCATGAAATTTTAAGTAAGTTAAGACAATAATTGTTGATGTTGGTTCCCAAACTATATAAACAAATTTGGGTTCTTGTTTTTGAACAATAAATCTAAAGGCGACATCTTTTGGGAAACTCCAATACTTTTGTATTTTTGTTATTGTTTTATTTTAACCCCAATTGGTCATTGGGTTTCAATTCAACCACAAATTCTAGAACACTTAAAAAGAAAATCACCCCAACATTCTTACATTTTTTCAAAGTTTTCTTCTTTCTTTTCTTTTGACCCTTTTTGTCTCCTTCAACTCCTTCTTTTGACTAAGTTTTTCTCATATTGGGAGGTATCAAATATATATAGACAATTATTTTATATATATATATATATATTTGCTTGATTGACTTCTTCCTTCCTTCTATGAAAATGATTGATTTCTAAATAGAAAGTATGGGTTTTATATATATGATTTCTATTCAACTTTTTTCCCTTGTCCTTTATCACCACTGTTCTTCCTTTGGAAAGAGAAAAAGACTCTGGTCATGAAAATGGAGATTAATTTGTTAGCGTAATCTCATTGTTGAGCATTATTGATGTAGGATAGGTAGGCTAGCTACATTCAGCTGCAAACACCAAGGATGACGTCCGACTTGCCTAATGTACCTTCCATGTATGATTTTCTTTATGTTTTTCTTTTCCCAAGCTCTATTATTTTGTTATATATGTATTGAATTTGTTGATTGAATTTTTTTCTAATAATGCAGACGTGATCCTGATTTCATGGAGCTGGTATGGGAAAATGGTCAAGTTCTCATTCGAGGTTTATCGTAAGTACATTTTAGCTTTTCTTTTGAAAATTATATATATATTATATATATATATAAACTCTTTTCTTGTAGGTTGCTGTATTGTTGATATTCTTTGCTTACTTAGCTATTGCTGGATCTATATTACCTTATGAAGTAGCTTGAACTCTGAGACCATGGAAGCTTTGGTATGCAGTCAAAACTGGTTGGAAACTCCAAAAGAAAGTAAGTCTTTACTCTTAATTTGTTTAGATCCTTCAATTATATTTTCCTACACTTCACTTAGAAGGTTTACTTTGTTCTTTAGTATTACATTATCTTATCACTTAACAGAGTTGATTTGCTATCACAGATGATGGAGAAAATCATGAACCCACCCAAACTACGGTAGGCATTCTATATAAATTATGATTAGAATTTGTCTCCATTGAATTTTTTTTCATATACCTTGAAAATTGAATTACTTTTAATGCATTTTCATTTCATAGGATAAAGGAAAAAGGAAGCTGGATGAGGACACTTGTGTTAGAAAAAAATCCAAACCTTCGAATTGTGAGAAAGCTATAAGTACTGAAGATATTGCCAAAGATTCCAACAACAATGGTAATTAATCTGTACTTATTATTAACTACTATGTTACTCAAACTTGAATGTCAATGTTAATATGAAATTGGAAAGGCTTAAATTATTAAGCAAAGCTAATTGGAAAGGTCATTATGATGAACCGATGATGTAGTTGTAAGTTGATCAACACTCTCATGTGTTATGCTAATTGTTCAGCAAGTTATTGCTTAGATAAAGACTTGGATTATTAGAAGGGCCATATTAGAAATTTTAGATTCTTGTCAGTTCTGCATACTTTTCTAGATGAAACTACTGTGTTCTAAGTTGCATAATTTGCTATATGTAATTAAGTACTGATGAAACTACCTCCACGAATATAACAAAGAGTATGTAAAATTGTTTTCCTACTACACAATGCAATTATAGATTTATGTTTCCTTTTGCATATTGCGATCAAGCTTCATTTGTACAACTGCAAGGAAATATATGAAACGTGTAGCATTAGAACTTGATGCACTTTGAGTGGACCGGAGAAAGAATCAAATTAAATTACACAATTCTAAATTAGATTTTTGGCATTTTTATAATATTTTATTTTTTTTATTTTTCATGACCTTTAGCGGCGTTTTTAAGAAAAGCGCCGCTAAAAGTATAATATTTAATTTTTTTTATTTTTCATGACATTTAGCGGCGTTTTTAAGAAAAATGCCGCTACAAATAATATTTTAATTTTTTTATTTTTATGATAGTTAGCGGCGTTTTTGCTAAAAAGCGCCATTAAAGGTCATGTTCTTTAGCCGCATTTGTAGGAAAAACGCCGCTAAAAGCCCCTACATTTAGCGGCGTTTTCCTTAAAAGCGCCGCTAAAAGCCCCTACCTTTAGCGGCGTTTTTTCAAAAGCGCCGCTAAAAGCCCATACCTTTAGCGGCATTTTTTTAAAAGCGCCGCTAAAAGCCCCTACCTTTAGCGGCGTTTTTTCAAAAGCGTCGCTAAAAGCCCATACCTTTTGTGGCGTTTTTTATAAAAGCGCCGCTAAAAGTCCATACCTTTAGCGGCGTTTTTTCACAACAAACGCCACTAAATTTTGCGGCGCTTTCTATAGCGGCGTTTTTTGCGGCGCTTTCGTAAGCGCCGCAAATACTATTAGTGGCGCTTAAAAACGCCACTAAAAGCCCAAAAAACGCCGCTAAAAGTCTGTTTTGGTGTAGTGTTCAAAAAAAAATAAAACTCCCTCTGCATGGCATAAAAATAATTTTCTGCATGGCCACCTTTTGTATCCACTCCAGCCCGGTCCGATCATCACATGTCACCTGCGATATTGATAATAATTGGGTGAGTCATACGCACTCAAGGCATAGTTATTCCACATGTCTCCACATATGGGCTTGGCCCATATCCACACAAATTCACACGATCAGTCATGCAAAAATGCATCCCAACCCATCCTAAAGTCCATCCATTACACCTACCTTAGCGCACCTCCATCGCCCAAGGCCGTGGCTAATCCACCGATCACCTAAGTGACCCCACATATCAATATCCACGAGGTGACTCGAGGTCATCCTCAATCCACGGTGGCGCACACAAATGATCATCCGCCGGAGGTGGCACATAGCCAACACCCCACCTTGATGAAGCACCTAGCTAACATCAAGCGCCAATGTAGCACAAGGCCAACATCGGACCACGTGCGTAATGTACACCCTGTCCTTCAACATTCATGTCCCAAGCCCCCATGCATAGATATATATCATGATAAAATATTATTTAAACAAGTATATAACACATGCTCATATCCATTTCACATATTTATCAGTGATCATTTAAGAACATAAAACATCGACCGGTTATTCGATCACCCACCTTGGGTATCTACCATCTTAGCCCTTATTTCGGCTTATCGTACACATCATACACATATACATACAACACATATAAACAATCAAGAGAACAGTGTGATAACTACGCACCTGACTATTTAGTGAAATCCCGAACTATTTGAATCTAACGTAATCTAGAATCCCGAAACTCTGCTTACTCACGCTCGGTCAAACCCTAAACCATCATAGCCCAAATCGGTCAACACTAATAAACATAATGGCCTATGGCCGAATATTTGCAACCACTTACCTAGCCTATTTAGAACCCGAATACTTGCTTGCTCTTGGCGTTACCAATATCCCACGATAGATCAAATCCCGAGACTCTCTTAACGCTTTCTTTCTTTCGGCTAAACACCACCACACGTTGTTTGAGCACCCCCAAAAGAGAGTGGTCGACAAAGACCTTCTTTGGGGATTCGGCTTTTGAGACAACAAGAGAAGAAAAAAAGTTGTTGATGGAGTTCACTAGAGATTCGGCGTATGCTCCAAATGGTAAGGGGTATTCGGCTACAAGGAAAAGGTGTGGAGTTGAAGAAAAGAAGAATATGAGAGGAAGTAGCAAGAAATTCGGCAATGGTGAATGATGATGGAGTTTCGGCCTTAGCAAAATAAATGAGAAAAGGAGAGTATTTTCTTGGCTAGAAAAATTTCTAAAGAGACTAAGGGAAGAAACAACAAAATTTTGGCACTTAAGTCCCCTAAATGACCGAAAATTATCAACCCAAGGAGACCCAAATTCGGCTACCCCATTTGAAATAAATAAAATAATTCAGCATTTATCTTCTATCTTATCTCTTAATCACCTATTCAAATAAATAAAATAAAACAATAATTATTCTTCTCTTCCAAATTGATTTAAAAAGAGGACATCAAGCTTATCCTCATCCATTTGAGAGTCCATGTGCACCCACTAGCTCTTCTCCTTGATGCAAAAATAAAAGTTCCCCTGCTTTCCCACGTTGCTCGAACCTCCTTGCTCAAGGCGTCATTTACCAAGGCCCTAAGTGGCGCTTTGCGACCACTTTACTGTGCTCACTTTCATGTCCAATATCCCTGCATATTTCCTTAAGGCCTCCTTAGCCCAACTTCCCTTCTTGACACAAAAATACAAAAATAAAAACACTCCTATCATCAACGTGATTCGAACCTCATCCCCTTGAAGCTCCCTTTGACGCCACTTCCCCTTGCACCTTAGCGCCCCAAGCCACTTTGCCAATCGATTTCTTGTGTCTTAAACTCCACAAAATTTCTTTTAAGGCCTCCTTGCCTAGTTTCCCCTTTTCACTTAAAATTCCAATATTTTCCAAAGTTTTTCCCTTTCACCTAAAGTTCTCAAAAACTCCTAAAATATACCCAAACACATTCCATGCCTACTATCACTTGAATTATGCATTAAATGCATAACCCCTAATTCCAGGATATTACAGTTCTACCCTCCTTAAAAATAATTTCAGTCCTCGAAATTACTTGGCTAAACTAAGCAAAGAGTCATATTCCTCGAACCTCTAAAGGTACTTACTTACAAAGTTTGTTTACTACCGTTGATCGCTTTAAAGAACTAAATACGATTTCACACTTCACATTCAAGATTCCGGGTACTAGCAATATAAGAAAGAGCTAACCCTATCACGAACCAGACAATAAAGGGTATTTCAAAAATAAGAAACATACCCGTTGTCTCGTCTAGCACATCTTCCTCCTCGCGACGCCTAGTCTGCAGAAACCACCCTTGGTTGCCTCGCTTCAACCTTCAAAGCACTGCTCTGTTTGGTGTTCCACGACCTTGGCCGGAACCATTCCCTCCATGGTTCGGACCACAACCTCTTGTCGATTGCTGACCACCTCTGCCTGGCTGCTCATGTCCTTGACTCCTTTGTCCGAGCCCTATTCGGATCCTCGTGGGATGGGCTTTAATCAAATGAGTCTTGGACTTACACCTAAAACACTCTCGATTCCGGTTCCAGCACTCGCCAACATGATACCTTCCACACTGAGCACACGGACGGTCCGAATTTCCGATGTCGGCTTAGTCACACGAGCAGAATTTTCAACCCTCGGTCTTTTCTGAAGACTCTTAGACGATTCTGTCGATCCAAAACTCCTCTTATCCTGGTTCCTATCCTTATCTCTGTTCTGTCTCATAGAGTCCTTAATCCCTTCAGCTACCTTAGCCTTTTCCACCAACACAGCGAACTCCCGCTCCTACTGTGGAGCTATCAATAACCTCAGGTCATCCCTTAGTCCGTCCTCAAATCCGGACACATCGTTCGTGCTCGTAGCCACTACTCCTTGAGCATATCGACTTAACCTTAGGAATTCGGCCTCGATTCTCGCCACGGATTTGTTCCTTGAACCAACCCTGAAATGCTTTCCTCTGTGCATCAACATAGTGAGTACCAATGTACTTCTTCTGCTACGCCGCCTTAACATATTCCCAAGTAAGATCCTTAGCTATGGCACCATCCCGCATCAGAGCCACCACCGATAGGCTTCGTCGCGAAATAGTGCCACCATCCCTTTAGTTTCTCCTCGGGGTCGATCCACTCATCCATGATTCGTTCGGTTGCCTCCAACCAAGACTTCAACCAGTATTGGGTGCCACGTCGGATACGCCACGGAACACCTCGGCTCCGTTGGCTCGAAGTCGCTCGGGTACAGACTTTCGAGCTCTAACATTTTCTCCAACACCAGCCACCATTTCAAAGACTCGCAGCACTGCCTGCGATACGGCATTATCCCCCGTCTGATCCTGCTGCTAAACACCAAAAGCTGGTGGTGGTGGTGGTACCTCATTCTCAGACCTTTGACCCGATCTAACGGGTTTCGATACGGCCATTTTGCCTCTACCACGCCCACGACGACCACGTCCCCTAGAACTCATTTCTAACGTCACGATTTAATCTGATTAAGAAATTTTATGCATTAGTATTGTGTTCCACTGATTAACCGCGAAGAAGTTTTATGAAATGAGTTCAATAGTAATTCTTTCGATCAATCAAGGTTTTCATTCAGGTTTTCTATCCTAATTCAGAGAAGCACATTCATTCAAACATCTATTCAGTAGCATCCATCATACACATTCACTATTTCTATAGTTTTGTCTATTCCTACCCCAGGGGTATTTTCGTCATTTGTCCTACAAGGGTATTTTCGTAATTTTTCAAAATAGGGTTCCTTGATGATTTTGTCAATCGGGAATAATTCGAAAAATGTGTTTCTCAAAGTCTAATCTAGTATTTTCAAATCAAAGAGGGTAATTTGGAGATTTAAAAATTAAGGTTTTTGTAAACAGTAAGGCTAGTCCCTTTCGGGTTTTAGTTATCGGTTTAGCCCGTGAATAAGTCCTCTTGGCTATGGTGAACCGTAGCTACGCACCAGGTAGGATTCCAGCGAAGAGGAGGTGAGTCACTAGGACTTCTTAAGTACCAAGCTCTTACTGAATCCACTCCTAGACATGTGCACAACTGTTGCCACACCCTAGCTCGGCGACTTAGTCACAGGTTTGTTTAATGATTCTTAAGTCTTATGCATTCTGTGTTGGAGTAGACTAGTCCTAGGGTCCAATAGCCCTAATCTACTAATCTATGATCCCTTAATGCCCATATAGTTCACATATTCAAATCACTTCAATAGTTAGAAGTACTTACCTGTTGGACCTCGGTAGAGATACAAAGTGCCATGCCGAGAATAACTCAAATAAAAGTCCATATTTTGAAAAGCCCATCTCGTAAAATGCTTTTGACCCAAAACCCTCAAAGCCAAGTTTTGAACCGGCTCGATATATAAATCAGTAACACCCCAAACCCGCCCCACAAGTCTTGACCGGATCCGTATGTCATCATGGAAAACGTTCAAAAGATTTTTTTTCGTAGAGGTGAAAACTAAAAATTGTTGACTTTTGTAAAATATTGTGTATTAAAAATTTATAAGTAAAACTTTAATGTCACACATTCCCGGATTTAAAATCTTAATATGAGTTGTTATAATATAACGTAATTCAAAAATATTTCCAATAATAATATAAACTTCAAAGTCATAAATACAATACTTTAAGTGGCCTTATTACAATAAATAAATATCCAAAATACTTATAATAAACTTCAAAAAAAAATAAAACTCCCTCTGCATGGCATAAAAATAATTTTCTGCATTGCCACCTTTTGTATCCACTCCAGCCCGGTCCGATCATCACAAGTCACCTGCGATATTGATAATAATCCGGTGAGTCATACAGACTCAGTGCATAGTTATTCCACATGTCTCCACATACGGGTTTGGCCCATATCCACACATCCACCACGATCAGTCATGCAAAAATGCATCCCAACCCATCCTAAAGTCCATCCATTACACCTACCTTAGCGCACTGCCGCCCAAGGCCGTGGCTAATCCACCGATCACCTAAGTGACCCCACATGTCAATATCCACGAGGTGACTCGAGGTCATCCTCAATCCACGGTGGCGCACACAAATGATCATCCGCCGGAGGTGGTACATAGCCAACACCCCACCTTGATGAAGCACCTAGCTAACATCAAGCGCCAATGTAGCACAAGGCCAACATCGCACCACGTCGTAATGTACACCTGTCCTTCAACATTCATGTCCCAAGCCCCCATGCATAGATATATATCATGATAAAATATTATTTAAACAAGTATATAACACATGCTCATATCCATTTCACATATTTATCGTTGATCATTTAAGAACATAAAACACTCGACTGGGCTATTCGATCACCCACCTTGGGTATCTACCATCTTAGCCCTTATTTCGGCTTATCGTACACATCATACACATATACATACAACACATATAAACAATCAAGAGAACGAGTAGTGATAACTACGCACCTTTGACTATTTAGTGAAATCCCAAACTATTTGAATCTAACGTAATCTAGAATCCCGAAACTGCTTACTCTCGCTCGGTCACCCCCTAAACCATCATAGCCCAAATCGGTCAACACTAATAAACATAATGGCCTATGGCCGAATATTTGCAACCACTTACCTAGCTTATTTAGAACCCGAATACTTGCTTGCTCTTGACGTTACCAATATCCCACGATAGATCAAATCCCGAGACTCCTTAAACGTTTATTTCTTTCACTAAACACCACCACACGTTGTTTGAGCGGACCCCAAAAGAGAGTGGTCGACAGCATCTTCTTTGGGGATTCGGCTTTTGAGACAACAAGAGAAGAAAAAAAGTTGTTGATGGAGCTCACTAGAGATTCGGCTTATGCTCCAAATGGTAAGGGGTATTCGGCTACAAGGAAAAGGTGTGGAGTTGAAGAAAAAAAGAATATGAGAGGAAGTAACAAGAAATTCGGCAATGGTGAATGATGATGGAGTTTCGGCCTTAGCAAAATAAATGAGAAAAGGAGAGTATTTTCTTGGCTAGAAAAATTTCGGCAAGAGACTAAGGGAAGAAACAACAAAATTTTGGCACTTAAGTCCCCCTAAATGACCGAAAATTATCAACCCAAGGAGACCCAAATTCGGCTACCCCATTTGAAATAAATAAAATAATTCAACATTTATCTTCTATCTTATCTCTTAATCACCTATTCAAATAAATAAAATAAAACAATAACTATTCTTCTCTTCCAGCCGAATTTAAAAAGAGGACATCAAGCTTATCCTCATCCATTTGAGAGTCCATGTGCAGACCACTAGCTCTTCTCCTTGATGCAAAAATAAAAGTTCCCCCCTGTTTCCCACGTTGCTTGAACCTCCCGGCTCAAGGCGTCATTTACCAAGGCCCTAAGTGGCGCTTTGCAGCCACTTTACCAGGCTCACTTTCATGTCCAATATCCCCTGCATATTTCCTTAAGGCCTCCTTAGCCCAACTTCCCTTCTTGACGCAAAAATACAAAAATAAAAACACTCCTCATCACAACGTGATTCGAACCTCATCCCCTTGAAGCTCCTTTGACGCCACTTCCCCTTGCACCTTAGCGCCCCAAGCCACTTTGCCAATCGATTTCTTGTGTCTTAAACTCCACAAAATTTCTTTTAAGGCCTACTTGCCTAGTTTCCCCTTTTCACTTAAAATTCCAATATTTTCCAAAGTTTTTCCCTTTCACCTAAAGTTCTCAAAAACTCCTAAAATATACCCAAACACACTCCAAGCCTACTATCACTTGAATTATGCATTAAATGCATAACCCCTAATTCTGGGATATTACAGTTCTACCCTCCTTAAAAATAATTTCGTCCTCGAAATTACTTGGCTAAACTAAGCAAAGAGCTGCTATTCCTCGAACCTCTAAAGGCACTTACTTACAAAGTTTGTTTACTACCGTTGATCGCTTTAAAGAACTAAATACGATTTCACACTTCACATTCAAGATTCCGGGTACTAGCAATATAAGAAAGAGCTAACCCTATCACGAACCAGACAATAAAGGGTATTTCAAAAATAAGGAACATACCCGTTGTCTCGTCTGGCACATCTTCCTCCTCGCGACGCCTTGCTGCGTCAACCAGCCTTGGTTGCCTCGCTTCTGAACCTTCAGCACCTCTGTTTGGTGTTCCACGACCTTGGCCGGAACCATTCCCTCCATGGTTCGGACCACGACCTCTTGTCGCTTGCTGACCACCTCTGCCTGGCTGCTCATGTCCTTGACCTACTGTCCGAGCCCTATTCGGATCCTGTGAACAGTCTTTAATCAAATGAGTCTTGGACTTACACCTAAAACACTCTCGATTCCGGTTCCAGCACTCGCCAACATGATACCTTCCACACTGAGCACACGGACGGTCCGGATTTCCAGTAGCTGGCTTAGTCACACGAGCAGAATTTTTAACCCTCGGTCTTTTCTGAAGACTCTCAGACGATTCTGTCGATCCAAAACTCCTCTTATCCCGGTTCCTATCCTTATCTCTGTTCTGTCTCACAGAGTCCTTAATCCCTTCAACTACCTTAGCCTTTTCCACCAACACAGCGAGCTCCCGCTCCTGCTGTGGAGCTATCAATAACCTCAGGTCATCCCTTAGTCCGTCCTCAAATCGGACACATCGTTCGTGCTCCGTAGCCACTACTCCTTGAGCATATCGACTTAACCTTAGGAATTCAGCCTCGTATTCCGCCACAGATTTGTTCCCTTGAACCAACCCCAGAAATGTTTATATAGGGGGTCATCCCTTGCCTTGTAGTGCCACATAGTCGACAATGCAATGTCCTGCATGGTTGTGCACGCTGGCCAGATGGCAAGACTGTTACATGTTAGTTGTCGCTATGGAGTATATTGTGTGGTCCTGCTTTGACATTCTCGTCCTCAGGATCGTACAAGGTGGTTATGTAATATCCCGGAATTAGGGGTTATGCATTTAATGCATAATTCAAGTGATTGTAGGCTTGGAGTGTGTTTGGGTATATTTTATGAGTTTTTGAGAACTTTAGGTGAAAGGGAAAAACTTTGGAAAATATTGGAATTTTAAGTGAAAAGGGGAAACTAGGCAAGGAGGCCTTAAAAGAAATTTTGTGGAGTTTAAGACACAAGAAATCGATTGGCAAAGTGGCTTGGGGCGCTAAGGTGCAAGTGGGAAATGGCGTCAAAGGAAGTTGTCGACTATGTGGCACTACAAGGCAAGGGATGACCCCCTATATAAACCTGAGTGGAAGAGGTACCAAAGATAAGCCTTATTTACCCTAAAAACCCTATGTAACAACATTACAACCTGTTTGGTTCAATGTAATGGCTATGCCATTACAACTCAATTCTATGAGCCCACCACAAACCATTGTTTAGTTCAGTGGAATGTCTATTATAGGTGTTGTTGTTTAGCTCTCTATTCCCACTAATAACTGAATAGATGATAAATACCATTCTTTGCCCCCAACCTCTGAATTGCTCGTTCAGAGCACGATAAGAATGCTGAAAGATTACTTTTTCATTTTTGCCCTCATTTTTTCATCATCGTTCTTTTTGTACTTTCAACTAAAACCTCCACATTCATTCCCTTCTCCATTTCCAAAGCCCTAAAACATTGTTTCCCCTCACCAATTTCTTCAATCTTTTCCTCATAGGAATCAAGATCATAGAAATTTCTCAATTAAGGGCAAAATCTTCAGCAAGAAAAAAAATCCAGACTCAATTGAAGAACACCAGATCATAGAATTGCTAATAAATCTCTCAGTATTGATTTAGATTTCTTGAACCGAAAGTAAGTAATTTTCAAAAGAGCTTGTGCAACACAGTAACCCTAAAATTTATGATTGTCTTGATTTTTTCTTATGCAAATTAGTATGTCGAATCACAAGTTTATTTCTCTATTTTGGGATTAAGATTTTCCTCATTACTTGTTTTTGAAGTTTAAATCTTCAATGAGTTCTCTTTTCCTTGTGCTTAGCTTATGAAATGTGTTTCCTACTAGTTTTTTTTTTATTCCTTTTATGTCTTTTATTCTCCTTGTTGTGTTAGGGAAGTGGGTTCCAAAGCTAAGACATTATGCTCCAACAGTGCCGATTATTCTTGTGGGGACCAAACTAGGTGATGGATTCTCTCCCCCTTGATGTATTGCTTCTGCAATTGGTCAGGCCTTTACTTATCAATCCAGTTTCAAAATGCTCGAATAATTGAGCCATGTCTGATGAAAATAAACTAGAGCTCACTAATATGAAGTTCTTTCTCTTGTTTCATTTTCCACTTCTTACATTCATAAAAGTTGTTTTTTCTTCTCTTTATAACTCTATATTTTTCCTGAAAAGTCATCGTTGTATTCTCATGCATGTTCATGATTAATTCGACAAATTTATTTCACTTGTATCCAACATGAATAGCATAAACAAAGAGCGCAAAAAAACGAACACACATAATGTATACATACTTCAATTACATTTGATTTTCTAGTTACAAGATCTATTTGATTATCTATCATCATGCATGGACAAGCATGATTTTTTCGGTTAATAAACTTATACTTGATGCAGATTTAAAATATGACAGGCAGTTCCACTTGGATTATCCTGGGGCCTGTACTATTTCAACAGAATAGGTACCTCTTCATTCTCTACTTGTTTGCAGCACCATTAATTTTTTCACTACATAGAACAGAATCTGTACAAGTTATGATTAGGTAGTGTAAGTTGCTGCAATTATGAAAGCTTTACAGAAAATAATCAAAGAGAAACCTTTTTTCGAAAACATGTACAAGCATACTATAGTGAGAATGAACTGGTTCCAACTTTTTAAAGTTTAGTCCATCCATTCACAAATTTAGTGTTATGCTCATCTAATGAACCAGGTATAGAGTTTTAATCCATTCCAAATAGCAGATATTGTATATGTCGTTACCATCTTTAGGCAGACATGTAACAGCCCGTTTTTAGTGAAATCGGAACAGTGGTTTCGGGACCACAAATCCGAGTTAGAAAGAAAATTTATTTTAATATTATTGCATGGTCTGCATTATGATAGGAATGTTATATGAAAATTCTGATAAGAAAATTTTATCGTTTATGTGTTTAATTATGGAAAGGACCAAATTGCACAAAATGCAAAAGTTGAATTCTAGTAGCTAGAAGGATCAAATAGCTATGGAATTCAAAATAAGAGGTCCTTGTATGGTAATTAGACCATTAAAGAAAAGTTAGTAAATATTTTTTATGAATCATCCATCGAAAAATTAGAAAAGGACAAGGACTAAATTGGAAATTGAAATAAATAAAAGATGATAAATAAATTAATATCAAAAAATATCATTTTATATCATCTTCTTCCCCAAAATTTCTATGGAAACCCTAGGAAAGAGAAAATAAGCTTTCTTGGCTTAATTGGGTAAGTATCATTGTCCCGTTTTTAGTAATTTTTATATTTTTGAGATCGGAATAGCTTAATCTATCTATTTTGGGGATTAATTTCAAAAATTATCAAAGTATCAAAGTCTTTCCATGGATGAATATGCTGAAATTTTAAAATTTATAGTAGAAAATGAAAAGTTGTTGATAGATAAACAACTTTTGTAAAGTGAATTTTGATGAAATTATAATTTAGGGACTAAATTGTAAAGATGTAAAAGTTATGGAAAAATTCTGAATTTTTTGAAATAAAGTGCTGTAAATGTTATATGAAAATTTCGGTTAGGCTTGGAATAAGGATTAAATTACATGAATTTCATTTTCCAAGCCTAGGGACGAAATTGTCATTTATGAAAAGTATAGGGGAAAAATGGTAATTTTGCCTAGGATGTAAATTGAATCCAATTGAATATGAAATATAATGAATTGATGATTAAATTCATTTACATAGATCCGGAAAGACCAAATACAGAATTGGATCGAGGAAAACAAAAAGTAACGGATTAGTAAACTTTTATACACGAACAAGTGTCGAGGTAAGTTCGTGTAACTAAATTGTATTTACTTTATACTTGAATTGAGTGTGGTATGTGATTATATGAATTATATGAATGTTATAAATTTATGAAATAATCACATGTCCGAAAATATCTTTAATATGTTAAGTTCCGTTTGAATAATGAAATTCGATGGATACATAATTTTCCGTATTGATTATAGTCCTGCATATGTTGCAGACATTATAACTCAGACGATCATCCTGTTAAAAGCCTTCTCGAGCATCCTGTTATATAGTTCTTTCGAGCATCCTGATCGGTAGTGACTCTACATGTGTTGCACATTACCACAGCTCTTTGTGAGCGCCCTGTTACATGATTCGATCGGTTGTGATCCAACATATAATGCTGACACAAACGCAGCTCTACGTGAGTGTCCTGATATAAGCTCTTATGAGCTTCCTAACATGGCTCACTTGAACTCCCTGTTAAATGGCTATCCGGTGCTCCCTGATAATAACTCTTCGGAGTTACCTGTTAAGCTCTATGAGCTCCCTGATTAAAACTCTTATGAGTTTCTTGTTTAGCCCGGATAAGCATCCTGTTACATGGCTCATCTGAGTATCCTGATATATGTGGATCGAGAATGTGCTCCCTAATTATGTGCCCTATCGGGTACTCCTGAACATGAATTGACGGATCACTGATTTGTATACCTCGCATATACTACTTGAGTGTCCATCGAAATTTCAATAATTCAACGGATAAAACTCCTGACATGAGAAATTAAAAGATTAGAAGTATTGTGTCTTGAATGCTTCTAAAATACCTGAAAGTTTGTAGCATGATGAGCTCATCCATGTTTATTTGATGTACATGTGAAATATGTGACTAACTTGCTTAATTTAGTATATGTGATTAGGCAAACTTGTTAATTTGTTGAGAAGCATGTTATTCTTATGCTTATTTAAATGAATATGATTGGTAAGTTTAATTCTTGTTGTACGAACTTACTAAGCATTAAATGCTTACTAGGTTTTCTTTTCTCTGTTTTATAGTGTTTGGAAGCTCGCAAAGGTTAGAGATTGGTCGAAGCATCATCACACTATCCACCAGCTCGTTTTGGTATAAATAGTAAACATATTTTGGTATAATGGCATGTATAGGTTAACATGGCCAATTGTTGGCTTGTAAATGTGTAACAGTTTGGTTTAGACCCTAGTCGAAACAGTGGTTTCGGGACCACAAATCCGAGCTAGTAAAATATTTTAATATTATTTTCTATGTCTTTGATATGTGATTAAGCATGTGTTAAAGTTCCGTAAGTTAATTTGACTATCTGTGTGCTTAATTTGATAAAAGGATTAAATTGTATTAAATGCAAAATTTGCATGCTTTATGAAAAGACACCTATTTGAGATGGCTTTTAAATGGGAAGGCCTTATGTGGCAATTAAACCATTTTTAAGATAGTGGTTGGTTAATAGTCAATAATGGCCTTGAATTATAAGTTATTATATGTTTATTAAAAGGGCCAAATAAGTAATTTGATGAATGAAAGATTATTAATGAAACAAAAGCATGAAAATAGCATGGTTATCATCCTTAGTGCCGAAAATTAGCAAAGAAAAAGAAGAAAGAAGAACATCTAGGTTTCAGCTAAGTATAAGCTTGATTCAAGGTATGTTTGACTTCGGTTTTTGATAATTTCTACGTTTTTGCAATTGTTGCTTCGTATATTACAAAACCCATGGCTTAATTTTGAGAATTGATGATGATTTTGAAATGTGTTTTTGATGAATACATGAGCTTTGAAATATTTGATGATGAATTATAGAATATATGTGTTTGATTAGCATATTTTGTCTTTGGAACTTTATTGAAATTGAGTATTTTAGACTCAATTGAGAAAATAGTATTTTGAGGGATTAAATTGTGAAATAAATGAAATGTATGGACTTGTATGAGCTACATGAACATCCGGCTAAGCCTGGGTATGTGGTGATTTTATGTATTTTGTGATTTTGTGAAATAGGGACTAAATTGTCCAAATGTGAAAATATGAGGGCTAATTTGCAAATTACCCTAAATATGTGTTTTTGGATTGAATTGAATGTGTTGGTAAATAAAAGGGTTAAATTTGAATATGTATAGATCAAGAACCGAAGAAAACGGACTTAAACCGCGGGAAATCAAAAGTACTCGAGTACCCATATTCGTTTCTGTTAAACCGAACTCGAGGTAAGTCGATATATAAATAAATGTATTTGCATTGAACTATTTGAGTATATATGATAATTGTATTGTTATGAATATCCATTGAGATGGAATGTATGTGAAATCCGAGTTTGCGAATAAGTCGACAAGTTATTAAAGTCCAAGAAGTCTCGTATGAGCCTAGGAATAGATAGGATTGCATATGTCATGACATAGGTGTCCGATATGTGATATCATGTAAGACCACGTCTGGGACGTTGGCATTGATTTGAGATTTCGTGTAAGACCACGTCTGGGACGTTGGCATCGATATGAGATTTACGTGTAAGACCATGTCTGGGACATTGGCATCGTATTGATTCGTGTAAGACCCTGTCTGGGACAGTGGCATCGATATTTGGGGTTACATGTAAGACCACATCTGGACGTTGGCCTTGTACGACTATTCCGATCACTCTGAGTATCCTATTAGATTCCGAACGATTCAACGGGCAGTCTGAGATACGAATGACTATATGGTTTGCATATCTGTTTCAGGTACGTCTGATAAATACACTTTGTGTGTATAAGAAAATAAGTATATTCATAAACTTACCTAGATGAATTGTATATTTGAATATGAGAATGTAAATGTGATACATGAATGGAAAAGCTATGAGCTAACAAGTATATGATGATATGCAAGATTGAAAGATGAATGGCTAAGTAAATGTGCCAAGAAGAATTATGGCTATGCAATTGAGCTATTAGTGAATTCATATTGATTATATGTCTTGAATGCTTAATTGTTAAGTTTATTTGTATATGGCTTACTAAGATTTTAGAAGCTTACTTTGTGTGTATTTGTTCTGTTTTATAGATCGTCGAAGCTACTGAAGGCTCGAGGACCGTCGAGGATCGTCATCACACTACTCAAACTTGTTTTGGTACTTTGAAAATGTGTATATAGCTAAATATGGCACGTATAGGCTAGTTATTTGGTATAAGTTTGAGATATGAATTTAGCCATGTGATGTGGCTAGTTATGTGTTGGTATTATGCATTTGTGAATATGGTATATGATGTTGGTTTTGGCATGATCTTATGACTATGAAATGGACATGTTTATGGTAAGCATATGGATGAAATTTTGAGTATGTATCTTTGATCAAAGAAATGGTTATATGAAACGTAAATGTAGATGAATTATACTTGAATGTATATGTGTTCTGGTTGTGAAAATTGATAGATTAGTTAGCATGATTTGAGTTGAAATTGGATAAGATGGCATGTTGATCTTTTGACATGATTTTGGTTGTCAATTGTGTATGAGATGAATTGGTATATTGCTTGTAGGTATGACCCTAATGTGGATGGCATTATGGCCTTGCAAATGGTCTGTTTTGCTTACACAGACGTGGCACACGGGCGTGCCTAGTAGCCGTGTGAATAAGTCAATAGCTAGCCTAATTTTACACGGCTATGGTACATGGGCGTGCCTGGTGGCCGTGTGATCAAGTCAGTAGCTAGCATAGTTTCACATGGCCATGGCACACGGGCATGTCTGGTGGCCGTGTGGACAAGTCAGTAGGTATGCTCTGTTTTGGCACGGCCAGGACACACGGGTGTGTCTAGTAGCCGTGGGAGGCACACAGCCTGACTGCACGGGCGTGTGACCTTTACAGTTTTGAAAAATGTTGAAAACTTTGGAAAATTTTCTAAGTGATCGATTCAGTCCCGGCCCAATTATAAAGCATGTTTGAGGTCTTGTTGACCTAATTAAGGGACGCTTTGATGTGAAATGATGACTAAGTTATGAATTATCTATAAAAGTCTCCGATCTGTCTGGTAACGCCTGTAACCCTAATCCGGCGACGAATACGGGTTAGGGGTGTTACAAAATAGTTGTTTGTAATCTAGCCATTGGAATGGCTAGAGATAGTTTGATTTGGTATATTTATAAGGTTTCATCATGGTAATTACATATGTGTTTAGTATGGTTTGATTGAGTTATGTTAAACAAGTATGTCTATAAAAGGTAAGATTATAAACATGAATGCATGTGAAGATATATTGTAACACCCTGGTTTAGGGGCTGTGCATATGGGGTATAAATCAAGTGTTAGTAGGTTTTTGGGAGTGCTTGGTTGAGTTTTAGAGGCTCTAAGAATGTTGGGATGAGAAGGGAAGGCTTTGGAAAATTTAGATTTTTAGGGTAAAAAGGAATTGGGCCTAGGAGAATTGAGCCCAATGGGCCTTGGGCGTAGTAGCGTTTAAAATTTTTTGAGAACGGCATTAATGCTAGTTAGACCCATTGGATAAGTGATTTTGGAAGGTTAGAGGGCTTCTATGAAGTCCCGGGATCAAATATTAGCTTTGGGGAAATTTTGGTTTTAGGTGGAAAAAAAAAAAAAACCCTGGAAGTTGGCAGGTAGGCCTTAAGAATAAAATGTGGGGAAAAATGACACAAGTGGAGTGTGTGGTGTAGTGGCAAAGTGACGCCACATAAGAGACAAGGGGATGACTCCACAAGGGAAGGAAGGAGGTCCAAGGTTCAAGTCTTGGCTTTTGCATTTTGGTTTTCTTTTACTTGGACCTCGAAATTTGGCTATAGTTTATATTTAGTTGCGCATGGTTTAAGACACAAGAGGAGCTTGTGGCCAAGTGGCTAGCAGCGTGGATTATGTTGCAAGGGAGCACGGGTTCGAATCTCATGAGAAGCAAGGGAGTATTTATTTTGCGATGCGGGCGGGAAGAGTTTCAGATTGAATTTAAACTCTCACTGACGAAGGATCCCACATCGGAAAGATACAAAGAATGAAGGTGAAGAGCTAGCTATATAAGGAGCATCCTAGGAGGAGAGAAAACACATCTTGGAGGCGTTTGGGCACAAGAGTGATCGGGCGCGGATTAGCCCTGAGTCCTATCGGTGTGTAACTCTCTCTACTCTAGTTGTAGAGCGGCAAATGCCGGTGCGGTCACGGCAATAGTAGCCACACGAGCGTGCGAGCGCACGTGTGGGGCTTCGACGCGATAGTTGAGGCCATCAGTAGTATTCTCGTGGGTTGGGGCTGCTTGGGCCTCGATGGGCCGAAGTGGGCCCAATGGGCCCGTGGGCCCATATGAGTAAATTGCATGATTGGTTAGTATATGTTGAACTAGACTAGGTGGAACTTATATACGTGGCTAGATTTGTGTTAGGTGGGCCACACGAGCGTGTGGGCCTAAATGGGCCGAAATTGGGCTTTAGGCCCAATAGTCCATTTCGACCAGAAATGGTAGTTGGGTCGCTCGGGGCGACACTGGGCCTTTAGAAAGGCCATTCCAGTGCACGAAATTACCGATATACCCTTGGTGGGTAAATTACTTAAAAATGCCCTTAGTAGGTAAAATTACGATTTTACCCTTAAAGGTTGATTAGCAAGGTAAGGGCGTGTTAGTTTTCTTTGTGCTATAGTTTTTGTCTTGGCCGAATGGCCTAAGTGTTCATTGTTTTTATGCCAAGGCCGATTGTAGGGAAGAAGAGCACATCATTTGGAACCTTTTGTAAGTCCGTTAGTGCGGGTGCGTAAGCGATAGCGTTTGGTTTTGGTATCATTTAGGTGCGTAATCATCGCACTATTTCGTGGTTTGGTTTGCTAACATGTTTATGTGTGTATTATGTGTAATAGCCGTTTATAATGGCATAAGTGATGAATAATCGGTGATGGTAAGTTAATCTTGATATACATTTATATATGTACAATGTGGTAGTGATAAGTGATAAATACTCATTCTATATGATATTCTTGCATGATTTATTGACACATGGGCATGGGATTGGATTGAAGAAGGAAGAAGTGTACACAGGGATGTACGTGGTCTAATGATAGCTCAGGCTACATTAGCGCTTGAGGTTAGCTTTGTGCTACCTCAAGGGAGGTGTTGGCTAGGTGCCCATCTCGGTGGTTGATTGCTATGTGCATCACCGTAGGCGATTACGATATTTGGATCACTTTGGTTGATCGGTGGCTCACCCACGGCCTCGGCAAAATGAGAATGCCGAGGTAAGATTTATGGATCACGATGTGATCGGTGGCTCACCACGGCCTTGTGCAGGCAGTCCGCCGAGGTAACATATGTGGGATCACTCGGTTGTGATCGGTGGATTAGCCACGGCCTTAGGCGAGGAGTCCGCTAAGGTTGGTGTCACGGTTGGATAGTAGGTTGGGTGAGATGCATTCTTGCATGATTTGTTTTGATGGTTGTGTGGGTATGGGCCAAGCCCATACGGATGGAAATATGTGTTGTGGTTATGCATCGAGTCCGTGACTCACCCAATTATTTTCCAAACATTTCGGTGATTCATGAGATGGACCGGGATCGGAGAGGACACATGGTGGCCCATGCCGAAAGCGTTGTTTTTAGTTTTATTAAATATTAAGTATTTCTTTTAAATAATGGTTGTAATAAGGATTTATTTTATTATTTTTGGTATTATTTTATTATCAACTCTATGATGGTTTGTTCAAATTGAAACACTATGTGACGATGGATATATTTTTATAACTTACTTATTCAATTATGGAATTATTAAACATGTGGCTATAATTTCAAAAGAACATGGTTTCCAAGAGCAAATAAATTTTTACTATTTTATTCTAAGTCTAAAATATTTTCACTAACATAACCAGATTCGGTCGTAGTGAATAGGCCGGGTTTGGGGATGTTACATATATCATGTTAGATGTTAGTGTTGGCTTGGTTATAATGCTTGAATTGGTTGGTATATGTTTTCAAGTATTAGTGTAAGTTGTTGGCAAATTTTGGGTGAGAAATAAAGTTAATAAATGGCTTTATTTTGTCCACACGAGTAGACACACGGCCTGGCACATGGGCATGTGGTTTGGCCGTGTGTCCCCTGCATCTTAAAATTTAGAAACAGAATGCTCAGAATTAGGCACACAGGCAGAGACACGGGCGTGTGTCTCAGTCGTGTGTGACACATGGCCTAGAACACGAGCATGTGTCTTGGCCGTGTGAATCCTGCACCTAATTTTTGAAAATTAAATTGACCAGACGGCCTAGCACACGGGTGTGTGACTGGCCGTGTGCCTCACATCGAATGCCCACACGGCCTACTCACACGGGCGTGTGACCTTTGTATATAAGAAAAATTTTGAATTTTTGCGAAAAATTGTCTGAGATTCCAATTTAGTCCCTACTTGTTTCTAATCCTTAAATTGGGCCTCGAGGGTCCATTCAAGGGACGATATAATTAGTTTCAGTTATGAATAGTAAATTATATGAATTATCTATATTTATTCTGTAAACTCCGGTAATGTTCCGTAACCTTGTTCTGACGACGGTTACGGGTTAGGGGTGTTACAAGACATGTTCAACTTTTGCCAGACCTAAATTTGACCACTAAAAAGACAATGTTTTTGTAATGTGTCAAAGAAGAGGATAAATTCATCTATTGTGTTTCTTGAATACAAATCATACATTCTTGTTCTTGTTGTAATCTGAACACTCAGATATTTTAATTCTATTGCCTTGAACTGAAGAAGCAAATAGGAGCATTGGAATACATAGAGTGCAGCTCAAAGACATAGCGGGTTTGTATAGCATTTATGTTATTTGTGATGAAACTATTAGCCTAAAGTGCCTATCACATGTACTTGGAGGATCCCAATATACTTTCATTCCTTCCAAGTGCAGTCTTACAATGTTTAAGCTAACAGAAAGATCAAATGATGACAAAATCAATTTATTGAGCGCCAGCACTGATTTGACATCTTTCTTTGGATTTAATTTAGTACTTTGGAGGAATTAATGAAGGACAACATTAATTTAAAAAGTTCATTCTTTCTAGAAATTAAGAAGTTATGTGTTGAAATTTGCAAAAAGTCAAAGTTGTATTTGATGCTGCTATCAAGGTTGTTCTTCTGTCACGGGGCTAGATCTTTCGTCTCGCGATCCGTGCAGCCTTAGGCAATTCATTCTTCCAAACTCGCCTAAGTCAGCCTTTACTCAAGTGAGGATTCCTTAAGAACTCCTCCAAGGCACCAATTTGTAGAGCAGAAGCGATTTATGCCAAAAGAAGCTTACAAAGAACAATAGAAAGAGCGCACACAAGGTGTTTGAGTAAATGCTCTCAGTATTCTCTTATTCACAAAGAATAATGAAACAATGAATGGAGTGAGTACAAATGAGGGGGAGGCTCTCTATTTATAGTTGAGCTCCCCCAAAACCGATAGTCAAGATACATTTACATCGACGGACGAGATTAACTATATCCCTTAAATCATGGGATTTACAAGATATGCCATATCAAATCTAATCTAATCTTTACAAGATATGATTCTATCAATGTTCTAAGATTAGTTACCAAAATACCCTAAGTTGCCATATCTTCATTATCGGGCCAACCAGGCTTCAATTTGACAAGCTTCTCCAACAAGTTACCGAATCGGGCCAGTTCTTGCGGGCCAAATGATTCCCAACTACACAATAGACCTCCATCGGATGCATTTGGTGCGATGGTCACGGGCTTTGAACTGCAGCCCGTGACACTTCAGCCTGCAAAGAAAAAGAAGTAAAAGAAAAGAACAAGTATATTCCTTGTTCTCTAAACATAAATTCCCAAGTGGAAAAACCAATGTGAAGTTGACAATGTGATTCTTTTCTTATAATTCTATGTATTCTTGATCTTTTTTATTACAAATCTTTTTCGAGTTGAACTTGAGTGCTTGTTGTCCTTATGAGGCAGGGAGTTTGCAATAGTTTGATCAGTGTGAATTGTGTATTATCTTCAAGAACTCAAGGGTGTTTGGGTTTTGTAAATTGACTGGATATTGCAATGATTTGATGTGAATGAAAATTGCTTCTTTTTAAACATATTGGTAATCTGCCCTGCTCTTCCACCCATATTGATATCATCCATACAACAGCCAAACTATTCTGCAATGGTTCGTGCTCTTCAAATAACTCTTACCACTTAACATATTGAAGGAATAACCACCTTTATGCATACAAAACGGAACACCAGCTTTGAAGACTTCTTTTGCTAGATGGTAATCACAAACCATAGTCGTAATATACATTCCAATTCATGTAGCAACAATGAAAGACAGGGTTTCTCAACTGGTATAATCTAAAAATGAAATAAAATCACAGTTCCTTTGTTGATTCCTACACCTAAACAGAGTCATTTGTTAAGTATAAAAAAAGTTCCCATGTCATCTACAAAATTGTCAAGATATGTTCTTGATAGCAGAGCAAAGCAATCAATGGGGGAAGCACTTACATGTTACACCTAATATCAAACAAACAATGTTCTTATGCCTAAATGAAGATTACAATTAGAAAACTAAGATTTGGAGCAAAGTTCATAAAAGAAAAAAAAGAAGAAGCTATATTTAGTCCAGAAAAAGAGGCAAAAGCTACAGCCAGGATGCACTATTGCTATCATTCGATAATAAAGTAAGTTATATATTATTCTTATAATATTATATATTATGATTTTTATTTATTCATATTTTATTAATAATTATATTAAGAATGTTATTAAATTATATATTATTTTATTAAATTTTATTTAATAATTTTTTATGTTAAAATATGATTAAATTATTTTTTATTATTTTTATTAAATTATATATAATAATATTATTATTAAAATTTAATAACAATAACAATAATCATCTACCTAAAAAAATTCTGCTAAGGGTACTTTGGTCATTTAAGCTTTTTTTTTCTTATGCTATTACAACATATATTTCATTCAACCAACACAAGAATATTGTTAAAGCTCTATTCCATTCCATTGAACCAAACAATTGAATTACTGATTACAACTTTATTCCATTACAGCCCTATTCCATTCACCCCAACCAAACGTGGTGTTAGTAGTCTTTTTCTCCTTATTTGGCTCTCTTCTTGTTACAGGTGAACTAAAATTCCTCTCCATCGGCCTTTCCTCCTTGTAGGACGGTCCATAGATGACCCTGTAACAATCCGGTTTACACCCTAGTCAGAACAATGGTTTCGGGACCACGAATCTGAGTCCGAATAATATTTTTATATTATTTTTTGTGCCGTTGATATGTAATTAAGCATGTGATAAATTTTCGTAAGCTAATTTGTCTGTTCGTGTGTTTAATTTGACAAAAGGACGAAATTGCATTGAATGTGAAAGTTGCTTGCTATTTGCTAAAGTGCCTATGTGTTGTGGCTTTATAATTGCGAGGACTTAGGTGGCAATTAAGCCATTACTATAGTAAGTGGACGGCATTGAATGTGGTTTTATAATTATATATTTTATATTATATGTTTTCATAAGTTATAATATATGTTAGATTAGTATATTATTTTATAAGTTATTATATTATATCAATATAAAGAAAACAAAAAGAAAGTGGCTTTGTTTTCATCATTTTTAGCCGAATGCTTTAAAGATAGTGGAATGTTAATGGTCAATAATGACCTTGAGTAATATGTTTTATATTTTTTATTTTGATGGGTAAATTTGGAAATGGATTAATATGTATGTAATAATAATAAAACAAAACAAGGCCATTAACATCTTTTTGTTCTCTTGGTCGAATGTAAGAAAAGAAAAAAAAGAATGGAGAAAGCATAGGTTCGGCTATTGTTAAAGTTAAAATTCAAGATCAAGAACAAAGAAAAATGGACTTGGATCGGAGAAAAACGAAAATTATCGAATAGCCGGTTTTTGCTGTCCGTCGATATCTGAAGTAAGTCTTTAAGCAATTAAACACCGTTAATATTGGATGTAATTTAGTTTAATATGCTGAATTGGAATTTATGGATTTGTAATAAATAAAGCTAGATGTGATAAAGTATCATAATAGTGTAATTGAGCTTAACTTAATTGAATTATGACATGTTGAAATTCGTATGAATTATGTGAATATCTGAAATATTCGATATATGAAATGTGTGTGAGATAGCTCAATAATATCGATATTCGGGCTTAGAGCCTAGCAAGCCTTGTGCTGGTGAAATTTATCAGGCTTTATGCCTAGCAGGCTGAATGCCGGTGATTGAATATTAGACCTCGAGTCTAGCAGGCTTAGTGCCGGTGTGTGATTCAGGCTTATGCCTAGCAGGTTTTATACCGGTGAATTATATTCCAAGCTTGGGCTTATGAAATGATAAGTGATGGAAGAAATTGAGTAAGCTAAAGCTTATTTAAATGAATTTGGTTAAATTCGGCTATAAGGTACATATTTATATATGTATATGTCTTATGTGATGTTATTGAGCAAATAAGTTGATGGAATAAATTTGCTTGTACTTTCGGTTTCTTGGATATGTGGTTAAAATGATGTTGAGTGGATATTGTTTACTTGCAAACATGAGAATTGCTTAAAAGATGTATATGTATGTATATATATAGTTATATACATTCGGTTATGTGGAATTTTGTGTATATTCATTTGGTTATGTGAAATATATACATATATATTTTCGGATATGTGAGATTATATTAATACATACATTCGGTTATGTGGGCTTACTATGCATATATATATGGAAATTGTTATTTGGTTGTATATGGAGGTATACATATATATTTATTAATCAATGTGCATTTGATAAGTTCTACCTTTAAAGTAGATAATGATTAATGTTTTGCTATGTAAGGACATTGAGTCTTGGCTATGACAGTTATAAGCGTTATGCTATTATTTATAATTGTTACAAATTGTTCGGTTTAGCATGATTGAATACCCAATTGATTTATTAAGTTTGCTTAAGACTTACTAAGCTAAGTTAGCTTACTCTGTGAGTTCGTTATTCTGCTTTATAGATTTTGGTTAAGTCATGCGAGCTCGGGGATCATCATCAAGTCATCCACACTATCGACTTATTTTGGTACCTTTAAAGTTGGATTTTGAACTTAAGGCATGTATAGGCTAGACTAGTTTTTGAATCAATAAAATTTCGTCTTTGTATATATTTATAGCCATGCGAAAATGGCTAAATTATGGTACTATGGTCTTGAATGTATTCAGCCATGATGTTTATTCATTATAAAAGTACAATCAGTAATGTATGTATGCATGTGTTGGTAGTTTGTTTGATTATCGTGTTTATTATGTCATGCATTTGACTTAGTAATTAGCTATTTTAGAAGTATATCTTATAGTATATTAATTAGGATGAATATTCATATGATTTGACCTAAAGGTTAAGATAGTCGTTGAATGTGATTGATTGTGCATGGTTGATAGTTGATCTTATTATGCGTTTTGAAACAATAGGGGTTGTTTTTGGGAAATTGGTATATGTGCTTTTGAATTCGATTGGACTATGAATTGATAAATATTTACTAGTGAAGTACATACTTTGAAACACAAATCAATTTGGAATATTGCTTAATCTTGAAAAATGTATATTCGGCCATAGCATGAGATTATAGGTTGAGTTTTGAATTTACCTTATCGAACATGTATTATAATTGTGCATGATTATAAAGTTTAAATTTATGTGCTTTGGATTATGGGAGACATGTTTGGTATTTTTAGGTACGATTATGTTCATTTAGATGTTCTGAGTTATGCTTTTGCATGGATGTATGAGCATTTGGTATATCTTGGTCATGTTAAATAAAGTCTACATATATAAAAATACGTGTATGTTTTGATTAAATATTTGACATCTTGTCTAAGTAGTTTTTAAGTGAGCATGTGCATGTGCGAATATTGAAACCTTTGTGTTTGATGCAAAAATGTTCATATGAAATTCGGTTAATGGTTCTGAGATATGCTCGAGATGGTTATGTAAACATTGATAATGCATTGTACTTACAGCACATTCGGATTTGCCTATATGAGCAGTAAAAATTCTTATTGTGACTTGTGCTATGTTCAGTAATGCCTTGCAACCCCAATCCGGCGACGGATACGGGTTAAGGGTGTTATAGACCCCCTATGTATCATGTTTAAACTAGCCAAGAGACGACTTGCTACACTCCCCTCCCCATAGGGACTACCAAAGCGTAACAAACTCGTACAATCTTGAGGAGGAAAATGTCAAAATAGGGCCACACAGTACACTCCATGAAGACAACTAACCTATAACAATCTTGTCATCTGGCCAGGTGCACAACCTTGCAGGACATTGTATTTTTGGCTATATGGCATTACAAGACAAGAGGTGACCCCCTATATAAGCCCGAGTGCACGATGTACCAAGGATAGGCCCCTTTTACTCTGAAAACCCTACACAACAACCTCAGTGGTCTCTTTCTCCTTCTCTGTCTCTTCGTCTATCACAAGTGAACTAGAATTCCTCTCCACCGCCCTCTCGTCCTTGTTGATTACTTTTATCAACATAATTATATACAAGTTAACATTCAATTATCACCAAAAATTATCTTCAAATAATATTCAACCGAAAATTCTCTATCTAGATCAACCATAATGGATATACTTATCTTAAACTATTAGAAGATATTTCACCAATCAAAGTCCTTCCAAAGTTGAAGTGTCCTTGTTTATCTCTGTTGGGGATCGAGTCGATTGAGCAACGAATAAGTAAAATTATCGAAAGAATTAAGAAATTGAACACACAAATTTAACGTGGAAAAACCCCTTCAAAGAGGATAAAAGACCACGGGTAAAGATAATTTTACTATAATGGCAAAAGAACGAAGAGTACAAAAGATAGAGATAAAAACTAAATCCCAATACTCGAAAAACAAAGAACCCTCAAAATGTAAACACAAAATTCTCCAAAAGTGTTATGAGTTCTAATCTTTAATGGGTGTTTTTTCTAAAGTTGTAAAAGAGTCTATTTATAGGCTGAATTCGTAGGTCAAATAAATTATGCTAATAAATGCTAAATATATTATACTAATAAATACTAAATCTTGTAGAAATAAAATATATTTTGTTTAACTTGACTTGCAAGCAATCTCTTATTTTATTTAACAGGAATTTGAGTCATACAACTCTAACAATCTCCACCTTAACACGAATTCTCACAACACCATCTTTGCCAAAGCCCACTACGTGCTTATCTTGAACTATGTAGAGAATTAACTGAGTCGAGTCTGTGCTTAGAAGCTAGAAGACTTCTAGCCTTCGACTTGTGCACTTCCAAATTAAAACTAACTTGAGTCTGATTTTCATGAACACAGTGCCCTAACCTTTCAAAACCTGCATCCAAAAGAGAATCTTTCTTCAACGAAACAATCATACCTTTTTCCCTCCTATGACCAAGTTGCCTCCGCTCCAAACAAGTTGACTTCAACTCCGTAACGGACGAGGGACGTCCGATTTTACCAATCATTGTAAATCCTTCCAGAATATAAATATTGTCGGTCATTTTACCTTTTAACAAAGCGAAAGCTCCATAATACACTTTAATATCGCTCAACTCGATGTTGATTCTTCAACCTTTCGAATCTAAAATCCTCAAGGAGATAAGATTCTTTCATAAATCAGGTACATACCTGACATCTGAGAGTGCCTTAATCGTCGTATCGTGCTTTCTAATTTTAACAGTACCAATACCAATTACCTTACTGGATGAATCATTTCCCGTACGCATAACTCCACCTTCAACCGAACTGTATGTGGAGAATCATTCTCTGTTGGGACACATGTGGAAAGAACATCCCGAATCTAGGATCCACTCGGACGTAAGCTCGGAGATATCGCTCGTTGACACTAACAAGAAATCATCACCATTTTCGTTGGCCAAATTAGCACCAGCTACATCTTCCTCATTACTCTCAGCAACCCTTTTATTTCGCAGTTTATAACAATCTGCTTTGACGTGACCTAACTTCTTACAATAACAACACCTTTTGTCTCGCTTATTTGATGCTACCAAAACGGAAGCTTGCATATCTGTCTTGCTATCCGAACCAAACTCATTATCGAGTTTGTCTTTACTCAACAAATGACCCTTCACATCTTCGAATGAGAGTTTGTCTCTACCATAAATCAAGGTCTCCCTTCGTTCATGCAAAACGTAAATAGATGTTGTTTCAACATTAAACAGTTACCCAGAGACTTAGTCACATAAAGAGTATCTAACCTTTTCCACAAGGTGGATGAGGTTTTATCCATCAATACCTCTTTTAATACCTTATTTGTGAGGCACAACTAGATTGCAGACAGGGCCTTTTTATCAAGCTCTTCCCATTTTGTCTGATCTAGATTCTTAATCTTTTTTTCGGTAACGACCTTTTTTAGGCCGATCTGAACTAGAATTATCATCATTCGAACTTGACACAAATTGAAATTCACAAATTTCAATTTGAGACACTATCGAACTTCTCAATGTCAAACCTTATTGTTACTGATAAGCCATAAAAGTAACATATTTTTAATCTCATTCTTGATGCGTTTTTGGATTATTTATTATATAAATTAGTGAACTTGATGCTCCTGATCCTTAAATTCATGTTTCTATACTTAGGTGAGCATAGGGGAGTGAAGAGAGTGAAAAACAAGTCAAAATTAGAAAAAAAAAAGAGCTATTTTCAGTATCCACACGGCCTGGGAATTTCCATACGGGCTGGCCACACGCCCATGTGCCAGCCCGTGTCGATTTCACAACCTACTTCCCAGATACACAGAAAAATCCAATTTTTAGGCTTTCTGAGCATTCTAAAGTCTATAAATACCAATTACAAGAAGACCTAAGGAGGCACGCAAAGAAGATCGAAGAAAAGACTCGAAGAACGCCATCGGAATCAACTCGGAAGTGGATCTCCTTCAAGATTGAAAATCTCCATTTAATTTCCTTCAAAGTTTTATTGAGTTTCTTTATATCTTGTTGTTATCCTAATTTTGAGATGTTTCCATTCCAGATTATGAACTAAATTCCCTAGATACCTAGGGAAGATGAAACCTATGATGAATCTTATTATTTAATTTCTGATTTACATGATAAATACTTGATTCTTGTTCTCAATTATGTATGCTTATTTCGTGTTTTAATATTTTCAGGATATTGATTCATGTTTAATGTGCTTATTTCAGTGGAGCAAAAGTCTCTGTTTAAGAGTAGATCTAGCATAATTGAGTGGAGTTGCATATAATCCTAGAAATAGGACGACATAAATCTACCGAATTAGAGTCAAATCTAATAGGGGAGTCTATAGATCGAGTTAATGCGACAATAGGGGTTTTAATTAAAAAGAGATTTCAATTAATCAACATAGGGTCAGTTGTTCTTACTCTCGAAAGAGGCATTAACATAATTTAGGGATTCCTACGGATCAAGACACAAGTGAATAAATCGTTTAATTCAGATTCAGAATAATAGGTGAAATCTAGGTGGATTCTTTCCTGGGTATTGTCTATCTCATTGATTACCTTCGATTATTTTCCTATTTCATTCTCTGTTGCGTTCGTAGTTAAATTAGATTAGTAAATTTAGATTAAAAACAATCATTTCAATTTATCGACTAAATAATAGAAAAACAGTAATTACTAGTACTTTTAGTCCTCGTGGATAAGATATTCCCTACTCACCATAGCTATACTATTTTCGATAGGTGCGCTTGCCTTTGTCGTAATTATAGTTAGTTTAGTGACCATCAGTTACCATCTCTGAACAGGTTGATCTACGAAAATTGAATCTGATACCACTTGTTGGGAATCGACCCGGTTAAGCAACGAATAAGTAAAATTAGCAGAAGAAATTGAGAAATTGAACACACAAATTTAATATGGAAAAACCCGTCCAAAGAGGATAAAAAACCACAGGCAAAGATAATTTTACTATAATGGCAAAAGAACGAAGGGTACAAAAGATGGGAATAAAAACTAAACTCCGAAACCCAAAAAATTAATAAACCCTCAAAACATAAACACAAAATTCTTCAAAAGTGTTATGAGTTCTAATATTTAATATGTGTTTTTTCTAAGGTTGTAAAAGAGCATATTTATAGACTAAATTCGTAGGTCAAATAATAAATGCTAAATATATTATACTAATAAATACTAAATCTTCTAAAAATAAAATGTATTTTGTTTAACTTAACTTGCAAATAATCTCTTATTTTATCTAACAGAAATTTGAGTCACACAACTCTAATAATATCAAAGATTAATCTTTTATCATATTTATAAATTTTGTTGGTGAATTAACTCAAGTAATATTCTCAATTAAGAAAATGGTCAGTCTTATACAGTAAAACACAATCTGCCTTAGCCCTTAGATGTGGAATAAGATGTGCCAACATCTACACCCACACTGCCTAAAATATCACGGCTTGTGCATCAACAGAACCAAAAGGCGGAGCCACAACAACAGCGGCACAAGCGTTGCCTGTTGGGTTCGGCTTCACAGGCTCATCGCTCTCAGTGTATCAAAAGCCCAATTTGAACCTAGAATTCAAGCTCAATATTGTGCTAAGGAGCCGAAATGGACAGTTTTTAAGGGTTTTTTTTATACTTTTTTAATTTTTATCTTTATAACTTTTTTTAATAATTTTTCTTGTTTATATTTTTCTTTTTTAAGCTTTTTTAAAATATTCATATAATAGCATTATTGTGACATCACCATCTCTCACTTAGCAAAAAGATAGTAGATGAAAACCGCAACCAGTCTTTTTTACGTAAAAAAGAACATAAAGCTAGATCAGGAAAAAAAAAGACTAAAGTGAGAAAATGGTATGTTTTAAGGACTAAAAGATGTATTAAGCGTTTTGGTTTTCATAATTGGGCAAAACAAGCTCTAAGACATGTCGTAGACCTGCTGATCTTTTACTCCCTTGAATATCACACGGACCAATCAACTAACTACAAAGTCTAGTGTTGTGATTTCACCAATTTGAGAGAGGTCAAACCTTGAATCCGCCAGGTGTTCTATTATCTTCTAAATACGGTATCCAGTTCAAGTCTTTGTTTAGGGGTTTCATCTATTTCCAACTCAAATTTGGTTGAGGCTTAATGTTATTATTTGATATTAAGAAATATTAAGGAAAACAAATATTTTTAAATTCACTTAAAGTCCAAATTTTGAGTTAACAATACCAATCAGTTTCAATTATCATCTAAATTTTAAATTAGTTCCAAATTTTGAAATAATATTATTTTATAGATTTAGAACCTTTTTAAAATGTTTAAATTAAATTGTAAATATATAGACATGTGGATATAATAAAAGACAAACATAGGAAAAAAAACTTTTAAGGTTTATAGAATAACTATACATATTTTTACAATTTAACTCATGAGTTCTGTTGAGATTTAACACAAAATTTTAGAATTTTTGGTGCTATTAATCCAAAATATTTGTAGCAGAAAATAAAAAACAGAGGAAACCTAAAGCTGGTTACTTTCATTACACAAGAATTTAATCCATGGATGTTTGTAAGAAGAAGAAAAACAGTTGTTTTTTGAAACAAAAGGGGAGAAATAGTTAGCTTATGAAGCACTTCATATTCTTATTCAATGTATCTAAGCAGTAAGCAACAGCAAAAAAAAAAAAAAAAAGAATTTAAAAGAAAAGCAAAAAGTACAGGGGAAAAAAAAAAAAAAGAACCCACTAACATGGATGAGTTTAGGATTTAAATATATTCATCCACTTTAGCAATTTCCTTGTTTGACTCTCCTATTTCATTTTGCCTTTCTTCATTTTTTTCATTTGAAACTGGTACTTTGATCTTCCTCTATTTTTATTGTTATCTTGATACTATTATGCATGTTTTCATATGAAAATTTTATTCTTTTTTGCTGGATTTTTGGGCTTGGCTTAGTTTCTTTGATATTTATGGCTTTGATATTGTTTATGTATGTTTACATCTTTGATAGCTATGGTTTTTTTCCTTTCTTATCTGATATGGGATTCTTTTCATGCTTAGGTTTTTGGTTTCTGCATGGAAATTTACATTATTATTTTCTTTTTTTCAGTGTAATATTTGAGATATAACTGGATGAGGAAAATACTACTGTGATTGTTTTCATGGGAAATACATGCCTTGGATCTTTCAAGGGTAATAATCATTTTCAGGGCTACAATACCACCACTGGTACCAATTTGGCTCCATCCATCAGCCCCACAGCTAACACCATGAGAAAAGCCTTTGATCACCAAGCTCATTTTGTTTTAGGCCGTAAGACCCCTAATATCCATGAGCTTTACACTTTTGGCCGCAAATTAGGACAAGGACAGTTTGGGATTACTTACTTATGTACCGAGATTTCGACCGGGATTGAATATGCTTGTAAGTCAATATCGAAAAGGAAGTTGATTCGCAAGGAGGATGTGGAGGATGTTAGGAGGGAGATTCAGATTATGCATCATTTGGCTGGTCATAAGAATATCGTGTCGATTAAAGGCGCTTATGAGGATACTTTATATGTGTATATCGTGATGGAGTTTTGCTCCGGAGGCGAACTGTTCGATAGAATTATCCGGAGAGGGCATTACAGTGAGAGGAAGGCAGCTGAGTTGACTAAGATTATTGTTGGTGTTATTGAGGTTTGCCATTCACTCGGGGTTATGCATAGAGACTTGAAGCCTGAGAATTTCTTGTTGGTTAACAAGGATGATGATTTCTCACTCAAGGCCATTGATTTTGGACTCTCGGCCTTCTTTAAACCCGGTAATCAATCGAATGTTCTTAACTTTTACTGAATTAGAAGCAACTTAAGTAGCTGGAGCATACACCAAGTAGTTAAAGAGATAACATTTAGTTTGTAATAAAACCAATGTCATTTCGAAATTCAAGCTGTTTAACTTAATGTGTGCTTTACTACTTCAGGGGAAATCTTTAGCGATGTTGTTGGAAGCCCGTATTATGTCGCTCCCGAAGTACTCCTCAAACATTATGGACCTGAAGCAGACATATGGTCTACAGGAGTTATACTCTATATATTGCTATGTGGCTTGCCACCGTTTTGGGCAGGTATTTTTGATATTTCGACTCTGCATCGGGATCACTTTTCAAGTAGTTCTATGTCTAATATACTTACGGGCCTACCACTCTGTATGTACTTCAGAAACAATACAAGGAATCTTCGCTGCTGTGCTAAAAGGACATATTGACTTCAGCTCTTACCCATGGCCCCTAATATCCGATAGCGCAAAGGATCTAATCCGGAAGATGTTGTGCATTCACCCTTCAGAACGGTTGACAGCTCATGAAGTATTATGTATGTCATGCATATTAGCTCTCTATTATTATCTGTTTGATGGTCATGAATGTTCTGAACCTTGATACAAAGCAATAAGTACTATTATTTATTATATTTATGCACCTTCTCCATTTCTTTTTGAATCATTTAGGTCATCCTTGGATTTGTAAAAATGGGGTTGCCCCGGATAAGGCACTGGATCCAGCAATACTTTCTCGCCTCAAGCAATTCTCGGCAATGAATAAATTAAAGAAGATGGCTTTACGGGTAAGATTCTCAAGATTTATGTGTAATATGACGAAGAATCTGTATGTGTGTGTTACGTACATATGTTTAGAGTTCTGTCTTAACAACTATGGAATTTCATGATGGCCTTAAGCATGCTCCTTTTAGAGTTAATGCAATCAGACTCATTTGTGACAGATAAAGCTCTGCCCTTTTGTGCTATCAGGTAATAGCTGAAAGCCTCTCTGAGGAGGAGATTGCTGGTTTGCGAGAAATATTTACAGCTATGGATACTGGTAAGAGCGGTGCTATCACATTTGATGAACTCAAAGCCGGTTTGCAAAGATATGGTTCCACCTTGAAAGATACAGAGATTCAGGACCTTATGAATGCAGTAAGTTTGTTTATGAAGCAGATATCTAAATAATTGTTTCATTTTTCAAGCTTTCGTTTCGTATTGCTTCTTCTTCCTTTGGTCTAAATGTCTGGTTACATGTTTGCTTGAATTTGCGAGAGATGCAGCAGTTGTGTCCCCTCGAGATTCTTTTTTTGCACAATTATGTGGCTGTTGTGCTTATAATGTTATTCGTGTGGTCAGGCTGATGTGAGCAATAGCGGGACCATCGATTACGGTGAATTTATAGCTGCAACAATTCACCTTAATAAGCTAGAGCGCGAGGAACATCTCGTTGCAGCATTCCAATACTTTGATAAGGATAAAAGTGGCTATATTACGATTGGTGAGCTTAAACAAGTTTGTGCCGAGCTTAACATGACAAATGTTTTACTCGAGGATATAATCCAAGAAGTCGATCAAGATAACGTAAGTCATTTTGTACCTTGATGTTCGGGTCATTACATTAGTTGATTTCTTATATGGTTGAACATGGTACTGATAACAACAATGTAGAGTTTCCGAGTACGTCACCATCCTGCTGTTTACAGTTCCTATAATTTGTCTATGACTTGACATTGATGACACCATGTCAGTTTACATTAAACCAAAGCAGTGGGGTTTTGGCAAAGCAAGTTATCGTTCGAATAATCTTTTGTTTTGTTTTCGGTTCGTTTTATTAAAATGTTCTGCAACATTTGCTTTATTTCAGGATGGAAGAATCGACTATGCTGAATTTGTTGCCATGATGCAAAAAGGCAATGCAGGAGTTGGTAGACGACCCATGAGAAACAGTCTGAATATGAGCATAAGAGATGTGCCGGGTTCTCAATAATTGCTTCCCACACACATCATGTACAGGTACCTTTAGGCTATATATGTTCTTTTCATGTCTCAATAACTTCCGGGATAGTTGAAGCACCGGTAAAATAGATCACCTTGTACAGGTATCTTTGAATTATATACGCCCTTTCATGTCTTGATATCTTTCAAAATGGCATTCCGACTCGCTTTTAGCCCAAAATTTCAAATGGTCTGTAACGGTGTACTCGTAAAAGCACATGCTGTGGCTTCACCTCTATCTAATTTACTAATTCAAATGGCTTTGAACTATTGTGATACATTAGAAGTTACGGTGAAGAACTGAGAAAGCATTAGAAAACTCAATAATTTCGATGCACAATCAATGAACTATCTCCTATCCTGCATGTAATGTGTATGGAAATGAGAATGAATCAAAAAGCTCCGAAGAATTTGTGTTGCATCATCGATAGAACTTAAGATATAGACTTAAGTAGGCTTGTTTTTCAATACTGCTAGACTAGCGATTAGATTTCGTAAAATCAGGTCCGCATCATCTTTTCGCGAATTGTTTCTAACCTTCTAATTATATGATACCGTTGGCAGATTGTACAGCAAAACTGGAAGACGGAATATCCACAATGAAACTTTTTCGGCTTAACAGTTTCGGTTCCTCCGATGTCACCCGGACTCCCGTCACCGAAGAAATGGTAATGGAAAGGTTCTTTGTTATTGGTTTATAATGCTATAGGCCTGTTTGTATGAATTAATGAGAAAATAATGTAAATATAGCAATAAGATGACCTGCATTAGATTTATAATACCTGGATTGTATTATAAATTTGTGGTTTTATTAGTACTCCAATTTCCATGGACTTAAAAGTTTTATTTACTAAGGATCAATCTGAAAATTAAGATATAATTTAGGGGTCAATTACTAAATATGCTAAAGTTGAAGCAGAAAAATCCCTGCCAAAGTTCAAGTTTTTGAAATTGATTCAAACATGAAAACTTAAGTTGATTAATTATTTGACCATAAAAGATGTATAAAAATCTATAACTCGAATCATTTAACTTAAATTTGAATTGATTCGAACTCAAAATGATTTAAACTGATAATGATCCGACTAAAAAAAAAACTCAAATTTTAATCTTGAATGATACACACAAAAACAACTCCAACTGGAATGAATTGATGCATACCTTTTGAGTTAAATCAAACCAAGTTCTTTACTGTTAGACCAGTACCTTAGTTAACTTTGTGTTTACTAAGTATCATCTTGTTTGTATTTTGTCTAAAATCATCAAATCTACTTAAAATATAAATAAAAGGTCAAATTTCGAATTTGGTCCTTTTATTATGCAAGAGATATATTGTATATACTTTAATTTGACATAATTTTATCCATTTATTTTTATAATGTCATTATTAATTTAAATAGTTAACATTATTAATTATTTTGATTAAAATGTTGACATGACTTAAAAACACTCTTAGCTCATCATATTCATATTCTTTTTTGTTGAAAGTTTTTTTTAAAAAAACTATGCCAACATTTTAAACAGTACGATTAACAACGTCAGCTATTTACACTAGCCAATGATATTACAAAAGTAAAAGATCAAATTATATCAAATTATATAGATTGAATCCCAAATTTAAACAAAATAAAATATCAAAAACAGAATTTGACTAAATAATTTGACAAAAAGAAGTTTCATGAATAAAACACTAGTAAACTAGTATGATGCCGAAATTCATTTTTGGGTGAAAATGCACCATTTTTAAAACCGGACTAATCCGGTCAATCGGACTAGGAACTAATCGAGGTATTGCTCTGAAATAAGGGATGGAACCGATTGATTCATGAATCGCTTGAATTAGTTGAATTGGACGGTCAGACTAATTGAATCAATGGTTAAATCAATTTTTTTCTATTTTTAAAAATTTTTAAATATTTATTTAATTGAGTCAACCAAACTAATCGAACCAAGAATTTATAGTTAACCAATTCAAGCCACGATCTAATTCTAAAAACCTTGAAAAATGAAAACTACAAAAGATTTTTCAGATACAACATGATGGGCTGTATCTAAGCCATTGGCCTATTGGATTACAGAAACAAAAAAAAAAAAAAAGAAATTGAAATTAATCTTTTATTTTTGTCCTCAAACTATTAATGGTTTATCAATCATATTTTTCCGTTAACCTAATCATCGGTTTGAACGTTAAATGTCTCGGATTTGACGGAAAGCATACTCAAAGCACACAAAATTAAATTCCAGACTAGTGTGTATTTATTACATAAATAACTTGGTTATAGCGTGTTAAAAAAATAAATAGTGATGTTAAAAATCAAGAGGACTCTTTTTTAACATTTCAAATCTAAATTATACATGCGATAAGTATATATATATATATATATATTGTTGAAGAAATGAGAACTTGACCCGAGCTATCCCTAGCTACAACCCCAGACGCCGAACACTTGTTCTTCTCATCAAAAGCCCCATCAAAATTAACTTTAACCTCTTGCCCAGATGGATGTCGCCATTTAATGTCTACAGAAGAGGTATTTTAGCTCATTTTCTTTATACTATCCATTTCTTTAACATAACTGAGTATGAAACTTGCTGTCTCTTGACCTAATCTACTTGTTCTGTCATAGATGCGAGAATTCCTTTCGCCCCAAATGGCCCAAAGTGCAACACAGAAGGTTCGGCACTTTGCCAAAGGAAGGGAGATCAATATCATGGTAAGCCAGTCGACAAACTCTGCCTGTGTGTAAACTGCCAAATTAAGGTCTGATAATACCCTCCAAACTGCCATTGAAACAGGACAGACTCTGAATAGATGGTTCATTGTTTCTTCTCCACCACCGCATCGAGGACAACTACTGTTTGCTGCTAATCTACGAGCGTTCATGTTTACTTTTGTTGCTAAGTAGTTCCAAGTAGTTTTCCAAATAAAAAAATTTATTTTTGTTGGTATATCGATCCGCCATAATCTCCTGTAGAAGTCTCTATAAATGGTCTGTAAAGTATAAGCTGTAGGATCTAAGCTTTGTAATAGTTTATAGGAGCTTCTTACCGAAAACTCACCTGACGGTTCGCCATTCCAAACCAAAAAATCCTCATGGGGTGCAGCCGCAAGGGGTATCCGAAAAATCAGATCGGCCACTTCTTCTAGGAAGGTATCAACAACTAACTCTCTATTCCATTCTCTGCTATTACTGTTGATTAATTCTGCAACTTTATCGCTTTGCAAATTATCAAAACTGGACATTAATCTAATATTGGCTTAATTTGGAATCCATGCATCATCACTAATTGAAATATTTTGGCCCGTACCCACTCTCCATATTAGTCCTTTCTTCAAAGTATCCTTCGCTGCCCAAATGCTTCGCCATACATAAGAATATGAGTTACCCAATCGGGAATTAAGAAAATTACTCTCTGGAAAATACTTTTATTTAAATACTTGCGCTACTAATGATTCTGGACAATTAATTAATCTCCAACCTTGCTTTGCTAAGAGAGATATGTTGAATTGAGCCATACTCCTAAATCCCAAACCTCCTTCCTCCTTAGGCCTACATAAAAACTTCCATTGACACCAGTGAATCCCTCGTTTGCCAGCTCCTTTTTACCACCAGAAATTTGCTATTTTATTCTCTATCTTCTCACATAAGCTTTTGGGAAATAAAAAACACGACATAGCATAAGTGGGAATTGCCTGCAAAATCGATTTTATAAAAACCTCTTTCCCTCCCTGAGATAAAAATCTTGAGCTCCAAGCTTCAATCCGTACTGCAATTCTATCAACCAAATTTAAGAAAGCTTCTTTTTTCCGTCTACCCACTATGTTGGGGAGACCCAAGTACTTTTCCGGACTAGCAGAACTTCGAACTCCCAGCAATGTCGACACTACTGCCTTCGATTCCTCACTTGTATTCGAACTATAAAAAATAGTGGATTTGTTAAAGTTAACACACTGACCCGAAGAGCCATCATATTCCTTCAGTATTTCTTTTAGTATCCTGGCCCCTTTTTCTGTCGCTTCACCAAACAGTATACAATCGTCTGCAAATAATAAGTGTGAAATCTCTGGCCCCTTCCTGCTAGCCTTTTCCCCTTTGACTAAACCCTTCGTTTTTGCTAATCTCATCAGGGCTGAGAGACCCTCGCTACATATAAGAAATAAAAACGGGCTTAGTGGATCACCTTGTCTAAGCCCCCTTGTCGGTTTAAAGGGACATCCCCTGTTTCCGTTGATGATGACCGCATAGGATACTGTAGTGATACACTTCATTATCAAATCAACCCACCTCATATCAAATCCCATCTTCCTTATCACTTGCTTAACAAAATCCCATTCTACCCTATCATAAGCTTTGCTCATATCCAGTTTTACTGCCATGTACCATTTTTTTCCTGTTTTTTTCCTCCGAAATGTATGTAACAATTCATAAGCTAAGAGTACATTATCTGAGATCAATCTACCTGGTACAAAAGCACTCTGAGCCTTATCAATGCAATTACCAATGACATCTTGCAACATGTTCGCTATTGCTTTTGTCACTATTTTGTATATGACCGTACAAAGACTTATCGGCCTGAAATTTTCAAGGGTAGTGGGCTGTGAGATCTTGGGAATAAGCACAATATCTGTCGTATTAGCTGATTCAATCCCTTTTCCATCGTTCAAAACTCCTAAACAAAACTCTAAAACCTCATTTCCTACAATGTACCAGTATTTTTGAAAAAATAATGCTGGGAATCCATCCGACCCCGGTGCTTTCAAAGGTCCCATCCCCTTTAGTGCCGTATAGACCTCATCTTCCTTGAAGGGAGATTGTAAAACCTCATTAATCTCATGCGAAATATTTCCTTCAATTCCTTCCAACACCTTTTTTGGATCTGTAACTCCCCCCGTTGAAAATAATTTTGCAAAATAATTTTTGGCAGCATCTTGTAAACCTGTGTCATCACTGATCTCCTTTCCATCGTCCAATACCAGCTTGGATATGCAATTAGCTCGTTTTTAGATTGTTGCACATTTGTGGAAAAAAGCCGTATTCTTATCCCCATACTGTAACTAGTTTATTCGAGCTCTTTGTTCCCAGTACACCTCATCTTTTTCAATCTCCATGTTCAAATGGATTTTCGTATCAATAATCTTTGCCAGCGTTTCGTCATCTCTGTTCTCCATCAACAAACCTTCAAGCTCTTGTGTAAGTTTCTTTTTAAGTTCCCCTTTCTTCCTTCAAACTGCATTTGCCCATCTTTCCAACCCAAGTTGTAAGATCTTTAGTCTCTCCATTAATGGTTCAGATGATGACTCCCAAATCTCTTTGAGTACTCCTTCAAACGATTCCTCCATGGTCCACCATACTTCAAAATGAAATCTTCGATTTGTTGGATAAGTAATCACACTATCTGTACTAATAAGCAAAGGACAGTGATCAGATGTATAGAAAGGGAGATGCTGGACGCGACTTATAGGAAATAACGTTACCCATTCTTCATTTGCAACCCCACGATCTAATCTCTCTCTTATGTTTGTCTCTGGAAGATTGCCCCTTTCCCATGTGAACCAAGCTCTCGAAAACCCAATATCCATCAGATGACACTCTTCTAATGTTTCCCTGAAGACCTCCATTCACCTTTGGTCCCTTGGTAATCCCCCTTTTTTTCTCAAAAGAATACATTATCTCATTGAAATCCCCTGCAACCAGCCATGGTCCGGTGCTATCCTGGCTTAATCTCTTAAGTAAATTCTATACTTGATTCTGATCTCTCACATATGGCGAACCATAGAAACCTGTAAACCTCCATTCATCCCGAGTACCATCCTCCTTCACCATTACATCTATATGCCATTTAGAGAAACTTTTCAAAGTAACCTCCATACCTCCTTTCCAAGCTAAGCACAAACCGTCTCGAGACCCTTCTGCTTCTATGTCAATACCGTTGATAAAGCCGCAACTTCTTCTTGCCTTATCCATGCGTTTCTGATTTAACTTCGTCTCCATTAAGAAGACCAGATGGGGATTATGCTGCTTGATTAAGTATCGCAGCCTCCGAACTGCCTGTGGGCTCCCCAACCCACGAACATTCCAACAGATGTGTTTCATTGTGTCCGGTCGGCTAGCTTACTGCCAGTCGCCGATCCTAAATTGTTCATAACAATGCTATGTGTCCCATCAACACTCATAGTCTCAGTACAATCAACTGAATTCGTACTTAGTCCAGCAGATTTCAATCTTTTACCCCCATCAGTATTTTCTTTATCCATAATCTCCTCCCCCTCCTCTTCCTCTAGAAATATTCTCTTGGATCCAACATTTGCATATTTACAATAATCTGTCTATTTTGTTGAACCCAACCTTTTCCAGCTTGATTTCTTCGAATCTTTAGTGCATCCCTCTTCTAGACTAGTATTCTCCTTTGACTTTTCACATTTCAGTCTTCTACTACTATCATCCTGTTCCATCAGTCCTTCTTCCCAACTAGATAATACCTTCCTCCTAGTAAATTACCGATCCCACTATTAGAAACAGCATCGTCTTCCCACTCATTCTTTTCTTTGAATTTTCCTGTGTAGTTGCGCTGTGAACCCACTTTTTTGGTAAAAGCTAGGTTATACTTCATGCTCTCCTTTCTCACCATCTTTGATTCTGCTTTTAATGCTATAGTATATGGGGGATCTTCTCTAATTTTATTCTTTTCTACAGGTTTTAACGACCAGCAGTCATTGAGCCCGTGATCCAATCTCCCGCACCCAAAACAAAAAATTGGTAATTTTTCGAATTTAAAAGGGACCCATGATTTAATACTATTTTCGCTTAAAACAAAAATACCTCTCCGGAGAGGTTTCTGCACGTTCATGTTGACCCGAACTCTGCAATAATCATCTTGAACTTCAGATCTAAGAATGCCTCCAAATGTACTCCCGACAGCATGCATCAAATCCTTCTTGTCATATTCTGGTGCGCATGGCCCGATCTTTATCCAATACGGCGATGAAGTTAGTCGAATCTGATCCCGTTCTATCGGATTCCTTAGTCTCTCAAAAAGAATGAGATATTTTCGAAAGAGCCAAGGGCGCCCCTCCATGATAAACTCCAGCTCTTCCTTTGATTCAAAAACGATGGAGAATAAATTATGTCCAGCCACACGAATGTCAAACTTTTTCTTGGTCTTCCATATACTTCGTAATTGCGCCCTAAAACTTTCTGGGTTAAACTGTTTTCTCGTCCAAACTGAACAAATCAAAGTTGGCTTGATGTCTGGCACCACCAAAGATCTTTTGATTGATAGTTGGATAAGTTCGTCTGCTAACAGTGAGATCTCCTCACTGGTCTCCCTTTCCACGCCACCACTCTCCTCCATCCCAAGCCACAGTAGTTACTGTTTTCTCTAGGACTCTTTTAGAGAGCACTCTTGGTTTTCAAGGGTTTTTTTAATAGTGGTAATCTTAAATTGGTACTACAAATGTTATTTTAATTATATCCAATTCCTAGTTTAGTGCTTAAAGCTTTTCTTTCGCACCTTAACTATCATTTTATCTCATTTTACTCAAGAAGTATAACCTATCTAATTTATGGGACAATTTGTGAATCAAAGCATTTGTATATGATAGGGATAATAGTATTTGGCATTTGAGTTTTTTTATCTCAATTTGATATCTGAGTTTAGCTTTAATGTTCATTTTGGTACTTGCATTTTTCCAATATGATATTGAGCTTTTTGTCCGAGTTAAGCACTTGAGTTTGGCTTCAATATTCAATTCGGTATCTAAGTTCTTTTTTCCAATTAAGTACCTATATTACTTTTATTATAGCACACATGTCAAACATTCATTGGGATACATGATGCCATTTGATATAAAGGTACCAAATTGAATATTGAAGCCAAACTTAGGTACTAATTGTGACAAAAAACTCGGGTACCAAATTGAACATTAAAGCCAAGCTCGGGTACCGAACGGTATATTAACCTATATAATATATTACACAATAATAATTAAAAAAAAAAAAAGCAGAGTTAGAAGCAGAACGGTGAGATCTGCTAGGAGCTGCTTCGAAAATGGAGTATCGCAAAATCAAAGATGAGGTATTCTTTTTTTCACTATTATCCAACGGCATTAAGCGAATTTTCCTTTTCGTTTAGTTTGTTCTGAGCACCTGACGGCGATTTTCTTCTTAAAATTCGTCAAAAAAATGCGATTTAATTGTCGTTTATGCTCATATACAGGAATAAAGAACTCTAAATTAATTTTTTTTTCATATTATAGTTAATTTATTTTAACAATGTGGTTAATTTTTCATCTAGTTAATTGAAGATGTACTGTCTACTTGCGTAGATGTGAATTTTTTTCAATTTTTTTTTTTTTTCTGAATTTGTGTTTGTGAGGCCTCTGTTTGAATGAATTGCGACTTGTAGGATAATGAAGTGGAAACGATAAGTGAGGACGTTGAGAATGCACGAGGCAAAGGATTTCCAAGTATGTATGTTTTAGTTAATGATCATAAATGAGTGCGCTGCAATTTCCATTGCACAAGTTTTATCACGAGTTTCTTTTCTTTTCTTTTTTTGTTATAATTTCCATTGATATGCAGCTTCTTTAAGTAATGTACCTACAAGGGAACAGGCCCAGTGGCAACGCAAGTAAGAACAGCTTTTGAACTTGATTAATTTAGTAACTATTAGGCTCAAATATGAAAGAAGGAGCTGAAAAGATGCATTTTGAATATATCTTTTTCTCGAGTGGGACAGTTGTTACACTTGCTTTGACTTTTCTTACAAGTTCACAAGCTATACTAATTGTCTGGTCAAAGAGAGCTGGGAAGTATGAGTATAGTGTTACTACGGCAAACTTTTTGGCGAGTTAAATGATCATCCTGTTATTGACTTGACATGATGCCCACGGGAATGACCTACCTTTTTGTTGGGAATCAGGTGGAGACTTTGAAATGTGCCTTGTCACTTGCAGCCTTAGCAAGAATATGGAATAGTGAAGGTGTTACCGAAGATAACAGGTGATCTTTTACCTGTGATCTCTTAAGTACATCCTTTTTTCTAATAATGGGAATTGTTGACATATATTTTTCCTTCTATCTATCATTGAACTAGGTTGAGTACAACCCTTGATGAAGTTATTGTTTATCCCATTCCTGCTTTACTATATCTTGTCAAGAATTTGCTATAGGTGGATTCTGATTTTTGTTTGTCTTGTGAGTAATGTTATTTTGGTTTTATTTTCCATAATGTACTTGTATCTGATTTTCACTTTTATGTTGCAGTATTACATCTTTGCCTATGTTGATGCTCCGGGTTATCAGATACTAAAGAACCTGAATATTATCAGTACTTGTGTTCTTTATCGTATTATCCTTAAGAGAAAGTAAGCTTTATTAACCATGCTTGTTGGAGTCTTCCAATTCTTGGAAACAATTTGCAAAGACCTGTGAAAATATTTCATGGATAATGTCTGCTGAGCATTCAGTATAGCATAGCATGACAATGGAAAATGACAGTTATGCTAAGTTTTATGAAGTAAATCTAATACACATTCTAATAGAAGATACTCCTTGACTTTTTGGATTCCATCTATTTTGCTCGAATTGATTTTTTTATTTCAGATTAAGTGAGATTCAGTGGGCAGCTTTCATTCTTCTATGTGCTAGCTGCACCACAGCACAGCTAAATTCTCAGTAAGACTAATAGAACCTTCCTAATTATTCCCTTGATTGGATGGATCCATAGATCTTCTTCGATTACATGCTTGTTACTTGATACAAACTTGTTGACATTGGAGATTGCCTTTGTTTAAGCGATGGATGTGTCTATTGCATTTTGGTAAATTTCTAAAATTGAGAGAGAACTATTTAAGAATTTCAAGCTTTATGTTTTATATGGTTATAAGTCCCATATTTGAAATGGCATTCGATATCTCAATTACATGCCATTCGGCTCAATGAAGATGGGGGCTGCTTTTCTTAATTTGGAATGTTATAAGTTTTATGCTAAATTTATCATTCAGCTATGCTTTACTAAGTGGCATTAATTTTTGCAGTTCTGACCACGTTCTTCAAACACTTTTGCAAGGTTGGATAATGGCCATTGGAAGTTGCAAAAAAGTCGAAAGTTCTTTTAGTCCAGTGATGGAGAAAAATAAATTGATTTATCACTCCAAAGTTCAAATTTTTTATAATTGATATCTTTATACTTTGCAGGTGATGGCCCTTTTGAGTGGATTTGCAGGAGGGTACACTGAGGTTAATTTTTTGAGATACTCATTGCAATTTCTTTTCTTTCTTTTTTAGCTGCAACATGTTTAGAATATTATTTACTGTTGAGATGTTTAACTGTTGTTGCCTGATATGGTCCTATTGAATTTATTTGGTTTATAATTCTACTTGATCTCTGAAAAAGTATTGATTCAATTAAAAGGCACACAGAACTTCTGCAGAGTGCAACTAGTAAAATCCTTGACTGTTATAGGCATTCATGTTGTTTATTTCCTTTCTCTGCTACCAGGCTATAATTAAGAAGCGCCCATCAAGGAATATAAATGTGCAGAATTTCTGGTTGTATATCTTTGGAATGGCCTTCAATGCTGTAGCAATACTGATACAAGATTTCGATGCTGTCAAGAACAAGTAATATGATCCTCTTAATTTGTTTCTGGTATCTATCTTAGAAATTATCACTGACTTTGCATGTCATGTATGTATGTCTATGGAACATAGATACGACTCATTACTTATAAATGCATCTATATGTCTTACAAAATGAAGAATCCTCTATTTATCACTTTAAAATAGTGTTCTATCTTAATAAATTTATAATTCAAGACAATTTTATCAATTATTTATACTTTTGAACTATGTTTCATTTGCTCAGGGGTTTCTTCCATGGATACTCAATCATTACCACTCTCATGATCCTTAACCATGCACTCAGGTATTTACATTCTCCTTTCTGACTTGATCTGTTTGCCGGCAACTAGCTGCTGACTCCATTCGTTGTTTTGTCATATACGTTGCATTTAGGAAGATCTTACTATTTTTTCCTGGTAGTTATGAGGAATTAAAGTTTGCTATTGGAGAATAATTATGAACTGTAGAAAATTTCTTAGACCAACATAAAATTTTTAACTGTCAGAATAGCATGTTTCGAAATGCAATGAGCTACAAAGCCATTACTCAATCATTACCACTCTCATGATCCTTAACCATCTGAAGTTCCGCAAACTAACTCTTCACGTCAATCGTCACTGCTATAGCTAAACTACAGCCAGAAATAATAAGAATCTCTGACATCTATACCATAAGTATATATTCTTTTTGCAATGATAGCTTATATTTTTTAGACATCCTTTTCCTTGTTCCGGTGAGGAACCAGCTAAGTATTGACTTGTTAGTTTCCTTGTGCTTTCGTGAAATATGCTTATGTATTTGTTCCATTTGCAGTGGCATTGCAGTGTCAATGGTAATGAAATATGCAGACAATATTGTGAAGGTATGTTTTGATTGCAAAATTTATCTGTAGTTGTTGTAGTCATTTGTCCGCTTTTACATTCGCCTTTCTGATTGTTAGAATCTTGTGAGTTAGCCCTGTCATGGTTGTCCAAAAAAGTAATGTTCATACATTTGCATGGACATGCATATGTAATTTAATCAACAATGAAAGAAATTACTGGTCCTTCCTCAAGATGAATGGATTTACTTGTTTATTCTGCTGGTTACATTATATATAACTGGCAGTTTTATTGATGCTGGAACCTATCAATAAGGTGCTTTATTTAAAATGAGTTGACTGTACTATTTACAAGTTACCTTTGATCCCGATAAAGTCCTTTGAGGCTCAATAATAATTTAAGAATCATCTGTAGCTGATGATATTAGATGCCTGCTAGCGAGCAATTGAAGCTAAGAAATGAGTTAACTTCCTTGTAATGAGATACCTCCAATGTTGCGCAGGTGTATTCTACTTCGGTTGCAATGCTTCTCACAGCCATTGTTTCGGTGTTTCTTTTTGGCTTTAATCTTACACTTTCTTTCTTCCCTGGTGCCATGTAAGTTATCTCCAACCACATTTTAATATCCATACAGATAATGATATTTCTCATGCATGGCAAACTTCAATTATGTCTCTGTGGTAAAAACTCATGTTTCTCTTGTTATTTCAGTGTTGTGTCAGTGTCCGTATACTTGCACTCTGCAGGGAAGTTGCAAAGATAGTGATTTCTTGTGCCGCATTCCTGCGCATTGTAAATTCTTGCTTACCAAGGTTTTTGCTTTCATTCCCATATGTATTCTTCCTTTCTTCCGTTACCTTACAATCATATATATTTCAAAAGCTGAAAATAGTTTTAGACAAGGTTTGTTGAGGGTCAGGGTCGAATCCAATCATGCACAACGTGCATGGTTCGCCTTATTAGGTACCCGTCGAGGTACTCTGCCTCTTCAAGCATTCAGGCTTTCATTAGTGTCAGGAGAGAACCCTGACATGGGGTCCGACCCTCAGCAAGGTTTTGTCAAATACTGATATTGTTAAGCTGGCAATTTCCCAGTTCCATATTCTTTGTTTAACCTTTTTCAACAGTTAGACAGTTGAGAGATTTAAGAAAATATTAAGGACCTTTATCAACATCTTTAGTAATTTGAGGGGACTTATTTCTTAATACTTTCTATCAACGCTTAAGGTTTATTACATTACTTTTGAATTTATCAAATATATAGTGTTTATGTTTTCGCATTGTTACTTTACGTTTCAAATTTGTTAAGTGTGCACAGGAAAATACAATAAAATACTTTAATTTGACAGATGTCATAAAAGGATTGCTTTGTATGTCTCTTTGGAGTTTTGGACGGGTGTCCTAAAAGGATTGCTTTAATTTTATAGATAACAGCATTCCTTTATATAAAAAGTATAGACTTCTCAATTTTGTAAGAACTTATATTATAATTTCATATATTTGGATTACGATTTCTTGCTTGTATTAGATTTCATAATATATATTTGGTCTACTATTGGGAAAAGAATAAAAATAAATGTTTAAAAATGAATTCCATCCCCCTATGAAATTGAGAAGATATTTCTTTTATTTTAATTTAGTCCATGTCCTTTACAATAATGGATATATAGTCCAACTATTAATAAACACATAAATTTCAAATGCCGATTGCTAACTAATTTGTTGCCTACAATTTTCTAAACTAATAATTTTAATGTTAATTTAGGAGGAAAGTATAATTGTATTACCTACTTAGACTAATTTTCAAGTTTCATAAAATATAATTACCAAATTCAATCAATTTTCATAAAATAAAGTGAGACAATTAAACATAATATAAAATTTTAAGATGGTTGGGAAGTTTTGAAATTCAATCTTTATACTTTAACTTTACATGATCTAAATCTACTTTTATAATATTATTAACTCAAATTACTATTTACCTTTAAGTGTTTGATGTGATATTTCATAACAAAACAGCTTTAAAACATTCGATTGACGCATTAAGTTATATATATATTTTTTAAATACCCTTAAAGTACAAGGCCTAGAACCCAAAATTTAGCACCAAAACCAGAATTTGGCCTTAAACTTTATATCTTTGATTTATTACAAACAAGTAATGACAATTTTAATTGGACAAATCCTCTAAATGCAAGTAAAAATTAATAACAATTTTAATGAAAAAAATCGACTAAATGATGATACCATAACAGGGACTGATGCCATTATAGTCCCTAAATTTTATCATTATTATTTTATGCAAATATTCCAAGTTTAACTTATGTTAACTCTTAAAAAAATCCATAAAAAATGTTCAAAGAAAATTGAATCAATTGTCACATGCTACTCTACCTTCAAGGTATTCAAATTTCATCAGATTATAAAAATGAAAATATAAATATGATGGTACCTCAAGCCTGCATGAGTTTCTTCATCATCCAATCCCCTAGTTTACATGCATTTTGCGTAGAAATAAAAATGAAGGGCATGCAACTAGCTTTCACATTTCATTATTAAACTAATTTGAGAGCTTTATAATGTTCCAAGCTGACCTGAGTGGCACTTTTTATATGGTCTTGAATGACTTCTTATCAACCCAAAACTTCATTGTATTTAAAAACGCAATCGTATAGCCGTCCTCCTAGAAACTGGGCTACTTCAGGATGTTTTACCTGCGAATTGAATATACATGTCAAACTACATAAAAGTTCTGCAAATGCCTGAAATATTGCAAAAGCAATGTATATAGAGGTGGAACTTTTACCATTCCGATCTTGAGTGAATCGCACTTAAACTGAGCATAAAGATTAGTCTCTATTCCGCGACCCTGCAATATACATATAAAGAAACCGAATATCTTAGTTGCAAACAGTTGATTGACAAGGATTAAATCTGAGCATAAAACACAGAAGCAACCTAAATCATAGTCAGCAGCACATTTGACCTATTCCACCAAATACACGATGAAGGTTGAACAAGTTAAACACTAACACAATCCTAAGCAATAGATTATGATCAAGTTAGACTATAGATAATGCTATTCAAATAGCTGGGGTTTGATTTCGGTTCTTGTCGCATTCTCAAAGTCACAAGGCAAAGGAAGAAATTTTTTTACTTGAAATCTGCTGGATTATGAGAAAAACCTACCATGCCTTCCAAAATAACTAGGTCTGCATCGCTTGCCAGGTAGGCGAGCTCTTGTGATACTCTCGTAAGATCAATAACCTGCAAAAACAAGAGGCTAATACTTTGATAACCAAATGAAAGCTCTTTATCAAGTTTGGATGCATTAGGCAAAAATAGCATATCTTACCGGCAAATCATTACCAGAGTTGGCAATCAAAAGATTTGAAGTATCAACACCGATAAGCTTACCACTTTCATCCTTCAACTGGTAAAATTAGCATTCAATATGTTAGAGATGGCCACGAGAGGGAAAAAAGCATAATAATCATAATCTAGAACTGTTTCTCTTTCTATCACCTTCGATATAATTTCAATCAATTCGGGATAAGTTACATCATTGATGGAAGGCAAGTCATTAGCTGCCAACACAACCTGAGCAAAGAGGAAAAGATTACAAATATAATTCTATCTGATCTTTTATAATGAATATCTAATACCAGTAGAACAATGAAATCTTAGTGATCAGGGTTCAATCTCTTGCTTACTATATGAAATAATGACCACAGTTAAGTGCAAGGACTAAAGTTATATACTAAACGTATCAACATAATAAATATATCTAAGACAGACTTTAAGATTGTTGAAACCAATAGTGAAAGTGAAGAACTGGTAACAGACGCATATATAGCACACATGTATATATTATTTAAATGAGTATATGAAAATACTTTTAGATTTTAATTGCAAACCTGGGTTCCACGCTTTAGCAACTCTCTTGCAAATGGCAAAATACCCAAGATCACATCTGCACCAGAGTTATCTACAAAAATGACTGCCTGCCATTGCAATAAAAAGAAATGGAAATAAGACAGTATCAACTTTCAATTTTATTGAAAAGTGAATTGCAAAGAGAAACGATGTCTTAATATATATACATTAAATAAGAAGGACTTGCCTTTTTCCAAGATTTTTTGTTCCATTTTGCTTTAAAAGTGTCTAAGTCATCAATGACCCAAGGTCGAGGAACAAGATTTTGACAACTAGCCAAAAAGGACATTCCATCCCTTGAGAAAACCTCAGCAAGCTTCCAGAGGTAAGGGAAAATGGTACAAAAGAAAAGTAAGTACCACTGCAAAAGTTATCCTATTCGGTATACTTTTATTCAAAAAGAATATAAATGCCACAGAAATTATCTAAATCAGAACACATGAAACGTGTTATACAATTAGCCGAACATAAGAGAAGACTTTCATTTATTCAATCATAGTTCATCCATGGGAAAAGATGATCATGACAACCAGCAAAAATAAAAAAGAACCCTAATCCAAATGGAAAATGTTTCAAAGACGGAGTGATTTAAGAGAGCACGAAAAATGCAGGATAATTTATGTTGCAAGAAATCCAGATAGAGCCAAGAGATTATTATGATTCAAGTTGCTTATCTCAGATAATTTGGATTAAAAAATGCCTGATGGAGATGAGTAAAAAACATGGTAAGTTTGTAACTAGACCAACAAATACAATCTGCCAGTTATTGTGAGTGTAAATACTTTTTGACAATTACGGTGATTGATGAGATGAATATCACATAGTGATTGATCTACCTGTGCAGAACCAAGATCGAATATGTTTCCAGCAAATATTCCTCTAACTAGATTCTCAAGGCGCTTCCCTCCATCTTCAATATCATCATTAAGACGAACTACTTCCGGAAATAGGGAGATAGCCTTGGTATTCTCTTCATCCTATTGCAAATTTTCCAAAGAAGAACAGTGTTCATAAAAATGTGAACAGCATATAACACTGGCAATTACATATCTTAACACCTGACACCTCCACTGACCTCCATCAAGTATCAACTATTCTTACATTGCAAGTTGGACAAACCGTAAAATGATTATAACGTAATCCCTACCTTCATCTACAATGTTCGTTATTGTTTGTTATTCTTTGAAGAAGCATCAGTTTACCAAAAAGGAAATAAAATTACCAGTATTGTTCATGCAAGCTGATGTGTTTTCACTCATCAAAATTAGAAAGTTAAAAAATGGAATTCTGACTACTTGCATTTAAAAAAAACAATTTTTATCATTACATGAACTTAAATACTCACTTTTACTTTCTTGAATATATCTCTAAACCCCAGTTCTCTAAGAACCTGTTCACGAAGTCGGCAGAGAAGCTACAAAATAGCAAAACTATTATGAGGACCACATTGAATATCTTCAAGAAAAAACCATTCTGAAATCCGTAAAGTTGACATAGAAATTAGTTTTGAAAAAGAATCTGACTTACAATACAATCAGGTGGCCCGCCATGGCTTTCTGGATCTTTCTTTATGTCATCAAGTATATCAGCATACCTTCACAGCATTAAGCAAAAAAAATACACAAATGTGATAAGAAATACTGAAGGAAACAGTTGCGCATGCTTATGAATTATGAGCAACCAATGCATTTGGAGGAACCATCAAAATTTGCATAAAGAACATGTTCACAGATGAAACCAAATGAACTTTAAAGGAATCATACCTAGAGATATAGAGGGAGCAAAAGTAGGACTTCTTTTTTAATATGTCAAATGAAGAAATATATTGTTTAAAATTATTTAACAAAATAGGTCAAATTGACAGGAGGATGCCATCCGTTGGAAAAAAAATGTTCTACTATCTTTTCTAGAGGTTTTTTGAAAGTTTCACTAGTCCAATACAGTACAGTTAGAAGTACAATACAGGTACAAATATATGTCCGACCAATTACAAAGTAGAATCCAATCAGTATAACGCGCAGCAGAAGAAGAACCAGGCAAAGCTGGACCAATTCGGAAAGAACCCGACTACATTTCCAGAGGTTTTTTGTGCCATTCTACTACCTAGAATACCTGAAAATGCCATTCAATAATGACATTTCTCTCCTTTACCAATTTGACCTATTTTACTAAAAAACTTCAAACTTAATTCGTTATTTTAAAATGTATTTTAATTTGATATATGTACATATGTGTGTGTGTGTGTGTGTGTGTGTGTATAAAAGAAATAACCAATACCTTTGAGCAAATTTCTCAGCTTTAGTTGGAGCATCAACCACGGTAGTATCGCTCTCAGCTCTCTTCCTGCAATAAATTGTAGTTATGAGCAAAATCGTAAGGAAAAAATTATCCTTTTAGTTTACCATTATCGCCTAATGAACAGCAAAGCAATTCGATTAGAATTTAGAAAGAAAAAGTAAAAATCATCAAATAATAGTACATAACAGAAATGAACAATCATTAGAACCGAAGAACTTAATGGAAGAATCTCAAATTACCCAATTTTCCAGGAAAAGAAAGAACAAAATTATTCTTAAAAAAATAAAAATCATAAATAATAGCATACTAACATAAAAGAACCATCATTAGAACCGCCGAACTTAGAACCTCAAATTACCCAATTTTCCAGGTAAAGAAAGAACATAAACTATTAAAAGATTTTTTTTTTTTTTAAAAAGAGTAAAATCACAAATAATAGCATAGTAACATAATAGAACACATTAGAACCTAAGAACTACTTAAAAGGGATAATCTCAAATTACCCATTATCCTGGGTGAAAAATAAGATAGAAATTCAAAAGAAAAAGAAAAAGGGAGGTACTTGAAGGAGGCGATGGAATTGCGGAAAAGGTCGATCCAGGCAATTTCAGTAGGGGTAGCCTTTCGAGGATTATCGGAAGGGAATCTGTAAGGAATGGTGCATGCCCTGTAGTTGGATTCGATGGGCGTTGTCAGCAATGGAAATGCCACCATCGCTGAATCGCTCTCCATTCCTTCCTTTCTCTGTGTTGGGAATATCAGAAATAATAATAATAAACGCAACGAAAACAAGCTCCACCCACGAAGCTCGTTCTAAGTTTTCTTTTCTTTTCCTCTGTATATTTTCTCTCTCAGCTAGGGATACAAGTAATATCGGGCAAAGCTACCGTATATACCAAAAAAAAATAAAAATTACCGAAAAATACCACTTTCAGAAAAATTTATCAGAATGTACCACTTTTCCCAAAAACGCGGCCACGTCAGCGTGTTTTTTGGGGAAAAATGGCTAAAGCGCGGTCCATAGGGCGCGCTTTTGCAACCACCTCAAGAAAAACGCATCCACGTAGGCGCTTTTGCTGAGGTGGCAAAAAGCGCGCCTCCTCCGCCGTGCTTTAGCCATTAACGATCAAATTTTTTTTTTGACCGTTGGACCCCAACGGTCAAAAAAAGTATAAAAACCCCAACCCTTTATTTTTTTCACATTTCAATCCTTTCTCAATCATTTCTCAATTTTCTCTCAATATTCTCTCAAAGTCCTTGAAATTTACGCTCAAATTTCAAAATAGTCCTTTACTATTTACGAAAGAGCCCATTATAATTTTTTTAAAATATATATTTTTTGGAAAATTTTAAAATTTTTATCGGATTATAATGGCTAGGGAATTACTTCGCTTGAGACAACAAGCACATCTCCGTCGAGCAAATGAATATGGTAAGTTTTAATTTTTAATTTTTCAATATTATTAATTTTTTTCAATTATGCAATTTTAATTAATTTTTAATTTTATAATTTTTTAAACAGTCTGTAGATCGGGTGTTGGAATGTTGTATTCGCAACATGCCTGATCCCCCATCGCCGTTGATCGAGAATTACTGCGCGGAAGCGGGTTTTTGGCACATGGCCACGATAGTAGGGGTTTCAAGTTGGAGCCGCTTTGATCGGTAGCGTTGATAGAGAGGTGGAGACCCGAGACGCACACTTTCCATCTCGCCATGCGGAGAGTGTACCATCACCCTAGAAGATGTGCGATTGCGCTTGGGATTACCGGTGGGCGGGTTCAGTAGTCACCGGTCCGCAACATCTATCGATTGGATGACCGTATGCTACGAGCTTCGGGTGCCATTCCGATAGAATTCAAGGAGCTCGGATCGATATGACACGGTTACGAGACGCATTCCCGCGGCCAACAAGGGTTCGACCAAGAAGAAAGAATACGGTATGCTCGGGCATACATTCTTCGTGATAATTGGAGGCTATCTCGATGCCCGACCTCTCTAGAAACCTCGTCCACTGATATGGCTCCTGAAACTTGTTAATTTCGTGAGCGACGATGAATTGAGTTGGGGTCCGCCGCTGCTATCGAGGTTGTACCGGAGATGTGCGCGAGCGGCGTGGCCGAGTAAAGCAAAAATCGGAGGTTACCTATCACTACTGCAGTCATGGGCATGGTTTCGATTTCCATTTTTACGTCCGACTTCGACCGACCATATTCATTCCCACCGATAACGAGGTAAATTTAATATTATATTTTACAATTATTTCGTAGATTTATAGTATAATTGCATGCTAAAAGGTTATTTAATTAGGTGGTCCCATCCGTGAGTCATGTTGGAATACCTAACTCGCTTGAGGATATACGGCTCCTATTGGAACAACGGTCGGAATCACAAGTAAGTTTGAATTTCGTTATTATAATTCAATATTTCGTATGTAGTGTCTAGTATTATGTATATAACTAATATTTTGGTAATGTTAATATAGTTTCAATGGACACCGTACGAGGATCCCGAAATTCGGACTGTAATTCCGGAGGAGTTCTTCCAAAATCCGAACAGTTGGTACGTTAAGGTCCCAATAATCACCTACGCGACCGTGGAGATGCACCGGTCGGATCGGTGTCTTTGCGGCAATTTGGATTCCGTAACCGATTCCGTGCCACCGAGGTGCTCGATGATGAGCACCGGGTGGACTTACGGCAGCCGCACACGGATTGGCCAAGATTTTGGTCAAGTCATATCGAGACGTGGGAGAACCGGTATGACTTTTTACCTAACCGGGAACCGATCATCGTTCCTGAGTTAGCGTGCGTGCCGGAGTACATGCCATGGTTTAGAATCCATAGCAAGCCGTATCTGTTGTCGGATGAAGAGAGGCGACGGCAAATTCGCGAGCGAAGGGAACGTCGGGCCCCATTACATCCAAGGAGAAGGGGTGATGAGACGGGGCCATCAACAGCGCCTACTCGATCCATGGCCAAGAACAACGCGCGACACACGATCGCCGGGCCGCGCGCTTCACGCAACATCCGCAGGCCTATCGGTTTAGCCGACAACACCGACATCACAGCGTCCACCGCTTATGCCAAAGTGCACCTACCCCTTATATGTATCCTCCTAACCCATATATGTTTCCTTTTCCCAGTCCTACCCCAGGTTGGAATGCATGGCCGGGTTCGAGCTGTTCCCAACTACTCCCGATAGCCAGCCGATCGTGAGACCGACGTCGCATGTGGGATTAGAGGAGGCACCGTCGGGGCGATTCTTTCTACCGGACTCTTTCGCCGTGACGGGATGCAAATCACCCAGCGATGGTTTATGCAAACACCTCCGGGTCATTATTTTATCAAGGTGGGTCATCATCGCAACACCCGCAACTGCACCCACTGCCGGAGGAACCCGATTCCGCCGAGGTTCCACGACCCCGCTGAAGCTAGAAGAAGGAGGAATCCAAAGCAGAATCGCCGACCGCCCCGTGGCACCGGGTTCCCACCCATCGATCCTAAACCGTAATTTAGTTTTGTAATTTTTGTTTGTAATTTAATTATGTTTATATTTGATCAAATAGAAATGATTTATTTTTTTTGCAATTTAATTTTTTTTATATTGAATAAATTTTGAGTTTAATTTTATTTCCTTTGTAATTTAATTTTTTTAATTTAATATTAATATCTTTGATAAAATAGACATGGTTTAATTTTTAGTTGTTGCAATTTAAATTTTTTTATATTTCATAAAATTTGAGTTATTGTACAAAAGTTCACTGGTTTTCCTCCAAAAAATAGAAATTACATAGCCAAGAGAGACAAACAAGCTAAGAACACGGTCAACTATTCCGATTTGGACACGAGCGAGATGTATGGCCCGGGTTCCTACACCATCCGCACCGCCGACTTTGGTTGGTCGATTCTCGGATATCCATATTGTTGCATATTCTAGTCGAGCAAGGTCGACCTCTTGGTTTGCGCCTCAATTGTCTATCCGGCAACAGCTTATACGGTGCAAGCAATACCGATGGCCACTTACGTTCATCTGGGATTGGTGGGAATACGTGTCTCCACACGTTGTACATGTTTTCTAATTTGTACACTTCGTCGACATAGCTCATGGGATCAAGACATAGATTATTACAAGCCGCAAGTACATGAGCACATGGGTAACGAAGTGCATCAAATATCCCACAGTCGCATGTCCTATTTGTCAAGTGAACACGATAATGCCCGCCAACAATACCTTGGTTCGGTCTGTCAAACTCCGTGACACGAAACCATAGCCTGTCGCGGTCGTGACACACTTCGCCTCGTACTTATCCAGCCTGGATTTAACCACATTGTAGTTAACCCCGTTGCTGATGCTGTATTGTTTTAATGCAGCAAGAAAAGTATTCTTGTCGAAAAACTGGTTACCAACTTCTAATTGGTCCGAATTCAACGAAGAATTTGTACGGTCACGCGTCTGGTGTGGTAGTTCAGGAAACTCCAATGCATCATCTTGAGATAGATCGACATTATGCATGTGGGCTGGAGGTGAGTATGCCCTGAATAGCGGTTCTTCTTCTTCTTCGTCTGAACCGCCCTCAACGTCTTCAGGTACAATTGGAACGGGCTCCGATTCAGAAAATAATCCAACTTTTGCACCGTCAGGCCCTGGCTCCCGAGGTGAATCCACATCGGATTCATCGTCCGACTCTCCATAACCTGCAACAAACGAGGGCCCCTCGCTGGTGGATGTCGTCGGGAGTACATCATCCCTCCTTAAACATCTTTCGTAAAGATCCCAATCATATGTGGATTGCCAACCACTAGAAGTTGATGGCGTCCCCAAAAACGTTTCTTACGTCATCGGACGTCGATCGACGGATATGCATGTCCCATCCACCGACCGAGTGTCGTGCGGGGGGTTATGTTTTCCATACTACTACCGCACACCGGACATACGTGTTTTTTGCCTCCCACTTACAGTGTCGGCTTGGGGTCGTGTATTCCCCTCGAACGATACTAGATGTTGAGGTCGCAGAAAGATCACTTGGAGATGAAAATTCTACATATACCTCGATATAGGGTGAACCATCGGCAAGATGAGTCTCCACCATTGCCTCAAGGCTCAGGGACCTTTGATGTCGAATGAGTCATATCTCACTTTGGATCAACCAAGCGCAAAATCTATACTTAATAGACACAACTTTCATTAGCGTTGTTCCAATATTTTACGCCTAATCTTTTGCGAAGTTCTACCAAATCAACGTTCCGATTAAAACTCAATCGTGCTGTGTTCTCCAATAAGAAAAAACACCATTTTCGGTGTCACAAACTTCACCATCGTAGTAAATAACAGCATTAATACGTTCACTCATTTTCAATTTTTTTTTCTTTTGCCTGAATTTGCCTTCTGCAACTTGAGAATGAAATTTGCCTGATTTATAGCCTAAGTTTGCCGGATACCACTGTAGCAAAAGAGCGTCCACGTGGGAGCGCTTTTCAGTACTCCTGCTCACAGTGTACCCTGCTGGAAGCGTTTTTGGCCACTGTTTGTTCAGAAATGTCTCCTCAAAATAATTTTGCCGGAGTCCACTATAGCAAAAGAGCGTCCACGCGGCAGCGTTTTTGGCCACTGTTTGTTCAGAAACGTCTCCTCAAAATTATTTTGCCGGAGACTACTGGCCAAAAACTCAATTCATTTTTCACATTGCAAGTGGACGGGAAGGAACCCCAAAAACGCGGCGCTTTAGCCATTTTTCCCCAAAAAACGCGCTGACGTGGCCGCGTTTTTGGAGAAAATGATACATTCCGGTAAATTTTTCTGAAAGTGGTATATTCCGGTAATTTTTTTTTTTTGTATATATGGGAGCTTTGCCCAGTAATATCAATAATTTCAACACTTAAACCATCATCTCATCATATCGAAAAAGGTCAAAATAAAAGTTTCCTTTTTCGGTCGTTGAATTATTTAAAAAATTTTGTTCAAATAATTGGTTAAGTTTCTTTTTTTCAAGTTGATATAATAGTTAGCAATCAGAGATTGAAAAAAAGGATTATTCACAAATTTATGAATTTCAAAGCTACTTTATAAGGAAAAAAAAAAAAGAATGAGAATTTTTAATCAGGGTAGGCGGTAGAAAAAATGAAGCTATGCAACTATGATTTTAACAATCTAACTATAATTTTATGACTTTTTAAAATTAAATGATTAAAATTTAAACTTATAAATAATAATTTATTAACCTTGAGCATAATTTATTTTATTTATTTGGAAAATATTTAGTTTTCCCAATTAATCCTCATAAAAATTTAAAAAGTAATTTGATGGAATAACACTACTAAGAGTGTACATCAAAGTTCAATAACATTTTAAAAATTAAAATATGTTAAGATATTCTTTAATAAGGGTATGCATATTTTAATTAAAACTAAATTAATTAATTGAATTAAATTAATTTAGTTAATTGATTGATCATCAAAATTAATTTAATTAAAAATCAATTAAAGGTATTGTAAAATTTTAATTATCAATTGATTCCGTTCAAAAGTAAATAATTAATTAAATTAATTGAAATTAACATCAAATAGTATATATTTATAAGCCGAATATATAAATCTAATGGGCCTATAATTATTGATATAATAAGTCAAAAGAATATATATATATATATATATATATATATATCATGGAAGATAATATTAATATAATGTTGCCATGAATACTGTTTTTATTGTAATGTCTGTATTATGTTTTTAATACAATATTTTTAATTTATTGTTTGTTTTTTTCTTTTAAATTATTTCAACTAAAACAAAGGAAAAAAAAACATTATTATTGTATTTGTTGTCATAATTTTAAATTTGTTTGAATCAAAAGAAAAAAAAATGTTACGAATCTCAGTTATTTCAATTTGGTTGATGTGTGTTTCTGAAAATTTTTGATTTAAGAGTAATTGAATTTCGGTTAATGATAATTCATTTAGGATAACAATTGAAATCACAATTTGAACATAGCTACTTATCAAACATTTAATATTTAGGGAGAAGTCCATATTTATCTTTAAATTTGATAATTTTATTAACTTGGTCCTTGATTTTCTTTTCATATTAGTCCTAAAACTCGTTAAATTTTTTCAATATTATCCTTAAACTTAGATTTTGATGAAGTGTGATGGTAGGATACTTTAATATTGTGTTATATCATCACCTAATTTTTTTAAAATATATATAATCTAAAAAGCCAAAAAGTAATTAAAAAATATAAAGGAATTATTAAGAAATATTTTTAAAGACTAAAGTAAGAAAATTTGTCAAATTTAAAAAATAAAGATTACTTTATCCCTAGAATTTAATATTTATTTTTAATCTAGTTTCTCTATTTCTTATTTTAAAAATATAAGTCCAGCTTTAAAACCATTTAAATTCATTAAAGTATAAAAAAATTTCAACCATGTTGTCAATCAACCTAAAATTTTTAGAAAACAAAAGTAAAAACTAAATTTTGAATATATAAAAATAAGAAGTAAAATTTTTAAATTCTAAACTAAAATAAAAGGGTTAATAAATATACTATAAAAATATATTAAAATATTAAAAAAACATGTCACAATTTTTTTAAAATATTTATAAAATAAAAATATATAAACCAAGGGCCATTTTACCCAAAAAGGCCTATTTCCAAAATTATTTACAGAAATGGGCCAATTTTTTGATTATTTACCGGAAATGGTCGAATTCCGCGAAATCGCGTCCACGTCAGCACGTTCTCAGGTGATGTGTCAACAAAACGCGTCCCTAGAGCGTTTTGTCCACGTCAGTACAAAGCGCTTCCTTGAAGGAGTGTTTTGCTGACGTGGACAAAACGCTCCCCCAAGGACGCGTTTTGCCCCTGCCCAACGGCTACTTTTTTTTTACCGTTTGGGCTCCAACGGTCCAAAAAAAAATTATAAAAGGCCCCATTTTATTTTTTTTCACACAAAAGTCCTCTCATAATTCTCTCAAATTTCTCTCAAAGCTCTCTTTAATTTTTACAAAAAAGCTCTGTTTAAAATTTTTTTGAATTAGTTTTTTTTAAATTAAAAAATATTTGATCGTGTTAGCAATGGCCGGAGAATTAATTCGTCTCGATAATAAACACATCTTCGTCGATCAAATGACAATGGTAAGTGATAATTTTAATTTTTCAATACTATTTAATATTTTTTTCATTTATGCAATTTTAATTAATTTTTATTTTATAATTTTTTATAACAGTCTGTAGATCGGGTGTTGCAATGCTATATCCGTAAGATGTCTGGTCCTCCATCGCCGTTGATAGAGAATTACCTGTAGGAAGCAGGTTTTTGGCACGTGGCCACGATAGGCCAGGGGTACAAGTTGGACCCGAAACTAATCGGCGCGTTGATAGAGAGGTGGAGACCCGAGACGCACACTTTCCATGTTCCATGCGGAGAGTGTACTATCACTCTGGAAGACGTGCAGTTGCAATTGGGATTGTCGGTGGATGGGTACGCAGTCACCGGTCTGCTCAATCTGCTGATTGGGGAGCCGTATGCTACAAGCTTTTGGGTGCTATTCTGGATAATATTAACGGAGGTCGGATCGAGATGGGCTGGTTACAAGACACATTCCAAGAGTCGGATAATGATTCGACTGAACTAGAAAGAATACGATATGCTCGAGCATACATTCTTGAGATGATTGGAGGTTATCTGATGCCGGACTTGTCACGAAACCTCGTACATCAGAGATGGCTGCTGAAACTCGTTGATTTTAGAGCAGCTGGTGAATTTAGTTGGGGGTCTGCCGTGTTAGCAACATTGTACCGAGAGATGTGTGGGGCGACGCGACCGAATAAAGCCAAAATCGGAGGTTGCCTATCACTACTGCAATCATAGGCACGGTTTCGCTTTCCATTTTTACGTCATCGAGTGGACCACCCATATACATTCCCACTCATAACGAGGTAAATTTTATATTAGATTTTACAATTATTACGTAGATTTAAAATATAATTGTATGCTAAAAATTTATTTAATTAGGTGGAACCATTCGGCGAGTTATGTTGGAATACCTACCTCTCTTGAAGATATACGGCTTCTATTAAACCAACTGTCGGAAGCACAAGTAAGTATTAAATAAAATATATATACATAATAAAATAGTCGTTTCGTATTTAGTATTTAGTATTTAGTATTATGTAAATAACTAATATTTTTATCATGTTCATATAGTTTCAATGGACACCATACGAGGATCCGGCAATTCGGGCAGTAATTTCGGATGAATTCTTTCAAAATCCGAACATTTGGCATGTGAAGGTCTCATTGGTCAACTATGCTACCGTGGAGATGCACCAGTCAGATAGAGTATTGCATCAATTTGGGTTCCGACAACCGATTCCCGTGGCATCTGAGGTGCTCGATGATGAGCACAGAGTCGACTTACGACAATTGAATACGGATTGACCGAGATACTGGTCAGAATATATCGAAATGTGGGAAAATCGGTATGATTATATACCTACTCGGGAACCGATCATCGTTCCTGAGTTAGCATGTGTGCCGGAATACATGCCATGGTTTAGGATCCATGGCAAGCCATATTTACTATCGAAAGAGGAGAGGCGACGACAAATTCGTGTCCAAAGGGAACAACGGGGCCCTTTAAATCCAAGAAGAAGGGATGACGACGCGGGCCCATCAACAGCGCCCACACAATCATCGGGCCCATCAACAGCGCCTACACAGTCACCGGGCCCAACACTTCAATCGACGACACCCATATCACAGCCTTTTCAGATTATGCCAGGTGTGTATCCTAGCCCTTATATGTATCCTAACCCTTATATGTTCCTTTTCCCAGTCCCATGGCAGGTTGGAATGCATGTCCCGGTTCGTCTCCGTTCCCGATTACTCCGAGTCGACCGCCGATCTATAGGCCGCCGTTGCATGAGGGATCGCACGAGGCGCCGTCGGGAAGCTCTTCTTTTTACTAATCCCCATCGCCTTATGGGATTCAAACACCTCCGCCATGGGTGATGCAAACACATCCACAGTCATTATTCTATCAAGGTGGGTCATCCTCCCAACACCCACAACCAGATCCCCTGCCGAAGGAACCACAACCCTCGCCGAAAGCTGAACCAAGGAGGAATCCAACGCGTAACTGTCGACGACCCCCATGTGGCACTGATTCCGACCGGCACCAACATTGATTTTTGTTAATATATTTGTACAAACTTTTTTATATTGTTTCATTTAATTAAATAAAAGTTGTTTTTAATATTTTAATTGTAATTTACTTTTTATATTTTTAATAAAATAATTTTTTTTTGAATAAGGCAATATTTTTAATATATTTGTACAAACTTTTTTATATTGTTTCATTTAATAAAATAAAAGTTATTTTTAATATTTTAATTGTAATTTACTTTTTATATTTTTAATAAAATAAAAGTTCTTTTGAATAAGGCAATATTTTTAATATTTTTATATTTTTAATAAATTATAAATAATGCAACATAATTTTATTACAACAACTATCAACTATTCCGATTTGGACATGATCGAGTTGTATGGCCTGGGTTCCTACACCATCCGCACAACTTCTGTTGGTTGGTTGTTTCTCGGATATCCATATTGTTACGTATTCTAGTCGAGCAAGGTCGACCATTTGGTTTGCAACGCAATTCTCTATCCGGTAACAGCTTAAACGGAGCAAGCAATACAGACGGCCACTTACGTTCATCTGGGACTGGTGAGAATACGTGTCTCCACACGTTGTACATGTATTCTATTTTGTACACTTCGTCGACATAGCTCATGGGAACCAGACGGAGATTCTGACAAGCTGCAATTATATGAGCGCATGGATAACGAAGTGTGTCAAACCTCCCACAGTCGCAGGTCCTATTTCTCAAGTGTACACGATATTGCCCGCCAATAATATCTTGGTTCGGTCTGTCAAAATCCGTCACACGAAACCATAGGTTGTCGCGATCGTGACACACTGTGTCCATAGTGTTGGCCCGTACCTTCGCCTTGTTAATTTCTTGCAATACCTTCGCGCACCATACATGGCCTCCTTGCATTTGGCCTTTATAACTCGCTGCTCGCTTTGGAAATAGTGCCGCTAAACGAAAATATGTCTCTCGCACAACCGATGTTATCAGTAAATGACGCGTTCCTTTTAGAACAAAATTTATGCATTTAGCTAGGTTTGAGGTCATATGACCATATCGTAGGCCGCCGTCGTATGCTTGTGTCTACTGTTCGAAAGGTATGTTACAGAGGTAGTCTGCGCCTTGTTCGTTTACTGAATGCAAAACCGCCAACATCTCATGAAAACGGTCCTTACTTATCTCATACCCTGCCAATATAAGTTGATAGCGAAAATTACATACCACTCTTCCATTCAGAATAAATTGAATATTACAAACGAAATTATATTAATAGAGATTAAATACCCATGTTGGTCACTTACCGTCGTTCAGTTGTAGATCGATATTGCCCGTAGTAGTTGGACGCAACATGCCTTAGGCAATACCGATGGTGTGTGCGATGCCATAGGCTTCCCTATCGCTCAATTGCGACTAGTATTCCAGTGTCCCGATCCTATATAACGTAGATATCAGGTTAAGGGCAGACATGCCTCCTTAACCTAGAAAGAAAGAAATCCCAGTCATCAGCTGACTCCCCCGATGTTATTGCAAATGCAATTGGAAGGATTCTCCCACTACCATCATGTGCCACAGCTAGCAATAGCCGATGGGTATATCTACCATACATAAAGGTACTGTCAATTTGTACCAGTGGCTTGCAATATAGAAATGCATCTCGGCATTACTTAAAGCTCTAGAACAGACACTTGAACATTTGGCATCCACTGAGCAATCGGTCGTTGTAGTACGCAGGTGCCGTTTCAAGGTCTGTTATGCAACCTGGGACATATCTCTCCAGCACCTGACACCACTGCTACACTTCATTATATGAAGCGTCCCACCCACCATGCATCTTTTCCGACGCCTTTTGCTTAGCTATCAAAGCCTTGCGGTAAGAGGGCGTATACCTTAATTGGCTACGAATATTGGCAATTAAGACCGGCACTAAAGTCCTAGGATCCGCCTTCACCGTCGGTAGTATTAAGCTAGCTAACATATCTGAATCCATCTTGGGATGATCTTATGAAACACCTGTCAATGATGTATGTTAAATAATGCAACATTACGTAATAACAGTATTATTCAAAAACCCTAAACACCTAGTGATACTGTACCGCAAACACATGTATGTGGACCTTTGTACTTTTTTATCTCCCACAAGCCTGTCCTTTTCCTCAACGAGGCCATGATTTTTCATGAACATGTACCGTCTTGCACTGCACACTTGGCCTCAAACTTATCGGATTTGGATTTAACCACGTTGTAGTTAACCCCGTTTATGATGCTATGTTGTTTCAATGCACCAAGAAAACTATCCTTATTGGAAAACTCCTTACCAACTTCCAATTCACCCGAATCCAATGACGAACTTGTACGGTCACGCCTTCTGTGTGGTAGATCTGGAAACTCCAACGCATCATCTTGAGATAGATCGACATTATGCATGTGGGCTGGAGGCGAGTATACCCTGAATCGTGGATCTTCTTCTTCTTCATCTGAACCCCTTTCAACATCTTCAAGTATGGTTGGAACTGGCTCCGGTTCAGAAAATAATACAACTTCTGCACCATCAAGGCCGGGCTCTCGAAGTGGATCCACATCGAAATCATCATCCGACCCACCATCATCTGCAGCGAACGAAGTCCCCTCGCCGGTGGACGTTGTAGGGAGTACATCAGATGTGGATGTTTCATAACATCCCCAATCAGGTGTGGATTGCCAACCACTAGAAGTTGATGTCATTTCCCAGTACGTATTTCCAGTATCAAACATCGACCCACCGAGGTGCATGTCCAATCCACTAACGGAGTGTCGTGCAGGGGTTGTGTATTTCATACTGCTACCAAACACGGGCGCTTCCGTGTTTTGCCACCCACTAACGGAGTGTCGGGCAGGGGTCATGTATTCCTCTCGAACAGCAGTAGATGTTGAAGTCGCAAATATATCATTTGGTGATGAAAATTGTACATATAACTCAAGATAGGGTGATCCACTAGCAAGATGAGTCTGCACCATTGCCTCCAAGCTACGAGGACCTTTGATGTCGAATGAGTCATATCTCACGGGATTAACTGAAGCACAAAATCGATACTTAATAGACAAAACTTTCATTGGCGTCGTTCCGAAGATTTTACGCCTAATTCTTTTACGAAGTTTTGTCAAATCTATGTTTTGGTTAAAAACCAGCCGCACTGTGTTCTCCGATAAAAAAAACAACACCGTTCTCGGTGTAACGGACCTCACCATTATAGTAAATAACAGCACTAATACATTCACTCATCTTCAGTTTCTATTCTACTTTAGCCTCAATTTCTCTTGCTGTAACTTATGCAACCTGAGAATGAAATTTGGCTCATTTATAGTCTAAGGCCAAATAGGAACTCATCAGAGAGAAAAGCGTCCATGTGGAAGCTTTTTTCAGTAATTTTGCTGACAATGCATCCTGCTTAAAGCGTTTTGGACACTATTTGTTCAGAAACGTCTTCTCAAAATTATTTTTTCAGATACTACTGTAGAAAAAGAGCGTCCACGTGGGAGTTTTTTTCAGTAATTTTACTGACAGTGCATCCTGCTTGAGCGCTTTTGGACACTATTTGTTGAAACGTCTTCAAAAATTATTTTTCAGATACTCACTGTAGAAAAAAACAAAAAAGTTTTATATTGCTAATATATTTTTTCCAAAACCCTAAACACAAAATTATTTTAAAAAAACTAAAACATAATTTAATTAATTAACCCTAAAACCCTAAACCCTAATTTAATTAATTTTTCTTAATTAATAGTTAATTTAATTAATTAATCATAAACCATAAACCCTAATTTAATTAATTTTTCCTTAAAAACCCTAAAATCAAGCAGAAAACCCTAACCCTAAAAAAAATAGGGCAAAACGCGTCCTGGGGGAGCGTTTTGTCCACGCCAAGAAAGCGATCCTTCAAGGAAGCGCTTTGTACTGACGTGGACAAAACGCTCCCCTAGGGACGCATTTTGCTAACACATCACCTGAGAACGCGCTGACGTAGACGCGATTTCGCGGAATTCGGCCATTTCCGATAAATAATCAGAAAATTAGCCCATTTCTATAAATAATATTGGAAATGGCCTTTTTGGGTAAAATGGCCTAAACCAAGACTGAAGAGCAATAAATTGAAAGAATAAACAATGATATTGATTTGTCAAAAATTGGATGTTGATGTGATAAAAAGGTTGATTTGACGCCCAAATAATGCACCTCTAAATTTGTATTTTTAAGAGCGTCGTAATTTGGAAGAGTTTAGAATCCATTCTCAAGTGGACTCCTCGATTGCAGGGTTACCCCTTAAATAGGGTTTTTTGTTAAGATGTCATTATTCTTTGATTCAAAGGAATCTTTTGTATGAAACCAAACTATATCACTATCTAGGGGTAGATTTTAACTTTTTGGGATATAACTAAATCTTTTTTAAAATTTTTGAAGAATTTAATAAAAATTTCAAAAGTTAATAAATCTGATCAAAACTTTCAAAGAAAATTTAAATTCTCATTAACCCTCTAAATTTTAAAAAGTATAATCATAAGTTTTCTTTAAAAAAACAAAAGAAACTAATTTAAAATGTTAAAAAATTTAGGGTAAACTACACCAACAATCACTTAATTTTGAGAAAAATAACAAAACAATCACTCAACTTTTAACTCAATCATTGAACTTTAAGAAAATAACAAACTAGTCACTAACATTATCGAAAAGTGACAAATCAGTCACCCACTAACATTTTCGGTTACAGGCCTAACGGAACAAGTGACGTGACCAATAAACTTGTCACGCTAGACATGAGGAGCTGAAGGATTTAAGGTTGGACAAGCAGGCAGGCAAGATTAAAAAAAAAGAGAGAGAAAAGAACGATTAGTGATTAATTGAAATTTTTAAGGTTTAGACTCCAAGAATAGGAAGGATTGAAATTTTCAAGGTAAAGGAACAATTGAACAATTGAAGGATCGATGGTTTAGAAAAAAGTCATTGGGAGAAAAGAAGACTACAAAATATATCAGGTTTTAGGGTTTAGGGCCAGAGTTAATAGAAAAGAAGCAATCGATGGTGTTGCATCCATTGTAATGGGTAAGTTTCTTTGTTGGTTTATGATTTTTTGGATTTAGGGGCATTTGGGTTTATGCACATGGATTTCTTTGTTGAAATATGTTGCATTCACATGAGGTTTATGCACTGTGTATGTTTGTATTCAATGGGTTTATGGTTTTTTTTTTTTGGATTTTGTTTAAAACACTGTTTAGGGTTTATGACAAAAATGGATTTGTTTATATTAAAGTGTATGGCATGTGGACCTAGGTTGATTGTATCATTCTGTGAAAATTTGTTTATGGATTGGGAGTTTAAGATTTAGCAAATCAATGGATTTTCATTTTATAATTTGGTTGTTTACACGTTTATAAAAAGGTTCATTTGGGTTAATTTGTTTCCTATTTAACTTGGAAAGAATCAGATTTTATGAATATGCAGTGAATAGGAATCTAGAGTTTAAGAATATTTTTTAAATGTTGATTCAAATATGATTATTAAAGTGTATGAATATGAATATGTAGTGAATTGGATTTCTTTGGTTATTAAAGTGTATGGCAGGTTTGGATTTCTTTGGTTATTGTCTGCCATGTGCATGACAAAAATGGATTTGTTTGTATTAGATGTTTATTCAAATATGATTATTAAAGTGTATGAATATGAATATGCAGTGTGTCGAAACCATTTTTTTGAAATCGTCAACTTTTTCTTTTAAAACAAAAATGGGAGTCGCCACCAATCCTTTTTTATGAGGTGTGATCGGGTTACCTCATAAATTTAATCGTTTTAATTTATTAAAACAATGTTTTTTTTGGTCTACAAAATCCAAAAATAGGTTCGGGAGTCGGTTACGTACGAGGGAGGATTAGCGCCTCGTAACGCCCAAAATTGGTACCTAGTTGATTAATTCATGTCTTAGTGTCGAAAGTTGAAAATTTGAAAAAAGTTTAAAATACGACCCCTCTTTGTATTAATGTTAATTTTACTTAAAAACCGCTTGAATAAATCGAAACAAACGTTAAAGACCCTCTTGTCTCGTGATAACAAGATGTCACATCCCGTAAGTTAGGACAAGACACCTTGAACCTTTGAGAATAAGCTTGCCTTTATTTTTTTATTTGAAATCTTATGTATTTTAATTCTAAAAGGATATTTGGTTATTTAGGTTCAACGAGAAAATTTGAAACCCTGTAAGTTAGGGTACGACTTCTCGAATCTCCAAATACGAAACATTGCCTTATTTTGAAAATTTTGAATAATAACAAGTGTAATATTTAAACGATGTGTATTTATCTTATTTGGGGTATAAAATGGCCTATTATGGATAAATATGTTTAGACGCAATTTTTGACGTGATTTTAACGAAATGAAATAAAATGGTGATGTAGAAAACGGAACGATGATATACGAATAAAATGTCGCGTCGATAAATGACAATAATATAAATTACTAATAGAACATTTCATAATGCACGTAATGGCGATAATCACATAATATATACTATTTTAACACTAATATGAACAATCAAAGAAAAATAAAATAAATAATAAAGTAAATAATAATAATAATAATAATAATAATAATGACAAAATATGTACATGAAATGACAATACTAATTTTTAAACATAATAAAGAAAAGAAATAAATAAATAAATACATAAATGAATATTGAGGAAAATATTTTATAAAATATTAAAAATAAAGGATCAAATTAAAATATAAATGAAATTAAGGGTACACTTTGTAATAAAGTACATAAATAAATAATAATAATAATAGATAAAATAATATAATAATAGTGAGAAAAAAAATAGAAAATAGAAAAACCAATAAATGTATAAATACAAATAAATAAATAAATACAAAGAAAAATAAAATATAAAAGATCGAAAGTAAGGGACTAAATCATAATCTAAACAAAATTTAAAGTAAAAATCATAATAAATTAAATAAATTAAACAATAAAATAAAATAAAGGATTAAAATCAAATGTGCAAAAACAAGCGGGGACTAAATAAGAAATTAACCCCATCCCCAGGACACGTGTCCTTTCCTCTGCAGATCAACAAATTGGGGACTAAATTGAAGCAAAAAAAAAATCAGTGGCCATATTTAAAAAATTCAAAAAAGGTAAAAAAGGACTAAACTGAAGCGCATCGCAAAAGCGGAAGGGCTAATCGCGCAAATATACCAAAAGTTAAGAACACGCGGATCTTCTGAAGTGGGTCGGGTCAGCGCGCGAGTCAAGGGCAAAACGACGCCGTTTTAGGGCTATCGTAGCTGGCCCTAAACGACGCCGTTTAATGAGCCTATAAAAGTCAATTTTTTTTTAAATTTCATTCTCTTCCAACCTTATCCAAAAAAACTAAAAAAATCTCTCAAACTCTCTCCCCCTCTCCAAGCTCCGACCATCAAGTCCGGCGAGGCCCACGGTGGCCGCTGGTCTTCGGCGACGGACTCCGCTGTTATCGGTGGCCGGAAGACGCTAAAATAGCCCCTTTTTAGCCTTTCGACCCTCCCAAATCCAGATCTAGGGTTATTTTAAAAAAAATCATCAAAATAGCAGAAATCCCTAGAGAACCTTTCGATTTTCTGGGTTTCAAAAACCTTTTCATCCGAAAAATGTCATCTTTCATCAGAGATGACAGTCCTCAGCCACTCACGGTGGCACAGCGTGAAGAACCAGGTAGGTTTTCAACCCTTTTTTTATTTCTATTATATATTTTTAAAATAAATTCGTAAAAAAAATAATAAAAGAAAAAAATCACCTTTAGGATTTTTAAATTATGTTTTTGATTAATCTTGTGTGTGTAAAAATTACATTGATAATGGCTTCTATAGCCAATATTACACTGCTTATTTCACTATTTTTTGCTATTGTTTGCTTTCATTTCTGCTACTGTTTCTCTACTCTGTTTCTGTGCTCTTTTGGTCTTCTTTTGCGGGTCCGGCGTTCGGTCAACGGAGGAGAGAAGCGAACCTCTTGCTACTTTGGTGAAACGGCGACAGAAAGGATGTTAGGCCTCGGAACGAGGCGTGTTGACGTGGCACGAGAGCAGCGGCACCAAAAACCCTAGGGTTTCTGGCTTTCTGAAAATTTTTAAAAATTTTGGGCTTGTCGGGCCTTGTAATTTTATTGGGCTAGGGTTTTTTGTATTTTGGGCTTGTTTAATTTTACATTAATTTTTATTTTGTTTTATTTATTTGGTCTCGGGCCCGCGCTAAATTGGGCCTCTACAGTTGCCCCTTTTTGCTCATTGTCGTGTAACGGGAATGGAGCAAAGACATAAAAAGGGCCAATTTTGCCTGGTCTTGCCGAATCTTGACTTTTTTGGTGTTTCTCTTTTTCAAATAGCCTCATTCTAATCCACTGCATCTTCAGAGGTATAAGAATTGTCGCTTCAATCTGCTCCACTACAACTTCAGGGAGATAAGATTAGTATCTTCAATCTGCTCCATTGCATCTTCAGGGAGATAAGATTTGTAACTTGTAGCATTAATCTGTTCCACTGCAACTTCAGGGAAATAAGATTTGTAATTTGTAGCCTTAATCTGTTCCACTGCAACTTCAGGGAAATGATTCGCTATCTTCAGTCTGCTCCACTGCAACTTCAGGGAGATAAGACTTGTGGCTTTAATCTGCTCCACTGCAACTTCAGGGAGATAAGATTTGCTATCTTCGATCTACTCCACTGCAACTTCAGGAAGATAAGATATGTAACTTCAATCTGCTCCACTACAACTTTAGGGAGATCAGATTTGTAATTTGTAGGCTTAATCTGTTCCACTGCAACTTCAGGGGAATAAGATTTGTAATCTTCAGTCTGCTCCACTGCAACTTCAGGAAAATAAGACTTGTGGCTTTAATCTGCTCCATTGCAACTTCAGGGAGATAGGATTCACCACGATGACTTCAATCTATCCCTCTGTAACTTTAGGGGTATCAGATTTGTGGTTTCACTGATCTGTTACACCATTCTCTGGGAAACATGACCTGTAGAATCGATTTCATGGGCCTATATTTGTGCCAAGCGATTAGGATGTTATGATCAGAATGAATCAAATGCTCCTAACTAGATGTGTATGAATGATATTTGCATGAATGCAGAATGTCATTTTTCGAGAATGATCCCCTTTTAATGCTTAGGTTGACATTGCTCGTTATTCATCAAGGTTCTATCACTAACGCATTACCCTGCCTTCTTGTTCAGCTGGTATCCTTGACAGAAAACCCGAAGAAATAGTCGTAATTTGAGCTATTCTTTCCCAAATGTTTCCAACCCTTAAGTTTGGTTAGTTCTAACTAGTGGCCCTCTTTTAGGTCCTTGTACTATTTAGAAGCTTTTCAGAGCAATATGCAGAACTCTTTTTACTTGAATATTATCAGTCCATTAATTGTTGTTTCAATGAAAAATGCTTGAAAAAGATTATCACAATGGACAAAAAGGAATTTTATTGGGAGCAAAGCTTGAAATGAATCAAAGATAGCAAACGTTGCTAAAATACAAAATGAGTAAGATGAAAGTAGGTGCCCCAGATATCGTAGCATGAGCTTCTCCGCACAAACTTCTCGAGGACCATTTCGAACTTGATATGTGTTTAGAAGACCTAGGCTCCTTTGGTTGAGCTTTTAACATCAGTGAGGTGCAGTTGGGGTACCAACCTCACTATACTGCTTGTTGTTCAAAGATTCCAAAGATGAAAATTGGTTTCAACCTCACTGCATTCTGTCTTTGAAATGGGGCCGAGATGAGAGCAAGCGAGCTTAAAGGCAATTGGGGCAGTACGTATTTTTAACAGACAAAAATACCCATTTTTGAACATCTCCTTCAAACCTATGATTTCCTCTCCAGATAAATTTTCTGCAATTACCTGAAAGGAGAGAAAGAATAATTGATCACCTCGATGGTTTCAGCTCGATTTTTGAGAATTTGTTGCTCAGATGAGTTTCCACCGTGTATTTGATCACTCCTCTCCTTCCTGCACTGCATGTGAATGAGATTAGCTTAGCTCGGCCTGAAGCAAAAATAAAGAGATGATAAGGTTTCTAGTTTCTTTTACCATGGCAAGAACAGGGCGGAGCCGAGGAATTCGCACAGCCATTGAAAAGGGTCTTTCCTTCAAGTCATCATAATGTTTCGGGCAAACTCCTTTAAAGGAACTACCACTTGATAGCCACAAGCTTGAACCCTTTGCGCTCAAAACGAGAGATGATCTCCCAAAACTGGAATAGACACAGGCTTTAGTTAGCTATCTGAGATGATTATATAATTCATTAAAATATTTATAATAAAATATTGGAAGATACATTTTAATATTTTATTAAATGAATATATAAATTCACATATTTTAATAATTTTATATAAGTAAAATAATTTAAAAACTTCTATTATATATCAATTTTAATCTGATATCCTTAATAGTCATTTTTTATTTTCACCTCACCGCTACAGCTGCGTTTGAATCCAAACACACACTCTACCATTATTTCTAATCTCACTGCTACAGTATCCAATCTCACCGCTACAGTAACTAATCTCACCGCCACCGCTATTTTTAACCTCACCGGAGGTAAACACACCGCCCATCCAAACTAAGCCCTAGAGTACTTTGTTGATACCCCAAGATGTAGTATCCCTCCTTCTTGTTAATTCGGAGAGGACAAGACTACCACATGCCCTATCTTCGATCAAAATTTGAACTGCCCTTTCTTGGGTTTTCAACTCAAAACCCCTTTGGTCTCAAGGTGCCCTTTGCGAGTTTTCACCTTGGCCTCTTTTTTTTTTTGTTTTTAAGTGAAATATTTCTTGACTGAGTCTAAATTCACAGGATTAGGCAGGTTCTTGCAATCCATCTCGGTCAAAATTAGCGCTCCTCCAGAAAAGTCCTTTTCTACCACATAAGGTCCTTCCCAGTTTGGCATCCACTTTCCTCTGAAATCCTTTTGTATAGGCAGGATATTTTTCAATACCAAGTCTCCCTCATGGAATTCTCTAGGACGAACCTTTTTTTTGTAAGCTCGTATCATTCGCTTTTGGTACATCTGACTATGACGGATGGCCTTCAACCTTTTCTCTTCAATCAAGTTTAGCTGATCATATCGGGATTGGATCTATTCTGCTTCATCCAACCTCAATTCTGCCAAAACTCGGAGAGAAGGAATCTCGACTTCAATGGGTAAAACTACTTCCATTCCATAAATCAAAGAGAAAGGCGTTGCCCCAGTTGAGGTCCCTACAGATGTTCGATAAGCATAGAGAGAAAATGGTAACTTCTCATGCCAATTTTTATAAGTCTCAGTCATTTTCCCCACGATCTTCTTAATGTTCTTATTGGCTGCCTCCACTGCACCATTCATTTTTAGGCGATATGGTGATGAGTTGTGGTGTTTGATCTTGAACTGACTGCAGACTTCTGATATCATGCTGCTGTTCAAATTTAGTGCATTGTCAGATATAATCCTTTCTGGCATTCCATATCGATATATGATCTATTTTTCAAGAATTTGCTAACTGCCGACTTCATGACATTGGCGTAAGAAATAGCCTCTACCAACTTGGTGAAGTAATCGATGACCACAAAGATGAACCGATGCCCATTGGAAGCTTTTGGCGATATCAGCCCAATGAAATCCATGCCCCACATAGAGAAAGGCCATGGAGAAGTCATAACATAAAGAGGTGAGTGAGGTACATGAATTTTATCTCCATAAATTTGAAACTTATGGCATTTCTTGGCATAACTGATGCAATCTCCTTCCATGGTGGACCAATAATACCCGAATCTTATGATTTGCCTAGCCATTGTAAAACCATTGGCATGTGTTCCACGGACACCCTCGTTGACTTCTTCTAAAATATTCTAAGCCTCGACAACGTCTATGTAACAGCTCATTTTTAGTCAAATTGAAACAGTGGTTTCGAGACCACAAATCTGAAGTCAAAATATTTATTTTATTATTATTTTAATGTCTACAGCATGATAATGTGATTTTTTGAAAATTTCGTTAAAAAAATTTATCGTTTGAATGGTCAATTTGATAAAAAAGACTAAATCGCATAAAGTACAAAAGTAGTGTTCTAATAGCTAAAGGTGTCAAATAGCTATGGAACATTAAAGTGGAGGTCCTTATGTTGTAATTAGACCATTAATAGCTTGAGTGGACAATATTGGACATCATCTAGGTGTTATTAATAGTTTATAATTAAGGTTAAAAAGGTAAATTAGTAAATAAAGGTTAATATTAGTAAAACAAAAACATTTCTCCATCTTTATTCATCTTCCATTACCGAAATTGAAGAGGAAAATACACCATTCTTAGGGTTTTCATTCAGCCAAGCTCTCTAGTTCAATTGTAAGTCCATTTTTGTCCCGTTTTTAATGATTTTTACGTTTTTGATATCGTTGCAACTAGTACTAGCTAGCCCAGGGACTAATTTCCAAAATTGTCAAAGATTGTGAATGTTTCCATTGATGAATATGCATGATTTTTGATGTTTGATGATAGATTTTGATTAGTTGTTGATAGTTAAACAAGTTTTGTAAAGTGATTTTGAGTGAAAATACAAAATAGGGATTAAATTGAGAAATGTGTAAAGTTATTAGTTAAAATGTGAAATAAATGAAAATTATTGGCTCCTAGGGGCATTTGAGTAATTCGGCTAGCATGGGTTTATTTGGAATTTCACTAATTTGTGATTTTATGCAAAAAGGACTAAATTGTGAAAATGTGAAATGTATGGGGAAAAGTGTAAATGTGTTTTAAAGTATGTTTTGGACTAAATTGAATGGATAGATGATTGAATAAGTTAATTTTGAATACATTTAGATCAAGAAAAGTGGAATTCAGATCTAGATCGGGGGAAAACGAAAGTTATAGATTAATCGACTCAATTTGCCGTTTTAACATCCGAGGTAAGTTTGTATGTTATAAATTCATTTAAAATGTATTTTATATGATTTGATATAGCATGAATTGTGATATTGTGATTACGGATGAGTTCGAAAATGATTCGATGAAGATTCGATAGTTGAAATCCCGATTGAACCTTAGGAATAGTTTAGGATGCTAGTGACATGTCATTAGGTATACTTGAGTTGGCTTCGGGCCATGATTTAGCACTATGTATGCAAGATAAACCGATTTGGCTTCAGGCCATGCATATCGACTGATTTGGCTTTGGACCATGATATCAGAATTTCGGATAAGTTACCTTGATTTGGTTACGGGCCATGGTATAGGTACTTATCGAGTGAGACCTTGAGTATCCGACTTCTATTCTGAATGGTTCAATGGGTAAACGAAGAATATGATTGAGTATGAGATTAGTATGAAATGGTTCAGGTACGTACGAAAATTAATTAAATATTGAAAACTATAAAATTAATGAGTTTCTTAGTAAGTATATGAATGATCATTTGATAGCTTGAAAGTTAATAGAATTGTTGTTCATTAATTTCCATTATATGAATGTTTAATGAATGATGTTAGTTTCTCATCGATAACATACGAGCTTACTAAGCTATATAGCTTACTTTATTGCTTTTCCATGTTTTATAGTGATTTCAAAGCTAGCTCGGATTCGTGGATCGTCGGATACTTCACCACACTATCCACTGACTCTTTGGTACTTTTGAAACTATGTTTTAAGTATATGGCATGTATAGGAGTTTGAGTCATGTTGTTTATGTTTTGGTAATGATGTTGGCCAAAAGAATTGGCATTGTAAATGTATATGTTTTGAGTTGTAAAAATAGCCATGAGAGTTGGCTTAATTTGGTGAATTTTGGTTATGTGCATGTATGTGAATATATGGTTGATATTATATGTGATTTATGTTTGTGAATTGGTTCAAAATAATGTATGTTTAGTAAAGGTAGAGTTAGTTGAATTGGTATGTTTTGATGGAGTAAGGTTTGAGGTTATAAGAATGTTGATTGTTGGTATTGAGAATGGTATGAATTAGGCTTGATTATGGATGAATTGGAATGTTATTTGTGCTATGGATTGGTACCATTTGAGTTGGTTTAGGTATGTGCGAATTGGGTGGCAAAATGGCTTGGTAAATAACCCATTTTTGTCCACACGGGCAGAGACACGGGCATGTGTCTCAGCCATGTGTGACACACGGTCAAGTTACACGGCCGTGTGTCCCCTGGTATTGAAATTGAAATGAAGTCAGTATTTTCCACACGGTCTCACACACGGGCGTGTGCTTGGCCGTGTGGTACAAGTTAGTATACCCCCTAATTGGCACACGGCCTAGCACACGGGCGTGTGACTTGGCCGTGTTGCATAAGTCAATATACCCTATAGGTTTGGCACGGCCTAACACACGGCCTGGCACACGGGCGTGTGTGGCCACTTCAAAGGGCACACGGGCTAGACACACGGACGTGTGGTTGGCCGTGTGACCCAAGTCAGTATGTACCCCTATTTTCACACGGCTTGTGACACGGGCATGTCTGGTGGTCGTGTGAGACACACGGCCTGGCCACACGGGTGTGTGTCCTCTGTTTGAAGCAAAAAATTTGTTAAGTGTTGAAAATTTCCTAAGTTATCGGTTTAGTCCCGAACCACTCCCAAAGCATGTTTAAGGCCTCGTAGGCTCTTAATAGGGAGAAATTGATTGAGATCAAATGATGAATGATTGAATTGAACATTTGTATATTAAATAGTTATTTAATTGTTTCGTAAGTCCAATAATGCTCTGTAACCCTATTCTGGCGTTGAATACGGGTGAGGGGTGTTACAGTCTACACATCTTAGTAGCACCTGATCCTTTCTTCTTTTATATAGGATGTCTCCATCTAAAACATAGTCACTGGCCAGTCTTCTCAACGTCCTTTTATCATTCTCAGTTGCTTGGTCAGGGTATTACGATTCTTCAATATCGCAGTATATCGTGGTACCAAGGGTGATCATCCTTTTCTTCTTCTTCTTCGATGTTGTAACAATGAGCCGGAGTCTCATAAATACTCATCTGGATAGGTTTTACATCCTCTTGTTTATTCACTTTGACCATTGAAGCCGAGGTAGCCAAAGCGTCAGCCATCTGATTTTTGTCTCGTGGAAGGTAGCAGAAGGTGATGTCATCAAATTCTTTAATTAATTCAAGAACCAACCTTCGATAATTCAAGAACCAACTTTCACACTCTATAATACTAATGTGATTGCATTGATAGATCCAGGATAAACTCATTCTTATATATGTATGAATTTAGTATCTAGTAAGACTTTGCCTGTAGAGTCTACTGAATTTGTGATTAGAGTATCAAACCCCTTAGGAAAATGTGTTTTGGTTGACACAGTTTGCAAGAATTGTTCATTAATGCATCAGGATTTCTATTTTCCGGCTAATCTGATGTTGTTGCCATTCGATGAATTTGATGTGATTTTGGGTATGGATTGGCTAACGATGCATAATGCTATAGTGGATTGTAGACGAAAGACAATGGAACTAAAATGCCAGAATAATGAGACTATTAGAATTGAATCAGATGATCTGAATAGTTTGCCAGTTGTGATCTCGTCTATGTTAGCACAGAGATTTGTGAGAAAGGGGTGTGAAGCTTATCTTGCATATGTACTTGATACGAAAGTAGCAGAAACAAAGATTGAATCAGTACCAGTTGTGTGCGAATATCCAGATGTATTTCCTGAAGAGTTACCGGGTTTACCACCTATCAGAGAAGTTGAATTTGGTATTGAATTAGTACCAGGAACAACGCCGATATCGATAGCTCCGTACAGAATGGCTCCGACAGAGTTAAAAGAATTAAAAGCTCAGTTGCAAGAATTGACGGATAGAGGTTTTGCTAGACCGAGTTTCTCTCCCTGGGGTGCACCGGTGTTATTTACGAAAAAGAAATATGGTACAATGAGAATGTGTTTAGACTATCGACAGCTCAACAAAGTGACGATCAAGAATAAATACCCTTTGCCACGAATAGATGATTTGTTTGATCAGTTAAAAGGGGCAACAGTGTTTTCGAAAATTGATTTGAGATCGGGTTATTACAAGTTGCGAGTTAAAGACTCAGATGTGCCAAAGACTGTATTTAGAACAAGGTATGGACACTACGAATTTCTTGTTATGCCTTTCGGACTACCAAATGCACCTGCTATTTGTTTAGACTTGATGAACCGGATTTTCAGACCGTACTTAGACCGATTTGTAGTTGTGTTTATTGATGATATTTTGATTTACTCTCGTGATGAATCTGAGCATGCCGAACATTTGAGAATCGTATTAAAAACTTTGAGAGATAAATAGTTGTTTGCAAAGTTCAGCAAAGGTGAGTTTTGGCTACGAGAGGTTGGTTTTTTGGGACATATAGGGTCAGCCGAGGGTATTCGAGTTGACCCGAGCAAAATTTCTGTGATTATAGATTGGAAACCTTCGAGAAATGTATCTGAAGTCCGTAGATTTCTAGGACTAGCTGGCTATTATAGACGATTTGTGAAAGGCTTCTCGATGATTGCGACTTCGATAACACGATCGCTTCAAAAAGATGTTAAATTTGAGTGGTCAGAAAATTGTCAGCAGAGCTTTGAACAGTTGAAAGCATTATTGACAGAGGCACCAGTGTTAGTTTAGCCTGAGTCGGGTAAAGAATTCGTAGTTTACAGTGATGCGTCGTTAAACGGTCTGGGTTGTGTTTTGATACAGGAAGACAAAGTTATAGCTTATGCCTCGAGATAGTTGAAGCCGCATGAAAAGAATTATCCGACGCACGATCTTGAGTTAGCCGCGATAGTGTTCGCATTGAAAATTTGGCGTCATTATTAGTTTGGTGAAAAATGTCATATTTATACCGACCACAAAAGCTTGAAATATCTGATGACTCAGAAGAATTTGAATTTGTGATAGCGGAGATGGTTAGAATTGCTAAAAGACTATGAATTAGCGATTGACTATCATCCGGGGAAAGCGAACGTAGTTGCTGATGCTTTGAGTCAAAAGTCCTTGTTTACTTTACGTGCTTTGAACACACACTTAGCCTTGTCTGATGACGGTTCGATAGTAGCCGAGTTGAAAGCGAGACCGTTATTTGGACAGCAGATTTGTGAGGCTCAAAAATTACAAGCAAAATGAGCTCAGTGTGAGTCGACTTCTGATTCAGAGTTTCGAATAGGGCTTGATAATTGTTTGATGTTTTGTGATAGAATATGTGTACCAAGAAATTCTGAGCTTATTCGGAAAATTTTAAACGAAGCACACAGTAGTTGTTTATCAGTACATCCGGGAAGCACGAAAATGCATAACGATTTGAAACAGCTTTATTGGTGGCATAGTATGAAACGAGATTTCTCAAAATTTGTTTCAAAATGTTTATTTGTCAACAAGTTAAAGCTGAGCATCAAGTGTCGTCAGGTTTATTACAGCCTATTATGATTCTTGAGTGGAAGTGGGATAGAGTAACAATAAATTTCATTTTGGGTTTACCCTTATCTCTGAAAAAGAAAGATACAATCGGGGTTGTTGTTGACAGATTGACGAAATAAGCTCATTTTATTCCGGTACGTACAAATTTCTCTCTTGATAAATTGGCTGAGTTGTATATTTCAGAGATTGTTCGATTGCACGGAGTGCCACTATCTATTGTTTCGGATAGAGATTCGAGCTTCACTTCGCGATTTTGGAAGAAATTGCAAGAAGCTCTAGGTACAAAGCTGCATTTTAGCACTGCATTTCACCCGCAAACGGATGGTTAATCCAAACGAGTTATTCAGATACTTGAGGATATGTTGCGATGTTGCATTCTTGAATTTGCTTATAATAATAGCTTATAATAATAGCTTCCAATCGAGTATAAAGATGGCACCGTAGGAAGCTCTATACGGTCGTAAATATCTAACACCGTTATATTGGACTGAACTTAGCGAGAGTAAGATTCACAGGGTTGATATGATCAGAGAGACAGAAGAGAAAGTGAAAGCAATTCGTGACAGTTTGAAAGCAGCTTCGGATGGACAGAAATCGTACGCAGACTTGAAATGGAAAGATGTTGAGTTTTAGATCGGGGATAAAGTGTTCTTAAAAGTGACTCCATGGAAAAAGATATTACGGTTTGGTCGGAAAGGGAAATTGAGTCCGCGATTCATCGGACCATACAAAATTATCGAGCGAATTGGGCCAGTTGCTGATCGACTATCTTTACCGTCTGAGTTAGAAAAAATACATAATGTGTTTCATGTGTCGATGCTTCTACAATACCGATCCGACCCTTCACATGTCATTTCCCCGACCGAGGTTGAAATTCAGTCTGATATGTCATATGCTGAAGAACCGATTAAAATTTTAGCTCGTGAGATCAAAGAGCTGAGAAATAAGAAAATTGCATTAGTAAAAGTATTATGAAATTGACACGGGGTTGAAGAAGCTACATGGGAACCTGAGGATGCTATGAGAAAATAATACCCAAACCTATTCACTGGTAAGATTTTCGGGGACGAAAATCCCTAAGGGGGGAGAATTGTAACAGCCCGGTTTTAGGTAAACCGGAACAGTGGTTTCGGAACCACAAATTCGAAGTCAGAAAAATTATTTTAATATTATTTTTGGTGTTTACAGCATGATAGCATGTGTGTGTGAAAATTTCGTGAGCTAATTTTATCGTTTAATTGCTCAATTTGAGAAAAAGGACTTAATCGCGTAAAATGCAAAAGTTGCATTCTATTTGTTAAAGGTGTTTAATTGCTATGATTTATTAAACCAAAGGTCCTTATGATGATATTAGACCATTGGTAGTGTAAGTGGATAATTATGGCCATCCATTATATGTTTTTATATGTTATAATTTAAGGTTAAATTTGGTATTTGATAAATAAAGTTAATATTGATAAAACAAAAGCCAATTTTTCTAATTATCTTCATCATCTAGCCGAATTTAAAGAAGAAGAAGAAGAAGTCATTTTTTTCGTCTAGGGTGTGGTCACTTGGAAGTTAAATTGGTAAGTGTTTTGAGCTCGGTTTTTGATGATTTTTACATTTTTGATATCGTTGCTTCGTATTCTAGCTAGCATGTACCTTAGATTTTGAAACTGTTAAAGATTTTGAGAGTTTCCATTGATGATTATATGTATTCTTTGATGTTTGAAGATGAAATATGAATTTTTGATGATAGATTTTCATGTTTTGTAAAGTGATTTTTGATGAAATTGCATAATAGGAATTAAATTGGGAAATATGCAAATTGAGTGGTTGAAATGTGAAATAAATGATAAATGAAAGTTTTGGGCTGCTAGGGACTTATATGAAATTCGGCTAAGCTTAGGTTTAATGAAATTATGTGAATTTTGTGTATTTGTGAAAGAGGGACTAAATTGATTAAATGTGGAAGTTTAGGGGCTAAAGTGCAAATAGGCCTAAATGTATGTTTTGGACTAAATTGAATGAATGGTTGATTAAAGAAGTTAATTTTGAATATATTTAGATCAAGAAAAGAGAAATCTGGAATTAGATCGGGGGAAAGGCAAGATTATCGAGTAATTGATTCATTTCGCCGTTTTCGTACTCGAGGTAAGTTCGTATGTGACGATTTCTTTATAAATATATGTTAAATGTTTCGATATTACCTAAACTGTGATTATGAGATTATTATTAATGCATGAATTGTAAATACGATTCTACAGAAATATTCGAAGATGGAATCGACAAGCTAAAAGTCCCGGTTGAACCTTAGGAATAGATTTTAGATACAGATGATATGTTATAAGATGATATACCGATTTGGCTTCGGGCCATGCATATCAGATGTGTTGGCTTCGGGCCACGATTTCGGCACTACGGTTGCGAGTGATACCTTGATTTGGCTACAGGACATGGTATAGGTATTTCAGAAAGGAGTTACCTTGATTTGGCTACTGGCCATAGTATAGGTACTCCGGGATAAGTTACCTTGATTTGGCTTCGGGCCATGGTATAGGTACTTATCGATTGAGATCTTTGAGTATCCGACTTCTATTCTGAATGGTTCAACGGGTAAAAGAATGATGTGGTTGAGAAAGAGGTTAGTACGAGGCGGTACAGGTATGTACAGGACCTATTCAAGTATTAAATAGAAAAAGTTCGATGAGATGGTATTTGATCATGTTTTGAGACATGAGAAAGGTTTGTAGTTATTGTATATATGGTGATGTTATGTATAATTGGTTGATTTGTATTTATATGATGAATTAAGTTATTCACATACGAGCTTACTAAGCTATGAAGCTTACTTTGTGTTATTTTTCTATGTTTTATAGTGAATCAAGGCTAGCTCGGATCCGGGAGTCATTGGGAACATCATCACACTATCGGACATATATTTGGTACTTTTGAGTTGTGTAAATATGGGTTATGGCATGTATAGGCTAGATGTGATATTTTGGTTGTGATGATAGCCATGAGATTTGGCTTGTAAATGAATATGTTTTGGTTTGTATATATAGCCATGAGTGATGGCTTATGTTAGTATGATTTGGCATGAATGTGGCCATGGTTTTTTTTTTTTTAGAGTTGCTCAACTAGTTATATTTTGATTTTGGCAATTGATCTATAAGGTGTGATTGGAGTTGGTAATTTGAGTAGTTATGTGCTTGTGAAATTGTGCTTGATGATATAAGTGTGAAATGGTTATTTGATTGAATCATATATGTGAATTTAGGTATGAAATTAGAAGGCATATTATAGCATATTTGAGATTGGTATTGATGGTATTTGGCTGCCTATTGTATGATGAAATTGTACCATTTTGGTTGCTTAATTGAACATGAGAAAGGGTGGCAAATTGGCCTTGCAAATGGCCTATTTTTGTTCACACGGGCGTGTGTCTCAGCCGTGTGTGACACACGGTCATGTTACACGGCCGTGTGTCCCCTGGTGTGGATATTAAAATGAAGTTTGTATGCTCCACACGGTCTCACACATGGGTGTGTGACTGGCCGTGTGGCACAAGTCAGTATACCCCCTAAATGGCACACGGCCTAGCACACGGACTTGGCCGTGTTGCATAAGTCAGTATACCCTACAGGTTTGGTACGACCTAGTAGACAGCCTAGCACACGGGCGTGTGTGGTCACTTCGAAGGGCACACGGGCTAGACACACGGGCATGTGGTCGGCCGTGTGACCCAAGTCAGTATGTATGCCTTGTTTTCACACGGGCGTGTCTGAATCCGTGTGAGGCGTACGGCCTGTTCACACGGGCGTGTGACCCCTGAATGATTGAAAATTTTCTAAGTTTTCCAAGAATTTTGTATGTTATCAGTTTAGTCCCGAACCACTTCTAAAGCTTGTTTAAAGCCTCATAGGCTCTTATAAGGGACAATGTTATTGTATTAAATGAATTATGAGAATGAATTATTTATGTTTGATAAATGTATGCTATATGTTATGAATTGATCGGTAATACCTCGTAACCCTATTCTGACGGTGAATACGGGTAAGGGGTGTTACAGTTTGAGGCTCCATCAAAGTTTAGCTTCCAAGGATGATCTTCTTGAGAGTTTTCTTCAGTGGTTGCAACATACATTAGATCTTCATTCGGGAAATCAAAGTTCAAAGGCTCGTAATCTTCTAGAGCTCTACTGGCCAGAAAATCTGCTATAGCGCTCTCTTTTTTAGCCTTCTGATTCACATAGACTATATCAAATTCGGAAAGTAGAATTTGCCACCGGGCCATTCTTCTATTCAAAGCAGTCGACTCCATCATGTACTTTAGAGGGTCCAGTTTTGAGATGAGCCAAGTTGTGTGGTATAACATATACTGTCTCAGTCTTCGGGTTGTCCAGATCAAGGCGTAACACAGCTTCTCGATTGGTGAATATCTTGTCTCACATTCAGTGAATTTCTTACTGAGATAGTATATCGCTCTTTCTTTTCTTCCTAACTCGTCATGTTGACCAAACACGCATCCATGGAATTCCCGAATACTGTCAAGTACAGTATCAGCGACTTATCTGGGCTGAGAGGCGTCAGCACTGGGGCATTGGACAAGTAATGTTTAACCTTGTCAAAAGTTTTCTGACATTCCTCATCCCATACACCTAGATTATGTTTCTTAAGGAGACAGAATATGGGGTCACATTTCTCGGTTAATTGTGAAATGAACCTAGCGATGTAATTTAATCTCCTTAAGAAACCCCGGACCTCCTTTTGAGTGCGCATCGGAGGAAACTCCTGTATAGCCTTCACTTTGTCCGGGTCAATCTCAATCCCCTTTTTACTGACTACAAACCCTAGCAATTTACCCGACCTAGCCCCAAAGGTACATTTTGCTGGATTGAGCTTTAGCTGAAATTTTCTCAACCTCAAGAACAATTTCCTCAGGACTTGTATATGCTTCTTTTCTGTTTGGGACTTTGCTATCATATCGTCGACATAAACCTCGATTTCTTTGTGTATCATATCATGAAACAAAGTTACCATGGCTCTTTGATACGTTGCTCCTGCATTTTTCAGTCCAAATGGCATCACCTTATAGCAAAATGTTCCCCATATGGTTATGAATGTGGTCTTCTCCATGTCTTCAGGATGCATCTTTATCTGGTTGTATCCTGAGAAACCATCCATGAAGGAAAATAGTAAGGTGTCGATATGAGGCAATGGGAAATTGTCTTTCGGGCTGGCTTTGTTCAAATCCCTGTAGTCTACGCACATTCGTACTTTCCCATATTTTTTAGGGACGGGGACGATATTAGCTACCCATTCTGAGTATTTAACAACTTGTAAGAAACCGGCATCGAATTGCTTCTTGACCTCCTCTTTTATTTTCAGCAAAACGTCAGGCCTCATCCTTCGGAGCTTTTGTTGAACTAGCTTACACTCTTCCTTTATGGGGAGCCGGTGTATCACGATATCAATACTTAACCCGGGCATGTCTTGATATGACCATGCAAAGACATCCTTGAATTCTTAGAGTAACTCAATGAGGTTCCGCTTTATCTCTGCGGTAATGTAAGCTCCAATCTTCACATCTTTTTCCTCTCCTAAGCTCATAATTTCCACTGACTCTTTGTAAGGAAGGATTTGTTTCTCATCTTGTTCTACCATCCTCAATAAATCAGGAGATAAGTTACAGTCTCGATCATCTTCAAAATCCTGAGAATCCTCCATACACATATCTTGCTCAAAAGAAGACTCTGAGTCAATAGCAGCGTCGCTTATATCATTGATATATGGAGACCTGTTATAGGGATGAAGGAAAATCCAAAGAATAAAATAATCTAAGAATAATTATCTATATGGTATGATTATGAATGAAATGGAAAGAATACAAGAATATTTTCTCAAGATGATACGCAAAGATGTATTTTATTGAAATAAAGATGTTGGACATGAGCCTATTTCACAAAAGGATTCTTATTGCTCTTAGGCTTAGAGCAATAAGTGTGTTTCGAACATTACTCTGAATTAGCTCTAAAAACTACAGGAATCTCTTCCGCAGTCTAATTGTTCAGAACACTTCCAGGTACATAGAGGCAGATGCTTGATAAATTTTCTCCCTCAATTCCTTCTTCGGATATGGCGTTGATGTTCAAATTTCCCAACATTTCTTCTGCGATTTCTTTTCTTGACATCTTCCGTTCAGGGTGAATAGTTCCCCCTAACACGAAAGTTCTGGATATATGGGGAAAGGTCATTGGTTCCCACTTGACCTCTTCCCCACTCAATCGCGCTCTTCTCTTTTCTTACTTCTTCTCCAGCTCTCTCTTCTTTTGCTTCGCATCTGGCTTGTATCCTAAGCCAAAGCGGTCTCATTTGTTCATTAGCATGGGTGTCTCGACCCTCCCTTGGAGGTATTTTCCGAGTCCCCTTCCAAGCAAGGCTCATTTCCAAACTGTCAGCTGTAGGCCCATCATCGTAGTTTTGGATATTTTGGGTATCGGGACCTTGTTTCCTTCAACGATGAAAGTTGCATTCACAAATTCCAAAGATCGAAAAGAACATTCTATTGCTTTATCGTCTGCCCATATGTATGACGCGTCACTGGTTACGGATGCAATAATGTCTTCTTTCACATTTATTGTTATCAGTCGAACCTCAGTTACCAACTTCAGCTTTTGGTGCTGTGATGACGGCACTGCCCCAGCTGAGTGAATCCAATGCCTCCCCAACAAGCAATTATAATAAGGCTCGATGTCTATCACCAAGAAATCTACCTCATACGTGTTTGGACCAATCAAAAGGGGTATCTCAATCCTTCCCATCACCCTCCTTTTCGTACCATCGAATGCTCTCACTATGTTTTGGCATGTCTTCATGTGAGAGCTATCCACTGGTAATCTGTTCAGCGTGGATAGAGGCAAGATGTTCAGTGCAGAGCCATTGTCTATTAGCACCCCTGGCAGTGTAAATCATTTGCAGCGAGTGGTGATGTGCAGAGCCTTTGTAGATCTCATGCCCCCTGGCAATATTTCATCATCATTGAAAAAGATGAAGTTGTTGGTACTTATATTGTTAACTAGGCGGTCCAGCTTGTTCACAGAGATATCATTAGCGACATAAGTTTCATTCAGCACATTCTTCAACGCGCTGCGATGAGTCTCTGAGCTCAAGAGCAAGGCTAGTACTGATATGCGAGCCGGTTGTTTGTGTAGCTGTTCTACAATGCTGTACTCGCTATGCTTTAAAAATTTTAGGAATTCCTCGTTCTCAGTTATTGGCTCGTTAACTGGTAATTTAAGCCTAGCCGTCTTTTTCTTCTTATACTCAACTACTGGGGTCTTTCCTTTAACGAGCTCAGTTCTTGTACTTGCAGGGTCATAACGCCTCCTACTGCATGTGTAGAAACCTACATCTTAGTCCTCTTCTGAAGCACTAGCCGGGTTCTCTTCTCCCAGGATCGTCACGTTGTATTCATAATTCCAGGGAACCCTCTTGCTGCCCTTGTAGGGAAAGGCTACAGGTTTCTAGATTATGACCCTTGGTGCAATTTGTACTTCGGCTTCATTACTTCTTGGTCGTGAAATAATAACCACAGGGTGATTGACTTTATAGACCTTTTCTGTTGACCCTTCTTCTGAGGCGCACACATCTTCTCCTCTTGAGACTTTGGCATATTCAAAGAATTTAAGCTCCTTATTATCCATCAGATTTTGCACTAAGGCCCTAAATTCAATGCACTCCTAGATCTCATGACCTTCTTCAGCATGGAACTCACAGTAGTTCCTCATCCTTTCAGGTCTCTCCTCTGAATCCTATTTGATTAATCATCCCTTTACCATTTTCTTCCAAACCCATTTCAATGGAGTTTCCAGTTCCGCTACATTCATCTTGGTTCTCTTCCCTCCAATATCAATTATCGCATTTACCCCTTTATCAGAATGACTGGGTAACAAATTTCCTGCCACATTAGGTCCCGATGGATCATCGAACTTCACAATGCCCATCTTGATGAACCTTTCAATTAACTTTTTGAAAGCGGTGCAGTTCTCGATTGAGTGTCCCGTGATTCCCGCGTGGTACTCGTATTGAGCATTCGCGTCGTACTATTTGGGGAATAGAGGTTGTATAGGTTTCAAGTAGAAAGGGGATACCATATGTGCATCAAACAGACTCTGATACAGCTCCCTATATGTCATCGGGATGGGTGTAAAATGGAGCCTTTCTGTATTTGGCTTTGGGTTGGATTCTTGCCTTAGGGGGCCCTGATGGCTGGTAGTTATGGCTCTTGGCTAGCCTACAGTGACCGATTTGGAATACCCTTTAGTATATAGGCTCGTGTCATTCACTTCATGTTCCTTCTTCCTTAGGGCCGATCTTTTAGAATTTTCCCCTGCGTCTATCTTCCCACTTCTCACCGCGTTTTTAATCATCTCGCCAGACATTACTATATTTGAGAAGCTCTTGGTAGTGCTTCCCAACATGTGGTTAATGAACGGGGCTTTTAAAGTATTGATGAAAAGCATTGTGGTTTCTTTCTCCAGAAGAGGTGGCTAGACTTGCGTTGCCACCTCTCTCCATCTTTGGGCATATTACCTGAAGCTCTTACTTTACTTCTTCTCTATGTTCTACAATGTGATTCTGTCGGGTGTCATGTCCGTCACATGACTATATTGCTTCATAAAAGCTTGTGCTAAGTCTTTTCATGAATTAATTTTGGCACGACTCAGTTGGTTGTACCATTTAGCTGCTGACCCGATCAAACTATCCTGAAAGCAGTGGATTAACAGTTGATCATTATTGACGTATCCTATCATCCTTCGACAGAACCTAGTGATGTGAGCTTTAGGACAACTAGTCTCATTATACTTTTCAAACTCTGGAGTTTTAAACTCGGTGGGAGCACTAAATCGGGGACCAAACTCAAATCCTTAGCATCAACTACGCAGTGGTAGTCAGCATTTTCCATTGCTCTGAATTTTTCTTCTAACCATCTGCACCGATCTTCAAGTTGCTTTGGCAGTTCCACTCTTGCTTTTTCCATTTCTGCCATATCATCTAGATCAGGAACAACAGGATTGTTTGGATTATCCCCCGGATTAGAACCTGAGCCTGTTTGGTAGTTCATCAGCGCCGAGGTACAGGCTTGATACTGTTGGGGACTGATTGTAATGGGTACCCTTCATGGGTACACATCTGGTTGTGCCTAGACGTTTATCGGGGTAAAACCCAAGGGGTAAGTGGGGTCCTCATTATCATCCCATGAGTTGACTACGGTGCTGTTCCCTTTTTTGAGTCATCCAGCCAGCAACTGCGTCAATTGGCTTATCATACTTCTTTAGGATTTCTGTATCTGATCCATCATCTCCTGTTGTACTTTCGCTAACTGTTCTTGCAGTTGCACTTGCAACTGATCTTGTATGTCTTTTTGAATCTGTTCTAGTCTTTCTAACCTTTGATTCATTTCTTTGGTTTTGGCGCGAGTACTATAACAATGTTCAGTTGATAGCCTTTTGTTGGTTTCCAGGTTAGCTGCCATAATTTCGATTAATTAGGGTCTTTTTGTGAAATTTAATGCATATGATGCAATGTAATGCAAATGCACAGAATGAATGCAAAAAAGAGGCATTGACTCTAATTCAATTCTATTAGAACAACTTTACTAGAATACAAATTTCTTTACATAAAACGGATTACATATACGGCTTTGCCCTAATACTCAGAGTCTTAACCTTCCAAAGAAGCCAAGCTAATTTTCGGCCTCGATCTAATTTTGATTCATATTTTAAGCTTAGTACGTCAGCCTGAACTGCTAGGGTTTGCAAATGGTCGGCCACCTCTCGTACTTGAGCCACAGCTTCACCCATGATATAATCTCTGTCCCTAACCTGACCTTAAGAACGGTGGAGTTGCTCCTTCTAATGTTCATTATATGCTTCAAGGAGTTCAACTCGGAGTTTACAATTTTGTAATGCGATCTCGAGCTCTTCAATCTTCCCTTTCATCTCTTCAATCTTGTTTAGGCTCGCTTTCAGCTCAATTACGGAATTGCGACTACGATATTGATGAAGTGACTTTTCTAATTCTGTTACCCTGGCTTTTAATCTGATTTCATTTTGGCTTTCCAATAGGTCTATTTCTAGAGCATTTTCTTGAACTCGGCCATCTTGGAATTTCTTTTCCCATTGATCGGCTCTACTTTTTTCTTCTTTGATCTCTTGCCGCCATTGTTCTAATTTTTTCTCAGCCTGGCAGTCCTCATTGATAAGTACAGCTTCTTGTAATCCGTTTTTAAACTGTCCAGATCTTCCTCAGCCTTGTTCTTTCCTTTTCTCAGTTTATCGGCCTCTAGCTTCTGGACATCAACATCTAGTCCTAATTGCATATTTTCTTCTTTCAATTGATATATCTTCTTTCCTAGTTTTGAATTTCTTTTTTCAAAATCCTGCTTTATGATCTCTAGCTCAGATGGGATCACTTGGAGGTATTCATCCATTGGCCGAGTGCCTTCTTGACTTGGCATAGGGGTGTTGTCATTGACTCTTTTACCCCACCACCCATTATATTCGGGGGTCATCATTGGACTTGCAGAAAATATTTTCAATCTGCGGGTTTGGTTCCACGCGTTTAATATTTCTCGAACCTTTTTCTTGTAATTATCGCCCTTATACGAAAACTCACGATGGGCAAGCCCTTACGTTGCTGGTATGAACTGCCTCGATCTATACTGCCTCAGCATAAGTAGAAGAGCATATCCGACAGCTCCCCATATCCCAAGTAAAGGGACCTAGTCGAAGTCTCTGCACCGGTATAAAATTTCATCAGGGATCATCCAATGAGCCTCCATTCAACGTCTTCGTCTTGGAGGTTTTGGAGAATCACCATCCATTTTTCTTTCGAAATATCGTCTCGCCTTGGTGTAGTCACTAATTCTTTTAACGGAAAGTAGTTCTTAGAGAATACTCGATCAAAAACTTTTTCTATCTTCCAGAAGTGGCTATGAAACCAAGCTAGCAAGAGTTGCGCACATCCAATGAATCTCTCTTCACCCGCTCTCCAGCATGTATTCAAGGATCTGAATGTTTCAGCTAAAATTGTCGGGACGGGCGTGACCTTCTTATCAAGTCTGTCGCACAAATCTGAAACTGCCTCATCCACGTGCCCTAGTGCTTTAGGGAAAACAACCAGCTCGTAAATGCTCAAAGCAAAGACATCGACCCTTTTCTTCATATCTGGGTGTGCCAAGATCAAATCTCGCAAACTATTCCAAGGGATACATTTACTATCTCCTTTTTGCTTGATCCGGGCTGCAACCCATTGCTCACTCATCCCCGTGATGTTCATTAGCTTTTTTAAGAAAGTTAGGATGTTGGCGGCTCTGGAATAAACCTTGTCGGCTCGAATTTTCAGGGAAGGAAGTAAGGTCGTGTATTCTTCCACAGTAAGTACTAAATCCACTTTTCCAAAAGTAAAGCAGTTGTAGGTGGGATTTCAAAATTGAGCCAGAGCTCGAAACAAGTGCTTGTCCACTTTGATATCGAGTAGATAAGGCAAGTCACCATAATTACAGTAGAATAGCAGCTTGATCTCATCGTCCCATTGATCCCATATCTCTTTCAACTCTTGAAGATTGTTCTGAGTCACACTGATGCGAGTGAAATCCCACAATTCTGACACGTACCCCTCCGTCAGACTATCACCCTTCTCTAGTTCCATTTTCTCGGACCATACTCGGACAGCCGCATTATCTTCCACTTTATCAAGAAATCTGTTCTCCATAGCAAGCTCTCTATTTAGTAATTGAATGTGAATCAACACCTTTTTTATGATGAAAATGTCATGCAATCACAGTCAAAGCAAAACAAAACAAGTCAGTACATCTTATACAAAGCTAAAATTTAAAACAAGCAAGAAATAATAAATAAAGCACCTATTTGGGTGACCACTAGGGGTTCGGTGCGGTTCTACCTAAGGTAGGCTCTTAGGGCTCATTATATGCGGTTCGGTTCTAAAGTAAGGGTACTTGAACTGGCAGATTCCTCGATCCTCACCCATTATAGGCTCATACGGACCGAGTTCAGTTCAGGGGAATACATTTCCCTATGGCTATACAGAGAAGAAAATCTCACGAATATATAGGTACGGATGTATCCCGAAAGCGATCCACTATCCTATACAGAGGTGAAGACCTCACGAAGGAATAGTTTCTCACTCCCACTTAAAAGGGTATAACCGACCGGTTATGAAATGCAATATGCGAAAATATATCCAAAGACTCGAACCAATAAAGCAAATATATCAAAATGATGCAGACCATAAAAATGAAATGAAACGAAAGAATCGTAAATTTAAACCAAATTATCAATTTTCGACAAAAAAGACCAAAAGTAATCAACTCGTGGCTTGACTCTTTTATTCCCTTCCCAGCGGAGTCGCCAAGCTGTCGGAACTATTTTTTTGAAATCATCGACTTTTTATTTTAAAACAAAAATGGGAGTCGCCACCAATCCTTTTTTATGAGGTGCGATCGGGTCACCTCGTAAATTTAATCGTTTTAATTTATTAAAACAATGTTTTTTTTTCTACAAAATCCAAAAATGGGTTCAAGAGTCGGTTACGTACGAGGAAGGATTAGCACCCTCGTAACGCCCAAAATTGGTACCTAATTGATTAATTCATGTCTTAGTGTCGAAAGTTGAAAATTTGAAAATAGTTTAAAATACGACCCCTCTTTGTATTAATGTTAATTTTACTTAAAAACCGCTTGAATAAATCGAAACAAACGTTAAAGACCCTCTCGTCTCGTGATAACAAGATGTCACATTCCGTATGTTAGGACACGACACCTTGAACCTTTGAGAATAAGCTTGCTTTTATTTATTTTTATTTGAAATCTTATGTATTTTAATTCTAAAAGAATATTTGGTTATTTAGGTTCAACGAGAAAAATTGAAACCCCGTAAGTTAGGGTACGACTTCTCGAATCTCCAAATACGAAACATTGCCTTATTTTGAAAATTTTGAATAATAACGAGTGTAATATTTAAACGATGTGTATTTCTCTTATTCGGGGTATAAAACGGCCTATTATGGATAAATACGTTTAGACGCGATTTTTGACGTGATTTTAACGAAATGAGATAAAATGGTGATGCAAAAAACGGAATGATGATATACGAATGAAATGTCGCGTCGATAAATGACAATAATATAAATTACTAATAGAACATTTCATAATGCACGTAATGGCGATAATCACATAATATATACTATTTTAACACTAATATGAACAATCAAAGAAAAATAAAATAAATAATAAAGTAAATAATAATAATGATAATAATAATAATAATAATGACAAAATATGCACATGAAATGACAATACTAATTTTTAAACATAATAAAGAAAATAAATAAATAAATACATAAATGAATATTGAGGAAAATAGTTTATAAAATATTGAAAATAAAGGATCAAATTAAAATATAAATGAAATTAAGGGTACACTTTGTAATAAAGTACATAAATAAATAATAATAATAATAGTGAGAAAAAAAAGAAAAAAAACATAAAAAAAAAGAAAAACCAATAAATGTATAAATACAAATAAATAAATAAATACAAAGAAAAATAAAATATAAAAGATCGAAAGTAAGGGACTAAATTAGAATCTAAACAAAATTTAAAGTAAAAATCATAATAAATTAAATAAATTAAACAATAAAATAAAGTAAAGGATTAAAATCAAATGCGCCAAAACAAGCGGGGACTAAATAAGAAATTAACCCCATCCCCAGGACACATGTCCTTTCCTCTATAGATCAACGAACTGGGGACTAAATTGAAGCACACAAAAAAATCAGTGGCCAAACTTAAAAAATTCAAAAAAGGTAAAAATGGACTAAACTGAAGCGCACCGCAAAAGCGAAAGGGCTGATCGCGCAAATATACCAAAAGTTCAAAACGCGCAGATCCTCTGCAGCGGGTCGGGTCGGCGCGCAGGTCAAGGTCGAAACGACGCCGTTTTAGGGCTATTGTAGCCAGCCCTAAACGACACTGTTTAATGAGCCTATAAAAGTCAATTTTTTTTTTAAATTTCATTCTCTTCCAACCTTTTCAAAAAAAAAAAACTAAAAAAAAACTCTCAAACTCTCTCCCCCTCTCCAAGCTCCGGCCATCAGGTCCGGCGAGGCCCACGGCGGCCGCCGGTCTCCGACAATGGACTCTGCCGTTACCGGTGGCCGAAAAACGCTAAAATAGCCCCTTTTTAGCCTTTCGACCCTCACAAATCCAGATCTATGGTTATTTTTTTAAAAGAAATCGTCAAAATAGCAGAAATCCCTAGAGAACCTTTCTGTTTTCTGGGTTTCGAAAACCCCTTCATCCGAAAAATGTCATCTTTCATCGGAGATGACGATCCTCAGCCACTCACGGTGGCACAGCATGAAGAACCAGGTAGGTTTTCAACCCCTTTTTTATTTCTATTTTATATTTTTTAAAATAAATTCGTAAAAAAATAATAAAAGAAAAAAAGCACCTTTAGGATTTTTGAATTCTGTTTTTGATTAATCTTGTGTGTGTAAAAATTACATTGATAATGGCTTTTATAGCCAATATTACACTGCTTATTTCACTATTTTTTGCTACTGTTTGCTTTCATTTCTGCTACTGTTTCTTTGCTCTGTTTCTGTGCTCTTTTGGTCTTATTTTGCAGGTCTGGTGTTCGGTCAACAGAGGAGAGAAGAGAACCTCTTGCTACTTTGGTGAAACGACGGCAGAAAGGATGTCAGGCCTCGGGACGAGGCGCGCTAACGTGGCACAAGAGCAGCACCCTAGGGTTTCTGGCTTTCTGAAAATTTTTAAAAATTTTGGGCCTATCGGGCCTTGTAATTTTGTTGGGCTAGGTTTTTTTTTGTATTTTGGGCTTGTTTAATTTTACATTAATTTTTATTTTGTTTTATTTATTTGGTCTTGCGCCCGGGCTAAATTGGGCCTCTACACAGTGATTGGATTTCTTTAGTTATTAAAGTGTATGGCAGGTTTGGATTTATTTGGTTATTGTTTACTATGAGCATGACAAAAATGAATTTATTTGTATTAAAGTGTGTGACTAGACCTGTCTATGGGTTAGGTTTCGGCCCTCCCAAAAAAGTGTGAGGGTTTGGGTAAAACTATAGGCTTGAAAATGGGCTTGGGAAAAAAAATAAGACCCATTTAGAAAAGGGGTCGGGCCTCAAGTAAGGCTTTTCTGGCCTGGCCCGAATATGCAAAAAAAAAAAAAAAAAAACGGTTGCTTTTCATTGTTGTTTTTTACTCTCTATTTTTTTGCTATTTTCTTGTTATTTTTTCACTATTTTACTTCCATTTCACTATTATGTTGGTACTATTTTGTTGTTATTGTTTGGATATTGTATAACTCTTGTTTTATTGTTATTTTTTTTACTATTTTAGAGGCATTTGCTTATTAAATTGCACATATCTTAGTGTTATTTAAGTATACATATATATTTATTTTTAATTTGTTGGGAAACATTTATTTTAATATTTTTAATATTTTTGATGTATTATTTTTTTAATTTATTAATAAATAATATAAAAAATTTTAATACGGTAGGGTCGGGCTTAGGCAAAATCTTAAGCCCATTTTTCAGGCTGGCCCAGGCCCGGGCCTAGCGAATGGGCTTAAAATTTTGGTTGGGCCTGGCCCAGCCCATGGACACCTCTATGTATGGCATGTGCATGACAGAAATATGTATTGTATTGTGTGATGTCCTTTGTTTGGTTATTGTCTACTACTGCTTAGGTTGTGTATGCCAAAGACCCCACTGCGTTTATTGATGTTAAATTTGTTTGGCAGGTTTACTTCATGATGCATTTAATGAGAGTGAAGAATAACTGTCTGATAAAAATTGTTTGGCAAGTTTGTAGCATTTAATTGATGTTAAATTGTTTGGCAAGTTTACTTCATGATGCATTTAATGTAAGAGATAGGGTTAGGGTTAATCTAGATGGCTTAAACATAGATGATATAGAAGTAGGGGAACTATCTGATAGTGATGATTTTGAAACCTTAAATAGTGCACATGAATATGACTCAGATGACAAAAATTGGCCTGAGTATAACTTAGAAAGTGACATGAATTGTAACACCTCATACCCGGCCTGGTCGCCAAGCCCGAATATCAAGGTGCCACACCACTGTCTCATGTCAAATACAACAAGTAAAAGTTCATTCTTAAGAAAACGTCTTCCATTTTAACATTCGTACATGTTTAGAGTCTATCTTAAGCTTTAGTTATCGTCGTTACATGTTAACATACATCAAATTGCCTTAAAATAATAGTTAAGCATACATATGGTCCGTGTAATGGCCCATTTTTGCCCGGGCTGGAATAAACCAAAATAAAAACAAAAATAAAAAACAAATGTCCATTTTTAAATGTCCTTTTACAAAGAACCCAATCCGGTGGCCCAATACCCAAAACTAAAACTAAACCCGTAACCCATTTCACCAAGATCCTGACCCAAACTACCCATTACCCATTACAGCTGAGCCCAATTAAACCCACTAGCCCAAAACCTACGGGGCCCAAAAGGCCCAAACCTAAATCAGAAACTAAGGGTTCTGAAACCCTAAGTCTCCTTCACACCGCAAGCAAGCCTCGCACCCAGGCCAACAGTCGCGCCGCAAGCCTCGCGTCGGGCCAACGATCGCGCCATATGAACAACACCCCACCTCACCTCGTCCACTGTTCTCATCAAATCAGTAGCGCATGTCGCCCCACCGCCGAGATCCTCGCCGTGGACCTGCACAAAGAGGGAAAGAACACAGCAAAATGGCAAGAAACAATGAAATTTTTATATTTCCTTTTTTATTTATTTTCGAGGTTATAAAATCCCAAACAAATCTGTAAAAAAGGGGGCAAAGATACGAACACCCAGAGAGAATAAGCAAAAAAAAGACACAAACAGTTACAAATAAACAGTGCTACACAAACAGTTACAAATAAACAGAGAAATAATTTTTTTTTTTTGTTTACGAAGGTGATTCACATTTTGTTTTCTTATTATTTTTACTTTTATTTTCTTTGTTTCGTGCATGTTCATTTATGAGACAATATTGAAATAAAAGAAAAAGACGAAATTTCATACCTGAGAGCCGCCGTGGGCGACGGCGCGTAGGCACATGTGGTGCGTGGAGTGCGACGGTCCCCCTTATCGGAGTCCTGGCCTGAAGGCCAAAGGACAGAGAGTTTTCAAAACAAAACTCAGTTTTTTTCTTCTAAACTGATAAAATGATTTTTTTATTAATTTTGTAACTTATATAGCAACGGTAAAATGGCGTCGTTTATGCTTAGGCCAATAAGCATCAATACGACGCCGTATAAAGCTTTCGACCTGAACCTGACCCAGTAGACTAGAAGATCCGCGTGTTTTTTGCTCAATGGTCTATTTGCGGATCATGTCCTTCCGCATTTTTTCAAATTTACAATTACGTCCAATAGCATCTTTCCGTATTTACGATTTGGCCCCAAAACTCATATTCTGTTTCAATCTGATCCTTCGGGTTCTTCAAAGGCTAAATTCAAAACGTTGTCGTTTTTAAATCTGGTATAATTTTCATATTAGTCCCCGTGGTTTAACGCGCTTTTTAACTTAATCCTTTTTATTTATTTTATTGCTATTTAAATCCTTATTCATTTTAAAACCTTTTTATTTTATTTTTTAATTATTCTAATATTATATTTAATTATTTTATTATATTAAACTGTTTTATTATTTTATTTTATTAATTTTGTTAATAGTATGAAATGCATATATATATCTATTTTTTTATGTATTACTTTTATACATATTAAATTATTATTATTTATTATCTATTATTTTATTTGGTTTAAATATTATTTTTATATTATGATTTATATATTAATTATTATATTATGCTCTTTTAATTTCTATATTATATAATATTATATCTTATATTAATTTTATAAAATTTTATTCTATCTAAAATTACTTATATTGCATAGCATATTATTCATTCTTAAAAATGTAGTTTTATAAATAGAAATCATTTATTTATTTTAAAATGTATTTTATTTATTTTCTCAACATATATATATATATATATTTATATTTATTTATTACTTGGTATAGATGATTGCATGAAAATTTTCAACCTGCATGAAATATGTTCGTATTTATTTTATTGTTTATTGTATTTGTTTATACTGCATCATGTATTTATAATTGTTTTAGTGTAGGAATTATTATTTGTCAAATGTTGTATTATTATTTCTTTACGACCTATATTAAATGTTAGTATATTATAATTGCTTTTGATGTATGATAATGTGTTAATATGATATTTTCATAAGATCATCGTTTTAAAATAAAATGCGTTTTATAAAATTACTATATTTTACCTAAAGGTTTTAAAATAAGGTAATGTTTGATATTTAGAAATTCGGGAAATAGTGCCCTAACGTGCTGGGTTTCGATTTTCCGTTTGACTAGATAATTAAATACCCTTTTAATAAATTTCGTAAATTATGAGATGATTTTAGTTACGAGGGTTTAAATATATCGTGTCCTAACGTGCTGGATGTGATGTTTGTATTCTTTCGGAACAAAGAAATCTCAAGTTTTAAATCAAATTGTTCAGTTTTTTTAGTCATATTTTACATATTTATTAAATTTCAAACACTTGGACATGATTTTAGCGATTAGGTACCAATTTTTGGGCGTTATGAGGGTGCTAACCCTTCCTCATACGTAACCGACTCTCGAACCAGTTTTCTTGTTTTTCGTGGACCAAAAATCAGATGTTTTGAAATAAAATGTTTTATAAGGTGATCCAATCACACATAAGTAAAAAGGGATTGGTGGCGACTCCCATTTGTATTTTTAAAAGTCGACCCTGTTTTTTTCAAACTTTTAAAATGGTTTCGACAGTCCGTTTTAGCAAAATCTCAAAACATCAATGTAGGTATTGATACAAAAGACATGGTATCGATATTTTTCTCAAGAGGTATCGATACCGCATAGAAAATCAGTACCAAAATTGCTTACTGTTTTTCACTTAAAAACCCAAACTTCAAAAATTATTAGTACCCCTGCCAAAGTATCCATATTTCTTCCTCGAGTATCGATACTCGAGATAAGGTATCGATATCAAATCTTTATTTTGTTTTCCTACACGTTTGAAAATACAGAGGTATCATTTTTAAAACACGAATATCGATATCTTTTCTCCAGACCCGAAAAATACAACATTTTTAAGCATATAAGTCATTCCAACTCGTACCAGTTCAACATGCTATCATATTGCCATCAAATAAACACCGAAACGACCATAATAATGGTTTTAAACATCAAAAGCAAATCTGAGCAATAGTCAACATATAACGAAACAAATATCAAAATCCTAAGAGCAATTAAATCATGGAGACAACTCAAAATATCATATCCAATATTAGCTCAAAGACTACCACATTGCCTTATTCCCAAAACATAACCAAATAATAAACACCTACGAATAACGAAAATGGACTTGCTTAGATCACCCCTAGGAAAGCCATACTGCTCACACCGGCACACAACTAATTTGCAAAGTTTAAGAAGGGAGTGGGTGAGCTTAACAAGCTCAGTGAATGCTCAGAGTAACCGCAATGTACACGCAATATCAAAGGTCAATCAAGAGCATACTATAATGCATTCACAACCATATTTCATTCGAGTCATAATTACATGTTCTTGCTTCATTAATTCGTTTAACAATAATTCGTCAAGACTAAAACAACGTATACATGTTTTAATAACTCACAAGTTTAACTTATATATTCACAGGAAATCACAAGTTTAACTTATATATTCACATGCATTCACAAGTTATATGAAAACAACCCAATCCACAATTACATACGCAATTTACTATGAGAACATACTAACGTTTTCATGTAACTTAAATCAGCTCATTTAACATATTGTTCACAATTAAAAGCATCCGTCTCTTATTGTATTATCACAACATATAAGATCATATTTAAACAATAAATTGGCACTTGAGGCTATGAAACATAAAGTGAGCTCTATCATCACTCATCGGATACACTGATCTCCAACACACGAATCGACTCATACAGTCGAATATATCTCAAAAGTGAAGAATAAAGTTAGCACTCTCCAACACACCAAACATGTCCCGTTGAATGAAGCTTAGCTCACATTCCCTTATCTCTCCAACATGTCTCAGGGCCTCAACGCCCAAATCACATAACACATATAGATGAGTACTCACTATAACAACCCGTTTTTCAGTGGTGATGGAACAGTGGTTTTAGGACCACAAATTTCCATCGTGTTGACTCGTAAATATTATTTACAGAACATTTATGGAGTCATTAGAGTCGTATTAAAATTTGGTTAGGAAATTTTATCGTTTAGGTAGTTAATTTAAGAAAAATGACTAAATTATAAAAAGTGCAAAACTTGTTAATTATTGCATTTGGATGATTTAATGGCTTAAATAATAAATGTGGGAGGACCAATAAGGCAATTAGACCTTACTAGTAAATAGTGGACGGTAATGGGGTTAAAAGTTAAAGAAAAATTTAAAGAAAATTAGTTTAATGGTAATTTTGTAATTAATTCAAAATTATTAAAACAATTTGAATCAAAAGGCATTTTTCTTCATTTTTCTCTTCTTCTTGGCCAAAAATCACCATGGAAGAACTAGGAGAGCTTCAGTCATCTTTTGGCTTTGCATGTATGGAAATTGGCCCGTTTTCTTGTAATTTTTATGTTTTTGAGATCATTGCAACTAGGTCCAGCTAGCCCGTACCTTCGTTTTTGAACCTGTTAAAAATTTTGGAAGTTACCATTGATGAATCTTGGTTTCTTGTAATGATAGTTTTATGTTTGAAGCTTTGATTGTGGTATTTGGTTGTTTTGTGAAGTGATTTTTATTAGATTTTGATTTAAGGATTAAATTGTTAAAATATCAAAATTTCAATGTCTGATGGAGAATTTGATGAATAATAGGGATTGTTTAGGGCCTAGAATATTCAACTGTAATTTGATTCCTAGGAAATGGTCAATTTGATGATTTTCGGGTTAAGAGACTAAATTACAAAAGTTGTAAAAGTTTGGGGCAATTGTGTAAACATTGAAAATAAAAGGGTATAAAATGTAGTATAGATTGGAATATGAATTGTAAGCTAATAATTGAGAAATTTTACATTTTAGATCAATACACTATTGATATATGTGGAAAATGAAAATTTGTGAAATAGTCCCTAAACTTCTACAACTAATACAACTCAGTCCAGGTAAGTTCGTTCGGTTTATAATTTGATATTTATATGAACTGTAATATGGTATAATGTAAAATAGTTTATTTTAATTGCTTAATTGATGTTATAATATTTTTGAAAAATTGTTATTGAAATTTGGTACTTGGGTCGGATGAACGGGAGATAGAGTACTACTGAATAACGGCGTGTTATGGAGGGGTTGGAGTGGAGGTTGATTTGGTGTAATATATATTTTTCATGAGTATACCGAAGTTCAACATTTGTTGCGAACTCTCGTGTTATATTATCCTGATCTGGCGTGTTTTAGGTTGGATTAGCTCTTCGGAGCATTTGGCGTGTTATCGGGTGGATTAGCTCCTATGAGAAATTGGCGTGTTTCAGTTGGACTAGCTCTTATGAATGATTGGTGTGTTATCGGGTGGATTAGCTCTTATGAGCGATTGACATGTTTCGGTTGGATTATCTGTGTACTCGTATCTGTAAGTCGTTCATCAAGTCATAAATTGTAGTATTATAACATATTTAATGATTTTGAAATACATGATGTGTATTTGACACCTTGAGTTAACCCATTATGTTTATATGTGTTTTTCGGAGGTTATGGTTTGAGCTTTGAATTGAATTATGAAATTCACCGACTTGATATTGTGGATGATAGGAAACGCTTGTTGTTGAATTATTTTTGATTGAATTGTTATATTTACTTCGGTAAGATTTATCGTTTCTATACAACAAACTTACTAAGCTTCAATAAGCTTAATTGTGTTAATTTCTGTTCTTGTAGATATTCTTGAAGGTTGGACGATTGGATCAGCACTCGAGTCACACTATCCACCTGTTTTTGGTAGTTTTTGGAATGTCCATTTTGGATTATATGGCATGTAATAGGCTTGATTGTCATTACTATTGTTTTGATATGTAAACCTATAAAGAATGATCTTAAGTGCAAGTAGACAACTTATTATGATATATGTGAATGAAGGTAGATGTTTTTAGTACAAGTTTATAGTATATGTTATATTGAAATGTTGTGATTTAAGGTGCCTATGATAGGCATATTGGTTGGGTGTTAAGTTGTGTGAATTGTCATGTTTTGGTTGATGATTCATATTGTTGTATAATTGTGTATACTTGTGGTACCAATGAGGGTACATTAGTTAGGCACTTAGGATGGTTGATTTAGCATGTTTTAATCTTGTTTAATGTCATTTTGAATAGGTCTAATGGCTGGTAAATGGATTACTTAGGATTCAAGAAATCTTGAAATGGTAAACTTGATGTTTAATGTTCATTTAGGTGCACACGACCTAGGACACGCTCATGTCACTTGACCGTGTGCCACACACGGTCTGAGGCACGGCCGTGTGTTTTAACTCAGTGTGTTACACGACCTAGCACACGGTCTGCGACACGACTGTGTGTCACAAGTCAGTGAGTTACACGGTCTGGCACACGACCTGTGACACGACCGTGTGGCCCAACTCAGTGAGTTACACGGGCTGAAACACGGCCGTGTGACCCCCGCTTTGGAAATTTTTCAACCTTTTCTTAAAACTTCTAATTTGTTTCAATTTAGTCTCGAATTGTTTATAAGCTATTTTTAGGGCCTCAAATGCTTGATTTAGGGATCAAATGCTTGTGTTTGATATATTTTGATTGAGATTAAATTATCGAATGTTATATTTTTAAATGTTATACGATTGATCAGTAATACTCCATAACCCTAATCCAATGATAGAGACGTGTTAGGGGTGTTACACTCACAATCCTATGACATGCCAATTATATACAACGGTCTCATAAGGTCACAAGGCCAAAATATCCATATCATAATTACACATTTTTAATTATTGATTTGATGCACATCATCTCTGTTCATATTCCTCAATTCACATCACAAACTTGTATACAATGCATACTTATCGAATTCACATTTAATTGCACTTAAAGTGTCACAATAATGCTCATTGAGCCATTATATATCCGTTAACATATGAGTGCATTAAAAACAGTTTATCACATACAAAAACCTGTTACATTAGCATCATATTCCACAATGCAACACATACATACTTACCGACTTTTGCACATTTTCACTGCACATCTTTATACCGCTAACACAACATCATTACTGTCATTTGGCATATTAAATATACCCACAATATAATACAATTCACAATATTGCATCATAATAATCAATTCATAGTTATTCACATATTCGCATAATTTGCCAAAAATAAAATAAGGAAAATAGAAAGTTTACACTCGAAACTTAGGATAGAGTTTTAGGCTATTCCTAAGCTTCCAATCAACACTAAGAATCATGTCTGCAAGTAGCAATTCCAAACACTCACCAATTACGCTTTCGCCGAAAAGCCGAAAGCTTAAATTAGCTTTTCCTTGTCTTTCGCCTTGCTTGTAGAAGGTTCCAACGATTCCGATGCTTCACACATATTAACCACACCATATACACAATCAAAATTCATCCAAAGACTTAAACCAACCAAAAACGCAAGCCTAAGCTATATTTCTCAAGAAACTGAAATTTTGACTAACAAACTTAAAAATCAAATATCTCGGTCTATACTTAATCTTTTTGCCTAAAACGAATTCCATTCATCTAATTATTCACCTACGACTGATTCTCAACCTTTAAACTACTCAAAACTACTCAAATCATTGTATCGAAATTTTCGACATGTTTATGGCAATTTTCATGAAAATTCATTAAATCATTAGAAATATTTAATGAAACTTTAAAGTAAATTTATAAACCTTCTAATCATGTTACAACTAATTGAAAAATACTTTGAAACCATGTTTTTATCCACAAATTCAAAATTCACCATTAAAGACCCGATTTTCGGCTTTTATTTAAAACGTGTTTCAATTGCTAAGAATTCAGTTTAAGGGACTAGATATCATTTAAAACTCATAGAAAGTCGAATGGTTACCTTCAATGGAAGAAAAATGAGCTTTGACGCTAATTCAAAAAAACCCACGTTTGGAGAAGATGATATAGATGATGAAGTTTTGGGGTGATTTTCTTGGTTTTTATACAGGTTTATAACTTAAGAGATGATAAAAGTCAAAAGGAATTAGGACTTGGAGTTCAAAATTAATTGAAATAGTAAGAGAGAATCAAGGGACGGCAAACACAAATTTTGGGTAGTTTTTACCTGAAATAACTTGGTGAAGAGAGGTTATTTAACTTGGATTTTAAAATCTGGTTAAATTGCTTCATAAAAACTCTCAATTTTGACTCTTTTAATCATCAGTCCTATTTTGAAATTTAAAGGTATTTAAAACTCATTTTTGAAAATTGATTTAATTTTCTAAAAACTATAATTGAAAACATTACCAGTTTGTCGTGTCACAAAATTCTGAACACTCTAAGGCTAAAATTCCTAAAATACTCCTAAAACTCTTAACCCTATTTTGGGGTGTTACATGAATAATCTAGAACTTGAGGTTGGATTGTTATTTCCGAAAAAAGACAGTCTAAAAGAAGCTATCGGGTAGTATGGTAGGCTGAATAGTTATTTTATTAAGTTCCCAAAAAATGATCAAAAAAGGTTAAAGACTTTGCAAGTTAAATTATTTTTGGTACATATGGACCTTTAGACAAAACACTAATAACCCTACTGACCAGACTTGGCAAATTAGGAGTTTAAACCCTAACCATACTTACTCTAAGGTCTTTAAAAATATGAATATAACCTCAGCTTGATAAAGAGAAGTTCATGTCTAATCTTGATTATTCTTTGACATTATTGCAACAAGATGTTAAAAGAGATTTCATCTGTCTTGTCTCACTAACCAAATGTAAGAGGGCTAAACTTAAAGTAGTGAAATTAATTGAAAGATGTTATAAGGCACAAAATGAGAAGATATATGAGTATCTGTTGGAGATTAGGACCCAAAACATTGGAACAACAACAATTTTTTATCTAGATAACAAGTTGTTTCAAAGGATGTATGTCTATCTGCAGGCATGCAAATATAGGTATAAGGCTGGTTGTAGGAGGATAACAGGTTTAGATGGATATTTCTCGAAGGGCTACTTTGGTGGTTACCTACCGGTAGCTGTTAGGATAGATGCAAATAGTGGCATTTATCCTATTGCTAATGCTGCGTTTGAAAGTGAAAACCAAGCATCATAGTGCTGGTTCTTGGAGTTGCTCGCATTGAACTTGGAAATTGTGAGCTCATATCAAATATCTTTCATGTCTGAAAAACAAAAGGTAAAACTCCATTTGTTTGTTTTGTTTGATTTTTTTTGTTTAGGATGTATGCCAAAGAATTAAACTGTTTCTGTTCTGTTTGCAGAGACTTGTAGAAGCAATGTCCATGTTTCCTAATGTAGAAACAAAACATTATGTTTGACACCTACATGCCAATTTTAAAGACGCTTCTTTCAAAATAAAGGCATTGAAAGATTTGCTTTGGAAAGCTGCCAGAGCAAGCACTCCAAGGGATTTTGAGGATGCCAAGGTTGAACTGAAGAATACCAATCAACATGCTTATGATTGGTTGAAGGGAAATACCCCTGCTCACTTGTCAATGTCCCACTTCTCATTAATGAGCAAATCTGACATGCTGGTGAATAATCTTTGTAAATGCTTTAACAAGGTAAACCCTTATTTATTTTCTATATGTAGTTCATTAAAGAGCAAGTTTGATATTCATTTATCTTACTTACTGGTAAGTGATATTGGAAGCAAGAGATAAGCCCATTTTGACCATGATGGAAACAATTAGGATCAAAATTATGTTGTTGATTGTCAAAAAGAAAGAAGAAGCTAAAAAAAGTAAAGGAAACTTGTGTCCAAAGACCAAGAAAAAATTGGATGCCAATATCAAATATTCCATGAGGTAATTTATTATTTTTTAATCTATGTATGCCTTTATTTTGCTATCACATGCTAGTGTTTCCCATCACATGTTGGTGGGGCTCATCACATACTGTCTTTACTCCATCTATGATATGTTAAACTGTCTTTTAGGTGTGTTCCATCTCATGTTGGTGGAGAGAGATATCAGGTTGAATGTAGGGATAAGCGTTCGATCGAATCGAATGAAAAAATTTCGAGTTAATCGAGTTGACGAATCCTAATTTATCATCCTAACTCGAATTAAAATTTTCTCGAATCGAGTTAAGTAAGATGGAATTCAAATCTAATCGAATATATTTGTTTGAGTTAAACTAAAAAAATGAGTTTGGGTTCGTGTAGCCACTACCACCCATCGTAATCAAATTTGCTCACCGTAATCAAATTTGTTATTAACTTTCATCCCCTCATAATTTATTTATTAATCTTTTATATATGGGTTGGCTTCTTTGCTTGCTTAGTTGCTTCAATTATCTTCTGATTTTTGTCACCATGTATTTTGAAATTAAAAAAATATTAAATGTAAAAAATATTAATATGAATATTTTATGAAATCATCAACAATTCAACTTTAATATGAATATTTTAAAGATAAAATGTGAAATTGATACCAACAAAAAATTTTAATATGAATATTTTATGACATCATCAACAATTCAACTTTAACAAAAATTGATAAAGTTTCAGATGATTACACAATTCAATAATATAAATAGTACAAAATGTAAAATTTAATTCAACAATATAATAGTAGACATAAATTCGAAAAAAAAGTTTCTGGGGTTTGGGGGAAGTAAAAATTTTAAGGAAAAGCAAAAGGAAAAAAAAAATTGGGGGTTTAAGGGAAGTAAAAGTTTTAGGGAGAAAGTAAAAGGAAATTTTTTTTGAGGGGTTTGGGGGAAAGTAAAAGTTTTGGGAGAAATTAAAAAGAAAAAAATTGGGGTTTGGGGGAAGTAAATTTTTTTGGGGAAAATAAAATGGTATTTTTTGGGGAAGGGGTTGGGGGGAAGGGAATTAAAATGGTTGGTTTATTCAAATTATTCGAGTTATTCGAATTCGAAAATTCAATTTGATTCGAACTCAAAATTTGAAAAAAAATCGAGTTGATTCAATTAACTCGATTATTTCGATTCGAATAATTTGAAATTCGAACTTTTTTCGAGTCAAAACGAATTTTACTCACCCCTAGTTGAATGTGATCTAGGCAGTCAACATGTGGTGGACCTAGTTGATAATTTATGCTCCTATAGGAATTGGGAGATCACCAGCATCCCTTGCAAAACCTGGTACACTAAGGAAACCCAGCTTGCCATTTACTCCAACTTCATTAGGCAAGTAAGGGGTCCTAAGCAATGGGAGTCTGTGCCAGACATGTTGCCAATACTGCCTCATCCACTAAGAATGCCACCTGGCAAACCTACTAAAATGAGAAGTAAAGAACTTAATGAACCACAAATAACAACAAAGTTTATCAAAAAAGGGGTGGAAATGAAATGCAGTAAATGCAAAAAAATTTGCCATAATAAGAGGAGTTGCAGAGGGGAAGTCGTCCAAAACCTTCTAGTAAGTTATCTGCCTTGGCTTCATTAGTTTACTTTTCATATGCAATGTGTTTGATGGATTTGACTTATTCATATAGGTCACAAGACACAAAGTTGATGTTCATAACCAAGTGGTTGCCCCAAGACAAAAGCTTCCATTCAAAAGGAAATCAGCTGGAGAACCAACTATTGTTAGATGGATGCCTTATACTCAAGAGTCATCTGTCTCAAACCCATCAATAGCACTGTGAACCAAACTTGCAATCCGAAAGTTTATTTTGTTAATAATTTTGAGCTTATTGTGTAAATTTACCTATTACTACTACTGATTTCTTAACTTAAGCAGATTTTTTTTTATTTAAATTTGCCTATTATTGCTACTAATATCTAAACTTATGCAGATAGTTACATTCTTTTTTTGTAAATTTGCCTACAATTCAAATGAGTCCAATTCTACTGAATTGTAAGCAAAATTGGCAATAGTTTGGCCTTATTTTTGTAGACAGTTTAGCCTCAATTAATGAATGAAATATTAAGGTTTGTAATGGTTTATGCTTTTGTTTCATCTGTACAAAATATGATTCCCATTTCTAATCCATTCCATAAAGCAAATTAGGGATTTAAGTTTTCCAATCAAATTCTATAACTTAAACTTTCCAATGTTTTATGCCTCCTTCTTGAACATAAATTCTAGTAGCCACTAAAACCATTTAACATTTTAACACCGTTTTTGCAAAAAAAAAAAAAAAAATAGTTGGTTTTTCATTTCAACAACAATAACAATATCAGCAGTCACATAAATTGGTTTTTCATTTAAACAACAACAAAAAAATTACAAATAACAACACTATCAACCATGTTTTCTCTTCCTCCTCTTTGCATCCTCCAATGTTCTGACTTTTTTCAAAACACCCAACAACACAATTTGTGAACCTCCTACCTAGGTTGTCATTGGACCAAGAAGTCCTTAAATTGGCTGGTTTCCTTAGTAGTACACTGAAATCAAGGCTGGCATCTCCACTTATTCTCTTCTTCTTCTTTTTCTCTTTTTCTTCTATTGTCCAGTTAGGGTTCTTAAATTGAGGTCGTTTAATATGATAGCTAGGATGCCAACATGCCCAATTAAATGACAGCTTTCCACTACATACGTAACGGAAAATGATTATTTGGATTGGTTTCTTATTTTTTCTAAAATTCAGTGACTGAGTTGTAACTTTTCAAAGTATAGTGATTGTTTTATCATTTTAACCAAATTTTAATGACTATTAGTGTACTTTACCCAAAAATTTAATACAATAAAAATTTTCAAAAATTTAGAAGGCCAAGGCCCTCCAACCCTAATGGCTGTCCACCTCTGTCACCATTTTTGGGTTCAAACTCGATCCCTTGAATTCAAACCAAATTCAAGTTTTGTGACTGAAAAAAACAAACACAAGAATAATTTTATTTCAATTTAACTTCAATTTTAATCAGAATATAATGAAACTATAGAAATACGAAAAGCCTAAAAAGAAATGCCAAGAGATTGATCCATGAAGGGAATGCTATGGTTGCATCTAAATCAAAGTAAGAAAAATCAAAAATCGACTTGAATCTAAGTGTTTAGATGATTTATGAAAAACAAATTTAAAAACCACGGTTACCCGAAATTAAATTAAATTCTATTTTTTATTTAATATATAATTAAGTTTATTTTTTATGATATAAAAAATAAATATTTTACATTTAAAATAGTGAAAATAATTTAAACTTCTTGATAATTGAATGTTTTCTAGAAATATTAAAAAAAAAACTTCAAATTTTTGTGAAATAATTTACAAAAGCCAAAAAAGCAAAGTTCATTTTGTCAAAATAAATCTAAAAATACAAAATGAAAAATTAAATGAAAAAAAAAAAAAACTGAATCGAATTATGATGAACGGATCAAAATATCCAATAAAAAAACCTGACTGAACCTAACCGTTATTACCTAAGACTTGCAGCTGTGATATCCTTGGAAAGACTTACAAGCTAGGCACCCCTTTTTAACTTTAATCCATAAGTCCAGCCCATCTTTATTGCTTCTGATTCTATGTTTACTAACAGTTAATAGATTCATAGTAATTAAACCTTGCCAATTTGACCTCTCCTTTCTGACCTAAACCTAAAACCTGAACCTAATCCAACCTCTTTTGAAAAAAAAAAAGTCAACGCAAATCTGAAATTACTTGAACCTAAGATGACTCAACCCAAAAAAGTCTAATGGTTCGAACCAAAAACACCCTAAATCAGAAACGACCCCAACCTGGAATGATTGACAAATCTGAATTAATCCGATTCAGATTGACCCAAACTAAAATCAGCTCAACTGTCAATACTCTATCTTGATGATGACCCAAATATCAGATGTTCTACTAAGATAAATCATTGGTCCCCCTAAACCTAAAACAACCCAACACGAAATAATTTGAACTTGAAATGATTGACAAATCCATAATGACAAAGGATTTTCAAATCTAAAGCCAACCCGACCCATTGGTTGACCAATCTCCTGTCAATAGTTCTTCATAGCTTATCTTAATGATGACCTAAATATCAGATGTTCTTCTAAAATAAATCATTGGTATCTATACTATTATTTAAAGGGCTGACAGAGTTAGTGTCACTCATCAACCAGATCCTAACTCAATTGTGAAATTGCCGAAAACCCATTTCTTTTATTAAATAACAAGCACTGCTAGGAACTTGGTGAATTCTTAGTGAATTCTAGAAAAATGTACATGATGGGCTTTGAACCTAAAGCACTATAATGTTTAAAGGAGTCATTTCATCTTAAACTCCATTATTCAACCACCAAGTAGAACTTTGACAAGGAACTATGAAAAATGAAAACACAACAACAAAGAAGGAAACAAGGCACATGTCATCAGGGCACATTCAAATAACCCACCATCCATAAGTAACATGATGAACTGCTTCCACTGCTATTGATACATTACTAGGATAACCTTACCTTCACTCCCTTTACGGTATACTTCAAGGCAGCAAGAAAAACTAAGAGTTATCACTCGATGAAGAAGGTACCCAACCGTGCTAACCCTTTTACAACTCGTCTCTCGAAAGGCTATCTCTTCCAGGTGGGATATATGATGTATATGCTTTAATAATGGACTCATATACGTCGATTCCTTTCAAGTACTCAGCTTGGTTTAGAAACTGCAGTAAGGTAGAAAAGACAACAATTAGATACTCAGATCACATTTTGGCAGTGAATGTTAACTGAAGGGAGTTCTAGCTCTTCTTGTATCACATACTTGTATTCACACAGTAGATCATCTCTGTCAACCTTCATTAAAATGCTAAGTTACTTGGACTCGGGTGTGAGTGTCGGATATGGTTATGTATCCAACATGAGCAAGGTTAGACCTTTTTATGTTTTGTCATGTATTTGGAGGATCCTTGGAAGTTATATCCCCATATCCATGTGTTAGACATGGGAATTTCAAAAAACAAATGAAGAGTCCAAGCAACATGGTCAAAATGTGTAGTGATTCTATACTCTATTCTATATCAGGGGAAAAAGTGTATAAATGCTCATAATCCATTTTCCATCATATATACCACTTGCAAGTTGCAAGAGATGGGATCCAAATGTGCATATGACAAAAAATTGTAACTTCTTGAATGCTCAATGAAGAGTCTTTGTGGTTAAAGAGTACTATAGGTTTCGGCTATCTGCACTTGTAATACAAGATGTAAGCATAAATATGACAATACTAATGCAAGAGGCGCCTAATTGGGGTTAACAGTACTTTGTGTGAGTGTGCATAAATATGCAAGCATGCACATTAACATATAACGATAATAATACAAGATGTACCTCATTATGGTCATGAAGCAAAACAGGAGTGTTAGCCATAGGTGAAAAACCAATAGCTCGCAGGCCCTGTTGCCGAAAATAGCGAGAATCTGTAGCGGCGGGAAAAATCTCTGGTTTCCCAATCTTTCCATTAGCTTTCTTGATAGCTTCTACCAACAGAGCCCACCATGGATTCGACCTGTCAGTGGCAGTTATGAGTGGCCTTCCTCGGTAATCTTGCGTAGAACCCTTTTGCTTAAACTGCGGACAGAAATAATTAGTTCAGGAAGCAATTTGGTATCACACAAACAGCAACACACCATGAGAAACTCATACAAGTGGACAGCTTTTTTCTTTTCCTAATATTTATCGCCTTTGTTTCCCCTGGAATGCACCGGTCTTGTATTTAGACAGTGACTCAGATGATATCAAATCGATACAAGTTGACGAGTGTCACTATCTTCAAAACGCGGGAGAGGGGATGCATTTAAGGTCATATAACTTACGGTATGAGCAGAACAAAATATTGAACAAACCAGAGGACATAATCATATTGATTTCAAGAAATATATTGCAGGATGCCATGAAATTTTGTACTAACAGATCCTGAAAACATAGTACACCACCCTTTTATTCTTACAGAATGCCATTTTTTTTTCTAAGAGAAAAAATGTTTCACTTGCTCTACCTCAAATGACATGTTTCGAGAAGCAGGTGCCCATTCCTCGGCTATCCGTTTCTCCAAGGATTCTGCATTAACTGTTGGTGGTATTCGAATATCAAAACCAGCTTCTGCTTCAGACGGCTGCAAATTCATAACAAAACCCTGGCAGAAAAATATAAAAGAACCCACGTATGTTAGAGGTAGATATTACATATATAACTATTTTTTTTCCATGAATGCAACATGGCAACAAAATTGATGAAAGACCAGCAGAATGAATGTGTGCAGTAGCGGAAAGGAGAAAGGTAGGCCAAAAGGCCTAACTGACCATGCATTAAATGGTCCAGCATTTTTAGCACAGAAAGTTTAGTCCTTTAGTTCCTCTAGCAACCGAGTGCTTTAAGGAACTATGGAACAAAGATTAATGCACATTGTTTTCCATCTTCAATGAAACAATGCAATCAAGCCACAGCTTTCCATGTTGATATATACTTAACATATTTAATAGGGTTAATGCAATTTTTGATCCCTGAACTTGGCAACTAGGTCCATTTTGAAACCTCACTTTTTTTTATCCACTTTGGTACCTGAACTTGACAACTAGATCCATTTTGATCTTTGAACTTGAAAAATGTAAAAGTTTGATGACATGGCACTCTGAGATTATGCCACATCATTAGATATTGAGGAAATCCAAATTTAGGGACAAAAATGGACCTAGTTGCCCAGTTCAGGTACCAAAGTGGAACCAAGAAACAGTATAGGTACCAAAGTGGACCTAGCTGCCAAGTTTAGGGGGCCAAAAATTATATTAACCCTGTTTAATACTTAATAATTACTGTTAAAGACATCAAATTAACACAAGAAAATCCACTATTGAGTCACTAGGAAAATTATTTCTATTCCATCAATGTGCATGACTAACATTTCATATCCAGTAAAAGCCTCATGAGATGCTTCATATTACTTGTCAAAGAGTATATGCTCCTCATGTCTTGTATAAAGATTCATACACTAACATTTTGTTTTTTAAAAGAAAGATTATCTATTTCTTTAATTTTCCAAAGTGTTTGAGGAATGGAATCGGTATAAGCTCATTAGGGCTCTTAAAGTTCTAATGCGTCAAAGCCAAGTGACAAGTATGGTTATAGACTGCTCCTGAGACATGAGCAAAAAATTGGTTATCTTCTGTGCTTTTATGATAAATATCTGAAGCTAAACTATTAATAAAATATCAAGTGAAATCATAACTAATAGCAATACATGTAAACTAACTACAAGTACTTTAACAAGCAAAGATTTTAGCACCTAATTATCTAAATTTACAGAGACTTACTGTGGGAGAAGGCGTGCCAGCCTTCAGAAAGGCCACGTTAACCGAAATGACTTCTCCTTCACCCTTCAAACCAGCTTTGACCAAATCAAACTGCGAAGCCCTGAACCTCCTGATACTCTCAATGCTCTTGAAAAGGTTCTCCATTGCACTGTTGTCGTAAAGCTTCGCCCCATGTCCAGGAGCTCCAGTAGCCTTTATCACCAGCCACCATGGCGTCCTCTCTCCATAGAATAACCTATAATTCTCATTGGGTGAAGCCAACCCTGTTCCTCAAAACAACATTATGTTATCATCACTAACAGATATACGGACAACTAGCGGATCAGATATCTGCAATGTCAATAAAATTCAAACCCGCAAATTTGCTTTAAAATCTAAATCTGTTTACCATCCGCATCAAATCCAAATATAACTAAGATATCCAAATCTGCTAAGATCAGTATTTAGTAAGTCCAAATACTTGTTTAAAATAAATTTTTTTAAAGAGTTTGGATATCCAAATCCCTTATTCACCAAAACAGATTCAGATAATGGATATAGGAACATTAATATCCACATCCATTCCGAATCCACTTAATTAAAGTATCCAAATACAAATATTATCTGAAAAAAATTAAATAAATATCTACAGATTCCCAATTCCCAACTATTGTACTTACAAATTCAGGTCCTCACCGGCAAGCTCAATAACGAACAAGAAGCATTGCCCACCAATCTATTAACTATTAACTATATCAGCCATTTCAGGTCCACAAATTCAGGTCCCAACTATTAACTATATCAGCCATTTCAAAACATGGTTTTACAATTTTTTTTAATAAATTTTAAAATGTAAAATCTGGTTCACCTTCATCAAGCACAATATCAACATTCATATTCTTGAAAACATCGGATTGAGCCAACTTCTCAAGACCGTCATGCCCACCAATCTCTTCATCAGGGACAAACGACAAGTAAAGTGACCGTTTTGGCTGAAACCCAGAAGCCTTCAACCTACGAACAGCCTCCATATACTGCATGCCCACGCACTTCATATCCTGGGAGCCTCTGGCGAATATATTACCATTTTCATCGATGTGGGCACCGAAAGGATGATAATCCCACTTCGAACGCTCAGAAGGGACGACATCGGTGTGGGAGTTGAGTAAGATAGAAGGAAGGGAAAGGTCGGAGCCTGGCCATTTGAGGATAACGAGCGGCTTTCCTTGGACGAACTCTATGACTTGGGTTTCTAAAGAAAGGGATTCGGCTAAGGATAGGATGAATTGGGTCGATTTTTTATAGTTCGGGGATGGTTGGGATGTGTTGATTCGGAGGTATTCTTGGAACCTTGATATGATTTGGGATTGTTCATCTTGGGTCGGGGATGGTGTTGGATTTGTGAAGCTTAGAAGTGAAGAAAAGAGTAGAAGATGAACAATGATGAATTGGTGATTGAAGTTGCAAAGTTTTTCCATCGATTTTTTATTGTCGATTCTTCACAAACTATTGAGTGTCACTGATTCTCAGGCTCGAGCAACAAGGTAGAATAGATGCCTTTTTTTATAAAACTAACCCACCAAAATTCATTAATTACATCTATTTCTTTTTTTATAAAATGCAAAAATAACTTAAAATCTATGAAAATATTACGATTTTTGAAAAGAAGAGAGCTTTAATAAATTTACTTTTTTCTAATAGAGTCAAATAATTAGGTAAAATATCCAAATATATTAAAAAAACAAAATTTACGGAAAAGGACCAGTTTCTTGAAAATTTACGGAAAATGGTCATTTTCCCACAAAACGCGTCCACGTCAACGCGTTTTGTGGGGATAAACCAGGAAAACGCACCCTGGGGACGCGCTTTGTGTGCACATCAAGACATCGCGGCAAAAAGCGCACCGACGTGGGCCGCTTTGCTTGATGATGTAGAAAAACGCGTCCCCACGGGCCGCGCTTTAGCTCTCTCAGCAATCGGTCAAAATTTTTAATAAACCTATAAAAACCTCCCAACCCTTTTATTTTTTTCACACTTTAGTCCTTACTCATTCTTCTCTCAAATTTCTCTCAAATTCCTCTCAAATTTCTCTTTAAGTCCTTGAAACTTCCTCTGAAATTTCGAAATAGTCCTTTAATATTTACAAAAAAGCCCTTTTTTAATTTTCTTAATATATTTTTTTTGAAACTTTTAAAATTTTCGATCGTATTACCAATGGCCGGGGAATTAATTCGTCTAGACAACAAGCACATCTCCGTCAATCAAATGCAAATGGTAAGTTTTAATTTTAATTTTTCAATATTATTTAATATTTTTTAGGTTTATGTAATTTTAATTAATTTTTATTTTATAATTTTTTAAACAGTCTGTAGATCGGGTGTTGCAATGTTATATTCGCAATATGCATGGTCTCCCATCGCCATTGATCGAGAATTACTTGCGGGAAACGGGTTTTTGGCACGTGGCCGCGATAGGTCGGGGGTTCAAGTTGGAGCCGACTTTGATCAGTGCGTTGATAGAGAGGTGGAGACCCGAGACGCACACTTTCCATCTTCCATGCGGAGAGTGTACCATCACTCTGGAAGATGTGCAGTTGCAGTTGGGATTGTCGGTGGACGGGTCGGTAGTCACCAGGTCCGTAACTTCTACCGATTGGATGGCCATATGCTACGAGCTTCTGGGTGCCATTCCAGATAACATTCATGGAGGTCGGATCGAGATGGCCTGGTTACGAGACACATTCCCGGAGCCGAATGATGGTTCGACCGAAATAGAAAGAATACGGTATGCTCGGGCATACATTCTTGAGATAATTGGAGGTTATCTAATGCCGGACCTGTCTAGAAACCTCGTACACTTAAGATGGTCACTTTGAAACTTGTTGATTTTAGAGCAATAGGTGAATTGAGTTGAAGTCCGCCGTGCTATCGAAGTTGTATCGGGAGATGTGCGAGGCGACGCGCGACCGAGTAAAGCGAAAATCGGAGGTTGCCTATCACTACTGCGATCATGGGCACGGTTTGATTTCCATTTTTACGTCCTCGACTCGACCACCCATATTCATTCCCACCGATAACGAGGTAAATTTAATGTTATATTTTACAATTATTACATAGATTTATAGTATAATTGTATGTTAAAAATTTATTTAATTAGGTGGAACCATTCGGCGAGTTATGTTGGAATACCTACCTCGCTTGAAGATATACTATTTTCTATTGGACCAATGGTCTCAATCACAAGTAAGTTTCAATTTCGTATTTATAATTTAGTATTTACGTATTTAGTGTTTAGTATTATGTATATAACTAATATTTTGGTAATGTTAATATAGTTTCAATGGACACGTGCACGAGGATCCGGCAATTCGGGCGATAATTCCGGAGAGTTCTTCTTGCAAAATTCAAACATTTGGCACGTGAAGGTCTCATTGATCAACTATGCGACCGTGGAGATGCACCGATCGGATCGAGTTCTGCGACAATTTGGATTCCGCAACCGATTCCCGTGCCACCGAGGTGCTCGATGATGAGAACAAAGTGGACTTACAAAGCAGATTTGCACACGGATTGGCCAAGATTTTGGTCAAGATATATCGAGATGTGGGAGAACCGGTATGACTATTTACCTATCCGAGAACCGATCGTCGTGCGTTCTGAGTTAGCGTGCGTCTTGGAATACATGTCATGGTTTAGGATCCATGGTAAGCCGTATTTGTTATCGGAAGAAGGGAGGCGACAACAACTTCATCAACAAAGGGAACGTCGGGGCCCTTTAAATCCAAGGAGAAGGGGTGATGAGACGGGGCCATCAACAAATACATATAGTCACCGGGCCCATCAACGGCGCCCACACATCCATCCGGGCCCATCGATTCGGTAGATGACACCGACATCACAGCCTTTAGCCTTTTATGCCAGGTGCGTACCCTAGCCCTTATATGTATCCTAACCCATATATGTTTCATTTTCCCAGTCCCACCCCAGGTTGGAATGCATGACCCGGTTCGAGTCCGTTCCCGACTACTCCAATTGGCCAGCCGATCTTGAGGCCGTCATCGCGTGAGGGATCACAGGAGGCGCCGTCGGGGAGCACTTCTTTTTACCAGTCTCCTTCGCCATACGGGATTCAGACACCCCCGCCGTGGTTTATGCAAACACCTCCGGGGTCGTTATTTTATTAAGGTGGGTCATCCTCGCAACACCCACAACCAGACCCACTGCCGAGGAACCTAATCCCGCCGAGGTTCCACAACCCACCGGAAGCTAGAAGAAGGAGGAATCCAACACAGAACCGCCGACCACCCCGTGTGGCACCGATTCCGACCGGCATCAACATTGATTCGGATGGGCTTTTTATTTTTAAATTGTAATAAATTTTTATTTTTTGATAAAATAAAAGTTATTTTTTATTTGTGTTTGTAATTTAATTTTAATATCTTCACTAAAATAGAAGTTGTTTATTTTTTTGTATGTAATTTAATTTGAATTTTTTAATAAAATAAAAGTTATTTTTATTTTTATTTTTGTAATTTAGTTTTAATATATTTAAGAAAATAATAGTTGTTTAATTTTTTTATTGTAATTTAATTTTAATATCTTTAATAAAATAGAAATTGTTTAATTTTTTTATTGTAATTTAATTTTGATATATGTAATAAAATAATAAGTTGTTTTTTATTTTTTATTTAATTGTAATTTAGTTTTAATATATTTAATAAATAAGATGTTGTTTTTTTTATTTTTTGTAATTTAGTTTTAATATATTTAATAAAATAAGAATTATTTATTTATTTATTTATTTTCTTTTGTCATAATTAGTAAAATAGTTGCATTTGGACCCACTTAAATTAATTTGTGATCTAGAATAATGTTGAAAATTAATATTAAATAAATAAGATTTCATAGGACCTATTTGTTAGAATTTTAAGATCTGGTAGAACTTTCTGGATTTTAACAAATTTAAATCCATTATTTTATATTAGAGATGGTGATGGATCGTGTTGGATGTAATCGCAACTTAAATTAAAACTATTTAAATAGTACATTTTATTATTTAAAAATAACAAAATATTAAAAAGATATTTTTACGCTAATGTTTATATATTTTAAAAATATTTAAATTTAGGCTGGTTCAAAGATTAAAAAAAAAATTATTCTCTAAATTTAACCCATGAATATATAGATTTTAAATTAAATTGAATATTCAATGGATTGATCAGACGTGGTTAATAATTGTAAAATTCATACTCGAATTAATATATATATTTTAAAATTTAGATCCACTAATTATTTGTATTAAACACGAGAGTTGTTATAAGGATTCGAGCCCGATTGCTTAAATTATTCATATGATATTCAAATGTGATTAATAATTGTAAAAATTTTGACTGTTGCAGGGCTAAAGCGCGTCCCCAAGGGCGCGTTTTCCTGGTTTATCCCCACAAAACGCGCTGACGTGGACGCGTTTTGTGGGGAAATGACCCTTTTCCGTAAATTTTCAAGAAACCGGCCATTTTCCGTAAATTTTATTTCTTTTTTGGTATATTTGGATATTTTACCCCAAATAATTTGAAATCAACAGATTCTAACGCCCTATTTTGCTCCTCTATTCTGCTGCTTATTCCATCACCCTTTTTTTGATTTTTTTTTATTTGTTTTTCATTTTTTTATTTTTTTATTTGTTTGTCCTTTTTCATTTGTTTTTCTTTATTTAATTTTTCAATTTATTTATTTATTTGTTTTTCTTTAATTATTTGTTTTTTTATTATTTATTTGTTTTATAATATTTTATGTATTTTTGTATATTTATTTATTTACGTATTTTATCAAAAAATAAATTATTTATGTAATTAATTAATTTTTTAAGTTAGTTTTATAAAAAAGCCTAAAAATAATTTTTGTAATGTGAAATCAATAAAATTAAAGTGACATTTTTAATAGAAATAAAAAAAATGGAAGACCAAAAAATAAAAATAAAAATTGAAAAAAAATATCATATTAAAAGTGAAAGTTGAATTGATTGGGAAAAAAATAAAAAAATAATTTATTTGTTAAAAAAAATTTATTTGTTAAAAAAACTATGACTTTTTAAAAAAATATATATATTAAAAAATTAAAAATATATATTATGACTGGTAACATCGTGTCAGTGACATCAACGATGTGACTAGTCATTAGATTTTTAATGCCTAATAATTGTTAGTTTAAAAAAGAGAGAGAGAAGATGAACGTCCCTATTTAAGAGATGGGGTTTTGGTCTCCCCTTCAAATATTCTGTAGAAGAAGAGAATGAAGAAAAGAGAAAAAAAAAAACTAATAAGGTATTTATAGTTTGTATTTTGTATTTTATATTTTATAGTTATTGTAATATAATAATTAATTATATTTAATTTATGTAATTTTTTTTAAATTATGCAGATATCAACCTGCACTAGCGGTTTGTAGTGGGAGAAGGCCCTAACACATGGATCGAAAATCCAGAACAATCGACGGAAAACTCTTCTCCCCAATTCCAATTGTCCATTCGAGCCTCTATAAGGCAACGTTTGCAAGTCCACGACAGTTCCTCGGACGTACTCCACTAGGGGTGAGTATTCGATCGAGTCGAGTCGAATCGAGTCAAAAAATTTCGAGTTAGTCGAGTTGACAAATCCTATTTTAGCAACCAAACTCAATTTAAATTTTTTTCGAATCGAGTCAAAAAAATTTGAGTCAAATCGAGTCAAGTTAATGAATCATATTATTTATACTTAATGTTGTGTTTAGATGGACCGATTATTTAACTAGTAGACGAAGTACAATATTATTTAACTACATGAACAATATAATTATTTTGCCTTTTAACTTAATGGGTAAACATTTATCAAAACGACGTAGTTTTACCTTTTAACTTAATTATTTTGAATTTTAACTTTTAAAAAAGTAAACATATATCAAAACGACGTAGTTTTGTCTTTTCTTATTTGGATTTTCGGATAACTCAAATTATGTAATTCATATTCGAGTTAAACCGAAAAACTTAATTTTTTATTCGAGTTTATCCGAATAACTTGATTAACTCAAATAATTCGAACTATTTAATTCAAAATTTGAATTTTTTATCGAGTTGTTCGAATCGAATCAGATTTTGCTCACCCCTATACTCCACCATCGCTGAAATCCAACCCTGAAGTTTATTGTATGACTCATCCCAGTTGCCGTACAATTGTTGCATGGTTATTTGTTTCGCCCACCACGCTTTCTTGTACGACACTCTGTACTGGAATCGGGCTTGCATGTCCGCAATCAATGCCGACACAAGAATGATTGGGCTATCTTTCATTAGTGGCATGATGCAATTGCAAATACTTTTGGCATCCAATTTCCGATGGTCTTGAGACATACGTGCGACAGTGCATGTATGACGCCCTTCTAATTTTCGTATTTGCCACTGTTGAGTCCTTTGTATAAATGCTGCTCGAACCCGCCAACAACACCTATTGCCGGCTCTCTAACATTCCCTAACATATAATGTTGGTGTAGACTTGGAAACCTTGTAATCAATCGACAACTTCATGATGTACTGTTTGGTGGAAAACACACAGTCCACCTTGTTCTCGAACCGTTGCCCAACGAACAACTCCTCCAACTGCGAATATGATGCCAATCTATGAGCAGGTACTATATCGGCGTACTCATGGAACTCGGATGCATGCGTTGCATCTGAATCTATATTCAACATGTCGCCCCCAGGTTCATTTCGTAAAATAATGTCACGACTCGGGTTACTGAATGAAGGGCCGTGAAAATCTTCAACCTCCTCCAGGCCTTCATCATCGATATCATCCGAAACCTCATCAACATCAGGGTCACTAAAATCTTTAACATCCTGATTAGAATCTTCACCATTATTGGTCCTTTCTTTTTCGTCTGCCTTTGTGCTTATTATCACCTTAGGATGTATTTGTAGATAGGGACCGGGGTAGGTTATTATATGAACTCCCACCATAATTTGGATTTTCGGGTATCTGCGATGTCCCTCCGCATTCTAACTAGTTTGTCCATCCGACATTAAGATCAAAGTCAAATTCGCGATGTTGACTTATTGGACTAACATTCTTAACATGCTCTAAGTCCGCTAACTCAGCAAATAACTCAATCGGTTGGGGGTTCTCACTCCCAGTCGACCACCATATTTCCATCATAGTGCCCAAGTCATCATCATCTAACAGTTGCATCTCACAAAATTTCAACGGATATATAGAGATTGGAAACTTGTAAAATAATCTGGACATCGCCCTTACACAACAGATAGCTATTTTCGCACTGATCTTTCTTTTCATTTCTGCCAACTTCACTTTTTTTTTAATCGCAACCCTATTCTTTGCCGACCTTGAAATACACAACCAACATCACCTTCTATAATTTCACCGCAAAAAAGAACGTACACCAAAAACATCTCGTTATTCATCTTCAACAGAATTTTTGAACTCTCCTACTAAACACAACAATTTCACCATTCTATATATGTTAGAGAACCAAGTGGTGGAACCATAAAGAATGGCTCCACCAAAATAAAATATCAAATTTTAAATTTTTATATTAAAAAAACATTTTAAAAAAATTAAACTTGTAATAAAGTGGTGGAGTCATTCTAAATATGTTATAAGTTATTGTACTTTTCGTAAATTTTGAATTTAATTTCTGTATTTTTATTTCAAAATTCAAATTCAATTATTAAAATCGTTAAAATTTTATATTAAATATGCTGATGTGACATTTTCAAATAAAAATAAATGCTCATTTTCGAAATTTTCTGTCATTTGTTCTATATTATGAATTATCAAAAGTGTTTAAAAAAAATAAATCACTAAAATATTAAATTTGAATTTATTGAAAAATTTTAATATATTATCAAACAAGGCCTTCATATTTTTTAATGTTTATACTAGATTGTTGCATATTATTCTATATTTAATTTAATTTTATATAAATTACATAATATATAAATTTTAAATATATATTATAATATAAAAAACGGGTTAGGTTGAGCCAGATTCGGGGCCTTGAATGTTGGAGCCTAAGCTTGACTCATGTTTTAAATGGGCCTAGTTTTTTGTCCAAACTCATTTTACAAGCATCATCATACTTTTGTCCAAGCTCCCCTAAATTTGGTCAATTTTAATCATTACTTTTTGAATTTTGAAATTTTAATCATGACTTAAGTGATAGCAATTAAATTTGACGAGTCGAATTAATCATTGGTATCTTATTTGATAATGTTTAGTTTGTATACTTTTCAATTTTCTTAAATATAAGGCCCATCTATTAATTCCATTAACTAAACTAATTTTTTTTAATATTATATATATAAATTAACAAGTTAACATGACAAAACACATATAATAATATATTTGTTATATAAAATAACGTAATTTAATTTAACAAATTTAATAGATGTAAAAAAAGAATGTCGGTAATGACAATATATCGCAAAGAAAGAGAAATAAAAAATAAAGAACACACAGATTTTTACGTGGAAACCCTTTCGAAAAAAAAACCACGGGCAGAGGAGAAGCAAATTCACTATGTCGAATTCGAATGATTACAAAAAGAATGGACTATGTCTATTTATAGGCTTGTAAAACCATATTCTAATAGGAGTGTAGTAAGATTGAAACACCTTATTCTAATCAATATCAAATAGATGGAGTTTAATAAGGTTTAAAAAACCTTATTCTAAAATAAAATAAAATAAAAAGTGTAATTCTATATGGATTTTACTTTTATTTTATTTTACCACTGTATTTTATTTAAATAAGGATTCGGGTCACTTAATTCTAACAATCTCCACCTTGACACGAATTCTCAATGAACAAGTTCTTCATCGCGAACTCTCAATGAACAAGTTCTCCACCTCTTCCATAAAACCCCTTAAGGGTTTAACTTCAACAATGAACACCAACTAAGACTAAGCAATGCTCAAACTTGGTTATAGGAAGTGACTTAGTCATCATATCTGTAGGATTTTCATTAGTACTAATTTTGCTCACAACAATATCACCACGAGCAATAATATCACGAACAAAATGATACCGAACATCAATGTGTTTTATTCTCCCATGAAACATTTGATCTTTTGTAAGGAAGATGGCACTCTGACTGTCACAAAATACTATACTGATTTGAAAGTCTTCATTGAGTTCACTAAAGAGTCCCTTCAACCAAATAGCTTCTTTACAAGCCTCAGTAATCGCCATGTACTCAGCTTCAGTGGTAGACAAAGTGACTGTAGTTTACAAAGTGGCTTTTCAACTGATTGCACAACCTCCGATTGTAAAGACATAACCTGTGAGAGATCTTCTTCTATCAAGGTCTCCAGCAAAATCAGCATCAACATACCCAATGACTCCATCTCTAGTTCTTCCAAACTGTAAACAAACATCAATAGTACCTCGTAAGCATCTTAAAATCCACTGAACTGCTTTTCAATGTTCTTTACCGGGACTCGCCATGTATCTGCTAACTACATTGACTGCATATGATAAATCTGGACGTAAACAAACCATAGCATACATGAGAGATCCCATTGTATTAGAGTATGGAACATGTGACATGTACTCAATGTACCCCTCTGACTTATGTACAATTTACTTGCTTTTCTATCTTGGAGAATCTTCATACCAAGTATCTTCTTTGCTGGTCCCAAATCTTTCATCTTAAATTCTTCACTTAGTTGGGTTTTGACCTTTCTTATCTCTCCTTTATCTTTTTATGCTATCAACATGTCATCAACATAAAGAAGTAGATACACAAAAAAACCATCATTATTTTTCTTAAAGTAAACACAACTGTCAAAGCTACTTCTTTTGAAACCATAAAAAGTCATAAAGGAATCAAACCTCTTGTACCACTGTCTTGGTGACTGTTTCAAACCGTAAAGGGACTTTTTCAGCAAGCAAATATAGTCCTCTTTTTTTGAGACTGTAAAACCCTTTGATTGTTGTATATAAATATCCTCCTCAAGTTCTCTATGCAAAAATGCAATTTTTTACATCTAACTGCTCAAGCTCCAAATCATGCATGGCCATAATATCAAGCAAAGCTCGAATCGAACTATGCTTTACAACTGGGGAGAACACATCTGTGAAGTCCACTCCTGGAATTTGACTGTAGCCCTTTGCAACAAGCCTTGCTTTATATCTGGGTTCTTCAAATCCTAGAGTCTCTTATTTATTTTTAAACACCCATTTATAACAAACAAACTTTTTACCTTTAGGAAGTTTCATAAGATCTCATGTTTTGTTTTTGAGGAGTGATTCCATCTCCTCTTGCATAGCAAACATCCACTTTTCTGAGTCTTCACAACTAACCGCCTCAGAATAATTAGATGGCTCTTGGTTTGCATCTATATCTTCAGCCACATTTAAAGCATAAGCAACTAGATCAGTCTTGGCATACTTCTTTGGAGGTTTAATTTCTCTTCTAGTTCTGTTTTTGGCGATAGAGTACTGTGGTGAAGAAGCAACTCTATTCTGAATTTTTGTACTGGCTTGAGGAGTCGACTTTGTTATAGATTCTGGATTAATCTGATGTTCCACCTGCTTTTGATTTTCTTTATTGGAAGAGTCTTTAAGAGATAAGTTAGGTAGCATAGCAGTTTCACCAAAAACAAAATCTATGCTAATTACAATTTTTCTATTTTCAGGACACTATAACTTATACCTGTAACACCCCTTACCCGGGTTCTACGTCGAGAACCGGGCCCGAGGCGTTACCGAACTCAAACAGCTTAATCGCCACTTAGGCTCAACGTCATTACTCGATATAACCTCATTCTCAACTTACGAGGCCTCACTCATACACACAAGGGCTCTCGAGACTAATCCAAAACTTTTACGATTCTTAAAATTTTTCTCTTTTATATAGGTCTCACACGCCCGTACAAGATTAGACACGCCCGTGCATGAGTACACACGCCCATGTCCCCAGACCGTGCCTAAAAACCCAAGCATTCTGCTAAATGCCCCACGGCCATGGCACGCCCGTGCTCCCCAACCGTGGTGAACACTGACTTCCCTCGCACGGCCTAGAGTCTAGACACACACCCGTGTGGCTAGCCCGTGGCCAACATTGATGAATCCCACACGCTCTAGGCACACGCCCGTGTGACTAGTCCGTGGTCTATTCTATTTTCAAATATTAACATACAAAGGATGCACGGCCACAGCACACGCCTGTGGGCTGACCGTGTGTCACACATGGTCTAGACACACGCCCGTGTGTCTACCCACATGGTCAAGAACAAGACTAAGTGTCAAGTTCTTTTCACCCTTCTAACATACACAACATATACTCATCTAACACCATCATAATCAACTCAATTGAAGTGCATTCTCACATAGAAAACTACATCTTTCTTTCATATAATGCAATAGCCAACAACCATGGCATTATACAAAATAAGCTATCCATCTATAGGCTAACACATCTTAGCCATTTACAACAAAATTTACTAACTTATCTAGCCCCTATACATGCCATATACAAAACATTAAGTTTCATGTACCATAGTGTGCTGATATGTGGGCTATCTTCTGATGATCCTCGTATCTTGATTCAACGCTTTTAATCTATAAGACAATGCAAAAGAAAGAGAGTAAGCTTTGAGCTTAGTAAGTTTACACATAAACAGTTAAGCATCATAGTATAAGCCCAACCACAATTAGCATTATAGCAACATATAATATACAACTATGCTTACTCTTTCTATCCCTTACCATATTACCAACACATCATGAGTCACATGCTCATAATTATTGAAATGCACCCCTGCGTTCAATATCACATTTACACAATATACAACACGTCATTATTGCTCAATAATGCATCCACATAGCTAACTTACATAGCTAATCCACACACAGCCTATTACACACACTAATATACTCAATTAATCCACACAAACCAATATCTCGGTGGTTTCGCACTTAGCACACCACAATCAATTTATAAGGTGGTATCGCACTTAGCCTACCACAAAGGTAATCATCGTGATCTCGCACATAGCCACTAAATGATATACCTAACGACAGCATCGCACATAGCCAGCTCATCGTCAATATGCATTTGGATGGTATCGCACTTAGCCCACCATCTCGCATTATCACAACACATGCACAAGTCTATTTACCCAATTATTCATCCATTCACATCTATATTACATTCATTCTACTTGAACCACATAGGTTCCCAATCATTCTCATTCATTCTCATTCATGCTACACCCTAGCTAGCATTTACAAATTGTAAGTATGAATGCATTGTTTATGCATAGACTTACCTCGATACTAAAAAGTATTGAAATGTGCAATTTAGTCCACCACATTGCTTTTGCCTTGGTTTCGATCCGGGCTTCGTCTTTCTTGATCTATAATAAATAAATCAGCTTATTCAATACACGCATTGACTAAATTGACCCACATCTCATACATTAGCAAAGTTACTATTTTGCCCCTAAACTTTCTCATATTTACACTTTAGTCCCAAATGCTCGTAAAGTGATTTTTATTCAACTTTCTACTCTTTCATGCTTAGCCGAACCACTTAATCAACTAAAGCATTCATCAAATCTCACTAAATCACCCATGTATGACCAAACTTAAGATTTTCACAACTAAGTCCCTACATGCATTTTCATGGAAAACCACTTAGCAAAAGATGTTTCTACTACATCAAGCCTTCATATTCTTCCATAAAACATCAAAATACATGCATGTCATACATATGTACATTTTTGAACATCCATGATAGCTCACCAAATAGCTATAAATAGCTTACTCATGCTACCGGGACTTTAAAAATACGAAGAATATCAAAACCGGGCTTAGGAGCACTTACTAGCAAGCTTGAAAATTGAAAGAACCTTAACAATGGCTTCTCAAATTTTCTATGCAGCTATGGGAAGAAGATGAATGAATTTCTATCATCTTTTCACCTATTTTAATCACTTAATTGATAAATGACCAAAATGCTCTTTTTGATAAACTTTCAATTTTAACTCATCCATGCCCATTTTTGTCCAAAAATTAGAATTTGGATAAATTGATATTTAAGGACCTCTAATTAATAATCTAAAGCTATTTCACACATATAGCTTCTAGAAACACACATTTTGCAACTTTTGCAATTTAGTCCTTTTGGACAATTCAACCACAATTTCACAAAATTGCTTCATGAAACTTTCACACTAGCATGCATACATAATATAAGCCTCAAAAACTCATTCATGACCCTCGAATTTGTGGTCTCGAACCATTATTCCGACTAGGCCCTAAACTGGGATATTACAATACCCTTTTACACCAGCTTTATAACCAAGAAAAACATATATAATGGATCTCGGTTCCAATTTTCTATTATCAACATGAGCATACGTAGGACACCCAAAGATCTTTAAATCAGAATAGTTAGCAGGATTACCAGACCATACCTCTTGTGGAGTCTTTTTCTCAATGGCAACAGATGGAGATCGATTGATCAAAAAACATGCAGTAGAGGCTGCTTCGACCCAAAATGACTTTGGTAAGTTGGAATTTGACAATATACATCGAACCTTCTCCATGATCGTCCTGTTCATTCGTTATGCAACACCGTTTTGCTGTGGAGTATGACGAACTGTCAAGTGTCTTACGATCCCTTCTGACTTGTACAGTTTATTAAACTCATCAGAACAGAACTCTAAGCCATTGTCTATGTGGAGGTATTTTATTTGTTTTCCTATCTGTTTTTCAATCATATTTTTCCGATACTTAAATGCGGAAAACACATCACTTTTCTGCTTCAAGAAGAATGCCCAAACTTTTCTGGAAAAATCATCAATAAAAGTTAGCATATAATTAAATCCACCTCTCGAGGGAACTCTGGATGGCCCCCACAGAGCAAAATGAATATACTCCAACGTTCCCTTCATGTTATGGATTCCTCTAGTGAATAGAACTCTCTTTTGCTTCCCAAAAACGCAGTGCTCACAGAACTTCAGTTTGCAAATTCCTTGCCCATCAAGAAGTCTTCTTTTGCTCAATTCTGCCATGCCATTCTCACTCATATGCCCTAGGCGCATATGCCAAAGTTTAGTAATATCATCATCTGACAAGGAAGAGGAAGCGACAATCAGTATCACCGATAATGATGAGAACCACAGAGAACATATAATCGGGCGATCTTTCTCTGCCATTTCATCACAACGAGGGAACATTTAGAAATCTTCAGCTGTGTATTTGTACCATTTTGAATCAAGAGTACTTAACGAAATTAAATTTTTCTTTAATTCTGGAACATGTTGTACGTCACTAAGTGTTCTGACAACTCCATCAAACATCTTAACTTTAATTGTTCCAACACCTGCGATTTTACACGAAACATTTTTCCCATCAAAACAACACCTTCAGACACTATTTCGTAAGTTGTAAACCAATCCCGGTTGGGACTCATGTGAAAGGTGCAGCCCGAATCAAGGATCCACTCCTCGTTCACTTTAAATTGTTGATAGAAGCGACTAGAAGTTTACCATCGCTGTAATCTTTTACAACATCAGCTTCACCGAAATTTTCTGGTTATTTTCCCTTTTGATTTGCAGCCTCCCTTTTGATTCGCAACCTCCTTTTTGATCTTGTTCTGTAGCTCATAGCACTCGGATTTAATATGCCCTTTTCTTCTTGCAGAAGTTACAAGTTTTACCTCTGTTTGAAGACTTCGATCTACCCTTAGATTTACCGCGAGGATTCCGTTCTTGTGTCCTTCTACGATCATCATCAGCATTCCGATCTTGTCTCCCACGAACAATGAGACCTTCTTCCTAAGAGTCAATTTTAACCACAAGATGATTAATTTTATCATACGGGGTCAAAGAATCATAAACCTTATCAACTGTGAGGGATTCGCAGCTATATAAAATCGTGTCTCTAAAGGTTGAATAATACGGGGGTAACGAACAAAGTAGAATCAACCCTAGATCTTCCTTATCATACTCAACCTCCATGGCCTCCAAGTTTGAGAGAATTTCTTTAAACATCATTAAGTGTTCGTGCAAAACGCGCACATTCCTCCAAACGATGAGCATAAAGACGCCGCTTCATATGCGACTTCTTATCAAGTTAGAGTTTTCGACATACATATTTGTTCCAAATTCTTTCATAATCCAAATGCGGTCTTCTCCTTCATCACATCCTGCAAAATTTCGTTAGACAAATGCAGATGTAACTGTGTTAACGCATTTCGATCATTGCGCTTATTCTCTTTCTCTGTCAATGTCGAAGGCATCTTATCTACCCCTAGCAGAGCTTCCTTTAAGTCCATCTATGCAAGAACTGCCTGCATCTTTATCTGCCACAATGCGAATCTGGTGTTGCGATCCAACAGCAAAATTTTATACTTCAAAGATGTCATTATCGTGATTGAGATGAAAAACCCAGAAGCTCAGATACCAATTTGTAAAAAAAAAAGAATGTCGGTAATGACAATATATCGCAAAGAAAAGAGAAATAAAAACACAGATTTTTACGTGGAAACCCTTTCGTGAAAAAAACCACGGCCAGAGGAGAAGAAAATTCACTATGTCGAATTCGAATGATTACAAAAGGAATAGACTATATCTATTTATAGGCTTGTATAACTATATTGTAATAGGAGTGTAGTAAGATTAAAACACCTTATTCTAATCAATATCAAATAGATGGAGTTTAATAAGGTTTAAAAAACCTTGTTCTGAAATAAAATAAAAGAAGTGTAGTTCTATATGGATTTTACTTTTATTTTATTTTACCACTGTATTTTATTTAAATAAGGATTCGGGTAACTTAATTCTAACAATAGATATTGTTTAAGTGATGATTAAAATGTTCAAATTCAAAAGTATATAGATTAAAAATATCAAAATCTCAATTTATGCATGGTGTAAGGACTCCTATAGAATTTAACCTTTTATATAAAAATCTAAAAGTTATATATTGGCCTGAAAATATCTTATAATAATGTCTCAAAGAAAAAAAAATAAAAATGCAATACCATATATAAATAAATATTGACATTTTAATATATCAACAACATCGGTTGATCTTGTATATACTAAGATTTCAGTCTTTTTTTATAGGCTTAATGATAAATTTAGCCACTAACGTTTGCATGTTTTGTCAAAATAGTTCTAATTGTATTTTTGAACTTTTTTTACCATCAACCTTTGCTTTCTTTTTTTTTCAATCTACTTTTTCTAACAAATTTAATGAAACTACCGTTAAAAAAATTAATGGGGATGATGTGGAATATTTTTAATAAGATGTAATTTATTACTTAGATAACCCAATAAGATAATTATATGTAAAAAATAATAAAAATAAATAAATAATACATTAAATTAAAAAAGTAACTCTTAATTTAAATAAAATAAACGAAATTATCTAAAAAAATTTAACTCAGTAGAAAAACTTCTCAGTAAATTAAAACCTTGAATTTATTCATTAAATCTGTTAGAAAAAGCATATTGAAAAAAAAAAGGATAAAGGTTGATGACCAAAGAAAGCTTAAAAATACAATTAAGGTAATTTTAACAAAACATGTAAACGTTAGTGGCATGATTTTGGGCATGATTGAACTCATTTATGTATATATAAACTTTAGTTGATTATTATATATAAATTTTGATTTTAAGTGATTTTCACAAATTACTAATATAGTTCCAATTCAATTAATATATTATCCAAATGCTCTTATTTCAACAAAGCAATAAATATTAATTTACTAGTATTTTTGTATTTTTATATAAAATCTAGAAAAAATAAATCATGCTTATAATAGTATTTGAACCTAAAACACTAAACTTGCACTTTTCCTACTTTGCCATTTCAACTAAAGCAATATCAATTTTTTGTATAAATTCTTAATAAATATATTATATAATTATTTTCACCTACATTGTGGATATCCCATAATCTTATTGGTAATGTTGTCTATTGAATTGACATCACAATTCAACTCGATACCAACTTGATAAACAATTTGAGTATATTTAATATTCGATATATTTACCTATTTAAATTTTATTTTACTCATAATTTATACTATTTTTTATTCGGCTTAAGGGTAAAAAAAAGCCATTAATAAAAAATAGAAAAAAAATCAATTAAGCCTCTTAAAAAAAGCGCTGTAATAAGTCTTTAATGACAAAAATAATCAATTAAGTCATTTCGTTAAAAAAATTATTAGTTGACCGGTTTGATTATTAATAATATTAATGTTGCAAATGGTGTTGACATGACATGCTGACTGACATGTCACATTTTTAAAAAAATTAAAAAAATATTATTTTAGTTATAAAAAATTCGAAGAGAATGTCTCCTTCCTCCCTATAGCCACCACCACATCTTAGGGGTGTTCAGTCAGTTAACCGACCCGAAATAATATTAACCGAATTAACTGACCTTTCAAAATTTTTAACCGTTAACCGAACCAAATTTTTTTCAAAAAAATTAACCAAACCGAATTTTTTTCGGTTAATTTGGTCGGTTAACCGAATTAACCGAAAATTATATGTTTTTTATTTTTGGTTAAAAATTAACCGAATTAACCGAATTACCCGAAATGAATCACTACATAATTAAAAAGATTACATAATTTTTAGTTTTAGTTTTAGAATTTTATTTTTATTTATTAAATTATTTGTAATTTTTATGATTGGGTTGGATTGGGTAATTGAGTTGGGTTGGATATTTGGGTTTGGATTGGGTTTAGAGATTGGGTTTAGGTGAATAGTGGGTCTATTTATATATTATAATTTTATTTATTAATTTTTTCGGTTAAACCAAAAAAATTCGGTTAACCGATCGGTTTCGAACCGAATTAATCGTTAACCGAAAAATCATAAAATAATTAACCGACCCCCGACCGAAAAAATTCGGTTAACCAACCGATTAACCGATTTCGATCAATTAACCAAATTTTTTCGATTTTACCCGAATTTTGCATACCCCTACCACATCCTTCTCCGTCTTCAGTTTGAGACTAGTATTGACATCATCTTTGGCTCCACCTTATCCAACAAATGTCACAAAATCCTTGAAAAAGTCAACCAATTCTCCACCTTCATCTAAGCTAATGAAAGCCACACTCGGCCAACTCAACAACACCAACAATGGGATCACCATTTTGGCACGATCGACAGTGCTTTCTCGATTTAAAATCTACCACGTTGAACTCACTTTTCGACAAACAAAAAGCGGATTTGATTCAATTCCATATAATCCCAACCTACCTCTCTTTGGCTCAGTTTCAAACCATTAGAGAAAATATTACTCAACAAAACCATTAGCAACCCTTTGAGAACCCAATCTGGTGACAACGGTGACGGGAAATTCCCTCTCGACATCACCACATCAGGAACCACAGTGAACAATACATAGGGTTAACTGTTGGAAAAAAAAAATAGATTTTTGGAAGCTTTAAGGTATATTCTTAATTAGTAAAGGTGGAGATTTGAATCATAAAATTATGGTTTTATATGCTACCCCCTAATACCTTTACAATGGTGTATCATATGCTCAAAATGATTAAGTAATGAATGAGAAATTAATGCTCAAATTAAGCCACTTGTGAATTATATTAAAGAAAATGGATAGCTTAGTCTCACATTGGTTAGATATCAAGTGTGGAATATATTTATATATATGAACCAGCTTGGTAGTTATTGAATGATTAAGCTAATGCTCTCTCTCGTGTGCAAGGGGTGCAAATCCAAACTCATCAGGATTGGGGGCACACGTGGCCGGCGAGAAATGTTCAAATCAGTTGGGCCCTTCTAGGCTTGAGGATATTTTAACCTAATACATAATTTTATTTTTCCTCAACACAACTTATCTCTTCAAATTCTGTTTAGAACTAAAAGGAAAAATATTAAATTAAGTTTAATTACTCCTTTAATTCAGACGTTAATTTGGGTTTTAATGGCTCCTTAATTCACGGACGTTAATGGCTTCATTAGTCAAAATTTTCAAAAGTTCTTTCATTTTGAATTTTATTTAAAACCAAAATAATCTGCAGGAAGATATAAATTGAATTTTCTCTATTTTTCTTACAAAAATTTCGAGATCTTTTCTCTGCATATTTCAAACTTGTTTTCGGTGATAGAAGAAAGCTAGACTACAGTTCGTTGATCACTACAATCGTGCTACTGTGTGCTCATCTTGTTGTTGTATCCTGGGAGACAGTCGGCCATCATTTCTTTAGCACCAAAGGAGCGGCTGAATCTGTCTTAAGAAAATTGTGAAAACTGACCTCAACTACCATTAATAATTTGGTGAATACTCATGTTTATCTTTATCTTATCCTTATTTTTTAAGAGTTTTAAGGTTGATGGAAAGTTGCTTTATGAATCGATTTATTTGAATATTTTTCAAGAAAATTAATGAGATAATTTTAGCTTTTAAATGAGAGTTTAAAACTTATCAAAACACTATTGGATGATTACTTGAAGAGGTTTATAAACAGGGGCGAAGCCAGGGGGGCTGGCAGGTGCCCCGGCCCCCCCTAAACTGGAAAATTGCTATTTAGGCCCTTATAATTTTTTTAAAAATTTAAATTAATAAAGGTAAAATTTCACTTGCCCCCCTAAAATTATAAAAATTCGATTTAATCCTTTACAAATTATAAAGATATAGACTATAAAAAATTAAAATTTCATCCGGCCCCCCCTAAAAAATTATTCTAGCTTCGCCCCTGTTTATAAATATGTTATTAGTCGACTTCTTATTTAGTCGTGTAAGGTGTGTTTAGACACTCATTATTTGGAATTTTTTACGAAGAGATATTGTATGTAATGTGAGGTATTTGGGGAGAGTGATTTGTAATAATTAGGGTCGGTATTGGGGCTGCAATTAATTTTTTTTGTGTAAGGTTAGATTGTGCTTAAGCAAATAGGTGATTCAAATGATTGTTGAACAAAATCATTTACTGAGCGAGGCTCCTAAAGTAGGATTGACGAATCTAAACTATGTTAAAATATTGTGTGTCAATGCTCTTTTTGTTTTGCTCATTCTTCACTTTGCATTTAATTTGTTCTGTTTGATTAGAATGAAACTGTTTTTCAAGTTCAAATTGAAAACTTTTTTAGTGTTTTTTTAATTTTTATTATGGTTTAAATTTGTAATTTATATAATATTTTTATCATATAAATAGTACTGTAACGAGAGTTAATTACTATGAAGGTTGAATTTTGAGGTGCTTTTATTTAATTTTTTAAAAAATTTTAATGTTAGACCTTTTACAATATTTTTAATAATATTTTTTTTCGTAATTTTAATAATTTCTTTTAAATTTTTTTAGTGATGTGATATGCCATGTCAGCGTTGTTAATAGTTAAACCAGTCAACTAATGGTTTCTGTTAATGGAAAGGCTTAGTTGATTATTTTTTTGGTCAAGACTCAATAGGGTGCATTTTTTAAGGGCTCAAATGATTTTTTTTTTCATTTTTTACTAACGGCCTTTTGGACCCTTAAGCCTTTTTAGTTTCAAATATTATATTTTATTATTTATTATATGTTATTTACAAACACACCCATTCTATCTAAAAATGCGGTTTCCACATGCATACGTGTGTGATGAAATTTCTAGTCAATATTGTCGAAACCAATTTTTTACAAGTTTTGAAAAAAACGAGGATCGACTTTTAAAATGACAGATAGAGTCGCCACCAATCATTTTTATTTAGGTGTGATCGGATCACCTATAAAATGTTTTGTTTTATTTTTAAAAGAAATCAATTTTGGTCTACGAATTTCAAGAAGAAAATGGATTCGGGAGTCGGTTACGTGCGAGGAAGGATTAGCACCCTCGCAACGCCCAAAATTGGTACCAAATTGATTAATTGATGTCCTAATGTCGAAAAGTTTGAAACGATTTTGGAATTCTATTCTTTTGTTAAAATTTTAAATAACTCGAATGGAATATTGAGATTCCTTTGTTCCGAAGGAATAAGATATTACATCCAGCACGATAGGATATGACAATTTAAGTCCTCGAATTCAAGATTATCCCAAAATTCTCAAAGCTCAGGCATTGAAATTTTGAAAGGGTATTTGGTTATTTGGACAAACGGAAAGCCGAAACCCAGCACGATAGGGCACGATTCCTCGAATTTCCAAGCACACAAATATTGCCTTATTTTGAAAACATGGACAAAATTTTAAAAGGATATTTGATTATTTGGTCAAACAGAAAACTGAAACCCAGCACAATAGGGCACGATTCCTCGAATTTCCAAACACACAAATATTGCCTTATTTTCTTTAAAACATGGACAAAATTTTAAAAGGATATTTGATTGTTTGGTTAAACGGAAAACCGAAACCCAGCACGATAGGGCACGATTCCTCGAATTTTCAAACACACAAATATTGCCTTATTTTGAAAACATGAACAAAATTTTAAAAGGATATTTGGTTATTTGGTCAAACAGAAAATCGAAACCCAACACGATAGGGCACGATTTCCTCAAATTCCCAAATATCAAATATTACATTGTTTTAAAACTTTTAAATAAGCGATTTTAAAAACGACTCAAAATGCTTTTATTGAATCACTAGATAATATAGTATCATGTATGGAATAATAATATGTGAATACAAAGTTTGTACAAACGGATGACAAGAATGATAATATGAACATACAATTCAATATATACAAAATCAATAAACTCATAATTCCCACTTTGAAAATACCTACCTATTAATTAAGAAGCAACAAAAACTAAAATATAGCTAATTAAAAACAAAATAAAATATAGCAAATTTTAAAATAAATAAGCAAATGTCATACATAAAATAATATGTGTCAATTTAAATAATATACATGTAATAAAAACTTGATATAAAATGAATGTATATATGAAAATAATAATGATATATAAAAATGTTTGGAATAAATGAATATATAATGTAAAATAGGGTTTTTTAAAAAGACAAATTATATACATAATAGATTTTAAAGAAAATATTTACATAAAATAATATAAAATCAATAATATGTAAATAAAATAATTTTAATATTAATTTATATGTGTATGTATAAATTAATAATATACAAGAGTATTTAAATTAATCATTATACAAATTTTTAAAATAAAGTATTATAAAAAAGGAATTTTTAAAATAAATAACTATATAATTAAACAAATGAAAAAATATACAAGTGAAAATATAAAGATAATAATTCAACATGATACACTAAGACAAATTCAAAAATATGAATAGTAAATAAGTTACAAAAGAATAAAAGAAATACAAAATAGAATAATTAAAATAAAAGGATTCAATTAAAATAAATACAAACTAAAAGAGATCATTAAATAAATATAAAAACATTGGAACAAAAATTAAAGACTAAAATACAATGTGCATAAACCTAAAAGGATTAAAATCGCAATTTGCCGAAGTTTTTAAACGCTGCGTTTAAAGAGGGGTTAAAATTAAAACGACGCAAAATTTAAGAGCGAAATTTAAATAAAATAAAACTTAATTAAAAAGAAACAAAATGCGGAAGGACTGAAAGGGTACATAACCCATTTGTTGAAAACGCGCGGACCCTCCTTATGGGTCGGGTCAACGCGCAGACCTTGGCCAGAAAACGACGTCGTTTTAAGGCTTAATGCCCCGCCCCTAAACGACGTCGTATAGCATAGCTTTAAAAAGCCAAAATCTTAGCAGAAATTCATTTTCAAACCGTTTTTAAAACAAAAAAAACAAAAAATGCTCTGAAGGCTCTCTGGAGCTCCGACTAAGCTCTGTCACAGAGCCGTCGTGTCTCTCCGCCTCCGCCACCTCATACGGCAGTTGGAGAGACTAAAGAAGGCTATTTTAGCCTTTTTAAGCCCTTCTAAACCCGAATCCGAACTCGTGACCTCTAAAAAAACACTGAAATTCCAAGAACAGACGAAGACCTTTCGGATTCAGGCTTCGATTCCCACTAGAAGGTAAAAAGTTTTAATATTTATTCTATTTCTGTGCATGCATGGTATTCGAAATGAAGAATAGACTGAAGAAAAGTTGAAAATACCTCTGCTTTTGGTATGCTTTTTTCGTATTAGAAAATCCTCCCTTTACAGCATTTTTTGCTTTCGTTTATATAACCGAATTCGAAAATAAAAAATAAAAAAAATACAATTGTTTGTTTTCTTTTGATTTGCTGATGTTTGTTCTCTCTGTGCAGGTACGGGCATGCATGGCGCTGTACGGAGGCGGGCCGACGTGGAGGGGAGAGCGCGTGGCGTG